>CM067885.1:8153036-9560175 GCA_034621355.1 Mycalesis mineus
TAAGAAAAACCTCAATCTGCCCAGCCGGGAATCGAACCCAGGACATCCGTTATAAATCTACCGCGCGTACCACTGCGTCGCGGGGGTCGTCAAAAATTAACTAATTAAAATTAAAGAGATGTTTATGATAATATACAAATATTAGAAGTTACCAGACCGCAATAGAACGAAGGAAAATCCTGTTATCCCGTCCCGATACATCAAGTACCTACGTACAATCATCTACCTAATTGATTATTTAATTTATTGTAATTTACCTACCTACACACAATCGAAAAGAACAAACAATAGCACGAACTTTCCCATTCGTTGTTACCATGTAAAGGCAACGTTACCAACGTTGTGTTACCACGTACAAAGTATACAGAAAGTTTTCATCGCGTGTACCAGCGCAGAGGCGTTTACTGAGAGAAACAATATTTGTACATGGACTCAACAACTTTTTAGTACACAGATTGTTCTCTGAGCGCTCAAAAATACAATCTATTGTATACGAACCCGTGGAGCGCGCTTCAAATATTCCTGACCATTTCGTAAAATCCTTTGTTAAAAAAACGGGACAAGTGCGAGTTGAACTCGTGTGAAGAGGGTTCCTATCAAGTTATCTATCATGTTTTGTGATTTGCCATGTTATTTTAAAGCCTTTTCTTATAATTATTTATACGTTTCTTGAAATCTTTCTTAATTAATTTTCTTACATTTTTATTAACTAACGCAGAACTTTTATTTTAAAATAATAAAAAATATATATCGTCACAATGAGATCTTTGATTTGACTGTATTCGATTTTTTTATTATCTACCTATCTTGCCACAAAAAATGAGCCAGTCCCAATAGTCGACAGTCCAGTGGCGCAGTGGATAGTGACCCTGCTTTTGCGTCCTAGGCCGTGGGTTCGATTCCCACATCTGGATAATGTTTTTGTGATTAGCATGGATGTTTTCCAGCGTCTGGGTATATTATAAGTATTTATGTATTATATATATAAAAATATTCATCAGTTATCATAGTACCCATAACACAAGCTACATAAGCTTACTTTGGGGCTATATAGCGATGTGTGTAATTGTCCTATAATATTTATATTTATTTATTTGAGCAATAAATAAATTGTGCGTTTGAGTCACAGGAATTAATATGTGTTCCAAATTAAATTTTCATCCCTCTAATAGATACGGAGAAAATTAACTGTGACTCACATAGAAGTGATCTTATTTTTTAGAGTTTCACAAATTCAAAATCATTTATATCAAGTAGGCAGTTTTACAAGCACTTTTGAAACGTCAAATCTGTCTATACGTTTTTTTTTATCAACTACAAGTTGGCCCTTGACTGCTATCACACCTTATGTTAAGTGATGATACAATCTAAGATGGAAGCGGGCTAACTATTTAGGAGTGGGACGAAAATCCACACCCCTTTCGGTTTCTACACGACATCGTACCGGAACGCTAAATGGCTTAGCGGTACGTCTTTGTCGGTAGAGTGGTGACTAGCCACGGCGAAAGCCTCCCACCAGCCAGACCAAGACAAATTAAGAAAAAATCTCAATCTGCCCCGCCGGGAATCGAACCCAGGACCTCCGTCTTATAAATCCACCGCACATACCACTGCGCCCCAGAGGTCGTCAATCTCTCTACCACCATTTTGGAAGGCAGATACTTTACATACTATTTTAATTATCGCATCTTGTGTGTAGAAATAATAGTAGATTGCTTCTAAAAATCTTTGTCATTAATAAAGTTATTAATTAACATAATTTTAAGATGTGTGAATAGTGAACGACTAAATTGATTGATTGATAATTTAGTTGATCTTTTTATTGCGTAATTGAAAGGGAATATCGATGTCGTTGCAAATATAATTGGATCTCTTATTCAGCATACGGAACTCTAAAACATTACAGTTGAGCGTGACTGATTACAAATGTTAAAATAATTGGGTACAAAACCCGCAAACCGCATAATGTAGAATACAGATATTGTATCAGTAACACTGCTATTTATCGCGAAATTAATTTTGAGGTTACATGTAGATGATGCTGGTGGAAATTAGGTTTACATTATTACCTGTTTTAATACTACATATCATGTTCGTATGTATTTTTATCAGCCTATCAAAATTGTAGAGGCAGGCTTAAAACACACTTATACATGACTTAAATATATAATTACTTATAAATAATAAACACTATAATATTTAAAAATAAATAAATATGACTAGAGCGGACCGCCTCGTTGGTCTAGTGGTTAGCCTATGTGGCTTCGATCATAAGGTCCTGGGTTCGATTCCTGGATCGGGTCACGGAATAATTCTGAACTTTCTATGAAATGTTCAGTACATTCCAAGCCCGGAGTCTGGAAGTTGGCGGTGTTACACCTCCGTGCCTCGGAGAGCACGTTAAGCCGTCGGTCCCGGTCACTGTCATCTACATCTGATTGTGATCGTTAATAAATGAAATATTATCATATGAGTCATCCGCCAACCCGCATTGGAGCAGCGTGGTGGGTGTACGCTCCATATCCCCTCTCCTATAAGGAGGGAGGCCTGGCCCTGTAGTGGACCGTTAATAGGCTGATAATGATGATGATGATAATAGATCATGGACCTACCGCGATGCTCCTATGTTAGTTGGTGGGATAAGTGATAATGTTTAATTATAATTTAATGATCACTATCAAATGTTTATGCTTGCGATTGGCACTGACGGCTTAACCTACATGACCTAATGATCTGAAGCTGTACAGTATAATCTAATCATCACGAGGCAGTATATAAATGTACTATGTAATACACGATTGCTCTGGAGAGTAGATTTTCTGCGTGTTCGTAATCTTTTCTACCTTATAATTGACTGATATTGCCGCCATTTAACATAAATCATAATCATATTTATTGTTCTTACATCTACAACATTACTATGCGTATGGGCCACTTAAGCAGAAAGCACTATTATTGTTAGGATTATTAGTACAATGTTTAATTGTAGGAACAACAAAGGTCAAAATCACAAATCACAGGCCTTGAGCATAGGATGTCCATTCAAGACGTAATGATATATATTTGAGGTGCACAACTGTGCCTTACATTTTGTCATCATGCTCACCAAAATATTTTCTCAAGACAATGTTCCATTATAGGAACAATGACGGTCATATTACGTCACAGGACTTGAGCATAGAACGTCCATTCAAGAGCCTTGCATCACGTAATGCCACTCATTTGAGGTGTAACTACCTACTTGATATGCACGTCCGTGCCTCTAATTTTGTCATCATGATCACCAAAATATTTTCTCAAGACAATATTCCATTATAGGTACAATGAAGGTCGTATTACGTCACAGGACTTGAGCATAGAACGTCCATTCAAGAGCCTTGTATCACGTAATGACACTCATTTGAGGTGTAACTGCATACTTGATATGCACATCCGTGCCTCTAATTTTGTCATCATGATCACCAAAATATTTTCTCAAGACAATGTTCCATTATAGGAACAATGAAGGTCGTAGTACGTCACAGGACTTGAGCATAGAACGTCCATTCAAGAGCCTTGTATCACGTAATGACACTCATTTGAGGTGTAACTGCATACTTGATATGCACATCCGTGCCTCTAATTTTGTCATCATGATCACCAAAATATTTTTTCAAGACTATGTTCCATTATAGGTACAATGAAGGTCGTAGTACGTCACAGGACTTGAGCATAGAACGTCCATTCAAGAGCCTTGTATCACGTAATGACACTCATTTGAGGTGTAACTGCATACTTGATATGCACATCCGTGCCTCTAATTTTGTCATCATGATCACCAAAATATTTTCTCAAGACAATGTTCCATTATAGGTACAATGAAGGTCGTAGTACGTCACAGGACTTGAACATAGAACGTCCATTCAAGAGCCTTGTATCACGTAATGACACTCATTTGAGGTGTAACTGCATACTTGAGATGCACACCCGAGCCGCATTTTGTAATCAGTATTCACCTCGTAACGCGGCAATGTTTAACAAGTAGGTTTGTTACATGCAAAATTGCTAAGATTTTTTCATAGTTACTATTCGTATTGGGAAATCCATCGATAAAAATCATTTTTCAAAAGAATCGTATAAAGAAGTTGATTTGTTTATAGTCGTTCTGGACGTAGAAACAATAAGTTATAGTAAATAATAATTAATATTGTAAATAATGATTTTTTCAAAAAACTACTTAGTTATCAGATACTCCTCTCTATAGATTCTGATTTCCGAAGCGGTAGAGTCGATCTGTGTACAAAAGCAATTGTTAACTTTCTTCCGGCCGGCTCTCCTCAGCAGAACCAGCCATCCGAACCGGTGGTAGATTCACTACAAATAGTCTGATATGACATTTAGAAAGTGCTTGTTAAATAAGGTTACTTGAAATAAATGAGTTAAACTGAAACAGTACTTAATGTACAAATATTAAGTTTACTTTAAATAAACGGACCTGATTTACTTTGAGTTAAGGTATCCTTTAATAAATAAAAGTGAATATATACTCCCGCCTATTCAATTTTATTATTCTTGTAAAATTGAATTAGGCATATCCCCGATACCGAGTCGGGTCAGTACATGTTTTAATGAATATTTTGAAAGCATTAATATTAATGGAGTCCCGGGGCAACAATCGTAATGAAACTTGCCTATTTTACGCTTTACCGTAATAATAAATTTGAATTAATTTGTTTTCTTGTAATTTGTAAAATAGACTACCACACAACGTGTGCGTCTATATCAATGTTAATGTTTGTTAAATACTAAATATGTACGTATAAATTATAATTTATATTTATATTTATAAAAGATAACTAGCTTTTGCCCGCGACTTCGTCCGCGTGGAATTAGTTATTACGGCAGCCTAATTTTTCTAAGCTTTGAATGTCATATTTATTAATATCTAATCAACTGCCTAAGAGATAGGTCTTAAGCTTTAAAAATGACGATACTTTCATACAACATTTCATCCCCCCTTTAACCCCTTACAGCCCTTTTTTCGCAGTTAAAAGTAGCCTATGTCCTTTTTCAGGCTCTAGACTTACTGTGTACAAAATTTCATTTAAATCGGTTCAGTAGTTGTAGAGTGAAAGCAAGACAGACAGACAGGCAGACCAACAGAGTTACTTTCGCATTTATAATATTAGTTAGGATTAGGATTATCATTGATATTATCAATTGATTACCTTATTATATGCAGAAATTGAATCTTTATTTACAGTTATAATTGACGAACCAAGCAGATAGCCCACCTGACTAGGCAGAGAGACAAAGTAGGTAACGCTCGAGTCCTTCAGTCCGGATCCACAGCAATGCTGCTTTGGGGCAGAAATAAGCATGGTAGTAGTACTTACGTGGAGAAAGCACTAAAATTATTATGATTAAAACTATCACTTTCCTTTTTTTATTTTCGAGGCAATTTGCTTAAGAACTCCGTACCACAACCTGATTTAAGTATTGCAACTTAACTATAATATCATAACAATCATTTTCTTTCAGTTGCAAGGCTTGGCGGTACGTCTTTGTCGGCGGAATGGTAGCTAGCCAACGCCTACCTCAGCCAGACTTGGACTAAAGAAAATCTCAATCGGCCGAGCTGGGAATCGAAGCCAGGACCTCCGTCTTATATTTCCAACGCGCATTCCGCTGCGCTTATAGGGGCATAGGTACCTGCTAGGAGATTGTTTATTTACGCTCGGTCAGATTCAGCGCGTACAGCCGCACATTGCGTGGTATGTAAACGAAAGTCCGACCCAGAATCCTTACCATAAACATCTCCACGGATGCCAGAACACTTCATAATCAATTTGCTAAGCATATGTATTAAGTGTTGAAATTCAAATATTTATCTTCGGTTCCCAGGCGCAAGCGCAGCCGACCGTTGACCTGCCCATGGGCGAGAATGCGTCTGGTCTGTATGAACACGTGTGCAGACACAAGACACGACAAACATGTACGGCCTTCTTCCTTTCTTTCTTGATCTTAACATAGTATAAAAAAACTACGCTGCGTATTTAAAGAAGTTTAGTAGTAGTAGTATTAAATTAATAAAGAATGTCGTTATTCAGGGTTGCTTAGCGCACACTGTCGCAGGCATGTGCTAGTATTTTGTATACGATAATGAAGTTGTTATTTTGCTTATTTGTTTTTTTACGTTTTCACGCTTTAACTCAATAGTATACTTACACAAACGTACTTACAGCTACAGAAAGCAACCTCTATTAAGACACTTGTTCTGTTCCTAAATGATTCAAATACTCAAGGCTTTGAAACGAGCGACGCCTGAGGCAACAGCTTGTACTGATATTTGCGCAGTCTGTCTATGTCTATATAATACCGTACATTATTAAACAAAATGAAAATTTTGTTATGCAACCTCACGACTCTATAGTGCTGATATAATTAGATCACTGCAAATGACCGTTAATAGATAAGTTATGAGTAGCACTGTTAGTATAACGTCAAAACAAAGTTTTAATACTGCTTTCTTGATGTATTATTGTAGGGTAGGAACTTCGTAATAACTGAAACTCAACAACAAAACAAAGTACACGAGCTTTCATACAATTTAAATAAGCTTTTGTAGATAGTAGACGTATATAATAGTACTGCAATTTTGTAAATAGTCAAACTACGGTATTAAAAGAAACTGTTCGCATAAAATATTATGAACCATAGAAACGACTGCTGTAAAAACTGACAACATTTTTCCATAAGAAAGATAATAACAGAAATGATGATCGACTACATTCGCATGCCGAGCTTTTATCACGTATTTTTTCAATAAATTGAACAAACTATAGATCAAAGTTATAACTTCTTCTATAAACCAATGGCTTTTTAGTCAGTTTCAAGCATTCGATGGCGCTAGTAATGTTCAGGATGAACGACTGAAGGATGGAGAATCATGTTATTCAGGCGCCACTGGAGATTAAGTACCTATGATGTAGATGATAAATGGACGCTACGGTTATAACAATATGATCGACGTATTAAGTTTGTATAAAACTGTCCATTTTATAATGATTGCTCGTTTAATAACGTCTCGCAACACAAACCAATGTCTAATCTAAGAAATGATTATATTAAATGCACAATTTAGGTTTGGAATATCTTTCATTCCTCAATCCCACTTATAATCATATCGTAAAGTGTTTGAACCCGAATACTTTATGATGGCAGTCTGTAAGGTTGACCTCTTTGGATATAATTCCCAAGGAAGTTAAGACAGACTTGTCTCAAAGCTGCGCTCGCTTTGTATCCCGTGCGCCCGGTCCGGACACGCTGACAACTACAAGTTCTCTATACGTACCGATATTACGTGTAAGTGCGTGTAGCCATCAGAATGAGGAAGTCGTACGTTTATTTAATGATCCCATAAGTAATAGTTATCGGTAATAGTCGCTTATAATTAAACTGTCCCACCTCCCTCAGAAAAATATTTTCAATTTCGTGAACGGAGCCTTGGTCATTTATTTGAAGGAAATTTTTTTAGTTTTATTTGTTTTAACAATTAAATATTTATTTATATGTACATTTAGTTGTATGTCTTTGATGGAAATAAAGGAGATTTTCAATTATTAACTTCAAAATGTAAATATATTTTTTTCAAGTTTTAAATTTTTAATTTTCTTCTTAGGGCTTATATTTAGCAAACTAACTACATACATTAACAGATTTTTGCCATAAGATTTACTTCTATGTGTGCGATTTTTTCTGAGTTATTAAGACATTGAATATTTTATACCTAGTACATTTCATTCAATAGATAGTAACATAATTATAGCAGTAAATTTGAGTGAAACACATCCTTTATCGTCCGAAGTCACAAAAAACTCAGTGCAAATGTACCAACATGTAGATACCTTGAAAACCACGAAACCATACATTTTATTTGGTTCACATACCTATTGAACATAAAGAACATTTACATAAATACCTAATTAAGGTAAAGATCAGCAAAGGCTTCTCTGTTGATGACGAGAAAGTCAATTTGTCTCTTACAAATAAATAAATTAATACGTACCTATTGAAGGTACTAAAATATATCATGCGGCATTCCGTTTTACATAAAATCTTTATTGGGCAAAACAGGTCATTATTAGGTACTTATAGAGGTTGGTTTTAATAAAAGGTCAATACAGCTCGAGTAGAGCTAAAAATCGTATTCATATAATAATGATATCTCTTAGAATCACTTCAAATATTTGTTTCGAAAATAGTGTGTAAAGATATATATAATATGTTCCTAGTTTCTTTCTAAATTTCATACCGCCATGGACAAGATAACTGCGGGCTTTATAAGAAGGCTCAGAGTCACTCAGCGGGCGACGGAAAGAGCAATGCTCGGAGTATCTCTGCGTGATCGAATCAGAAATGAGAAGATCCGAAGAAGAACCAAAATAACCGACACAGCTCAGCGAGTCCAGGAACTGAAGTGGCAATGGGCGGGGCACGTGCTTCGAACAGCTGATGGACGTTGGGGGTCGAAGGTGCTAGAATGGCGACCCCGCACCGGAAAGCGCAGTGTTGGTCGACCCCCCAAGAAGCTTATAAAAACCAGTGAATAGAAATATTACGTACCTACGGTTAGAAAGAAAGTGGCAAATTAAATTGCGAATCTCGAAAAACCGAACGTTTCCCTGCAAAGATTTGTGACCTTTGTCAAAAAATAAAAGAGAATTATAAAATGAAGCTTTTTAGAAAAGAAGAAGATTCTTATAATTCTTTATAAGAATCGAAAGCATCATTTTATTATTCCCTTTAATTTTTTAATTATATAAAACGGCCATAAAAACAAATCTCTAAAATAATAGAGGGGTCCAATTATTTCATGTCGATCCCTTTTAACTTTTTCTTAAAATACCAGTTAATTACGTTGTTGTTTTGTTAAAGGGCCCTTAATTACAACGGCAACAGTATAGTTCTTTATACTGACTTTAATCTCGGTAAAATAAAAGGACATTTTCAAGGCCTAACAATCTACTATCGGCACGTTTATTAAGTCAGAGTAGGTAAGTATTTTTTATCGAAGATGGCCGCTTTACTTTGTACGTGAGTTATTTAAAAAGAAAGTTAATTAGTCTTGTTTTTTGTAAGGCTACTTAATTAGCTTTCTTTTTGTCCTGAGCCTTTTAATATCGTAACAAATACCAGCAACGTGTTTAACCAGTTTACTAAAAAGTTGTGTTTCGCTTTACGATGCGTTCTCAGTTTTCTTTCGTCAACGCGTCAATTTTCCGCTACTTCGTATTAGACTTATGTATGTTTTGTTTCTTAAACGCTTGCAGTGCAAGTGTAGAATAAAAGGTCTGTAAATTCTATTACACGTTGTTCGTCAGTGTTAAGAAGTGTCCTCAACAGAAAAACAAAAAACTAGCGTTTTCTGATTTAACAATCTATATGTAAGATTCTTAATATAATTGTATAGTGTAGTGCAAAGCAGTACTTTCCTACTTCTAATTTCCGAGAAATGATGACGTACTGTAAAACAACTTACCTACTACTACTGCTTCTCCAAGAAATATCATCATCATCATCATCATCATCATCATTATCAACCGGTGGACGTCCACTGCTGGACATAGGCCTTTTTTAGGGACTTCCAAACACAACGATCTTGAGCCGCATGTGCCCAGCGGCTCCCTGCGACCCGTTTGATGTCATCAGTCCACCTTTTTCTTTTATTTTTTAACGCTGGGAAATGCGTTTACGCATCCCTTCCGGTCATCAGTCCACCTGGTGGGGGGTCAACCAACACTGCGCTTTCCGGTGCGAGGTCGCCATTCTAGCACCTTCGGCCCCCAACGTCCATCCGCTGTTCGAACCACGTGCCCCGCCCATTGCCACTACAGTTCTGCGACTCGCTGAGCTGTTGGTTATTTTGGTTCTTCTGCGGATCTCCTCATTTCTGATTCGATCACGCGGAGATAGTCCGAGCATTGCTCTTTCCATCGCCTGCTGAATGACTCTGAACCTTCTTACGAAGGGGTGTAAGGAGGATGATAGTACCAGTCGGCCTCCACAAATGTCAACCTCACCTGCTCGCCGTGCACCCTGCAGACGGGCCGACGAGGCTCTGGCGACCGATGAATGGCGGTATAACCATTCCAAATAGGCTGGACTAAAATGAGGCCAGTGTCAGGCAGCAGTGAAATAGGTATATTTTGTTATATCGAAGAATTATTTTAAGCTTACAAAACATTAACACGCAAGCCTAAAATCGACCCATTTTATATAACACTTATAAAAAAGTTCTTAGTTCATAATTGAAACTAATTTGATCGCACCCTATAAAATTGTAATATAATGTTACCGTAGGTTTCTGTAGAACGATTAACAATGACACGAAAAACAAATGCGTGCAGCGGTAGTTTGCTACAAGTTTTATATAAATTGCGATAAAACGAGCAAAAGTCAGAAAAAAAGCAGTAATTATTGAGAAAATTCTAAATAATTGTGAAATAAATTATTTTTTCAACCGCTGTTATATACATCTAATTTAATACCCCTATTGTGTAAACCCTTTAAAATATCTACCCCAAATTCCTAACCGAACTCTAAAATTGCTCGTCAAAACGTTTTTATTAGAGGTCCGATTGTGAGTTTATCAAATCACTGCGAAAAAATCGTACCTATAATCACACGTAACGACAATTGATATGTAATTCAAGCGGCGCCATCTATTTATAGAATGGGAAAACGCTTCAATTTTCCACATAAATTGACGTTGGATCGAGTGTTTTAACGCAGACATTGAATGAAAAGTTCAGCCTAGTCCCACTGTAGAATAGTAACAAACTTAACTAAAATATGACTTGCGTTTTACGACAAAATTGCCAACAACTCAGTTTACACAAAACTGGAGTAACACAACTTATATAACCGCCATTGACAACAGTTATACTGCCAGTGCAATAGCGCACACAACATTACTACCTGATTTAAGATTTATCATTTTTCATGTTTATGATATACTTAAATAAAAATATAAAAAATGATCTAAAATAGTAGATATTAATTACTATTAGAAGAAAATTACTGTCATACACATATTCCAAGACCGTTCGGGTCTTGCTAGAAATTATAAAGGTACCAATAACAACAGTTATACTGCCAGTGCAATAGCGCACACAACATTTTGACGACCTCCGTGGCGCAGTGGTATGCGCGGTGGATTTATAAGACGGAGGTCCTGGGTTCGATTCCCGGCGGAGCAGATTGAGATTTTTCTTAATTTGTCTAGGTCTGGCTGGTGGGAGGCTTTCGCCGTGGCTAGTTACCACCCTACCGACAAAGACGTACCGCCAAGCGATTTAGCGTTCCGGTACGATGTCGTGTAGAAACCGAAAGGGGTGTGGAATTTCGTCCCACTCCTAACAAGTTCGCCCGCTTCCATCTTAGACTGCATCATCACTTAGCATCAGGTGTGATAGCAGTTAAGGGCCAACTTATAGTCAATAAAAGAATAAAAAAGCAAAGCAAATTCACCTCTATTTCCGCCTCATCTAAGAAATTACAAAGTTATATTATAAAAATATGAAACTAAGAGTTGAAGGTCTAGAAAAATTTAAGGCCCTACGATTTCCTAGAAAAAATTGAAAGTATCTATATAAAGTTTTAAAGATCACACATAAGTAAAAAATAAATCTATCAACACTACTGATCAGATAGGTAGTACAAAGTAACTAAAGTTATAGCTATACTATATACAGGCACTTATTATATAGACGTAAGCTTAATGAAATGACTGTGGTGATTAGTAAGTGATTAAACGAACAGAGATACATATAAATACGTTCAGAATGAAAATGCATTATTAATTTATGTCCTTAAGTCAATTCAATTAAAAGCTTTTGCGGCCAATGCACCTTGTAGCGTGTACCGACGACAAGAATCAACTGATTAAGTTAATAAGTTAATACTATCAGACACATTACATATCATTACGTAATATAAATAAATAAATAAATATATAGGAAAATTACACACATCGCTATATAGCCCGAAAGTAAGCGTACTCGTAAGTAGCTTGTGTTTTGGGTGCTATGATAACTGATGAATATTTTATATATATTATATATAAATACTTATAATATATAAATAATCACCCAGACACTGAAAAATATCCATGCTCATCACATAAACATTTTTCCGAAGATGTGGGAATCGAACCCATAGCCTAGGACGCAAATGCAGGGTCACTACCCACTGCGCCACTCGGCCGTAATATGTTTTTACTAGCTCGGCACCGCGGTTTCCCCCGCGTAGATTACGTTCTCGTTAGAATATCGGTAAATGAATAAAAATGTTAATTTTCAATCCAACCGAGCTTTAGAGATCTTGTGATGATTTAATACGTCAGCGGTATTTCGCTTAGATATTTGTATAGATTACTTAGATGTTACCTGTTTATTTTTTACTAGTTAACCCAAAGATCAGTTCTGTCTTAGAAATGTTTATTTTTTTAATACAAAGTACCTTGCAAAAGATACGACAATGTGATTACAGTCTAGCCTTTACTTAGGTCTCGTATGTAATTTCAATTAAATTAGCTTAGGTCTACATCCATAGTCCATCGACGTAATGTTACTTAATGTTTTTAACATAGAAGACTTTTTTCTTGTTTTCATAATTTTTTTTTTTGGATTTGAACCCTAGCGAAAACCTATCGTAATATGACCGATTTTTATTATTTACCTATTTTAAATCTTGGTTAGATCCAAATGTATTCATTGTAAACCTGCAGGCGGCAAATTATGCAATACCTTAGACTGCATTAGAAGCGGCAAATCTCAGCTAAATGGACAACTAAGTAAATAAAGCAAATCTATTCTAGCCGATACATAATTCATTAACACCTACAGCTTCACATACTTTAAAGCTTCAACAAGATAGTGAATTTAATCAACGTTTCAAACGCCACGTTAGCCTCCAGCGCTGATAAATAGTTCTGAAAACGCGCGAAGACAGGACGGAACGAAGATTATTCCACTAGGACCTCGAAGCAGGTCAGCGATTCAGAGACGAGTCAATTTAATTAAATGTTATCGTGTCCATTCCAATATGGCGCCCAACGCAATAAATTTAACCACTACTCATCCAGACCGACGACATGACTACAACTCAATAGGTATTTAATCTGACGCTGCAATGCGTAATTGTTTTGTTCATTATCATTCAAAGATTCCGCCGTATTGTAAACGACAATCGGTATATTGTTTATTAGTTATATTCCGATTGTCGTTTCAATAAATAGTTTTATATCGAATAGCTTTAACCAACACTTTAAAGAGGTATTTGCTTTAACAACTATTTAAGGACGGTTATTAAAGACAGCAAGATTATAAAGGCGGATATTTTTATACGGGTTATTTGGGAAGGCCAAGGCGAAAGTTCCTGGATCAAGTCCAGGACAATCTGATTAAAGGCCACTTCAAAAGCACCCTAAGCTGACATACTTGTACGAAAGATATGCAAGTGTCGTGGAAAGTGGAAGGACGAGGTCTCTGCCTATCCCTACGGAAAAGAGGCGTGATTGTGTGTATGTAATCATTACATAGTGTTAAACAAAGTCGCTTTCTTCTGTCTGTCCCTATGTATGCTTAAATCTTTAAAACTACGCCATCGATTTTCATGCAGTTTTTTTATCAGATATAGTGATTCAAGAGTAAGGTTTATGTGTATAATACATGCATAATATAGTAGAGAAACGCCGAATTTTTGCGCTTACATTGCAAACGCTGGCTAAACCCCACGAGACATATCAAAATATCCAATTTAGTATCTTAAATACTTTGTGCATTCTATAAAGATTACTATTGCCCTTTACAGTATGAAATTCAAGTGAATATTTTCCAAGATATATAAGGGCGTGCGTGCGCCGCCGCCAGTGCCAGCATTGCACCCGTGCGAAGCCGGAGCGGGTCGCTAGTTATTTATAAACCTACAAAATTGTAAATAAGTAAATAAAAGATAATCCATTATATCAATAGTCACAGTTTAATACCCATGTATACTTTAATACTTGTTTAATAAAATAATAATATAACATTAAATATCAGTGACGTGAGAAGTATTTTTCACACAAATTTTTAACTCTTATTTAACCCCTTAAAGTTTCATATTTGCGATAAACAGTAGCTTTACGATACGATATATTGACTCCTTTACTAATTTCAGCCAGCTTCCAAAGAGGTTTAAAAAAATTCGTTTCCACAAACTGAAAAATCGCTGAAGAATGGATTTCAAAACGATGCTATGAAAACGTGTTGTTGTGAACTGTAGTTTGAGCGGCGTCAAGAGCGAGTGGAGCACACGAATCGATTTAATTGAATGCCATCGGGTTGAATGCATCGAATTAATACCACTTTTCATTCACACGTCATAGTTTATGTCGTGTGAATTTCAAACTATACGAATTACTAACAGGCTCTACATGGTAACAACCCACGTCACTGTTGTTGTAGTATAACCGACTAGTTTCGAACCCATACGGGGTTCTTAATCATGAGCTCGATGATTCATGCAACGCAGCGTGTTCCTTCAGGCCTGGGAGCATTAATCGACGGCGTCGCAACGTGCTATGGTGATTCTTCTGTGGATAGATAAATATCTTCTGTTGTGGTTGTTCTTCCAACACGACCCCTATGTATGTTTTATCTATGTTTTATAAGCCATTCCTTCGCCCAGCATCGGTACCATCCTGGACGACACCACCTTCAGCATTGCCACCTGCCTCCACTTAGGTGCTCCTAGTGTTTCTCCGCATCGAATCCGGTGTCTCTGAAGAGGCAGTCGAAAGAAGCGGCGCAAATACAGTAACCTGGTCGGAGATTACGTATTTGAGATATCGCAAAACGATTGATCGATGCCTCCCGTGATCAGAAGGCTGGCCTCTTTTTAGGTCAGAGGATCAGCATTGCCATTCAACGTGGCAATAATGCCAGCCTTCTGGGCACTTTACCACTCGACTCTGATTCGGAGGAATACTATGACGCCTAAGTTTTTTACTGTTTTTATTTTTTTTTTTTAGTTTAGGTTACGGTAGCGGTTAAGTATTTCCTTTTTACACGCTTTTTATTAGCTTCACTTGTATGTCAGTTTGTCAGTATGTCAGTTTGTCAGTATGTCAGTGTGTCAGTATGTCAGTATGTAACTTGTATGTGTGTTCGCGCATAACTTCGTCGTTTATGAACCGATTTTGATAATTCTTTTTTTGTTGGAAAGTAGATAGTCCGGTGGTGGTACCATGATAAGGAAACCAGGATCTGATGATGGGATCCTGGAGAAACCGAGGGGAACTTTCAAAAATTGTAGGGACAACAAGTACGTTTGTTAGTTTTTCCGATAAGTATTTAAAAGCACTACAATTCGATGAAGGTCTGGAGTCGATCTGATGATGGAGCCGATCTACATAGAAGAGAATTCCTTGACGATTTACTGTATTTACCTTGTGTTTGGACTCGATTAATTTGTTTTGATAAGAACTTTACATTTAGATGGGCTGTGACTGTCATTGAGGGTCTGGTGATGAAGACAAAGTACAGTTAAGGGAGCTCCGTAACAGCTTACAGTAGCTACCTTGTGTTTGGGCGTGATTAATTTGTCTCGATGAGAAATTTACATTTAGATGGACTGTGACTGTCATTGAGGGTCTGGTGATGAAGACGAAGTACAATTAAGGGTGCTCCGTAACGGCTTACAGTAGCTACCGTGTGTTTGGGCTTGATTAATTTGTCTCGATGAGAAATTTACATTTAGATGGACTGTGACTGTCATTGAAGGTCTGCAGATGAAAACGAAGGACAGTTAAGGGAGCTCTTTAACGGTTTACAGTAGCTACCTTGTGTTTGGGCTCAATTAATTTGTCTCAATGAGAACTTTACATTTTGATGGGCTGTGCTGTCATCAAGGGTCTGGCGATGAAGACGAAGGACAGCTGAGGGAGCTCTTTAACGGTTTACAGTAACTACCTTGTGTTTGGGCTCGATTAATTTGTCTCAATGAGAACTTTACATCTAGATGGGCTGTGACTGTCATTGAGGGTCTGGCGATGAAGAAGAAGGACAGCTGAGGGAGCTCTTTAACGGTTTACAGTAGCTACCTTGTGATTTGGCTCGATTAATATGTCTCAATGAGAAGTTTGAAAGATTCCAGTTGGTTTAATGTTAACTAAGTCATGATCTGATGATGGAGATCTACGAAAACTCGAGGAAACTCTTCAAACTTTATTTTTACACGCTTTTTATTAGCTTCACTTGTATGTCAGTTTGTCAGTATGTCAGTATGTCAGTATGTAACTCTCCGTGGGTAATCTGCGCGCCTGCGGCCTTCCTTGGTTCTGGTAGCCGTTTCTCAGGCTCCCTCTCCGAAATTGAACTCTGATTCCCCGTATTTATAATATTTTTATTCTCACTAATAAATAAATTACTAGCGACTGTGTGGCCGAGCGGTTTCAATGTGCTAAACTGGCAGTCGCAGTTTTTCTGCGACTTCAAATCTGGCCAGGTTTCTGTGGTTTCCTTGGTCACTGTGCTAAGGGTGGGGCACAGGCAAATGCGGGTACAGATTGTAAGTAAAAATAAGAATTGTAAACATCGAATGTGAATTCGATGTACCTTACTATGAAACATAGTATGAATATTTTTGATAATCAACAAATAATAGTTTAAAAAAACTAAAAAAATCACGCTTTTATAAATAAACCAAACTAAAAAGTAAAAAATAAATAATAGTTTAAAAAAACTAAAAACACGCTTTTTATAGAAACCCAAACTAAAAAATAGAAAATAATTTTAATAAATTTAAATTAAGAATAGTGTTAAAATTTTCATTAACTATAAATTAATAATAGTGTAAATAAAAAAAAATTATTTTATTTTAAAAAAAGCGTGGGGTGCTTTTTAAGATATTATCAAAATGATAATCACTCTACTCATATCTGTCAATAAAATATTTATAACTATATTGACACCATGCACCCACGCTTTTTTAAAATAAAATAATTTCTTTTTATTTACACTATTATTAATTTATAGTTAATGAAATTTTTAACACTATTTTAATTTAAATTTATTAAAATTATTTTCTATTTTTTAGTTTGTTTTAAAAGCGGTAAATCCCATTTTATTTATCTGTACATATATTTAAGTTAATTTTAATATGTTTATACTTTTTATATGTTATAAATTTAACTATGTTTTAACAGTATATTCCCTTACAACAATTTGAGATCTAAAAATTCAGTTCTCCCGATATGTTTGAATTACGAGTGGCTCACTCGCTTCACACGCGCGGCGTCGGCACGTACGAATCGTGTCGTTCTTTCTGTCGGAACAGAATTTACATAATAGCATTAACATTATACGTATCACACTCCAAATATTTTATTCAATTTTCGTCTAAAATAATATGTTACATTGCGCTAGAATGCTGGCTTTAATTGCAAAACTATGTCTGTAAAATGAGAATCCATTTCGCACGGTTTAGTCGCGTATTAATTAATGTGATTCATGTCGTGGCTAAAACTATCTACGAACTACGGAAATGTTTTTGGAAAAAACAAAGTCACAGAACAGAGCAACAAAACAACCACGGATTTTAATTAATTAAACAATCAATTAGAATCAGTACTTGATCCCTACTGTAGCTGTTACAGCTGACTACAAACGACTTTGAGTTTTTGAAGTATTGACACATTCTCACAAAGATTTTTTTTGAGTTTCTATACCTATACTAAAGCCAAACTCGATTGAGAATGCTTGTCAACAAACAAATTAAAAATGAAGGTATAAAATGCAACACATTTTATGCCTAATAAATTTAAAATTACGTTTTGTTATTTTAAAAAATCTTATTTAAAAGATATTGAATATATTAATTAGTTTTAAACTTACTAATTTAATTTATTGTCATGAATTCATCATTAACTAGTTAATTAAAAAAAATAAGTGTAAAATGACTAGTGATTTCTACCTTAATTTTTAATTTGTTTGTTGACAAGCATTCTCAATCGAGTTTGGCTTTAGTATAAGTTCTTAATTTGTTTTTGGAACGTAGTTCCTTATCGCGCGTTGTGAAAGGGGGCTAGACGGAAAAAATTCTCACGAAAAGTTGTAACGACACTTTTTGCTATAGTAAGCTATTGTATCGCTTGGAAAAGAAAAGCCACAAGCGTTGCGCTGCTGTTCTGTGCTGTTGTCGTCTCGACAGCAGAGAACTGACGAAATTATTAATATAGACATGACTTACTAAACAGTTTAAAAAGTAGTTTAATTTTACATGCATACTAGAAAAAGGAAAGTATTACACACACACACAGTCCGCCTCGTTGGTCCAGTGGTTAGCCTATGTGGTTCTAGACCACGAGGTCCTAAGTTCGAATCTAGGGTTTATTAAATAATACTGACTTTTTCTTTTTTTTAAGTTTAGTAAAATTTTTTTTTTTAATGCCTACAAGTTGGCCCTTGACTGCTATCACACCTGATGTTAAGGGATGATGCAATCTAAGATGGAAACGGGCTAATTTGTTAGGAGTAGGATGAAAATCCACACCCCTATCGGTTTCTACACGACATCGTACCGGAACGCTAAATCGGTTGGCGGCCACAAGCCACGGCGAAAGCCTCCCACCAGCCAGACCAAGACAAATTAACAAAAATCTCAATCTGCCCCGCCGGGAATTGAACCCAGGACCTCCGCCTTATAAATCCACCGCGCATACCACTGCGCTGAATAATGATCAAACAGTCTACCTCTGTCATAATCAACGTCTTAAAGAAGAATTTATTATAATCAAACGGTCTACGCCGTAAAATAACAAAATAACTTGCTTTGCCATGGTAAAATTATTTGAACTAAACGAACGAGTAATAAAGTCTTAATTAACTGTAATAGAGCTCACCTTGCAGCTTTCAGTGTCATTAGGTCTTATTATGGCCGCGGGTAATAAAGGTGAAGCCTGACGTCGCCCAGTACTTAACGCTTTCTCTGGGGTAAAATCTATACTAAGTGGAACAGCTACATAATGGACTCATCGTTTTCAGCTAAAAGATTTTTCATTTGTACGAGCTCTCAGAATTGCGAAAAAAATTTTGAATAGAGTGAAAATACGGTTTCAGTTAAGTTGAAATCTATCATAATACCGCTTTTAAAATAGTAACTTTTTTAATTGAGTATCATGACGGCCTCCGTGGCGCAGTGGTATGTGCGGTGGATTTATGAGACGGAGGTCCTGGGTTCGATTCCCGGCGAGGCAAATTCTTAATTGGTCGCCGTGTCTAGTTAACACCCTACCGCCCAAGACGTATCGCCAAGCGATTTAGCGTTCCGGTACGATGTCGTGTGGAAACCGAAAGGGGTGTGGATTTTCGTCCTACTCCTAACAAGTTAGGCCGCTTCCATCTTCGATTGCATCATCACTTAACATCAGGTGTGATAGCAGTTAAAGGCCAACTTGAAATCGTTAAAAAAAATCATCTCTACCTATATATACATTTTGATCTCTAGTGAGATTTTAACAAGACTATAATATAACAACAAAAAATAAAGAAGGTAGAAGTGCCAGCTAGTGTTTTTTGTTCTTTGGGGCACAAGGTCATTAAGTTCATAGTTTGCGACGATGCAGTGTAACCCAATTTAACTATTACTGCTGCCGATCTCCAGGTCACACCTAACACCATATGAGCTCGGAATACATTCACCATCATCATCATCATTATCAGCCTATTAACGGCCCACTACAGGGCCAGGCCTCCTTCCTTATAGGATAGGGGATATGGAGCGTACACCCACCACGCTGCTCCAATGCGGGTTGGCGGGCTAGATTCGGTTGACATAAATTAGTTTTGAAAGAAAATTATTGTCATAAAAAAGAAATGAAGTATTACATTCTTGTTCAATCTAGCAATACAAATATACATACATGAGGACAAATATGAAATGTTTTAGCAGCGAATTGCTAAGTCCGATCGATCCTCACATCCTCGATAACAAACACGCCCAGAGCAATTGCCCTGAATATGGAAATAAACGAAGAAATGAATAATAACTCCAAGAGTTATTGAAAATCTACATTTCTTAAGAACTTAGCGGGAATATGAAATATCCATTATTCCTTCCAAATCGATCATACAAAATGTCATGTCAAAGTTTTAAAACCGCATTCCGAAAAACGAGGCAGTTGACTGCCTCGTTGGTCTAGTGGTTAGCCTATGTGGCTTCGATCACGAGGTCCTGGGTTCGATCCCTGGGTCGGGTCATGGAATAATAACAATTTTTTTTGTACTTAGGTAGGTCCTTATTACTTAGACGTACTTACTTCTTAACCGACGAAAAAAAAAACGGAGGACTACGTAAAATAAAGGTTCCTTAAACTTAGCTGGCACCGACTTCATAGATATGCTTATATAAATTAAAGTAACTAAATGACACAGTTATTTTTTACTTCTTAGTGCGTTTTGAGTCGGTTCTATTTTTGTTTAAAAAAAAATTATAGGTACCTGCTATACATAGCTATATCACTGTAACATATTTATCCGAGCCATATTGTATCTACTAATAACGATCATATTATATTACACCACACCGACGATGTTCCGATGCAAATCCGATAAGTCGAATTGAAAATATTCGTTCTGACTTCGGTTCCGGTCTACCTACTTCCGTCTCACAGTCACATCTCTAATTTATATAACATCAAATACGTACAGAGAGTTTGTTGATGGGATTAGCCTCAATGTACCGCAAGAGCGCGGCACTTTTATACTCGTATGTTAAGCTGGGAAACTGGCGCAAAACTTTTTCTATACAGTAAAACTTTAATTACAAAGTAGCTTACGTTTTTGGCATTCCATTAACGTCAGTCGTTTCGAACTAAGCTTCGTTTTTAACTATAGAAGCTAATCATACTTATAATGTCCATTTCGATAAAACGATACCATCAAAAACGATACAATTCGATTGATTATCTAAGGGACAAAATATAATAATATGACGTA
The DNA here is from genome assembly GCA_034621355.1 of Mycalesis mineus. NCBI lineage: Eukaryota > Metazoa > Arthropoda > Insecta > Lepidoptera > Nymphalidae > Mycalesis > Mycalesis mineus. Next base: position 8,174,057 of record CM067885.1, read on the forward strand.
CAATTGTAAAAAAGAAAAAAAAATTAATTGATATGTAATGAACCTAATTGACATAAGTGATTGTTTTGACATTTTTAATTAATATTATTTTTAATTTTGTAAATGTTACTATAAAGATTTTTTAATTTTGCATGCCTTGTAAACGGCAATACACTGTATCTCAATATTATTTTTATGACCTTGTTTCTACGTGTATTATGCAAATAAAGATATTCTATTCTATTCCATTTCTTTATTTTCATGGATTTATACATTTACGATCTTACTATTATTTTTTGCTCAGGGTCCGTAGGAAGGCTACGGCGCTCGCAAACCAGGCTGTCCTAGAACGAGTGCCCAAGCATTCCTTGTTTCCTTATTTAAGTACTGCTGTAAGCGACTCATTGTTAGTTTGTAAGGAGTATTAGGTTATTGTAAAAACTTTATCGTAATATATAAATATTATTATTATTAATGTATGTAATATTATAATAGAGATGATTAAGATGGATGGATGGATTTGGATGGACGGGAGATAGGGGACGAAACCTTTAACTTTTAAATCTGAAATTTGCTTTAATTTCAAAGTATCAAAAACCTTCTAGATATTTTGACCATTCGGAACGAAAATATATTGGGATTTATCTATTTATCTTTTTTTTATTTTTTTATATACATTTTCGTTCCGAATGGTCAAAATTTTGAAATAAAAATAGAACCGACTCAAAACGCACTAAAAAGTAAAAAATAACTGTGTCATTTAGATGCTTTAATTTACTTAAGCATATCTATGAAGTCGGTGCCAGCAAGTTTAAGGAACCTTTATTTTACGTAGTAAAGCAGTTTGTGGGATCTAGTAACGTCCTTAAAGTAGAAACCTTGGCTGGCACCGACTCCTAGATATGCTTAAGTAAATTAAAGCAACTAAATGACACAGTTATTTTTTACTTTTTCGTGCGTTTTGAGTCGGTTCTATTTTTATGTAAAAATTTTTATTTCTTACTTTTTAGTGATTTATCGCGACGTATCGTACTCGTACTATACTGTCATAGTATACGGCACTAGTAGCCAAAAAGCAACCGATACTGAGACAAAAACCGAAATCGCTGTAAGCGTGCTTCCAAAATTTGAAGAGTTCCTTCAATTTCCCCAGAATATCATCATCAGATCCCAACATGATGACAATGGGACCACCTTGGAAGTATGCCCTTTCTAATAATAAAATAATTATCAAAATCGGACAACTCTGTAAAAAGTTATGCGTATTACATTAAAAAAATATGTACGTGTCGAATTGAGAACCTCCTCCGTTTTTTTTTCGTCGGTTAAAAATACTTTATAGGTATTTTTAACCGACGAAAAAAAATATTTTTTGATACTTTGAAATCATTATCGCGGAACGCTTGGGTAACCATTTATATATAATATTTGCTTTTATATATAATTAATGTTTATGTTATTTTCCCAAAATGGAATATTTATAGTGAAGCTTACCTACGTTCTAGAATCGAGATTTTTTCGTTCTAAAGTCGCTTGAGTAAAGTAGATAGAAAATACATGAGGCTATTGACCGTAGCGCTACCCACTTAAATTTGTAATGTCAATTAAATAATAATTTTAATACCTGCACCCTTCCCACGCTGTCCTCATACCAACCCACCTTGATACAGCAAGACCGTGTAGAATTTCATAAATGGCACTTGCTAATTACTAAACGACATGCCAAGTAAATTGTACTATAGAAGGTGTTACTTCTATATACTATTGCATAGCTTCTATCGCGGGCTTTGAGCGAGGAGACTGAATAAAGAAATTCCGTAACGAAAAAACCTAACACCCCTGAATATCAAAAACATAATATTAAAAGCATAATTTCGGCTCCGACGTCATCGAGACCGTGATCTAGCGGTAAAGCGGAGTCTAAGTGCTCGGATTGCCAGAGAGACGCGGGTTCGAATTCCGTCGGTTCCGTAATTATTTTTTCAAGCGTGATATTTTAAAAAGTCATTAATTTTTTTTACAAGCGGCACTTAGAGCGCCTTACCGCTAGGCCACGGTCCCGATGACGTCGGTAGGTAAACATAAGTTGATAAAAAATGCTATGCTTTTATATATATAGTTTTACCGCGGCAGTCTCCGAATGCCACACGTCTTTTTTTTATTTCTCGACATACTCGTACACTAAGACTAAAGGAATACGCTGGTAGTGATACCGACGGGTAGAACGGAAAGGTCTTAAAACCTAATAGCCCAACTTGAAATGATATAAGAACTGAAAGTCAGTTCTTCTATGATCCTTCTGTAGATAGCTCGGATATCAACTATGGCTTTGATATGGACAAACTGTATTGCGTACTATGTTTAAAATCTCGCAGGTCTAAGTGCCGAGTGGAAGTTTTTACCGAATCGCTCCGTAAAAAAATAACGTCCAGTAATATAGATTTGCAACGTTTTCTTATGCTACAACTAAGTACATATAAAGTGACATTAACTTTTTTCGGCTCTATAAAAAAATCTGTCACTTGTACTGTCCATCACAGGCTCTTGCTGTGTATAGGTTGGTAAATACAAATGTTACACTTTTGCTATTGTCGTGGACGCGATCGCGGTTTGTGTTGCGGTTGGCATCGTGGTTGATAATGAAGCATATTGTACAGAAAGCCGAAATATCATTTTATCAAATAAGCCTACAGCCGTTTGGTTACCTTCGACGAGTATGTCCGTCATCATCATCATCATCATTATAATTAGTGGCCCACTACAAGGCCAGGCCTCCCTCCTTACAGGAGAGGGGATATGGAGCCTCTACACCCACCACGCTGCTCCAATGCGGGTTAGCGAGCTTAGGGTGATAATGTTTCATTTATTAACGATCTCTATCAGATGTTGATGATAGTGACCGGGACCGACGGCTTAACGTGCTCTTCGAGGCACGGGGTTTAACACCACCAGCTTCCAAACTCCAGGCTTGGAATGTACTGAACATTTCTTAGAAGAATGAAAAAGCTCAGAATTATTCCATGACCTGACCCAGGAATCGAACCCAGGACCTCGTGATCGAAGCCACATAGGTTAACCACTAGACCAACGAGGCAGTCATCCGTACATCATGTCCATACATCCGTAATTTAAAAAAAATATGCTGCTGGGTGTGCAGCTTCCGCAGTAAAAAAAATCACATCTCATAGAGAAAGGCTCCTTAATTGAAACAAGCGACACTTTACCTTCATGAATTGATTTGTCTTCATGGATTATAATCCAATTTATTTCACTGCATGATAAAGTGGAAATTGAGAGTTTTATCGACCACAACTATCCATTTTTGTATTTGTCAAATTTGTATTTCACAATTAATATTTTAATACATTGAACGTTATTAAACACAATAATTAAAAGTTCCTATATCACGTCATGTAATAATTTCAATATAAAATTATTATCTAAGTTTTAAGTGAAAATAGGATCAAGTTACGTTATATAAATTGAATATAGTGTAATAGGATTATCAAGGGTTTCCTCGTAAACCACTTGATTGAATTTACACACTATAGTCCCTTTTTAGATGAAACCATTCAGACGTATTGAAAGAGTATACACTTCCTACTTTACAAGAATTAAGTCATCAGCTTTTGTTTGATGCTTGGAAATTTTTGGCAATATCGGTAAGTCAATTTCAATTGGAATTTAACGTATACAGATTAAAATGCATCTTTAGGTATAGGCATCATATGGAAAGAATAAATAAATAAATAATTTTACCATCGCATCGAGTTGCACCGATCTCTGGTGAATATTTGTCTGTAATATCTATATGTGACAGTAACCTTTACCGGTTAATAAAAAAACATGTGAAGAAAAGAAAACTTATACAGCTTTGTCTGACCCAGGTCCTTACGAACTTGACCCAACATGCCAACTAGACCAACAAGACAGTTTCTTGATGCAATACATCAATGACAAAGGTTCTTGGAGGAAGGCAAGAAACACATTCTCGCCGGCTCTTTCTTCGGTAGAACCACTACGCACTGACAGACTGTTTTAAAGTACTTGTATACTTGCTTAAAATAATTAATTTGATTAAAAAAAACCGTCTGTTGTAATGTCTCTTCAAATCGCCAAAGTCATAAAATTTTTTAACATAAAATAAAACCGACTCAAAACGCACTAAAAAGTAAAAAAATAACTGTGTCATTAAGTTGCTTTAATTTACTTAAGCATATCTATGAAGTCGGTGCCAGCCAAGTTTACGGAACATTTATTTTACGTAGTAAAGCAGTTTGTGGGTTCTAGGTAACGTCCTTAAAGTAGAAACCTTGGCTGGCACTGACTCCTAGATATGCTTAAGTAAATTAAAGCAACTAAATGACACAGCTATTTTTTACTTTTTAGTGCGTTTTGAGCCGGTTCTATTTTTTGTTAAAAATTTTCATTTTTTTACATTTTAGTGATTTATCGCCACGTAACGTACTCGTACTATACTGTCATAGTATATTATACGGCACTAGTAACCAAAAAGCTACCGATACCGAGACAAAGGCCGAAATTGCTGAAGGGTGCCTCCAAAATTTGAAGAGTTCCTTCAATTTCCCCAGGATATCATCATCAGATCCTAGCATGATGACAATGGGACCACTTTGGAAGTATTCCCTTTCTAGTAAAATCGGACAACTCTGTAAAAAGTTATGCGTGGTCATACATAAAAAAGAATATACGTGTCAAATTAAGAACCTCCACCGTTTTTTTTCGTCGGTTAAAAAATGAGTTTTTTCTAACAAATTAACAACAAAGTCACCACAAGACCCGGAAAGAGCAATGAATTCTAATCACCGAAGAAATTTGATGTATGAGGAAGGTCATAAAAATGGTTACAGTTTTACGACTGCTGTCGGAATTCCGTTTTATTTATTATACATTGAAACGCAAATGTACCATAACCAGTTCAGTTAATATTCCAGCTATATTTTTCTATTATTTATCACATCTATATAAAACAGGACGGCATCAAGCGAGTCGTAGGAAGCTGCTGGATAAGGACCGTGTTGCTTGGCTCTACGGCAGTCCAAGTCCATGTTCGTTAAAGGGTTTTTATCGTCTTTACAAAGCGTTTTGCGACTTCAATTCGCGTACTCTTAATAAACGTTTGAAATTCCCGTCCGAAGTGTATGTTTCCTTCTTGGCTTATTTAAACGGGACAAAATTTAATATGAAAATTGGCCTGAATATGGCCAAACATATATGAAAGTATACCATTAGGTGAGATAAAAAAAACACGATGGCCCCGTGTCTCAGTGGTAAGCGCAGTGGATTTAGATTCCCGGCTGGGGCGAAATTAACCAGTTCATATTTCAGATGAATATATCTGGCAGGTACACTAATCATTTACAACATCAAGGTCCTAGATAATTAGAATTACAATGGCATTTGTTAAATTATTAAAATAAAATAAAAAGTGAATGCTTCAACCCGGGCTTGAACGCATTTGCTTCAAGCCACGACCACCGTGGCGCAGTGGTATGCGCGGTGGATTTATAAGGCGGAGGTCCTGGGTTCGATTCCCGGCGGGGCAGATTGAGATTTTTCTTAATTTGTGCGTGGCTAGTTACCACCCTACCGACAAAGACGTACCGCCAAGCGATTTAGCGTTCGTTTCGTTCTACTCCTAACAAGTTAGCCCGCTTCCATCTTAGATAGCATCATCACTTAACATCAGGTGTGATAGCAGTCAAGGGCCAACTTGTAGTCATTAAAAAAAAAAAACGTCACATGAACAAGCAAGCTCATGACTAAGGACCCCGTATGGGTTCGAAAGTAGTCGGGCATACAGTGACGTAAGTTTCAGCCGTTTACATTTTATTTTAATAATATGGAAAATACTCGCATTTGTTAAAGGTATTTTAACCACAATGTAACCCAGACGTGAGTTTCGGCCGTTTTGGAATGGAATATGGAAAATATTAGCATTTGTTATAGGTATTTTAACCACAATGTAACCCAGACGTGAGTTTCGGCCGTTTTGGAATGGAATATGGAAAATATTAGCATTTGTTATAGGTATTTTAACCACAATGTAACCCAGACGTGAGTTTTGGCCGTTTTGGAATGGAATATGGAAAATATTAGCATTTGTTATAGGTATTTTAACCACAATGTAACCCAGACGTGAGTTTCGGCCGTTTTGGAATGGAATATGGAAAATATTAGCATTTGTTATAGGTATTTTAACCACAATGTAACCCAGACGTGAGTTTCGGCCGTTTTGGAATGGAATATGGAAAATATTAGCATTTGTTATAGGTATTTTAACCACAATGTAACCCAGACGTGAGTTTCGGCCGTTTTGGAATGGAATATGGAAAATATTAGCATTTGTTATAGGTATTTTAACCACAATGTAACCCAGACGTGAGTTTCGGCCGTTTTGGAATGGAATATGGAAAATATTAGCATTTGTTATAGGTATTTTAACCACAATGTAACCCAGACGTGAGTTTCGGCCGTTTTGGAATGGAATATGGAAAATATTAGCATTTGTTATAGGTATTTTAACCACAATGTAACCCAGACGTGAGTTTCGGCCGTTTTGGAATGGAATATGGAAAATATTAGCATTTGTTATAGGTATTTTAACCACAATGTAACCCAGACGTGAGTTTCGGCCGTTTTGGAATGGAATATGGAAAATATTAGCATTTGTTATAGGTATTTTAACCACAATGTAACCCAGATGTGAGTTTCGGCCGTTTTGGAATGGAATATGGAAAATATTAGCATTTGTTATAGGTATTTTAACCACAATGTAACCCAGATGTGAGTTTCGGCCGTTTTGGAATGGAATATGGAAAATATTAGCATTTGTTATAGGTATTTTAACCACAATGTAACCCAGACGTGAGTTTCGGCCGTTTTGGAATGGAATATGGAAAATACTCGCATTTGTTATAGGTATTTTAACCACAATGTAACCCAGACGTGAGTTTCGGCCGTTTTGGAATGGAATATGGAAAATACTCGCATTTGTTATAGGTATTTTAACCACAATGTAACTCAGACGTGAGTTTCGGCCGTTTTGGAATGGAATATGGAAAATACTCGCATTTGTTATAGGTATTTTAACCACAATGTAACCCAGACGTGAGTTTTTGCCGTTTTGGAATGGAATATGGAAAATACTCGCATTTGTTATAGGTATTTTAACCACAATGTAACCCAGACGTGAGTTTTGGCCGTTTTGGAATGGAATATGGAAAATACTCGCATTTGTTATAGGTATTTTCTAGTAACTAAGCTATAGTATTTTCTAGAAAATACTTAAAAAATCAGCTCTTATATAAAAGAAAACACGTAGAGCGGCGATGCTGCTTTGTTGCGGGTAGGCAAGCTAAGAAATTATGGTTAATAGTTGTAATAAAAGAGAGACTGTAAAATGAAGAAGGTAATAATTTTGAAACTTCAGACCGATATATTTCAATTTACATGAACACGATCCTACTCGGGTCAATAATGATTTAGGCAGTATTGTGTTTTAGCAGTCGGGTTAAATCAACACGGCATTACAGTATAATTAACAGAAATTACAATTGTGTTTACCGTAACAGTAGTCCTGTTTGATAGTAGATATCTCTTTAATCTGATTGGTCATTCATAAAGGGAATTTCTGAATTCCAATTTCAATTGTTACAAAATAGTTAGCTACATAAAAAGAAATTTAAAAGCGAATATTTTTTGCTTTTAATAAAGTATCAAAACTACTATGTTTTAATTACCCCGACGGCCGAAAATCTTGCTTTAAAAATATATAAATCAAAAAATATTTTCATCTGATTGTCCTTTAAATAAACAACTCGTACGTAATAAAAAATACATTTACATTATGTTGGAAGATTTTTCTTAGGCATATGCCATGTACTAAAACAAACATAAGTTTTCGGCAAAATACTTTTTGAAAATTTATTACCTTTTTGCAAAACACTATTTGTACTAAGTACTCATTTTATTATTGAGTTTATTATACATGTTACATTTTGATTCTAAATATAATTTAAATTAAATTTCATTGTGTTTCAGCAATCTAAGTAAAATGATAGTCGTAAATCACAGCGATGTTATCTTTACTTAATTAACCCATTTATTCGTTAATCTAACCAACGTGGATAATAACAAATTACTTGTTATGGAATAACGGTGTCAGACAGCTTAGATCCACATTAGGGTTAATTAATAGCTATTACTCAAAGGAAGACATTAAGGTCCTGCGATAACAGGTGCCGAATAGTTAGGCCGTGTGCCCGTGAATATTGCTGGTAAATTCAAATATTTTGTTAACGAACATTAACCAAACTACCAAAATGCCAATTACAATCTATTTATTAAGAAAGACCAGCGGTGTAACCCAGGCACAGGATGGTTCTCTCTATCTCAATTTACTTAAAGTTGACCTCAAACACTTTACTAAATGTTGACATTAAGTCCAAGATATTTATGCAATTCGAACTCTGGATGTTTCGAATTTTTAATGTGCTTATAGTTAATATCAATAAAAGTGTATGTAAATGATTCCGCATTTTTTTAAAGGCTGAGGATGCTTAAATTTTTAACAGACGAAAAAAAACGGAGGAGGTTCTCAATTCGACACGTATATATTTTTTTTTATGTATGACCACGCATAACTTTTTACAGAGTTATCCGATTTTGATAATTCTTTTATTAGAAAGGACACACTTCTAAGGTGGTCTTATTGTCATAATGTTAGGATTAGATGTTAATATCCTGGGACAATTGAAGGAACTCTTCAAATTTTATAGGCACACTTGCAGCGATTTCGGTTTTTGTGTAAGTATCGGTAGCTTTTTGGCTACAAGTGCCATATAATATACTATGAGAGTATAGTACGAGTACGTTACGTGGCGATAGATCACTAAAAAGTAAGAAATAAAAATTTCTAACAAAAAATAGAAACGACTCGAAACGCACTAAAAAGTAAAAAATAACCGAGTTATTTAGTTGCTTTAATTTACTTAAGCATATCTAGGAGTCGGTGCCAGCCAAGGTTTCTACTTTAAGAACATTACCTAGAACCCACAAACTGCTTTACTACGTTAAACAAATGTTCCTTAAACTTGCTAACACCGACTTCATTTTTGTTTTGTTTTGAGTCGGTTCTATTTTTTGTTAAATTTTTTTTCAACATTCGGATCACGCGATTATTTAGCAAGTTATGTTAAAACTAAATCTGTATAATTAATCATCGGAACTAGAACCAACTTTCATATGAGACTCGAAAGTTTTCAACCTAATCAGATGCAAAGTTTCCATAAAATACCGTCAAAACTTTGGCTGCAACACTGAAAATCTGCTTCTGAAGTGTTGGGGAAGTTCGCAAAACAACTGCGGCGAAACAACGTGGATTTGTAAAGTAAATACAAAAACGCGGAGCGGAAAATTTTTGACGAGCAACGAGTTTTTCTCTTACTTAGACATCATATCGGTGCAAAATACAAAGTTTTCTGTGCCTCCTGTTTTTAAAACTTTTTGTCCGAAATTACTCGTATTTTGCGGACAAACTAAAATTTGGAGCGGCACACTCGTTAATACGTGACGCGTTCGTGTTTTTCATTTGAAAAGAAATGAAATGATAATAAAATCATCAAATGTTTACCTACTAACGGAAAAATAATAAAATCTGCCCGTCGAGTAATATTTCACTGAAACGGATATTCAAATAATGCTCAATACTGATGTATAGATGTGTCTAATGTGTCCACTAAAGTGATTTTATACGTTTTATTTCAAAACGTCAATAAAACGCCCACAGTCCCCTACTCGATGAATTTTATCTACAATGTATGTACGAATAACAAAGCCATAAAACTTCACATCGGTAAAAGTGTTATGGTAAGTTCGTAGAGTAGTCTTTCTCTATGGTTCTTTCCGCAAAGTATCCGACATACAAATGCGAATTCAAAAACTGACAATAAAAAACGGATGCAATGAATTTGGAGTTCGGGTAAACTTAATCACAGCGTAGGCACCAATTTAGAACGAAATTGTGATCGAAATCAAAACTAAAATTATTTTTCTAGTTAAGAGATAAATCATGTAGCTGTGGAAGTCTCATAAATTACGTGGAAAAAGTATGTTGCAATTTCGGAGAATCGTTAAATATTACGGAACCCGTTCCTCAACGAATATCCTGTTGAAAAGTAACCTTTTTTTTATCGACTACAAGTTGGCCCTTAACTGCTATCACATCTGATGTTAAGTGATGATGCAGTCTAAGATGGAAGCGAGCTAACTTGTTAGTAGTGGGACGAAAATCCACACCCCTTTCGATTTCTACACGACATCGTACCGGAACGCTAAATCGCTTGGCGATACGTCTTTGTCGGTAGGGTTATAACTAGCCACGTCGGTAGGGTTATAAAAGCCTCCCACCAGCCAGACCAAGACAAATCAAGAAAAATCTCAATCCGCCCCTACGGGAATCAAACCCAGAACCTCCGTCTTATAAATCCACCGCGCGTACCACTGCGCCACGGACGTCGTCAAATATCTGTGGTACATTCCGATCTGTTCATGCGTTCTATCATAATTGAGTAACAACCAACTAAGCAAACTTTTGAAATTTTAATATTACTTGGATAGAAGTACTAAACTAGTACTAAAGAATTCTTAGCTTCTCGAGGACTATAAAGTCTCAACGGCGTCAGTTTTGTGAATGGCTAGACGCGGCTAGACGGCGCGGCACCGTGTTTCGCTGTTCCGCTTTGTTACCCAAACGAGTTTCACGTCATTCTCTAAGCCCTCTACTGTTGTTTACGCCTCTTATAAATCTGCGAAACTTGCTTACAAACCGTCCATAGACCTTTCGAACTACAGCGACCGTCCAACGAAGATTTACGGGTGGTAAGAAAACTTTGGTCAGAGAGTTCAACTTCGAACATCATTACAAATGTCTGACATAAAAAGAAACTGAAAAAATTTTTAACAAAAAATAGAACGCATGAAAAAGTAAAAAATAACTGTGTCATTTAGTTGCTTTAATTTACTTAAGCATATCTATGAAGTCGGTACCAGCCAGTTTAAGGAACATTAATTTAACGTTTGCTACGTTAAATAAATGCTTAAGTAAATTAAAGCAACTAAAAGACACAGTTATTTTTTACTTTTTAGTGCGTTTTGAGTCGGTTCTATTTTTTGTTAAAAAATTTTATTTCTTACTTTTTAGTGATTTATCGCCACGTAACGTACTCGTACTATAATGTCATAGTATATTATACGGTATTTGTAGCCAAAAAGCTACAGATACTTACACAAAAACCGAAGTCACTGCAAGTGTGCCTATAAAATTTAAAGTGTTCTTTAAATTTTCCCAGGATATCATCATCAGATCTTAACATGATGACAATGGGACCATTTTGGAAGTGTGCCCTTTCTAATAAAAAAATAATTATCAAAATCGGACAACTCTAGAAGGTTATGCGTGGTCATATATAAAAAAAATTGAGAACCTCCTTCGTTTTCTTTTCGTCGGTTAAAAAGTAGAATTTCGTTCTGATACTCGAATTATCGATAGTAATAAGTACAGGTACAGCAGAATAAACACTGATGAAATATGTAAGGTAGATACAGAGGTAAAACTGTCAAAAAACATCTATTTTAGTATGTTTCAAGAACAATTACAAACATACATTTGTGTATCTCTATCAAGTAGCTAGTAATGAACTAAGTAGTAGCTGATTGTGCCAACATAACAGTTACATTTACAGAGACACAAAATAGGAATGAACGCAGAAGGGTCTGACGTATGTGGAGAACATTCTTTTGCTATTGTTTCTAAGTCCACATGGGGTTTCATTCTCACCCCTTACTGAGCCCCCTTGTGATGTTTTTGTAAGAAAAGAGCTTTCTCGGTGGGGATTGTCAAAGAGATATAAAAGGAAATCCGGAAAGTGATGCACTGTATACTTACGAGTATCTAGGAAAAAGCTGATATACTTATGAGTAGGGGTATTTTGCACATTAAGCGTATGTTGTTGTAAGTACTTTGAAAAACAGTGTTTATAAGTATACAACTTTTCAGGGGCGAAAAATTATTTAACTATCAAATAAAAAATTGTTTGGGCACGGTATGAATAACAAAAAATAGAACCGACTCAAAACGCACTAAAAAATAAAAAATAACTGTGTCATTTAGTTGCTTTAATTTACTTAAGCATATCTATGAAGCCGGTGCCAGTAAGTTTAAGGAACATTTATTTAAAGCAGTAAAGCAGTTTGTGGGTTCTAGGTAATGTTCTTAAAGTAGAAACCTTGGCTGGCACCGACTCCTAGATATGCTTAAGTAAATTAAAGCAACTAAATGACACAGTTATTTTTTACTTTTTAGTTCGTTTTGAGTCGGTTCTATTTTATGTTAATAAAATGTATTTCTGAATTTTTTCGTGATTTATTGCCACGTAACGTACTCGTACTCTACTGTCATAGTATATTATACAGTACCTACTAGTAGCCAAAAAGCTACCGATACCGAGACAAAGACCGAAATCGCTGTAAACGTGCCTCCAAAATTTGAAGAGTTCCTTCAATTTCCCTAGGATATCATCATCAGATCCTAACATGATGACAATGGGACCACCTAGGAAGTATGCTCTTTGTAATAAAAAATGAATTATCAAAATCGGACAACTCTGTAAAAAGTTATGCGTGGTCATACATAAAAAAAAAATATTCGTCGGTAAAAAAGCACCACAAGACGTAGGGATCAGCGTTAAGTCAACTGGTCCGTAACCTAGAATGGAAATAGTCTGACCCAACCTGAACTTGAGTTTAATACCTATACAAGATTACTTAGGTATATAAGTATAAGTACACTGAGGACGTAATTTTTTAATTTAGAAGAAACCCTATATCCCTTTTCGCTTTTTAATGCGATATTAAATGTATTTGTCACTAGTACTAAACTTATATTAATAACAATTAAATAGCTTTCATTTTCAGACATAATTAAGGTAAACTTAGATTACCCACATGTACCTATTTCATGCTGAAAATGTTGTTCTGTTCACGCATTTTTACCAAGCCCCCATAATAATGGCGGCGCAATGCCGACGCCCATTAGCTCTACATATCGCAGACATAATCTACAATGCAGCGGTGCGGCCGTAAAATTAAGCTCCATAATTACGTTAAGGGAAACAAAGGGGAATGTCAGTGCACCTACCGATAGGGGGGAAAGGAGACAACCAAAACATTCCGTGGCCAACGTAAGATAAGAAACACTATTCAGTAATTTGTTGGTATAATTAAGGCTTAACGTTTTCAAGATAAAAGCTTTGTTAGTACTAACAATTTGTTGTTATCTCCGCTCCTGTAAATGAGCCGCAAAACTCCAATCGGGAAGCAATCCCATTCACAAGTTTCAAAAGTATTGGCTGCTGCTGACTGCTCGTTCAGTGTTAAAGCGCTCGAACTGAAGTACTAGTAGTTAAACAGCGCAAAAAGCTTTTTAGCGGTGCAAGTTATTGAAGTTAAACTTTTTCGAAAGAAAACGTAATGAGTGAAGAAAAATACTTCCTTTTTCTGGCTCGTTTACTGGGAATAAAGTGAGTGTCTTCAGTGCAGTCGAGTTTGCCATTAATCGCGCTTCGCTTCGCAGGAACAATCCTGGGTAGCGGTCAGAACGGTCGCCATTCTACTTAATCGCTGAACGTTTTACCAACAAAAGGAACTATTTAATTCTAAGGCACGCGCACTCACGTTTCCTACCTTCGGAAACCTTTTATAGTGGTTTCGTGCATAGGAACAATAGTCGGTGTAGTTAAATCTTTTAAATGAATGCCGACGTCAATGCAAGAATATCGATTTTTACACAGCCATGACGAAAAACGATTGAAACTAGTTACGGTTTGCTGTGTCACGAAATGTATTTGTTTGATACCTTTATGGTTTTACTTTGGAAGGTAAACTATAAGGTGTTAGTGTTGAAGTAGGCGCTTCACAATACCGTCATTTCGTTGCAGTTTTGTACATCAGACAGATTATTGTAAACAATAAAAATATTTGAAATAAAAACAGCAACATGTACATTCGTTTAGAAACTAGGATGCCACAGACACACACACAGAATAGATCTGTCAGACTTATTTACATAAAGGGTTAAAAATAATAACTTATGACCCAATCTATTTTGAGATACCTATTCAAGTTATTTTCCACAAAACATTTGACGTCATAAGGACTTAATAAACAAGCGGGTGAAAACACAACCCACGTTAATTTAACTATCGCAATTTCACTCGCTAAAATAATATTATTACTTCTAAAAATACCTTTCTGTATACGTAATTATCCTGCGTAGGTATATATAAAGGCTTTTTTATTTATCAACAAGTAGGCTTTCCTCCATCCTCCTCCTACATTTTCAGCTGAAGTAAACTAACACAAAAAACAAAAACAATTTAACGAATATAAAATACTAGCGACCCACCCCGGCTTCGCACGGGGCAATGTTGGTATGTATTACATACATACATCTTACATATCTTGGAAAATATTCACTTAAATAACATGCTATAAAGGGCAATTGTGATCTAAATTGTATGCGCAAAGTATTTATGATACTTAATTGGATAAGGATTAATGCAGTAAGTATTGCAGAAAATCGCTTCGTAAATAAGCCATTAGCTTTGGTTGAAAGTAAAAGATAAAAAATGGTTATTGCGGGTTATCCCTAATAGATAGACATATACCATCTGGGACTTTTTTGTATACCATTTTAAGGTGCACAATACTGTAGTACATTATTTTGATATATCTCGTAGAATTTGGCCAGCGTGTTTTTGCAATGTAAGCGCAAAAAATACGTTAAAATACGACATCGCATCAAAACCCTCTAAAATTATCAGTGTTTCTCTACTATATTATGAATGTATAATACACATATCTAAAAAAAACCGCATGAAAATCGGTTGCGTAGTTTTAAAGATTTAATACATAGGGACAGACAGAAGAAAGCGACTTTATACTAGTGATACCCTAGCTGGAATCGAGCTCTGCATCTTTATATTGTAAACTAAGGTATAACCAACTGTCCAGAGGACTTCAAAAATGGTTGTATATGAATAGGTAAGCCTTTGTATTCCCCATTTAGAACATTTGAAGTTGAAATTAATTTGAGTTCAGCATTTTACTGCCACTTGGCATTTATTTTGTTCCAACTCGCAACAATTAGCGACTAACTTTAACGACCTCCATTATTCTGAAAGGCAACTTCAGAAGCTGTTAACAAAGTTTTTTAGGTCGTCAAAACCAAAACTGAATCCGGTAAAAACCTAACTGAAATTCGAATTAATTACTTTCCGAATAAAATGTTTAATTAGATGCGTTAAAGCTTTGAGTTTCTGAATCTAATTCGTTTTTATACGTTTAAGTTACGTAACGTTTTTTATTTACAGTTAAATTTAAAAATGTGTACTGGATTTTTATACCTAGGGGCAAAAGTAGGTAGGTAGCTCTATGTCTCTGCTAGTCCTATTTTGAAATTTTGTTCGTTAAACCAATTTTTAAATATTTTGTTTGAAACAAAATAAATGTGATCTATTGGATATTTTTCTCAATAAAGAACTTACAACTTTATTATTAAAAATTATTATTTATTATGGTATTGTAACATTTTAAATTAATGCTAAAAGAGGGCGTTACAGGCCGTATACCTGGATAACAAGAATATAATAATCAACAATTTCGGTATCGACGTCATTGGGATCGTGGCCCAGCGGTAAGGCGCTCTAAGTGCCCAGATTTTTGATATTATGTTCATTCTTAAATATAAATTAAAAATTATATTAGGTAACATAGCAACTTCGTCACTATACATGTATTATGTTAAAACAAAGTAGGAACTAATATATTCCGAGTACAATATGACGTAATATTTTACACTAGTGCGCTGCTTATACTAGAAACTTCTAACAAATTGGCAAAGTTTGCGGACATCACGCTAGAAAATGCACTCAAATAGAGCCGTTCTAAGGAGTTTTAAAAGTAATTTTTTCGCCTACAGCAAGCAAGCGACATTGCGTTTCCCAAATCGCATTTTGTAGTTAAGTTTATAGCGGAGTTATACTCGTAAATCTCTTGAATACTCCCACTCTATCAGCCTTCGCTAGACGCCCACTAAACAGACACTTCAGAGCAACGTCAAAGGACTTTTTAATTGGTCTGTCGAACCACCTATTCAAATTTCCAACTTTATTAAACTTTTACTCAGTAGCTATTACTGCCTTCACAGGTACTTGTCGCAGTTTCGCAATAAACAAATTCTAACATTCGCGTTCATAAATTTACGCAAGTGACAAAATCTCTAAAGCTCCATTTGGCTCTATTCTCCGATCTGCCGCGTGCCAAGAGCGCCGAGGGGAGATGTCCTCCTAATCCTGTGACAGATCATGAATTTTTATAGAGAACAATTACCATCTAGCTTCGAATGATAGCTACCTACATTTTAGTCTTGGACGTTTCTTTTTCAGTTTACATTTACTGAACTGTTTTTGCGGAGACGGTTTCTTTTCAGGTCCCAGCATCTATGTAATATCATTCAATAACAAGCAATACTTGTATGATATAAATAATTTTAATCTCGGGAACGGCTTCAACGAATTTCACAAAATGTATGTCTTTGCAATTAATGGAACTATAACAGGTTTCATTTTTTTAAAACTTAAAATTTCCAAAAAAAATACCAAAAAAGACCTCTACCAGGTCTACCAGGTACTGATTCTAAAATAGCTTCAATAAATGACAATCGAATCGTCAGACGTACGTAGGTACATATAAATCAAGAGTACAAGTACGGAAATAAAGGAGCGCTTTTTTGTTTTGGGAATACAAAAGTATCAAACTATTTTCAAGTTTCAAAAATTACTACCGAAGAAAAACAATGTTCACAAATACCCACAACACATAATACAACGGTCCAAGAACCAAACTGCCAAAGAAGTTAGCATGATCTTGATAACTCCAAACATCTTTCCCACAAGCAAACACTAACACCAATAAAAGCATCAGAAGTAATAGTTTTCGCCTTCGGCTAAAAGGAATTTCGAATGCATAATATGCCTTTCGACAGAGACACACGCTCGTATAACATGCAAATTGTATGAGCATATTATTTTTATTTTCACTAACATTTGCGAGCAGTTGCGGAAATTGCAAAAGGTATTTATTTACCGAAGCGAAGGTTAGAAGCAGAGCAGCAAAACAGCTCTGGGAAGATTAATGGACTTAAAATTGCATCGTAGCTAAATGCAATACAGCCGGTAGACAGGGCTGGCTGTTTTATTACACAGACATGTGACTGCAATGACCCGATTTTATTTTGGCTGAATTGAACGAGGGTTCGCAACCTTGATTTTTTTTTGTGGATTTGTATTTTTTTATAGCGTTCCAAGAATATTTTTAAACACGTAGACTTCTATCTATACTAAAGTCAAACTCGATTGAGAACGCTTGTCAACAAACAAATTTCAAATGAAGGTAGAAAATGCAACACATTTTATGCCTAATATTATAAAGAGGAAAACTTTGTAATAGGCTCAAAAACTACTGGACCGTTTTTAAAAATTCTTTCACCATTCGAAAGCTACATTATCCACGCGTAACATAGGCTAAATTTTATTTTGGAAAAAATTAGGGTTCCGTAAAATATTTGGGTTTTTCGGACACAAGGTGTAAAAAATCAACCAGAAAAGTTACTTATTTTGCGTACGCTGCGTAAACTATAAAAGATAGAACCATAAAATGTTCTAATAATTGGAGATCTTATAAATATCTACAAAAAAGTCCGCGACACACTATACCTATCTATGTCGAGTGAGGCACAACAACCATTTTTTTATTTAAAAATTAACTATATTTAAACGCATTTATTTTACTCATGCTATTAATCCTTATCAAAATAAATAATTTCATCACTAAGTACAGTTTATGTAGATAATATTTGGTATTTAAAAGATAAAATTGGACGTTTGGTTTAGAAGTTATGGCAAAATTAAAATATTACTATTTTTGTTTAAACGGGCTAATCTCTATCTGCGTGTCGGATTGTAAAATTATTTTTGTTTATTCTGAAGGCTAGACTCAAGAGTGAAATATACTATTTAATATCAATTTATACCCATCAGCTTGCCATAAATATATATTTTTAATGTTAATGTACTGAAATGTCATACAATGTTTAACAAAAATGTAGACCTTTAGTACGAATATTGCTTCACGGGAAACTATAAAAAAATTAAATTGATTTGTATGAAATACTGTCTTTAAAATTAGAAGGATACCTAAGAGGTTTTCGAGTTAGTGCCTTTAAAATTATGTTATGTAATTTTAATTAAAAAAAAATCGTATTTCAAAGATATTGAATATATTAATTAGTTTTAAGCTAACTTGTCTAACTTATTGTCATAAATTCGTAATTAGCTAGTTAATTTAAAAAATAGGTGTAAAATGACTAGTGATTTCTACCTTAATTTTTAATTTGTTTGTTGACAAGCATTCTCAATCGAGTTTGGCTTTAGTGTAGATACTTTTAGTGTATTGTCAGTATGAAGAGCTTAAATCACAGTAGGTATACAACTTTATACACAAAATGCTTCAGGAGAAAAAATATCTAACAGCTCGATCGTTCATAACGAATGAAGCCTGTTATAGACTGGCATTATTAAAAGCCAATATTTCGACGTTAGTGAAACAATTAGTTTGCTGCTATTGTTTCGCTAATAGATAATTGAAAAATGTAATAACAACACTTCGTACAGACTTTAAAGGAATATAAAACTGAATCTGTCTGTTTATCCGTCTGCTTGTCTGTCTTTCATATTAAAGGTTTGCGTTCAGAAATGACGTGTCTTCTAAAGTAATATAATCTTCGGCGGCCGACTGGCGCAGTGGGTAGTGACCCTGCTTCTGCGTCCTAGGTTGTGGGTTCGATTCCCACGTCTGGAAAATGTTTATGTGATGAGCATGGATGCTTTACAGTGTCTGGGTGTTTATCTATATATTATAAGTATTTATATATAATATATATAAATATTCATCAGTTATCATAGTACCCATAACACTAGCTACTTACGTTTACTTTGGGGCTATATAGCGATGTGTGTAATTGTCCTATAATATTTATTTATCTATTTATTTATTATTTATTTAATATATACTTTAGACCTTTTACTTAGATCTTCTACATACCTAATATGAAACCTTCTCCTTCACCGTCTGTCTGTATAGCTTTTCGCGAAAGGCTCAAAGAGTACGGGACTGATCTTCCATCGTTTTTACCAATAGATAGAGTGATTCTTAAGTAAGGTTTTTAATACATATGTTAAAGCTTATGCAACTTTCATTGAAAACACTGTCTGATCTATATGAGATATAACAGAACAATGTATCGAAGGATTGTTCCTCTTTATTAGACCTACAAAAAGTCCCAGACGGAATATATCTATCTTTTAAGGTTAGCTTGCTATACTCTTTCTTTCCACAATAAAGTGTTACGTAACGTAATATATTTTTCGTTTTTTGGTTTTCTTAGAAGGTTTTGCAATACAAGTAGACTATTTTTCTCACGGGCGAAGTCGCGGGCATCTGCTAGACTATCTATAAATTATGATATTTCGACAGCTAAGAAAGTGTATGAGATTAGCCATTGTTACAATACATTCAGGTTTTATTGCGATCCTGGGAACACTGAACACGTTACAACGATATTATCTGGCGAAGTGTTAACCTTTACGGCGAGTGGCTACAATTCATAAGCTGACGTCTAACACTGCATAATACATGTATTTCGTATATTTATTGTGTTTATAGAGACCCTTTGTATGTAATGTACAGATTTATAAGCTATCCTGTTTAATACAAACACATAATTTAATATGTGTTGGTTGTAGCGGAATTTTAAAATAATATTCTGATTTCTTCAAAATCGTTTTATTCTTTCATAATCTTTTATCTACCGCCGCATCGGAAAAGCAGTCCGTGACGAGAAAAGACGCGGCCAGAAAAACTCGACACATGCTCTTTTAAGTGAATTACAAAACCACTCAATTACAATATTTAATATTACACTCAAATATGCGTACTTTTAACAACCAAAAGAACAGTGAAATACACTACTCGACTATTCTAACAGTTCCAGTTTACATTTTATTTTACGGCCTGGAATCTAGTCCTTTCGAATCATTTGCCAGTCGACAGAAGATTACCTTACGTTACCATAGACGATATCGTATAGTATTGTTTATGGTAACATATTCCAATATTTTAAAATGCTAACATATGTTGTATAATATTTAAGAATAAACATAATATCAAAAATTGCCGAACCAACGGGATTTGAACCCGCGTCTCTCTGTGGCTAACTGGGCCTTGACGAGCGCCTTATCCGCTAGGCTACAGTGTCCGCTAACGTCGATACAGAAATTGTTGATTATTATGTTCTTAATACCCAGGTATACGGCCTGTAATGCCATCTTTTAGCATGAAGTTAAGATGTTACAATACCACAGAGAGACGCGGATTCGAATCCCGTCGGTTCTGAAATTTTTGATATTATGTTTATTCTTAAATATAAATAATCCCAAAAGTGTAGGTAAACACTTTTCAATAAAACTAAAAAGAATGTTGTATGATGTCAAAATAACGGCTTTTCACTACACATAAAAACATATTATCAAATATACTTAACATTTGAAAATGATTTTTTTTTTGTTTTTGATAGGACTATGTTTTTGTTTATTACGGTTTATGCCTACACCAGTGGACTTTAGATTACTCAGAACAATGCAAAAAAAATTCTAATGGATTTTTAACCAAAGAAAAAAAAACGGAAGAGGTTCTGAATTCGACACGTATATTTCTTTTTTTTTTATGTATGACCATGCATAACTTTTTACAGAGTTGTCCGATTTTGATTATTCTTTTTTTATTAGAAAGAGCACACTTCCAATTTGGCATCCCAAAGTCATCATGTTAGGATCTGATGATCATATCCTGGTAAAAGTGAAGGAAGTTTTAAGTCGGTTCTATTTTTTGTTAAAAAACTTTATAGAAATAGATATCATATAGCATTGTACTTAATCTCCGTCAGTAGCAATATGCTTTCCCGTGGGAATTTCGGTATAAAATGTAGCCTATGTGTTATTCTGATGTATAAGCTATATTGTGGTAAAGTTTCATTCAAATCCATTCAGTAGTTTTTACGTGAAAGAGTAACAAACATCCATACAAACTTTCGCCTTTATAATAGTAATAGGATCGAAAAAAGTAATTTCAAATGGACAACGTTACGAACATTCGCTAGT
Source organism: Mycalesis mineus (assembly GCA_034621355.1). Taxonomy (NCBI): domain Eukaryota; kingdom Metazoa; phylum Arthropoda; class Insecta; order Lepidoptera; family Nymphalidae; genus Mycalesis; species Mycalesis mineus. The sequence continues at coordinate 8,195,392 of CM067885.1, forward strand.
ATAGTTATACTTTACTGGGACAAAGTAATATACAGTAGCTACAAGAACAGCTGTAACCCTCCGCGAGGGTTAAGTACCCAATAGTAGTATTAAAGAGCCGTCCCTTCAGTTTGTTATAAACTAATTTCTGTGTTACATCGTAAAGTAAGTCCTTAAGTTTAATGAAATAACGACACAACTAAATCCCGTTCCATGAAATTAGTAATTACCGTTTCGCTAATTAATATCCCTCTCAACGCTCACTGGACCACAGACGAAGCTGTATAAAGTCAGGCGACAACGATTATTGCGACACCATAGACTATAATAGAATTACAAAGTGGGTTTCGTGGTTCGTAAAAGAGGAATATAAAGGATAATAAGGTTTTACGATGTATTAGAGGGCATCTTTAAGTAAGTTATCCTCGAAGGGATAGCTTACAGACCATACACGGCCTTGAAAGATAATTTAATTTAACAGCTGGTGGTAACCAATCACGGTTTAAATTGTATTGGGTTGCTATTAACAAAACATTGCGGCTTCACTGACATTTGTTTTCGAACTAATTTACGTTTTGGTTTAGGTTGCTAGGTTTATTTATTGTCTAGCGTATAACTAAACCAATGTTGCGAAAACGGAGCTTGTAAAAGCAAACATAATATAACAAAGTCTACTTAAAGAATGAAACTTTATTAAGAGCTGATTAATATGTTCTATATAGTTAATTGTCACTTATTTTTTTTATCAACTACAAGTTGGCCCTTGACTGCTGTCACACCTGATTTTAAGTGATGACGCAATCTTGGACGGAAGCGGGCTAACTTGTTAGGTTTAGGACAAAATCTACAGCCCTTTCGGTTTCTACACGACATCGTACCGGAACGCTAAATCGCTTGGCGTACGTCTTTGTCAGTAGGGTGATAACTAGCCACGGCGAAAGCCTCCCACCAGCCAGACCAACACAAATTAAGAAAAATGTTTCTGCCCCGCCGGGAATCGAACCCAGGACCTCCGTCTTATAAATCCACCGCGCATACCACTGCGCCACGGAGGTCGTCAAAACTTATACTCATCCATCAATGACTATCGATGATCAAAAATTCAACCAGGCTCACAATATACGAGTACATACGAACTGTAGCGCTAATCTCTAACAATGTTTTTATAATACGGCAGCGGATGTCTCGAATTCGTCTCTATTGCTCTCTGTCTAACACGATACTAGATAGAGAGGTAGGATGAATTCGAAACTCACACCGTAGAGTTATAAAAACATCGTCACAGAATAGCGCTACTGATAGATCGATTAACAAGTACAACAATTATGTATTCATGTACCGCATAAAAGTTATATTTAGATACATAAAATAATTCAACTATTAAGATAGTGAGCGAATGTGTCAGGACAATATCTTCCACTAAGTATAATGTGTCAATTGCGAATTGTTATGTACAAAACGATGTGTAGCCGCTCGCCATCAATTACGTTAATAGCATTATCGGTGTTCTTTAGGTAGGGTAGTTATTTGTTTGATATGAATACAAGCAATTAACTGATAAGGTGGAACTACTATCAATTAATATAAAGCTTTAAATAACTTTTATATATTGGCCTTTTATTTTAAATGATTCACATTTTTAACAATCAATTTAATCTGTTTGAATATTCGAATTATCAAAAATTATTCTTAATATACTTATACAGCTCCCATAAATGGGCCCAGCACGCTTCCACTGCCCCAGAAGGGGGAGAGTGTACATTAGGGACAAGGACGAGATGACAAAGAACTTGTAGAGAGTCAAGAAAGCGGCCCGGTGATGAAATGCGAAGAGAAGTGCGGATTCCGGGTTGCCCTCCCGAGATTGGGCCCAAATGACTGAGAGACGAAAGGGCCATGGGTGGAGGTGGGTTGCTTCCATAAATGTTTTTTTTATTTGGTACTTTTATTAAGTCGAAATTACTACACAATATGTGAATTACTCAGTGATTAAGATGTCTAGGTGTAGTTAGGTCAACTTCATCTTCACACAAGAGGTAACAAGTATAAATAAATGATGTATTTTAACAGAGCAACTGATAAATTTCTTCTTCTAATCGCCTCAACAAACCGACTGCAGGAAGACTCATGGCATGATGATGGTAGAGACCAGCCAAACTCCAAGCGATATAACGTTCCGGTGCGATTTCAATGTCAATGCCGGTAGATACCAAAAGGTATGTGGATTTCATTCTACTCCTAACAAGTCCGCTTCCATCTTAGATTGTATCATCACTTACCTCAGGTATGATTGCAATTCATTGGCATAATAAAAGCAAAAAGCTTTTTTAAAAAAAGCTTTTATTTAAACGCTCTAAAAGAAAAAAATAAACTTTTCCTTTAAAATTTTAACTATCATCTTATAACCTCATTGTATACAATTTATATGATCATAAAAGCTTGTCGCGCGATGACGATGATGACGATCAATTTAAATAAAAGCTTATAAAATAATTTGACTTGATTCAATTCGTATATAAATCAAGTGTTATTTTACTAATAATTTTGGTGAACATTTAACTATGTCCTCATTCTTATAGGATAAGAGAATGTTTGGGTCGAAACGGCCGCCATAACTTTGGTCTAATAACTGTATTATACGACTCTGTGACCTTTCGGTAGTCCTAGAATAAAATATTCTTTTTATTCACATAAGAAGAGATTGAAAGCGGTCTAAATGACGCAACGTCTCGCCAGCCCATGTACGGACATCTGCGACCTTAGAGGGATAAGCGACCCTTCACCCCCAACTATTTATTAAGTTGTCGACTCCCCAAAGTCATTCCGAATATGCGTAATTTGCTTTTTTTTGTTTGCGCAAGTTTCACTACGTCGGCAATTGAATTTATGTGATCTAATGTTAACATGGAATGGGTAGCTAACGGTTTCACTAACGATTTGGTAGCAAATTTATAGCTTTAGGTATAATGAAAACAACAAACATAAGCACTCAAGAAGTAACACTCATTGATATTTTATCTGGACGCGCGCAAAATCTCACATCCACATAATGTTGCTACTTTATTGCTCAGTATATATTATTAAAACGGCGGTAAGTTATTTAAGGTAGGTACAAAAATCCATCCATCTATCGATAAATACCAGAACTTTTAATGACTTTTTGAAATATCACGCGGAGAAAAATCAAATGCACGCGGTAAAGCGTTATTGCATAGCATTTTAAAATGTATCAACTTATGTTTGACGCTTCCGATGCCACCGCGTGGCCGAGCGGTACGGCGGGGCGCCCACGACGGGCCCGGAGCGTGTTTGTTTTACAAATCAGTCGAGCGCCGCTAGATGCTACGGTCAAATAAATATTTGTTGATTTTATTGAATAAAATTATACTAGCAGCGATATCCATCGGGTTTTAGGCTTTTCGTTAGGCCCGGAGCGCCTTACCGCTAGGCCACGTTCCCAATAACGTCAGTGCCGAAATTATGCTTTTTATATTATATTTTTGATATCCAGCGGGTGTTAGGTTTCTTCGTTCCGCCATTTCTAAAATCTCCAAGTATGCAATAGTTTAAAAAATAGTTCATAAATTCTATGAGCGGCTTGTAGCTTAATTTTGACAAATGAGGTTTGAAGGAAATTTTACCTACCATGTGCTACTGTACAGCACTTTGCGGGGTTCATTTCAATAAACTGCGTATCAATCAAATCACTTTCATTACAAAAAATGTCGTTAGATATATGAAATCATAAGAAATTCAATAACAAGTGCCAAGAAAAACGAGTACCGGAAGGACGTCCCAGATGTTTGCGGCGCGTATGAGAAACGAGTGAGCTTTGAACACGTCCAAGGAATATCAACTCCATAGCCGTGCAAGCCTTGTATGATGTTGAATATAATTCCCTAAATGATTCATAACAACGTGACGCAAATCTTTGCGAAGTTGAACGAATGTTTAAGACATTTTGACATGAAACTAACAATAGTTTGAACTATTTAAGTAGGAGAAGATGTACCTTTAGTAGCTAGTTAACTTGTTAATTTAAGCTTCACGATTATAGAGCTGAGGAAGACGTAGGTTCCATTATCGTAAGTTGAATTATTTTACGCACTCTTAACAAAATATTTATGCATTATTGAAGTAAGTTTTGTGATTGAACTGGTTATGTTAAAAAAGAGATAGCTACGACATTTAACGAAAATATGATATAAAGTTATTTTCTTAACTTTTAGATAAGTATGGAATGGGTAGATAGGTTAACCTTTACGAGCTGAGTGCAAGGGAGATACTGGTATTAGTTGGTTCTTAGAGATCTCAGCGTCTCTCATTATGTAAGGAGATGACCACCAAGGGATTTTTAGTGGGTAAAAATCCCTCCGAACCCGACTTGTCCCTCAAAGATTCCCGTCACCAAAAAAGGATGATTTAGACCTACGTAAGACCTAACTTTTTAGAAAAAGGAACGACCTTAGCTCTAAATCAAAAACTACCCTCTTAATAACAGTTACTCAATCCTCGGTATCGATTTATGGTGCGTACGTGTCATAAAATCCGAAATAAAAAAAATAACGCACAAAACCTACTCCATTCGTGATGTGGGGTGAAGCCGGGATAATCCCCCCGCGTAGTGGCGCCGACCGGCCGCCCGATGTGGGACAAATACCGACGCACTGCCTCGGACTACTTGCCTACTATAATCGCGATATACGGTGAAACGGAAAGTCACGGCTAATTTAGACTATATTCTGCGTATCATACAGACAAGCATAGAACTTGCTTTTTGGAAGTCGGTTCAAAATTCATTATTCGGTGCCAACCAAGCTTTCTACATTAAGACGATGCCTAAAACCCATTTAATGTTTTGCTGTTCCGTGAAATAAACTATCCTTAAACTTAGATGACACTGTCTTTATACGAGTAGATACGGTTAAGTAACCAAGTGACGCAATTATTTATTACTTTTTAGTGCGTTTTGAAGGCTGTTTTATTTTTTATTAAATTTTTTTTAATAATAAATGAATTTCATGTTAATTTCTGAATCGGAAAAGCCAAATAAGAATCAGCGCTTGAAGCGACTAATATAAAAGTAAAATGTATCGATAAGCTATATAAAAAGCCTGAAACTATCGAACCCTAAATGAGCTTCGTGTTTCGTTTGAGATTTGTATCAGGTTGCTACTGCGCTACCCACATTATGTGGCTTCGTGCACACTTTAGGGTTGACAGTTACTTTTTGTTTTTTTTTTAATTTTAGCCAATAACTAACAACGTAAATGATTTGTTATTTATTCAACGTTCCCACAAAAATTATAATTTAAAGTTATTTAAGGAACGGATAAACAAATCCAACAGGTAAAGTTAAACGTGTTCTACGTTAAGCCATGAGGCGATTCTCATCGTGATAGACGTGTGATATTGATCGTTACAAAATCAAAACATTGTCCTACCCGCTTATCCTATAAAAAGACCTAGTTTTACAGTGGGTATAATAAACTTACAGTGATGATGACGTCAAATTTTGTACGTGTTAAAACTTACATACATACTCTAGCGAATCTCACTCCCTTCTTCTAATTTCATTAAACTAAATAAAGTATTTAACCCCAACTTGCTGTTTGTTAAATACTTTATTTAGTAACAAGTTATTTTTGATGTTTGTCAAATTATTTTTTTCTCTTCCCACAGCCCTTGTGACAGAAATAATGACCGAGCTGTTTATATAATACAGGGTTATGTAACCTAAACACGCAATAAATGTTGTTGATTTTTTCATTTGCTCAAAAATAGCTTTATTATTTAAAAAAATATTTGTTTCTTTTCGTTATCCAAACAGCAGTCAAAAAAGAGAATTAATTCTTTTCTAATATTAAGTGATACAATTTTACTATTAGTATATAGTTACTTGACTTCTATTACACCTGATTTTAAGTGATGATGCAATCTACGTGATGTGGGCTTTTTTAACTTTTTAAGTAGAGATATCCACAGTTTGTTCTACGACATTGTATGTAAGGTAAATCTTGTCGTTACGTCATTTCGGTAGGGTGGTAACTGCCACGGCACAAGTCCCACGCCAGAAGCTAAGCAAATTAAAAAAATATTTGCTTCATTGTTGCCCAAACCTTCGTTAAAAATGACGCACATACCACTGCACCATGGAGGTCGTCAAAATATTATTACAGGTTAGTTATTATTATTATACTAAAGCGTAGGTTAGTCAGTCTCTTTTTGTATTTAGTTACCTCGTGATTTTCTTCCAAAATAACTGTACAAAATAATGTCTTTTTCTTCCAAATACTACTTACTACATGCTTCTATGTCGTAAGCGTTAATAAATAATTCTACAATTTATTCAAGAAATTACATTCTTTCTAAGACTAGTAATAATACTTCTTTGGTGTTGTACGCTGCGTCGCTTTATCTCCGGTGCGCATTATTCAACGCAAGCCTACCATTGTATAAAACACCGTAATGGTTACGACAATTAATCAAATGCTCCAAAGTGGTCATTCCAAGAATTCACCCTCACTGACCTCCGTAAAAACATCCACATTCCATTGCGTATAGTGTTCACTAGCTGATCGAATAAGCCTTTCAATTCTGTTTGATATGGCCGCCGTATCGGAAACCAAAACGCTCGACATAAGCGGTTTAATATTGCGGAGGATCAATAGGTCGGGCTCAAAATAAATGGAACAATGGACGAGACGGTATCGGTGCAGCCGCTTAAAATGCTTTCCGTGTTCCGACGCGTCCGGCGACCGACGGACGAGCTGTCCGGAAGTAATACATACATACTTAACATACAATCACGTTATGTAACAACCAAATATCGCACTTAAGCTGGGTTAAGATTATCTCGGTCATTTATCTCGACTAAGGACTGATTCAGACTGGCGCAGAGGCAAATGGAAACGACGTGTCTTCAATTTTGCCAATAGAAAATTCATCTCTTTTTTCGCATCATAAAAATACTAAGTTGAAGGATGGAGCATACTATACCCACCAAGCTGCTCCAATGCGGATTGGCGTGATAATGTCTTTAACGATCACTTTCAAGTAATGAGACTGGTACTTCTCTCCGAGGCGGTGGTGAAATATAACCAATTTCCCAATACTGAAAATATGTAGAAAAAAGAAATATTCAGAATTATTTTACAAACCGACCCAGGACTTTGTGATGTAAAGTCAAATAAACTAACCACTAGACTAACGAGGCAGTCATCTCATTACGTGACAACCAAATATCGCACTTAAGCTGGGTTAAGATTATCATGGTAATTTATTGCGACTAATAGTTCCACGAGGATGCTGTGCTCGGAAAACTGATTGCTAATCAGTTGGTTATTATGATTGCTCCGGTTAATAACTGTTGACCATTGTTTGTGACTGAGTGGAGCTTTAGGGATTCTAAATGTAGACGTGCGTAAACATGGTGCTGCAAAAACTAGTAACAAAGTCGCTAACCGCCGTCCTACTGTAAGCTTAGATCGTTTAAGTTACGCATCGAATTTTAATGAGGTTTTCATCAGTAGATAGATTCCCCAGAAAGGTTCAAAAGTAATGTTGAGTTTCCGATTCTTTTTCTTTTATTCATTACAGGTTAACTCTTGACTGCAATCACACCTGATGGTAAGTGATCATGCGATCTAAGATGGAGGTGGGCGCACTGGTACGGTAATCACTTGGCAGTACACCTTGATCGGTCGGGTGATTACTGGCGTCTGGAACCTCCCACCAGCCAGACCTGGATCAATTTAGAAAATCTAAATCTGCCCAGCCGGGAATCCAACCCAGAACCTCTGTCTTATAAATCAATTGCGCATACCACTGCGCTACGGAGGTCGTCATATTCAATTTAACAATTCTATGACAAACGTATTTTTACTAGTAAAGAACATAGTTAATGTTTCCACCCAACCTTTCCGCTAGCTCTAGACATTTTAATTAAAAACGCACTCTGAGTTAGGTGTTGGCACTAAACCCAAATTTATATTAAATGTATTTCATAAATATACGAACGACAAGTAAAAGTCCCTATGACATGCACCAACCCACATGTACAAACAAAAGTGACAATTACCTTATCTAACAAACCAAATATTTGACTCGTATGAAAAATAATGGTCATGTAAAACCATTAATTTCACTTATAAGCAGGATGTGAACGTTTGGTAGAGATTGTGGTGATAAGCCTCACGCTTTTAAGGTTAAAATGAAACGTTCTATAAGACTTTACACTTGAAGGTGCGACATATTTTATTCATGAACAGAAGAGCCGTGTTGACGTCGTAATAAATTTTTCTCTATCGATTGAATAATGCTCAGCATATTTTTAAGACACTAGTATTATGTTTTTTTTATTTACTTTACCTTGGTTAACTATATTTTTTGGAATATTATAAAGCTATTGATTCTTTATTTACCAAAGAGTTGACGAAGTCTACAAAAACCAGGACAAAAACTATTAACAATTATTTTCGTACAAAGGAAAAAGTATCGTAATACTTGGACCTTGCTCACGAGATTACCGCCATGCGGAATGTTGAGTCAACTATGATTGTTCTGATAGTCATTTCAATCAATGGTCTTTTTGCGAAAAGCTTCGACCAACACCTTAAGAAGCTTTCGCTTAATTGTTGGATCAAGGGTCGGATACAGAAGGCAGTAGTCCTTGAAACGGCGCGTATTGTGAGGAGGTTCCTCACTCTGGAGTCCTGACCACCGGTTGCTTGGGCCCGCAAAGGCCCCGCAAATGGAGGAGCAGATTTTTTTATAATATTTTAATAGTGTTTTTTTATATATTTTTGTACTAGCTTTTGCCCATGACCTCGTCCGCGTGGAATTAGTTATTACGGCAGCCTAATTTTTCTAAGCTTTGAATGTCATATTTCTTAATATCTAATCAACTGCCTAAGAAATAGGTCTTAAGCTTTCAAAATGACGATACTTTCATACAACATTTCATCCCCCCTTTAACCCCTTACAACCTTTTTTCGCAATTAAAAGTAGCCTATGTCCTTTTTCAGGCTCTAGACTTACTGTGTACCAAATTTCATTTAAATCGGTTCAGTAGTTGTAGAGTGAAAGCAAGACAGACAGACAGACAGAGTTACTTTCGCATTTATAATATTAGTTAGGATATATAACATTGTTAAAAATTTTAAAAATATATGTAAATAAAAATAAATGAGAGTAAGAAAAATGTTCGTACAGTCTCTATAACAAAATTAAATAGATAATAAATAATAACTTCTCTTAAAAGTACATATAATAAATTAAATAATTTTGGAGGATACCTCGCTAGTATGTACCTAATGTACAGATTTTAATACACAAAGAAGTTATACGTATTCATACTTAGTTATAAACGTTTGATTTTTTTACATTTGCAAGGGAGTGTCAGATATAAATTGCATATGATAAAGTGACATTAGATAAAAACGATAAATCGTGAGTTTCACAAAAGCACTTACGCTGTATTATATTTTAATGTGAGGGCGCCCCCAAAAAGTTATCGTGAGTAAGCAAATTGTTTCTCTAACGCATCTCCCCAGACGCCTAAGCCAAGCCCCACATGTTATGCTAAAATAGTTTTTGTGGTTATGTAAATGTGTATTGCAAACTATTGTGTGTTTTGCGCAACTTTTTGCTGTAAATACTCGTACAATAAAGCTTTTAAATGCGGTATTATGAGTAACAAAAACCTTTGGTCAATATGAAATCCCAAAAGTTTAAACTGCGAGTGAACTTGCAAACGAAGTGAATAATGATTCTATATTAGTTAGTTAAAGTTACACTGTCACATGTACATTAGGACAATAGTAGATTGTTATACAAAAGGCTAAAATGACTCATTATGTACGAGGTACTTTTAGGCTTTATTCCGAAGATGCTATATAGAATGCCGATAGGGGTGTGGATTTTATCCTACTCCTAACAAGTTAGCCTGCTTCCATCTTAGACTGCATCATCACTTAACATCAGGTGTGATAGCAGTCAAGGGCCAACTTGTAGTCGATAAAAAAAAACTGGGTTATATATAAGAGGTGCTATATATAAAGGGGTTTTAATCCGTGTGTTACATTCTATTTTTCACTACGATCGCGAAAAAACAAAATAATTTAGTAACTTCATTTTTGGAAAAATTTAAACTCGAACTCGCGCCATTGATTTTTTAAATCTCTCTGTATGCATGCATTTTACAGGCAAGAACGTTTGTTTTTGTTAGTTAAATAATACTAATTCACCTAACATCACCTAGCATTGAAATAATAATGTGTAAGTAATTAAAAGATTTATAACTACGATTGAAACGAATTGTAGGAAACAGAAAAGTTTCATACCTACTGATCGCAAAACTTCGTTCCGAGGGTGGTAAGTACCACGCGAGTAGGAAACAGAAAAGTTTCATACCTACTGATCGCCAAACTTCGTTACGAGGGTGGTAAGTACCACGTGAGTAGGAAACAGAAAAGTTTCATACCTACTGATCGCCAAACTTCGTTCCGAGGATGGTAGGTACCACGTGATGATAATGACGAAGATGATTACAAATACATATTACAAGGAAAATCCAATCGTCTATATATCCTTAAACTTAAAAAATATGATTTTAAGTAACGAAAACTAAATCCGAATTGAATCAATAGACAGGGAGCTTTTCAAGTTGCTTTTAAGTATTGTTTGAATAAAATAAATAATAACAATGTCACAATAGAAATCCAAGATGTCCTGTTAATTTTACCTTCCAAATGACAATTAACATTAATTAACGTTCGTATTCTTGCCATCGAATCGAATTGCTGAACCATCTCAATGTTAATTATATTATCAATCTTTTAAGTGGCTATACTTACTTTGAGCGCTGTTGCTCACGCTAGAGTATCTCAATTTTAATTATATTTCTTTTAAGTGGCTATAGGTACTTACTCTCAGTGTTGTGTTGTTACTCATCGCTCCAATATTGCGAGCAGATAGGTATTAATTGGTTCGAATTAACAAACGCAATGAACGTGGGACTACGGTGATAATTAACTGAATACACAAAGGAAATACTCAGTTTATGTAACTTGATACTGTATAAAGCTTTACTACTTTAATTTAAGATTGATTTAATAGGTTTAATTGGGAGAGTTGTCATTTTTCTGTATTTGAATACGTTTTAGGTAAACATTAATTATTTAGAAGGAATTGAGACATGTAGTTGTGGTTTACTTTAGATACTTATTTGATATAAATAAAAAATATTCTATTGTCATAATAATTAATAATTATTTAGTGCTCTGATTTATTTAAGACTTGATACTAGGTTCAGTTGGTAAACTGTAGGAAGGTACCACGCTTTCTTTAAAATCAAAATTCGTCTCACAACAGAAGTCTCTCATTATCTTCAAATTTAGCTTAAGATAGAATCCAAATAGTAATTAGGTCAGATAGGCTACTAACTAAATAATTTTAATAAAGTTTCACAAATTGAACTTTATAGAAACTAAAATAGAAACAGAAATTTAAACATTATTTAAAACCCATTTACACTCTACATACTCGTAGTCAATGTCAAATTACCATGATGTGATATATCCGACATTGATAAACGAAATTATAATACAACTATTAAAACAAGCATTCTGATTACAATCGCAAATTGTACACAAACCTGTTTATGACACAAATGTTCGTTGCACAATCTAATCTCCTAAGCACACATGGTGACTTCATAAATCTCACGTCAAATCGTCAGAGGCCGGCCGTGTTTCATAAATACAGCGAAATATGGGGATTCGGTTTGTGACTCCGCGACAAGGACTGGTGTGGTAACCAGAGATAATGAAAAAGAGAGTCATGATCAAGTATAATGTAATCAAAAATAAAAGATCAACGTTATTTTGAACCCTTTTAAACTCTAGATAGTCAATATCAACTTAACATATATATGAATTTATCAACGTCTAATACATTGATAAACAAAATTATAATACAATTGTATTAAAACAAACATTCTGATTATAATCGCAAACTGTAGACAAACCTGTTTGTGAATACGACTCTGCTAACAGAAATGTTCGTTGCACAATCCAATCTCCTAAGCACACATGGTGACTTCATAAATCTCACGTCAAATCGTCAGAGGCCGACCGCGTGTCATAAATACAGCGTGTATGTGTGTCAAAACATGGGGATTCGGATTCCGACTCCCCGACAGAGACAGGTGAAACGACGCCAGCGAGTCCAGATATAATGAAAAAGAGAGTCATGATCAAGTATAACGTAATCAAAAATAAAAGATAAACGTTCTTTTGAACCCTTTTAAACTCTAGATAGTCAATATCAACTTAACATATATATGAATTTATCAATGTCTAATACATTGTCAAACAGAATTATAATACAATTGTAATAAAACAAACATTCTGATTACAATCGCAAACTGTAGAACAAACCTGTTTGTGAATACGTCTCTGCTAACACAAATGTTCGTTGCACAATCCAATCTCCTAAGCACACATGGTGACTTCATAAATCTCACGTCAAATCGTCAGAGACCGGCCGTGTGTCATAAATACAGCGAAATATTTTTTTTTATCGACTACAAGTTGGCCCTTGACTGCTATCACACCTGATGTTAAGTGACGATGCAGTCTAAGATGGAAGCGGGCTAACTTGTTAGAAGTGGGACGAAAATCACCTTCGGTTTCTACACGACATCGTACCGGAACGCTAAATCGCTTGGCGATACGTCTTTGTCAGTAGGGTGGTAACTAGCCACGACGAAAGCCTCCCACCAGTCAGACCAAGACAAATTAAGAAAAATCTCAATCTGCCCCGCCGGGAATCGAACCCAGGACCTCCGCCCTATAAATCCATCGCGCATACCACTGCACCACGGAGGTCGTCAAATCAATGGGGATTCGGGTTGTGACTCCGCGAGAAGGACTGGTGTGGTAACGCCAACAAGTCCAGAGATAATGAAAAAGAGAGTCACGATCAAGTATAATATAATTAAAAATAAAAGTTCAACGGTATTTAGAACCCTTTTAATCTCTATATAGCCAATGTCAACTTAACATATATATGAATTTATCAATTAATACATTGATCAACAAAATTATAATACAATTGTAATAAAACAAACATTCTGATTATGATCGCAAACTGTAGACAAACCTGTTTGTGAATACGACTCTGCTAACACAAATGTTCGTTGCACAATCCAATCTCCTAAGCACACATGGTGACTTCATAAATCTCACGTCAAATCGTCAGAGGCCGGCCGTGTGTCATAAATACAGCGAGTATGTGTGTCAAAACATGGGGATTCGGGTTGTGACTCCGCGACATAGACGGGCGCGGCGACGCCAGCCGAGATAATGAAAAAAGAGATTTATGATCAAGTGTAATCAAATTTTATTACTGTCCGTACCATCCCCTAAGCTATATAATACATAGATATTTTATGGTTTAACAATATATTTTTCGGATCATTGTGTCACGTCAAAAGGAACGAGCGAGTCAGTACAATTAAAACAGAAAAAAATATAGTGTCAATATTAATGACAACTAGCAGCGGGCAATAACAGCACGATATTGTTAGCTTCCTCTTGATTAACTAGGTATTGATGAGTGATTGTATACTGCATGTGTACAGACGGCACAAAGCGAAATGTTAATAACGCACATTATAATAGCCCCTAAGGAAATAATTGTCCTATTGCCGAGGTAGGTACTACTTTAGGCGCCCTTACCTTATCATTACATATTACAAAACAAAGTTACCTGTTATCTGTCTATTCGTAAGCTCAAGACCACTGTCATGCGGTATTCACCAATATGAGTGCTATGGAGTGATTCCTGAGGAAGGTTGAGGTACATAATAATAACGATAATTTTTGGAAACCTCGAAAAATTTAAGCTGCCTGAGAGCTTTCATCGCAAACGCTGATTTGTCTATATGAAACAAAAAAAAATTAACAAAAAATAGAACCGACTCAAAACGCACTAAAAAGTAAAAAATAACTGTGTCATTTAGTTGCTTTAATTTACTTAAGCATATCTATGAAGTAGGTGCCAGCCAAGGTTTCTACTTTAAGGACGTTACCTATTGATTGTGTGATTTATCGCCACGTAACGTACTCGTACTATACTGTCATTGGATATTATATGGCACTAGTAGCCAAAAAGCTACCGATACCGAGACAAAAACCGAAATCGCTGTAAGCGTGCCTCCAAAATTTGAAGAGTTCCTTCAATTTCCCCAGGATATCATCATTAAATCCTAACATGATGACAATGGGACCACCTTGGATGTATACCGTTTCTAATAAAAAAAGAATTATCAAAATCGGACAACTCTGTAAAAAGTTATGCGTGGTCATACATAAAAAAATATATAGGTGTCTAGTTACTATCTTTTACATAACTTTCCTTTTATCTTTTACATTTATTCCATTTTCCTTTAAAAAACCCTACGTATTTTTTTTTTGGTGTTTATGAAAGATCGTACAACTATTACGTAAGTAGCGGGCGTTTGCTAGTTGTCAATAATATTGACTGTGTGCGGGCAGCCAATAGAACGATAATTGACCCGTATATTCGTGCCAACACATTACAATGTAATAAAACATTTGTGGGTATATCTCTTTAATAAAACGGTTACATATTAAGCTGATGTAAAAGCCAAGTGTAGCCAAGTGTAGCCAAGTTACGTTTGCCAAAGAGGCCGCGATCGTAAGTCGCATTTCCATAAAGTTTTCAGCATGAAATGTAGTGTAATATGGCTGGAACACAACCGATTCTAACGCACTGTGGAATCACAACTCGCCCCCTTACCCCATTAAGGGTTGCCAACATTTCATTAATATAAACTTGAGACTAAGCTATAAATATTTATACAAATACACTACAATATCTGCTTTCCGAAATGGAGATAGTCTGGTGCTTTCACTTTTCAAAAATGCTTGTACAAAAAGACTACTTGAAATCAATTTGTTGAACTACTTGAAAACAAACAAAATTCTTATTTATGAAAAAGTCAAAAAATAGCAATAACTTTTGGTGTACAAAATACCTAAGACATATTGTACAGGTGAACAGTGCGTGTTGCCAGTGATGACATAGAGAAGCAATGTTCGGAGTATCTCTGCGTGATCGAATCAGAAATGAGGAGATCCGCAGATGAACCAAAATAACCGACATAGTGACCGAAGTGGCAATGGGCGGGGCACGTAGTTCAATCAGCTGATGGATTGGGGGGGCGAAAAGCGCAGTGTTGGTCGACCCCCCACCAGGTGGACTGATGACATCAAACGGGTCGCAGGGAGCCGCTGGGCACATGCGGCTCAGGATCGTTGTGTTTGGAAGTCCCTAAAAAAGACCTATGTTCAACAGTGGACGTCCATTGGCTGATAATGATGATGATGATGATGATGATGATTGTACAGGTTCTATCACACTCAATTTTTAAATTAAATTAATAAACATTGCGTACTGTATATTTGTTTCACAATAATTTTAACATAGTTCGCAGAATCTCAAAACAGTATATTGTGAGCGACCATTACGGCTATGCTATGACGGCTGACAATGACGATGATGATGTAGCACGGTTGGCAACCCTAGCTGGAACACAGCCGATTCTAACGCACTGGAGAATAACAACTCGCCCCCCAACCCCATCCTACTAGCGTCGTCCTTCGCCTGCTTGACCCAATTACACGCAACATATTACATTTTTAAGCTCTTGCACATATCTGCTTCAACTAGACATAAAGAAGAAACAACTAGATTAACCGAAGATATAAAGCTTTTATATTTGAACCCCGACGTAAAATTAGGTTAGTTTGACGTGCCTATCTATATTTTTCACCAAAACAAATCGAAAACTTCACTTTCGCGTTAAGGGCATATTTATATGGAACTGAAGCAGCGCCCCTGGCGGAAGTGAGAGAAATCTGAATGGAGAGCTGACTCACTTGCCAGGAGTTCCATATAAAATGCCACGGATAGTGAAGTTTTCGATTTGTTTTGGTGAAAACTCATACTCGGCACTCTGTATATTTTATGTATTCTTTATGGCATAGATTTAATTATCGACTACAAGTTGACCCTTGACTGCTATCACACCTGATATAATAATGCAATCTAAGATAGAAGCGGACTAACTTGTTAGGATGAAAATCCACACCCCTTGCGGTTTCCACACGACATCACATCGTACCGGAACGCTAAATCGCTTGGCGGTACGTCTTTGTCGGTATCATTGTAATTTATTTATTTCATGTACAAATATATATTTATGTGTATTTATATTTTTGTATGTATTTATAAGTATTTTATATTATTTTTTTTTATATATAGGTATATGTTTATTAATTTGAATGTATAATATATATTTTATTGTATATGTAATCTATTGTACGTTTATTCATATATTGTACCTTTTCAATTGTACATTCATTTTTATTTATTTTTATTGCAATTCCCCGTCACACAAATGTAAAGTCCGATAATCTAGGTTACCTGGAAGAGATCACTTCTAGTGATAAGGTCGCCTTTTGCGCTTAAGTTTATATTGTACCATTGTTTCTTTTTTTATTTGCAATAAAGATGTTTAAATAAAATAAAATAAATAAAATGGTATCTAGCCACGGCGGAAAGCCTCCCACCAGCTAGACCAAGACAAATTAAGAAAAATATCAATCTGCCCCGCCAGGAATCGAACCCGGGACCTTCGTCTTATAAATCTACCGCGCATGCCACTGCGCCACGGAGGCCGTCATAGATTTTAAAGGTGTAACACAGTAAAATTTTATTCCGATGAAGAAAATAAGTCACTAGTTAACATTACTTTCAATTAAGTGTTCAACATTTTTTTATTTAAAACGTTAAAAGTTAATAAGTACCTACTCTTAACTGTGATCAATAAGTTGTGCATATTTGGAATGATTCATCTAGAATAGTAGGCTAAGGCCTGTGTGCACCAAGATTTCGGTTATCATAACCAACGGTTAACATAAGCTAAACGTTAAATTGACTGTTCACGACAACCCGTACACCAGTTAAGGACGTAAACCGGGCGGTAAATTTTACGTTTAGCTTATGTTAACCGTTGGTTATGATAACCGAAAGTTTGGTGCACACAGGCCTAAATGCTAAACGGGGATTTCTTTCCTACGTCGTTGATGTTCCCAGGACTCGTGCAAAGCGTTTTGCGTCATCTTTTATTATACGCATAGCTAAGACCTGAAATGCTGCTAGACCGCTCTGAAAACGAGGCATATAGACTGCGCAGTGTACTTGATATTATCGCACAAAATCCGTCTTCAGCGGGGCATCATACTGTGTTCCTGCGCAGTTCTGCGTGTTGCAACTTTTATCATCACTTGGTGCCATCTTCCGAACAAAATTTAGCGGTCAATATGCAATAAGCTTATTATCCACAATTCACTTTAATTGTGGGTAATTAAAAATTGGTTGTCTGTAAAGTCGGTTTACTGACGATAGTTGAACGTGACAATACCTTAAGAAAATACTGACGGAATGGTAGCATTTAATTGGTTATTAAAATTTTTAATTTAAGTATTTTTTTATAAATATTAATTTAAATTAATAAAATAACTGATTTTGATTTTATAAATTTATATTTTAAATTTATAATTAATATATTAATTATTAATTTAAAATTAATATATTTAATAATTATATTTAATAGACGGATGTTGAACGCTGAACGCCTCAAAGCGAGGTAACGAGGTGCACCGCTCTATCGAATTAAAGACGGATTCAAAAATTTTGCGCGGACTATACTCAAATAAGTGAACGTTTATGAGGTAATTTTTAAACTTTAACGAGACCTATAAATTAAAAAACAGTTCAACCAGACACCCTGACAGTGCATTTATCTTTTGCCAAACACCAATTATGGTGTCGAAACTGGCGCAAGGTGATTAAGTTGACCTTTTATATTTATGTTTTTTAATTATATGGTGGAATGAACTTTTAGCAGATGTGAAATACATATATCATTATCCACTTACCTGTGCCTAACATGCTCTTTAACATTAGATATTGTTAGTTTCTACATTCATCTATTGTAATAGTTTGAAAACTATAATTAAAGATTAATTATTAATTATAGAATTAAGTAATATGAGCCTTCAATAGTATTGTAACATGTTCAGTTCATACTGTAGATTGCATTATAGGCCGTATACCTGGATATCAAAAGCACAATTTCGGAACCGACGTCATCGGGATTGTGGCCTAGCGGTAAGGGCAAGTGCCCGGATGCGCGCGGGTGATATTATGTTTATTCATTAATATAAAGATTATATTATTGTCCGTTCGGGAAATAAAGTTAGTTGATAAATAGATTTAACCTAAATATTATAATATTAGTATATAACAAAATAATTAGAATAAGTTATGCCATTTATAACTGGAGAGCGGTGGAACAGGTTTGAATAAAATTCAAATAGGACCTCCGTGGCACAGTGGTATGCGCGCTGGATTTATAAGACGGAGGTCCTGGGTTCGATTTCCGGCGGGGCAGATTGAGATTTTTCTTAATTTGTCTTGGTCTGGCTGGTGGGAGGCTTTCGTCGTGGCTAGTAACCACCCTACCGACAAAGACGTACCGCCAAGCAACTTAGCGTTACGGTACGATGTCGCGTAGAAACCGAAAGGGGTGTGGATTTTATCCTATTCCTAACAAGTTAGCCCGCTTCCATCTTAGATTGCATCACCACTTAACATCAGGTGTGATAGCAGTCAAGAGCTAACTTGCAGTCAATAAAAAAAATACTACAAAAGCTATCATGGATTCCAATTAAACTCGTGTTTATTTGTTTCAAATTAATTTAGTATCATCGGCTTGTTTTGTCCGCGTATAACAAATATAAAAATCCTAATCTACGGGAAAATATTTTGTCGAAGTAAATTAAATAAAAATATAGGTTCGTTATTATTCACACGGTGGAATAACACAATGACAAAACACACAAAAGTAATTTTGGCTCTTAAGCTATATTACCTATTAATTTACTGAATGGTCCTTTCAAAATATTTTATCAAAAACAATCTCGAAATGACCCTCCAATACTGAGTACGAAAGGGCCTGCTAAGGGTGCCCGCTAAAAGGGCTTCCTCGATTATTAAGTGCAAGGGCTTGAATTAGTTATTCAGTTGACTACAGTCCCCCAATAGCTACTCTATGATTATACTGAGCACACGTGTCTGACTTTTGCAGGGTCCTTCAAGGTCGATAATTATAATCTACGCAGATTTTGTTCCTTTAATACCCAATCTCCATTGTTTGGTTTGTGTTCCATTTGCCTCATTCTTTGTCATTCGCTATCTCCCTATTTGTGAAGCTTTTTGGAATCTTTTATTTGACTTATCCGTTTTGTAAGTAGGTATCCTACATACTTTTTAGTTTTTATTGAAAACTGTTACCTACACTTAAGGGACATGTCATCTTTAAAATTGAAGAGCTTCATTCGTAATATGAACCTTCAATATGGCATTGCAGGCCGTATACCTACCTGAATATCAAAAAAACATAATATCAAAAGCACAATTTCGGCACCGACGTCATCGGGATCGTGGCCTAGCGGTAAGGCGATCTAAGTGCCCGGATTGCCAGAGAGACACGGGCTCGAATCCCGTCGGTTGCGCAATTTTTGATACTATGTTTATTCTTAAATATACTACATACTACATATATAAAACATACTGGGTCAAATCTTGAAAGTTAAATTAAAAGCATCCAAATCTTAAGGGCTGTGTGCACCAAGATTTCGGTTATCATAACCAACGGTTAACATAAGCTTAACGTAAAATTTACTGTTCACGACAACCCGTACACCGGTTAAGGACGTAATCTCGGTTAAGATAACGCCCGGTTTACGTCCTTAACCGGCGTACGGGCTTATTATAAATAGTAAATTTATAGTAAAATTAAGCTAACCATTGGTTATGATAACCGAAATCTTGGTGCACACAGGCCTAAGTCGAACAATTGGACTTAGATTTGGTATACTAGTGAAAACTATACTTACTATCATACTATAAGATGGTACCATCGTAGTAGTCGATACGAGTATTTGAATCGGCCATATTGTCATAGGATTACATGTTATAGAAACTCACACAAGATAATCCTATCGATTATAGGGTAAATTAGCAAACACTCTGGTGATTGCTAGATGGTGTATCAAAGATTGTTTGTACATAAATATATGTTCAAATATGTTTTTCTGTATAGTAAAGATAAAGTGACTTTTATATATAATTATCATTATCAGCCTATTAACGGCCCACGAGAGGCCAGGCCGCCGTTCTTGTAGGAGAGGGGGCGTAAACCCACCATGCTGCTCCAATGCGAGTTAGCGAGTTAAACATACATAAAAATTAATACTCTAATGAAAAAGATGTTGCTATAGAGGAAGTAGCTTAACAATTACATTGGAACAAATACGAGTACGTATCTTCAGTTACATAAAATGACCTTAATAGAAATTATCGAACAACGATCAACATGCAATGGCATGCACTAAATTGGAAGGCGAATAAAATATTAAAGAAAAACCTTTACCAATCCACCCTTACCCGTGGTATTTTACACACGCGAGCATTTCCGATTTTATAAATGTAGCTACTTTGTTGTGCCCCACTGCTTAAATTTTATGTATCGAGTACTTATAAAGCCCGCGAGGAATATAGACACCAAAAAAAACAGAAAAGAAATTCGTATAGTGCGTTCCTTAAATATAGATATTTGCCGTCGCGGCCTTTTTTTAACCCTAATAAAGAGGAAGAACCCATACATTGTTTAGTTATACCTCGAGTGGAAAAGTCAGCGTTTTCAATGCAAGCTCTCAGGCGGTGCGAATCTTCCTAAAATTATCGTGATATTTGAGCCAATTATATAATAAACATTCATATAAGTCACTCTATCTATTGGTAAAAATCTTATCAAATCCTTTCAGTCTTTGAGTATGTCGCGAACAGACAGACAAATGTGGCGTGGGTTCGTAATATGTAGTGATGTTACTTTGGGTTCATAATATGTAGTGATGTTACTTTGGGTTCATAATATGTAGTGATGTTACTTTGGGTTCATAATATGTAGTGTATCCCGGCGGGGCAGATTGGGATTTTTCTTAATTTGTCTTGGTCTGGCTGGTGGGAGGCTTTCGCCGTGGCTAGTTACCACCCTACCGACAAAGACGTACCGACAAGCAACTTGGCGTTCCGGTACGATGTCGCGTAGAAACCGAAAGGGGTGTGGATTTTATCCTACTCCTAACAAGTTAGCCCGCTTCCATCTTAGATTGCATCATCACTTAACATTAGGTGTGATTGCAGTCAAGAGCTAACTTGCAGTCAATAAAAAAAATACTACAAAAGCTATCATGGATTCCAATTAAACTCTTGTTTATTTGTTCCAAATTAATTCGATATCATCGGCTTGTTTGTCCGCGTATAACAAATATAAAAATCCTAATCTACGGGAAAATATTTTGTCGAAGTAAATTAAATAAAAATATAGGCTCGTTATTATTCACACGGTAGAATAACACAATGACAAAACACACAAAAGTACTTTTGGCTCTTAAGCTATATTACCTATTAATTTACTGAATGGTCCTTTCAAAATATTTTACCAAAAACAATCTCGAAATGACCCTCCGATACTGAGTACGAAAGGGCCTGCTAAGGGTGCCCGCTAAAAGGGCTTCCTCGATTATTAAGTGCAAGGGCTTGAATTAGTTATTCAGTTGACTACAGTCCCCCAATAGCTACTCTATGATTATACTGAGCACACGTGTCTGACTTTTGCAGGGTCCTTCAAGGTCGATAATTATAATCTACGCAGATTTAGTTCCTTTAATACCCACTCTCCATTGTTTGGTTTGTGTTCCATTTGCCTCATTCTTTGTCATTCGCTATCTACCTATTTGTGAAGCTTTTTGGAAGCTTTTATTTGACTTATCCGTTTTGTAAGTAGGTATCCCACATACTTTTTAAGTTTTTATTAAAAAGTGTCACCTACACTTAAGGGACATGTCATCTTTAAATATGAAGAGCTTCATTCGTAATATGAACCTTCAATATGGCATTACAGGCCGTATACCTCGATATCAAAAAACATAATATAAAGCGCACAACTTCGGCAACGACGTCATCGGCCTAGCGGTAAGGCGCTCTAAGTGCCCGGATTGCCAAAGAGACGCGGGTTCGAATACCGTCGGTTGCGCAATTTTTGATATTATGTTTATTCTTAAGTATCCTACATACTACATATATAATACATACAAGGTCAAATCTTGGAAGTTAAATTAAAAGTATCCAAATCTTAAGTCGAACAATTGGACTTAGATTTGGTATACTAGTGAAAACTATACTTACTATCATACTATAAGATGGTACCATCGTACTAGTCGATACGAGTATTTCAATCGGCCATATTGTCATAGGATTACATGTCATAGAAACTCACAAGATAATCCTATCGATTTTAAGGTTAATTAGCGAACACTCTGGTGCTTGCTAGATGGAATGTTGTGTATCAAAGATTGTTTGTACATAA
The DNA here is from genome assembly GCA_034621355.1 of Mycalesis mineus. Lineage (NCBI taxonomy): Eukaryota > Metazoa > Arthropoda > Insecta > Lepidoptera > Nymphalidae > Mycalesis > Mycalesis mineus. The sequence goes on from CM067885.1 coordinate 8,217,959, forward strand.
ATATATCTTCAAATATGTTTTTCTGTATAGAAAAGATAAAGTGACTTTTATATATAATCATCATTACCAGCCTATTAACGGCCCACGACAGGGCCAGGCCTCCGTTCTTGTAGGAGAGGGGGCGTAAACCCACCATGCTGCTCCAATGCCGGTTAGCGAGTTAAACATCCATAAAAATAAATACTTCAATGAAAAAGATGTTGCTATAGAGGAAGTAGCTTAACAATTACATTGGAACAAATACGAGTACGTATCTTCAGTTACATGAAATGACCTTAATAGAAATTATCGAACAACGATCAACATGCAATGGCATGCACTAAATTGGAAGGCGAATAAAATATTAAAGAAAAACCTTTACCAATCCACCCTTACCCGTGGTATTTTACACACGCAAGCATTTCCGATTTTATAAATGTAGCTACTTTGTTGTGCCCCACTGTTTAAATTTCATCTATACTAATATTATAAAGAGGTAAAGTTTGTAAGTTTCTAAATAAAAATCTGTCAGGGCTAATCTTCGGAACTACTCATCCGATTTAAAAATTATTTCACCAGTAGAATGCTACGTTACTGGTGAGTGTCATAGGCTATATTTTATATTTGTGTTGTATATATTTACCAAGTTATCACTGTTTTTTTTTGCGCGAGTCGGACCGCAAAAATCTGTTAAATCGGCTTTATGCGCGTACGCTGCCTTAACTATTGGAAATAATTGAAAGCAATGTATGGTAACTTTATACATCTTAAAAAGTTCTATAAAAAAGTCCGCGATAGCATATACCTATCTTTTATATTCTGGCAGATATATACGTTCACGTCATTATTTATACAACTAAACTTAAATCCTTATCAAAATAAATTATTTAATAATTTATTTTATATTAAGGATATTCTTGAGATAAGGTTTGTTTTTTACAGTATGTTAATTAGTTATATTTTTTCGGAGATATTACAAAATTCCTAAAAAGCGCGGCCCTGCCGCTATGGCGCCTAAATTTAGTTGTGTTATATTATACGTACTGAATAGGTGTCAGCATTTTGATAAGTATGCTGTTACATGTTAGAAACGATAATACGATAATGGAGTTGAGAATTCGATCTTTGTTCAATTTATTTGCTATAGAAGACCATAATATCTATACTCTTAATATAAAGCGGAAGAGTTTGTTCGTTTGTTTAAACGGGCTAATACAGATCTTTAGTACACGGGACGGGACGTAGGATATTGCTTCACAATTGCTATTGTATTATATATATCGAGTACTTATATAGCCCGCAAGGAAAATAGACACCAAAGAACAGATAAAAAAATCCGCATAGTGAGTTAATTAATAAGAAATATAGATATTTGACGTCGCCTTTTTTTAGTCCTAATAAAGAGGAAGAACCCATATATTGTTTTGTTACATCTCGAGTGGAAAAGGCAGCGTATTCAATGCAAGCTCTCAGGCGGTGCAAATCTTCCCAAAATTATCGTCATATTTGAGCCAATTATATAATAAACATTCATAAAAACCACTCTGGTTGGTAAAAATCCCAAGAAAAATAGTTTAGTAGGTAGTATTTGGGTTTATTGCGAAGAGACAGACAAATGCGGCGGACTTTGTTTTATGACATGTACCTAACTGATGTTACATAGTCTATACTATAGACTATATAGACTCCATATAACCTTTCTTCATTGATGAGCTTCCACCACAGAAATAAATTATCAATTCCAACCAGAAGCTTTATTCTGAAACCATGTTTTAATAACTGGACTGTTTGATTCTCGACGTCTGAATTCTTCGGTCTAACACTATACTATTGATATATAGAGGCAAATTCTACTGTGTGTTTGTGTAATTACACACACACAGTAGAATTACAAGAACACCCTTACATAATAGCGGTACAGTAGTTCCTCAGATAAGCGCAGCCAACCAAACGAAACAAGCTTTTTAATTTTGCCAGGAACAAACTTGACAGAACAAAATTGAACAGGAGCTTTACTACCTGCATAATTTAATAATGTTATCTTAAGTGGGTACGTAACTAACATTTAAAACCAATTCTCATGTTCGAAAGCTCTTACTACAGAAATTGGTCCTTGAAAGTTGTAAATCAGAGGAACAAAAAACTATCGGACAACTAAAACCAATTTTAGGTTCTCTCAAAGAAGTTAGAGCAACGAGATTGCTACGTAACGACTTTTATAGAGCTTTTTTCTGTTATTGGTATTGTAAATAAGATCGACGTTAGGTCGGTTGCATTACTTGATTTTTTTTTAATGACTACAAGTTGGCTTTTGACAGTCATCACACCTAATGTTAAGTGATGATGCAATCTAAGATGGAAGCAAGCTAAATTGTTAGGAGTAAGATGAAATCCACACCCCTATCGGTTTCTACACAACATCGTATCGGAACGCTAAATCGCTTGGTGATACGTTTATGTCGGTAGGGTGGTAACTAGCCACGGCGAAAGCCTCCCACCAGCCACCGAATGTTATGATTGAAGTAAGTTTTTTAATGCAAATGTTGCATAAGTTTGGGATAGCTGATATTTTGGAGACTGTTAAATAAATACTTCTATCATTAACGGTGGTTAATGATACCAGTAACGATACCAAAATATCATTTTACAGGAAACGGATAATCCGTTTAGCATTAAAAGGCTTTTTAATTAATGATGTTGTAATAATAAACTATAATATAAGTTAATTCAGTTCTCATTGATCCAATAATCCTACAATGATCAATAGTGAAAATGTTTAAACAATATTTTAAGGGGCATTCATCTGGCTGTTCAATCAAGAATAGGTGGGATATCTACAGAAGGCAGGCAATCATTGAGATGGCGCTAATTGTGAGGAGGTTCCTCCTCATTCTTGAGCTAAACTGCCGACGGCATGAGCACTGAACAGCCCCGCAACCGGAAGAGCGGATGTTCTTAATCATTTTTAATGTTTTTTCATAGTTAAAAATTAAAAGATAAATGTTAAAAATGTAAAACCCAGTATTAGACAAAAGAAATTTATTTAAGTTGAATTAAATTATAGTTCATTTATTGATTAAATACTCTACCAATAAGGCTTTGATAACAAAAAGTCAACGGTTTTTCGCCGCCAGATTGGTAATTGAAACCGGATTATCCAAGTTCGGCGAAATACCTACTGATTAGCGTTGAGGGATAAGCCGATGCGATCTCTTCCCACAAAACGGGTTTATTTTGTATTAGCTCTATAGTCTGTAGAATATTATCGTCAACAATATTGTTGTTGAAGTGTAAACCTGTTGCTATGACAGAATTATAATTTGGGTCCTTATTTTATACATTATACTATACGACGCCCGCGGTTTCACCCGCATAGTCACGGAACTTCTGCGTAAAATGTGGCCAATGTTATTCTGATCATCATCATCATCATTACCAGCCTATAGACATCCACTGTTGGACATAGGCCTTTTTTAGGGACTTCCAAACACAACAATCTCAAGCCGCCTGTTGCCAGCGGCTCCCTGGTGACGTTTGATGTCGTCAATCCACCTGGTTGGGGGTCGACGCTTTCCGGTGCGGGGTCGCCAATCTACAACCTTGGGCCCCCAACGTTCATCAGTTGTTGGAACTACGTGCCCCGCCCATTGCCACTTCAGTTCTGCGACTCGCTGAGCTATGTCGGTTACTTTGGTTCTTCTGCGGATTTCCTCATTTCTGATTCGACCACGCAGAGATACTCGGAGTATCTCTTTCCATCGCACGCTGAGTGACTCTGAGCCTTCTTATGAAGCCCGCAGTCAGCGACCAAGACTCGGATCCGTATCATCATCATCATTAAAATCCATTTAGTAGTTTATGCGTCAAAGAGTAACAAATATCCATACATCCATAAAAATAAACTTTCGCTTTTATAATATTAGTAAAGCTTAAATTATTGTCCCATTTACTTCAAGTGTTGTAATGGTATCTATACGGAGAATACCACTGTTTGATGGTTGGATTGATCAACGACCCATAAATTTAAACGTTATAATTTTCCTTTTAAGTGACATCGGTCGAAGTTCACGTTAGGACTCTTAACTCTTTAGTATCTTTTTGGATGGCGTGAAATAAGTATGACTATTTTATAATATTTAATAATTTCATGTTTCTAATTAACCACGAAATTCATCAATAATTAAAAAAATAATGTTTTACATCTTTCTTTAAATAAAATAATGTTGACAAGATTGTAAAAGATAAATTAATGAAAAATGATAAAATTTGAATGTTTGAATCAATTTTAGTGCATCATAAATAGTATCTGGTTTGGACAGCCTTGACTTAATATTATCTACAAAAACTACTGTACTTTTTTACGCATTTATACACAAGAGCCAGAACATTTACAGAGCAACGTAAGCTCTTATGCGGAGACTAACCTCAGTGTCTGCGGTGCACACGACCCTGTGACCGTCCTTTACTTCACATTTACGGGTTAAGAAAACGGACCACATTCAAGAGAAAATTTGACGAAACTGTAAAATTTTGAAAGAATTTTAATAAATAAATCAATAAAATTTATCATCCACAGTCGGCATTTTTGTTTCTTGCAACATTTTTGCGGTTCAATGCCTCCAAATGGTTTGGACAGCCATGACTTAATATTTTCTATAAAACTGCATTATACTTTTTCCATGCATTTATATGAAAGATCCAGAACATTTGACATTTGCAATTTAACCGAGCTCTTATCCGGAGACTAACCCCAGTACAGATAGTTCAACTCACTTGTGCGCGCGGCGCTGTGTGCGTGCACTTGTAATAATACAGCTTTCATTTGCGTGGGAGTGACGCGTCAGCCGTCATCCCAGCACAAGTCTCACGCACACAAAGTTACTATACTACATAGCACCAGGATTACCCACACATAGAGCCGCGCGCAAAAGTGACTACGTCTGCACACGACCCTGCGTTCGTCCTTTACTTAACATTTACGGATTAAGAAAACGAATCACAGTTCGCGAGACTGTTTTATCACATATGATAGCTTTTACGATGTCGCAATAAATTCTTTGACGCGAATCATTATTTTCCTTTACAGTATCTTCGTAATACGAGCATCGCACTCAAATGGGTAATTAACGATTTTGCTTGTAGTCTAAGAGCCGTGATTGCAAAATCTTCGTTATTTTATGAAAGCCAAAAGTTTGTTTCTAAGCTTGAATTTGGAAATCTGGGGCCGTTTTTTAAATTTGGAAAATTTGTTTTGGGATTTAGGTTTAAAGCGTCCAGATCGAAACTATTATAAACAACAAACAAATCTACTAATAAGTCAACTCTAAATCAATTATTTTTGACAAAAAAAGTGGAACTTCAAAAAAGCAGGCAACAAAATATTCATTACTATAGTAGAGATATTGTTCCCTACATTATGTTATATGTGGCTGAGAGTATGAGAAGGAAAGCAATTTGTTAAATTTTTGTTCAAAACAGAAGTTCTCTTAATGTAGGCGAGAATATAAACTGGGGTAATATGTAACACGATTCGGATTGTTTCCAGCTCCAGGGGAAAATTAAAGAAGATTCATTCGCACCTGGGAAATCTTACTCGCGAAGAATGCTCAGTGGTTTATCCTCCAACGCCTCGGATATATTGCGGGTATTATGACCCTATCTATTCGGGCTTGTAAGAATATTAAACTTAATATAGCATGCATAATGGGTACGCCCGAGACGGTGACGTGAACGCGCCTTAATGGTGTAATTTTATACGAAATTTTTATATTAAACCAATTTTTTCTTCCGAGTCTTGCTTGATTATATTAGGTGTACACTTACTTTTAATACCTGGATCGTTACGTTTACAAGCATCTTGGTGTTTTATTTAAAAAGTTAATAAATGACAGTAGATATGCTTAGGACTTTTTACCTATTCTTTATAAAACTTGCTGACTCAAAAATTACCATTTTATTCATGTAATTCTTTTTACACAGGTTACTAATTTGCTAATGCAAAACAATAAAAGTTTCTAAGCATTTGCATCTACATCATAAACTAGTATAAATACTAGGGGTACCTACTAAGGTGTGAAAAAATTGTAAAATATTTTTAAAAAAAAAATCTGCCCTATTGTACTCTGACGAATATCTAAGAAGTTTTCTACGATATTTTAGTTTTTATAACAAAATACTGGCAACGGACGAATAAATTATTATCTAATTAGTCCAAAAATCCTCTGTCAAGAAATGTGGGTTAAAGCTATAAATTATACACATTTACCGATATTCAAAGAAGAGTAATAAATAAATGGGTTATCTCAAAAGATAACGGCACCCAAACGTCATTCCTGTGAATGAAAGAGAGCAAGAATGAAGCTGTAAACGTCACTGCCATTTGCGACCAAGATCTGTTACTGTTAGGCTTAGGGCTCACTACAATGTATAACAGAATATAATTATATGTATCTATAAAAATTTTAAAACTATTGTAATTATAATGCGTTGTTATGTAGCCACGGATTACAATGCGCGGGCGCAATACGATACGGGAACCTACGCCACGGCCCACAGCACAAATAAAAGGCGTCAGAAATAAATAAAAAAAAAACATAACGTACTTACCTGAATTTTTGTTTCTGAGCATATTTTTGTGAAATCTCTAAACGGTCAATTTTGTGACACTAGGTTGCATAGATCATGTTATCTGGACTGTACAGCTCTGACTTAATGCTCTCTACAAAAGCGCACCGTAATTTTTTCGCACGCATTTAGGCCAAAGAGGCAGAAACATTTGACATTTGCAATGTAACCGAACCGAAAAAAGATATTAAAGTCTCACAGCCCCGAGGGGTCCCCTGGCAACCGTCAGGCAAATAATGACAGCTGTCATTATAGCTCCGTCGCTACCCAGGTAGCCGCGGGCTGCCGCGGGCCTCAACGAAGGTTTAATTTTATTAGGCGCTAAAAACTAAGTTTTAGTTTAAAAAAAGAATTGTTTCATATTCTGTGATAAATTTCCAAGACATTGACATTGAAATTGGTATTATTTTGTGTTTATTTTTAATCTTATTGGACAGTGCTCGAAAGTGAAATTATAAGAGTGTTTTTTCGTGATTTGTGCAAATTTATTGAATGTAAGTACAATTTTTATTACAAAACTCATTATTTTGCATACAGTGATTGTTTTCACGTTATTTGTTTTAAGAAATACATCGAAAATTTTAAATAAATCATGAAAACATCTGATACGTATCTTCCCGAATTACGACTTATTTGCCCATGTGAATGATAGTAAATATTACTAAAAATGTATAAAATTTACTTGGAAGTAGTTTACATAAGTATTTACTAACATATTATTGTAAAATATTAGAAAATTATTTATTATTGTGCAACTAAAATTTGACGTTTCTTGAGTTCAAAGCGACCGTTTTGGTCTGTCAATACCAAACAAAACAGTTTCGTTTGGTATTGGTAAAACGAGCTATTTTGGTCTTTATTTGTGAAGCGCTAAGGACGGTTTACCGGTAACCAATAAGAATCCGTTTGTTTGTAAAGTAAGACATAATGATGTATCGATACATCGCCGTGTGTAAAAGATGTCGAAAAATTTGGTTCAATTTATATTTGTATTTTGTATAAATTAATTATAAAAAGCAAATACAAGCTACTTGAAAATTTATGTTTAGAGTTTTTTTAACAAAAAGAAAAATCAAAAGATCCGCGTGCTCACATGATGACAATAACTTTTCATTTATTTATTTTACAGTATGGCAGAAAACTGGCGAGAGGACAAAAACCCGCCGGCCGATATCCTCATCCTCATTTATGACGATGAGGCTGAGATTAGCGCCGACGAAGACCTGCTCCGTCATGACGGTGTATTAAAAAAATGTAAAATTAAATAACAAGAGAAATGAGTTCTACACTAACATTTCGAAAATACTTTAGGTAGTTAAAAGTAAAAATTAATAAAAATTAGAATCATTTTATTTTTATTTACATTATATAATAATACCTTACAAAAAGGATAACTGTCGATAAAATTACCAAAAGTAAAAGAACACATCCCTAGCTGTTTTTATATTTCGAAGTGTCGGGTGGATCGTGTTTCAAGTGTTTTTATGGTGATCATACCAATTGTTTTTGTTATGTTATTTACAATAAATAGATAGCATAGACACCAGTTCTTTAGACTTTGTTTGTATTTTCATTTATTTTTCGTAATCCAACGCACAACATAGTTGCAAAATGTTGTACCCGTAAAATAAATATATAAAGCTTTGATTATATCAACATTTTGATAGATAAAAGTTAGGAAATATATCAATCAAGTCATTACATTTTACAGAATGGCAAAATATGGCTTAAAAGAAGATTATTTATTAATTTTTTGTAGAGTAACGTATCAGACCGAAATAGAAAACAGCGCGCGAGCGGGAGGGCACTACGCCCGTAACTGACACTGACAGCAGTTGTCAACTGTCAGGCGCCCAGGGGTTAAGAACCTAAAAGAAGAAATAAATATGCCAGTAAAATAAGGTCTGATATCCTAGCGCTATTATGTAGAATTTTAAGGTCTACATTTTATACTTGAAATTTTTTTCTAACTTTTACCGTTTTTAAGTTATTGCGCACTAAGTTTTGATTTGCTTTCTTCGCCTGCCAATGGTTGCAAATATTAAAACCTTTACACATTGGTTTCTTTAAGATATTTTCATTTATATAATATTTATACGCAAAGAGCAAAGTCGTGTCCAAAAATTTTGATGTCAGATGTTATTTTACTAGATTAAAATGCACAAACTAAAGTTTGTGATTGGTACTGTGTAGTCGCGGCTTACAATGCGCTGGCGCAATGCGACGCGTGAACCCACACCACGGCACAGATGAAAGGCGAGCGGCGCCGGGTACTTATCGCTCTGCCTGCAGCCATTCCGTAAACTGCTGTCAGCACCCCAAAATAGACTATACGACTAAAATAATACAAATACTACCAAGGTCATAAAAGCGATGACAGGCTATGAAATTCTTTTCATTGTGGCTATGAAACTCAAACCTCAATAACTTTACTTACTAGCACTTAGGGACTTATTACTGGTAAGTCATAGGTGTAAAACTTAAGGGTTAGAACTGTCGGTATTAGTATAATAGTTGCTTTTTTAGTAGTTTCGCTGCAAACAACTTTTGAAACTTTACAATTGACCATATCACGCGGACGGTTTACATATTTTTTGTCATCTTTAAAAATGTAAAAGTAATAATAATAAGGATTGCAGAAAGTGATTTTGAAAAGTCTTACATAAAAGTAAGTACGTAAGTACCTAAAACTATTAATATTTAAGCCAAGCGACCTGTATGGAATCTCGATGTGAAAATTAGGTACAAAATTAGAATTTTAATAATATGAGTACAAAATTTGTATTTGGTACAATTAATACAACACTTGAAGTCCCTTAAAACTTGGTAGGCACAGTATAGACACTACAGCAAAGTGTTCAAAGGAAATCAATACCGGAATTCTAAAAATAAATTTAAATGCAGTCTCAATTTTGTCTACATGTCAAAAAAACTAAGAGCAGAGGCCAGGTGCGTTCAGCATCCGCCTTTTAGTTGAAAAAAGTGGCAGTTGCAAGCTGCGGCCACTCCGTTCTAATAAAAGTTTAGAATTGTGAGCTTCGTTAGAAAATAACATTCCGTACTTACCTACCAAAATTATATTTATACTGCTCAAACTAAAAGAGTTCTAGGTTTCAATACAGGCATATTAAGTATAGTGTTAAAATGTCCAGTTCAATTTAAAATAATAATTAGTTTCATAATTGGGTAGATCGTAAAATAATTGGGTGTCTTATTGATACTGTACAACAGGGAAAATATATTTAATATACTATCAAAGGCTTTAAAGGAAAATGAAATTTTACGGAAGACTTTATATACTTAACAAAGTATTTTTTGCGATCCAAATTCCCCGTTGTTCTATACGAGAAATTGATAACAATTTCAGGACGACTTCCCTCATCAATTGTACAAAATTTCTAAGATAAAATTCTTAGAAAATAATAAATATTAAAGTATTTGCTCTCATGTTAGAGTTTCGACATTGAAAGTAAGCGATGACGGAACATAAAAGTGATTGATGATTAACGTAACCAAGAGGGAAAAATTTCCCAACTTTTGCTTAGAAAAACCTAAGCGACTTATCAAACTGTTCGAAACAGGGTCTCATCGTCAGATAGCACGAGGAAACTTTTATTGGAGGCCAGAAAAGCTTTTAAAAGAGTTTAAGTAAAAAAAATTTTAGACGATGAAATATTTGCACACTTTAAAAACAAAAACCAAACTGTACCAGGACTTTTATAATTTCGCAGTCATACTGCTCACAATTTATAAGTTTACTAGCCCTGTGCTTCCAAGATTTTCCCATTGGTAACATTACGAGAAAGAGCACTCATAAAAGATGTCTGAAATACAAGTACAATGAATGACTTTTTATCAAAAATTCTTTCTCAGTTTTCATTTATGTTACAAGAAAAGAAAGATAGCACAAACTATGAGCTTTTCAACCCGTAATATAAAAGTTTTTACAGACAGTTAGACATATTGTAGAGCCAGTTTCATTTAGTAGAAGAATCGATTACTAGATCTAGCGAACTTAATACACTTTAATCCTTCAAAGGCATGCTTGAGCATGTGTCTTCTCAAAATGCAGGATTATACCACTGTCACTATAGTCAAATAACTATGTGGCAGACCATCTCGAGAAAATAATCTCTTAAGTATTATAAGAAAATAAGTTCTCAGATGACGTCACGTTGTTTTTCATCAAGCTAGTTGAATCAAGTGAATAAAATCGCTTACGCACATACGGGTAAGTAAAAGTCACGAGATGCTTATTCGGAATCGAATCTAACTTACCAAACAAAAGTCGAATTCTCAGTAATTTAACGTTTAATTGAAAATGATTAACTAAATGCGGGTTAGTGAAGATACCAGTTTGCCTGTCTGTTAAACGTATAATAGCAGTGCGCACAAATCCCAGGCATGTGGTTGAGGTTCTTTTTTCAAAGCAACCCGTCGGCCTTACTTTACTTTTTGTTCTACCTGCATTCAACACCTGTCGCCGAAATTGTAATGTTGGTACACTGAATTTAGTAAATACTGAGATGCGTTGCTTTTGATGTAATTATGTTTAATAAGTTCTTACTTAATGTTTGTATGAGATGCTGCGACTTATATGATTAAAAAGCACGAATGAAAAAAAGTTACGACAAAACTCTATCTCCTCTCTCTCTCGCTCTCTACTCTATCTCCTACTCTCGAACTGAGAAGTATTCTATTCTTTCACAAATATATTTCAAATGGCATAAAATATGTGAGAAATTAATGAAAAAATTATTGGTTTATTTGAATTAATTTAGCTTAACGGAGTTACGAATATTATGCGCTTGCGCAGCGCTTTAACATCAGATAGCGGTAAAATGCTGAAAGATGCAATAAAATGGCTGCAGTGTACATTATTAAAGGGAACATTATTAGTACGTTAATATGCATACATAATTTAATTTTTATTAACACAGAATGTTGCAATTAACTGGTATGTAGGTAGCTACCTACCTATGTTTAAATTTCTCTTCTTGCTACACCTGTCTTGTTAATTCTACTCTTAAGTATACGTTAAATAGACGTAGGCTCCTTATTCCAGCATCACTAGGGGAGAGGGGGGTTGGGATACTGTAGAAACTCTGCGAGAGACACGCCTTAGGTTGATGACGTGGTGAGGCCCGCAAAAAGCACTTCGCACTTTACCGATCTTTTGTACTCGAAAGGGTTCTGGATTGGGACCGATAGGATTTGTAATAACGTCAAATATTTTTTATATTTTTACATAGAACAAATAATTCAATCCCTTTCTTAGGCTTGTGTGCACCAAGATTTCGGTTATGATAACCAACGGTTAACATAAGCTAAACGTAAAATTTACTGTTCATGACAACCCGTACACCGGTTAAGGACGTAAGCTCTGTTAAGATAACCACCCGGTTTACGTCCTTAACCGGCGTATGGGTTTATTATAAATAGTAAATTTATAACAAAGTTAAGTTAACCGTTGGTTATGATAACCAAAATCAAACTATGAACTCTCGATGTAGAGTTGGAAATATAGCCGTGGAGCTACTGAGGCTTGTTTTATTATACGAGAAAAACAATAAAATGTTCCTAAAAAATAAACAATAATATGCAATATCAGGACTGCGTAATTTGAACACGCGCCTTATATTAGACACGCATAATATCGTTCTATCATTTCTCCGGTACATTTTCTGCTCTCCAATTTGTTGCCTTGAAAATGAGCTTTACGGGAAATATATTTAATCTTCCTTAATTACTAACTACGTTATTTAAGAACTCAAATAAACCTTAATTAAAAGATGAAAAGATACTTGAATTTACAGCTCTGCCCATAAGTTTTAATTAGTTATAGATTTACAGATGTTTTTATAACAAGGTAGGTAGCCTAGGGACCTAATATATAGGTTTTATAAATTTGAAATTTTCATTATCCCCAATAATTAAAATCCTACTTTTAGATTCACTTTACAGCCAAAATTGCTTCATGATCAATTTTCGAAGTTTACCAATCGATCTATTACCTACTACCCTCAATGTTTTTGTCAAATCAGCCATATTGAATTTTTATGACGTCATACTATAGAAGATAGGTAGGTATATAGGTATACATATATATACATTCCATTAAACCCAAGAACTTACAAACGACACCTAATTTCATCGAAATCGGTTCAACAAGATATGCTCGGTATCTACGGTATCATTTTATATAGAATTTAATATGTGTAGAAACACAAATATGTTTAAATGATAACTATATAGCAAAAAAAATAAAAAACTATATAAATAGAAACCTTCTGGGGCCACTGTAGTAGTACTAAACGTGAAAGCCTGCTGTCTTATCAATAGAGTCTCACGAACCTTACTTTTGCGTTCATGCCCTTTAACCAAACCTATCACTCTAGCTTCATACATACAAATAAAAAGATAAGTAGGTATTACAATAAAAACAAAATTAAAAAGCATTGATATATACAAAGTCTTATCTTACCAGTGAACAGTAGCAAAACCAGGCGCCGCATCTTGGAATCCTATTTTCGAGTCTCACGAATTTTATTTTAATTTACGAGGATTGGAGAGCCATCATTTCATCAGATACCGGTCAAGCTAATGTTTACGCGGCTCAGCTGACGTCTTTACGTTCGCTAATCAACCACACACTTGCACTGCGGGTCCCGCACGCTGCAGTGTCAACGGCACGAGAAAAACTGGACACCCGGCGAAAGCGGTCCTTTTAAAACAGCGGCAATAGATAACAACTAGATTTATTCATTCATGATTCTAAATATTGCGTTCGAGAGATAGTTGACAGATGTGCACTGTGATGAAAACATTACACAGGAAGCTTCGCGCGCGATCGCAGCGCACGGCGGTCGACTCGCGAGTTGCATGAGCGGGCCGGCGGCGGGGTGCGGGCGGGCGCGCGGGGGCGGGGTACGCCTGCGCGCCTCGCCTCACCGCACCACCACCGTATTGACCGACGACGCCTCCTTTCCACATCGAACATCCTTAACTAGGTACTACGAATTCTCCTTTGAAGATTCCCCTAATTCCTCCCTCCGTTCTAGAGACGCCACGTGTAGAATTTACAGGAGTCTGAAAATTTACCATTTATTCTTTCATTTTCATTCTTTTTTTTTATTTATTTGAATTGATTTTTTTCTTCTCGGTATCAGTTTTTCTAAATTAAAAGAGAATTCTTGCTTACATAAAGGGTTTGAGACGTTTTTATATTTTTTAATATATTTTCATATCTAAAAATTTTAAAAGTTTATTTATTACACACCCTTAAACATAAAACGCCGAATAATTTTGCTATAAAATAGGTTACCTAGTTAAAAGGATTAGGCATTTTAACTTTTTTTCGCTGCCCTAAAGACCGTACGTGTATCTACCTTTTAAATATTTCAAAAGGGCCATTTTCTTTTTTGTAATCTGCATAGGTAACTTTATTAAATACATGTAAAAAATATTTACTACTATATACGCTAGAACATAAACGTATGAGTTGAGATAAGTTGGTGGTAACTTTTTTCTGAATATTCATATGAAAATTTATGTAAATATTCATTTGAATAAATTTTCACGTTGGAATATTAGGTACGTGTAAAATAACACCGAGTAATCTAATGTAAATTGCGTAAATTATTTTTTTGGAAAATGGGAAACACATTTTTTTATTTTTATAGGCATCCGTTGCGTACAAATTCAAATAAAGTATACATAATTACATACTCTAAGAATTTGAAATGGTCAGACGTTCGTCAAATTATAAAATCCCTGAATTTGGTACCTAGTACATGCGCCTATCACAGGCGGAGCCGTAACCAGGAATTTATGCGCCTTGTGCCAGCGTGCGTAACTGCGCCCTACAGTTTTAGATTTAGGTATTGTTTTTATATTTCTGCGCCCCTCCATGGTCTGCGCCCTGTGCCTGGGCACCGCTGGCACTGCCTTAGTTACTGCACTGACCACTGGTAATATCGGTAAGCAACTATGGACATACTATGACCATAGAGACTTTGGAAGGTATGATAACAAAAAGTTCAAACAGCCAAATTAATAAAAAAAGCTGCATTTTATTTTTGGACTTAGGACTTAGAGCTAGTCTGTGACGTTCATCGTGCTCTATACTCCTTTATAACCTATCGAAGAGAATCTATGGTATGAGCAAGGCATCACAAACATTCAGCATTTATGAAATAACGTTGATCTGTGGGGCAAGTGTGAGTTTTTCACCGAGCGACTGCGTAAAAACGTAGTCGCTCATAACGTCAAATTATATACCAAAAAAGCGTTTACTCTCGCTATAAATAGATGGCGTTAGTAAAATTCCATATAAATTTGCGTTACGTTTTTACGCAGTCGCTCGGTAACAAACTCACACTCGGCACTCTGGACATTACAGTTTCTCACTCTACATGCAAATAAGGCATTAATTTGAGATTGATCCCGTAATGCGTTTAACTGATATTTTTATATAACACCTCATTATCCAACAAAAATATTTTATATAGGCTTTGCTCCACTTGGACAAGATAACTGCTACATAAATAGAGAGAATACTTAATGACGTCATTACAAGTCCTTGCCAATTTCTAGAATGACAAATTGCTTAATGTACGAACTACTTATTTGACAGGCATAATATGCTATAAAACATTGAAAGCTTAAAGTGATATTTTGGTAAAATATGCTTAGTAGGTAATTAGGTAGGTATATGATAAAAACGTGATACTCCCCTCTGGACTAAGTTTAGTTAACATATGTGGCTAAAAATCACAGAGCCGGTCCTGGGTTCGAGTCTTGAATTGAGCAAGGAATAGGCATTGAGTCTACTTTCCAAATTCACAGTTAATATTTTAAATCCGAAGTTGGGAAGCAAGTAGTGTTAATGTGGCTCGGTCATTGTCTATTTTTAACCGACGAAAAAAACGGAGGAGGTTCTCAATTCGACACGTACATATATTTTTTTTATGTATGTCCACGCATAACTTTTTACAGAGTTGTCCGACTTTGATAATTCTTATTTTATTAGAAAGGGTACACTACCAATATGGTCCCATAGTCATCATGTTAGGAGCTGATGATGATATCCTGGGAAAATTGAAGGAACTCTTCAAATTTTATAGGCACACTTGCAGCGATTTCGGTTTTTGTGTAAGTATCGGTAGCTTTTTGTCTACTAGTGCCGTATAATATACACGTGCGTTTTGAGTCGGTTCTTTTTTTTATTTGTAAAGTGAATTTAAAATACCTTATAGGGATCGTTATAAGATTAAAAAAATAACTAATTAAACCCGCCAACCTGCACTGAAGCATTGGTTTTAACTCCATATCACCTCTACTACCAGGCGGGAGGCCTGGCCATGTAGAAGGCAGATAAATATGGGCTGGTAGCTATTGAAAATAATGATGAACTTGGTTTGTTTGTTACACTTATTTTATCTGCATTTCGTATCCTACATTAACGACCTACTTATTAAATCCTTCATTACGATCACACCTGATGTTAAGTGGTAGGTACAGTTCAAGATGGTAGTGGGCTAACTTGGAAGAGGGACAAGTATTCTACCCATGTCATTCGGGGTTAGGGTTGCCATCTCTAAAATTTGGAAAACAGGACAATTGTTGTAATTATCTTGTATAAAATAATAAATAGTTATAATAATAATTAATTCAACCAAACGACGCGTGAAAACCCCGGATTTTAGAGTCCGAAAGCCGGACATGTCAACAAGATCTTTTAAACATATTCAATGTAATAAAAATTTGTTGAAAATGTCATAAATCACCTTTTTTATTTGGAACGGTGAATATACTTGGTTCATCGGTTGATCGTGGTGTGGTGCGAGCATAGTGTGTGTTTCGCGGGCGGCCCAAATTTTTTTTTGGAACGAAGATCCTTATCGCGCGTTGTGAAAGGGGGCTAGACGGAAAAAATTCGTACGAAAAGTTGTCACGACACTTTTTGATCAAAGGATCTTGCCGCCGCCTCTGATGTGTGTGCGCGTGAGCGGCGGGGGGCGCCCGCGCTGTATGCTGTCTCGCGCTCTCGTGGCGCCCTCTGGTGTTTCGGTGTACAACAACAAATATTATTATTACTTAAAAAAAATAAAATTTTATTACAATTCCTTCACTAATTAATCGAAAGGAACTTCGTTCCATCCGGGTGTCCCTTGACACCTCTCAACGTGTTATTATTTTTTTTTAAACCCGGTCTACAAATGAAACCTTCCCCGGACTCTCCCCGGATGCCCTCTAAACTAGGACAAATCCGGGGAAACCCGGACAGATGGCAACCCTATTCGGGGCCCATGAATCTAAATAGCATACCTAAACACTAAATCGCTTATACTAACCGCGGTATGTACCTATTTGCCGGTAGGCTAATAAGTGATAACCATCCACATTCGAAACCTACCACCGAACTTGAGCATTGCTTCATTGGTAGAAATTCATTTCATTTCATTTCATTTCATTTCATTCATTTTCATTTCATTTCATTTCATTTCATTTCATTTCATTTCATTCATATTATAAAAATAGCCTTGTCAGCTATGAAGTATTTCTCTTCAGTACACAATTCCGTGAACCCATAAATCAAACATGCCTTTCATGAATGTACTTTATGCCTATCAAAGTCACAAAAACCTGCTGCCATCGCCTTTATACAAAAAAAAATTATATTAGCTTTCGGTTCTTTCGTTTTTAGTCATCGACTTACATTGTTTTAGTCGTAGTTTTTAGTGTTACCTTTTTCTCAGAAACTCGTAGAGGTTACTATTACTAGCTACTCTAATGAAGACTACCAGTCTTAGAGTGATAATGTTTAAAATCTATCACTATCAGAATTTAAAGATAATTAACCGTGATCAATGGCTTAACTTTGTCAAAGTTATTCTTGCACGCGGGTGTAACACATCAACTTTCCAACTCCGGGCCGAATGTTTGCCCAAACAATTTCTTAAAAGAAAATCAATATTTCATAACCCGGCCCAAAACTCTAACTCAGAACCTCGTGATACGAGACCCCATGGGTTGTCGACTGAGCCTGGCCGTGAGATTTATTTCTTCCAAAACAATTATTAGAAAATGTTCAAGTAGTTCCGCAGTAAGCGTCGTTCACGATCGGCATAACTTGCTCCCATTGATTGATTGATTGAATGAGTGATTGTCGTAACATCAGCTTATTACAGAAGTCAAACAATATCACCCAAAGCTCGCTAGCCCGCATTAAGTAACCCGGTGAGCATAATCTCTAAATTCCCTTTCATGTTATAACTAGCGGCATGCAAGTCTAGCGCTGAACGAAACGTAGTAGGGATGGCTGCGCATCGGTACCGTCGCGTACGCAATACAATATTTACTTTAATTACCCAATTAATATCAAATCATGTTACGACATCGTTTTAATATGTGTGTGTGTGTGCGTGCATGCGTGTGTGTGTATGTGTTTGTGTACGTTACGTGCGTGTTTGTGCTTATATATGTTATAGTTCATAGTTCTAATTTCCAAAGATTTCGTATTACTTAAGACATAATTATATAGTAAAAAATATTAAAATATTAAAAATATAAAAATATTAAAAATATAAAAATATTAAAATATATGGATAGTTACCATAAATGAATAAATAAATTTTGAAAAGCTTACGGGGAGTAGAAAAATAAAACATTATTATATTCTCAATTTTTATTATAGATATAAGACTAGTCTAATCTGAATCAGGCAATGGTAACACGCCTGGCGTCGCAAAACGGTATTTCTTCTAGGTATATTATTCCCTTTAAATTCATAAACAAACTTAAAAAAACAACAAAATATATAATTATATTTAACAAACCAACTGAAAATTAACAATAATAACAATGCAACTCAGAGCGAGACTGTACACTGGAAGTCCGCGTCGCGTCGTTTCGGTGCGGGGGACGGAATGCGACAGGGGAGCCAATCGCCGCCTACGCACGCCCGCCCCTCATTCCTCAAGCTCCCCCATGATACCTAAATTTTTACTTCTGCGCAATAACGGTCAGCGCTAGAGTTTCGTGCCGCTACTTGTAATAAGAATAACCTCACTCTTCTGTAGGCTATTAAAATAGGCAAATGAATACCTACGTTTCCCGTTCAATTAAATATTAATAATAAAACGTTTTATCACTAGGATTAATATATTATGTATTAAAGAATACAGACTATAGTAATATGAGGACTTTATATATGTTTAAAAAATATATATCTGTATATAAGATATACGTTAAAATACAAGAGCGACCTCTTAATGAATAATGGTAAAATACTTGTACTGTACCTAAGCATTGTTGTCGAAAGTATAGAGCCTTACGCGAAGCCACGTAATGTTTCCTTAGAAAGCTAGAGGGCGCTTTTATGATAGAGTCGATATCTAATGTTTCTTTATTTATTTTATTATGTCCGATATTCTTATATAAAAAGGAATGAATGCAGCGTAAATCCAAAGGCGTCTTTCTTTCTCTCTTCTCGAGTCGCTATGTCTATTTGCAGCTGCGCGAATGGCATTTGAGTTGGTGACCAGGTGCGTCCATCGCGCGGGGTGTTTTTCCCTCGATTTTGCCAGTGACCACAAGCTTTTCAATACTCGCGTTTTTCCTGGCAATGTGACCTAATGTTACTAAAATGACAATTAGTCTTTGTAACAGCTAGTAACTTTACATATCTACAATGCAATTCTACTACTACTACTACCACCAAACAGCATTTGCTCAAGTGATTATATTTCCATAGGCATTGCTCAGGGAATATTTTAATTACTTGCAATTAAAATACGTATTTGGTATTTCTAATTCAATGTCTTATCAAAAATGTTATTTCTAATTGTTATTTTAAATACCTAGCGCTCAGTTATTTTGTACTTAGTATTTCAAACACTCATAGCTTCAAAATACGTCTGAACATAAATACATTTTGGTTTCTTATGAAGTGCGTTTTGGAAAATAAAGGGCTCGCAATAATGTTCAATTTCTCATAATCAAAATGACAACCGGTAATTATATGCCAATCTTTAAAGTTTGGAATGCTGCATCTGTACTAATGTTGGTACTAGCTATAGTTAACAATTGCCAATTTGATAAATTACTGTATTTTGTAAATTGTATTTTAAACAATTATGGTTGACATTGACATATTAATACTATGGACTTCGGGTCTAATGCAAAATTTACGTCAAAAGTGTCCCAAGATATTTTATAGGTACACACTAGGATGTATTTATGTTTTATACACAAAATAACATTGTAATGTATGTCTTATCGTATTGTTATACAGTCTAATTTGCAACGGTCTAATTGCATGCAATAAGTAATCAGCTTCGATTGACGGTTACCATGGCAGCCTTTTTTTGACATGACAGCTTCTCGTGGAAATAGGACAACATAAATGGTGTGGAGTCGGTAGCTTTCAAATTTTTTTGGCATCTTATATTTATATATTATATTTACAGCAAATTTTAATTTATATTTACATATCCCTGACCTCTTTATGCTGGGATAAATCTTGTACCAAATAATAATTGTTGTAAGTATCTTGTATAAAATAATTATTAGTTATAATGATAATTAATTACAAACCAAATCCACTAATGTACAAAATGATATGCCACTCGACATAGTTCTTTACTTTGAAATTTTAAGTTCTCGATATTTTCCTCTTTTTAATTAAACTGAAAATATATTTTTTTACTTCAATGACGTTAGATTGCTTTTTTAAATAACTGTTCCTAATTTCATGTAGATAATTCTTATAGTTATCAAATTAATATACCATTATGGTAAAAATGATTTGATTAATATTCATGACATAAAAAATAAAAGTTGACATAAAAAATAAAAAAATTTCAATTGAAAATAATTAAATTATTTTCATTAAAAAATTAAGTAGTTAAATAATTCAAATGTTAAACAACAAAATAACTCTATGCAGTCGTTGTTCTAAAACATTCTATTGCTCACGGCAGATCCGAACTAAATGTGGTTAATTAGATAAACATATTGTACTCCTTCTATCCTATACGCGGGTAGCGTATGGGAAAAGGACAGATAGATACTTTTGTTCATTTTGGTTGGTTATGCAATTCGTTTCTATAGTTTATTAAAATTTTAATAAAATAGCCTGTTTCTAAGCAAAATAATACTTTAAAATCATCAGTAAATATTTACTTACTGAAAATATGGTACACCGTCTTCTTTTCTCACCTTACTCGGGTAGTTCTTACAAGTTTTTTATAACACACTACGGCATTATTGACGTGTATTCTGTCAGTCAGCTAATATGAGACTAAATTGCGATTGGAAGTCATTTCGCGTTTTGGCTTACTTTTGGTTCGGACACTTTTTATCGCTGACCCGAAGTCCATAGTATTAATATGTCAATGATGGTTGATGTAGTTAAAGGTCATTTAGGAATTACTAAATACTTCAAATGAAATACATGAATTTATATCATCAATATTTATTTCTAACAAATGTTTAAATCTACATGCACTACTTCATACATCTTTCTCTTACAATACATATGATTATTATACTGTTATTTCCTGTTTTTCTAGTTTCGCCTTCGTCCACGCTTGTATAAATTGTTTTCTTACTTCGAAAGCTATAACTGCGGCCGCCATTCCCGTGTTCAGACTGTCGACTCCATTTTGTAGTGGAATATGTAAACGGAGGCCATTTCTACTCGCTGCAAACCTGTAAGCGTCTATGTGTAAATAAATGAAGAACCTACACAAAATATATAATTTATACGGCAAGCACGATTAGAGATGAATTTGTAACTCTGGCCTAGAGTCTTCCTGAGGTCTTTAACAGTTTCAATAATAGTTTTTTAATGACAGAACTCTCCGCGAAAGTACTAATACCTTATGTCAGTCGCCAAACAGCATTTCTTGCCAAAACTGTAACTGTCACATGAAGCTTAACATCTACACCTCAGATTACGAGGACTTAATTAAAGCCAAGGAAAATAGGTTTTAAAATGCATTTAGTTAAGGTTGTCTGCAGAACATGAGCAGTGAGCAAAAGGTGAGCCCTGACGTGCATCTTAATATGGCTACGGCATCTGTTTGGAGTTTTTCTCTTTACTACACAATGGTTCTAGCAACCGTACAGTGATTGGAATGCTGAGATATTTGTCTCTCTAACTTAGCTCGTACAAGCCTATACACTACAGACAAGTTACACACTGTGGCTAGTTACCACTATACAAACTGAGAGATACCATCAAGCAATTTTAACTCTAGATACTTCTTTCAAGTTTAAATGATGCAATTATAGACGTCATAGTCAGCTACTTTCAAAATCATGAAAAAAAATCAGGGTGTTCATCTGCATCTGCATTTTCAAACTTCACTATCAATTTAAGTAAAAGTTTCACAGCATTGCTGTTGTAATGAAAAATGTTAGAATAACAAAATATGTCTATATGAAAACAAAATTCCCATTTAATGTTTTAAAATTCAATATCAGCGAAATAATAAAGAATAAACATCAATTTCAAAAATTGTGCCGCACATGCCTGAGTCATAAAAATGTCAATGAATTGGTGAAAAAAGTGAAAAAGAATTGAAAATACAAACTTGTAACTGTCTTCACTAATCCCTTCAGTCTCCCCGCCTATCACAAGCGTAACATGCTTGATATTTCCATAATCAACACTGTAGTACGGCACAACTGGTACAAGGTCGTCTAACATTTTGTCTTTCTCTGTATCTTCATAGTTGATAGCTTTTGTATTGCTGTCTGCAATGAACAGTGTTGTGTTTGGTTCCAACATTTTTGGCATTTCTTCCCAATCTATTGAAGGGTATATTGGCTGTCGGAAATGTGCTCCTGATGCACTTCTTATTACTTTTGGATCCCAAAGGTCAACACAGCCTGAAAAAATTTTATTACTATTTTAATTATTGGTGTGAAATAATACTTCTATTTCACGGGTTACACATCACTAGGTTTCAGATTTGTATTATGAAGAAAAGGGTAAATTATAAAACAACTAGCACTGAAATGCAAATGTTCTTATTAGGTACCTACACCATGTATAACTGCAAACAGAATAAATAGAATTTTAGCACAGAGATTAAAATATAGAATAGCTCATTGATTATTTACTATCCCAGGAGTAGGATCTGTGTCACAGTAAGACTATGAGGAACTAATAACTTTATAAATTATATACATCATCACTTAACATCAGGTGTAATTTAGCACAAAGTCTATAGAATAACTCCTTGAATATTTGTAGGACGATAAAAAAAAAAAAAAAAAAAAAAAAAAATATGCTATTTTCAAATTTCATATAAGTGTTCAATCATAAATCAAAATAAAAAACATTGATCTATATCAAAAACATTACAAAATAAAGCAAATAAATTACTTTGGGTAATATTAATAGGATAAATAAAACCTTTTGTGAGAAGAACTTTTTCACATCCGACCCCTACAGCAGCCCTCAGTATTGCGCCGAGGTTACCAGGTGTGCGCACATTGTCACAAATGAATTGCAAAGGTAGAGGTCTGGACTTTGGTTTGATGTTGTTGACAGTGGGCATTTCAAATACACCTGCAATATTATAAAAGTATGATAAGAGATGTATAAGTTAAGTACTTACATATATTAAATGCCTATATATATCTAATATTAAAAATGTTTCTGTACACACAAATTATCAATTGTTTTTAAATGAATTTTTGTAAATTTGATTCATGTACAATTTTGTAATGTTTTAAAGTAGTTAATATTATATTAGCAATTACATAAATGTAATAGAGTCACTAATTTTATTTATGTTTCACTGTCTAATAAATTGATTACATTCTCATTGTATAAAAAGAGTTCTCATCACAAGTAAAAAAAGAGTTGTTTATTTCTGTTTTAAAAAACTTTATGGTTTACATAATTAAAGACTACGATGGTCATCAATTCGAAATCAAACAAAAAGAGAGATTTACATATTCCAGTATATTGATAATTTAGATCACCTTTATCAAAACCAAGTTATAAAAAGTCCTTACCAAACACTCCTGATGGAGTGTCTACATCTGACCACATTCCTATTTCTTTGTATGGAATCTTGAAAAATTGGACTCCTGTCCTCGGTAGGTATGGTTTAATGTGTTCCAAATCTTCCACTCGGCTAAATATCACATATTTTAGTTCACATTTTGCTTGCAAGCCGTCCACTATTAATCTCCATCCTTCTACTAACATCTGACCTGTTCTCAACCTTTCTTTCTTAGACTTTAGCTTGACAAGGAGATAACTGTAAGTTAAATTATACAGACTGTGAACCAGCAATATGTCCTATCTGATATGATTGTTAATGAATTAATAATTATCACCCTTTTAAGCCCACCAACCCACATTGGAGCAGTATGGTGGCTCTATATTTTATATCCCCTTTCCTACATGAAGGGACACCTGGCCATTAAATAAGCTTATAAATCTGATCAGTAATAATAATTAAAACACTATTAATATAATATAATGGAAAATAGATAAACAATAATCATTACCTTATCCTACCATCATTTTCTTTAAGCTTTTCATAAATAATTTCACCATTATCATCAAAAACTTTCTTTTGGCTCAAATAAAATTTTCTTTTCTTCAAACTGTTTTCCTTCTTCTCTTTTATTTCGTGCGATTTTTCCTCATTTACAAATGTACTTACAGTTTTAGGATCTGGCTTTTGTTTGGAAGAAGGTGGCACATTTTTAACTTTTTTCATAATATCAGGCTTTAGGTCTATAACCTTTTCTTTTTTTATGCCTTTTGACTCTGATTCAAATGGTAACATAACCTTAGCCGGATCTCTATGCATCCATCTGCAGTAAAACCTAGCCGTGGAGTAACTTTGTGTTTGGCGCATCAAAGCGCAAGTTACACGATATATATTATTGGTCATGATGAGAGATAAAGATTAAGGAATAAACCAAATTTTTTTCCGATTACGACGATTCTTTTTGAGGTATGAGAACACAGTATAATGCAAATAGTAAACAAAAATAAACAAATTGACATTTGACACTGACAAACGTGACGTTTTAGTTTTACACCAAAGAGTACCTATATAATTACTAGGTACATGTTTGACACATAAGACCACCTTGTGACCCATTTGCATAGATTAAAGACTACCAGATGGAGTCATAACGCGGCTGTAGGTTCAAGAGCGTGACAGACTTATTTCATTCGGCCTTTATTAGAAAGTGACACAAGATTATTTTTTGTCCCTTTCAGCATGTTCGTTTTTATTGCTTGTCAAGAGTGGAGTTTGTGACAGACAAGGGACATATCTGAGCAATTATTAGCTTTTTATTAAATTTGCTGATAAATAATATAACTTTGCGGTTACGATATTAATTTAAACGTTATCGTGCTATGGTGGGTTGTAATATTTTCGGCTGCAACAGTCGCAGCGAACAACAAATCGAAGGAATTACGTAAAATTTCATTGATTGATGATTTAAAGTCTCACAAGTAAGCATAAACTTCGCTTGCCGCGGGCTCGATGAAGGTTTAATTTTAAGGCGCTAAAAACTAAGTTTTAGTTTAAAAAAAGAATTGTTTCATATTCTGTGATAAATTTCCAAGACATTGACATTGAAATTGGTATTATTTTGTGTTTATTTTTAATCTTATTGGACAGTGCTCGAAAGTGAAATTATAAAGTGTTTTTTCGTGATTTGTGCAAATTTATTGAATGTAAGTACAATTTTTATTACAAAACTCATTATTTTGCATACAGTGATTGTTTTCACGTTATTTGTTTTAAGAAATACATCGAAAATTTTAAATAAATCATGAAAAACGACTTATTTGCGCATGTGAATGATAGTAAATATTACTAAAAATGTATAAAATTTACTTGGAAGTAGTTTACATAAGTATTTACTAACATATTATTGTAAAATATTAGAAAATTATTTATTATTGTGCAACTAAAATTTGACGTTTCTTGAGTTCAAAGCGACCGTTTTGGTCTGTCAATACCAAACAAAACAGTTTCGTTTGGTATTGGTTTGGTCTTTATTTATGAAGCGCTAAGGACGGTTTACCGGTAACCAATAAGAATCCGTTTGTTTGTAAAGTAAGACATAATGATGTATCGATACATCGCCGTGTGTAAAAGATGTCGATAAATTTGGTTCAATTTATATTTGTATTTTGTATAAATTAATTATAAAAAGCAAATACAAGCTACTTGAAAATTTATGTTTAGAGTTTTTTTAACAAAAAGAAAAATCAAAAGATCCGCGTGCTCACATGATGACAATAACTTTTCATTTATTTATTTTACAGTATGGCAGAAAATATCCTCATCCTCATTTATGACGATGAGGCTGAGATTAGCGCCGAGAGACCTGCTCCGTCATGACGGTGTATTAAAAAAATGTAAAATTAAATAACAAGAGAAATGAGTTCTACACTAACATTTCGAAAATACTTTAGGTAGTTAAAAGTAAAAATTAATAAAAATTAGAATCATTTTATTTTTATTTACATTATATAATAATACCTTACAAAAAGGATAACTGTCGATAAAATTACCAAAAGTAAAAGAACACATCCCTAGCTGTTTTTATATTTCGAAGTGTCGGGTGGATCGTGTTTCAAGTGTTTTTATGGTGATCATACCAATTGTTTTTGTTATGTTATTTACAATAAATAGATAGCATAGACACCAGTTCTTTAGACTTTGTTTGTATTTTCATTTATTTTTCGTAATCCAACGCACAACATAGTTGCAAAATGTTGTACCCGTAAAATAAATATATAAAGCTTTGATTATATTAACATTTTGATAGATAAAAGTTAGGAAATATATCAATCAAGTCATTACATTTTACAGAATGGCAAAATATGGCTTAAAAGAAGATTATTTATTAATTTTTTGTAGAGTAACGTATCAGACCGAAATAGAAAACAGCGCGCGAGCGGGAGGGCACTACGCCCGTAACTGACACTGACAGCAGTTGTCAACTGTCAGGCGCCCAGGGGTTAAAGATTTTAGATATGTTATTTTTTAGCAAATTTCATGTATTATGCGTTTACTAAACTATCTTATATAAAGTAATATTTCGTATTTTACGATATTTTAAAACATAACGTTTTATGGTGTACTTTAAATGTTGACATGTCATGTCAATAAGGTTGATTTGCTGTCTCACGAGTGGACACGCTATGGGCTCTATCTAGTTGTCTTTAATCTATGTTGTGACCCATTTGTGACCTATGCGTGTGTGACCCTGACAGCATAGACCAATTAATGATTTTTTTATCTTATTTTTACGTTCTAAATTCTGGCTTTTGTGCGCATATCACACAATTACAAATAATTACAGATGTGGTATCATACAAGTAAAATATAACGCCAGTGTCTTCAGCGAAGGCCTGTGTGCACCAAGATTTCGGTTATCATAACCAACGGTTAACACGGTCCTTAACCGGCGTACGGGTTGTCGTGAACAGTAAGGCCTGTGTGCACCAAAATTTCTGTTGTCATAACCAAAGGTTAACATAAGCTAAACATAAAATTTACTGTTCAGAACAACCCGTACACCGGTTAGGGATGTAAACCGGAAAATTATCTTAACCGAGCGTACGTTCTTAGCCGGTGTACGGGTTGTAATGAACAGTAAATTTTATGTTTAACTTATGTTAACCGTTGGTTATGATAACCGAAATCTTGGTGCACACAGGCCTAAATTTACAGTTAGCTTATTTTAACCGTTGGTTATGATAACCAAAATCTTGGTGCACACAGGCCTTAGTTAAATAAAATAACTGCGAAGCCTTTACAGAAGTGAGTGTTGCGAATTTATAATACTCGATCTCTCTTTCTGAATTTAGTAGAACATATTATTAAGTTTGGTTTCTTGGAGTAATGTAATATTTTTGATCTTGCCATTTGAGAAATCTATTGTTATTGGTAAAGCCAAAGAGTAAAAGAAGTATATGGATTTAAGGCCTTTCTTGTGCGGCACCCAATAGCATCTCTATAAGATACTGTTTCTATGAATCCTACAAAAAGAAGCTTAAAAATTGTCTATAGCAACCGGAAAATAACGCTTGGAAAATCACCACAAATCGACCAATCACAATAAAGAACGAAAACATCACATTACACATACTCGTCGGTATCTTTGCGTCTGTGGCCATCAGCTGAAAATTATCGTGTTTATGCGTATTGCGTATTAATTGTGTTTATTTTTATATCGCTAGGAAGTAGAACGCCAGACAAAATGGCAACAGGAGTAAAACCTCGTGATGAAGAATCGTCCCTAACAAGAACTGATATAGAAACAATACAAGACGCCATGAAGAATAAGAAATTTCGAGAACTACTCTCCGAGTACTGCGATGAAATACGTGACCCGGCGAATCAAGCGATCTACCAGAAAGAAATGACCCAGCTAGAGAAGGAACGTGGCTACGACGTAACTTTCATCAATCCGAAGGGAGGTTATGTGATCAAAACAAGTGTCGCAGGCGACAGAAAAGCATTTATCAACATTTGCAGCAACGAGAACGTAGACAAACCGTCGTGTAAGGTTCAGGAGATGAACGGCCAAAAAGGTATGAACTGGCAGCTTCCTTACACAATCATTCCTCCAAGGGAAGATTTTGATCATAAAAAGCAGCGATGTGTTATTTACGACGTAGTATTTCACCCTGACACATTGCGCATGGCAGAGGTCAATAAGCGATTTCGGGAGTTGGTAAACAATACCGCTTTTGATGGCTTGCAAAAAACCTATAACATCCATTTCGACAGCAACAATTGCCGGTTCCCTAGATCTCATTACAAGGGCATGACGACGCCGGCTGTTATAAGAAAAGAAGATCCGAACTATAAACCACCGACTGATGAAGAAGAAAGCGAAGAAATCTCACCAGAAATAATGGAAAAATTATACCCTCAGCACACATACTCTGAAGCTAAAGAACCTGTT
This sequence comes from Mycalesis mineus, assembly GCA_034621355.1. Taxonomy (NCBI): domain Eukaryota; kingdom Metazoa; phylum Arthropoda; class Insecta; order Lepidoptera; family Nymphalidae; genus Mycalesis; species Mycalesis mineus. The sequence goes on from CM067885.1 coordinate 8,246,543, forward strand.
GAGGAACAATATAAAAAAGAATTAGAACAACATAGAAAAAAAGCTAAAAACAGTAAAAAGGAATTCACACATGCTTCTGATAATGGTTACACAGTACCAAAATATGTGATAAAACAACAGAAAAATGTAGACCTGCAAGAGTTCACCTTTCAGAAAGATAGCAAACAATATTCTGCTATACCCAGCCATTTAGTCATTGAAATTAATATGCCCCTATTATCTTCAACTAAAGATTGTGTTTTAGATGTTCGGGAAAAATCCCTTAGTTTGATCTCTGAAAAACCTGCAAAGTATAAACTAAACCTTTCTCTGCCATATGCAGTTAACGATGAGCTTGGAAGTGCAAAATTTGATAAATCAAAACATACATTGATTGTCTCTCTACCAGTGGTAAGAGTGAATACAAATGAAAAAGCAGTTCTATTAAGACGTGACAGTGGGGTAGAAAGTGAAGAAAATTCTAATAGCGATGAGGATTGTAAAGAGTTAATACAAGTCATTTCCTCGAGCCCTGCTGACTCTAACACACTTCACAATCAGCAAACTGATTCAACTGAAGAATTTCTTCTCTCAACAATCAGCTATACATTCCCTTCATACACATACAATGTTCTAGATGACATAGTTGCATTCACTTTTCATGTTAAAAACACTGAACCCGATTCAGTGAAAGTGAAAAATGTTGAAAACAGAATACATATAAAGTTTTCTTCGATCGGATCTGGTTTTGTACCGATACATTACGCAGCAACCATTGTATTTGATGAAGATGTCAAGTTTGAAAATGCTACCGGAGAAGCTTGGGATAACAATGTTATCTTACAGTTAGAAGTAGCTGGACCTATTAAAAAATTTCAAATAGGTTTAAATGAGAAAGATATGAAAACTGAATGTTTGGATGTATCTCCAACAAAAGAAGATAGTCCTAAAGAAGTTGCTACAGAAGATGATTCTATTCCCCTCGTCGAAGTGACAAATTCTGGAAATGAAACTAATATTGTGGTAACATCTAATAATAAAATAAATAATGAAGAAGATATTGAAGATGAAAGGGATATAGTTTGGACGGAATCTAGTTCAGTACAGAATGGGTCTAAAAGCATACTGCGCAAGCCTATAATGATGCGTAGCTTTTCTGAATCAAGCGTGGGTGATGTTGCATCTTCCATGGATTATATCAGCTCTGATTGTATACCTGAAGAATCTAGTTTGAAGAAGACTGTTAGATTTAGTGATGTTATTGCACGACAATTTTACAGGTAAGATACATAGATTTTACATTATTTTTTCTTATCGAGTTTTTCTCTTCTATCAAATTTTCAATAAGTACATTTCAAGCCCAGATTCAGTGGGGTTACACTCCCGTGCCTCAGAGAGCATGTTAAGCCGTTGGTTTCAGTCACTATCATCAACATCTTATAGTGATTGTCAATAAATAAAACATTGCACTCTAAATTCCTTGTATAGTAAGTAGGGAGGTCAGGCTCTATAGAGCTAGCCTATTAATAGCCCACTACAGGTTGATAATGATTATTGTGATGAATCTTTCTTAATTATCATAAAATAGAAAACAAGTTGGGTTTAGATTGGTACTTGGCATAGAGACAGATTATAATCAAGAATAGAATAAGCTATCCAACTAATAAATGCTGATATTCTCATAGGGATGCTTTCTCTGCAGATAATAGAGTGCACCTTGTAGCAGATTAAAAATATTTTTTTTTACTTAAAATCTCCCTCTACTTAAATTATTTTATTTGCTTGTTTTTTCATCAAATAGAGGCTAATGATTTATTATTTCTACATAAAATATTATTGAGTGAAAGAAGGTCAACAACAAACATTTTATAATTTGATATTTTTTTAATAAAATTGAATATCTAAAATTAGAATAAGTTGTTGTATATCATATCCCTGATGAGGTAAATTGATTATAAATTGCTCACAAATGTATTATTTTCCATTTAATTTGCAGATACAACTCATCAATTGAAGGCCAGAAAAAGAAGAACCAACGCAAGAAGAGTAAAAAGCGCAGCCAAGATAGAAGGAGGAGTGAGAGTGAAGCAGAAGATGATGTTTCTCACTTAGTCAAGGTATATTAATTATTATCAACCTATTAACAGTCCACTCACTTTATAGGAAAGGGAATATGGAGCTGAGACCCACCATGTTGCTCCAATGTGAATCTAAGAGTGATAATTTTATTCTTTTCACAAACAGGACTGTCTGTTTAACATGCTCTCTGAGGCATTTAACTTTACCAACTTTCCTAACTCTCGGCAAAAAAAAATTCTGAAAATTGAAAAATAAGCAAACATATATTTATAATCCGACCCAGGACTTTATGATCCAAAGTCAGATAATAGCTTATATGCCGTGTCAACAAGACAGTTAAGGTATATTACACAACATTTATTTTATATTACAATAAAATTGTATAATGGTATAAGTACATATACCAATCTACAAGTTACATGATGCAATAGGCCCATTATAATACAAATACAGGTATATTATATTTATCTTTGTTTTTCAATGACAATAATAAAAACATTATTATCTAAATACTTATCACAATCTATAGAGATTAGGGTTAGAGTAAATAGCGTCATTGCTTTTTACTGATAATGTCCAATAACAAAGTTCTACTTACAAATGAGATGGAGTCAATTAGTCTTGGTACCATTTATGGGAAACCACAAAGTATCATTTTAAATCTAGTGATTGTTCACAAAATACCTTCAGACTGGATACCTGAAACCCATATAGTCAGTTTCAGGCATGCATAATCATTTTGGGGCTCATAATAAAGCGATGCCTCCTTCTTTTAGCAGAGGGGACAGGAAGCTGAGAACCATCATCACACTGCTCCAATGGGGTTTGATGGCCTTTGGGGATAATGTTACTCTTGCAACAATTGGTATCAAATGTTACCATTCATGTCAGGTCAGGGATTGAAGAGGCAGCAGGATTCAGCTTTCACATACATTTCAGTCACACTTGATCCTTGAGTGATTAAGGACACTGGTGGGGGCCAATGACTAAACAGACTCTTTTTGACGACCTCCGTGGCGCAGTGGTATACACAGTGGATTTATAAGACGGTCCTGGGTTCGATTCTCGGCGGGGCAGATCGAGATTTTTCTTAATTTGTCTTGGTCTCGCCGTGGCTAGTTGCCACCCTATCGACAAAGACGTATCGCCAAGCGATTTAGCATTCCGGTACGATGTCGTGTAGAAACCAAAGGGGTGTGGATTTTCGTCCCACTCCTAACAAGTTAGCCTGCGTCCATCTTAGACTGCATCATCACTTAACATCAGGTGTGATAGCAGTCAAGGGCCAACTTGTAGTCGATAAAAAAAAAAGACTCTTCAAGGCTTTAATATCACCAATTTCACTAACTTTTAATTAACTTCAGGTTGTAAATTTACTAATACACAAAGTGTACCCTTAAGCCTACATCCGTGCCAGTCTCACACTCTGTTCAATGTTTTACTCTCTGCCACAATGAAACTGGCATCCCCATGTCAACTCATTTAATGCAAAGATATTTGTCTCTTTCCACAGCCCTCAAAACCTCGCTTGAAGCCAGCCCTCAAACAGAGGCACGACAGTGGAGTTGTCGACACTTCAGATGCAGAAGAATGCAAGAACACCATGTCTGATAGCGACTTACACTATAACACAGATGAAAATGCCAACGAGAATAATCCACCGATTCAGCATAAAGAGCAATCTTATCTCAACATTGTCAATAATACTGAGGAAAATCAGCCAACTATAAGGACAAGGGATCACACAAAAAGGAAGGTCAGCAGAAACAATATAACATGCGATAATATTAAACATAACACCGATCTATACAATCCCGACAAACTAAACAAGGGACAATATTTAGAAGTTAAATTCAAAAACGATCTCATATTTGATCTTGATATGTGAGGTTTGCCATTTACTTTGGTTGTATGTCTTTGGGTGAGAATATATTATTTTCAATTCTTATACACCTGTAGTTGTTTAGTGCTTACCAGTGATTTTTAATTATGTATTTGTTTAAATGGTAAGGTTTAGTTTTACCTTTCCATATTATGTTCCTTCCCCATTAGTGTTATTAATCGGCGAAGTTTATGGCAATGGTCTATTTTATTATGCACACACGTCAATTATATATAAATGCATATTGAATAGGAATAAACCTTCACCGAACTGATAATAGGATGAAATATATTTCATGACAAATTTAGTATATTAGAAAATATATTTATTTAATAGACTATTTTTTATTATTTTTTAAAAATAATTTTTATACTCTAGTAAACAGTGAGCGTTATTTTGGAGCAACTGTCTGTCCAGGATTTTTTTAGGCAACCTATTTTCAATATATTTTCTAATATACTAAATTTGTCATGAAATATATTTCATCCTATTATCAGTTCGGTGAAGGTCGATCTTAGTTCGGATCTTAGACTATAATAGGTAATTTGATTCGATGATTAAATGTACAAGTATTCTTTGAAAACGATATTGATTACGCTCATGTTAGACAATATATTGTAAATCATATAGATTAATGCATCTAATGGTACAAATTAGATTTAGTTAAACCATGAAGTCTGACACAAATTTAAATTTTAAATTTCACATTTTTATAGAGTTAAATTTACGTAACTGTAGATAAGATATGCCTTATAAATAAAAAATAGTTCAAAATATTTAATGTGTTGAGTTAAAATCTACAAGTGGCCTAATCTGCTGTTTTCAAAATCAAAGTTTTTTTTTTATTAATAAGGCATTTTGATTCTTTTATATTGGTGAACAATATCACAGATGTAGTTTATCTACTTTTGGAAGTCTTTTCGGATGTGTATGTACTTGCGAGGTGAACTTATGACATGCCTTTTGGTGTGTAACTACAAGTACTAAAGTTCAAACCAATGCAAAAACATGAAGTAATAAAACTGTAAAAGAAGTTGTTTACCAGAAATAATTTGAAGTGATAACGTCAAAGGAAACATTGTTGAAAAATTGCAATCGAGTGAAACAGAGATAGTTGCCGATTTTGCCTCTCTATCGTTCGTGAGCGGAACAAGCGATACACTAGCTTGCACGTTTGGCAGAACGTGAAAATGAGTCTTGCTCTATAGCAATTTTATCGATATACAATTTTATCGACAATAGACTTTCATCGATTTATAAACCTGTATCACTAAACCAGTGTGTAATTTACCAGTGCCTTTCTGTTATGTTCTTTAAGGTAATGTAGTCCAAACCATATAAATTGACAATAAAGGGCGTTGAACCCTCGACATTGTTAACATCGCCAACCTGCGAAACTTATTATGTGGGAGTTAGACGGCCTCCGTGGCGCAGTGGTATGCGCGGTGGATTTATAAGACGGAGGTCCCGGGTTCGATTCCCGGCGGGGTAGATGAGATTATTCTTAATTTGTCTTGGTCTGGCTGGTGGGAGGCTTTTCGCCGTGGCTAGTTACCACCCTAGCGACAAAGTTGTACCGCTAAGCGATTTAGCGTTTCGGTACGAATCGTGTAGAAACCGCAAGGGGTGTGGATTTCCATCCCATACCTAACATGTTAGTTCGTGATAGTAGTCAAGAACCAACTTTTAGTCAATAAAAAAAGTCTTGCGTAGGGGACAAATACATTGGTAAGAGAGAGATAGATAGTAGTTTGTTTACTCCTTCGCCAATTTATATGGTTCGGCCTATAGTGCTGTAAACTTAGCACTACATGCAAAACCAAAAGGACTACCCAGAATAGATTGAGCATAGTTGTGCTCAATATTTGTCAGTGCCTTGAACAACTCCGATCGCAGCACAATAACCTTAGCTGTTGTCATAAGCCATGCATTTATATTTTATTTTAGTACGTTTAGTATTGAAAGTGTGTTTTAGGATACATAGTCGTTATGTTGAGTCAGAAGTTTAAAAGGTGAAAATATTGTGATGTTTCGAATATTAATTTAATAGATGAAATTAAATTAAATTAACAATGTTGTTTTATTTAAACTATTCTATTTACAACTATGTTAACCTATTACGCGTTATTTCATCCAACGCGTAGTAGGGTTTTGTACCTCGAAAGGAAAAAGCGGAACCCTTATTGGATCTATTTGTTGAACGTCCGTACTTCGTTCTATCCAGACCCTTCAGAATGAGTTGAAATTGACATCATATACCTGAGTGTATCAGCAGCTTCAAGGAACTGTAAGACCTGAGTCTTACAGTCCCTTGAAGCTGTGAAAATCATACTGCTAAATTAATTGCTCAGTTCAGGAAATCTATCTCCATTACCAATTTTAGCTAAACCAGTTCAATATTTGCGGCCTGAAAGAATAACATACACGATTGCACACAATCTTTCGCTATAATAAAATTATTATGATGAGCTGTGCCCAATGGTTTCACCCATGTTGACCCCGTTCCCATAGGAGTATCGGGAAATCCGGTCTTAGTGAGCGTCTCAATCGTGAAATGAGTTACTGCTAGGTTTCAAGTCAATCGAATGTATAATTTTAGAGATCTCTTAATGATTCCACAGGTCAGTCAGTTATGTGCTTACAAGGAGGGGAACGTTGACCCACCCCGCTACTGCAATGCTACTTCGAGTTCGACGCAGGTTGGCGGGCTTAGGATGATAATGTTTTATTTGATGACAATCACTATCAGATGATGATAGCGAATCACCCCGACGGTTTAACGTGCTCTTCGAGGCAGTTATCAATATATCAATTAGGTTTGCTTGAGAAGAAGAAAAATAGTATGGACAGCGCAGGCGCGGGCACACGCGAACAATGAAGGCAGCGGTATTGATAACCTGGATACAAAGCGGTAAATGAGGTGCCATTTCAGCCAGTATTATGGGATATGGCGAAGGAATTTCTCACTAGCCGCAGTCCACAACTACTCGACAAACTCACACAAAAAATTAGCGCTATGAAAAATTGTGTCGCCCGCCGCGTGCGCCCGCGCCCGCACGCGCTTAACTGTTTAATTCAACGATTGTTTTAGCCTTTTAATATCCCACTTCTGAGATTTATTACTGTTTAATTTGAGTTTTTTTTTGCAATGTCTACTTATAAAAGGAAAGGAAAATAACCTTAAAGGAGTTGATAATAAAATAAACCACGAATGCAACATCAATTTGTCTTTATTAATTTTTTACGTAACTAATTTTGTACTACAAGAGAAAGATCAATTCATAAAATTCTAATTACCTACATACATATATACAAAAAATATTAATTTATCACGCACAATACACATCACCACTATTTAAATAAATAAGAATAATTTAGGCACTGCACGTGTTACTTTTCCTCATATCACATTCTCTATAAAATGTACCTGTTTACAAGTCATTTATTCTAGTAAGCGTTTCCGTTCTCCTCATTTTTTTTTTCGAAAATGTTAGAAGTCACATTAGAGAAAATTATAATCAATTTAATGAGAAAGATCAATTCATAAAATTCTAATTACCTACATACATATATACAAAAAATATTAATTTATCACGCACAATACACATCACCTACAGGTAGGTGGTCACCTACATTGTGCGCCTCTATTGACTTTAAGATTACAATAAAATCTCAAGTAGGTATATATTACTATTTAAATAAATAAGAATAATTTAGGCACTGCACGTGTTACTTTTCCTCATATCACATTCTCTATATAGAGAGGTATAACGTCAGTACACCATACGTGTACCTGTTTACAAGTCATTTATTCTAGTAAGCGTTTCCGTTCTCCTAAGGTTCATTAACACAGTAGCTACCTAGTATCTGCCATGCCAATAACTAAATACTAAATGCCCCAGCTTTCTATGTAGACTAATTCATTTTTTTTTTCGAAAATGTTAGAAGTCACCTTAGAGAAAATTATAATCAATTTAATCATTTACAGTAGCTGCGGTTGTTGATCTGTTCAAGCATATTAACAACTCTGTAGTATTTCTGGAACGACGGAGTATACACGTTTGCAAAGATCGCGCGGGTAAGTAATACCCGGCCACAATGACCATGTAACGTTTGTACACACAGTCTGCTATTTTTATTTTATTGTTTATTGATAAATTGCATATTGTTTTTGGCAGTTTTACTAATCATGTCTTATGAGAAAGAACAAACACGACGTCTAGCTATGTTTGAACAAACTAGCACCAGTTACAATGAACAGTACAGTCAGAAGACGTAGGTAAAATCGACTAAATTTCAGAGCTTAGTCAGGGCAGTGATATATAAAAAGAAGTTAGTTAAGTACCTAAATGGTAATAAATTATTATTTTTTGTTTTTTTTTTAACAGATTTTTCAAGTTATGTGCTAATAAAATGATCTCAAGATAAAAAAAATATTTTCTTTTTGTTTAATGGTAATACATCAATTTATTGTAAATAAATGTTTAATTTTTATAAATAACATTTATAATTACTTATTTCTTTAGTGTAGAAAACGAGTATTGATATAAACTTGATTCAGTGTACAGTAATGTACATGGGTAAAATATACCCGGCCACAACGACCAAGGTCCGTTTAGTAGCCACAATGACGTCGGGTTAAGAACGGATTACTACCTACTAGGGCCTAAAACTGTATTTTTTGAGGAGTAAAAGTCATAATGAAGCACACCAATAAATCAACTTATTTTTATAAAGAGTCTGCATTTAATATGCGTACTCTATTAGTAATAAGTATTACTCGCGCAATAATAACAGTTTCTGTTTCATCGAAATCGGGTCACGATTTCCACAACATCGTTGTAAAGTTTCACGGCTTTTTGAAATTTATGTTACTTCGCGCGCAACTGCAATGACGTCACGCTACGCTTCCCAGTGTGTGAGTCCTATTCTACAATATGTAGGTACTACCCTCATTTATTTATTAACTTAAAGATTTAGGTCATTTAGTGCTCAGGTAGGTACCTCATATATACATAATAGCTACTGTGGTAATCTACCTTAATGATTATTATCATAGACTTTTTTAACTATCATTCACGAGAAATACACATGCAATTTGTCTTACTTTGAGCCAGTGTTACAGTAGTTGAACTAACTATGAACTATGAGGAGCCGTATTCCGACGGAAATGAACGGCGAACACGAACATTTATTTTCAATTGAACCGCGTTCCAGTTTCTACGTAGGTACATTTTATTACCGCACTTCCGTTTCGCTCTTACTGTAACACTCACTTGAATATTATAGGTACGTTTTGATAAACTATCGTTATATATACGAGATTTACCTACATTCAATGAATTTTCTTTTTAAAAAAATATTAGGTATGGTTTAAATATTGGATAGCCGATAGCAAGCGTCACTTTGCAACATTTCATTATAAATAGTTAAAAATTCATTTAATTTGATTTGCTTTTTTAGCGACACTAAGTTCCAAAAGAAAACCTCCCTACGTACGTCGGAAACCCTACCATCCTTAGATATTGACTCTACAATTCGCAAATGAACATTGTAGAGTCAATAGCTCTTTCTCTTAAATAACATTAATATTTTAATTATTAACTATTATGATTCAAGTCTAACGCTGGATAAAAATAAGCAAGCTTCGTTTAATAAAAGCTGAAAAGGAAAGTGTGGTGTAAAAGAAGATGTAGTGACTAAAATTGTGAAAGGGATGCTTAGATGGTTTGGACATGTAGAGAGAATGGATGAAAGAGATTAATGAGGCAAGGGTGAATGGAAATATTGGAATGGGGCCTAGGCGAATGTTCCTGGACCAAATTCGGGACATTTTAATTAATAGCCAGGTCAAGAGTACTCTAAACCGACGAACTTGTATGAATGAGAGTGGAAGAAGCTAAGGAAGTATGCAAGGACCGTGGCAAATGGTCCTTGCATACACATTCACTGGTACAGGAATGTATGAATGGCCTGAATGGTCTTGGGCAGGTAAACTCATTTAGACTAATAAGAGCTATTAAACCCTATGTAGGCATACAAGGCAATGAGCTAGCTCGTAGGGACTTGGAGTCACCTTTTATCGGCCCGGAACCATGTGTCGCACTTGCACCATGTATGATAAATATGGCCTCAATATAGTAATAAAAAATAATTAAAAAAAGGTTGACTCGATAAGTAATTAAATTTGATTTGCGTTTGACTATACGGGTGTACCTATCCTTGTATCTTGGATTTGAGTTTTCTTCGTTTATTATGAAAAATTGCAAATCAAATAAATTATTAACTACTGCAAAATTATAAATTGAATATTTTGCTGTTGTAAAAACGTTTAATAATACTACTTAAATAAAAGAAACGTTATTATAAGATGGGTGGTTATTTTAAGAGGAACTTGTGTAGGGCTAGAGATCAAGCTTAGCAACATTTCTGAATTACGTAGGTACATAAACATAATCTTTTCACTTTCTTTAATATCTCATCATCTTTAATATGAAGGGAGGTACTATATACATTAATTATTTCTTCTTTTTGATTTTACTACATTATTCGCATGAGTTTTGTAATGGAAAGTTCTGCTCGAATTGTTCAAAATCAAATTTAATACATTGATAGTAAATTAAAACACAGATATTAAATAACGTTCTTTTAAATTATTATTGCTTATTGTAATCACCTTACAAACCTAATCTTCAAGTGTAACTGTACAAGGAAATTTTAATTTAGCAAATCAATGAAAATAGTATCGACACCTCCGAGGAAAAACATTGTAACTCAGTTTTAAGTAATTTTGTGTTATCTACAATCATTTTCTTACAAAAAATATTTATTTTTAGCTTTTTCTGTAAAATTTTGCGTAAAGATTTTTTATAAGTGAGGGAGGGATTTAGTATGACATCATGTTTACACTTATCATTGTAAAGATTAGGTATGTGTAAAATTGTAAATTCTTGTTCTTGGAAGTTATTTTCTTGTAAATTAAATATTAAATATCCTTCTATACCTACTACTTTTGTATGTTGAAAATTTTACACCTAATTCGGTTTAGGTATGTCGTGGACCCCCACTCCTATAAGGAGGGAGGCCTAGTCCTGTAGTGAGCCCTTAATAGGCTGCTAATGGTGACTGTTAATTCCAATGTTCTTGGTGGTGGTTTATCCAGACTGAAAAATCCGTTTTTTATAATCTTTGACGCGCTTTGCTGAAGAGTTACTAATAATGAGTTACAATGTTCATCCTTGCGGAGTGTATACTATTATTCATTTCGAGAAATAAACAACTAAGTAGGTTTTGTTTTCAGTTTCACTTCTACAGATCATATTTTTCTATTTTGGCACATTTAAGATTTCAAGAATTGAATGAATATAGGTATACACCTAATATACCTATTATTTCGCCAATTTTTCCGATTTAACCTATAGATTATGTTAATGATGCTTGTATTTTCAGATAGTGATATATTTTTTCTCTTAAACATTAAAAAAATATACTTAGTATAATATTTAATAGAATTCTAGATTTTTACAGATTGTTACATTATAAAATATCATACTTATTAAATAAATATTTTACAAGGAGATATGTTGTAGATATTAATTAAAAAGTATTTATTTTACCATATTTATTTTCTCCGAATTCGTACTTTTAGAGCTGTTACAATTAAGGGGTCCCGAGGTAATAAGTACCTACACGAAATACATGATTTAATAAAAACATCAATAAAGTTCGATACAAATTTGGCATCTGATATGACCTACTGGAAAAAAGATAGGTATCAAGAAGAAGTGTACAAAAATACATTGTTTCCTATCGTTCATTTCTAATATAATTTTAGGAAAATGCAGAAAAACCATATAATATAATGATTATACAAATTAAATCATTATTATTGCAGATATACCTATTTCATAGATATGTGCAGTTCTTATCAGGGTCTTATTCGCTATTATGTTTAAACCGTAACTCACTACTTTAATCTGTGACATTTATTGGACATCTCTTTTATAAACAAATGTCAAATTTCAGAAAATTTCAAACTCATATACATATTTATCACACTTAGGTAAGTATAGTAAGTAGGCCCACCTTAATAAGTTACCACGACAACTTTTTCATAAATTCGTTTAAGATATTTTGTTTTAATGACTTTTAATATTTAACTGTAAGGTTTTGACATCCACAAAATGATAACTAGATAAAACAGTATTGGATAAAAATGCCAAGGCGAACGGATATGATATTATATTATTTACGTTTTTATTAAAAAATCTGCGTATAATCGTTCTAACTTATTAACATGGTCTTACGTTTCCAATGTTTTATACAGAATATTGTAGAAACATCTATAGAGAATCAGGTCACAGCTCTCCCTTATTTTAAACACTGCATGACTAGATAAATCCATAAATAACTAATACTATAAACAATGAAGACATATTAGATATAGTTTGATATGTACATTTGTTAATATTCATTTTGAAGTTACACAAGTATTACTTTCGTTGATATAGCAACACGCTTTTTAACGGCTATTTTGTAATTGGGTCTATAAGCGAAAGATGAGTGCCCATTGATTTCAAAATAACATTAATAACACAGAGTCCACTTGAAACTATTGACTAATGAGCAGATTGGAATTATGGCCACTTAACTGTTAATATTATTTTTAAGACTGTAAGTACTTGGATGCGCGTTCTTAGCCGGAAGCAATCGTTCAGTCACATCGTAAAGATCACTTGCAGAGTACCTATTTCTCTTTAAACTCGCACTTTTGTCTTTTTCTAATAACCTTTCCATTTCTGGCTGTACTTCAAGGTCCTTAGTACTACCGCTAGGACTCCTTAATGGTTCGGGTTTGTCGCTCGCCGAACTGGACGGAGTTTGGCTCCCGTTTTCAGACTCGACGATCTGCTCGAGAACGCTCGGTCTGCGACTTCTCGGGTCATAGTATTCGACCGTTGGTTGTATAACTGGTGCTAAATTGGCCATCGGGTCTAAGCCTAGAAGAAGCATCACAGTCGCCGGATGCTCCATTATGTACTGGGTGACACTGTGCAGGAATGGTTCAGTTTGTGTGCTTCGATTTATTTTCGGTCGATCAGGAGTGAACGACCGCTCTTGCTGTAGAAACACAAAGAAAATAGTTTTATGAACAGTAAAATAAATTGAGTCATCTAAATACATTGTTCCGTTGCGTAAAAATTTGAATTTTAAATAAAATATTTAATAGGGATATTTTCTGCTACATTTTGGACGTTATTTTTATACTAGGTGTAGGATTTTAATAGCAGCTGTACTAGAATATGTTGCTGTATAATAGTTTATAAAGAATTAGTCAAATAAATAAACTCTCTAACTAGTGGTATGCAAAAAAAAATACCTCCCAGCAAAAAACGTCAGGGGGATGACTGCAACTTCGTGCTAGTTGATTGGGTGGTGAGTTCCATTGTAGATTAGGATTGGAATGAGCTGCATGCCACACTGGGCCCGTCATTTCTTGTAAAGCTTGAATTGCGTTACGAACCTATGAAAATATACGTTACATTTAAGAAAAGGTAATTTTACATTTTCTCTTTAAAAAGATATCTGTAATAATTTTAAAAATTTGGACGCAGAAATTTTCAGAAAAATTGCAAAATATGAGTTACCATGATTTTTTCAGGTGTCGTTTAACTATAATAATAACTTAACGTAAATATTAATTAACTTTTAAATAAAATTATTTAAAAATACGATGTTTATGACTTTATAAAAATTGGTAAAAAACAATACTGGAAGTACCGCCATAATCTTCTGAAACATAAAAACATAGTTTAATTTTACTGCAAAAGAAAAGATAGAGCTACAAATGTTTCAGATTGGTAGACTGGGCATAAAAGCGAAGATTTTTAGGCGGATAATTTAGTTTAATTTAGATATCTGCGGGATACTTGATAAAATATACTGGACATAAGCTATCAACTTAAAAGTTGTTTACTTTTAAAGCTTACCTAACCTTAATCTTATCCAAATAATAAAATCAGGTTCAGGGTGCCAAGTTTAAGATAGTACCCTAACACTAAGTCAAATAATTACCTACCCTGGGCTAGAGAAAAGTGGCTAGAGTTATAATGAATTCAGTGACTTGCCTCTATGCTAAGTGCAGCAACGTCGTGATGCAAGCTGGACACCTGCGTGTCGAGCCTGTCCACTGACGAGCGAGTGTTGTACATTTCTAAGTTTAGACCTTCCAAAGAATCAGCTCGAGTAATCTTGGGTGTTGCCACGGAACGCTGCCTTTCGATTCTCTCGCGTAACTCCCTGTGGGTCAGGCGCTGTGCATCTGACCTAAAATAATTTTTTTATTACAATAATTAGCGTTCACTTCCTATGTTTACAGGCAGTTATTATTAGTTAAAGTGATCGTAATTTTGACCTTATCAACATCCTTACTTTTTATTTTTTAACATTCTACTATGCTTTGGAAAATTGTGTAGTGTTTTTAATAAATAAAGTAAAATTGATAAAACCTCTAACAGTTATGAATTAAGATAGAATAATCCACTAATAAAAAATTATTTACAAGATAAACGCCTATATCTTCGGATTAACTTGTTGGATTTTATCGCATAGAACGCAAAAACCACCTCGATAACGTCAGCTTTTAAACAGAAAAAAGCATCATAATATGTTTATTGGTTTACAATCTGGTAATGCCAGAGAGAGGTATACAGGTACAGAGAAAGACAAGTCCAACATATAACACCCATAAACTCTTACCTAAATTTCGCATGTCTCGGACTATTAGTACTAGATATTAAAGGCTTCTTAGGAGACAGTGCGTGTTCCTCCGCAGCGTTCTCATCGTCTTCAGAAATAGACGGTAGAGTCAAAGACGGATGTCCGTTGCCGTCAGACTCTTGTTCGGCCTCGTAACCCTCTCTCAAATTGTACGTGAGGTCGTGATGTATATCGTGGATGAACACCTGTTGATACTCTGGATACAACCGCAGCACTTCCGCGAGTCCGACCATGTTTATACATTTTAAATCACAGTAAGTCAGAGCCTGGAAAGGTAAAAATTACATTTAAGGACCGTTGAAATGTGCAAGAAATCTTTTACCTGCTTATATTATATATCAAGAGTTCGAAAAATATTGGATAATGTTTAATATCTTAACAGTAGGTTAATTAGGATTGCCTGAGCATTATGAATTATGAATACGATGCTCTATTATAATTATTTGTCAAAGTTACGAATATGACATAGTATAACTAGTTATCTACCTATATAACAAATGCGTTTTATCAATTGATTTTCTATTTAATTGTCTGTCCGAATTTATAGATTGAACGTTAGGCGTTTTAATGAGTTTTAGAAAAAAATACCCTGAATAAGCCTGACTTACACGCGATCTACATCGCAGGCTCCACTGGTTGATAGGTAAACTAAACGTAGAAATAACACACACTTCTTTGAGTTAAAGTAAAATATAATCAAAAAAACATAAAATTAAAAGTTTTTAGAATAATAGTACCTAAACATTAGAAACTTTTGCACACAAACATTTCGCTATCTACAAATCGTTTCTATTCAAAGATTTGAATAACAGCGTACCTAAATCAACAATTCCGAAAACCTTTTATTTAAAATACTTTGGTTTATTAAAATAAGGATTTGTATTCATAAGCTTAGCGGGCTATAGCTTTTATAAATATAAAAGCGCTAAGCAAGTATACTCGTCACATAATGCGTTCCCTAGGCCCTTTTTCCACTTTCCGTAGCGTCAATATGCTTCGTAGGATTTTCGAATAGCTGCAATCTCTATTACGACACATGTGGATGGGGTTGGCAAAAAATGTCTAGAGTACGCCTACGTACGTATTACCTACTATACAACAAGGATAATATCCTTTAACTGTAGTCTAGGAAAAAAGACAACGTTTTTTTAATCAGCGACGATCGCTAAGATTTGACTTAGTCATTTTATTTTATAGTGTTCGTTTAGTACGAGTACGAGTAGTACCTACCTATACTGAAGCCAAACTCGATTGAGAATGCTTATCAACAAACAAATTTAAAATGAAGGTAGAAAATGAAACACATTTTGTGCCTAATAAATTTCAATTTATGTTTTGTTTTTTTATAAAATCTTATTTAAAAGATATTGAATATATTAATTAGTTTGAAGCTTACTTATCAAATTTATTGTCATGAATTCGCCATTAACAAGTTAACAAAAAAAATTAGGTGTAAATTGACTAGTGATTTCTACCTTCATTTTAAATTTGTTTGTTGACAAGCATTCTCAATCGAGTTTGGCTTCAGTATAGATGCAAAAGTAAATAGTACAATTTTATCTGAAAAACAGTCAGGCTATTTATTCGTTACATATTTTTATTTTCATATTTATTTACAGTTTTTTTTTTTATTTTTAACAAAGCTCATAAAAATTGGACGGAGCAACGTGCTTAAAATGCTACAAGAGTTATCTGTTTGAATAGCCACGCTGATGAATACCCAGTGAGCCGAGAATTTCTTTATGAAGCGTTCTTGGAATATAAAAATTTTGTTCCTTATAAAAATAAAATATCTACCTGTTGAAAAGTATACTCACCTTCACGTCGCTGCTCGATTTGACTACTACGTCGGGGTTATTGGGCTGAGGCGGGCCCGTGCCATTGTGGGCTTGTAAATGGGCATTCATATCGCATCCCACCAAATCACCCTTTCCTGTACAAAAGCGTTTTATATAGCACACCTTTGTAAACTAGGCAAAAAGTTTATGAGAGTAAATTATGCAATACTTTTTGCATTACTATCAAATCATTGTATGTATCACACACAATTTTTATAAAATGAATGTCATAGATTATAAACAATTCATTCCTATTGCGCTATCCTATTATACATTTATTCACTATTAATTTAGTGTTATGTCTGGCTAACACAAAATATATAAAGGAAAATATGCATGAAAATAGAGAGGGAATAAATACCCTATATGGAGTACCAACCCTATAGTCTACTTGGAGAGAGTGCAAATTAATGTTTGTACAGTATTTGTAGAAGGACTAAATAGGTGGTGAATTGACATAATGACAGAAGTGACTGTAAGAAGAAGCGAAAACGGTAATTAAAAAATTGTTGTTGTCTAAGATATTTGCCTACCTTTGTCATCTGAGTTACATGTTTTATGCAAATAAATGTATATGATCATAATAAAACTTGAACAAAATGCGAGCTAGATACTCGTAATTGGACTCGTATTAACTTACCGAGAATAGCAACTACCATATCATTTTGCATAACTTCCATGGACCCGTTGCATATATAGTGGATGTAAGTCAGCGCATCTCCTTTGTGTACGAGATACTCCCCGGGGGCGCAAAAATTGTTACGGATATGCAGCGATAGTAGCTTGAGGCAACCCTGGGAAGCTGTCTCGAATATCGGAAGAGATAATATCTCTCGGTGCAAATGTAACGAAACATCCCCTCGCAGCTCTTCCGGGAATTCTTTCAGAGTCTGCAATCATATAAAGCACTTTTATGTCATAATTCCATCCGCCAACATTGACGTCCCTTTCACAACACGAATCGAAAAAGAATATCTTTTAATCCAGTTTATGTCGACAATCGGATTGTTTTTGATTCGCAGTTGACGGCAACAAGTAACTACTTGGGTATTCCCTGAACGGACGGTTCATTTTGCGAAATTGCGCGGCTTAATGTGTTGTTTTTCCTCGAAATTGAATAATAAGGCTACAGATTGATGAAGAATTAACTATTATTTTTTCCTTTTATCTTAATTAAGATTATTTACGCCCTTTATGTTATATTGTATGTTTTATTTTAATAAAGTATCAACCCACTTCCTGCATGCTTGATTTTTAAACTAACAAAGTATACATAAAAAGGATTAGGTGTAGGAACCCACTTTTTTATCATTAAGGGTCTCCATACGAACAAAGTATACAAAGTATTATATAATCATTACTATCCCGCCAATCCACATTAAAGCAGCTTGGTGGGTCTAAGCACTATGTCACCTCTTCTACAAGAAGGAAATCTTGGCCCTGTAGAAGGCTGTTATAATAAAGTGAAGATGAAGAATAAGTTATGGTAAATAAAAGTTAATGTAAGTAAATATTTTTTTAGTTTCAAAGAACATAAATCTACTTTCTTGAAACAATCTTTTATTACTTACATTGTTCCACGCAAATGACTACAAATCTTCAATAACTTTAGCCATCGGCGTAGTGGAGAAATACCTATTATCTTTTATATAAAAATTGTTGGATGGATTAAATTGAGCGTTGTGTATTAAGTCCGCACCATTTCATTTAGATGAACCCGAGTGAGATTTTCGTTGGATAATGAAGTGACATAATATTATTTTACAAAATATAGACACGACACAAACGAAATTAACTTTCTGTATAAATACAATAAGCATATTCTGCGTCAAGTTGATTAAATAAATTACAATTAACGATTAAGATGTAAAAATGTACCAGTAATTTAACTAAAAATTCAACATCACACCGGAACATACTTGGCAGGAACTTCTACTTCTACTTGGCAGGAAATATAAGCACATGAGCACTCTTACATTTATATGGTAGTAATACTGTTTTAAAATAAGGTAGGTAGGCTTTTGGAACCCAGTACAATTATCAATTTTGTTTATTAGCCATAAAATGTACTACTTGATTTCTAATGTAAAATTTTCTTTGTTAATATTAAAACAAAATAAGAAATGTACGTAGTTTTTTGGCTGGTGGGAGGTCCCGGTCGTGGCTAGTTACCTAGTTACCCTACCGACAAAGATGTATCGCCAAGCCATTTAGAATTTCATCCTACTCCTAACAAGTGAGGCCGCTTCCATCTTGGATTGCATTATAACTCAGGTGCGATTGCAGTCAAGGGCTAACTTGTAAAAACTAACTGGTACAATGTATAATTGTGAAAAGGAAATCCCACCAATAAAGTTTTGAGTAACAGAATTGGGCTCGATTTACTGCTCTGACTGTACCCCGAGGTCAGATGTCAGTTACTCCGGCTAGTAAGCTGACATAAAGCATAATCGGCAAGTCAATTCTGCGAACATAACTAAAAATATATTTCTGAAATGTCATCTGACGTTATTGTATAATTTGATGCATGTGTAGTGTGCTTGTATTGTTTTGGGTTCTTAATTGCAAATAATACATTGGATCGAGATTGTTCTCAAATAAACAACTCAATCAAAAATTTAAATTATTTTTGCAATTAAGGGCCCGAACACTGCACGGGGCCGAGGTGGCTTCTCCCGTTGTCCTATTGATGGACCCACAAGTAAGTCAGCCTACAGTCTACTATATATGTTACTATGTAAATTATTGTTACAAATACAAATAAATTTAATTACGCTTCTAGGTACACTGTTACATTACTATGTTACAGTAAGGCGTTTCTACAATGCAGAGCATTTAGGTGTTGGAATGTTGCGTGCTCCTTTGATAAATCTAGATTCTAGATTATCGGAGACAAATTTTTATCCAAAGTAGTTTTGAAAGATAAATCTATATCAACAAAAGATTTCTATAGGCAGCTACAATAGTTAGATAGTAGATACCGAGCCACTTTAAAGCCATTCAAAGCTCTGATTATTCCAATAGTTATGTTACCGCATACCTAGACTTGGAAGCTAGTACGCTACGTAGGTACCATAGACTAGTATAACAATTCAGGGTAATTGTGAGATCAATAACTATTCCTGTTCAGTGATCAGCCGAGGAGCTAGCGCGAAAACTCAATTACATACCTCGTGTATATCAATGCCATGGTTCAACGACCACATTGTTTGGAAGTAGTCTTGCATGCGCTGTTTCAGCTCCTTAGGTACTTGGTTGATCGTGAGGAAATCCTTAAGATCCCGCCATTTGGTTTGGTACATCGACCGGCGGGAGTACATCCTTTGTATGATCGCTGTTACGTTACCGAAGACCACGGCGTGCATTAATGCTGGAAATTTTATGAACATTATTTCTATGTTGACTTACTTTTGTCACATAGCGGATGGAACGGGACGGCAACGCGACGCGTTGCGCTGTGCGTCGTTGTAATAAACTAGTTATGATAGAACACACCAAACGCAACGACTAGATGTGACTTGTTTTATATTAGTTAGTTTATCACAATTCAATAATTTTCTGCATCGACGTCCTATTTTATATGATGTATATGTTGTCACGAAACCTTTAGTTGTATTTAATTTTTTATTTAATTGTGTATAACATTATAACACAATTTAATGTCTAACAGATAAACGATTTAATGTACAAACTAAGTATAGATTGTTTGCTGTCTACACAAGAATCGTCTTTCCTGTTAAGACCGAGCACAGGGAATAATATATGTACTGTTTCTAAGAAAGCTCACCCTAAATTAGATTTCATCGCTACTGTATATCAAAATCAAGCGAAAACTAATCTAGCCATAACATAATAATTGTACTATCATGAAACAATCAAAAACGAAAATGAAAATCATACCTACTTGATACTTGTGACTTAACAGTTGTAAACAAAACTACCTAATACAAAAATGAAATGTTTTATTATAGGCCGCTAAATGCAATCGGTAGGTACATATCGAATTGAATAGTTACGCAGGCACGTAGGGGCTTTTCAAGTTTGATAGACGGGCATTTTGATTGACGTAACGTGAGCTTTTGCTCCCACGCCATTTTACTATGACGGACTGTATTTTTTCAGTTGTATCTGACGTTATTATTCCCCACTGGAGCTTTTTGCAACAAACTCTAAAAGTCACTGCTTTTACTATAGTCTCTTTTTGAATTTTATACAATGTCGTCCTATAGATAGCACACACGCCATAATACTTTGACCATAGTTCTGAGCTTTATCTTTACGGAGTTTATAAGTTCGTAAGGGCATGGAAATAAATGATTGTAATATACAAACAGCAAGATGATGTTTAAAAATGGCAATTTGAATTACAATATTCGTTTTTATAGGGTATAAAATATATATGTAGTATAAAATTTTAAAATTTCTTCTTTTCTCATTTATTTTTTAAAAATTTTTAACAATTTTATAGGTATATAATACAGAAATATATAAAAACCACTATTAAAAATTTATAAAAATCTTCTCCTCCATTTGCGGGGCATTTGCGGGCCCAAGCAACCGGTGGTCAGGGCTCCAGAGTGAGGAACCTCCTCACAATACGCGTCGTTTCAAGGACTACTGCCTTCTGTATGATAAGTGTTGGTCGAAGCTTTTCGCAAAAATACCATTGACTGAAATGACTATCGGAACAATAATAGTTGACTCAACATAGCGGTAATCTCGTGAGCAAGGTATACTCGTTTTCTTTTTCCTTTGCGGCTTAAAATCTCTTTATTTTTACGGATAAGATTTAATAGAATCTTTAAGAACAAAACGGACTTTAGGAAACGCAGCTATGTTTCATGAAACTACTCAAAAAGGCAAAAAATAGCGCACCTATTTATGTAATAACTACGAATCAGTGCATATAATTCCATACCAAAACTCGTGTACGGTGAATCTGCGGATCTCCGCATTTCTGATACGATACCCGATACTCCAAGTAATTGCTCTCTCCATAAAATATACAATGTAGAAATAGACGTTACCTACCTCCAATCAGCATTGTAAGTATACTGAAAATTTTCTCCGGCAAAGTGTTTGCCGACACATTCCCGAAGCCAACACTGGTGAGCGAAGAGCAAGTAAAGTAGAGTGCTGTTACATAGCTCTCGCTGTGCGATATGTTTCCGATCGGCACTTTCAACCTCTCCGCCAGGTTATTGATCCAACCTGAATAACAACAATTTTTATATCAAATATTATAAAACTCGTAGAGTACCTACGGTGAATTTTTCCGCTGTATATTCTCGCGTAGTACATAATTGACCTGAGTTTGTTTACGACCAATAAGGATACATTTTTATATAACAATAATGTTACTTAGATTATATTTTGTATCGGATATACCATACAACGGATTCAAACAAAATTTACTTATTGGAATCTTGCCACTAAGACTAGATCCCAATGACTTATATTATTTTTTTTTTCAAATAATATTATTAAAATTAATTGATATTTCTCTTACTACTATAAAGTTATAGATATTATATTTAGACTGTTTAGTTTTAGTTGTTATAACGAAGTCTACAAACTGTAGAGTTTGTATTAAAGTTAGAGTGCGAAAACAATGTAGAAATCTAATATATAAAATTTCCCTGTCACAATGTTAGTTACCGTACTCCTCCGAAACGGCTTTACCGATTTTTACCAAATTTTGTATGCGTTTTCAGCAGGTCTGAGAATCGGCTACTATCTAATTTCCATCTAATTTTTTTTTTAATTTTTAATGCAAATCAAGTTTGCCGGGTCGGCTAGTATGTTTATCAACTGTCTGTAAATAGTTGCTAAGAAACGGATTTTTATTAATTTTGATGTTAGACACCTCCTTGTTTTAATCTAAATAATTTAAAAATTTATTTCTGCCTTGATGACCATCATTTAATTACACATACAAACACGTTAACACGTTTAAAGCCAAACTATCATTCTGAAATACAGTTACCTATAACTTATTATAAATCTATAATTACGTTTAATTTTCTTTTTCAGTAGGCAATAATAAATAATAATAATTAGCCATACATGAACAATAAAGTAGTATGTATAATACTCTGATTATTGCCCCGAAATATATTATTAAGTTACTATAAGCCTGTAATACTATTTCCGGGTATTACCAGTTAAAATTAATGGCGATCATTAACGGTAGGTGTATACTCTATTATTGGTTAACCAAGCACAATGTAACCGTAACCGTACTCTATCGAACATATTCAATCGGATTATGCCCGTACTAATAGCTGTTTTTTGTTGGTTTAGAGGTTAGCCTTCTGAGTTTGAGTCTTGTCTTGATACATTAAGCTTTTCTTTTGTCCAAAAGCAAGCCGGAGTCAGATTTTTTTTTATCGACTACAAGTTGGCCCTTGACTGATATCACACCTGATGTTAAGTGATGATGCAGTCTAAGATGGAAGCGGGCTAACTTGTTAGGAGTGGGACGAAAATCCACACCCGTTTCGGTTTCTACACGACATCGTACCGGAACGCTAAATCGCTTGGCGATACGTCTTTGTCGGTAGGGTGGTAACTAGCCACGGCGATAGCCTCCCACCAGCCAGATCAAGACAAATTAAGAAAAATCTCAATCTGCCTCGCCGGGAATCGAAACCGGGACCTCCGTCATATATATACACCGCGCATACCACTGCGCCACGGAGGTCGTCAAAATAGTTGATTACCTCCGCATGTTTTGGAAAACATCGAACGAATCAAATATATCGTTGGTTTCGGTCATAATCATTAAGATCTGATAGTTGATAAGTCAAATTTTATGACTCTAACATCGCCAACTCGAATTGGAGAAGCGTTTTGAGTCCAATCTCCCAATCCTCTCCAATAATGAGGCTTGTCTTTGGCATTGCCATATGCCATTCGAATAGGCTGAGTGTGGTAAACATAATTTCATAGTATCTTAATATATAAAATTTCCATGTCACAATGTTAGTTACCGTACTCCTCCGAAACGGCTTTACCGATTTTTACTAAATTTTGTATGCGTATTTAGCAGGTCTGAGAATCGGCTAGTATCTAATTTTCATTTAATTTTCATCAAAATTATTTTTTTAATTTTTAATGCAAAACAACGTTTGCCGGGTCAGCTAGTAATAATATAAAAATAAAGCTTATTGACTAAAGGTGGCATTGAAGGACACGGCGATGTACAAAATGATATTTTTTTTTCTTTGTAGATAGATTTACAAAGTATAATTTTGTATAAACCTGTTTACCCATTCTCGCGATTCCAAACATATTAACGAGTATAAATAATAAGATTTGCTCGCTTTAATAAATTAGATATCTACTATAGGTATTGAAGGCCTGCCTCGTTGGTCTAGTGGTTAGCCTATCTTGGCTTCGATCACGAGGTCCTGGGTTCGGATCCTGGGTCGGGTCACGGAATAATTCTGATTTTTTCATTCTTCTATGAAATTCTCAGTACATTCCAAGCCCGGAGTCGGGAAGTTGGTGGTGTTACACCCCCGTGTCTTGGAGAGCACGTTAAGCCGTTGGTCCCGGTCACTGTCGTCAACATCTGATAGTGATCGTTAATAAATGAAACATTATCACCCTAAGCCCGCCAACCCGCATTGGAGCAGCGTGGTAGGTGTACGCTTCATATCCCTTGTCCTATGAGGAGGGAGGCCTGGCCGTGTACTGGGCCGTTTTTAATATTTTGAATGTGATCAAAACCAATTACCACACTTACCTAAATCCCAACTCTCATTTCTGTGGTAGTCAATCTCCTTTTCAGCTATAATGAACCATATACACGCTAACCAATGAGCGACCAGGCTGAAGGACAACATCAAAAGAGTCAGTATAAGCGCCGAGTACTGGGAATATCTATCCATCTTTTGAAGCAGTCGTGCAAGTCGTAACAACCGTGTTAGCTTAACAAGATGTACGTTCCCGTGAGTAGACTCCTGGAACGATCACATTATGTATTATGATGTAGCTTATTAACACCTACGTGTATTACGAAAGTACATTTCTCGCCCGTTGGCAAACTTATTGGCGCGTCAACTTAATATTTAGGGTTTTATAAGAAATAAAAAATATTGAAAGTTTTGCTACACAGCGGACGGAGCGGATCGGCGACCCGTTGCTGTCGCGAGTTATTTAGTTGTAATAAGCTACTTATTATAGAAAACGTCACAACGGGTCTCAGCGTAAAGTTGTGTTATGTGTTTTCTAATATTAATTAAACGTCGTATCGCTGCATCAGACCATGATAAATTCCTATAATAATTAATAGGTATATTCAGTGAATAGTAATAATATTAACAAGCTTTGATGTACTAAAATACATACACGCCAAAATAAATTAATATCTTGTTAAGGTTTAGCAGAATACACATCTATATTTTTTAATTCAAACAAATAGAGTGTTTGTTATTTTTAAAAGTAAATACAGCCTTTTAATTAAAGATGCCGTAGGGAAATACAATTCTATTTAAAAGTTAACAATGTTTAAAACGGAACTCATAATATTTAATTCGAAACAACTTGCGAAAATGTCCACGAGCTTTAGTAGAAAAATTTTCTGAACAACTGCCCTTTTGTTTCTTGATTTGAAGGCATTTCGCTCTGGCGAAATTAAAGCAATTATACATAAAACAAGTAGGCGGGTATATTAATTAGAAGGAACTGAACTCACCGCCCCGCTGTACACGTCTGAAGCATAAAGTAGGTCAAACGGAAGCGCGGCCAGGAGATCCACGACAAACCAGCTCCGTATATAATTAAGAGCAATTGCTTTAAAATCTGACACTACTTCGCCTTTCTTACTTACAAAAGTTGTTCGGAAATTGAGCACAATATCTGGAATGAAAACTACTTTGTTAGAGGTTACTGATAGCTTATGTACAATGATTGATAAATATGATTTTACGTATACGATTATCAAGTAATAGCTTTGGTATCGTGTTCTATTAAGCTATGGATGAAAAGCTAATAGATATTTATATCCTTTAAAAACATCTTTTTTAAGCTATTGCATAGCTTCTATCGCGGGCGTTGAGCGTGGAGACCGAATTCAGAAATTCCGTAACGAAAAAACATAACATCCCCTGGATATCGAAAACATAATATAAAAAGCACAATTTCGGCGCCGACGTCATTGGGAGCGTGGCCTAGCAGTAAGTTCCGCAATTTTTTTTTTAAGCGTGATATTTCAAAAAGTCATTAAAAGTTCTTGTATTTATCGCTAGATGGAAAAACTAAAAAGTAACCGTTTAGTTTTTCCATCTATCACGTTTGAAAAAAAAAATAAAAAATGGCGGAATCGTCGGAATTCGAACCCGCGTCTTTCTGGCAATCCGGGCACTTAGAGCGCCTTACCGCTAGGCCACGATCTCGATAACGTCGGTAGGTAAACATAAGTTGATAAAATAAATGCTATGCAATAGCTTTACCGCGGCAGTCTCCGAATGCCACACGTCTTTTTTTTATTAGTTTTATTATAATCATGATTTGATAATGTCACGTGTCACATTATTATTTTGTAAAAGTTACACGTATTGAAAATGTTTCAAACAAATTAATTTTGATTCTGATCTGATCTTGAAGACTTCAAATGTACCTACTAACTAGGAAGAAAAAGAAGAAATGCACGTCATACCAATAATAAACAAAGCTTCGACAACGACGTCGCTCGTTACACTAATTCTCGGGTGGCCCTCATCAACAAAACTGGCATTATAAGGAACCACAACAGCAACATAAAACGTGGCTATGAGGATCAGCCAGTCCCAGAAGGTTTTGAAAACACCATAATGTGATATAATAAATCTTGATTTTTTTATTGCCGACGTTTTGTATTCAGGCAGCGGAGGGTCGGATGAGTGTAGAAGATTCTATAATGATAAATGCATTGTAATTACAAGAAATTAAGCTATGTAATAAAATGTATAACGATTGAAATGCGGCGATCGAT
The DNA here is from genome assembly GCA_034621355.1 of Mycalesis mineus. Lineage (NCBI taxonomy): Eukaryota > Metazoa > Arthropoda > Insecta > Lepidoptera > Nymphalidae > Mycalesis > Mycalesis mineus. The sequence continues at coordinate 8,273,079 of CM067885.1, forward strand.
ACGTTGTACGTTACGTGTATTATGTTGGGTTACCTTACTAACATTGTTGAGTTTTAATTTACTCTTCGTCTTATCTGGTTTATAATGTCCTGAAAGCTGGTAAAGAACTGCCCGGGAGCGCCGTCTGCCCATGTTGGCGGGCGAGGGCGCTTCGGGATCAAGATTGCCATTCGGGTCTGGAAGTAGGCAACTAGATTCAGCTCGGAACCGGGCGCCCAAAAGTGCCGCTGCGGGTACAAATGGGGATAACGCTAGAGTGACGACGCCAGCCGAAGGCCGCACCGCGGCTCCTGTACGCACAAACCACCCTGTTACAATTTCACCCGTGCCTCAAAATGGCTCTCATACGCGATGCTTGTCGACATGTGAACGGACCGCGAAGTGTAGTAGGTACTCATTTCCATCTGCGTAATTAAAAAATAAACGAAGTTGGAAGGATCAAAGCGATTGCGATTCAATATAGCAATTGCGCTCGTGAAAAGCATAGCGTATGATAGCACTCGTGTTTTATTTGCTAAATCAGGTCCTACTAATGAAAAAGTATTACGTACAAGATTTCCTGCGAGCGAGGAGGATTCTTTAACGAGAAATGTTCAATGGTCATGCGGGGATAATCGTAATGAATATTCGTGAAGAGAAATGTTTTCATGGAGAACGAATAGGCGTGAGACTAAAGAAAAATTATTTAATGAATTACAGAAATCTTGTACGAATTTAACATAATAAAATATGAATTTTATGAAGGGACAACAAATACGAGTAAGTAAGTAGCATAATTGCAAAATAAAATTTAATGATGATAATTTACATAATTTATAGCAGACGAATTACGGAGGTTCAGAATTAACTATTTGTTGTCACTCATTTTATAATTGCCATCTAAGCATATACTAAGCAAAAAGATCATAAGAACAAAATAGTTTGTCAATTTAATTCGCACTAATCCAATTTGAAATAACGTATACTTTTGATAAATAATAACATTTATTTTCAAAATGTCAAAGTAAATAACGATTGCAAGTAATATGAACTATTGCTTAAATGATAAAACCTGCTATGTCAAAAACAACCCTACAATTAATGAAGACATACAGAAAATCATGCATTTAATGGATCTACTAGGGTATAGTAAAAACGTGTAATTGTATTTATTTATGGAAAATATGAATCGATATATACGTTCCGAGCAAAGAGATCAGACTAGTTTGAAAAATAAATTTCATTTAAAGTGACTGTAAAAATAGTGCAACAGTGTGTATAGATAATGCACGGTAACGAAATAAAGCTTTGTCTAAAGTAAGATAAGGGAAATTAATAATAAATAATTAAAGTTCCTTAAGCTGAACAGGTACCTACTACAAACGTTGTGTAAATTTACTTGGAAAATACTATAATAGGGTGGTTTTTAAATTAGGTGCACACAAAACAACATTATTATAAGTAATTAAAATTCATAATATAGTATTTTGCAATTTATTACAACTAACCTAAGATTATTTTATATTTTGCTATTTAAAATAGATACGATCTAAGTTCCTACTCTACTAATGTTACTCTACTGTAGATAAAATACATAAAATATTTATTTCTATCAGTGAAATGTAAACGTTAAGTAAAACAGCTTAATAGAATATAAACATTACAAAGTGAAGTAAAAAGAGAAATGTGTACTAAAACAACTTAAGACAACTACTTTTCGCTACATAAACTCGTCTAGTTGAAACAACATTTAATATTCATCACTGAATAGAATTCTAGTAAACAGTTCAAACTTTACCGTGCCATGATGCGCGTACTCGCTACGGCGAACTGGGACTATGGGAGCTATGGCAATCGATCTTATGATATCTATGGGTCTAGATCACTAGAGCTATGAGCTCAGTACACGTTATTACAATAATATAAACCGAAAAAATCTACGTGAATGAGTGCCTTCCCAAGAGGGCTCCAAAAGTTCTTAATTTGATTAAATTTACATTTTTCTTACAAAAAATTTAGCGTCGCCTTTTCAAAGCACTTACCGCTGTCGAACTCCTCATTAGTGTTCATGGCGGCCATCTTGGTGTTGGTGATATCCTTGAACGAGGCGAGGAACAAAACCACTTCTCGTTTTTCATTTTTAATTGGGACAATATCGAGCAAGCACCAGAACGGCGTACCTGTGAAAGTATTACGACTATTATTTAGTAGTAGGTAAATTTTATAGTGCGTTACACATTTTTTATCGAAACCAAGTGCATATGACAAAACAGGTGGATAGTTTAGGGTTCTACATGCTCAAATAAAAATCGGAACCCTTATAGAGTCATAATCAATCATATTACCTGTGAGCCAAACGTATTAAATGTGAAATTATATAAACAAAATATTAAGATGGAGGTCACTTTTGGGGGATGGAAAATTGAAAAAATCATTGCAAATTGCATTGTGTAAAGGAAGGATAATTTGTTGTAAAAATTCCAAACATAATTCCAAAATTAGTAATTACCCAGTTATTCAAGAAATTAGTTTACTATTATAGATTATGGGAAAACTTGTAAGAAGGCCATGATTTTTAAATAACATGGTAAATCGGAATAAAGATATGTATATATAAATGACATTGTACAGAACCCTCTTCACGCGAGTTCAACTCGCACTTGTTCCAGATTTGTTAAAGTAGATAAAGAAAAAGAAAAAAATCTCTCTCATATTACAGCTTATTATTCATTAAGTTAGTTACTGTAGCATTTTCAAGGATTCGTTTTTCATTAACATTTCATTAAAATAAATCGCTATAAATGAGTGGCGACAAGCAGCTGTGTTTGTAAAAGTTTAATATGCTCGGACGCAATCGTAAAGTTGTTATTGGTTTTTGTTTACGAATGAGACTCAGAACGAACTACTGCTGGGAAGCCTTGATTGAAACAATATTTGTATTTACTCCGATGTACTCGAAGTTGACTATCTAATTATGAATATATTTATATATGAAAAATATTTACTCCAATGCAACTAATTAATCGTACTTTTTGTGTTGTTTTGTAGTATTAAAATGGGGTTGTGTTGTTGTAAATCTGTAATGTTATATGTAAATATTAGTATATAAACATAGAACTGCGGTTAATGCATAGGACAATTGATCTCTGTATACCTTATTCAATTACGAATATTTTATTTCAGTTTTAATTTAAATTGTTTTTTGCTAGAATTCGTATATTCGTTGTGCAACAAGATATTGTAGTAAATAATACAATAGGTTTACAATTTTGATAAATACAATAGGTTTTCGTTCGTAAGAGTCTAACTTTTACAAATAATTTCGATGTGGTAGCAAAAATCGACTTTTTTTCGGTGAACTAATTATTGAAGTATATCACAAGGGATAATACGATGACAAACATCACGTTTTATGATACGATGACGTCATTTATACATTATACGGTCATTACGATCCGAAATGTAACAAAGAGTAAGGGAAAAACGCTAATAATTTGAATGAAAAATTATACATTGAAAAATTTTAAAAGTGTGACAACTTATTCTACATTTTTACCATAATTATAAATTATGCGCCTTCTCGATAATTATGAGAAACTTAAGTTTCCAAGAAGTTAATTAATTAAAACATCAATACAGTAATTTTCAAAGGGAAAGTGGCTCCAACAAAGTATGAACATAGTTTCGAAGTTGATATGAAATGAAAAATGTTTTCCATTCTTTTACGGGCTCATTTTAGCAAACAGTTTGATACGGGAATAGGAAACTCTCAAACAACTTTGTATATTATGTTGCTGTGGTCGAGGGTAACCATATCATTTTAAAAACACAGAGGAATATATCTTTTTAGGCATCCAAATCAAAAAGTTAAAACTGGACCCTGTTACTAAGACTGCAGTCTGCTGACACCATGTATCTCATGAACCGAGATAGCTGAACAACTCAAACTTTTTCAGATAATGTATTTTTGTTGATACCAAAAAATCTAATAAAAGCATAAAATCAATATTACGCTGGGATCCGATACAACGTAACTCTGCCGTTTTTATATCGAGATTAAAATGGTATGATACTTCGTGCGTGAGTCCGACTCACATTTGGGCTTCTTTATACTAGAATAGACCAGAAATAAACAAAACATGAACGTTTGGATTTAATTCCAATTTTTCCTTTAGCTAAACTAACTGTTATAGGACCGAGATTGAACTTTGAACCTAGTATTCAGTTTTCTGCTAACTTCTCATCCTTTAGGCTCAATAGATATGTATGTTCAGTAGGTATGTTTTTATGATGTAACTGAATAAAATATAATCTTTTCTACAAATGGATTACGCATTCTGACAAATTAGACGCAAAAGTTACTTCGAGGTTTAATCTTACAGTTATTCCTTAAAAGAGAAACTGATCTCTGATCTGATCTGATTAATAAACTAATAAAATATTTTGGCAATACTTTTTCAATTTTTTAATTTAAATCCAACGTGAAACTTTGTAGATTGGGTTATAGGAGCGTTGTAGAATTTTCTTTTCACGTAGGACTAGATGAATAACACCCAGTCATCGTGGCATTACTAGTTTTTCGAGCTCGGGAGAAACGAGGAATATTTTTGCATATCTACATCGCAATTTTAATTATTATGATAAATTTCGTTCGTTATCTTACTTGATTATTTAACTGTCATAAAAATAGAGGGAAATGCAGTTCCCTCTTAATTTTATTTTAACTATTATTATGAACGAGTTTGAAAGCCCGATGTTGAGACTGGGTTTGTACCCCGTGCCTCGTTAAGTAAGCTATCGATCTCGTTATTATAATTAGCAAAGTAATCAGCAAATATTTATTTTAGCACCCCACATTAGACAAGAAGTGTTCTTGTTCTAAGCATTCAAATTCCCTTTCCTATATGTAGGCCTGGCCCTGCTGTGCTACATTAAAACTAGGCTGATGTAAAGTTTAACATTACCATATAATTAAACTTAAATCTTCTAGTTTGTAAACTTTAGTTCGTTCATTTGTTATACAGTCAATGCTCAACTAAAGAAAAGCCAATAGCAAGAGAAATGTTTGAGACTTTTAAATAAGGAACCTCAAGTCTAGTTCTCTTTCATATTGTAATGATTCGATAGTTGAAAAGGATTCTTCTTTTGTGAGCGTTTAGGCGCTCGCGAAAAGAAAAGGGTCGCGCAGTAAGTAAGTATTCCTTGAAAAAATATCTTCATTATCAGCCTATTAACGGCCTAGCAAGCATTTACAAGCATTTATAAGACGGTGGTCCTGGGTTCGATTCCCGGCGGGGCAGTTTGAGATTTTTCTTAATTTGTCTTGGTCTGGCTGGTGGGAGGCTTTAGCCGTGGGTAGTTACCACCCTACCGACAAAGATGTATCGCCAAGCAATTTAGCGTTCCGGTACGATGTCGTGTAGAAATCGAAAGGGGTGTGGATTTTCGTCCCACTCCTAACAAGTTAGCCCGCTAACATCTTAGACTGTATCAACACTTAACATCAGGTGTGATAGCAGTCAAGGGCCAACTTGTAGTCGATAAAAAAAAAAATTATTCCGTGATCCGATTCAGGATTTGAACCCAGAATCTCGTGATCGAAGCCACATATGCTAACCACTAGGCCAACGAGGCAGTCGCTGAGGCATTGGAAAAATATAACTACCTGAATTTAATCTGCTTCTTTCATGAAATCTAGCGGCACTTTATGCAAATGTACTTAAGGAACTCTGAGTAATTTCTTTTTAAACAGCGCTCGAAGATACGAAATCTTTTATTTAAGTAATGCAGTAGATATGCTTTTAGACTTGCAGACCTAATGAAGAATTCGTTCTATATGGCTAAAAAATTTTTTAAAAAAAATAGAACCGACTCAAAACGCACTAAAAAGTAAAAAATAACTGTGTCATTTAGTTGCTTTAATTTACTTAAGCATATCTATGAAGTCGGTGCCAGCAAGTTTAAGGAACATTTATTTGACGTAATAAAGCAGTTTGTGGGTTCTAGGTAATGTTCTTAAAGTAGAAACCTTGGCTGGCACTGAGTCAGTTCTATTTTTTTTTGAAATTTTTATTTCTTACTTTTTAGTGATTTATCGCCACGTAACGTACTCGTACTATACTGTAATAGTATATTATACTGCACTTGTAGCCAAAAAGCTACCGATACTTACACTAATACCAAAATCGCTGCAAGTATGCCTATAAAATTTTAAGAGTTCCATCAATTTTTCCAGGACATCATCATCAGATCCTAACATGATGACAATGGGACTACCCTGTGTGCCCTTTCTAATAAAAAAAGAATTATCAAAATCGGACAACTCTGTAAAGTTATGCGTGGTCATACATAAAAAAAATATATATATATATATATATATATATATATATATATATATATATATATATATATATATATATATATATATATATATATATATATATATATATATATATATATATATATATATATACGTGTCGAATTGAGAACCTCCTCCTTTTTTTTTGTCGGTTAATTTACTATATGGCTAAAACACATTCCGGAAATAAATTAAATTGTATTTATAATGTTCATGTCCATAGTTAATGTCCATAACATGAAAATAATGAGAAGATTGTAAGAAAACAGAAATGCATTGTTTTGAGCTCTGTTTTGTCTTTGTATTTATATTACTTTGCTTAAATGTTAGAAAAACAAAAATGGAATACATTTACTAAGTTTCAGGACGATTTTTTTTATACAAACGTTCCCAACAGCAAATAAATTGTATAAAACATTCTGCTTTGTTATTTTGACATAAATAAAGTAGATTCGTTGCTCCCCCAAAAATGGTAAAAAATATCGAGACAAAAACAAACTTCTTTCCTTTCACTTTACTCGTAGGTGTGGAAGATAAGATGAAAAGAATAAGTAGGTATACATTATCTACCGTCTCAACGGCCTACACAATAAACGAGCCTATTATTAAACTAAGCGTCCATTTATTTTCATGAAGGCAGTAATTTACCATCTTCATGGAAACGAAACTGTTTGTTTTGAGCATCATTTACTTTATTAATTACACAATGTAAAATTGAAAATGAAACGATCAGACACAAATGTTTCATGAATTCGTGTTTCCATCATAACGGACGAACCAATTCAATAGGAATTTAATAACTTTGATTACAACAAAATTTTGTATACAGTTCTTATGATAGGTTTTGTAATAATACATTAATAACGAACTAAAAGCTTATTTCGTTAAACCGCAAAACGCAATCCGATATTCTGATTTATCAAAACCACATTTACTTATTTTTTGTAATAAATTCTGATTTGATAAATTGTCTTCGGATTATAGACTGCGCAAAAAAGATTTTCTTTTTTTACTGAAGTAAAAATGCATCCTCTGATAATCTTTTGTTCTGAGTTTCCAATCCAGCTTTATAATACTGAGCTTCTCTTTCTCTGTAAACTCAGTCCAGAGTTGGGAAATTTATGGTTTTACTATTCTTTGCCTCGAAAAGCACGTTAAACCATTTGTTCCGGTCATTTACATCTAATGTGATAGTCACAAGAGTGAACCATTATCACCGCTAAGGCCACTAACCGTGTATGACGCTGATCTAAGCGTGGACCGATTTTATCTGATAGTAATGATATAAACTCTTACCGTTTTTCTTATAGAATATGAGCTCAAGCTTGAGCTCGTGTTTGGAGTCGAGGGCCGCGTCGATCTCATGTCTGTGCTCTTCCCTGGTGTCGGGGCCGTGCAGGAACTTGCACGCGCAGCCCTTCTGCATGATGTGTGCGCGGGCCCAGCCTGTCAGCTCGCAGAAGCCATCCGAACAGTACACGATGGGGTACGATGGCACTTGCGCGTTTCCCAACACGAAGTTGCTATCTGGAAATAAATCATTTAATTAATAATCAAATTTATGAGTTACTTAAAGTAATAGCGAAAAAAAGTAGAATCTTAGAAGTGCAATCTTGCAGCAGACGTCCGTAAGGAATACCAGGATTGAAATAATTATGATTAAAAGACAATCTCTTCGGCACATTTAGTAATAGCTTTAAATAATGTTGTAGGTAAGCCAAGGCGTGGATTCGATTCGTTTCCAAACTCGGGTCAATTTAGTTTTTTTATATTTTCTAAATTGGCTGAGTTGTGGTCTGGTGGCTTTAGCCTTTGCTAGCGTTGCCAACAATTCTTCTTCAAATTTGAATCAAACCTGGTCGACGCAAGGATTAATTTTGACGAGTAATATGGGCCGAGTACAAAACATTATTCCGTATGGTATTTCGACACGGCCAAAAGAGATAACGTTAAATAAAAGAGAGGGCATAGGATTTTTGCTCTCCGAGGTAGGTGACCTTCTTCTTTCCTCCTGGGCTTTTCTGCCCTTAATTTCAGGCAGTTACTGAGAATGTATCAAATGACCGTTAAATGATGTGTTTGACCTAGCAGTTAACGTACCGAGGCTAAAAATGATGATGATGATGATTTAATGAACAATGTTTAAAATATTTTTTACTAAGCCAAGGATCATACTTAGCTGAACCAATGGAAATATGAGGAAAATTAGACAATGAGTGACAATAGACACTGAATAGTAGTGAATAGTAAATAGCCAAGGTCTACGTGTTTCCTGAGACACAAAGGGTAGTTAATGCGGAATAATCAGGACACCATAGTCATTTTAATTAGGTGATTCAGTAAGGTGGAATGTGATATACGCTGTGACGCCAAAACGAGCCAATTTAATATCTCATTATTATGCTAAATGTGGGATCCCGCATCCCCTAGCTAGGTAATTGTTATTATAAGTGAAACATTAGGTTAGTCAGTGGGAATTTCATTAGCCGATCTAGCTGTATTTTTAGCTTAGCATTTTCCTTACCCATTGCTTTTAGATTGCACAAAACGCTTATGCGATCATACACGTAGCTGCTAATGTTACTATTACGTTATATTGGTTCCCATTATTACCTTAGTTATCTACATATGTATTTATGTCTACATCTTTATAATTTTATAATTTGGTGGTAAAGAAAATCCCACCAAAATAATTTTCATGTTATGTGAAAACGTATGCTTATTACAATGTAAAAACTTTTATTTTAATTTCTCCTAACGCTTCACGTAATTACCTAACACTCTCTAACTCTATAGTACCTTGGTTATAGGGTTGTACTTGAATTCTTGTCTTGATTTTTCTACAAAATATTAGTGTTATTGGACGTACGTAGGTTGGAGGACATAGGTTATAGGTCTCGTGTGAGTCAAATCGTGATTAGAATTTGTCAGCAGGACACTGACCATGCTTGAATATAGAATCGGGGGATAATATGTTCAAGAAGAGAAAGGAGAGTAATAATGATTCCACTATAATCAGCAACTTCTTACCGCGATAGTCATCTTTAAGTAAAGTCATATAAGTAATTAGAAATTTTTGACGACCTCCTTGGCGCAGTGGTATGCGCGGTGGATTTATAAGACGGAGGTCCTGGGTTCGATTCCCGGCGGGGCAGATTGAGATTTTTCTTAATTTGTCTTGGTCTGGCTGGTGGGAGGCTTCCGCCGTGGCTAGTTACCACCCTACCGACAAAGATGTATCGCCAAGCGATTTAGCGTTCCGGTACGATGTCGGGTAGAAGCCGAAAGGGGTGTGGATTTTCGTCCCACTCCTACAAGTTAGCCCGCTTCCATCTTAGACTGCATCATCACTTAACATCAGGTGTGATAGCAGTCAAGGGCCAACTTGTAGTCGATAAAAAAAAAAAAATAGATAACCCTTTCGTAAATCTCATTTCATTCATTATCTCTGCATGACCAAATCATCTGAGCATACCTTTCTCGATTTTAATTACTACATCTTCTATTACACTACACTGCTCTCTTATCACACTATTCTTAGTTCTATCACTCAGTTTTCCTCCTCTCATACTTCTCAATGCTCTCATACACTGTGTCATTAACATAGCGTGGAAGTTTTAAATACCTGGTTCATATGTCCAGGTTGGTAGAAATAAATTACAAATGAGGCTAACAGTATTCATATTATGAAACTGTATAATCACAATTCAGCATACCCTTTGGTCTGGTACACCACGTTCCTTTATACATAAAACCCTTTCGGTTAAAATACCAAAAAGGGTCGAGGTATCCACAAAAGTTAGTTTTATCAGCATGAATAATGCATATTATCTACAATGTACTTGTAGTAAGAGAAAAGAGTTTGTATAAAACTTCATAGTTACTAATCCGGTCTTGTGACGCTTTCGTTGGATTCTAAATATCTGTCGAAAGAAAACTTTGACATAAAATAACTTGTTGCTTTTGGCTAGTTGTTACTAGAATTTATCTAAAACATCAACCCTATTTTTAACCGACGAAAAAAAATGGAGGAGGTTCTCAATTCGACACGTATATATATTTTTTTTTTATGTATGACCACGCATAACTTTTTACAGAGTTGTCCGATTTTGATAATTCTTTTTTTATTAGAAAGGGCATACTTCCAAGATGGTCCCATTGTCATCATGTTAGGATCGGATGATGATATCCTGGGGAAATTTAAGGAACTCTTCAAATTTTGGAGGCACGCTTACAGCGATTTCGGTTTTTGTCTCGAAATAGCTTTTTGGCTACTAGTGCCGTATGTATATATGACAGTATAAGTACGAGTACGTTACGTGGCGATAAATCTCTAAAAAGTAAGAAATAAAAATTTTTAAATAAAAATAGAACCGACTCAAAACGCACTAAAAAAATAAAAAATAAGTATCATTTAGTTGCTTTAACTTACTTGACCACGCATAACTTTTTACAGAGTGGTCTGATTTTGATAATTCTTTTTTTATTAGAAAGGGCACACTTCCAATATGGTTCCATAGTCATCATGTTAGGATCTGATGATGATATCCAGGGAAAACTGAAGGAACTCTTCAAATTTTATAGGCACACTTGCAGCGATTTCGATTTTTGTGAATGTATCGGTAGCTTTTTGGCTACAAGTGCCGTATAATATACTAAGAGAGAATAGTACGAGTAGGTTACTGGTCGATAAATCACTAAAAAGTAAGAAACAAAAAATTTAACAAAAAATAGAACCGACTCAAAACGCACTCAAAATAAGAAATAACTGCGTCATTTAGTTTCTTGAATTTACTTAAGCATATCTATGAGTCGGTGCCAGCCAAGGTTTCTACTTTAAGGACGTTACCTAGAACCCACATAATGCTTTACTACGTTAAATAAATGTTGCTTAAACTTGGCTGGCACCGACTTCATAGATATGCTTAAGTAAATTAAAGCAACTAAATGACGCAGTTATTTTTTACTTTTTAATGCGTTTTGAGTCTGTTATATTTTTTTAACATAAATAACGAATATAAAGGCTATGTTCTATACCAGACTATAATCTATCTTGTGCCATTATTAAGATTTGTTTAAAGCAAAGCATGAATGAATACCAAACATCCATAAAGTAGTAGTTAAGTTTTCTGAAATTTACCAATCATTCGACATTTCGGGGCAAAGACGTAAAATACATACCTAATTATAAAGCAATGATATATACATGTATATACCTACTATTTCTATTAACTCCATCACTAAAGGCCCCAGGTTCTGTTTACACAACTATTAGTTAACAGAACAGCTGATTATTAAAGGAGACTCAATTAAACAATTTGACAGGTAGTTTATATTGAATCTTCAGGAAGTTACCTATTTGTTTCTGAACGAAGTTTTGATGGTGAAACAATGACAAAGTTGCGAATTGGCTCGTAAAAGTACTTTGATGATAATCTTATTCAGTATTCGTAGAAGAGGTAGAGGGCGTTCATTAACCTTAATATAACGTATTCAAAGGTAAAATGTGTTTAAGTTTCAGGTTAAGTATTTTTACCTTCTTAGTCTCAAATTACATGATCGACAGAGGCTGGCTTGGTATTCTTCTTATGTAAAGCGTTATAAATTTTAAATGCAAATCGTTGCAGCCATTAACGAAATTCAGATTACACATATATATATACAAGAATTGCTCGCTTAGGTTATGAGATAAGATCGAACTATAATGTATTTTATGGTAATGTTTCACATAAAAAAGGATTAAAAAATAAATTGTTGAATTGCTTTCCTTTATAAAAGTATTCTATAAAATAACTTTTTTACATTATGTAATTTAGAACTCTTTATGGACTGATAAATTTTTTTTATCGACTACAAGTTGGCCCTTGACCGCTATCACACCTGATGTTAAGTGATGATGCAGTCTAAGATGGAAACGGGCTAACTTGTTAGGAGTGTGACAAAAATCCACACCCCTTTCGGTTTCTACACGACATCGTACCGGAACGCTAAATCGCTTGGCGATACGTCTTTGTCGGTAGGGTGGTAACAAGCCACGGCCTCTCACCAGCCAGACCAAGACAGATTAAGAAAAATCTCGATCTGCTCCGTCGGGAATCGAACCCAGGACCTCCGTCTTATAAATCCACCGCGCATACCGCTGCGTCACGGAGGTCGTCATTTAGATATGATGGTAATCAACCGTAAGCTAATGAATACCATTTAATCCGGGTTTACTTTGCGGAAGATAATACAAGTAAAATATAGTTAATAATTTATTTAGTATGCTGTTTTCCGCGAAAAGCCGACGATCACAACGACAAATCACCCAGATGCGATAGGACATCCTTAATCCTATAATAGTTGTATTTTACTGTGCCTAGAATTTGTTATTCAGCTTATTACATATCTAATATATAAAATTTCCCTGTATTATTTATATATAAATACTAGCTAACCCGGCAATCGTTGTTTTGCATTAAAAATTTTAAAAAATTTTAGATGAAATTAGGTAGTAGCCGATTCTCAGATCTGCTAAATACAAAATTTGGTAAAAATCGGTAAAGTCGTTTCGGAGGAGTACGGTAACTAACATTGTGACAGGGAAATTTTATATATTAGATTAAACCCGATTTCTCTTCGTCATAGCAACACGTGTGGACCGATATCGCTTATTATTTTTTACCCGACTGCGTCAGAAGGAGGGTTATGTTTTTCGAGCGTATGTATGTATGTATGTCCATTTCTTCGGCACACGCTACAGCCTTAACGACTGAACGGATTTTGACATGTGAGGTGTCATTGAATTTGTAAAAATTGTGGTAGTGACATAGGCTATGTAAATTTTCAAAACGGCGGCTGTAAATGGAGGAAAAAGGGGGGATGTGTGTATATCTTTCTTCTATCTCAGCAATATGGGTATCAAATGAAAGGTTGTAAAAAGGCCATTTCAAAAATATAAATATCATATCATGTTTATATTGCCGTTTTAACAAAAAATTGCATAAAGTGTACCGAGTCATTTCTATACCATAAACTAAAACAAAAAAATCTCAAATAATATTATTATTATGAAAACAAAAAAACCCGACTGCATAGAAGTTATGAACTGAAAAGAGAAAAACAACGATCACTATATCTATATAAAATTCTAAATACTTTATGGTGCGGGGACAAACGTAGTTTTGGTAGATTTTTCTTTCCCCGCAGAAAATAAAGTATTTTGTCCCCGCTTGCATCTCCATAAAGTATTTAAAATTTTATATAGATATAGTGATTGTTGTTTTTCTCTTTTCAGTTCATAACTTCTATGCAGTCGGGTTTTTGTTTTTATAATAATATTTTTATTGTTGTATTTGTTGCCCTGTTGAGAAGGGTCGTATAAAAATAATAAAATTGCGCGGACAATTAGAAAATTAAAAAAAAACCTATTGACTATTTTACAGTTATTATTGAACAACACTCAATTTGGTTGAACGGCTGAATGGATATGAATTGAAATATGTCATATAGAAATATAGTCTGGTACAGCTCGTAAGTAATAAGCCGATATTCGCACAGGAAATGGATATGCGCGGATGAAACCGCAGGGCACAGCTAGTGGGATAAAAGGAAAATTTGAGCGGCAATTACGAACAATGAGCTACTAAAGCACATAACATACAGGTACCACAATAGCTGCTAATGGCAACGTTAATGTAAAACTGTGAAATTACTTAGCATTCCAGAACGGTCTGTTGATTCACCAGCTTTTATGGAAAATCCCTTTAAATTAAAACTTAAAGTAGTAAAAGGTACTATCAACCCACACGCTAAGTTTATCTAGTTAAATAATGCAAGCTTTTTCTATCTAATCCATGTATATAATATTATCTAATACCTTTGAACGAGCAATTCTTCTATATAATTACCTGCCAAGCATAGTGTAGTACTTTTTTTTTTACAAAATGAGGTGTCAAAGTTGAGTGACCATGTTATTGTAAACCATGAGATAATGAAACTTAATTTATTTTACTAAATTAACGATGTTTATTACATAGATTTGTGGTTGCAGTTAGTAGCTCCACTATTTAAGATTACATCATTGAAAAATCACTGCAAAATTGTGAAATTTGTGATTACAGTAAATAAAAATGTGACCAAGAGTCTCGATTTTAAACTTTTCTAAAAAAATGACAATAATTACAAAATACCAAGTACCAGGTTATCGTTGTTTTTGGGACATCCTGTATATTATTTGAATTTCGGAAACGGCTCCAACGATAATTATGAAATTTAGTACGCAGGGAGTTTTAAGGGCATTAAATCGATCTATCTAAGGTTTCATTTTTTAAAAAACGTATAATATTGTAAAAAAAAATCCAAGCGAAGCTCGGTCAACCAGATACTATGCTTATATATAAAACAAAATCGGGTTAGTTACAAGACTTAAACCTCGAGAACGGCACGAAACATTTCACATAATTTCTCTTCATTCAGAATAGCGGAATAGTTATAAATATATCTAAAATTTCAAAGGGGGAAAATATGCACAAAACATTTTAGTCAACAATCGTCAACAAAATTGTATGGTGCAAATTTGTTGACGATAATGATGACTACTTTTATCTCGATACTTCCCCTGGGATGGGATTACCGCGAGTATCTAACCGCGGGGCTGAACAGTTAGTTATATATAATTTATTTTATGAAAGACAAGCTTACACTACACCCTACACTTTAATACTTAAAAACAAAACTTTTTGAATAATGTTGGCAGCATTGTATACTGTTTGAATACTATAGACAATATAGTGGCCTCATTATCTGTATTGTGGTACCGCGTTTAAACTATAGATAATAGACTAGGGGCGGTACTCGTCGAGTAAAAATGGTGGGCAGTAGGCTATAAAATATGCCCCTATGGAATATTGTATTCATTCACGTTAGTGTCAGAATCTTGTGCAGTCATAATGTTTGACCACTGTAGAATCTGTGCTTGTAATGTTTAATTAAGTAATTACTGTAATAATGTTTCATTTTGATCATATTTGATGTCTTTATAAATAAATTGTTATTAAGTTTGTCTTTTGGTGTTTTAAGTTGTATTCCCTTCTGGCTGTTTGTTAACAATAATGATTTGTCCAGGTATGTACAGGACTAGGCTTGTCGGGTCAGCCAAATGCCAAGACTAAAAAATAACATCAATGATACTATGAACATAAAACAACAGACTTAAAATATCGTTCATGTTTTTGGACTATTGTTTCTTTGTGATTATCAAATCTAAAGAAAACCCGCTATTTTATCTTTTTGTTAATTAAAACACAGCTACAGAAACGCTGTGTGCAGTACAATTTTCATTATCGTTAAGATAATAATCTGAATAGTAAAACACGGGATGTTTTATTAAGCTGCGACGATGGAAAGCTGAGAAAATAAAGTACGCTGACTATCTTGAGTATATTGTTTTTAAATGTATTAATGTCTCGTTGGTCCAGTAGTTAACCTGTTTGGAATGGTGGCTGAAACGCAAGCATGGGTCTTTGACGTTCCATCTGGTGCAGGTGCTGACGGGTCATGGTTGTTTCGGCAAGTATCTACACCGGATAGGTAGGGAGCTGACACCAGCATGTCAGCAATGTGAGGCCGTAGAAGATACAGCGCATCACACGCTGGTGGAGTGTGCTGCTTGGGAGCCACAGAGACATTCGTTTGCGGCCATTCTAGGCGAAGACGTCTCGATGCCAAGCGTAGTGAACGCAATAATCGGTAGCGAGACGTGTTGGACGGCCGCCATATCTTTCTGCGAGGCAGTGATGGCTCTCAAGGAGGCTGATGAGAGGGCAAGGGAAGCCGATCCAGACGCTCCTCTTATACGAAGGCGAAGGCAGGGAGGGAGGAGGCGTCGCTATGCGCACCTACTCCATCAGTAAATAACATGCCGGAAAACGTCGGCACGCCATAGTAGAATGAGCATTCGATCCTGTGGCGTACCACCCGATGACGCAGACGTGTCCGCTGGGTTTTAGTGGGTATTTCGGTCCCGGGGAGTCCCACATACCCTTCCGAAAGTAGATTCGATATCTTCGGCTTTGCTTCCGGGAGGAATGCGTAAATGCATTTCCCAGCGTAAAAAAAAAAGTAGTTAACCTGTGCTTCGGAGTAGGGTTCGAGTTCCGGGTGGGGCTATGGAATAATACTTACAAGAGTTACAAAAAATTCTAAGCCCGTAGTTGGGCACGGTTAGCATTGGCTTTGTAACACAACTAACTGCATCTGAAGCCCCGGTCATTCTAATTCACATCTTATTGTGGTACGCTCGCCAACCCGCATTGGAAAAACATAATTAAATCTCCACATTTTTTTTTATCGACTACAAGTTAGCCCTTGACTGCTATCATACCTGATGTTAAGTGATGACGCAATCTAAGATGGAAGCGGGCTAATTTGTTAGGAGTAGGATGAAATCCTCACCCCTTTCAGTTTCTACACGACATCGTACCGGAACGCTAATTCGCTTGGCGGTACGTCTTTGTCGGTAGGGTGGTAACTATCCACAGCGAAAGCCTCCCACCAGCCAGACCAAGACAAATTAAAAAAAATTTCAATCTGTCCCGCCGGGAATCGAACCCAGGATCTCCGTCTTATAAATCCACCGCGCATACCACTGCGCCACGGAGGTCGTCAAAAATCCTCTCTCCTATGAGTTTCGCTTCATCACCAACAACTACACAACCACAACAAGGGAAGAACTGAGGTGGCAGTTAATAATTAACATTTACAGTTAATTTAGCGTAGGCACTGCGAAGAGCAGTTGGTATTTAGTATTTAAAAAAATCCGCTAAACTTGACGACCACTGTGACGCAGTGGTATGCGTGGTGGATTTATAAAATGGAGATCCTGGGTTCGATTCCCGGCGGAGCAGATTTTTCTTAATTTGTCTTGGTCTGGCTAGTGGGAGGCTTTCGCCGTGGCTAGTTACCCTACCGACAAAGACGTAGCGCCAAGCGATTTAGCGTTCCGGTATGATTTCGTGAGGGTGTGGATTTCATCCTACTCCTAACAAATTAGCCCGCTTCCATCTTAGATTGTAGATAGCCACTTAACATCAGGTGTGATAGCAGTCAAGGGCTAACTTGTAGTCGATAAAAAATAAATAAATAAATAAGTTACAGGAAACCATGATATATACTGGTGGCACAAACACTTGGTGTCCGAACACAAGAGGCATCAGACGTTCATCGGCTGATAATGACAACGTACTCTGCCTGATTTATCCGGTCGAAACTGAAGTAAGCCGCTACCAGTATACATACATACACATACTTGTATTCTACCGGGTGTAATGATGTTATAGATTCATTACGCCGTTTTCCTCGCATATACAATGTTGTGCTGAAGGTGAGGCAAGGAGGCTTTATGAAACGCGTTATATTTTATACGTTCAAATGCGCTTACAAAATTGCACTTTGGTGAAGTAAATTCTTCAGTTCTTGAAGAAGGCCCTGTTTGAACCTTGCCGGTGATAATATTTAGTCGCTATCTATCAGCCTCGTAAAAAGGTTCAGTTACTCAGCGGGCGATGGAGCGAGCTATGCTCGAAGTACACAGCGTGATCGAATTCGCAAATGAGGATACGTAAGAGAAATAAGTTACCGCAATTTCTGAAAGAGTCGCAAAGCTTATTGGCAAAGAGCGAGGCACACTAAAATTGTAAGATGCTGTAATGACAACGACGCAGCCGAAAGCGTAGTTTTGGTCAGTCTATCTTTAGGTGCATCGAATAAATACATCAAGTGGATTATAGGAAGCTTCTTTTGACGACCTCCGTGGCGCAGTGGTATGCGCGGTGGATTTATAAGACGGAGGTCCTGGGTTCGATTCCCGGCGGGGCAGATTAAGATTTAATTTATCTTGGTCTGGCTGGTGGCCGGTGGGAGGCTTTCGCCGTGGCTAGTTACCACCCTACCGACAAAGACGTACCGCCAAGCGATTTAGCGTTCCGGTGCAATGTCGTGTAGAAACCGATAGGGGTGTGGATTTCATCCTACCCCTAACAAGTTAGCCCGCTTCCATCTTAGATTGCATCATCACTTAACATCAGGTGTGATAGCAGTCAAGGGCCAACTTGTAGTCGATAAAAAATAAAAAAAAAGCCACTGGTTTCAGACGGTGAAAATGATCTGCACTCAATATCTGATTAATACCGTTTGAAGCCCAGTGTAGGCAGCTACTAGTATACATACATACTTATATCAATATAACGGGTGTAATGGTGTTATAGATTCATTACGCCGTTTTCCTCGCATATACAATGTTGTGCTGAAGGTGAGGCAATGAGGCTTTATGAAACGCGTTATATTTTATACGTTCAAATGCGCTAACAAAATTGCACTTTGCCGTGGAAAATTACAAAAGCAGGCAAGATTACTGTGATGGTAATCGCTGGCCTATTTCGTTGGAAATTTATGAGATGCATAACGTTTTATGCGACACGTTTTATTACACAATGTAGCGAATTTATAAGTCAGTGTTTGCTCCCGGCTTCACCCGGGTTCTTCTTCGTCGTTTCACTCTTGACAGAATGGTCGTGGTTGTCACATCAGGAGTGGTGGCAAGCTTCACAAGCCGTCGCCATTGCTCTCGTACTGCTGCACTTCATGGACACTTCGATTTAGGGCAGTCTTCACTTGGTCGGTCCAGCGCATTGGTGACCTGCCGCGCGCTCTTGTACCTTCGACCCTACCCTGGTCACCCGGGTTAGTTTTAGTTATATATAAAAAAAGAGATACAGTCGAATACTGAACTCAGTTTCTTTTTTTTAGAAGTCGATAGAAAAATATTTAATACGATGGTTTAATGGTTTAGTTGTAATAGTAAGGTAACAAGAAAAACGTGTTTGTGTCTAAATGTGCAGGAGCATCAGTAAAACAAAAACATATTTTCAGTTATTACAACTATTAAACCAAAATTTAAATAATCAGTATTAGTCAATGGACGATCCAACATTGGACATGGATTTCTTGTGATTCCAAATTGGCTACATTTTATAAATGACAAAGATCAGTGTCAAGCAGCAGCGATATTTGTTCGACAAATTTAGTCCTATGCTTACAAACTCGTCTGTACAGCAGATCAGTATTAGGCAATAATTTCGTAAAAAAAATCCCTTTTTTATTCATTACTTCTCTGCCGTGTTCGGCAACAGCGACTGGATTCTCTGTTAATCCACACGGGGGCTTCGGTCGTGCGCCCTCATGTGACTTATGTACCCTATTTTCGCGCGGAACGTCCTAGCGCATTGAGGACACGTTAGAGCACCGTTAGTGTTAATTATACGTGATATTTGAAGGTGGTTTCGCTTTAAGATTTTGACGACCTCCGTGGCGCAGTGGTATGTGCGGTGGATTTATAAGACGGAGGTCCTTCGATTCCCGGTGGGGCAGATTGAGATTTTTCTTAATTTGTCTTGGTCTGGCTGGTGGGAGGCTGTCGCCGTAGCTAGTTACCACCCTACCGACAAAGACGTATAGCCAAGCAATTTAGCATTCCGGTACGATGTCGTGTAGAAACCGAAAGGGGTGTGGATTTTCGTACCACTCCTAACAAGTTAGCCCGCTTCTATCTTGATTGCATCATCACTTAGCATCAGGTGTGATAGCAGTCAAGGGCCAACTTGTAGTCAATAAAAAAAAAGATGTTTATGACGCAAATCTAGATCAGCCCTCCGCTTGCTCTCAAAACTAGACGTACTCTGCTGAACTAAGGATCTCCACCCGGCTCTGTTTGCGACTGTTTGTTTGCGGCCGCAAACAAGCAAACAAAAAAGGGAATATTTAGATAACAATTGCTCTACCAGATATACGTTAGCCCCTAATTTACATTAAATGCTCTAGGTATAACGTATTATGAATTCCACGGGGCTGTTATTCCGTGTCGAATGTTATGTTATCTTAGCAGTAAAGTCAATTCCATAACACAATTTAGCTTTGTTAATTCTAACTGTTTAACAAGTAGTTGGATAGCCCGGGGCAGGTTTAAATTAGTATCACATAGCTGAAACATGTATCTACTTTAGTATGGACAAACTAAATAAGTAGATACAAGTTGTTTCATGTGAAACTTAATGAAACTTCAAAAGAGGTCTCAGTTAAACACAGGTGTCTAATGAAAGTTGGACAAGCTTTGGTAGTTACGAACTGTGCTTACTTGTATAAATTATGTGATGAGATTGCACTGATGTTGTACGAGTTTAACCAGTTTAAAGGCCGAGTGGGCCAATTAAGATTTTTTTAACTTGTTCCAGGTCTAGCTGCTGGGATGCTTCGGATGTGACTACCACTCTACGAACAAAGACGTACCTCCAAGCTATTTGGCGTTCCGGTACGATATCGTTTAGAAACAGGAAGGGGTGTGGATTGTATCCTACTTTTAGCCCGCTTCCATCTTAGATTGCATCATTAGTTACCATCAGGTGTTATTTCGGTCTAGGGCTGTAATGAAAAAGCATATCGGTGTTATATAATATGAGTAGAAATCATGTACACACCTGCACACTAATGTGTTTCTGTCCACATTAAATGTACGAGACTAATACTCTTCTATCACTAAACGATACAATAGAGTTCTTATTTCTGCCTTAAGGCAAAGGTTAACATATATTTTGTAGAGCTTTTTGTGACTTCGTCCGGGTTCTACTGCCATGCTTGTTTCTACCAAAACATTGCTCTTTTTCGGTTTTAAGGCCGGATACGTGGTTGGGTTTGTAATTACAAGCACATGAAGCTAACACCTCCGCTTCAGGTCACAAAGCGGTATTCCCTGTGATGTGTATGTGTTTACATAGGTGATGGTTTTTGCAAGAAGAAGGTCATCTGTACACTATAGTATAAGATACAATATAGTATAAGATAGTCAGAAACGACATCGTGTATTTAAAAATACAAATGCTATGCTGCAAGTATAGTTGAGCGATCAAAAATATAGAAAACAAATAAATCGTTCTTGAAAACTGACAATATTTTTGCTTACAAGAAATGAAGTCAGAGATAATAAATATTGGTATGTCCGGTTGCAAATACCAGTATTTTTTTAACATTTTATATTTAAATAAAATGGTCATAGTAAGTTGAGAGAAATCAAACATCCAACTCAAATACATTAGAAGTGACGACACACAAAGTTAACTAATAAAATGTAAATATAACTTTGTTATGAATATTAATTTCTAATTCCCCACAGAACATAACCTAGCCTTGTAGCGTCTTATGTACAGACTACAGTTAAATATATCCAAATGCTCTGCTTTTATTTCAAAAATCGATAACGTACGATGTTTGAACCCCTGACTTAAAACTAGGGCTTTGTAATGTTATTGCAGTTTAACGAACATAAAAAGGAAAACTTCTTACTAACAGATTAAGATCGGCCGCATATTGTAAGAATTTTTCTGTTAGAAAATTTCTTATGTCCTTCGATACCACGACGCACACCAATCAGAAACTTACTTTGAGTTTAGTTCGCGGCTGGCGGCTGCATAGTTGGGTTTACAAAAATTAAAAAAAAAAAACAAAATAGACGACGATTAGTTCGTTAGCGTTATTGTTCTACTCAGTTCAAAAAAATTCAGAACAGAATAATTTCTGACGACCGATCGTTTGCATCCGACGCTTACCAGAAGCGTACGTCAGATACGTCAGAATTCTGATAGTATGCGGGGTTTACAAGAAAATATGTGAACATTGTTCGGCAGGTGTCAGAAATTTTCTAATAAAAAATTCTTGCAATATGCGGTCGGTCTTACTTACTTACTTACTTACTTAACTTACTAGCATATTTTTTTAGATTTTTGGTTGATTTTATTTTCATGTTTATTTTTAGAATTATGGTTTGAATAACTGAAATATAGATTTATTTATTTATTTATAAAATGTCTGACTACCTATCTGGGAGTCTTCTGTATGTCTATCAGTGGTATTTTGACTTCAAAGAGTTTTGTTTTCTTTTCTATTACCATTTCATTAACTCTAGATAAAACTGGATTCTACAATAAAGCTAGATCCTGCTTAAAAGTTGTAAACAGTTTGGGTAAATATACTGGCTGCAAATAAACTTGAAAATAATTCATTCTATGTAAAGATCACGTTTGAGTCATTTATCATGAAGTTCGCACAGATAAAGGAGTGTCCTCTGAGTTGAGATTTATCATTTGAAAAGAAAAAAACAAATAATACGTATTGTTGAGGTAATTTATTAGTATACTGTACGGATAATAAATATTAGCTTACTTAGATTTATTAGGGTTTTTGATAACGTGAAAGTTTGCTGTAGGTATATAAACATAGAACATAAAGTAGCTTCAAATTAAACATATTATATACGTATTATGCCTGCGTACTTTTAGAAATTCTAAGTTTTTTTTTTTTGTAAGACATTTTCAGTAAATTCTAAGCCCGAATTCAGGAAATTGGCTGTGTTACACCACTGTGCTTCAGAGTGTCTAGTGTGAGCTTTCACCAAAACTTGCTTCGCTTTGCTTCACATTCGCGTAAAGGCAAATTTTATATGGAATTGAAGCAGCGCCCCTGGCAGTATCGAGAGAAAACTCAAATGCGTGAGTGTCACTGTCATATAAAATTTGCGTTTACCGTTCTCGATATCGACGCGGTAAAATCTTACACTAGCCACACAGAGAGCACGTGAAACCGTCGGTTCCGGTCAATATCTGATAATAGTCGTTAATAAAATATGAAACATTATATCCCTAAGCCCGCTAACCCGTATTGCAGCAGCACGGTGTGTCTACGTTCCGTACACCCTGAGGAGAGAGGCCTGGCCTATAATAGTCATTGTATGATGATGATGGTATAAGTACTTTTAGTATATAGAGCCAGGCCTCCCTTCATAAAAAAGAGGTTAATAGGTTCATAATAATAATCTTTATTTAAAGGTAAAAACCCAGTATAAAATTTACACAAAGCTAAGACCCAACACACTAATATAATGATTCGCAGGCTAACGTAATAATGTTTAGTTACATATGTGGTCTAGAAGATCATGATAATAACAAGGACCAAGTTACAGAGGAGTAACATCATCAATTTCCTAAATCTGGGCTAAGAATTGTTACTGAGAATGTTATGTAAGAAAGAAAAGTGTAACCAGTAAGACAGTAAGTTGAACCAGCAATGTATAATATCATCATCATTATCAGCCTATTAACGGCCCACTACAGGGCCAGGCCTGCCTCCTTATAGGAGAGGGAATATGGAGCGTACACCCACCACGCTGCTCCAATGCGCGTTGGCGGGCTTAGGGAGATAATGTTTCATTTATTTACGATCACTATCAGTTGTTGATGATAGTGACCGGGACCGACGGCTTAACGTGCTCTCTGGGGCACGGGGGTGTAATACCATCAACCACCAAACTCCGGGCTTGGAATGTACTGAAAAGCTCAGAATTATTCCATGACCCGACCCAGGGATCGAACCCAGGACCTCGTGATCGAAGCCAGATAGACTAACCACTAGACCAACAAGGCAGTTTAATAGACATTTTTAATATTTAATTATATCTAAAAATTCAATAAAAATTCGGAAAATATCGTAAATATTATAATAATAATAATTTGCATTTTAATTTCAGTTAGGCTACTCATAATTATGTACCATGGTAAACCGCACATTACATGTTGTGTTCATCGGTAAACCAAACATTATTTTACATGGTAATCCATTAAGTAGGTATGCGAGAAAGAATTTGTACTCTTTTTAACCGATGAAACAACGGAAGAGGTTCACAATTGACGGCCGAGTGGCGCAGTGGGTAGGACCCTGCTTCTGCGTCCTATGCTGTGGGTTCGATTCCCACATCTGGAAAAATGTTTGATGAGCATGCATGTTTTCCAGTGTCTAGGTTTTTATCTGAATATTATAAGTATTTATGTATAATATATATAAAAATATTCATTAGTTATCATAGCACCCATAACACAAGCTACTTACGAGTACGCTTACTTTAGGGCTATATAGCGATGTGTGTAATTGTCCTATAATATTTATTTGTTATTTAAATATATTTTGCTTTATGTGTGACCACGCATAACTTTTTACAGAGTAGTCTGATTTTAATAATTATTATTTAATAAATAAAATATATAAAAAAAACATTCAGTACTTCATATAGTCACATTTAAATGTCATTATTCAAAACGAATGAACGAAAAAGTTGTACCCAATAGAGGCACAAAATTACTTTGTTGTTTATTGAGTTGCGAGTTTGCGCCGTGTAATGTAGCATTCTACTGGTGAAAGGTTTTTGAAAAGTGTATTAGTAGTTTCAAATAATGAACTCACAAATTGCTAATAGATTAGTGTGTGTGTGTAATTTTAAATTAACAGCTCTTCACCAAATGAATAATTATGATAGTACTTACATCAAAAATCAATGTGTATTATGTACCATGTATTCAAAGTGAATAAATATTATGACCTTACTAATGATAGTGTGTGTCTAACTAAAAACGTCTATATGATTAATTTATACTCGGACATGAAGGGGTGCGAGAGGTGTACCAGCGAAGTCTCTCTATAACCTGCTAAAAGACCTTGGCCTAACTAGAAGTGCAGTAAGCTCCATATTGGAACCAGTGTCCAAAGCTGCTCTATTAGGGTCCTTCCGAATTTGGCTGGGCAGGGAGAATCACTTGAACAGCGGAGGTGAGTGTTGACGCGCGTCACTAAGAGTAATCTCTTAAACCTACACCCGTGTCACAAGTCTCGGGCTCTGTTCGGAGTTTTTCTCTCAGCCACGCGATGGACCCGGCACCCGCACGGTAAATCCATGGAATGCTAAGATATCCGTCTCATATTCTTCTCTTCATCTGTCTGTTTGTTTTAGTTAATCTCTGAAACTACCAATGGTATTGCAAATATTATTTTTGTATATGATTGCCAGCCTCATGAGGAATGATAAACTAATTTGTATTTTACTTTTTATTACCACATAGAGCGGAAACTGTGTGCGTGAAACTGTTCAAAAGAAATATAAAATAAAATAAAACACACCTGAGAAGTACCTAAACAAATTTAAGTGAAATCGAAAATTCGGGACATTGTTTCACAACGTCCTCATTATCAAAACAGGCAGTAGCTACTTTCCAAGCTTCGTGAATAGTTGATTATTCAAAACGACGAACGAAAATGCTGTTAATACGCCTACACAGCGGCAAGCTTTGTTGTTTATTGAGTTGCAAATTCGCGTCGCGTCCTAATTTTGTATTGTAGCCCTTAGATAAACTGCACTAAATACCTATTCAGTGCTCAAACATAGGTTTACAAAAGGTATGTTTTGGCACCGCCTCCAAACCGATCTGTCGATAGCTCACGGATTCAAAAAATTTATGAAATCAAAAAATGCTATGAATGTATTCTCTTCGGTTTTCCGTATTTTGTGAAGTCGGTTAAAGTTTTTTTTTAAAAGACTTTTATTTTCTATTTTTAATGTACACATAATTTTTGTGAAAATTTATAGCTGCAATTTGATTGTATGTCATTAATGAACGCTTCAAATTCAAATCGGCTGAGTTAAAATTCACATCGGTATATAAAAAAGTTGTTAAGTAACAAACATTATAATCGTACACATCTAATTCAGAACCTCCTCTTTTTTTTAATGTGTGCGGTACTGTGTTGACGGTGTAGTAAAAAATTGAGATAAAATGCATATAGCATGCATATTTATTATTGTGTATAAGCATAAACATAACATATTTATACATATTTACATAACATCACGCCTTATTCCCATAGGGGTAGGCAGAGACCACATCCCTCTATTTGCCATGGTCCTTGCATACTTCCTTAGCTTCTTCCTCTTTCATTAATCCTTTCATACAAGTTCGTCGGTTTAGGGTACTCTTAACCTGGCCATTATTTAAAATGTCCTGAATTTGGTCCAGGAACATTCGCCTAGGCCTTCATCTTCCAACATTTCCATTCAACCTCGCCTTGTAAATCTCTCTTGTTAATATTCTTTCATCCATTCTCTCTACATGTCCAAACCATCTAAGCATCCCTTTCTCAATTTTAGTCAATACATCTTCTTTTACACCACACTTTTCTTTTATCATACTATTTTTATACTCCTCAATTTATGTGTCTAAGTTTAATAAAAAATACACTAAAAACATTTGGTAAGTAACATTAAATTTAATAACTAAAGTTAGTAAGTAGCCTATATCTACTTTGCTACTTCGCAGTCAATTTTCATTACGTTTGTAACTTGAGTCGAATAATATGAGATATATTTCACATGTTTGAAGATTATTGCGTACGATGATGAGCCAAGAGAAAGCAATCGGAAACCCAATTAGAGAATAGAGTATTGTGGGGGTTGACAACTATTGTATCCTTGAAAAGGATTATAAGCCTGAAACAATTGAGTTACAATACTCGACTGAGGGTTTTTAATTAGCTTTCCCATTTACTAATTAGAGAATGATTTGGAATACAGACTTTTTATTTAGTTGATAACTGTGATTTTGTGCGCATTAATTAAAATTTGTTACAATCTCTTTGTTTAGCCAGGTAATAATCTATTTGTTGAAGTAAAACTTCTTTATCGGGGTTGGAAAAAAATTTAGTGTAACATTTTTTCGTTACGCGTCACATTTTTCCGTTACGCGCCATCATTGACTTATGGAAGTGACGTGATAAATATATATATATGTTATATTGAAGTGATCAGCAAAATCAAAGGGTTTATTTGAATTCTAATTCCAGTGAATTTCTAAAAAAAGTAAGTAATTACATCTCTTTTTCTAATACTTAGGTGTAATTATGGTATTTATTTTTCCACGTTATTTAAAATTAACCTCAGTTTTTGATTGTATTTTTCAATACACTAACCCGTGGGTGTAATTATGGTATCAATTTTTTCTAATACTTGAATGTTGATAAGTTAGTTAGTTAGTTTTACTTCTTACGAGTGTACGCTAGTACACGCACACATTTTTATTTTTTTTTAAGTTCAGGTAAATAAGTTTAGCAGAGTGAAAATGAGTTACAAATATACAAATTTACACAAAAAGTTTCGCTTTTACAATTTTAGTGTGGTTGTTAAAAATTTTAAGAAAATAAAAAGTTAAACGATAAAGAAGTCTTTCTTTTTTTATTCATTACAGGTTGGACCTTGATTACAATCACACCTGATGATAAGTGATGATCTGAGACAGAAGTGTGCTAACTTGTTAAGTGTAGGCTGAAATCCACACCTCTTTCGCTTTCTACACGGCATCGTACAGAATCGCTAAATCACTTGGTGTCCGTCTTTGCCGGTAGGGCGGTAGCTAGCCACGACCGAAGCTTCCCAGTCAGACATGAACCCATTTTAGAAAATCTTAATTGGGTATCAAATCCAGGTCCTCCGTTATACAATAACATCGCACATACCACTGCGCAAAATATATAAACAACATTATAATTATTATATATCAACATTTTTCACAACTAACAAAGCACTGAAGGTACTTCAAAGCTTTCCCATCGAGCAGAATGTTGGGATCATATTACAAAGGTAAAATTGCAAGTTGCGAACTTTGAGTCGACTCGTACTTAGTGACTCGGCGCATTTTACGGGAGCGGGAGCTTCAGCAAAGAAGCCTTCAACGCTTTCCCGTAAAATGTCCCGTAGATATCGACTATGAAAATGGGTCAATGAACTCTCTTTCCCCTTCCAGATTCGCATTTCCGCTTCGTCATTTCCCGTCAGACGAAATCTCAAACTCTATATTATTATAAAAAGCTTATGAATCTATTAATGTCTGGAAGTAAATATTGACTATGCTATAAATATTATTGAAATTTTTATCTCGGCTGCCGTATAAATCAAGGCAAGGATTTTGATAATTTTGAATTACATTCCAACCTACTCGTACAACGAGTTATTTAATGCTGGAGCTAATAACAACGATTTCTAATTAACCAATAAAAATTGCTGCTTGAAATATTAAGTGAATACTATCTAATCTTCACTTGAGTGGGTACGTAAGTCTCTAAATTTTGATTATTAAATCTCCGATTAACCCTCGATGGGGAATCATCCTAAACAAATGACGTTAATCCAACCTTAACAGATTACCTACCCAGCTCAGGTGGCTGTCGTTATCTTTATAAATTGATAGTCTACGATCCACAATATACCGGGGTAATAATTAGGTAGCATGAGAACATCAATTTTGGTTTTGTGATTAGAATAATTAATTAAAGATGTGAAGGATTGATAGAGAAATAGATTATAAAAAAATATATTTCAAGAGTTGCCTCATTCTCATAGGTATAGGCAGAGAATACACCCTCCAATAGCGGTCCTTGCATACTTTCTTCTAGTCTCATTAATCCTTTCACAGAAGTTCGTCGTTAGAATACTCTTGACCTGGCCATATTTTAGAACGTCCTGAATTTGATCCACGAACATTCACCTAGGCCTTCACCTTCCAACATTAGTAGAATTGCAAACAACAGTTTGCAGATAAGCTTCTTATTTAGGTATAGAGGCGACGACGACCTCCGTGGCGCAGTGGTATGCGCGGTGGATTTATAAGACGTAGGTAGACGGGTTCAATTCCCGGCGGGGCAGATTGAGATTTTTCTTAATTTGTCTTAGTCTGGCTGGTGGAAGGCTTTCGCCGTGGCTAGTTACCACGCGATTTAGCGTTCCGGTACGGTGTCGTGTAGAAACCGAAAGGGGTGTGGATTTTCGTCCCACTCCTAACAATTTAGCCCGCTTCCATCTTAGACTGCATCATCACTTAACATCAGGTGTGATAGCAGTCAAGGGCCAACTTGTAGTCGATAAAATATAGAGGCTAAATACTTCTCGTAAAAATTGTATGACCAGTAAAACAAAAAAATGATACATGATACGCCAAAATCAGTTCATCCGCATATCATGTTCTTTTAGCAAAAACTTAAAATTGATGAGGGCGGGGATGTCAGCGAAATCATCCCTTATTACCTCTATATGTTACTCTTTTGATCGCAACTCGATCCCTTTTTTTATAACATTTTCGATTCTAAACGCATGAAATGGCGAATATATTTTATTTATATACCTACTCAATTAATATCCTGCTCGTACTGTTATTTACGTTTTCAGAGTTGTTGATAGTAATAACAAGGCTTTCCATCAATAAATGTTAAATTGAACTAAAATTAACTGACAGTCTGGCTGTCAATCAATGACATTTAAAGGCCATCAAACAAATTAAGCGAATAATTTAAAGCCTGGTAATGGAAACTGCCCATTGTTATTAAGATGCGTATAATAACAGTTCAATCGAAACATTTATATGCGAAAAATACCACCGACTTACGACGAGATCTCTAGAACTATGCAGTCGATTGACTTGAAAGGAGAATGCCAGACAATCTATAGGACTTTAACCCACTAATATAAACATATTGTACAATAAAGTATTATGCATCATTTTATTGCATTTTTTACTATTTAATATAAATTACATTTAAAAGCTCTAGAATTCGGAGTATTCGACACGAGCCTAACGTTGGTTATCGTCCATTTTTGTATTGTTTTTCCGTATTGTTGTCACACTGACATGACAGTCGCAAAGCTTCATTAAATACATTTTTAAACAGGCTTAACGTCTCTGGATACTAGCCTTTTAGAGCCCATTTTTGATGAAAACACAATAAAAACAAATTAAAAGGCTATAACCCAGTGCATTAATAAAGATTTAAAAATGCGTAAAGAGTGTAAATTAAAAGGAAATAGTTTTATTACTTTTTTTAACAGAATTTTATTCCATCCAACGATGTCCAACAGTTAAAATGGCTTATTGTGTAACATTTATATAATAATAGGATATTTTTAGTATATTTCTAATTTTTGTTGTTTTGTTTGTATTTCGTTTCTGGTCTTTTATTTTCGGAATCCAGGTAGTATATTCTTCTAATTCTTTAAAGGATTTTTTGACACCACCTGTATTTTCTATGTGTAATAAAATTCTTTCGAGTCTTGATGTTTGTCTATGTTTCCTAATACTTTCGTTAATTTTCTTGCTAACATTTGTGATTTCTATCCTGTTTTTTTGGTTTTTCTTGAAAAAGGATTTTTCGTTTTAGTATGAGATTTTTTGCTTCATTTCCTATGTTGTCTTTGGTTGATTTACTTTGTACTATTTTAAGTTCTGTTTTGTTCAATATTTTTTCTAACCTGTCATATTTATCCTGTATTTTATTACTTTCTACTTCTGTATATAAGGAGTATTCTAAATTGTTCAAGACAGTTTCTACCAGAAACTGTCTTGAACAATTTAGAAATCAGTAATTTTATTCGATTTTTGTTATTTTTCATATGTCTTCTAGTTGGTTTCAATGTTGCTCCATAAATTTTCCCGCGTACCATTCGATGGTCGGTACTGAAATTGAGTTGATTCACAACGCTCACATCCATAAATATTTTGGGCTTGTTTGTCATTATAAAATCAATTTCGTTTCTTATCTTTCCATTCGGAGAAATCCATGTCCATTTTCTATTGGTTTTTCGGTTATAAAAGGTGTTCATGATACATAGGTTGTGTGTATGAGCAAATTCTACAAATCTTTGTCCATTGTTACTTCTCTTTCCAGGTGTACAGGGTCCAATTATTTTACTTTCTGTGTTTTTTCTTTTTTAAAGTCACCCATTACAATAAAAGTATTTTGTACAGTTTCCATTACGATGTTTAATTGGTTGTAAAATGCATCTTTTATTTCCTCATTGGTATTTTCTGTCGGTGCGTATACTTGAACTACTGATATGGGTTGTTTATAGCCAGGTAGATTGATGTTCAGAACTGCTTACTGCTGGTTGTTTTTTCTTTATTTTGCTTTTTCTTTGGTTACCGGTGTCTGTCGTTTCCTATGCCTTACTTGTTTTGTTTTCTGTTAGTGAATGGGATCTAGATCTCATGTACGCAAATGGATCAGTTCTATGTAATTTAGCTGGGGCAGGTTTCCCAACTTCTTGAGGTTGTGAACTTGCCCAGGGGATTGAGAGTTATTACGTTTTCTCTTCACGCTCTCTTTTGGTTTAATTATGATCTTATTGTTGCGTATGTAGGCTTCGTTTCCATTTTCCCTTTCGTTTTTATTTTGTTTTGTAATTCTTTACGCTTTTGTAGCATCTCTTTCGATAAATCCTCAGTTATGTAAGTATATTTAGGCAAATTTTTCTTATTTTTCATGATTTCAATTTTTTTGTTATAAGTAGTTAGAGAGATAAGTATTGGTCTCGTCTTATCATCATTTTGTTTGCCTATTCTATGAATTTTGTTAATATCGATTCTTTCTAATTTTACTTGTATATTTTGGAATAAATCTACCACCAAGTTGAGAAGGTTAGCATGGTTTTCCTCTACTTCTTTGAAACCGTGTAATATGATGTTATTTTTCCTGTTCATATTTTCTAAATTGGTAATTTTATTATTCAAAATTTCTATTTCCATTTTTAAGTTTTTATTCTCTTCTACTAATGGCTTAATTTTTTCCTCAACATTTTGCATAATAGTTTTTGTTACTGCATCAGCAATAGTACTTGTTTGTTTTTGTAGTTCGAGTTTCATTAAATTAAATAATGTCAACATTTCTTCTGACATTTTTGTAGCCATGTTTTAAAATCAATAACAGTACGTAAAACAAACAAACGAAAAACAATTTTTAATCTCAAGTTGTGTAATATATTATTTTTATTTATTTATTTTATTAATTTTTATAGCAATAACAAAACTTTTATACGATGCCTTCGGTGCGTGAAATGAAACGTACTATTTCCTGTCAACTTGGTTGTATATTCAATGATCCTCCATGTATAGCTAACTTCGTGTTGTTATAACGTGAAATACGTAAAATGAAACGTATGATTATCTTGTTAGGTTTGTAGTAGTCTGTGTTATAATGTCACTCTTACGCTGCTAACTTCGTGTTTGTTTACAATTTCACAATGTACGAACTATGACTTTCAGTTTTTGATAACTTGTAATTAGCCATTTAAGTTCACTTACTGCTGTATTGTTTGGTTTCCTGTGTATTTCGAAGTATAAATGACAAAAATGCACTTGTGTTCTTCGTTATTCGTAAATTGTGACTTCCCGAAAAGTGCTTGTTATGATTGTCCGTTGCAAATGTTGTTGGAGGTTTATAACTGTTTCGAATTTTGTTATTTTTTTGCGTCTATCACCGAAAATTCTTCTTAAATAGTATCACTTGGACATAGAATCTTCTAGTTATCGAAGTTTTAGTGCAGTTTTATAAGTATTAACCACTTTTTAATAAAATAATTCTGAGGAGCACAGACGATTGTGTTAACTGTTTGACAGCCGGAACCGGAAAACTTATAGTACTTAGTAATAGTAAACTTTTTAACTATTACTAAGTACTATAAAAAAGTATACTTTTTTTTAAAAGTATACTTTTTTTGCTTATAGGTATTCATAAACAAAAAACGAATTAAAAAATAATTTGTCTTATTTACAAAGACTATTTATTTCGGGACAAAAGTAATGCAAAAACTATGTGTTTTTCTGATGTATAAGCTGTATTATTGCAAAGTTTCATCAATATTGAATCAGTAGTTTTTTCGTGAAAGAGTAAGAAATATCCATCCAGCCATACTTAAAAACTTTCTTGTTTATAATATTAATAGACTGTATTTGGTAGGCAAATATGTACCTACCGATTATTCTAAATTTTTCTCCAAGCGAATGTATTTCTCTATAGATTTCTACTATAAAATATACTATTTAGTTAATAATAATAGTTATAATGCGATGTCTGGCATGAGTGACAGAGCAGAGCCTAGCAGAGCAAGTCCCTAGTACAAACATTGCTATAAATAATGCATATTGTAATTCAGTACAAACTATCTCGTACTTACACAAAAGACTTCATAGCCAAGATGCAGACGATCATAAAGTCTCCGTAATAAAATATTTGCATCTTAATCTCGAATAGTTAACTCACAGTCTGCAAATTAAGCTCGTTAATTTTGTTTTGAAACTGCTTTCCTCCGCAAGACATTCAAAATTCCATTATCAACGCTTTTCGTTTCAGCGTGCCGTTTACTTAAAAAGGGATTACGTAAGGAATGAGCAACCATACAGCTGTTGAATAGTCTACGTATAGTCGACATATAGTCTACAACATGTCTGTATGATGCGAGCTTTTTGCTTTGAAGCTAAAAGCTTGAACAATGATGAAAACTGAAAATAAAAGGTGGAATTTTTAAAAATGGGTGTCGTTTCCTGTTTTTCGAACTTATAGAAGCAAAAAGATTGTGAATGGACTGGTACCTCATCTGTGGAATTTATATGAAAGTGTGTGTTTGTTTCGGTGCCGACTAACTTATATTTCAATAAACACTTTAATAGAGCTAATTACGAGTACTGAAAAATATCAAGATTTGACATTTTTTAATACGTGAAATTTACTCGGATGAAACAAGCGATGTTTCTTTTAAAATACGTTTTCTTCACGACTAACTTTAGATGTTTTCATTTGTGATTCTTTGTTAGACTTAAACATATGACAACAGCTGACGCGTTGTATTTTAAACGGTACAGTTAAAAAATAACGATAAAACAAAAATTTATTTCGTTTTAGTGTTTATTTCATTGTTTGAACAAAGTTTTTGATGTTTTCCCGAACACCTGCTACGTAAATTTGTACAACATTTCACGGGCTGAAAATTATATTTTGAAAAGGCCGCTTTTGACATAATCAAGTTCGCTAAATTAAGACACGATTCGGTTACATCTTTTAGAAATATTTATTATATTTATATTTCACAAAGGTTTGTATGAAATTTAAGCAACAACAACAGATAATATTATTTAAACACAAATAAATGAATTTTAACTAGCTATATGGACTATTACTAAGTGTAACGCAACTGAAAAAAAATCTAATATATACTAAAGGCAAACTCGATTGAGAATGCTTGTCAACAAACAAATTTAAAATGAAGGTAGAAAATGTAACACATTTTATGCCTAATAAATTTCAACTTATGTTTTGTTTTTTTATAAAATCTCATTTAAAAGATATTGAATATATTAATTAGTTTTAAACTTACTAATCAAATTTCTTGTCATGAATTCGTCATTAACAAGTTAACAAAAAAAATTAGGTGTAAATTGACTAGTGATTTCTACCTTCATTTTAAATTTGTTTGTTGACAAGCATTCTCAATCGAGTTTGGCTTTAGTAAAGTTTACTAGCGTGTTCAACCAAACAGACATTCAATTCAATTATTTTAAAGAAAAGTAGGCGAATCTTCAGCTTTTTTCACAGACAAATAAACGAAGCCTCTTATGCTAATTAGTCATATAGAGATTGTGTTAGAAGTGTAACGACAAGAGTCCAGCGGCTGGGATTCGAACTCACGATATCTCGGTATTTAGCTCGGCCCCTTAACTGCTGAAGCTTTATTGTATTAGTACAGATATTTACTCAGAAATAGTAAATACGTAAATCTGTTTCAATCATAGTCTACAATATACCGTCGTCAGTATCTTCAAAATGAAAGGTCATGAGATCCCACGAGAGATACTTACGTAAAAGTATATACTGAAAGTACAATGATATGTTATAGCATCTAAAGCGCGCACTGAGACCGACTTGTTTATTTTCAAACTCTAAATAATTTGTTTAAAATTTTCGAATTTGAAAAAAATTCGGAGACTTAGTTTACAAACACTTTGAAAGGTCATGTTAGTCTCAGAAGTTCATTATCAGCCTACTAACGGCCGACAGGTTTCCTTTTCTATAGAAAGGATTATCCCCTCTCTTAAAAGGAGAGAGGCCTGGCATTGCGTATACCCACCACGCTGCTCGCGTTTGACGGGCTTAGGGTGATTCTGTTTAATTTATTAACGATCACTATCAGATATTAGTGATAGTGACCGCGGCCGGCGGCTTAACGTGCTCTCGTCGTGTGTGGATGTAACACAACTAGCTTTCCGACCCCGGGTTTAGAATTTAACAATTATTTATTAGAAGAAAGAAAAGCTTAGAATTATTCTACAACCCGAACCAGGATTTGAATCCGGGATTTCGTGATCAAAGCCAATTAGGCTAACCACTAGACAAACGCGGTAGACAATTCTCGTTTAGTTTCAAAATGCGGTATGTGTCTATAGAGAGGTAATAATATCTCAATGCCTTTGAAGAATGAACATAAATCGAGACTTGGCACACATTGAAAAATAAACTGTGGTGAAGTAAACAGAACGTTGGATAATATTGTATAATACGAGAATAAGAGTATACTCGTGTTTGCTCGGGTCCATCTACAGATTACTACGATCGCAATAAAAAGTATTTCTCTTATGTTCATGTTCATGAGTCTTACGATGCGCTTGTATGGTCTCAGTGGCGATTTCTTTTTGAGAACGTTTAAGAATATTGGCGCGGTAACTTTTTAGTCAGTATATTTGGTAGACGAATGTTTAGTGAAAAAAGATTGCAAAATAAATAAACAGAGGGAAAGAAATGTGAAATGAAGACACATGACGTTTTGTATAGGACAGAGATGGACACCCACCCAATATCTTGCAGTAGGTACTGTATGTTGGTAGAAAAGAGAAAGATGTACAACGTCATATAGGTCCTAAGCACACTTTTGTAAATATAACTTTCTTACTTTTAATCTATATGAGCGTCTACAGTCAATCTACAATCAGTCTACAATTATTAACTTAATACTGCGTATACAATAAATATTTTAATCAAAAAATTCATAATAAATTTTCAGGGAAACTAACACAGAATTTCGTATAAGTCTAGCTAGGGGTTGCCACCTCAAAGTTGTAAGCAAATTCCTGAAGTTCTTATATCTCCCTCCCTGAAGTTCTTATATGCCTAGGAAGCTAATTTTTGTTTTCTAGGCATGTATTATCACCTAATTCCTGATTTTTTTATTTTTTTTATTTTAATTTCAAAGATACAATGGAATACAAGTTTAAATAACGTATTCTTATAACTAAAGATACATTATTATTGTATGGGACTTAAACATTTAGCAGGCTGACACGCCTTTACAAAATATTGAGTCATATTTATTCACGATATTTATGGTTGTAACTATTTAGTTTAATATTTTAGGTATAATTAGGTTTCACGTCACTGTATTATTACAAATATTTAAATGATATTAAGCTAGCACAAAACAGAACAGCCGTAACATGACAACAGTAGAAAACATGTGGTATAGTTAAATAGTAGTACTGATTACATACTAATGAATAATATTTAAGTTAACATTTAACTGTAGTAATTCCTGATTGACAGCTTGATAGGGTATTAATCTAACACGTTGTATATCATGACATGAGTCACTATTTCAAATCAATCGAGTGTATAGTTTTAGATATCTCATGATTAATCAATAGATAAGTCAATTCAAGGTTGAGGCGAATCAGGTCCTCGGTTCGATCGGGGTTGAGCTATATAATGTAGACTTCAATTAATAAAAGATTAAGATAAGTCAATGGTATTTCACTTAATGTTTAGATAAAACACCGACAAAATGGCCACTTTCAGATGATAAACTCATATAAAAGCTTTGAAGTTTTACTAAAAATTGTGAATATGATGTATTTTTGAATCAATGCCAATAAGTCTGCTGGCTTAGCAATCTATTGTATTTAAATTAACAAATAAATCGATTTGTATTTGCAGTACGTATTGAAATTAAGTATTTGTGAAACTACTTATATAAGTACTTAATACGAATAGATTTTCACGTAAAGCGGCTGTTATTTGTGATTGTATTCTAATTCTAGTAACAATTATTAAATCAAATGACAGCTAATTCGTCGAAAATTTCCCCGAGCTCGCTAAATTAATTCATTCGCCATTGTTCACGTTATCGCATGGTTTTCCACGCACCAATAATTTAATTCTCCTTCAAAATTATACAATTGCCACTCCCTATAGCAGATGTTTTGTTATACAAAAGTAATCTGCAACTATTACCAAATGTAATTGGCAAATTTAGATTAACAACTGCCTCGTTGGTCTAATGATTAGCCTATTTGGCTTCGATCTCGAGGTCTTGAGTTCGAATCCTGGTTTGGGTTGTGGAATGATTCTAAGTCTTACTTTCTTTTAATGAAGGATATAGGTAAAAAATATATGGAAATCTACCCTAAAAATGCCTAGAGATATATATATGTCATTAAATGGTACAAATCTTATATTTAAATAGTAATAAAGTTACTTGTAGCTAAGCTGATAAAAGTTATGAAGGTTGATAAAAGTTGACTTTTCATACGACGATGGTCACGTGACACACGTGACACAAAAAAAACGATTTAAATTCTTATATTTTTGATATATTTTCAAGTGAATGCTATGAAACATGGGTAGTGGTTTAAAATTCATTGTGTATTTAAATAAAATAGTTAAATATGAGCATACGTTTGGACAGCCTGGGGCAAATTATGGCAATGTCCTTTACACTAAATACTGAGCCCGGAATCGTTAAGTCAGTGGTATTACACCTTAATGCCTCGAAGTTCAAAGAAAGTTTATTAATTTATTTAAGACTTCGTTCCGGTCACTATCATCCTCGTCTGATAGTGATCAATAATAAATTCAAATTCGTTTATTTTAACTAGGCTTAGTTTACAAGCACTTCTAAAACTTTGACTGTTTGTAACGACTCTACCACCGACTCGGAAGACGGATACAGAATTAAAAGCCCTCCAACTTCCACTGGTGGTGGTGGGTACATATTCTTTCTCCTACAACGAAAGACGAAAGAAAGTGGACCGTTAATAAGCTGATAATGATGATTGATGACTACCTAGAGAGAAAACAACTAAATATTGTTTTCTCGCTAGGTAGAATGGCAATGATAACTAAATCATTTAGTAGGACTAATCCATAACATGGTTGAGTTTTATACAGAAGGGAGATGAAGAGAAAACAATTATACTTTCATAGTAAACACATCATATATGTATGTTGTAAAGGTAAGTTTATCCGTAGGTATATTTGACCGCCTCCTTGGCGAAGTGTTTAGTAACCCCGCTTCTGCGTCCTAGGCTTTTTTTTATCGACTACAAGTTGATCCTTGACTGCTATGACCCTTGACACCTGATGTTAAGTGATGATGCAGTCTAAGATGGAAGCGGGCTAACTTGTTAGGAGTGGGACGAAAATCCACACGCCTTACGGTTTCTACACGACATCGTACCGGAACGCTAAATCGCTTGGCGATACATCTTTGTCGGTAGGGTGGTAACTAGCCACGGCGTAGCCTCCCACCAGCCAGACCAAGACAAATTAAGAAAAATCTCAATCTGCCCCGCCGGGAATTGAACCCAGGACCTCCGTCTTATAAATCCACCGCACATACCACTGCGCCACGGACGTCGTCAAATCTGGATGTATATCTATATATTATAAGTATTTATGTATAATATATATAAAAATATTCATCAGTAATCATAGCACCCATAACACAAGCTACCTACGCTTACTTTGGGGCTATATAGCGATGTGTGTAATTGTCCTATAATATTTATATTTATTTATCTATATTCGGCTGTCTGTCTATATCTGTAAACTGCTGAATCGAATGATGACTAAAACATTTTAATGAAAAACGATAAAAAGGTCCAAAGGTTACTTTTAACCGTAACAATATAAATAGAAAGAGTTAAATTCATTCAGTGGTATGCGTAGTGGATTCATAAGACGGAGATCCTGGGTTCGACTCCCGGCAGATTTTCTGAATTACTCCGTGTCTTGCCGGTGGGAGGCCTCGGCCGTGGATATTTACCACCTTGTCGACAAAGACGTACCACCAGGCGATTTAGCGTTCCTGTACGGTGTGGAGTAGAAAAGGGGTGTGAATTTTTTCCTACTCCTAACAAGTTAGCCAGCTTCTATCTCAGATTGCATTATCACTTACCGTCAGTGGGGCAAGTGTGAGTCTTTCACCGAGCGACTGCGTAAAAACGTACTCACTCGTAACGTCAAATTATATAGGAAAAAAAAGCGTTTACTCTCGCTATAACTAGATGGCGCTACTCCAATTCCATATAAAATTTGCGTTAACTGTTCTCGATATCGACGCGGTAAAATCTTACACTAGGCACACTGGTATGATTGTAGTCAAGGACTAACTCGTGGTAAATAAAAAAAAATCGTATTGACCACCGGCTATTGGATATTATCGATTATTATTCCACTCCCAAAAGTTAAGAAAAGGATGAAAGTCAATTAAATACTTATAGAAAAATTTTATATTTTGGACATATTTCATCAATGGAGACTTTGTGCAATTGCCAATTTCACCGAAATACCACTAACCTATTGACTCACTCCAAAATCTTTAAACTATAGATACACTCCGTTGACTTGAAATTTTCAGTTACTTATGTAGTAAGAACGCACTTCTCGATAAGCACATCGATTGACACAGGTAATACTTATATGGATAACATAAGGCATTGTTCTACTCTAATAGGATCCCAAAATAAGCTTTTCATTGGACTAAGGTGATTTTATATAGTATCCTAAATTTAATTTTACGTAATATGGACTGAGGTAATCCAAAACTAATGCGGATAAAGCCTAGATCCTCTTATAATCACATGTTTGATATACTGTCTGTATAACATTTGCTTGTGTCGTAGGCTGTGCTCTCGCAATAACCCTGCCCAATAAATTGAATCAATATATCAAGTTTACCCGGTAACCTTTTCTCGCCAAACAAATCTCGCGATTTTTATTAAACCCCACTGCTATTCCCAGTTAGGTGACTTCATTTTTGTAATTTTATGATTGATTTAAATTTTTAACCGACGAAAAAAACGGAGGAGGTTCTTAATTCGACACGTATATATTTTTTTTTATGTATGACCACGCATAAGTTTTTACAGAGTTGTCCGATTTTGATAATTATTTTTTTATTAGAGCACACTTCCAATATGGTCCCATAGTCATCATGTTAGGATGTGATGATGATATCCTGGGAAAATTGAAGGAACTCTTCAAATTTTATAGGCACACTTGCAGCGATTTTGGTTTTTGTGTAATAATATCGGTAAATATCAGTAGCTTTTTGGCTACTAGTGGTGTATAATATAAGATGTGAAATATAAGTGGTGTATGTATAATATAGTGGTGTAAGAATATAGTACGAGTAGGTTACGTGTCGATAAATCACTAAAAAATTTTAACAATTAATTTTAATTTTTAACTGACTCAAAACGCACTATAAAGTAAGAAATAACTGTGTCATTTAGTTGCTTTAATTTACTTAAGCATATCTAGGAGTCGGTGCCAGCCAAGGTTTCTACTTTAAGGACGTTACCTAGAACCCACAAACTGTTTTACTACGTTATCCCTTTTTAGCGATTACACTGAAAAAAATATGTAATAACAGAGTACCTTTTTGGCTCGGTTACAACCATATCGGCAATTTCTAATTAAGACGTAATTAAAAATTTCCAAGTGAACTTGACATAGAATACACTTGTGTAGATTGTTAAATATTGTTGGTTAATAACAAATAATACATTAATAAAATTTAAATAATTTTATTGGTAACACTCAAACACTTTCGAATTTGCTCGGAAACTACCGCGTGATTCAGTTAACGCATAATGAGCACGTTGTTATTTTCAAGCAAGTATGCAATCGGTTGATTTTTTACGAACATCTTCACTAAAAAATAGATAAGTAAACCTATTTATTTTAAACTTAGTCTTTGTTGATATGTAATAACCATCTCATTTATTAATACATAAGTTTTTATTTAATTTGTGCTAAGATACCTAGTTCCTTTTAAATAAGTAATCGGTTAAATCTAACGAATAACCTTATTTGACAGCAAGCGACTACGTAATTTACTCTGTAGAAAACAACCCCGATACTTAATTATATATTCGTTGCGCTCGTTGATTTCTATTCTTTGGTTCATTCGTTAATCGACTGTTATCTGTTACACACGTAAGGATATTTTCGAAAAAATGTGCTATGTATTTGCCTAACTGCCCACCCCGCCGAAAATACATATTGAAGTGTTATATTTGCTAAAGTGAAATATGAAACAAAGGAAATTAAGGATGAGGAGGTCCAAAATTTATTGACGGCATGTAATCTCGAGTCTTACATTGAAGTAATTAAAGGTTAGTATGCGTACTTATACCTACTTTCAATTTTAGGTTAGGTAATCCGCATGACTTCCTTATTCTTGTGCTAGCTTGTTTAGACTTGTATCTTAATTTACATTGTCCACAAGGTAATATCGATATTACAAATACCTTATGAGTCCTGTTGATTCCATCTATTTATTCCATGTCATTTATTTATATCCTATTTAAATAAAAAATATCCGAAAAAAAAAACGGACTTATAGCATTGTAAGTGACCATATAGGGAAGTTCGTCTTAGGTTCCATATGTATATAAATTAATGAAAAAAGGCATAGGCAAGTGTAAAAATAAGATAGTAAAAATGTTGGCCAACACACGCCTAAAACTACTCGAGTTATGAGTAGGTAGGTAGGTTATCTACACTTATAGGTTGTAAAAATTAAGTTATCTGGTTAATTTTTTTATCCTCTTAAAATAATAGAATAAAAAACTTATTTCTAATTTTATAATTTGTATTGCAGAAAATGAGATAACATCTTTGTCCCTGCCCCTATTACAAGAGGCAGAATAAAGGATTTGATCCTAAAAGTGGAGCCACGTTCTATATTTCTTAGAAATTTGGAAATGTATAAAAAAACAATGCACTGACCGAAAAATATGACAAACAACAGGCAACATCAGCAACATCAACAGCTGTATATATAGCTCAATATTTTAAGGAATACCAGGCTTTGAGGAAATCAACTGGATATGTATTAGTAAGTATCTATATATAGTATTATATATACTATATATATAAGTATAAGTAGATATATTATTATTTTTATCAACAGTCCATTAACCACAAGTCCTTTTAGGCGTGTTATTTTTTGATTTGTCTTCTTCGTCTTCATTTTGATCATACATTAATAATTTTACACTATTCCCTCTGCTATAAGCTGCTGCTTAGTATTTATTTTAATTTTCAATTATATGCATAAGTTATCGTCTGTATTCAAAAAATCCTGTTGTATTATTTCTACACAGCAGCCCTAAGAAAAGCTTTTTGTTTGAGCGTCTGAAGAGCGCTCCAACATTGCCTGAATGTTATTGATTCCTACACTTTTGTCTGTAATAAGCATATGTTTAAAAAACTGTCATAAAAAAGTCTGGCGGCCAACGAAAGCTAAAGTAAGGGAAGGATCTCTCTAATCTAATGTTTTAAGCTTATTAACCTAATTTATTGTCATTAATTTGTGATTAGCAAGTTAATTAAAATTGCTAGTTGTATGATGACTAGCGATTTATTCCTTCATTTTTAATTTATTTGTTGATAAACATTCCGCATCTAGTTACGCTTTAGTGTAGATTAAGTCTTTTATTAAGTTGTTATTTGGTTATAAAGCTGACTTAGATTTGATTGATTTTGAATAAAGACTATATGTATCATTTTGGATATTACCTAAATGTATTGATTTATCTTAATAAACCAGTTCATAATTGTTATAATTGTTTGTTTTGAATTTCCAAAAAACCTCTTTACCTATTGTCATTTTTCAGCTATGCTGCTGCAATGTATAAATCATCCGTGGTTATGGATATATAACTGCAGACGATTTATTCATTGCAGCAGCTACCGAGTGAATCGGTTGTAGTAACCTAATAAATTGGCTGAGATAACCGAGTAACATTGCAGCTACTACCGAGTGAATCTGTTGTAGTAACCCAGTAAATTGGCTGAGATACCCGAGTAAAATGGCAGTAACTACCCAGTGAATCGGTTGTAGTCACCCAGTAAATTGGCTGAGATAGCCGAGTAAAATGGCAGTAACTACCCAGTGAATCGGTTGTAGTCACCCAGTAAATTGGCTGAGATAGCCGAGTAATAATCCAGCAGCTACCAAGTGAATCGGTTGTTGTAACCAAGTAAATTGGCAGAGATAGCCGATTAACATTGCAGCAGCTACCGAGTGAATCGGTTGTAGTAACCCAGTAAATTGGCTGAGATAGCCAAGTAACATTGCAGCAGCAACCGAGTGAATTGGTTGTAGTAACCCAGTAAATTGGCTAATATTTTAACCAAGTGTAATGGTTTATATTCACCAAGTAATTATTGCCAAGTTGACATATTTATTTTTAACTACCAACTTTGCAGGTGCTATATTAACAAACACGCTTAGTTATTTTTTACAGTATTTTATTTAACTTTACCCATTTATTTTTTTCAGTGTAGCCGGAACGAATAGACAGACAGAAAAATATTTAAAAATTGAGTTCTTGATGTAAGTACAGTATATCTACTTACTTTATACATTTAGTGAAAAGCTATTTATGTAAAATTACAAACAGACACTTTAATTTTATTTATTTGCGCTTAAAGATGTAGACATTCGCTAAGAACGGATTCTTCAATACTCGAATCTACGCGCATTTAGTAACGCGGGACGGCGGGAGAAACTGGGTACAAAATGAGCGCGACTAAAAACTAAAACTAAAAATTACACAACTAAGAAGTAGATTTGTTAGTTGTAATGATTAAATGTAATCCAGGTACGTTTAAATTTCCAGGGCACGGAGTACGGGCGTCTAGCATTTTACGCCATAATATAGTTTCATCGCCCCGTTTCGAACAATAAACTACTTCAGCGCGAGTGGAGAAATTTATTCAGAATTCCAAGCATGCAGCTGAATGTGTATAAAACACGTAAGAACTAGGCACTTTATAAAACAATATCTAGTTCACACAATAATCAGTGGGAAATTGTAAAATTCTCTATCAATATAAATTATTGTAATCAATACGAGTTTGTTCATTATTGATGAGGAACTGCCGCAGTAGTTATAAAATATTAGATTTCACCCGCGTGGAACCAGTTCCAGTTGATTTATCGAGAAATCTTTTCTTAGTAAGCGTCTACATCGCGAAATGATAAAC
Source organism: Mycalesis mineus (assembly GCA_034621355.1). Lineage (NCBI taxonomy): Eukaryota > Metazoa > Arthropoda > Insecta > Lepidoptera > Nymphalidae > Mycalesis > Mycalesis mineus. Next base: position 8,317,462 of record CM067885.1, read on the forward strand.
TATGCCTAATTTCAAGTTAATTGAATTTATCGTTTTAAAGATCTCGTGATGTCAGTCAGTCAGTCAGTAGTATTTCTCTTATATTTATGTATAAATAGAATATTTAAAATAATAACTATTATTATAGTTCAAACGTGCACTTACCATGCTATACGGAAAACACAAAAAACCTTTCTGTGTTTTATTAAATTAATATTAAAAGTGGCAAATTATTCAATATTAATTAAACGTACCCATTTCAGACTGTGTTAATGAAAATATATATCACGTCAGCAAAACATTTTCGCAAAAGTAATAAATTGAAAGTACTTTAAAAATATTTTTACTAGCCGTGCTCTCACTCTTGTTAAATTTGTTCTACTGGAAAAATTGGTTCTCCTAGAATCCAACACAAATCCCTCTATTGTTTCATTGCGAAGATTGATTTCACAATTGAACATTTTAGTGTCAACATCTTCTGAGGAAACCGTACGTAGGTTTTTTGTCGGATCTGGGTGACTTTGTCACTGTGTCGATTTTCGCGGATGCCTTCTTTTGTCCAATATTGATTTGATTAAATTTTTCAGTAGAACCCAAGAGCTGTATTACGTCACTGCGGGCCGCAGACGGGCAAGAGACGCAACGTAATTAATATAAAACAAACATCTTTGAACGTAATGCATCATCTCAATGAATCGGTTTGATTGCACATAACGTTCGCAATTGGCGCCAGGAGCGATTAACTGGCCGGTTCCAATCCGCCCGGCACAATGACCGGTAGTAAAATTAGCATTTTGCGAACGTGCACCATTAGCCTGGAACAGAGTGTATGGGCGGGCGCGGTGGCGGGTGCCGGTGAATGAATGAATGAACTACTCTTTGATGTACATCGAAAAAGAAATCAAAAAACTCACAAAGTACATAAAAATACTTACAATAGGCACTCCTACCGTCAGTAGTAAGCGAGAGGTCGGTCGTTCCTACATTTGCAGTATCGAAAAGGCCGAGCGATTTAGGCCTTCTGAAAACATTTAATTTATTGTATCAAAACACTTTCATTATGATCATAATGGTTTAACACGTTATTCATTAGCAGTTACTATATCACTGAAAGTGAAAGATACAGGTTGATAGCCAACAGATAAACCTGCGAGCGCCCACCTCGATGCAAACGGCGTCTATGTAGTATTTGGTTGTGGTAGTCATATGTGTAATTGCACTATGAATACGAGCGATACTTTTTAATTATTAAATTAATTTTGTACTATACAGCAGTTCAGGTCAGTTGGGCATGTTGCAACTTCAGATTGGACTACAAGTTTTAAGGACTGCAAAAATCTACCCGCTTCCGCCCGCACTTTAATTCGGGCCAACCTGCACTCATGACCGCAATAAAGTTTCTAGTTATTAACGTAGTAGCGGTTACACATGCCTTTGCTCTCAAAAACCATGTTATTTGGGTAACGTTAAATTTGGCAACAATGCGTAGGCGGATTGCAAATCGGATGACGACCTTCTAGAAAGTTCAAGTCACAACGTGATCGAACTGAAATACTCTTACAATACACCCACCTAGGTATATTTTATGACACAATGTTTTCGAGTATTTAAAACCTTTATGTATATACCTATTCGAAGCCCAATTAACAAAAGGCAAAACATTGCATCTATCAAATTGCCATTTTGTTATGCAAATACTTATATGATTACTAGCTGACCCGGCAAACGTTGTTTTGCATTAAAAATTAATAAAAAACTATGATGAAAATTAGATAGTAGCCGATTCTCAGACCTGCTGAATACACATACAAAATTTGGTAAAAATCGGTTTCGGAGGAGTACGGTAACTAACATTGTGACAGAGAAATTTTATATATTAGATGACTAAGTATATGTATAGAACACCTACCTACTACCTTCATTTTATTCAAAAGCTGTTCCATGACTGCGATCTCAATCAGTTCTAAGTGATTCTGGACAGAATCTACCTTCCAATAGTGTCATGATTTGTACATACTTATAGCAAGTTATTCATCATTATTTTCCTATCATCAAAAGTCGATTCCATATTAGAATAACATAACTTTGTATCTTAACAAAATGAAAATAGAGATAAATATTATGATTTATAGTCGACACGTAGCTTCGCTAAAAAACTGACTTGAACCTTAATTATCTAAAAACTTAACAATGAACTTAAATGATATGCAGAAACGAGACAACCAAGAAAACTCTTAAAGCAATTGTCATTACGCTAAGTGATATTTCCTTAGCTAATTACTTGGTGAAACATTTTCTTCACGGAATATCACGAGTTTAAAACTTTACACGATTCTGCCTATTACATAACTGAACCCACGAAGGTAGGTAAAGATATTTCAGCGCGTTCGCTGAAAATTGAAATACCAACGAGGGTGCGACAGATAAGCCAAATGCAAAGTTTCAGTATTGAACTTTTGTTACAAAAGTGTAGGTAGATATACTTATTTCAATTGATATAGGATTTTCTGAGGTCTCTATACACCTACTCGTATAATTCTTTACACGACTATTGATATAGACGTTAACCATACAGAGGTAATATTAATATTAAGTTCCAAAATAAACTGATACTGAGAAGAAGTTCCCTTTCACTACACGCCTAGCGCTTGAAGAGTTAAATCATTATATACGCGAATGCGTTTGCTAAGCAAGGATGTTTTAATAATAATTTACAAGTTGTAAATACAGTACACTCGTAATATAAGATTGTAACAAATACTCAGATTAATTTAAGAACGAAGAAAAAAGCAATTAATGTGGAACATGACACTCGTACAAGAATGTCTCAACAGTTTTATTAGATATATTTTCTTATTTTTAAATAGTTCTATGTCCGTCTAATTAGTTATATAGCTTTATCTGTTGCTTCAACAATTGTACATAAATTATCTCATCTCACAGTAGAAAAAAGCGAAAATTTTCCTGAGTGACATTCCAAAAATGTTACTTAGTATATTATGTTTGCTCTTTTGTGCCGCAATTTTTGACCTGATTTGGTTACCGGTATGGCGATTTAGAATGATGGTAGATTATACCCTAGGGTATTTAATCTAGATTAAATCTGAGGCTTTTTCTTTTGTTAATACTTTTCATCGAGATATTCCGACGAGAACGAAAACAACGCGAGTAAAACCGCGGTGAAACGTTAGGGTGATATAAAATGTAAATATTATAATGTTATGTTGTATAAACTAGATAGTAGTACCTAAAAACTAATTCTTATCACACATTTTTATATTCCTTAAAGAGGCGCATTTGGCAGGCTGCCATGCAGGGGCCATTGAAGGCCTCCTTATAGGCACCCATTTTACATGTATTCACCGTCTTTCATCTTCCTTTCAATTCATCGATATCCTTCCAAAATGAATCGTCGGTATAAAATAATCTTCCCTTTCAGCAGATTTGCGATTAAGCTTGAGAAAGAAAAATATCATATCTTTTGAAAAGACCTCGAGGCGTACTTGAGAAAGCGCGTGTTTGTACTGTAGATAAATATACAGGCCCAGGAGACTGGGAAAAGTTGAAATTTGCTATAGGTATCGTTCCTACCACGTTCCTACTTCTTCTGTTAGCATAGCAACATGGCCTGTCGGCCTTTTTCAGATACTGTTCCCTAGTGGCATCGATTAGTGGCACACATGTACCTATTTTATCACCTTGAGATCTTTATAGTGGGTTTTGGACGTTTCATTTATAAACCAGCATATAACGTTGCCTTCTGAGCAGTGGCGTCCACGGGGTATTCAGCAAGAATTAGCGCTAAGCAGTAGAAAATCTTTGTTTTACACCGTCCGTGAAATTCTTTGAGTACAATGAAAAGGTCTTAAGCCTTAAAGCCTTATATGACAATAATATCATCTAGAAAATATTTTTAGCTATATTTGTAGCAAAAAAAAGTTAAATGGTAGCACATTCCCGAAGAATCCTACTAAAGTCGTAGATTCCCGTGTCTAGTTAACCTGATTTATTTATTTACCTACGCGCAAAACAATGATACCTGATTTTAAACTCGATTTGTACAATTCTACAATCATTTAACGTCAGGAAAAAGCGCAATCAATCAACAATTATAAATAAAAAATGAAATTCAAAGATGATTAATTAAAAAGAGCTTAATCAAATTTACTTATTTAATATTTTTGGTCTCGGTGTTTAAACGTACCGTATGCTTCAATAAAAATGCTCCACATACGAGTACAGTGCTAGTACTCAAACGACCGTATAAAATGTTTGCTTTTCAAAATGAATCAGCTTCATGAAAGGAAATCTGAATATTTTAAATTACGTACGGAATTTTTCCACACTGCAGAATATTTTGCTATGCACGCTCCGTGCAAATAAAATAAAAAAGGGACCAAGCGTTAGCCATAGAAGGTGTTTACACAGTGTCAGGTAGCGTTTTACTCAACGATTTCATTTTACCAAAATCATTTTATACTCACAGAAAAGTCTCGGTAAAACGGTGGATTTAAACTGGTAACACGTTTGGCGTAAAGTTTTCAAATTTCAAAAACAATAAACTTCATCCATATTATAGGTACGTTTACGAGCACACATACTTTCCTACATACTTGGTATTCAACCAAATTTATTATAATGAGCGACGTGTGTTCCGCATTATGTTTTGATGTAAGAAAATAGATCTTTTAACAACATTATTATCACGTCGCCCGATGGACGTTCATTCGGCCACTGCTTGACATATAAGGCTTTTCTAGATGCTCGTAAGTGCTTCCAAAAGCGACGGCCACACCCTGCCGGTAACCAGTGGCTCTCAAAACGCGGTAACTCCACACAGTCCAGTAGTAGGGTACCTCACACTTCTTTGCCTCTGAGTGAATCTGAACTGTCCTACGGAAAGCTGTTTGAACTAAAATGACGTGACCATTATCCAGACAGAAATCCTAAAAACATCATATGTTTGACGTAGGCACTAATAAATCAATGGACGTACCTAAAAAAACGTTCTAATATTTATTTGAAATGCCTAAACTAAATTACCTCTGACGGTGGAAAAATGTTGTGGTAAAACATCCAAGCCGATAGCTTTCCAATTAGTTTGAGCAAAAATCGAATGTTTACAAAGCGGATCAAATAACAACAAGACCTTAAGATCTTTCGCCGAGAATTCGCGGATGTCTGCAATCAATGAAACTTTCCTTTCACAAATAATCTCGGACTTAACAACGTTGTTCGCTTAGAGGTACTCGATTAATTTATATCCTGAAAGTATTTCTCAATTGCCTTCAGGCATTGAAGCTAGCTACGTAAATTGGCTTTAAGCTACCTTGCATATTGCATGCTGGTATTCGTATTAAATCTAGTATCTACAAACGATAATTGTGGAATGGTTTGATATTACCTTTCAAATCTAAATACAACTATACAAGCTTGTTTAGTTAGACGTAATATAGGTACATTGTCGTATAAATGCGAAGTTGTTATTCTATACATATTTAGAGAAGTTAACATTTCTTAACATTAAACATATCCATTTTTAGTTTTTATTGAAGTGTTATAAGAATAAAATAGGAATATGTCATCTTTAAAATTGAAGAGCTTCATTCGTAATATGAGCCTTCAATATTATTTTAATATGTTCAGTTCATACTGTAGATGGCATTGCAGGCCGAATACCTGGATATCAAAAACATAATATCAAAAGCACAATTTCGGCACCGACGTCATCGGGACCGTGGCCTAGCGGTATGGCGCTCTAAGTGCCCGGATTGCCAGAGAGACGTGGGTTCGAATCCCATCAGTTCCGCAATTTTTGATATTATGTTTATTCTTAAATATTAAACATACATACATACATAACATCGCCTTATTCTCGTAGCGATAGGCAAAGACCACATCCCTCCATTCGCCACGGTCCTTGCATACTACCTTAGCTTCTTCCATTCTCATTAATCCTTTGATAAATATTAAACATATCTTTAAAACTATACATTTGACTTGAAATTAGCGTTTCGCCCACACTAAATACAAATTTCTCGATATTCCGTCGGAAACAGAATCTACGAGAGATAAATTATTGGATACAATTAGTAATTATTATAAGAAAAAATATGTCTTACATTGATACTGTTACTTATTTACTATTAATGTCAGAACATTAATTAGATAACAAACTATGACAAAGTTGCTGAATAGATGTTTCCCTAGATAATAACATAATAACTGACTTTTACTCGTAGGTACTTGACATCTCATAACTTTTTGCTGTGGAAACACTTCGATGCGAAATGAGTGCCTTTCACGTTCTGTATGTACTTTTACAAGCTTTTATTTTATAATATATAGCGAAATAATTTTCATTTTGTTTTCATCAATCTAATCAATTTGTTGTTTCTTATTGCCTTTTACTTTCTGTTTCATCTTGTTATTTCTTATTGCCTTTTACTTTCTGTTTCTTGTTTTGGTTGTATTTTGTACTTTATGTTTCTATAATGATATTAACTATTAGTGTTATTTTTCTATAATTATATAAACTGTAATGTATCCCAGGGTTTAATAACTATGAATAAAAAATTAATCTTTCTAATCAAAAATGCGTTAGTGTGGTTTAAATTAAGCTTGAGCGACGACGACGAATGACGTAACGTAACTAAGTATGAGTTTAAGTTTATTCAGGGAGCGACTAAGATACAGTATACAGACTAATGTTAATAGCAAAAATCGTCTGCCATAATTTAATGCTGCAGCCAGAATTATCTTCTCGTGATAATACCTACTTCTTAATTGTAGATATTGGGTATGGATTCATATCAGTTCTATACAACGATCTTTGTATATCCTTTTATTTTCAATAGAAAATGTTATTTTTTCCAAAATTCACATGATGGCAATTAAATTAACGTTTATTAGTCGCTGGGATACGTTTTATGACAGGCACGTCGATTTCTCGGAAACCTTACCTATTATGATAATTATGTAGTATTTCAGGACCATACCATACCTATTTGAACGTCTACGACCGTGACATTGACAAGTTAAGCGGTTGGCATAAATGAAACCCATAAAGATTTTATTTAAAATACAGGATGTATTGACGTCCTCCGTGGCGCAGTGGTATGCGCGGTGGATTTATATAACGGAGGTCCTGGGTTCGATTCCCGGCGGGGCAGATTGGGATTTTTCTTAATTTGTCTTGGTCTGGCTGGTGGGAGGCTATCGCCGTGGCTAGTTACCGCCCTACCGACAAAGGCGTACCGCCAAGCGATTTAGCGTTCCGGTACGATGTCGTGTAGAAACCGAAAGGGGTGTGGATTTCATCCTACTCTTAACAATTAGCCCGCTTCCATCTTAGACTGCATCATCACTTAACAACAGGTGTGATAGCAGTCAAGGGCCAACTTGTAGTGAACTGCGACTTTAAGTAATGGCTATATTATTTTATAACAAACGTCGCACGCCACGCGAGCGGTAGTAAAAATAACATTTACAAATGAATGTAGCGCGCAAACAATAATTCTCTTACGTTAAGTAAGTACGTATAATACCTACCTACTCGTATTAATAACACAAAGTGATATTGCAGAGAAATATTGTATTAATTATTTCACATTTTCGTGGTTTAATATTTAGTATGCGATTATGAATACGACAGGCAATTATGAGTTACTTAATTGGTGAATACTAAATTAAATCATTTTATTCCCCCCTTCCTATCTCTTAATGACTTATATTTACATATAATGTGTTTATAACGATGCCGTTAAGTAGACGACAGCTGTAGACGATATACTGCAGCGACACGACACATTCTGAGGTCTGCAACGAACCGGCAACTACTCTTATTTTTACAATATCATAATGACATTGATTTCATATATACGTCATAGGATTATCAGAGAAGTTAAAACGTTCGAAAGATCGTAGGAAGTTTATAAAGTACCGAATAATTGGAATCTACGACAGGTTTCTGGGTGCAAAATTCTAACCCAACAGCAGACATTTTAGCGATGTTCCTAAAATTGGATCGACGAAAGCGATTTTAGCTTGGATCCAATTATCAGATCCTTTGCAATTCCTAGAATGATTTAAAAATCGATTTTTAAATATCAGGTATGTTGTTCGAACGTAGATACGTTCTGTTTTGGGAAGGTACCTACGGCAATGAACTGGGATCAAACCTTCAATATTTGGAATTTGAATCTAACCCTGCTAACAACTAATGCTAGTGAATAAATATTAGCCCATTGATTTGTGAAAGCTCCAATTTTAACGATAATACAAGTATTTTGACGACCTCCGTGGCGCAGTGGTATGCGCGGTGGATTTATATGACGGAGGTCCTGGGTTCGATTCCCGGCGGGGCAGATTGGGATTTTTCATAATTTGTCTTGGTCTGGCTGGTGGGAGGCTATCGCCGTGGCTAGTTACCACCCTACCGACAAAGACGTATCGCCAAGCGATTTAGCGTTCCGGTACGATGTCGTGTAGAAACCGAAAGGGGTGTGGATTTTCGTCCCACTCCTAACAAGTTAGCCCGCTCCCATCTTAGACTGCATCATCACTTAACATCAGGTGTGATAGCAGTCAAGGGCCAACTTGTAGTCGATAAAAAAAAAAAGTAACAGACTAACACCCTAGCAGAACTATGCAGATCCCGCACTTGTCCCTAAATTGTCAAAAAAATAGTAAAGACTCACGTGTGCCATCGAAGCGTGTGGCGATAGTATCGAGGAAGGTGTTCTGGGGCGCCAGCAGCCCCTTGCGCACCGGCATCACCCCGCGCCGCGCGCCCCGCGCTCTCTACCCTCCACCTGGAATAGAATATCACATAAATATATAGCAGTGACTAGAACCAAACTTATAACCTTGAATACAGTAGGTACATAGCACAGCACCAATCGGCCAGAACAAAACAATACCGATTGTCTTCCTCAATTATATATGTTATGGAAGGTATGATCAAAATACACATTAAACCTCAATAGAGCTGCGAAAACAATCATAACATGACCTAAATAAATACGCTGTGCCGACTGTACCGCACACCTGCCTGAACACAAGGGTTGACTTAACTACATTACAAATGCTTCCCGACAAATATTTTTAACATACATTTCACTAATTATTCCCGAAATGAATAAATATTCACCGTATTATGTTCTCGTCTTCCACACACGTATAATTGAAGTGCATACTAATTTCTAATGACGTCAACACCCATCATCAGAAATTAGTACAGTAGTAGTATAGCTGTAATCATTGATAAACCATCAAGTATAAATAGAGCAATACTTTGCAGGACATAAAAGGAACACGTCCTAATTTAGCTAAATATTGCATCGCCCGCTGACTGATTCTGAACTTTTTTATGAGGTCCATAGTTAACAACCGATTTAACACTACGTTCGGGTCTAAAAGACGTGTTTCATAAACTTCCAATACAGTTTTCTATACTAAAGCCAAACTCGACTGAGAATGCTTATCAACAAACAAATTAAAAATGAAGGTAGAAATCACTAGTCATTTTACTCCTATTTTTTTTAATTAACTAGTTAATGACGAATTCATGACAATAAATTAGATTAGTAAGCTTAAAACTAATTAATATATTCAATATCTTTTAAATAAGATTTTTTAAAATAACAAAACATAATTTTAAATTTATTAGTTATAAAATATGTTGCATTTTCTACCTTCAATTTTAATTTGTTTGTTGACAAGCATTCTCAATCGAGTTTGGCTTTAGTATAGATGCAAGATACCCGGACAAAGTTTTGAATAACGGAAGCCTGAGAATTCAGTTGTTAGTTTGCGATTGCTTAAAACTCCTATTTACATTTTTAATATTAGTTATGATTGTACTCGTACACAATATTGGTGAATATTGCACATACAAAAGTATACAGAATTCATCAACATTTGTTTAATATCTACCACCCACGTTTTAGAATTAATAACAGAACGTTCGTTTAATTATAAAACTTGTACAATGCTTACGATTATTTACTATAGTTGAAACATCGAAACGGCAAAATAAACGTAAGCAAAGGACCGGTTTGTAAAACCGGACGAGTATTACCAATGTCCCTTTCCATCGTATGCAAAAATAGTGTCAGATTTTCTAGAATGATTCATTGTTTTCTGTCGCAACTTTACACGTTAATTAATTATTGTACTTGTATTTCATTATCCTAAGTTGAAAATATCTCAAGTAGAGAGAAATTACTAACCTAACCAGTATTTCCTGATACATTTAGAATCCGCGATATATTAGAACAGTATATCCGTATATCTCTGTTATGTATCAAGCTTCGGAGCCATGAATGTCGACTTTACGTCTAACGACTTTTTGGATGAGAATGCGGAAAAGAAAAGCTCCGCGGTATTGTTACAGTGTGACGGGGTGTGTATTTTTTGTGTTTCCGTGCGGAATCAGGTCACATCACTTTAGATAATTTTTCCGAGTTGACACGAGATTTGATAGTCGTAGTTGTGTCCATTTATCTTGCTTGTCCCACATTAATCATCGGTTTAAATGGAAACGACATGAGTTATTTGTTTTCATCGGTTTTGTGTGTGTTTATTTATCACGCGACCTGTCACACCAACAATGAAACAATGGAAATAAAATATACTCGTACATGTACTCGAAACTTCAAGGAGAGAAATATTTTTTATTGATGCTGCATATTTAACAAAATCTAAAAAACATACCGAAACATAGAAAAATATAACAAAAACAAAATTTGATTATTTCAAGTAGGTTTAGTTTACAAGGACATTCAAAACGTTAAATTCTGTTTGTAGTGACTCTACTACCGGCATGGAAAGCCATCTGTCATCAAAATAACTATTTCTCTTTTTAAACAAAATATACGTACATACGCACTTATGAGTTTCATTAAGATAAAATAAATAACTGAACGTTTAAAGTAATTATTTTTTCTTATATAAGCTTTTTTTAATATTAAATTTAATTATTAATTGAAATAGCTTTTGATCTCATTTTTTTTAACTTATTTATAGCTCTTATGCATTTATTAGACGTTGTCGTCGACGAAACTACTGCATAAAAGATTCGTTTTCCATCTGTAACAATCTGTTAATCTCGAAGGTTGACAGAACCCGCTGAAAGCAATAAACTAACACATAAATCTATCCACAATCTATCAAATACGTTTGGCTTTGGCACAGATAAAAAATATTAAACCGTCAATAACACGCTGTGATATTCTGTAATTTCCTGCAGTAGTAAGCGTAGTTCCGGACGTTATTGAAAGATGTGAAAATATACATATTTTACACATTTTATCTATTAATAATACGTAATGATGGTATTTGAAGAACTGAATGTTTATTTATCCTTGATACATATAGTTTTCTTAGATCGTGTACAGCGAAGCGTTGTTTTGAATCTATCTATGTTATTTATTTATATTCTAACTTTAGATTAAATCCTAAACATATCGATTGATAGACTAAGATCGTCTACGAAGAATAGAATATTTATTTATTCTTGGTTCATATTATAATCCTCGATTATAATATGATCGTGCAAAATGAAGAAGCACTGTTTTTGAATTACCTATATTGTTTATTTATGTTCTAATATTACATATAATAGCCACGTGGATTCACACACTTAAAGCAGAAGCTTTCGTATAGCTGTTGGATAAAGAATCAGTTACAGAAAGGAGTAATCCTGAGAGACAAATAATTCATTAAAATTTTAATTGTGTGTTATATAGGAAAATATATTTATTTCATAAGCATTTGCAAATAATTTATAAACCACTCTAAAAATATAAATATAAAACAAAGCAATGACAACTTTTCAAATAAGTGCGGCAAATCTCTCTCTCTCTCTCTCTCGTTCTAGAATAGCAAATCAATACTTTGGGACTAATGATGATGAAAGTTTAACTTAAAACAAGAAAAGCTCTAAAACAAATGATAATACATTTTAAACAAAGAATTCATTTTTTCTTATCTCAGTATTTGAATCGTGTAAAATCAGCGCCCACCGAACAGTATTTCAAATAAGAAATAATAAATAAAAGATAAAAGGGCCATCAAGGTAATATTATCAAGGTCAGATCATGACAAAGTGATCGACTTCTGAAGCAATAAAAACTGAAACTGAAGGCAGGCACTAATCCTGAAAGATCTGACCACCGATTGCCTGGCTCTAGAACTCCGCAACGGGAGGACCAAATTATTTCTAATAGTTTTTCATTGTAGGAATGTTATACATATTTTTATTTTATTAGCATAGCCTAAAGTTTAAAAGTGTGAATAAAAAAAAATGAGACATAACATTTTAACAACTTTTTAAAGAAGGGCGGAAAATCAATGTTTTATTTTAGACTTTCAAGTATAGTCTCCAGCAACGTTCCAAGGCTAATGACGATGAAAGTGTAACTTAACTCAATAAAAGCCTTAAAACAAGTGACAATCACAATACATAATGAAGTCATTTTCTCTTATCTGTGTCTCTGATTCGTGTAAAATCAGCTCAAACTCAGTATTTCGAATAAGAAAAAAATAAATAAAAGATAAAAGGGCCATCAAGATGATATTATTAAGGTTCCGACGGAAACAGATCATGACAAAGTGGTCGACTTCTGTAGCGACAGAAATGCGAAAGTTGAACTTCTTACGTTACGATTTAATGAACTCCCGTTTGTTTGAGACACGACTTGGATGAAATTTGAGCATATCAAAACGAGATTGAAACATTCAGCTTGTTTATAATTAAGTAATTATTTTAAAAAGTAAATGCTGGAAATTCAAATTTCATTTTCATTTATTTCAGGCGGACTAAGCTTTTATAAATAACACTAGTGATAACAACCACAAAACTATAAATAGTGATAGAATTGAAATTGTAAATTGAGATTCTATTTTAATTATGATATATACCCACTCGTAATTAATAACAAATAAATTCATCAATTTCCTGTTACTTTAACTGCCCACTACAGGGTCATACCTCCCAGGGTCTTTATAGGAGGAGGAGGGGATATGTAGCTTAGACTTACTACGTTACTTTAATATGGCTTAGCGGGCTTGGGCACATAATATTATCTCATGTATTAGGAACTAGAAGGTGCCCGCGGTGTTCTCATTTCCGTGGGAATTTCGGGATAAAAGGTGGCCTATGTGTTATTCTGATATGTAAGCTATATTATTCTATATGTAAGCAAAATCCATTCAGTAGTTTTTGCGTGGAAGAGTAACAAACATCTATCCATACATACAAACTTTTACTTTTATATTAAATCCTAACTAATATTATAAATGCGAAAGTAACTCTGTCTGTCTGCCTGTCTGACTTGCTTTCACTCTACAACTACTGAACCGATTTAAATGAAATTTGATTCACAGTAAGTCTAGAGCCTGAAAAAGGACATAGGCTACTTTTAATTGCGAAAAAAGGGTTGTAAGGGGTTAAAGGGGGGATGAAATGTTGTATGAAAGTATCGTCATTTTGAAAGCTTAAGACCTATTCTTAGGCAGTTGATTAGATATTAATAAATATGACATTCAAAGCTTAGAAGAATTAGGCTGCCGTAATAACTAATTCCACGCGGACGAAGTCGCGGGCAAAAGCTAGTAAATAAATAAATATTATAGGACAATTACACACATCGCTATAAAGCCCCAAAGTAAGCGTACTCGTAAGAAGCTTGTATTATGGGTGCTATGATAACTGATGAATATTTTTATATGTATTATACACAAATACTTATAATATAATATAACCCAGACACTGGAAAACATTCGTGCTCATCACACAAACATTTTCCAGATGTGGGAATCGAACCCACAGCCTAGGACGCAGAAGCAGGGTCACTACCCACTGCGCCACTCGGCCGTCTAAAGTAAAGTAAAAGTAAAGTAAAGAAAGTAAAGAAAAGTAAAAGTAAAATTCTAAAGTATATTAGTAAGGATACAAACACGTCTACCGTGGCACACACTTTTTAACCGACGAAAAAAAACGGAGGAGGTTCTCAATTCGACACGTATATTTTTTTTTTTTTTATGTATGACCACGCATAACTTTTTACAGTGTTGTCCGATTTTGATAATTCTTTTTTTATTAGAAAGGGCATACATCCAAGGTGGTCCCATTGTCCGCATGTTAGGATCTGATGACGATATCCTGGGGAAATTGAAGTAATAGTGGGTAGCGTAATGCGGACGCCAAACAACACTACAGTATTCTAAATGACTACGCACAAGGCTATTATATATGGTTATTTTGGTTTTGGTTTCCTTAAAATTTCGACTTTGACGTATAATAAACCCCAGTAACTTTGACGCTTTATTTATTACATTTTCTATGTGATTAAAAAAAGTTAACTTTCTGTCAAACATTACTCCTAAATCTCTTATTAGATCAACTTCTTTGAGACAATTGCCATTTAATTTGTATTGGGTTGGTAAAACATTGATTTTACGAGTGAATTTAATATGCAGACATTTATTAAAGTTAAGTTGCATGCCGTTAAGTTCACACCAATTTAATAGTCTATTCAGATCACTCTGCAGTAGATCTGAATCGGCCATTGAACAAACTGTTTTCGATATCTTTAAATCATCGGCATACAGATATGGCTTTGAATGATCAAAACACAAAACTACGTCATTGACAAATATATTGAACAAACTTGGGCCTAGATGCGATCCCTGAGGAATACCTGAAGTAATTTTATTTATCGAGGAACTAAAACCATTAACAACTACATAAAATGTGCGTTCGTGCAGATATGAAGATAACCAATGTAATACCAATCCGGAAAACCCATAGTGCTTTAATTTTTTGACTAAAATTTCATGAGGTACTTTATCGAATGCCTTTTTAAAATCCGTATATATGGTGTCCACTTGTTTCTGAGTGTCTATAGCTTCTGATAAAAAAGAATAGAAACTTACCTTGTGGTAGGTACTTAGTTTGTGGTAGTAGATCGACCTGGCAAAAAACCGTGCTGGTATTCAGAAACAAAACGTTTGAAATACCCTTGTATAAGAGGACAGACTAAAGACTCAAAGACTTTGGCAAAAACAGAAAGAATTGATTTGGGCCTATAGTTCCGTATATCCTTTTCATCATCACTCTTGAAAATTGGTACAACTTTTGCTTGTTTCCAAGTAGTTGGAAATGTACCAGAGTTTAATGATGCTTTAAAAATTAGGTATAAGGGCATAACTAGATGGGACGCGCAAGTTTTTATAAATACTGGTGCAATATTATCAGGTCCCGATCCTTTTGAAATATCAAGATCTTTTAACTTTTTTAAAATATCCGTCTTACTTATTTCGATGGTTCCAAAGTTTTCACTAATACCTAAGTACAGGTATTTTTGCAAGTAATTAGAGTAATCAAAAGTATAGCAGTTATTATTATCATCATATACGGAAGCAAAGTAACTTGAGAACATATTACAAACTTCTAATCCATTGTTTGATATTTTGCCCGCGTAACTCATTGCAGTTGGGTAAGAGTTTGGATTATGACGCTTACCTTTCAGGAAAGTCCAAAATGCCTTCGGCTTTTTCTGAATTGGCTTTTCAAGGTTATTATTATAAGTGCTGTAGGCATCCCGTGTAAGTTTATTGCATCTGTCACTAAGTATTTTTAGCTCTATTTCATCCATTGGATTATTATATTCTTTTACACGTCTAATCATTTTATACTTTTCTTTAATTCGTTTTGCAATTTTAACATTTATCCATGAAGGGTACCTACTACTTTTTGCTTTTTTTAGAGGAACGTATTTTACGATAGCTGTCTGCAAAACTTCATAAAATACTTTAACCATCTCATTTACATCATTTAAGTCTAGCTACAATTCCCAATCGATTTCTTTTAAATACTCAATGACTCATAATCAGCCTTATAAAAGTTAAATCGCCTTTGTGACGGATTGATACTAAGCCTATCCATTCTCACGTTGGGTATGCTAATTTCAAGGGGAGGGTGCAGTGGGTCGATGTTACTAATGAAATTATAAAAATAGCTAACTGTACAAGCAGGTAAGTCAACCAGGACAAGATCTAGTATTTTTTGCCTATTGTTAAGAACAGAGTTACATTGTCTTAATCCATTTTCAGTTATAAAATCTAATAGATTTTGCCCAATCGGGCCAACATTACAACTGGATGGATTTATAGGGACGTTCCAAATTAAAGTCGCCAATGATACATGTTAAACTGCTATGTCCTTAGATACTCTATTACAATTATTTAAAAAATTAAATAGCTCATAAAGCTATATGTTTTATACTATTCAAATGCGGTACATCGATAACCACCCACAAATCTTCACAATCACTTTCCCAACCGCTAACTCTACTAGAGACAATATTTTGTTTTACTGCGATTAGTACACCCCCACCATCTGTCTTTATACTAAGCTTAGGCGTCTCTCTATCTCTTCTGTAAACTTTGTAACGAGAGTCAAAAAGTTACTGAATCGAGCTGTTTAACCAGGTTTCAGTCAAAATAATGATGTCATAATCGTTCACGACTATGTTACGGTAAACATCATGAGTTTTGGTTCTGAGTCCACGAACATTTTGGTATAGCATATTAATTGACGCGTATTTTGCAGCACAATGACACCAATGCATGACTTATAACTTAAACACTAACATAGCTTATTCAAAAATTCCGTATTTTTGATTACTTTATAGTCGGAACTCTCATCTTTCCGTATCAGTATACGACCATTACGTATCCAGACAAATTTATATCCTAATTCTTTGGCTCTTAGTCTCGTCGCAGCATGCAAAGCCTTATTCTCAGGTGACAGATGTTCCATGACATAAATGGGTTTGTTATCTCTACCAAGTCCAGTGCCAATATGTGATGTATTTAATTTGTCCCTTGGATTGTTTTTATTATGTTTTATAACCGCAGCCAAAACGCTGTCTCTGGTCAGCGGAGAATTGAACTGCACTATGATAGACCTCGGTCGAGTACTTTGACGGTTCACTTTAGCAACCCTTGTTACGTTTATAATTTTGTCGGTAGTTATCTCGAAACCTATGGCACTGCCTAATTGTTCGATGATCTTTGTCAGGTTTTCATTTTTTTTTCATCCCTTAATACCTTTAATTCACTATTAAGTACGCCTTGATTGTTACACAGTATGTATATATTGGTGTAATATTAATTTATGTAATTGAGTGGTTTTGTAAATAATTTAATAAAAAGAGCTTGTGTCGAGTTTTTCTGGCCGCATCTTTTCTCGTCACAATAAATAATTTTGAAGACATCGGAATTTTATTTCAACATCCAAGTTAGTAAAAGTAAATTAAAACTTAAAAGTACTACTATCTCGCATAAGTCATACAAACTAATACGAAATCATTAAATCGAACGTTTCATGTTCATTAAAAGTTGCATTGTCAAATTATTGGAAAAATGTCAACCAACTATTCCCTACCCTTCGATCACCAAAGCCTAAACCAATTACTCCGTGTCCTAACTAAATTTTACGTCCACTACTTTGACACACAATATTGCGACGTAAATGCATGTAGGTACTACGGTAAAATCTCTAAGTATAAATAAACTTCAACTATGCTAAAGCTCTCCACTATTCAACGCATGCACTCATTACGAAAAGTTAGGTGCAAGTTTTTGAGTCATTAATTAATGTGTACTGTAACTTCATTTTAACTTTACTCAGTGAATTCTAAATGAACAATATTAGCCTGTCTGAACACTGTAAGGCCATGCCCGCACATTAATAAGGACGAGAAGAGTTAGAGCTGAAACTCACCACCCTAATCTAATAAAGGTTGGCAGGCTTAGGGTGAATGGTTATAATTATCCAGGTCATGGCAGGAGGCTTTGACCGTGGCATTTACCATACTGGCCAAAGATATGCCATCAAGCATATTAAAAAAAGTGAGTGTCTCAGGACTCCCGACAGAAGTGATAACTTAAATACGGATAGTGATGTGGGTTAGGCTGAGTGGAGGAGCCTGTATACCGCTGCTATGTGCGTAAGAGAATGGGAAGCCAGGCTGGCACCGTAACGCATTACGTAACGAAATCTCCCATAAGAAGTTCTCACTTGAAAAAGAATTGTAAAAAATAAAATTGAAGTATTTAGATTAACGATTTTCTTTTGAGCTTATATTAGAACCGAATTCCGTTTATAAAGCGTTCAGATTCCGAAACGTCACGTAGTGATTTACAAGATGATGCTTACACTTTGAAAGCTTTTAAGAGAACCTTTGTTATAAGCAACTAACGCTCAAATTTCTTGCAACTTTAAACTTAATAGAGAATTTTGATATATTGGGTTGTTACTCAGTGATATTACTAAAGTTTGTAGTTAGGTGTATCATATTGTAATAGTTTGAAAACTATAATTAAAGATTAATTATTAATTATAGAATTAGGTAATATGAGCCTTCAATAGTATTGTAACATGTTCAGTTCATACTGTAGATGGCAATATAGGCCGTATACCTGGATATCAAAAACGTAATATCAAAAGCACAATTTCGGCACCGACGTCATCGGGATCGTGGCCTAGCGGTAAGGCGCTCTAAGTGCCCGGATTGCCGTGTCTCTCTGGCAACAAAAAAACAAGCATAGTAATAATTAATTAAATAAAAAAAAGAAAAATGTTGCTGCCGCGTGCTATGTTACAAGTAGGTACTATGCATTTTTATCGTTAAAAATAGATCAGTCATATTATAATTAATCAATTTTTAATTTTCACTAAGGTGTTGTTACTTAGCTTTCGACGTAATCATCATCATCATTATCATCATCATCATCATCATCATCATCATCATCATCATCATCTTCACCATCTTCATTATCATAATCATTATCATCATCATTTTCTGTCTATTTTAATGCGCTAGGGCCATGCTTCTCTACTTATACGAGAAGAGTTATGGAGCTCAGACCCACCTCGGTGGTCCATTGTGCGTTGGTGGGTTAAGGATTATTGATAAGTACTTCATCGATTCAATATCAAACGTAAGAGTTTATCTTATTGCGTTTGATATCAGGCGTTATTAACTATTGTAACCGGGTCCGACAGTTTAACGTGCTGTCTGTGGCGCGGGAGAGTTCCAACTCTAGACTGAAAATTTATGAGAAGGAAGATAATTCAGGGTATGAAATTACCCAGGACTTGAACCCAAGACCTAGAAATTCGAAGTAACATAGGCTAACCGCGAAACCAACGAGGTAGTTAAACGTTAAACGTTACATATAGATGGCGAAAAGTTATTTACCAATCTCTAATACAGCCGATATTAATACGCAAGTCAGTTTAACCTGTCAACCAAGCGATACCTACTGTAGGATTTCAAAAGAACAAGTCGTATGGCTCTTTCGGGTCAGCGCGCTTCTCTTGGTCTGAACAGTCACAGCTCACTTTGTGTCAAGCGTTAACTTGTCATCGAGTAAAAACGTTCTCTTTTCCTCTAATTTTCCACGTCGTTTAAGGCAGTGTGGCCGTATTACTTAGCAATATATATAGTTTTACTAGCAGTTGCCTTCGACTTCGCGCGCGAATAAATTAATGTAAAGCAACCTTCCAAAACACAAAAAAAATTTTAGACACCGCTATGAAAATGCGTATCTACAAAAAACATTACGGAAAAACGTCAAGCAATGTAATAATAATATTGTCATTCAAAACAACAGAAATTAGACTACAATTTTAAGAGACAACGGGGATCAAATAAGATTATGCAATTTTGTTAATCAAAATTATACTGTTCCATTAAATATAATACGTTTATTTAAAAGATCCTCTCGTTTAATGTAGTTACGCCAATCCACTTTAAAGAGAAATTAAATTTAAAGCGAGATCAGGCATTCCACGGACTCCGAATAACTAGCTAGGATATTTTAACCTTAAGATAAAACTTGAAATTTTTATTATTTGCATAAAACAATAAAAAATTTCGGTTCGGAAATAATAGGTCGGGGAAATAGTCTTTTTGCATTGATGGCAAAAAGTTATTTTAAAACTTATGTTTTGTACTTTCTTAAAAACTTTCTTCGCATTTTAAAAACACTGAAACTTAAGCAAAGAATGTACAAAAATATATCTAATAATATTTAAATTGAATCTATTGATATTTGAGTAAAATGAATAATTTTATTATTTTATTTATTTATTTTAAAACTTTATTGCAGATTATAAAGATAAACATAGCAGAAGAAACAGAGTACCATTAATTGGCAAAAGGCCTTATCACTAAGAGCGATGGTTCGTTGCCACTAGTTCCATTAACAGTTCCATGATGGAACTAGTGATAATTTTTGTTATCACTAGTTCCATTTTAAAAGGAATACGAAGACAATGGAACTAATGTTGAATTATTTTATGGTTCGTTGTCACTAGTACCATTAACAGTTCCATGATGGAACTAGTGATGATTTTTTTAATCACTAGTTCCATATTATTATCTTAAGCACTTTAGGCACTTGCGAAATTTTTAAGAGTGTAAAAACACTATACTTAGAAACACTTAGGTTTTATTATAATTTAATTTAATAAAATCAACAAACGTCTTTTGGTGTAGAGACTTTGGGGCCATGGGGACCAGAGGCTCGTGCTCTTTTAAACGATATCTCGAAAAGAGTTATCGAGTCTACGGGTGACCAACGAGCTGTCAGCTGCCTTGGTCAACGGATTAGTTTGGCCATCCAAAGGGGAAATGCTGCCAGTATCCTAGGCACTATGCCTCATTGCAGTGGAGTTGAGGAGGTTTTAGATTTAATTACCGTCACCCGTTATTATTATTATATAATTAAAATTTTTATGAGTAAATATTTGAAAAGAGCAACTGTTGAGTTTTTTGACGGCTTATGATGACATGACATTTCAAAAGGGCTATAAAGTATATCGACTTGATATAAACATATTTTGAATTGTCCAGCATGCTGTTCGTTTAGACAGAAAACAAACTGATGATAAAAAAAATAGAACAGACTCAAAACGCACTAAAAAGTAAAAAATAACTGTGTCATTTAGTTGCTTTAATTTACAGAGTGGTCCGATTTTTTTACAGAGTGGTCTGATTTAGATAATTCTTTTTTTATTAGATAGGGCATACTTCCAAGGTGGTCCCATTGTCACCATGTTAGGATCTGATGATGATATCCTGGGGAAATTGAAGGAACTCTTCAAATTTTGGAGGCACGCTTACAGCGATTTCGGTTTTTATCTCGGTATCGGTAGGTTTTTGACTACTAGTGCCGTATAATATACTATAACAGTATAATACGAGTACTAAACGTGGCGATAAATCACCCAAACGTAAGAAATAAAATTTTTAACAAAAAATAGAACCGACTCAAAGCGCACTAAAAAGTAAAAAATAACTGTGTCATTTAGTTGCTTTAATTTACTTAAGCATATCTGGGAGTCGGTGCCAGCCAGCAGGGAACCGACAAACATGTCCTACTTTTGACAGTCATAAGAAAGTTTTTTGATAACCCACTTCGCCAACTTGTAATAAGTTCTTTGTTTGATCTATTCTGTTGGGGGGAGCCCTCAAGTTAAACTGAATACTAAAAGTGAAAGGGACTTTCAGCGAAAGAAAAGTAATAAGTCAGTATCATCTCTTATTGTCGCCACGGGTAGATTATATCTATAAAGAAATATATTTTAACTTTAACTTTCGATTCTTGTAGATCTATTTCGTATTCGTCGATACGGGATAAAAGACTGTCATCTGCGGAAAAATAAAGATACCTCATTTTTAGGATTTTGAAATATGGCAATTAAGAACTGTGGACCTACGAATGCGAGAAAATAAAATCATTTAGTAAATTGAATCTCTTAAAAAATCAGCCTGAAAAGCTTTTTTAGCCCCGTTGTAAAATAACAACGTTTTCGAACAAGACTAGTGAAAAAATTATTGTATTGTTAATAATATTATATTGTTAATAATTATATTAAAGTCTCGCATCAATATTGATCATTTTGAATATATTACTAATACGCCCATGTAAGGCCTTTCAAGACCCGACATGAATCATTCAAAGAGACGAACAAATTTTCTCGCAAAAATTTGACGCTTTCCTCAGTCGTAAAACGAATATACCGTCTACCGTCTACTACAGCGGACTCAAATTGAAGTTGAATGATTACATGATGTAAATATGAGTCACAACGAAGATATACTGCTTACTGTCTGTGTGTTTTATACCTAGTTATATCATATATATCTATACGTTTACGAATATTGTATAATCCAGCTATATTTAAAGAACGAATTAAGTAGACATAATTATGTAACTCAAAAATCTCAAAATATGCATGCGCATATGTTTAAAATATGCATGCATAATAACAATATATACAACATGACAGCTTGACCTGGCAAGTCTCTCAACCCTGGACTCAAACCCAAAACCTCATAAATAACATAACCACCCACCACCCACCCATCAGTAACGAAAGTAGAAAAACAAGGCTAATACCTGTAGAAATATGTCAGCTTTTATTTGTTTAGGTATTTAGGAAAATTGACAGATGAAATATTCAAATAGTTATGTATTCTAATGGTATTTTATAAAACCCAATATACGGGCAAGCACCTTTAGCGATAGCGTATCTATAGTTACCTTCTACATTATTCTGCAGCTACAGGTAAAGCACTAGGTATTCTAATGGTATTTTATAAAACCCAATATACGGGCAAGCACCTTTAGCGATAGCGTATCTATAGTTACCTTCTACATTATTCTGCAGCTACAGGTAAAGCACTAGGTATTTTAATGGTATTTTATAAAACCCAATATACGGGCAAGCACCTTTAGCGATAGCGTATCTATAGTTACCATCTACATTATTCTGCAGCTACAGGTAAAGCACTAGGTATTCTAATGGTATTTTATAAAACCTAATGTACGGGCAAGCACTTTTAGCGATAGCATATCTATAGTTACCTTCTACATTATTCTGCAGCTACAGGTAAAGCACTAGGTATTCTAATGGTATTTTATAAAACCCAATATACGGGCAAGCACCTTTAGCGATAGCGTATCTATAGTTACCTTCTACATTATTCTGCAGCTACAGGTAAAGCACTAGGTATTCTAATGGTATTTTATAAAATCCAATATACCGTCAACCGTCTACTACAGCGGGCTCAAATTGAAGTTGAACGATTACATGATGTAAATATGCAAGCACCTCACAACGAAGATATACTGCCTACTGTCTGTGTGTTTTATACCTAGTTATACATATATATCTATACAGTAAAGTTTACGTATTTTATATTCGCAAGTATAATCCAGCTACATTTAAAGAACGAATTAAGTATTTTATATATGTAACTCAAGCAAATCTCAAAATATGCATGCAAAATAACAATATATACAACAAATGACACCTTTACCGACAGCGTATCTATAGTTCTCAACCAGGACTTCAGCTCCAAAACTTCTAAATAACATAACCACCCACCACCCACCCATCAGTACCGAAAGCAGAAAAACAAGTCTGCAGCTACCGGTAAAATATGTCATCTTTTATTTTATAAAACCCATTAGGTATTTAGGATAATAGTACAACATTATGAAATTGCAGCTCAGGAAAAGTTAGGTATTCTAACGGTATTTTATAAAACCCAATATACGGCCAAGCACCTTTAGCGATAGCGTATCTATAGTTACCTTCTACATTATTCTGCAGGTACAGGTAAAGCACTAGGATCTCGCTAAATCCTCCAAATATTAAATTATTAATTTGACTCCCGCAGCGAATATAGCCTTGAACTTGTTTTTAATTTACAAATGCTTGCTGAGACGAGCTACCAGAGAGCTATATTTAGCTAGATACCGCACGCCATCCATCTGAATGTATCCAAAATATATGTGCAACAAATTGCCACGCTTCTTTTACTTTTTGAATGAAAGTTGTGATCGCGATCATTTCCATGGGATCGATCATCTCGAGTAACGATTGTAAATGATTTTATTATTTTTTTATATTGCTGAGGAAACGTTACGTCATCATAGGTAACAAATAAATTACAAGTGGGTATTTCACTAACAAAATACACAACTGATGAGTTTTAAACCCTAATTAATCGAATTCAGCTAACGTAACCTAACTTTTCGAATTCAGCCGCAAAGCCTGAAAGTTAGGCTTTTCATTAATAAAGCAAATTTAAAATTTTTAATTAAATTTTCAGGTTTTAATCATTACAATTATAACAAAATTTAACAGTCTTATATAACAAAGTATAAAAAATATAAGTGATCATTTTCTGTCTTCAGTATATTTTAATTATATTTTTATTAATTGTAGCCACACAGGATATTTTAATTATATTTACGAAGCAATCACGGGAACAAAAGAGTAGTAAGTATGTAGCCTGCCAACCCGCATTGGAGCAGCGTGGTGGGTCTACGCTCCATATCCCCTCCCCTTTAAGGAGGGAGGCTGATAATGATGATAATGATGAAGTATGTAGGGTATTAAAAAAATAATCAAGTACTTATTTTTGTACATAAATTTTAATTACTCCCGTAATAGGGCTCAACATTCGGATTTTCATTAGCAGTCCCTATAAATCTCCCTATATAATTAAAGCTCTATTTAAGGTGACCCATAAACGATGCGTAAGAATATGGTAGCAGCCTTTCCACCTCCTCATAAACTTTTTATGCTTCATAAATGTGTCAGTAATAAATATAAATTCATGGGTTTTCGAGGTTGTTCCCTGTTTTTTCTAGTCATGTTCGTAACGTCAACGAGCCTTTGATTTTTATTACACTAGCAAACGCCTGCGACTACGCCTGCGAGCAAAATATTGTTTTGCATGCACTCATCTAAGAACACCAAAATAATAAAAAAAATACATAACCCTTTTTAGCGTACCTAGAAGTATCAAGCAAAAATTTATGTCAAATACTCAAGTCTGAAAGGTCACACACAATAATAGAAGGTCAACTTTATTGTTGTGTGTTCTGTCAGTGAAACATTTTTCTCAGGAAAATGTTTTATGCGCCATCTTGAGCGTTACATCCTAAAATGCGAAAGTAACTCTGTCTGTCTTGCTTTCACTCTACAACTACTGAACCGATTTAAATGAAATTTGGTACACAGTAAGTCTAGAGCCTGAAAAAGGACATAGGCTACTTTTAATTGCGAAAAAAGGGTTGTAAGGCGTTAAAGGGGAGATGAAATGTTGTATGAAAGTATCGTCATAGCAGTTGATTAGATATTAATAAATATGACATTCAAAGCTTAGAAAAATTAGGCAGCCGTAATAACTAATTCCACGCGGGCGAAGTCGCGGGCAAAAGCTAGTGGTTATATATATTATAGTACAACAGATCATAGACAAAGAACTTTGACATTTTTACCACAGATCAAAATTAAATTGTGTATGTAGGTATTGAACAAAATATAAAATTAAACTTTCAACTACCTCGTTAGTGTTTACTCTACGTGGCTTCGAATAACGAGATCCTGGTTTATATTTCAAGCTCTAAGTTAGGAACTTCTCAACTCAGTGCTGTAAACTTGATGTTACGTTCCCGTGCCAGTACCGATGATAATTACCGTGGACATCTGATCGGTACAGACTCGAACAAAATCATGTTAAGCCCGCCAACCCGCTCTGGATCAGGCTAGTGGGCAGTTCTACATTCCCTCTCCTATAATGAGGAAGACATGAACCCTAATGCGCTGTTAAAATAAGTTGACAATGATAAAATAAATTCTTAAGTTTTATAAGTAAATTCCAAATTGATGCCGCTTCTAGAAATCTTTTCGTGGTTAATTGAAATACGTGAACCAAAAAATGTTATTAAAGTGTCACCTTCAGTGCTATCAAACAATTTGTTCGACGATGTTTAACAGTAACTTGAACTCGATGAAAGCACCCAAAATATTCTAAATGAATGGTCTGAATCAACGAGATACTCAAGAATTTGTCTAGAATTTAGATATATAAAAAAATGTTTTAGGTATGTTAATGTGAAGCGCATTGTTTTTTATTTAATAATAGGGAATAACTTAAATATATGTATAACATAACATAAACATAACATCACGCCTTGTTCCCATAGGGGTAGGCAGAGACCACATCCTTCCATTTGCTACGGTCCTTGCAAACTTCCTTAGCTTCTTCCACTCTCATTAATACTTTCATGCAAGTTCGTCGCTTTAGGGTACTCTTGACCTGGCCATTTTTTAAAAGGACCAAATTCAGGACGAATTTGGTCCAGGAACATTCGCCTAGGCCTTCCCCTTCCAACATTTCCATTCACCCTCGCCTTGTAAATCTCTTTTGTTAATCTTCTTTCATCCATTCTCTCTACATGTCCAAACCATCTAAGCATCCCTTTCTCAATTTTAGTCACTACATCCTCTTTTACACCACACTTTTCTCTTATCACACTATTTTTAACTCTGTCACACAATTTTAACCCGCACATACTCCTCAATGCTCTCATCTCTACTGCATTTATTTTACTTTTGTGCTTCTTCTGCCATACCCAACTTTCACTACCATACATAAGTGTGGGCACCAACACACCTCTATGCACAGCCAGCCTTGCCTTTTGGGACACTTTCTGGCTGTTCATAAATGCATACAGAGCACCATTCACCAAGTTCCCGGCATTTACTCTTCTTTCAATGTCACTCTCACACGTTCCATCTTTCGTAAATTTACTACCCAGGTATACAAACTCTTTTACTTCTTCCACTTTTTCTCCATCTATCACAATATTACAATCTGTCACATATTCATCTCTTTCAAAAACCATTACTTTCGTTTTGCTAACATTCACTTTCATTCCTTTCCTTTTCAGAGCTACATTCATAATAGTTACCATTTTCTGTAACTCATTAGCAGACGATGCAAGCAATACTTGATCGTCGGCATAGAGAAGACATTTGATGAGTAACTCGTTCATTCTTAAACCAAATACACTTTCTTTCAAATCTGTCAAGCAGTTGTCCATGTATAAATTAAACAGCCATGGCGACGCTACACATCCATATAATTTTATTTATCTATACATATATGTATAGATAAATAAAATTGTTGTAAATGTTGTGTTAATATTATTTCTGAAAATAGATGCGTGTTCACTTATAGATTTAACATAGCTTCAAGCAACGTAGGTATATACTTAGGCTTTGATTTTGAGATTGAACTAACGATAATGTAGCTAGTCTAAAATAAATTGTATGTGGGTGTTTTCATGCAAAATTTGCAAGTTCGTTGCGCAATTATTGAAACCATGATTTGGCGCAAATTAAAACATTTTATATACGATCGATGCCGCGCTTCGATGCGAACTGAAAACATCAAAAGTAATTATTTAGAGTGGAAAATTTGCGAACACGATACCGGTTCACGATTGGAATGCAATGTATGATTAAATCTATGCTCTCTGATGTTCGAATCTTGTTTAATACATGTATTCTTGCTAACATGCGACTTTGTATACCATTAACTCTTTAGAAATATTATGAAATAGTAGTATTTTGTATAAATACCTTCTTCTTCTTTAGCCATTCTCTACCATTTTCGTGTAGGCCTCCTTCTATCTCTTCCATTTCTTTCTATTTTAGGATGTCAAAATCCTATTACTGCCCGCTACCTTAATGATGTCATTCTTCCACCTCATTTGTGGTCTTCCCACAGGCCGTTTTCGGTCCCACGGTCGCCATTCTAAGACGGTCTTGCACCACGAATAAATTTTTCGGGCTACATATCCCGCCCACTGCCATTTTAGATTCGACATTCGTTGCACGATATCAGAGACCTTACTCTGTTTTCTGAGCCACTTATTTGTCTTCTTGTCCCTGAGAGTAACTTCTACCAGTTTCCTTTCCATCGCCCTTTCGGCTACACTAAGTTTGTGAAAAATATCTTTGGTGGTTACCCAAGTTTCAGCTCCATAGGTTAGGACTGGCAAGATGCTCTGATTAAATATACGTGCTTTTTGGTGACAAGTGATATTCGTTTTGAAGGCAAAATCTAATTTGGAGAAGGCTGCCCAACCCAGTCTAATGCGCTTTTGGATTTCGTTGGCCTGGTTCACCTTGCCCATTTTTATTTCTTGGCCTAGGTAGATGTACTTGTCAACTTGCTCGATGGTTTCACCGTCTACTACAATCCTAGCAGTGGCTGTTGTTTCTGTAGTCATGTACTTTGTTTTTTCTAAATTCATTTGTAGACCGACTTTCAAAGATGCGCTATACGCTATAGCACATAGCGTATAAATACCTACCTACCATACCTACTATACATAAAAACCTAATAACAGTGTCTTCCACCACACATAAGTAAAATTTGTCTGATTTTGAAGTCTTCGTAAGTAATAAACGAATTAATTTATAAACTTAAGAGATAAATAAAGCCTAAGGCCGCAAGAATTTATACCACCGTGTTTGGACATTGTTTGTTATTTTGTTAAGAACTGAGGACCATCAAGTGTAATATGAATCTCTAATTTGAAATCTACAAAATTTTTAATTATCTTATGAATAATGATGAGTTCATTGCAATGATTCACTATTTGATAATAATATTTTTGTGTAAGCATATGCAAATGGTTCTTAAAATATTAGTTCAAACTTCTGTCTTTCACAGAATTATTTCGTCAAATAATCAAACACATTTTTCACAGGATTATTTCGTGTCAATACTACTAAATGATGCAAAACGCTTGGGATTTCAAAAGAAACCACATGTACCGCAAACAATAAGTAAATTCGTAAGAATATAGTTTTTATTTAATAAAATAGTTTTAATACGAATGATCGCTTCGTAATACAAAAGCCACGTTTTTCAGACTCCAATGTTATAAACTCCAAAATCACTTAACGAGGTTTTATACAGTTTTCATAAATCGATGAAATAAATAAGGAGCAATTATAAGTTATATAATTTATTAAGGTTGGATTTAATTTCCGACATTAGGAATATATTAATTACAACACTTACTACTTTTTACTTAATAACCAACCACCAAACAGTTTGGTATGAAATTTTGCACAGAGATAGGTTAATGTCTGTATATATAGTACACAGGCTACTTTTTATACCAACATTCTCAAAGGAGCGGGATGAAACTGTATCACCACTACTAAGTGTATACATAAGAGTACCAACGAGCCATATATACCAATTTACTTACCATACGAAGTCGAGGCAGGTTTTAAATAAAACTACAAATATTAATAAAAGTTAAGTAATATGTAACAAACTTTGTAAGTCTTGAGAAATCAGTTCAATATACGTAAGAATTTCCCGAAACGTAGATTTATGATCGAATACTTGTATAATTTCATACACGTCTTTAATTTATACCGATTAATGCGCGATGGATTTATAAGACGGAGGTCCTGGGTTCGATTCCCGGCGGGGCAAATTGAGATTTTTCTTAATTTGTCTTGGTCTGGCTGGTAGGCTTTCGCCGTGGCTAGTTACCACGCTACCGACAAAGACGTACTGCCAAGCGATTTAGCGTTCCGGTACGATGTCGTGTAGAAACTGATAGAGGTGTGGATTTCATCTTACTCCTAACACGTTAGCCCTCTTCCATCTTAGATTGCATCATCACTTAACATCAAGTGTGATAGCAGTCAAGGGCCAACATGTAGTCGATAAAATAAGTAAATAAATATCTATACCATTATATTTTTCTTTTTAACAACATTAAATAATGTGCTCAAGAATCAATTTATATAGGGAAGGCATTTATTTTATTTATTAAATACCTATTTGATTTCTTTACGCCATCAGACTGGAATAAGTTAACTTAATAATTTAAAATTTAAATTCACATAAGATTTCGTATATTCGTAATTAATATCATGCAGTTCTAAAATTGTAATTTTGACTGCATACGAGCCATTTTACAATACTTTAGATTGGGTAAATAAACTTAATTTTAAACCTAATAATAGTAATAATCCATAATTAGTTTGCAATAACCAATAAATATTTGCAGAACTATTTTCAAAATCATGACAACAAAACGTTAGATTGTAAAGAAATTCTTGCGGCAGCGATTACTTGAGCAGATTTCACATTTTATTCCCTCGTGTAGGCAAATTTAGTTGAACAGTTACCGATACTTCAATCCCACTCATAGATCAACGTCAGGTTGAATTAAGATTAAGAATGAGTGTGTAAATAGGGGAACTTTATGTGTGTGTAGTCGGATATATTGTAACAAATTAGCTTCCTGGTTTGTGCTGAAGAAAACAAGTCTCAATAGCGACAGTATTAGAAGCCGGACTTAACACTGATGATCGTTTGTTCGATTCCCGCGTTTGATCTATTGTGATTACACACATTGCGTCGAAGAGTCGCGATTTGTCATGTTTTTTGTCTAAAGTTGCATATATAGAATAAAATTATACAAATATAGAATCTAATATTTGTATAACACAACTTTATATTTTCATCATTATCAGCCTATTAACGGCGTTCTACAGAGCCAGGTCTACTGCATTATAGGAGAGCGAATATGGAGCGTTCACCCACCACGCTGCAATGAGGGTTGGCCGGCTTAGGGTTACAATGTTTAATTTTTAACGTTCAATATAAGATGTTGATGGCAGTGACCGGAAAATTTCATAAAAGAATAAAAATCAGAATTATTCCGTGACCCGATCTAGGATAAGAACCCAGGACATCGTGATCGAAACCACACAAGCTAACCACTACACCAACGGAGCAGCACCTTAATGATGAGAAAATAGAGACATATATTATAGTTTGAAGACGGCTACGCTTTAACTCTGCGCTGCGAAAGCTGAGCCTAAGACAATACTCACTACTTTTTGTATATATTTATTAACAACATATTTGTATTGTATTGATAAACAAAAATATTTATCATATTGCAGCTACATGGGTAATATTATTTAAAATAATTATTAAAGTATAAAGAGAAAGAACAATAAAAATTTGCATAGCAATATAAAAGCACATCCAGAGGCGGCCATACATTCAATTAATATTAAATTAAATTCAACTCACTAAGTAGATATAGCTAATGAGTACAATTCTAATTTAGCGGTGCTAAACTAGTTCATTGATTGCATAAATAATTGCTTTTGATAACATTTTACTACCAACTCAGTACATCATTAGAGTTAACAAACTAGATGACTAAACCAATTGTACCTACAAGTAGGTATTATTCAATCATTATTTTTATTCTATCATTTATTTATTTACATTTCTTTTTAAATTTTCAACAATGCTTATAAAGCAACTATAAAAACACTATTAAAAATTTATAAAAAAATCCATTCCGCCTGCTGCGGGGCCCGGGGGTCCAAGCAACCGGTGGTCAGGGCTCCAGAGTGAGGAACCTCCTCACAACACGCGCCGTTTCAAGAATTACTGCCTTCTGTATCCGACCCTTGATCCAACAATTAAGCGAAAGATTTTAAGATGTTCGTCAAAGCTATAAGATCGTTGACTGAAACGACTATAGGAACAATCATTGTTGAATCAACATTCCACATGGCGGTAATCTCATGAGCAAGGTCCAAGTATTTTGATACTTTTTCCTTTTTAGCTTTCACCAGATTATCATCATGTGGAACAGTAATATCAACAATCATTGCACGGCGCGTTAATCGATCAATTATCACTATATTAGGTCTATTGGCTACAATATACCTATCAGTGATAATTGTTCGATCAATTATTAGCAGCCTATTTTAATGCCCTATAAAGTGCCAAACCTCCCTCCTTGCAGGAAAGGGAATCATCATCATGAATATCAGCTACTAAGGGTCCACTATTGGACCAGACCTCCCTCCTTGTAGAAGAGGGAATACATGACACATACTCGTAAATATAGCTAGCTCTTAAATTCCCTCTTTGTCATCGATCACACAATCATGGTGTTAATGATTAAAATAATACTTGGCATATACGACTGATGCCGCGTTGCAAGAACGACATCTTGATTTACCGTTCCGGTACGATGTCGTGTAGACACTGAAAGGGGTGTGGATTTTCGTACCACTCCTAACAAGTTAGCCCGCTTCCATCTTAGACTGCATCATCACTTAACATCAGGTGTGATAGCAGTCAAGGGCCAATTTGTAGTCGATAAAAAAAAATCTTGATGATCCTTAATGGAGTTCTTCTAATCTTTTCTTATCTTTACGACGTATCTCTATGTATAACTTTAAATGAATAGTTAATAATGCTATTTTTAAGAAAAACTGACAAATTTAAGCGACAGTGTCACCAAAATTGCGAAGTTGATTATTCTGTCAGATATATGTGTAGAGTCAACATCTCCTGAGAATGTTCCAGTTTAGAGTCTATCTCCTGAGAATGTTTCAGTTTAGAGTCTCTCTCCTGAGAATGTTCCAGTTTAGAGTCTATCTCCTGAGAATGTTCCAGTTTAGAGTCTATCTCCTGAGAATGTTCCAGTTTAGAGTCTATCTCCTGAGAATGTTCCAGTTTAGAGTCTATCTCCTGAGAATGTTCCAGTTTAGAGTCTATCTCCTGAGAATGTTTCAGTTTAGAGTCTATCTCCTGAAAATGTTTCAGTTTAGAGTCTATCTCCTGAGAATGTTCCAGTTTAGAGTCTATCTCCTGAGAATGTTCCAGTTTAGAGTCTATCTCCTGAGAATGTTCCAGTTTTGAGTCTATCTCCTGAGAATGTTCTAGTTTAGAGTCTATCTCCTGAGAATGTTCCAGTTTAGAGTATATCTCCTGAGAATGTTCCAGTTTAGAGTCTATCTCCTGAGAATGTTCCAGTTTAGAGTCTATCTCCTGAGAATGTTCCAGTTTAGAGTCTATCTCCTGAGAATGTTCCAGTTTAGAGTCTATCTCTTGAGAATGTTCCAGTTTAGAGTATATCTCTTGAGAATGTTCCAGTTTAGAGTCTATCTCCTGAGAATGTTCCAGTTTAGAGTCTATGTAAAGAGTATTCTGTCGGATCTGGGTGACTTTATTTATTTATTCTTGATTTGTACACCACATCAAAACATAGAAAAGAGACATAAAATGCATGAAGTAGTACTGGTACAAAAGGCGGCCTCATCGTTTAACAGCGATTTCTTCCAAGCAATCATAGGATTAGGAAACCATTAGGACACTAGGATGGAGGTGGTGAATAATACGTTTAAATGCATACATTCAATACATATACATTAATACATAAACAATTACACAAAATACCTATACAATAACCACAATAGAGATCTTAAGATAGTATACCTAATATAAATGAAATACAGCATAAAAAAAGGAATTCTAGGGCTTTGATGATTACCTATCGTCGGCTTATCGCGGAAAATAGCAAAATGAATATTATGAACTTCCGCAAAGTAACACCTACTTTTATCAAATCTTGTCTAAATAACTTTTCGCTCAATGTAGAGAATTCTACTAAGAAAGAGTACGGTTCTGAAATAGCAAGATTAAATGGATACTTCGATAAAGTATAAGTTTATAAAGAGCTCTTAACTCAGTGCAGAAGGGTTGTTCTCTCTTTCATATTCGACGATATTAAACCTTACATGCAAACTAAAAAGTGCTCCATGCGACCCTCGAGAATATGTTCAATATTTTACTTTACCTACTTAGTAATACACTATAGCGCCGTATTCTGCTCTGTATGTCGATTCTTGAAAAAAACGTCAGTTTTAAAGCCGACATGCCACGGTTGCGAAGCGGATATAACAGAAATCGGTATTCTCCAATGACATTTTGCCATATTAAACTGACAGTCGAACTAAAAGTGACACAGTAGACGAGATGTAAGCGAGATGTTCGTACGATGTATTTTTTTCAAGAATCGACATACTGTTTGTAGTATTTTTTATTTCGCCGGTGGTTTGTTATAATGGTGTAGGAATAAAGTGTAAAAAAAAAGACGCATAGCATTTTTTATCACCGTCTCCGCGCTGTACCTTTCGCTACGACAGTTGAACCACCAAGAACACCGGAACCTCTGAAGTAGTGCGAAGTGACAAGAACCCGAACCAGCACGGGACCCCTGACCTTGCGGTACGAAGCTCAAGAACTCTTGCGTCAAGAGAGACGAAGTTTCGCAACCCTTTTTTTTTCGAACCCCTGAACATTGTCACAATTTTGTGAATTGGGATAATTGAACTATAACTACAGTCGACTAAATCCCGGAGGTTTTAACGACACTCGGAGACTGCCGCGGTAAAGCTATTGCATAGCATTTTTTATCAACTTATGCTTACCTTTCGACGTCATCGGGCCCGTGGCCTAGCGGTAAGGGTAGGGTAGGTAAAAAAATAAAAATTGCGGAACCGACAGGATTCGAACCCACGTCTCTCTAGCAATCCGGGCTCTTAGAGCGCCCTACCGCTAGGCTACGGTCCCAATGACATCGGTGCCGAAATTGTGCTTTTGATATTCAGGGAGGGTTAGGTTTTTTTCGTTACGGAATTTCTGGATTCAGTCTCCACGCTCAAGGCCCGAGATAGAAGTTATGCAATAGCTTAATAATCTTTAATTTGTTAAATTATCCAACACGCATTAATAGTAGTAGCTACAATAAATAATAAGTACCAATTTATCTTCTTGCCATTTTCCGCAAAAAGTATCTAGCAAATTTTTCTTCACAAAATATCGACTCCAGTCGTGCCGACATCTAATATTCTTTCAAATAACTCGTCTAAGAGATGTTTGTAATAATAATAACTAAGGAATGACATAATTTACACCATAATTGTATATTGACTTGAAAAGTCTATCTAGCGTAGACTGTAATGTTAAAGAAAGGAATTATTAGCAAGCTTTTATTTGTCTTGCCCTATTTATAGTGTGTATGGACTGCCTCGTTGGTCTAGTGCCTAGTAAGCCTATCTGGCTTTGATCATGAGGTCCTGAGTTCGGATCGTGGGTCGGGTCACGGAATTATTCTGAGTTTTTCATTCTTCTATGAAATTCTCAGTATATTCCAAGCCTGGAGACGGGAAGTTGGTGGTGTTACACCACCGTGCCTCGGTGAGCACGTTAAGCCGTTGGTCTCGGTCAGTATGATCGTTAATAAATGACACATTATCACCCTTAGCTCGCAAACCCGCATTGAAGCAGCATGGTGGGTCTACGCTCCATATCCCCTCTCCTACTGGGAGGGAGGACTGGCTCAGTAGTGGGCCGTTAATAGGCTGATAATGATGATGATAATGATGGACTACCGATAGAATTGATAATTAAGCAAATTGTGAATTGTATCGTTGATACAATTTATAATCGTAACTCAAAAAAAACATGCGATGACAATGACGCAAGTTTCATGCTTTTTGTTCACCCAAAGAGTGCGCAACCGCCTAGAGAAGCTTTCGTTCCAAAAAGGAGGTATTTTCCGCAAAGTATTTATAACTCTCTATAAACATTCAGAGCATTCAAAAACATGATCGTAAGAGCCAAAATTCCATTAGCGTTAATCGTGTTTTAACCTTTAATTAGTTACGTATGCAAATAAGCTTATTGGTGACGTAAGTGTAGCGATCAAAAGTTCACTTTGCTCTTGAATTGATTGGCTTCAGCAACGACGCGCAATCTGAAATTCATAAACCTACGCTTGTGTACTTTACATAAATGTGGACATTTAGAACTGAACGATTTGTTCGGCATTTGCTATTTCTGTCAAATTCAAGGTTGTAGTGCGAGCGCCGTTGGTAAATGCACTTTGTAGGTCGGGTTTCTTGTAAGCTCTGTGGACTGTTTTTCTTATCGGTATAAGCAACTAGAGATACAAAGTTAACTATAGTTCAT
This sequence comes from Mycalesis mineus, assembly GCA_034621355.1. Classification (NCBI taxonomy): domain Eukaryota; kingdom Metazoa; phylum Arthropoda; class Insecta; order Lepidoptera; family Nymphalidae; genus Mycalesis; species Mycalesis mineus. Next base: position 8,353,218 of record CM067885.1, read on the forward strand.
AGACCTTTCTATGATAGAGATTATAAATTATGTAATAAGGCTAAAGACTTAATACCTACGCCTCAATTGATGGTTATAAGGCGGCAATTTAAAGGACGTGATCCATACATGCCCTACGAAGAGTTGTTGTATAGGCAATGGTTTTCCACTAATCATCCAGTGACCATAGGCGTGGTCACTTAATCATTGTTATAAAAAAAATGTGTGCGTGTACTAGCGTACACTCGTAAGAAGTGAAACTAACTAATCAACATTCTAGTATTAGAAAAAATTGATACCATAATTACAGAATTGAAAAATAATCATGTGACAATAAAACATTACACCTAAGTAAGAAAAAGAGATGTAAAAACTTACTTTTTTAGAAACTTCTGGAATTAGAATTAAAATAAACCCTTTGATTTTGCTGATCACTTCAATATAACATATATATATATTTATCACGTCACTTCCATAAGTCAAAGATGGCGCGTAACGGAAAAATGTGACGCGTAACGAAAAAAAAAAAAGAATTGTAATCATGTTGCAATTTAAAATTACAAGAAAAAGGATTTCAAAACCTACAGAACACTTCTATTAACAACTTAATACAAATATAATCTTTAGTAAAAAGTGTTAGTAAATACATAAAAAAATTACTCATACCAGTTTCACAGTCCATGTTACTCGAACCATTAAGATTGATTGACAGTTTATAAAAAAAAATAAACAGCTTAAAACATAACCTTTTTAGCTTCGTTGTAGTCGAGTAAAAAAACAAATACGTTTTACCAAGATTTAGAAGGGATAACAGGATTATTTAGTCTGCCTTTGCCGGAGAACAGCCTATAATCTGATAGGATTTCCTCTAAATTATAGGATTAGAGGTTCTCTCTAGCGAGGGTAGACTACTAATAATTTATAACAAGTAAATGCATCGCCATCATAATATATTGTCCATCATATTATGAAACAAGGGAACTCACAAAATTTAAAGTAAAATTCAACACCTATTTTAATTAAAGGGGTGAATTCTATTTTTTTATTATTATTTTTACTTGGACATAATAATATTTTTTTATTTACACTAGAACGCGTTTGACAATCTATTGTAAAATCATTTCTAAGGCACGCCCCACTATTTGTCGCAAGGGGTAACCGAAGGGTGCGGGGAGTACAGTTCGAACATCAGTCTCGATTCGACCACGGCTCGGTGTACATAGGTATTCTAGTTTGTGTCACTGTGTGTCGTGACCTAACGCAAAGTTGCTCTACTTCAATTTCTTGATCAATATTATATTTATAATGTCAAGAAAAACGGATCGTATGGTACTTAAAAGTCAGGCATGTACATGGTTTTTCATTCATTTTTTTTTTTTAAAATGGTATTTTTAAAAACAATTAAACAGATTTTTTAGGCAAGAGAAATAATTTTAAAAGTATATGATTTTATGAAACAGGAAGCAAGTAATAATCATGTAGAAAAATTAACAGATGCACGCTGGAGAACTGCACAGGCTACTGGAATATCTGAAAGAAGAGTCACAAGAATTTTATACGAAAAGAAGATGCAAGAGATGAAATCGAGTAAAGACAAACAAATATAACAACAATTGAGCAAAGTAATGAAGCAACATCATCGTATTCAACCAAAGGCACAAGTACTGTAGTTATTACGTCACCAATGAAAAAAAGTCCAGTGGTATCAAGAAAAATTGATCTTGATGAATTCGATTTTGGCGTAGTAAGACGCACTATTCAAGATTTTCGCATAGAGTATAATCAATACCCAAAAAGTGCCTTAACAGACCGTATACAGTATAGTGGGTGCAAAACAACACTAAGAACGCCATAATATAAACATGGTTTTAGATGGAGAAAAACTGAATATTTCAATCGAAAAGTGTTAATGAATGCATGACATTCAAATGTCAAGACTCAAGTACTTAAAACAGGTTAAATCTCTACGCAATGCTGGTAGATCTATTGTATACACCGATGAGACATACATACATACTAACCACGTGCAAAATAAGTCGTGGTTAGAAAAGGATTCAAAGACTAAAGGTATAAAGCAAAAGCTATCAAAAGGGGAACGTACGATTATAACTCACGCTGGAAGTGCAGCTGGATTCATACCTAACGCTTTGTTAGCATTTAGAGCATAAATAAAGACTGGGGACTATCATGACAATATGAATACAGAAAATTATTTAATGTGGTTAAACGATAAATTTATACCCAATCTTTTGAAAAATGCCGTGGTTGTTTTAGACAATGCAGCTTATCGTAATTCTTATTCAAAAAAATACCGACATCTCACTCCAAGAAAATGGAAATGTAAGGCTTGGCTTTCTGAAAATAATATTCAGTTTGAAACGAGAATTAAAATTAGAATTTAGAATCAAATTCTAATTTTAAAAGCTCGGTTCGTAACATATGTTATTAAAAAATATAAAGATAAATTCCGAACGTACAAAGTGAACGACTTATTAAATGATCACGGGTTTTTGTTCTGCGGTTGCCACCATATCACCCGTAAATAATCCTATAGAAAATTTTTGGCGCATAGCTAAAAATTTTGTTGCCAGTCGTAATATTTATCAAAGTTTTTCTTCATTAACACTCATTTTAAACGAAGCTTTTAATAAAATAACCAATGACGTTTGGGCCATTACGTGTCAACACGTTGAAAAAATAGAAACTGAGTATTTGAAATATTTCGATTTGGATTTCAATTTTACCATAAATTCAAGTTCTGAATCAAATACTTCTGATTTAAATGACGATTCGAACTAATTTGAGGATGTGTGTGATGACTTTTTTATTAATTCTTTATTTCTCAATGTTGTTTTTTTATTATAATTATTAGATATATAGCCGCAGTTCTATGTAATTCAGGTATTCTATACATTACCAACAAGGCAATGTACCTAGGGCTTCCAGGCAATATAATATATGATATATAAGAAAATGATTATCCATTACATAGTAATGTAAGTAAGGTGAAGTATTTTCCTAAGGAATATGTAGAGTACCTACGCGTCTATCGACGACGACGACGATGATGATGATGATGACAATATATTGAATTCACAATATTTTTTTTATATGCAGGACCAACATGTATTATTTATTTTGAAAAGAAGTTATAATGAAGTAGAGCATACTGGAAGTTAAACTTTACATTCTTTTTGACATAACTAACTTGATACTTTGCGTGAGTATGTACACATTGCTACTCGTCACGTAGTAATAGAACTAACATTTTTTTTTATCGACTACAAGTTAGCCCTTGACTGCTATCACACCTGATGTTAAGTGATGATAATTGGAAGTCGGCTTATTTTCTAAATAAAAAAAAAAAGTTAACAATTTAATTTTCTTAAGGAATATGTAGAGTACCTACGGGTCTATCGACGACGACGATGATAATGATGATGATGACAATATATTTAATTCACAATATTTTTTTTAGGACCAACAAGCATTATTTATTTTAAAAAGAAGTTATAATGAAGTAGAGCATACATGAAGTTAAACTTTACATTCTTCTTGACTTAACGAACTTGATACTTTGTGTGAGTGTGCACACATTGCTACTCGTCACGTAGTAATAGAACTCACAATCTTACAGTTATTACACACTTGCACTGCAAGCGTTTGAAAAACAAAAAACGACGAGCCTTAGTGGATTAAACGATCTATACTTTGAGTGATCTTAAGTTACATAATATCATCATTTAATTACTAAAACATAGCCTCGATAGCTCCACAATAAGTACCTAAATGGTTTTTTTTCCGCCCACTAGGACTAGGTCTCCTGCCTTACACTGGCTCTTTGTTGAAAATAGGAAAAAGAAATTAATACAAAATACTATGCAGTAAACCAACGCAATGTAAAATTATGTATCTGTACTGATTCTACTTGTGATATTGTTTGACCTTTGCCGTAAACGGATCTTCGTCTTCGACCTTCACATTATTTAAATTATAATAAATCCTGCTTGTATATTTATCATTTAGTCAGTTTACGTTCAGCAATTTTCTTATTACAATGACTCTGGCGTAGTAGTTGCTTTGCAATGTGTATAATCGAGAAGTTGGTTTTTACTCAACTCAGTAGCGTTTTTCTGTAACGAAAGACAGTGTGAGTTTAAGAATCAAATTTAAGAATAATTTGTCTTTTGTACCAATGGTGCGCCAAATCCTGTAACTTGCCAAAGTTGACCGCCGAGTCGGATTGTATAAGGAAAAGCGAGAACGTTTTTCTGGGCAACATTTTAAGTTTTTCACATGTTATTCTTCGAGTCGTTATCGCCCAACAACACATATTACATTGCAATTCAATCTACATAGTGAAATACCACCGATTGACTCATCGCGAATCACTGACTTGACATCAAAATTTAGCATAGTAATTAATTTCGCGAAGTAAACGCTAAGAACTGATTTCTTGATATCAGATTGCTGAATACAGCTACTATTTATATAGACGTCATATAATTTTAGTATAGAGTTGCATGATAACTTTATTATACAACAAATTTAACGGGAAGTAACAAAGTAGAGAATAGTTTCAGTGGAGACATTTAACAAGACACAACTGAAATATCTTCCGCCTTAATCTCTGTTTCTAACGAGATCCGTCCTTCATTATACCGGTATATACTAAGTGAATGCCGACTGTGAAACTGTACTGAATTTGAAAGCTTACTTGACGAAGGATAGGTATACGCTATTCAGTATTGTGGCAGCCGCAAATTGGTAAAGTTTTAAAATTATTATCTAACCGTGACCTTGTCACTGACTTCCGACTGGTTCTATTGAAACAATCGGGCCAGATAACCAAGCCTATCGTTTGTTGAGAAGTTTCTCTTACACAAATAGATAGGAACTATAGACCAAAGGCTTTTACATTTCCTATTAATACTCCTAGATAGGCTGTTACGAACTAAACTGAAACTTAAGCACTGTTTTGGATCGCGTGGGTTTTGTTTGAAGTTGGTGTCTGTTGAATGTATTATAGTTATTAATTAACAGAGTTTGCAGTTACCTAAGCAAACTTTAATAATTTCTGAATGTTTTTTGTAATTCGTAAGTCTCCAATAACCACAAAAGGTAATATAATAAGAACTGATATAATAAGATCTGACGACCTCCGTGCAGTGGTATGCGCGGTGGATTTATAAGGCGGAGGTCCTGGATTCGATTCCCGGCAGGGCAGATTGAGATTTTTCTTAATTTGTTTTGGTCTGGCTGGTGGGAAGCTTTCGTCGTGGCTACCATTCTACCGACAAAGACGTACCGTCAAGCGATTTAGCGGTAGAAACCGATAGGGGTGTGGATTTCATCCTACCAGGTGTGATGGCAGTCAAGGGCCAACTTGTAGGCATTAAAAAAAGACTACCTGAAACTAATGGTGATAATTTCATTAGAGAAAAATTTAAATGCTAATTCTATAATAAATACCTCTAATTATTATGACTCTGTTTGTTTAGTTTCTATTTAATTATTGTTTAGCGCTGACATCTTAAGACATTGTACACAGATAGCTAGTTTATCATTAATTTATTTATATCAACCCACGACCAAGCTAGATCGCCCTCCTTTCAGGAGAGAATATATGGAGTTTAGACTCGTCACTCTGCTCCAATGTAATTATCGAGCTCAAGATAATAATGTGTTGATAATGATGACACATTTTCTTTGAAGAAAACGATTAGGTAAAGCACCCGCGGCATTCGACAGTAATCCTCCTAATACAAATCTTACCATCCATCACCGAGGCATTAAGAGAATACAGAAGCAGTAACAATATAGTAGGTTCAGATTTGCGAGACACACTAATTAATATCAGATTGAATCGAGGTGTATTATTTGAACTTGAATGTAGACGGATCTGCGTTTCTATAGAGACGTGTAATTACCCATAACGAATCTAAGTCCAATATTGGAGGATTGATTAGCTAGTAACGAGATATTCAATCGATTTCGAGTAGATTTAGGTTATATGTGTAAAAACCTACTAATAATCAATGTACAGAATTTTTGACCTAATAACGGTCGAATTAAGGATTTGTTGTTTGATTCATTGATTGGTTAGCTTATGTATTAAAAAGTCCGTAGTTTTTTTTTTATTGAGAAAGAATACAATAAGGAACTTAAGCTAACTTATCCTAATAACTATACAAATCATGCCCACGTGGAATGGTGGCAAGAATACTGGCTGCATTTCCGCGTTGGATAGCCAGGCTAATCCTTTGCGCAAAAAATAAGCCAGCCCTTCGGTCACCAGTTGAGGCAATTAGGCGCGGTGAAATGTTACGAAAGTATTTTTTGGCACTGCGACTCCATGGCCCAAGGGTCTCCACGGCAAAAGGTACAAATATGTAACTCTCTGTCAGAGAGGCATACTTGTGCCACTTACCGGTTTCAGCCTTTTCTGCTGAAACTCTCTGATTCTGTCTCCCTGATATGACACGGAGCCAATGTGTCAACGCAAGTAGCGTCCCACATTAGGGCCCGTCCCACTTTCCAGGGAACCAGCGTCAATCCATCAGGTTTGAATTGTGGATCGGTAAATATTAAGCTTTTTTGGCCGGGTATCTTTAAATTATTATGATTTAGTTGTTACAAAAACAACCATTATATCACTCAATCTAACATCATACTGACATGGGAGCATTATTGTGAGTCCAAGCTTTCTTATAAAAACAGATATTAGCATATTTTAATGGTAATCTGAAGTGTGTAATAAATTTTTACTGTCATTATTTTATGAAATTTTTTACATGTTATACCTACCTATTACGTTTCCTATAAATGGTATCATAAAACTGAACAATTTAATAATGCCATTTTACATATTTTTAAAACGTGAAAATTTAATATCATCTTTTCAATCCGGTATTCATTTAAACATGTAATATCGGAGTTTTTTGTAAAGTCGCATTTTTATGATACAGTTAAACGATCTTGTAACGTGAGGTATTAGCTCTACGATTTACGAGACGGCGGAAATTGATCTTTATCCTGTTTTCTAAGAAAAGTCTTTGATCTCGTATCACTTTTTACTTCTTGTAACATGTAAAAAATAAAAAATATATCAGTTCAATGATCCAATAGAAATAAGCATACCAAAAATCTGATGAAAATAGCACTTTTTTTAAATTAATTTTAATATTAAATTTTTTAACTTTAGTATTAGTTAGTTTTAATATTAAATTTTGCCAGTTTCGTTCAAATTCGGTGCAATATGATGAGTTTACGAAAGAAAAATACTGCCTATAATTTATTTATATTATTTTCGTCCAACTCTATTACAGCTATACAAAAAAAACGCATGCATTATTTAGTACCTACTACCCATTATTACTAGTAATTATTGTTACTATGTAGAAGGGTAAGAAATCATAAGGTCACAAATTTGCATACAGTCCACATACTCGTAAATCCGTGACGTTGCATTTGTTGGCGAGTTCACGAGAAAAGGCTATGAATATGTAACCATATTACATAAAATTATGTTACGTAATATAATCGCGGTGTGGGCAAAGTAAAGAACTATGATACACATACAGAAAGCTATTGCCTGCAGCTTTGCTCACGTGCAACAGGTACTTGTCTACACTCGTACTCTTTTTCTATAATATAAGGTAAACGGCATCATCACTTAACATCAGGCGTGATAGCAGTCAAGGGACAACTTGTAGTCGATAAAAAAAACTATTTCTTTAGGCTATTCTATACCCTTTAGAGTTAAAATTGCGCCAGAAACTAGTGCAAAGAAAAATATAAAAGCATAGGTATAACTAGTTCAAAGAAAAAGAAAAGCACAGTATGTATCGATAAAGTTTTGGTCGTGGACTGAAGTGGAACAACTGAGCAAAAATCATATTTTGGGAGTCATAAGACTTACATTCAGCAGTGATTAAGAGGATAAGTTCATACAGGCAGTGCAACGTAAGACCTGAACTTAATGTGGGCAAGGTACATTTAGCAAGACCCTCTGGTAGATCTGATAGGCAAGAAGAATATATATATAAATATATAGTCCATGGTGTCTTAAACTGCCTACCCCTTACTACGCTTCTGCTTTCAGCGTATTTCATGATAATCTGTTACGGTGTAAAAAGATGACAAGATCTGTTAAGTAGGCATTTTAGATATTACTAAGTTTTGGTATTTTTCGCTCTACAGCAATACTGTAAAGATTTTTTTATGATTGATACACTCGTATTAGTGAGCCGCAAAAACCTTATGAAAAAATCTTGTATGTCATTAATTTTTATAACATACTCGTAAGGCACGTTTAACGTGAAAGATACATTAAAATTTCCTTTTTAGCGTTCCTTCAATCAACGTCATTTCACTCTTTCAATATATTTAAACGAGAAATTCCATAGGATATAATATATACTAGGATAGACGACTTTGTCCGCGTGGAAATTTAGAACCATTTTTTTTACGCATAGATTAAATATTGGTTTTGTTCCGCAACGAGACATTATTAATTAAAGGCGTAAATGATCCCTTTAAAAATATTACATATATTTTTAATGAAAACTGTATGAAAACCCGTTGTATAGATAAATAATATTAAACTCAAGATGAGAGTTTGTTTAATCTTATGTTAATATTGGAAACTGGAGGAATGTTAAGTTTGAACTTTTCGTTTGTATTGTTAAAATGCCCGAGCTTTACTTGGTCATCTATAAATATAAAAGTCAATTATTGTGAAAGTGCTTACCTAATCAATATTTCAATGAAAATATAATATTTCATCCACCCGGAAATTTTGCTGATGCCATTTAATCTTAACACGATCAACAGAATACCTACAAGGAATATTTTAGCGAGCATCGACGTGGCCATAATTCCTCTTTCGCGTTCAATAAGCCCGATGCTTTTTGCTAGGAATTTATGACAATAGGCCAAGCAGGTAAGGTCAGAATAACTTACCGGCTCACAATAGGAGGAGGATCTCAAACTGTATTTCATGTATAGGTATGTTAATATTATGTCTTCGTCAATGAAACCATTTAATTTAATCAGGTATTGATTCAAAAGTGATTCACAGATTCGGAGTTCTTTGAACTTATTACACTTATAACAGTAGACACTTTTTATTTTTTTAGAAATATATAATGTCGAAAATTGGGGAACCAATGGCTACCGTGACCTTTCTTTCGGTATGGCTGTGTAAGACTTTTTAACAAAAAGATTATAGTCAGGTCATAATTTCGTGTTGAACATATGTTTTTGGTTTTTGTCAAAATTACTAAGTCAAATTATCTTTGTACAATAAAATGTTTATGATAATTTTAAATCGTCAATATGTAACTTTTAGAGTATGTAAAAAAAATGGTGATAATTAAAGTCGGACACTTAAAATTAAAGCTCTTCGGTCCCAGAAGAGCCCAAAAAAAACTCAGCCAGGTAATTTCTTTTATATCACCATCTTACATTTTACTTTTAGTCAATCAAATAACTAATTGCTGTACTTGCCGACGGATTGCAAACAAATAGGTTATTAAATACCGTGCTCTTCCGCAGACTAGAAAAATAAAACAAAAACGTACTCTGCCATAAAAATCCATTCATAAAACTTTTTCAATAAAGTGGTCTGGTTATTTATTCTGTTGCAATTGAAATACTAATTGGACTCAATAATTTTTTAGATTGTCATTGTTGGTTTTAACAATATTAATTGTGTATCCATATGACTCTCTAAATTGAATATAAGTCCATTATCAACGAGTTACTGTCGTTGGAGTTTGAAGACAGCGCAATAAGACTCAATAACCTTATCGACTTTTGGGCTGGTTTGATTCAAATTCAAATTCAAATTCATTTATTTAGCATACTTTACATGTCATGGACCCTGTTAGGGTGTTGCTAATATTATATAAACTTAAGAAACTAATATTAATACATGGAACCAATTGTAGTTTAATTACAATTAAATTACAATTAAATAAGATAAATATTAAAGTCTAAACATAAAATAATAATAATAATTTGTCAAATGGTTTACGTCAAATACTCTTTTATGTCATAATAGCATTTGTCTATAAGCCATTTGTTCAATTTGATTTTAAAGTTAACTAAATGTAATCGTTCAATATCTTCTGGCAATTTGTTATATACTTTTACAGCCATACAGTATGCGCTTTTCATGTAAGAACTACAACTAAGCTTCGCTACAACTAATTTGTTAGGATGTCTGACTTGCTTATTAGTATTGATTCGTCTTATTGATTATATAAATGCCATGAACACCTCGTTTGTCTAGTCCTGTAGTCCTAGTAGGTCCTGGGCCCGAATAATTCTGAGTTTTTAATTTTTCTACGAAACATTCAGTTCACTCCAAGTCTGGAGTCGCAAAATTGGTAGTGATACACCCCCGTGCTTCGCAAAGCACGTTAAGCCGTTGGTCCCGGTCATTTTCTCCCAAAGCCTGCCATTGAAGCAGCTTGACGGGTCTACGCTCTCTCCCCTCTACTATGGGGAGGAAGGCCTGAACCTGTAGTGGGCCCCTAATATATAAAAGCAAAATAAAAACTTGGGTAAAAAAAATTAAATTTATGATTTGTCACAACTATACGATCAGTAACAAAGCTGTACAAATTGCAAGCATTGGTATATAATGTAAATGGAAGTCCTCCGTTATTGTAATTGTCTTTTAACAAAGATTGTTCATTATCGTGTAATTTACTTAACCTTTATTTAGTTTACAAATGGCGTTACCGCGTCGCTCCCCTTCAATACAGCAAGTGGTCCCCAGGGAGACACTTTCACAAGGGCGAGTGTCCAAATTATGTGCATTTTAAATTTATAGCGAATTTAAACCTGAAGAAATGTATGTAATGATAATACTTGCCAAGTTATACATACCTACATTTTATTTTCTTTTTACAGTTTTATAGTATTATCCTACAAAAGTCGTCTACTGCACTGTCTAATCGCGAAGCAAACATTAATATCAATGCCGCCATTCATGAGATTATACCCGATAAACAGATAAACAAAACCGTTATAATATTGTAGGTGTAGTACTTAACTACATTAAGGTTTTAATAAAAAAGCGCATTTATTTAAATTAGATATATTAAATAATCAAAACGTTTTATAATTTACTTTATTATATAATATTTTTTACATTTAATAATACTATTAAAACTAACTTATTCTAAAAGTATAACATTTAGTATATTGTCCTACTTTCCCTAGGGTACAAAAAAGGTGATTTTTAAACTAGAATTAAAAAGGTTTAAAAATAATTCCACACCGCGATGTGCACGTTGCCCGGAGAGCCTCTCACGGCACGCTCCGGCATTATAAATAACTCGCGCTAAAATGAGAACCTTAATAAGTGTAAACGAGGACTCGAGGTACACTACTAAAGTTTAGTAGGTAGTCAAGATTATGAAACGGTTGCATAATAGGGGTTGTTAAACCAAATTATGTACCGTTTCATACTTTAGTATTAATAATCTCAAAATTATTATAACGTTTGAGCAAAAGACAGCAGTAGCATTACTTAATTACACAAATAAGTGATACCAAAATTCGAAATAGATAGACCATAGTCCTTACCTAAACCTGATGACGTGGTGGGTCTACGTTACATATCCAAGAGGATATGGAGCATAGACCCACTAGGCGTGTAGACAAAAGAGGTCCTGGCCCTTTTTTTCCGCAGGAAGGTAGGTACTCTACCTCCCCTACTTCCTTGGTCAGCACGGTTCCTTGGCAGTACTTCGTGCTGACCTTCCTGATTTTAATTTCCGCGCGCTTTCTTTTCGCTTGATATATTCAAGGTAAAGCTTGTATTCATCAAAACTCAAATTTGTTTATTGCTCGGTTTTAGAGCACTTGTATCGCCAACACATAAATCGCTTCTTTAATTTTATTAAAAACTTTTCAGTGCGTCCGTGTGTCATCTGCGAAATTATAGCTTCTAAACAAAGCTTTATTATATTATAGGACAATTACACACATCGCTATATAGCCCAAAGTAAGCGTACTCGTAAGTAGCTTGTGTTAAGGGTACTATGATAACTGATGAATATTTATATATATATTATACATAAATACTTAATTATAAATATATAGATAAACACCCAGACACTGGAAAACATCCATTCTCATCACACAAACATTTTCCAGATGTGGGAATCGAACCCACAGCCTAGGACACAGAAGCAGGGTCACTACCCACTGCGCCACTCGGCCGTCGAGTTTAGAAAACATTATGACGAGGTGTTTTTACTTGAAGATAGTTGTAATGGTAAGAGACATTGTCATACGTCGTTATTCCGGCTAATTTAAAGTTTGTCACTGTCGGGTGATTTTAAATTTTCTGTTCAATGATTTAGCAGTTAGGTATGTTACGTAAAGACTTTGTTTCTACTGGTTAAATGTTTGGAAAGAATGTAAATAAATGACATCTGTGTACTGTTTCACGCTTTCAAAGTATAGACGGTTCGTCGGTTTACAACACAAAATTTATTACGTTCGGAAATCATTTAGCGCTTGCTCGCCGTCTAAACATCTGTTGTGGTGGCCGATGTTTTTACATATGTTAGTGTACTAAAAATAAACGCAATTATCTCCAATTTTAGGCGGCAGGTTAACAAACCATCGGTGAATACGATGACAGACATTAGTGTGAAAGTGTCGTTTTGGCATTGGGCCAGATTCGGAAAGGATTTTTCGGCCACACTTTTTATGGGTTCACAAAAAGGGTTACAATGCGCGACATGGAATTCACAGTGAATTAACGATGTTTTGAGAATAGCTTTGATGTGATATCACTGTAAACATTAAGACTTCGTAATATGATTGATGGGACGTTTGGATACTTTTAAATGCTCCTAAAATGAAGGAGACAATATTAGCATAAATTATTCGTCTTGACTTGGTTTGTACGACTCAGCTGAAAGTCAGCGTCCTATAAAGGTAATTATTATCTATTAAATGCGTAACTCTGTGCTCTGCACATAAGGTGAGATCCGTGTAACCTAGGGGTTCCATAGCACACAGCCACATTTCTGAAAAAAATAATGGTAAAAAGAATATAACAGGATTATATTTCAATGTTATATTAGGAATTAGAGAAAAATCAAAATGTTTCTATCAATAAGTCAGTAAATAAGGAATTATTGTAGTTACCTACTCCTTAGAGCGAGAGTATGTGATGACGTATAAGCATACCTTTGTCATTTTATAAAAGTTAAAAAGAGATAAAGTTTCATCTTTCATGAAATGTCAAAAATATAGCAATCATAGATTCTAAGGACATGTCCCCCAGACATAATTACAATTAGTACTGATAATAATCATTAGGGTGATAGGTAATAAATATATTGATAGCAAACGGAGTTAAAGTTCCTGATCGAATATTTTTAAGGTACAAATATTATTGACGGCCTCCGTGGCGCAGTGGGTAGTGACCCTGCTTCTGCGTCCTAGGCTGTGGGTTCGATTCCCACATCTGGAAAATGTTTGTGTGATGAACATGGATGTTTTCCAGTATCTGGGTGTATATCTATATATTATAAGTATTTATGTATAATATATGACGGCGCCTGCGTCATCGTACGCGACTAGAAAGAAGTCTGTGAACTGCACGTGCACCAGCTACACCCTCTTACGGCTGCGCATCGTTCTATAGCTCCACTCATCCCACTACTTGAGTCATTCTAAGTTGTATAAAAGGAGCGGGTCTACAACTGGTGGGCATTCTTGGCTCTGGCGTGCCACGGTGCAGACGTTGTACTTTGCTTATCGCTTAACCTAGACAATTCGGATAATTAATTTGTGCAAACGAATTAATTATTACTCTCAGCTAGAGTCGCGGTGTTTTGGGGTTACATTAATTAACATGAGACGTTACGTATCATTGCAATACCAAAATTTGCCAGTAGTAATTCACTGTTAATTAAATTGCTGTTAATTATTCTTTCAGTTATCTATTTGTGGGTTAGTTATAATTACTCTAAATACAAAGGATTACCCTATTATTTTATTCACTATGTCTGACCCACTTTCGACATATATATATATATATCGGCGGAGTAGTATCATGACAGCTACTCGGCTAAGTTCGGTGGTGACGGGAATGACCGATCGATGCCGATATAAGGCAGCGGTCTGGAGAGACTAGGCGTTCACTGCGACCACATAGTGACCTTGAACATGACGGCCGTCACTAAATTTAAACTACACCCGTGTCACAGCTCTGTTCGAAGTTGTTTTAGCCACGTTCCGAGTTATTCTGTAATTCTTAACTTGAATATGATTCCAGTCTTTGTACATATATATAAAAATATTCATCAGTCATCATAGTACCCATAACACAAGCTATCTAAGCTTACTTTGGGGCTTTATAGCGATGTGTGAAATTTTCCTATAATATTTATTTATTTATTATAAAGTCTAAATCCCATAGTCGTGATACAATTTTTCCGTTTTCAAAATGGGGTCACCACGTGAAACTTCAATAACACGAACAAAATATTGTTATCGGAATCGTATCTGCCGCGACTTTGATTGATGATTTATTTGAGTTCAGTGATTTGTCATAATTCTCAGTTTCAGTGGAAGTTTTAAACTTGAAGAGCGCTCGGACAGTAAGAGAAAGGCGTCTTTATTTCTATGTTTTGTCTTGCGCGTTCTTGTAATTATCAAATATGTTCATTAGTTTAGGCGTGATTACGTAACAAGCAGATAGACTTACTTACATTTAAAATATTGGTATAGTTTATAGCTACCCCATTCAATTTCACGATTATTAAATTTTATTTATCTATCTACAGAAACAATAGGTACTTTTGTTATTATTTTCCGGAGAAGTTGTATCTACTTACTCTAACAAAATTGAAAAATATCAGGGCGCGTTTATTTGAAACGAATTTGTTAGCGCCGACACAACGCGCTTTCGCGTGGAGGCCGCGCGGCCGCCGCGCGGCGACCGTCTGCAAGTGTCTGAACAACGCGCTGCTATTGCGAAATACACTTTATTGATTCAGTAACTACGGTTTAAATTCAATGGGCAAGAAATAATCACTTTTTACATCGCCATTGCTCGCCAACTTTGATTAATTTCATTTACTCAAGTTTTGTCTTTAATTTAATTATTAAATTAAAATAATTTTGCACTTAACTTAACATGTGCCAAATATGCGGAATTTAAGTAAAAAGAACAAAGTTATAATTGCATATTACTTGTACGAAAAATGCAAAGAAGAAGAAAAAAAGATCATTTTCTAAATTCAATTGCAAGCAACTTCATACTGACTGAAAAGGGAGACGGGGGAGGCTGTCCTAGCTTTCGACATTGTCGACGACCACCACGACCAACTGGCCACGCGGCGTCCGCACGCCTCCGCGCGGTCTCCGCGCAGCCGCCGCGTGTTTACGTGATACATAGCAACTTAAATGCTGTTGCGTAGATAATATAGAATTTACATTTGACAATAACGTATGCGTTAACGCGGCGGCAAAGTGGTTGCTGCGCGGCTGCCGCAAGAAAATTTTCGCGTCGTCTAAGTGCAGCCTCAGCCTATATAACGGCCCACTGCAGGGCCAGATCACCCTTCTTATTGAGAGGGGATATGGAGATAATGAACGATCACTATCAGAGTGACCTAGCCCGACGGCTAAACGTGCTCTCCGAGGCACGGGGCTGCCTCGTTGGTCTAGCGGTTAGCCTCCTTCGCTTCGATCACAAGGTCCTGGGTTCGATACCTGAATAATTCTGAGTAATTCAATAATAACATTATATCATCATTAATTACTTATGCCGAATCAATTACACATTACAATACGTTTACTAATATGTTAATCATGACTAATGTGACATTTACCTTGTTGATAAAACTATGAGCCGATAAAACTTTGGGTAGATATCATATTTTCTGTAGATTTCGGTAGCTTTGAGGATAAAGTCGGAACGTAATTTGAAACGATTAATTAATAACGATTTCTTTGGTATCTTATATTGGAAACCGTTTTTTGTTTTATTTTTAAAATAGATCGCAATTATTTACGAGTGACAACATAAATGGTAGTAGCAGTTACCTATTTACTGTTAATTTGAAGATACATTATAGGTCATAGAAAAGACGATAGAAGTGCATACTATATTTTCACAGTTCAAATCTAATCATCGTCATTATCAGCCTATTAACGGCCCACTACAGGGCCAGGCCTCCCTCCTTATAGGAGAGGGGATATGGAGCGTACACCCACCACGCTGCTCCAATGCGGGTTGGTGGACTTAGGGTGATATTGTTTCATTTATTAACGCTCACTATCAGATGTTGATGATAGTAACCGACGGCTTAACGTGCTCTCCGAGGCACGGGGGTGTAACACCACCAACATCCAGACTCCGGGCTTGGAATGTACTGAACATTTCATAGAAGAATGAAAAAGCTCAGAATTGTTCCGTGACCCGACCCAGGGATCGAACCCAGGACCTCGTGATCGAAGCCACATAGGCTAACCACTAGACTAACGAGGCAGTCGTCTAATCTAATCATACTTAATTATAATTTCTTTTACGTGTATATTAGAACATGACCAAAATCTTCGATCGATTAAGTATATTATACTCGTAGTAGACGTGGTTTGGCAAATAGCCAGAGCCCGGTATGTGCCGGACGCATGCCTTGACTCTTTAATAATTAGTTTACTTCTTGGTAGCAATAAAAAGTGTTAGAAAGAAAACAATCATCACCTTTGAACTGAACCCATATTGTGAACGCCGCAATATTTGAACAAATTGTCTTTCCATTGCTATATTTATTAGAACTTGATATGCCTCACTGAAACATACTATTTTGTAAAGAACAACAATAAATTACCAATTTTTTATGTTTTTTCTGACAGTGAATCAGATCTCTACAAAAGTGACTTCGCTCGATTGCCATGAAACGTAGTATTTTTTTTTATTGACTACAAGTTGGCGCTTGACTGCTATCACACCTGATGTTAAGTGATAATGCAATCTAAGATGGAAGCGGACTAACTTGTTAGGAGTAGGATGGAAATCCACACCCCTTGTGGTTTCTACACGACATCGTACCGGAACGCTAAATCGCTTGGCGGTAGGGTGGTAAATAGCCACGGCGAAAAGCCTCCCACCAGCAAGACCAAGACAAATTAAGAAAAATCTCAATCTGCCCCGCCGGGAATCGAACCCGGACCCTCCGTCTTCCGAGGCCATCAAAGTATAGTTATAGTTACTCATTACGCGATGTAGACACTCTCTAAGAATGAATTTCTCGATACTCTCTCGGAAAAGGAATCTAAACGTGGGTACGGATTGAAACCTAGTACGCTCGCCCTAGACATACAATCTAGAGCCTCGACATTCTAAGTATATTAAACTAATATAGTGATACAGATGTATCACTATATATATATATATATATATATATATATAAGATAACCGCTTCAAAATCTGTTTAGATGTTTAAATGCTCGGTTTATCTTCACAGAAATCCCTATGATATTCAAAAATCCCTGCAAAATCGGTTTGTTAATTTTGTATTAAATAACACCCTAAAATCTTCTAAAACATAAATATCAAAGGTAACCACTAATGTATATTCCTAAACAAAATAATTTAGCACGCAAATCCCCGTGTTACCTGTAAGGGGGTTACGGAAGAGCAATAACGAACAGTTTCACTTCGATATTATTTATTGACGCAAGCCGTAAGCTTCCTTTGAATAAAGCAATATGTAATACCAAATATATCAAACCGTTTTAAATACTCAAGCGCCGCAATGTCTGTCTGCGGTCATGATATTCAACAACATTTTGATCAGACTGTCGACCTTCGTGGCGCAGTGGTATGCGCGGTGGATTTATAAGACGGAGGTCCTGGGTTCGATTCCGCGGGGCGGGGCAATTACCCTACCGACAAAGACGTCCGCAGATTTCCCCAATTTATCAATTCAAATTAGCCGATCTTGGATTGCATCATCACTAACATCAGATGTGATTGCAAATTTCCTAGAAGAAAGAAAACCTACTTCAGGGCCAGGCCTTCCTCCTTTTATAGAGCGTAGACCCACCACGCTGATCTAATGCGTCGTTAATTTACTAACAATAATTATAATATAATGTTGATGATAGTAACTAGGACCGACCAAGGCATTCGAACCACTTTATAATTCAGGACTTCGAAAAAGCCACATAAGCTTATCATTACGCAACGAGGCAGTCAGGTCATGTTACTATTTAATAAATGTGGATTTCTCGAAATAACAGAAGGGGCGACCCGTGTACCCGAGGGTACCTGTAATAATAATTTCTGGAATAAAAGACAAACAGATTTGTCCTTTTTCGAGATTATACCTTTTTCCAGAAAGATATGAAGTAACGATTGTCAAGAGTAGTAAAGCTCTTTGTAAATTAAAACTCTTTCTGTGAAATGTTTTTGATTTTCTTTCTTCCGAGCACAGATTAATGATAACTCTTGTTGCGCTAGACCAAAGCGAAGCCAATGTATAATCTGTGTTTTGAGTAACTTTTCGCAAAATTTTCGTCCAAAATACCTCAGTGCCTGAAGACGAAGGTCTTCGAACAGTGCGTGTTGCCAGTGATGACATACGGATCCGAGACTTGGTCGCTAACTGCGGGCTTCATAAGAAGGCTCAGAGTCACTCAGCGGGCGATGGAAAGAGCAATGCTCGGAGTATCTCTGCGTGATCGAATCAGAAATGAGGAGATACGCAGAAGAACCAAAATAACCGACATAGCTCAGCGAGTCGCAGAACTGAAGTGGCAATGGGCGGGGCACGTGGTTCGAACAGCTGATGGACGTTGGGGGCCGAAGGTGCTAGAATAGCGACCCCGCACTGGAAAGCGCAGTGTTGGTCGACCCCCCACCAGGTGGACTGACGACATCAAACGGGTCGCAGGGAGCCGCTGGGCACATGCGACTCAGGATCGTTGTGTTTGGAAGTCCCTAAAAAAGGCCTATGTCCAGCAGTGGACGTCCATTGGCTGATAATGATGATGATGATGATGAAGTGCATCGAAATAGCACATTAGGCTGTTGGTCCCTGGCATTACGACACGACAAAATCAATCTTTATCACCTGAAGCCTGCCAATCCACGTTGGAACAACGCGGTGGTTCTAAGCTTGGACATACCCCGTCTGGTCCTTTAGTGGACCGTTGTAATAGGCTGCTGGAGATGATCGCTGTATATACCAGAGTTCGTTTAGAAATTGCCTGTTTAATCTGGCAATCGCACGTAAATTGAGGAGGAATCATGAAACGTTCATTCATGAATTTAACAAAACATGCCAAACAAAATTTTTAACAAAAAATAGAACCAACTCAAAACGCACTAAAAAGTAAAAAATAACTGTGTCATTTAGTTGCTTTAATTTACTTGAGCATGTCTATGAAGTCGGTCGAAATAAAAATTTTTATTTCTTACTTTTTAGTGATTTATCGCTACGTAACATACTCGTACTATACTGTCATAGTATATAGGGCACTTTGAGCCAAAAAGCTACCGATACTTACACAAAAACCGAAATCGCTGCAAGTGTGCCTATATAATTTGAAGAGTTCCTTCAATTTTCTCAGGATGTCATCATCAGATCATAACATGATGACAATGGGACCACCTTGGAAGTGTGCCCTTTCTAATAAAAAAAGAATTATCAAAATCGGACTAGTCTGTAAAAAGTTATGCGTGGTCATACATAAAAAAAAATATATACGTGTCGAATTGAGAACCACCTCCGTTTTTTTTCGTCGGTTAAAAAACAATAAAAAATCTGAAATCGAATTGAAAAGCAATAATTAGAAATTTAATTCTTCTAAAGTGTACATTAGAGCATGTTATATATTTATATCTAAAACTAGCTGACCCGGCAAACGTTGTTTTGCATTAAAAATTAAAAAAAAAATTTAGTTGAAAAATAGATGTTGGCCGATTCTCATAGATACCGGATAAGCACAAAAAAATTTCATCAAAATCGGTCAAGCCGTTTCGGAGGAGTATGGCAACGAAAAATGTGACACGAGAATTTTATATATTAGATACAGTAGGTATTAACGCTATCACCTTGACTTAAGTAATCTCAGCAGCCGTTGAAGATAAAATTTATATCGTCTATTTCCTAGATAACACTTGTCCGAGTTGATAAGAATGTATAACAGTAGTATAGTCGTGTCATACAAAATGCAAAATTTTCCTTAGAAAGATGATGATGATGATGTGACGGCCGAGTGGCGCAGTGGGTAGTGACCCTGCTTCTGCGTCCTAGGCCGTGGGTTCGATTCCCACATCTGGAAAATATTTGTGTGATGAGCATGGATGTTTTCCATTGTCCCAGACAATATTATAATGTTTATCTATATATTATAAGTATTTATGTATAATATATATAAAAATATTCATCAGTTATCATAGTACCCATAACACAAGCTACTTACGAGTACGCTTACTTTGGGGCTATATAGCGATGTGTGTAATTGTCCTATAATATTTAATTATTAAATTTATTTATTTATTATTTATGATATTTCGCATTTATTTTTCGGATAAATATGTATTTTTCTCTACAAGAAAAAATATGTCAAAGTTGAAGCATCCTTGGTCTACTGTATCTATCTATATAGAGAAATCTCTAGATAGAAGAGGTCTATCTCATGTAGAGAAAACGTTATATCGTTGCTTAATAACGAAATAAAAAAATTGAAATATAACTCTCTCTTTTTGTAGCACCTAAGGTTAGGTTTGGGTAGTTAGTAAACTGTTAAAACAACTTCGTATGGACACTTAAACTGTTAATTTTAGTTAATGGAATATTATTTTTAAATACACCAATCAACCCACACAACCTATTTATAAATTTACATCGACGCTTTCATAATTAAATTATAAGCCGTTATTTCATAACATTATTTTGTTGCATGCTAACAAAATGAAATATAATAAAACGCAGGACTACTACCTACTTTATCATTATCCTAAATTAATCATTATAAATTAATGAATAATAATAGAAACAAAACTTTTAGATCTTTTTATTACCTACAACTTTGCCATTCAACTCTTTTCCATACGACTTTTAGTTTTGTCGGAAATTTCGTTTTTACATCTAAACCCTCATCCCCTACCGCTTTCCGACCTCAGATCGCCCGTAATTTATTTTTCCTTTAATTTTTATGATATTCTCCTTATTTTCTGATGGGTTTCATTCTACTGCGATTTTCTTGTACTTTTTGTTAATTTTAAGGCTAATTGCACTGGAGTATAAGGGATTTTCCGAGAAATGTAATTGAGTAAACAAAGTTTATAGCATGTGCAGACGATCGTGGAAAATACAACTTTGCGAGCTTCAACAAGATTTTAATCACATTTTAAGGTTTAAGTTAAAGCATTGCGCGGTGCGCCCCACAAGAGCAATACATGTTCAACTACAAAGGCCAGAGGGTTCAGACTTGCGGTTTCCAAACTTAAGCTCAACCTTCTTACAGTTAAACTGATTGTGTTGGTGTAGCGTTAGAGCAGATATGTACTACTGTGTCGTGTCGTGTCGTGACGCGTAAGAAACGTATTGGTTTCATACAAGGGTTGCGAATTCGCCTATTTATGCATAATTTTTAAACGATAAAAAGGCGTTTAAGAGATTTTCTGTAAGGAACTGGGTGCTTAGTTCTATATTGTTTAAGTCATACTGTAAGACAATAATATTAAATAAGACTTGGTTGAGTTTGTTGTGGGCTGTTCTCGGAACATTGAATAATTGTAGCATAAAATATCTAGTTGAATTCGTTGTTGGCTCTTCGTGGATTAATGCGCGTTTGGAATCCTTGTAGATTTAATATTAAGTTTACGAACTTAAATCACCACACTTAAATCATCATTATTAATCATTCTTTTTTAATTTATATTGAAAAGTGTTACCCACACTTAAGGGATTATTTATATTTAAGAATAATCATAATATCAAAAATTGCGGAACCGACGGTATTCGAACCCGCGTCTCTCTGGCAATCCGGGCACTTAGAGCGCCTTACCGCTAGGCCACGATCCCGATGACATCGGTGCCGAAATGCTTTAATATTATGTTTTTGATGTCCAGGTATACGGACTGTAATGCCATCTATACTATGAAAGGAACGAATTGCCAAAGAGACGCGGGTTCGAATCCCGTCGGTTCCGCAATTTTTGATATTATGTTTAATTTTAAATATTATTAATAATGTTTCCGAAATTAAATAATCTAAAAACTACTTATAAAATTGAATTAATACATTTCGATTTAGACTTTTTTACTTACTTTATAATATTAGTAAAAGATTTAGAAATACATTGAAAACACACTGTATAGTGTTTCTAGTTCCAACCTACATTAAATGTATGAAACCGATACGCTTCTGAAGCGTCACGACACGCCACATAATGCTAGTCTAGGTTGTATATTAATGGGATTGTTCTTGATGTAATGCTATTAATTATACGCACAGAACATTATGGAAATTTGTAAATGGTGAGGCAGACTATTAATCAATGGTAACGGGAACCGTAAGAGAGATTAGTTCAGAATTGATCGTTTATTGTTAAAATTACGGTTAAATTTGACGGTCGAGTGGCTCAGTGGGTAGTGACCCTGCTTCTGCGTCCTAGGCCGTGGGTTCGATTCCCACATCTGAAAAATATTTGTGTGATGAGCATGGATGTTTTCCAGTGTCTGGGTGTTTATCTATATATGATAAGTATTTATGTATAATATATATAAAAATATTCATCAGTTATCATAGTACCCATAACACAAGCTACTTACGAGTACGCTTACTTTGGGGCTATATAGCGATGTGTGTAATTGTCCTATAATATTTATTTATTTATTTATTTATTTATTAGCTACACTTCTGTTTAATGAATGTGCTTTTCTATTGTCTTATATTGTGTTTATTTATATTTACTTACAAAGGACATAATCAAAGTGTAGTCTTTTGTTTTAAGCGATGTATGGTTAAAGTTAAATGTTTTGTCGTAGCGCGTCAGAAGCGTATCGGTTTTAATTATTTAAAGTACATTGCCGCTAGTTGCCACAAAAACACACTGTAATAAGCTCGGGTTAGAGAATTTATAAGGATATGTCATCATATCGGGGATTGGAATAGCCGTTTGGGAGTTGAAGGGAACATATAAATAGCGCGGATAGACTGACAGACAACAAGAATTTAAGACATTCCGCAGAAATGCAATAAAATATTTCTAATATCTATAAATTGCAAACAAAAATGACAAAGCACATGATAAACAATAGGTATTTCAGGCCTAATCACCAGAAAGGGTTTTTGCCCGGAATTTCTGGTTGCCTGGAACACAATTCACTTCTAGGCGAAAGTCTCAAGGATGCTAGAAAATATGAAAGGCAAATTACGATCTGCTGGATAGACCTAGAAAATGCGTTTGGTTTTGTCCAGCATGATCTATTGACTTTCGCCTTGAGGTGGTACAATTTTCCTGATCTAGTTATTGATTTAATCACTTCTTATTATTCAAAATTGAAATTCACCATAGCAGTAAACAATGAGTACTCAAAACCCCTACAATACAATGTGGGGCTGTTTCAAGGTTGCTGCTTATCCCCAATAGCTTTTAATGTAATCATCAATATTCTAATAGATAAATTAATTGTTCAAGAAAAGAAATGGGGCTATCGGTTTAAAATCAACAATAAATATACAGAGTCCATCTTAGCTTTTGCAGATGACCTTGCTTTACTGACACGAAACCCAAAACACTGTCAGGAGCTATTGAATTTAGTGGATGAGTTCTGCTCATGGACTGGTGGGCTGAGGGTAAAGCCAAGCAAATGTCACTGTCTATGTCTGGGGAGACGAAATACTAAATTTACATCTTATGATCCGGGTCTCTCTATTAGTGGCCAAAGTGTAACCACCATTGCTGAAGCATTGCCTTTTAAGTTCCTCGGTAGAAAGATTGATTACAAAGGACGCACACCATCCCTTGAGGTAGTCGTCGATAACTTCATAAATGACCTCAATAAGGTAGACCAACAGCCCATTAACAATATAAAAAAAGCGTGGGTCTATGACAACTATCTCACTTCACGTCTGACTTGGCCATTCCTCGTTTATGATATTGGCAGAACCCATCTAGCAAAACTAGATGCAAATGTCATAAAAACATTGAAGTCTTGGTTTGGTCTAGCACTCTCGGCTGACCCATCAACTCTATTCAGAGATTACAATAATTTTGGGTTAAAACTAAAAAGGCCATCGGAACTCTATAAACACCTCAGGGTTACCAGAACGCACATTCTAGTTAAGTCCCAGGACGAACTAGTTGCATCACTTCCTAAAGACGAGGGTGCCGGAAAACTTGACTCTAGGCTTCAATTTTACAAACAATTTATGGCAGGGGCTCAGGTAAATAGAACCGGGTTGGGTGCAAGACGTAAAAAGGAAGACCAAGACATAATAAAATCTTTTCTTAAACAAGATGAGGACGACAACTACAAAGTGCATGCCATGAACCTAGAAATGCAAAACGAGTGGTTAAACTTAGGCGAGTTCTGCATCCCTCTGGCTCTGAAGTGGCGCGCCTTGCTGTATGATTGGTCTCCTGCCTTATTGAAATTTTATCTTAATGCCTTTCAACTGACTCTCCCAGATCAGAGTAACCTAGTAAGATGGGGAAAAGCCTCGAAAAATCTTGCTATACCTGTGGTGAGGCAGTGGGCACTGCAAGGCATTTATTGGTAGGATGCAAGGTGCTCCTGGACAGGGGTCTCTACTCACGCCGCCACGACAGAGTACTAGAAATCATACGTGAAGCTATAAGCCTTTCAGTAGCTAGGGCTCAAAAAGGGTTGACGACGAATAAAAGACAAACTAACTTCGTTAAAGCAGGCTTAAGTACAAATTCCACCAGCAAGCCTTATTCAATTCTGGGCTCTGCTCCTGATTGGACTATATTAATGGACACGTATGATAAGCACTATAAAATCCCGGAAGACTTAGCTATTACGACATCTAGACCGGACATATTTCTTTTTTCCAAACAAATTAAACGTATAGTACTTGTCGAGCTTACAGTGCCGTGGGAAACAAACATCCCTAAAGACCATGTATTCAAAGTGAATAAATACTATGACCTTACTAATGAACTAACCAAAAATGGCTATGTGGTTAGTTTATACGCGGTAGAAGTGGGTGCGAGGGGTATACCAGCGAAGTCTCTCTACAACCTGCTAAAAGACCTTGGCCTTACTAGAAGCGCAGTAAGCTCCATATTGGAACGAGTGTCCAAAGCTGCACTAGTAGGGTCCTTCCGAATATGGTTGGGCAGGGAGAATAACTTGAACAGAGGAGGTGAGTGTTGACGCGCGTCACAAAGGGTACCCGAGTAAAGGGTAACCTACACCCGAGTCACAAGTCTCGGGCTCTGTTCGGAGTTTTTCTCTCAGCCACGCGATGGACCCGGCACCCGCACGGTGAATCCATGGAATGCTAAGATATTCGTCTCCTCTAAGTACTAAATTTATGTAACCTTCTGAAGCGTCACTACACAGAACAGTATATTCTTGCCTTTAGTCTTGGTTGTATATTAATGGGGTTGTGTTTGATCTAACGCTATTAATTAGACGCACAAAACATTATGTAAATTTGTAAACTGTTAGACTATTAATTTATCAATGGTAAACCCAGAGAGAGATTAAGTTTAGAATTGATCGTTTTATTGTTGTAAAATTAGCGACAATTATATTTAATTAAAGTGCTTTTCTGTTGTCTCATATCGTATGAATGAATTAATGAAAAATTTCTTTTTGAACACCAAATAAATGATCTAACAAATAGAAAATAAATTGAAAATAAAAACAATGTACAATTGGCGGTCTTATCGCTAATGACCGATCTCTTCCAGACAGCCTGTATAAGAGAGGAAAAGTGCACCTATTTTTATTTAATTAAAAAAAACACAAAGTAGAACTGTTTATTTTTTAATATTAAGTCACACATTAGAATGCTTTAGTGAAACATGCATGGCATGTTAATACCAACATATAAATTTCAGTTTTTAACTATCAACTTTTAGTATTTATTTACAATGAATTGTTTTAACTAACTATATGTACCTACATATTAATAAATATTTAATAGTTAAAAAAGTTTTAAAATAAAACAAGATTAATTTAACAAATAATTTCAGTTGTGACATAATTAATTTCAGTTTTCTTATAATTCCTTATAATTCTATGTATTATGTACTCATGTATTCTATGTGTAACTCTATGTGTAATGTACTATGTATAATGAATATAATTTTTTACCTAACGCTCGTTTTACTTTATTATTATGTGTGTGATCTTAAGTAGCCTCATCGAGACAAATATCTTAGTATTCCATGGATTCATGTCATATATTATTTGTAACTGCATATATATTTCTGTTACGCTGTTGATTACAAATAAATAATATAATAAAAAAAAGACGTGTGGCACTCGGAGACTGCCACGGTAAAGCTATTGCATAGCATTTTTTATCAACTTATGTTTACCTACCGACGTCATCGGGACCGTGGCCTAGCGGTAAGGCACTCTAGGCACTTAGAGAAGTGCCCGGATTGCCAGAGAGACACGGGTTCGCATCCCGTCAGTTCCGCAATTTTTTTTTTCAAGCGTGATAACAAAAAACAAAAAATGCGGAACCGACGGAATTCGAACCCGCGTCCCTCTGGCAATCCGGGCACTTAAAGCGCCTTACCGCTAGGCTACGGTTCCGATGACGTCGGTGCCGAAATTGTGCTTTTGATATTATGGTTTTGATATTCAGGGGGTGTTAGGTTTTTTTCGTTACGGAATTTTTAGATTCGGTCTCCACGCTCAAGGCCCGCGATAGAAGCTATGCAATAGCTTAATAAAAACAAACACAACAAATGCATTGGCATACAAATACTTAGAAGAGTAGACAACATACAGATTAATTTGGTATTGGGCTTAAATATGTAAGGATTTCGACGGTTCAGATTTCAGACTTGAATTGCGTCACAATGTTCCTAAGAAGCGTTTTAAAGTCAAACACCAATCTATCAGATTGTGATGGATTATAATCTTAGGCGGTCGAAACAAACACCGCTGTGTAATATCACATTAGGTTATGAACATTTGTAAGCTTCTACGTCAAATCGTTCATCTTCCAAAGAAACACAACGTTAGATATAAAATATTCATGAAAGGCCCGGTTTTTGTGGTATACACGGCGTTTGCGGAAATCTGTGGTTTCCGGTAGTTGGCTTTTAGCCGTTGAAATATTAAATAAAAATCTGCCTAGTGCGAGTCGCACTCGAGAACGTAGAGTTACGTATGAATCGAGCAAAAAAATTCTTGTGTGGGAGTCCCACTTGAATATTTCTTTTTAACCGACGAAAAAAAACGGAGGAGGTTCTCAATTCGACACGTATATATTTTTTTTTTATGTATGACCACGCATAACTTTTTACAGTGTTGTCCGATTTTGATAATTCTTTTTTTATTAGAAAAGGCATACATCCAAGGTGGTCCCATTGTCCTCATGTTAGGATCTGATGATGATATCCTGGGGAAATTGAGGGAACTCTTCAAATTTTGGAGGCACGCTTACAGCGATTTCGGTTTTTGTCTCGGTATCGGTAGCTTTTTGGCTACTAGTGCCATATAATATACTATGACAGTATAGTACAAGTACGTTACGTGGCGATAAATCAATAAAAAGTAAGAACTAAAAATTTTTAACAAAAAATAGAACCGACTCAAAAAGCACTAAAAAGTAAAAAATTACTGTGTCATTTAGTTGCTTTAATTTACTTAAGCATATCTAGGAGTCGGTGCCAGCCAAGGTTTCTACTTTCAAGGAAGTTACATAGAACCCACAAACTGCTTTACTACGTAAAATAAATGTTCCTTAAATTTGGCTGGCACCGACTTCATAGATATGCTTAAGTAAATTAAAGCAACTAAATGACACAGTTATTTTTTACTTTTTAGTGCTTTTTGAGTCGGTTCTATTTTTTGTTAAAAATTTTTTAGTATTGTATTTGTTGTTATAGCAGCAACAGAAATGCTTTTGTATGAAAATTTCAACTGTCTAAGTGTCAGATAGGATTCCGTTTTTCACCGTTTGGATACAAATTTACCCGGAAAAACCTGTCAATGTTTGTATTTGCTCTCATTATACGTTTATTTATTTTATTTATTTATTCTTTATTTGTACACCACCTTAGACAACATAAAAACATACAGAAACAATATTATGGAAGAAGTAGAGGTACAAAAGGCGGCCTTATCGCTTAATAGCGATTTCTTCCACCTTGGGCTTAGGAAAATATCAATACTAAGCTGCAGGTAGTGTATTTTAATAAGATACATACATTCAAATAATTACATACTACGTTGTGTTTTGCTATTTACTAATCCTAAACTTTGTTTATTATTAGACAGAGGTCACTTTAGAGTTTAGAACTATTCTATTTATAGAAATACATTTGCATCGCTAACACCACTGTTAAGCAAATTATGCTCAAGTAGAACACGGGGTGTCCGTAAGTGACAAACGCGACGCGATACTTACCACACGATGCTACGCGACGCGAAACAGTATGTCGATTATTGAAAAAAACGTCACTTTTGAAGCCGATGTACCACTTTTTTTTATCGACTACAAGTTGGCCCTTGACTGCTATCACACCTGATGTTAAGTGATGATGCAATCTAAGATGGAAGCGGGCTAACTTGTTAGGAGTAGGATGGAATCGAATAGGAATCCACACCCCTGTCGTTTTCTACACGATATCGTACCGGAACGCTAAATCGCTTGGCGGTGCGTCTTTGTCAGTAGGGTGGTAACTAGCCACGGCGAAAGCTTCCCACCAGCCAGACCAAGACAAATTAAGAAAAATCTCAATCTGCCCCGACGGAAATCGAACCCAGGACCTCCGTCTTATAAATCCACCGCGCATACCACTGCGCCACGGAGGTCGCCATGGTTGCATAGCATATGTAACACAAATCGGTATTCTCCAATTGACATTTTGCTATGTCGGACTAACAGTCAAATTGAAGATAGAATGACCGAAGAGATGTAAGCTAGATGTTCGTATGATATTTTTTTTTTTCAAGAATCGACATACGCCGCAGACTGCTGCATAGGACGCAAATAGCAAAAGCCGTTGTTTTCGATCGCGATCGCCGCGTTGGCAGCTTCGACTCGCGTAGTGTTTGTCGCTTACACACGACACCCCCAAATAAAAGTAACATTACACAGTTACAATGTTGGGATTTTTAACTTAACTCAGACTAGCCCAGAGCCAAAGAAAAGTGTCGGGACTTGATTTCCGCCTTGTAGCAAAATCGTCTCTATTGTTCCGATCACTAAAGTATAAACTTGTATAACTGCAATCAAGTGGCGCGTCAATAAATATTTTCTATATATTTCCATATTTGAATAATACAACTTTGTACTATTCAAATAAAAAAATAAATATGAATATAATATGACCCATCGCTTCGCTTTCAATCTGAGTTGAGCCTAAAAATATGTCTCTCAACTCAGTGCAACAGTACGAGTAAATAAAAATCTACAAGGTTTGCAAACTTGGAAATATGACTAGTAATTGGACTTGAAAGACCACTAGACCGATCCTTAGCTTTCCAGTATGTTTATTATTGTAGTTGTAGTTGCTCTTGATTCGAAGAAAAATGTATTTAGAATTCCTGAATAAATTAATAGCGTAGGATTTCAAGAAACTATAAAATGAATTGATGAAAGTAATTATTTTAGTTAAACATTAAATCTGCAGACAATACGTATTGTACTTGAACTTTTAATTACTGTTTGTCTGTGTAATTTTATTCGAAACTAGTGCTCTGCGTAGATCCTGTTCCTGTAGTATTAAGATTAAAAGCCAATGTTACTCCTTATAACATTAGGTTTAGCCAGTGAGATTCCCTTCAAAATCGGTCCAGCTTTTACAGAGACTAGTCTCTGTAAAAGCCGGAAAAAACTGACAAGCAGACAAACACCTTACTACTGCGAAATCCAAAGCGTCTTTCTGAACTAGAAAAACTAACTCAAGACGACAAACAACGTTTCATTTGGCGAAATCCGCTCAATAAAGCTCTATATTGTACACATACACATTGATATTAAAATTAATTCACCCTCAGTACGAGTAAGTAGTAATAAGCAGACTCCAAAATATAATATCCCGTCATCTGCGACAAACAACCCCAGTAAGCGTACATAAGCTACGCCGCCGTACTGTAGTGGAGAAAGAAGATATGGGAGCCAATAAACTTCATATAAAACGGATGCTCGAATTCGGACAAAGTGTGCCAGGGTAATCCGGAAAACGGACCCCGGTAATTCGGGATAATGCTAAGTAGAAAGAGGGTCAGTCACTAACGCTTAGGTACTTGATATTAACGTACCTATACGCGATACATTATCCCTGAAAGGTAAGCATTTATTTATACAGAACAGACATATACAACGCGCCTTGTAGAGATAAAATTGTAAGGTAATAGGTACTAATGCTACGTTATCTGTGAGCGTTATAGGCTATATTTTATATTTGTATTGCATATATTACCCGAGTTATCACAGCTTTTGTCGCGCGAGTCGAACCGTGAAATTTATTAAATCAGCTTTCTTTTTTATTAATTAATCGCTGCGTTAAATATTGGATATAATTATAAACATTGTTAAAAACTTTATGCATCTTAAAAAGTTCTACGAAAAAATCTGAAATAGCATATAATTATCTTTTATATTTTGGCAGATATACAACTTTTTGTGTTTTAAAAAATCATTTAATTCATATGCTTACGTTTACGTCATTATTTATACAACTAAACTTAAATCCTTCTCAAAATAAATTATTTAATAATCACAAGGATGTTATAGAGATAAGATTTGCCTTTTACATTTTTCTTACAAAAAAGGCTAGGTAAGCATTTATTTATACAGAACAGACACATACAACGCGCCTGTAGAGATAAAATTGTAAGGTAATAGGTAGGGTCTTTAAGCTCCTATATGCCTTTTGAACCCAGATCTAATTGAAGAAAAATGGAATTTAGGTCTGCTAAAGTCTTTCTTAGTCTACGTTTTCAGGTTTGCTAGTTTGTGTAGGTAAAGTCTGGCTTGCTCAAAATGTGCTTATGATACTGAAATCAGGAATTTGTTGCCACCTGGAAGCTTTCATTGTAAACTAGTTTCAACGCTGTTTTAGCAAGTGACAAAGTTAGTTAATGTAATTAAAAGTATACCTGTATTTTTAGTGATAAAGATATTGCAAGCTGACGGAATTTGGAAGAACCTGTAATATTTATATATGTTTGTCTTTTTACAGGAAGTTTTCAGGCACGTTTAGTACCGTTGTATTCGTTTCTTCTCCGAATATTGGCATTTAGTATCCATTTCTAGGAACACATTAATGAATTCAGAGAAGTTTTAATTTAGCCTTTGTTAAAACAAAGACCCAAGTAGATAGTAATACATTACGTGGGCATAAAATCTGTGGCTCTTTTATGGAGGACTGTGTGATTGTCGAAAGTAAATTATCCGGAAGGTCGTTCTAACAGTTTAACAGGCGAATATTCACTTTTATGTGAAAGCTTCAAGTCCTCTTTTACATTTTTATACCTAAACAAAACAAAGCTTTTTTATGGAACCTCGGAATAATCTGTTTTCTGTTTTTATACCGTAAAAAGTTACATAATAGGTTTTTTAAAAAGTTATGTTTTATACTGTTTATTACTTACTGAACTTTTTAACAGATTGTGAGCCTTATTTTTTAGCCGTTGATTAGGTATATTTCTCCTAGGTATACCTATTTTTTTAAACTGAAATGAAACCGAAATGAAATGAAAAAATTTTTAACAAAACATAGAACCGACTCAAAACGCACTGAAAAGTGAAAAATAACTGTGTCATTTAGTTGCTTTAATTTACTTAAGCATATCTATGAAGTCGGTGCCAGCAAGTTAAAGGAATATGTATTTAACGTAGTAAAGCAGTTTGTGGGTTCTAGGTAATGTTCTTAAAGTAGAAACCTTGCTGGCACCGACTCCTAGATATGCTTAAATAAATTAAATGACACAGTTTTTTTTTACTTTTTAGTGCGTTTTGAGTCGGTTCTATTTTTTGTTAAAAATTTTTATTTCTTACTTTTTAGTGATTTATCGCCACGTAACGTACTCGTATTATATTTTCATAGTATATTATACGGCACTAGTAGCCAAAAAGCTACGGATACCGGGACAAAGACCGAAATCGCTGTAAGCATGCCTCCAAAATTTGAAGAGTTCCTTGAATCTCCCCAGGATATCATCATCAGATCCTAACATGATGACAATGGAACCACCTTGGAAGTATGCCCTAACTAATAAAAAAAGAATTATCAAAATCGGACAACTCTGTAAAAAATTATGCGTGGCCATACATAAAAAAAAAATACGTGTCGAATTGAGATGAGAACCTTCTCCGTTTTTTTTCACCGGTTAAAAAGATAAATGCGTGCGGCTCCAATTGAACTTTAACCATTTGTTTTTCAGTTGACCTACAAACAAATCTTTTTAAGTTGTAGCTAATTGAGATCTTCGAAAGTCGCCCTTAGATAGAATATTTATAGATTTAGACCGTAATTAATGTCCACAGAATCACCGTTAGCTTAGGCGAACGCCAAAGATCAAAGGGTTTATCCATTTTAGGAACGCTTTAATACTACTTAATTAGCATTTAGCAAAGCCATTAAATTGTTATGTTCCAATACAATCGAAAATATTTACTCTAGTTAACATAATAGAGATATTCATCAACGCTGAATTAACAAACGGCTATTAGCAGTTCCATGCAAACGAGCTACAGTAGTTTCAAAGTGGATTGGTCAGCATGAAGGTCAGCGGTGAACAAGAGATACAACGTGCGATATCATCAGACGGGGTAATTAACTAGATGTCCTTTGTGCAGGTAACTAAGCCCCTCTCGCATTATGTTGATAATCTCTACTATATGTCGGCGTTATCGTCAAAAGCAGGATTACTGCAAAACTGCAATGATTACCTCACGGGAAGCCTTAAAATGTACGCGCTGTATGTTGGTAGTGCAATTTCCGCTATTTTCATTTCATGTTTATTTCTGAGCGCTCAGCACCCACATAATGTACAGATACTGGATTTATTGTAAATTTTGTCAATAAAATTAACGTATAGGAATTGCTTTTTAATATTTGATGTGTTTTATAGATACATAAACAGCGTTATATAACAAAATGACCAATATCTTCCTATTCCCAGCAACTAAATGAAATGCCTATGTTTGAAGTAGGTACAGAAATAATAAATATGCGGAGATAAATCTAGAATTTATCGGAGAAAGTTACATAAAATATAATTATTATTATATTTTATGTAACTTTTTAGGCGTTAAGACTTAATTTGCTTGAAAAGAAATAAAAAGGAAATTATCGACGCTAAATAAAAAACAATATTTAATTTCCCTTAAATAAAATTATACAAGTAACCTTTTGTTCACTGTAATTATTGTCTATCGTAGTTCCAATACTAGTATTTTTATTAACATTTTAAAAGCCTACAGGCACTTGTAGCCTGTGCAAAATTACTTCCTCCATCGTGGCATTCATACAGCGTTTAATCTAAAAATTGTACAAAAAGCAAACAAAGCGATATTATGCAAGTTTCATTGTTAGAGACAATTTTACAACTATTGTTTATTTTGTTGTACAGCGCGTATACGAGTGACAAATTTACAGGCCGCAACTGGACGGTTTTAATTAATTAGTTAGAACGAATGGGTTTAGTACGAGTTTCCATATTGCTTGCAGAGAGAATCGAAACAATTGCAACTAAATAGGTCAGTAACTGCTACTTCTAGCTACTATAACTTCCATGCCTTTCTTAAATGTCCAAGTTTCTTGATATATATAATAAACTATATTATTATTCTTATTCTTATTATATATTAATTTATACTATTACCGTTCAGGGGCTACGTTTCAGACTTTCTAATAATTTCTTACATGGACATAAAGACCCAAACATGTTTCTCAAATTATCTTGACAACAATTTGATCATGCACAGCTTTGTTTTTTGCTGAAGATTTTGTCAAATCTTCTAATAAAAATGATTCTAATAAAAATTTATTTGTCCACTAAAGTCAAATAAAGTTTGTAAATAAAAAAGTAAGAATAATAATTATTACAAGTCAACAGGAGAACGTCTATCTAGTTTCACATACAAAAACTAGTACAACATAAATTACATCGCAGAGGGAATTTACTCCTAGAGATACGAAGTTTGGCCTGCGGATTATGTGGTGACATCGCAATCCCATACTAGTTAGTACTTGTAGTGCATACATACCTCTAGATCAGAACTGCGAATTACTATGAAGGTTACCTTAGTGTGACTTATAGATTAAGGTCACGTCACTGGTTTACTAAGGCTGAATATGACGAGGACGTGAAACAATCACAAGGGCTGTAGTCACTTCAAGTCATATTTGCGTCCGACACTATGTGTGAGTAATCCTTGTATGTATAGTGACTTTGTGTACGTGACATTTGTTGTGTGCGTGTCACTGCCACACTAATCAAATCTGCAGTATTACAAGCAAGCACACACAGGGCCGCGCGCACAAATGAGTTGAATCTATAACGAGGTGCTTCTTGTAAGCTGTGTAGACACGTCTTTGCAGACGGATTATATCCACTTTGCACGTTACATGACTTACCAATGCTAATCTTATCGGCCTCTACACGTTAGATACATCTCGATGACGGCACCATTACTAGTATCTTACCTATACCTCATATTGTCTGGCAGTGCTGTGCAGTGCTGCAATGCTTTGTACCAGATTCATTTTTACCCAGGATCCGTGGTATATTTTTACCCGTCTGCGTCAAAAGGAGGGTTCTGTTTTTCGAGCGTATGTTTGTATGTATGTATGTCCATTTCTTCGGCACGCGCTACAGCCTAAACGGCTGAACGGATTTTGACATGTGAGGTGTCATTGAATTTGTCAAAATTGTAGTTGTGACATAGGCTATATACATTTTCAAAATGGCGGCTGTAAATGGGGGAAAAAAAGGGGGATGTGTGTATTTTTTTCTCTTATCTTAGCAATATGGGTACCAATTTAAAGGTCGTAAAAAGACCATTTCAAAAATATAAATATCATATCATGTTCATATTACTTTTTTAACAAAAAATGGCAAAAAGTGTACTAAGTGTACCGTCTCATTCCTATACCATAAACTACAACTAAAAAGTCTCAAATAAAATTATTATTATAAAAACAAAAAACCCAAGTATTTAGAATTTTATACAGATATAGTGATCCTTGTTTTTCTCTTTGCAGTTCATAACTTCTAAGCAGTCGGGTTTTTTGTTTTTATAATAATAATGTTATTGCGTTCGATTACTATCTACCCGTACCTAGTGATTAAGTTTATCTTGATGTTACGCCCTTCAATTACCTTTAATTTTTACAAAAATTGTCGATTGTGGTTTGTATCAAGAATTTCGGAGTGTAGGTGTAGATTAACGTACCAGCAGCGTGCAATGCATGTACTTCTGCAACATACCCAGCGATAAAAAATGCACACTTGCAATAAATGCCATAACAACAGTGGTATGTGTGGTAGGTTTATAAGATAGAGGTCCTGGATCCGATTCTCAGGTAGGCCGATTAAGATTTTCTTCATTAGTGCAGGTTTGGCTGGCTTTGACCATGGCTAAACACCCGCTTATCAGCAAAGACCCTTTAACGTGCCCGTAAAATGTTATGTAAAAACTGAAAGGGGTTTAAATTCCACCCTACTCCTAAAAAATTTTTGATTTCCAGCTTAGATTCGACCTCCGTGGCGCAGTGGTGTGCGCAGTGGACTTATAAGACGGAGGTCCTGGGTTCGATTCCCGGAGGGACAAATTGAGATTTTTCATAATTTGTCTTGGTCTGGCTGGTGGGAGGCTTTCGCCGTGGCTAGTTACCACCCTACCGACAAAGACGTATCGCCAAGCGATTTAGCGTTCCGGTACGATGTCGTGTAGAAACCGAAAGGGGTGTGGTTTTTCGTCCCACTCCTAACAAGTTAGCCCGCTTCCATCTTAGACATCAGGTGTGATAGCAGTCAAGGGCCAACTTGTAGTCGATAAAAAAAAAAGATTCCATCATCATTTACCATCAGGTGTGATCGCAGTCAAGGGCAAACTATATGTAAATTAAAAAAAAATACGACGATAATTGATTAACACCAGGTGACCCGCATGCTCGTTTGCCGCTTTCATTGCGATAAAAAAAACCGCTTTCAAAGTATATTCTAAAACATTCGTATGAATATGCATTTAAACAACGAATCGCTATACAAATGTTGTTGTGTGTTGTTGTTTGTTTTTTTAAAAGGTACACCGTTTTGATTCACGATTGCTAACGTTTTGTTAGCATGCAGCTGACGTAGTCGATGCTAACATTTCTGACGAACAATTAGATCTCGACGAAGCACGCTAACAACATGCATACCAAGCGTGCAACAAAAACATTAAATAACTAGTCTTCGTGAAATAGATATTCTTTTACGGGTATATGGTTTGGCTTTAGTTCTTTAGTTGTAATATACAATTTCAACAAGTAAATGTATTCAGGTTTGGCAGTATTTCAATTGCTGCTGTAAATTAAAATACGTAATTGAAATATAAAAGCGTATTTGGTATTTGTATTTTAATTCCTTCTTAAAAATGTAATTTATAACTGGTATTCAACGCTAAGGTAGGTATTTTGTATTTGAAATACATATAGCTTGAAAAAACAACAATAATTAGCAATCTTATAAAAGGGTGCGTTTGGAAAATAATGTCACTCTTTAAGGTTGGCAACACTGCTGATCTTTCAATTTCGATCAAATACACGATTTAGAAATATTTTATATTTCGTATTTTAAATACACATGAGATAGTATTTTCTAATATAATTACATCAAAGCAAGTATTTTGTCTACCCTTGTCTGTATTATACACATAAGAGGATATTTTAACGGTAATGGTAATTTAATTAATAACCTCAACTTGCAACCGCGTTTGTCCTATCACCAAACAAAGCCAAATTGTTTTCGCCAAATTCTAAGTATTATAGAATAGACATTCTAAGTAAAGCAATTTCACTTTACGTATAATGCCTAAGTATAAATTTTACTTTTTTAATCTCAATAAGAAACCCTGCTATTTGATGTTATAGAATTTATATTTTTGATAAACTCAATCGTTATTTCGTACATTTTGATTAACTTCCACTTGAATTAATTCGTCTTTTACATGATCCCTTTACAGTCGTTCTTTTTTGTATTTTAAATGGTACAAACATTAATTTAATTTAGGGATCAAGGGTACCAATTCATTATTAAGGTAGCAATCTCGCGAGTTCGAGTACCTACTGCTTACCCCACTTGACCTGCTCGAGTCTTGGAGTAGCAAGAGCTTGGAGAGCTACCTGCCTGTATTCCGAGAGGGTGTGGATAAATTTTAACCGACGAAAAAAAAGGTCGTAAAAAGACCATTTCAAAAATATAAATATCATATCATGTTCATATTACTTTTTTAACAAAAAATGGCAAAAAGTGTACTAAGTGCACCGTCTCATTTCTATACCATACACTAAAACTAAAAAGTCTCAAATAAAATCATTATTATAAAAACAAAAAACCCGACCATAAAGTATTTAGAATTTTATACAGATATAGTGATCCTTGTTTTTCTCTTTTTAACCGACGAAAAAAAAAACGGAGGAGGTTCTCAATTCGACACGTATATTTTTTTTTATGTATGACCACGCATAACTTTTTACAGAGTTGTCCGATTTTGATAATTCTTTTTTTATTAGAAAGGGCATACTTCCAAGGTGGTCCCATTGTCATCATGTTAGGATCTGATGAGGATATATTGGGGAAATTGAAGGAACTCTTCAAATTTTTGAGGTACGCTTACAGCGATTACGGTTTTTGTCTCGGTATCGGTAGCTTTTTGGCTACTAGTGCCTTATAATATACTATGACAGTATAGTATGAGTACATTACGTGGCGATAAATCACTAAAAAGTAAGAAATGAAAATTTTTAACAAAAAATAGAACCAAAACGCACTAAAAAGTAAAAAATCACTGTGTCATTTAGTTGCTTTAATTTACTTACAGTCTATGAAGTCGGTACCAGCAAGTTTAAGGAACATTTATTTTACGTAGTAAAACAGTTTGTGGGTTCTAGATAACGTCCTTAAAGTAGAAATCTTGGCTGGCACCGACTCCTAGTTATGCTTAAGTAAATTAAAGCAACTAAATGACACGGTTATTCTTTACTTTTTAGTGCGTTTTGAGTCGGTTCTATTTTTTGTTATAATATAGTCTAATTTTTATATCTAGCCAAGCCATACATTTTGATATATAGTAATGGAGAAATAGACTACAGAACACTATACGCTGTAATAGAGTCAAAGAGAGAAGAGAGAAAGATAAGGGCGAGTAGATTTAAAAACCATTGTTCTCCAAGCAATCTGATGATTTACAGTGCAAGCTGCATTCCCTTTGTACCTACTTTATATGAAAATGTTATATGTTAATAGATAATATAATCTAGCCATGCAATTTTGACACGCGGTAGGGTCTGTAGAGAACTTAAAACCACGATTCAGATATAACACAATTTGCTACGATACAGTTAAAGATTGTTCGGCTAGAACGTGTAGATTTAGAAGATTTATGAATTTATTTTTATTTAATTATAATTTATTTAGAATTTAAAATTATTTTTGGTAGGATTTAGTTTAGGGATGAAGGGTCCCAATTGATTATAATGGTTGCAATCTCGTGACTTCTCGAGTCTTACAGTAGCAGAGGACTTCGTGCTTATTTTTCCAGATCGAATGAATAATCTCAAAATAAGTGTTTTGGTTAGGGAATTTTTGCTAGGTATATCTTTTTAGAGATATCTAATACTTCCCTTCCATCTAGTAGACTGATTTAGGTGTGAGTACGACAAAAGCCCAACGAAATTGACGACCGGATATGAAATGGTTATTATCATATTTACGTTATAATAAATTACGTTTATACAATGCTTAGACGCATTTGAATCGCCTTTATTTATTTGAAGACACGTAGTAACTAACATTCTTATATTTTTAAAATAATAAATAACTCATATTACAAACTATAAATACGTACATAGATTATTCCAGTAGAGTGTTACAATTGTTTAATCTAATGATAAATATTTAAAAAGAGAAAAAGAAATAGCACTAAAAACACCACGGCTCTCGGACTATCGTGTAGGTAATATACCTTCTAGCTTTTTAAAATAAAAAGGTAACGACCATTGACATATTAATACTATGGACTTCGGGTCAGCGATAAAAAGTGTCCGAACCAAAAGTAAGCCAAAACGCGAAATGAGTTCCAATCGCAATTCAGTCTCATATTAGCTGACTGACAGAATACACGTCAATAATGCCGTAATGTGTTATAAAAAACTTGTAAGAACTACCCGAGTAAGGTGAGAAAAGAAGACGGTGTACCATATTTTCAGTAAGTAAATATTTACTGATGATTTTAAAGTATTATTTTGCTTAGAAACAAGCTATTTTATTAAAATTTTAATAAACTATAGAAACAAATTGCATAACCAACCAAAATGAACAAAAGTATCTATCTGTCCTTTTCCCATACGCTACCCGCGTATAGGATAGAAGGAGTGCAATATGTTTATCTAATTAACCACATTTAGTTCGGATCTGCCGTGAGCAATAGAATGTTTTAGAACAACGACTGCATAGAGTTATGTTGTTGTTTAACATTTGAATTATTTAATTACTTAATTTTTGAATGAAAATAATTTGATTATTTTCAATTCAAAAATTTTAATTTTTTATGTAACTTTTATTTTTTATGTCATGAATATTAATCAAATGACTTTTACCATAATGGTATATTAATTTGATAACTATAAGAATTATCTACATGAAATTAGGAATAGTTATTTAAAAAAGTGATCTAACTTAAATGACTTAAGTAAAAAAATATATTTTCAGTTTAATTAAAAAGAGGAAAATATCGAGAACTTAAAATTTCAAAGTAAAGAACTATGTCGAGTGGCATATCATTTTGTACATTAGTGGATTTGGTTTGTAATTAATTATTATTATAACTAATTATTATTTTATACAATATAATTACAACAATTATTATTTGGTACAAGATTTATCCCAGCATATAGAGGTCAGGGATATGTAAATATAAATTAAAATTTGCTGTAAATATAATACATAAATATAAGATGCCAAAAAAATTTGAAAGCTACCGACTCCACACCATTTATGTTGTCCTATTTTCACGGGAAGCTGTCATGTCAAAAAAAGGCTGCCATGGTAACCGTCAATCGAAGCTGATTACTTATTGCATGCAATTAGACCGTTGCAAATTAGACTGTATAACAATACGATAAGACATACATTACAATGTTATTTTGTGTATAAAAACATAAACACATCCTAGTATGTATAAAATATCTTGGGACACTTTTGACGTAAATTTTGCATTAGACCCGAAGTCCATAGTATTAATATGTCAATGGTAACGACCTAAGTACTTAGAAAAAATATTGTGATGAATATATCTTCAACAAAACTTTTATATTTTCTCTTTTATTAAATTGGTATCACGAATTTATATCCTTCAAATCTACCTACACATGCTTATAGGTAATCGCACAAGATTAATTTCGTGTACCGTGTATTTGAATTATGTATTTTCTAATGTGAGCTTTGAATCTTATATATCATTCGTAAAACATTCCTACGCTAAGCCTGTTAGGATCGGTTAGGGTTCACAGCCGGTAACGGGAAAACTGAATAAGTATTCGACTTTTCATTCGTCTGCCCTTTTCTCAAAAACGGAAGATGTCAACTGAATACAAGGGTCAGTGGCCTCT
Source organism: Mycalesis mineus (assembly GCA_034621355.1). Classification (NCBI taxonomy): domain Eukaryota; kingdom Metazoa; phylum Arthropoda; class Insecta; order Lepidoptera; family Nymphalidae; genus Mycalesis; species Mycalesis mineus. The sequence goes on from CM067885.1 coordinate 8,394,250, forward strand.
TGCGAAAAATATATAAAACATCTAGACACAAATAATAGTAAGGACGTCTATTCACTCTTTTTTTTTGCAGTCTAAGATGAAAGCGGGCTAACTTGTTAGGAGTAGGATGAAAATCTACACCCCTTTCGGTTTCGGAACGCTAAATCGCTTAGCCGTACGTCTTTGTCGGTAGGGTGGTAACTAGCCACGGCGAAAGCCTCCCACCAGCCAGACCAAGACAAATTAAGAAAAATCTCAATCTGCCCCGCCGGGAATCGAACCCAGGACCTCCGTCACATAAATCCACCGTGCATACCACTGCGCCACAGAGGTCGTCAAAACTCTCTCGTCATGTCGGTTCTGTGATTGGTAAACATTTTTCGAAATCAATAAGCCTATTTTAATGGCCTACTACAGGGCCAGGCCACTCTACTTATTGTACTTCCATATTTTTTATTTATTACAGATTTGGAATTTAGTCTTGCCAAGCTGTTCTAATGCGGACTGAGTGCGAGTTCGTAGTTGACTACGAATTTGCACCCTTTAGGTTGGTATTGTTCTCACAGCACACAGTTGTCACACGAATAACTTTCACATCCCATTAAGTTCCTAAAGCCTCACAACTCAACGGATAAAAAGCCAGATCCATGAGTTAAGAGATTCAATTACCGCACCCACCAGGCAGGTCAATCCCTGTCAGTAGAAGCGAAAGGGAAAATGGTCATGTATGATGAGAGGAGACAAATTTTTCCGATTTAGTTATAAAAAGTGGACGGAACCATCAAAGCATCAAGATATTAACTTGGCTGGTTTCCTTTCAAATTTGTCCCATCCCTGAGATATAATATCATTTTATAACACAACATTTTTTTTAATGTGCTCTGACAATTGACGGTTTCAGACCTGTTTTTATAAAACCGCTGTTGTCCCAGGGGATAAACCGGCATTAGCAACGGCTTTATTTCTTTCATATAATTATTTAAATATTTTTGACGCTCTATCTCGTCTATATAAAAACAAAAATTATTTTATATTGGATTAATTTTGAATCACTTCATCCTAATTCTTTTTAATTTGACCTAAAACAACGAACGTCAAGAAAATCGGAAGTGACTTAATATTAGTTATTGTTAGGTTTGAATAATTATAATACCAAATACGAGATTTTTTATTACGTTTTCATTCCATAATTACTGTAGTATATAAAGATTCAATTTATGTTAAAACAGTGTAAAAACCAAAGCTCTGTTATATTAATAAAAATTAAAAACAAAGTATGTCCGCTTATCCTACTATAATAGTTATGTGCGGCAGGCAACTATGGAGTTTGGATCATGATGTCTATATGAGGTAGCAGGTAACAAAGGTCCAAGCAAAATCAGCTAAGAAATATGCTTATTTTTTTACTTTCTAGTTTTTACGATATAACATGAAATGATAAATCATATCCTCTATAGCCAGATAATAATTTACGTCGCGGAATCCCTTCGCTAGGATACGTTCAAAGTTTATATCTTTATTGGTGTCTGGCGAAGGGTTAAACTTATTATTACCTACCAGTGTCGCCCCCTCTGTGGTCACCGGTGAACTCGATAACCCTTTTTGAAAGTTTTTCAACAAGGGCTCAAGCCTTGGTCCCTCGTCAGTTCGCTAAACGCCACGCCAGAAGGCAGAAAACATTTTCACTATGATTTTCACATTTGCACGTTTTGGTTTGTTCAGTACTATTCACTATTCACTGCAGCGTATGACACACATGATGTCACCTCCTGCGTCAGAGGGGCACAGGTTCGTAGCTGACCACAAACAACAACAACAGTCGTGACGTCGACACTAGTATTTTGTATATATTTTTATGAAATACCTTTCGTAGTGAGCGACACGTCGTTTCTATATAAATACATACACGTCGTTTCTACATAGAAATCAGTAGTGTGGCATCGACACGTCGCTTTCTGCTATCATCTACGGTGCTAGAATGGCCACCTTGCAGCGGTAAGCGCAGTGTTGCTAAATCCTCCACCACGTGGACTGGCGACATCAGACGGGTGACAGGGAGTAACTGGTTCAAGACCGTGTTGTTTGGAAGTTCTCGCAAGAGTCTTATTTCCATCAGTGGATTCTTCATCGGCTTATAATGATGGTTATGAAGGTAATTCAATGTATTTCATGCTATTTTACAATAAAATTAAAATCATACTTCATTTCCATATTTATTTTTTACAACGTCGTTCGAGTTATAAAACCAAATATTTGACGACCGAGTGGCGCAGTGGGTATAGTGACCCTGCTTCTGCGTCCTAGGCTGTGGGTTCGATTCCCACATCTGGAAAATGTTTGTGTGATGAGCATGGATGTTTTCTAGTGTCTGGGTGTTTATCTATATATTGTAAGTATAATATATATAAAAATATTCATCAGTTATCATAGCACCCATAACACAAGATACTTACGAGTGCGCTATAGCGACGTGTATAATTTTCCTATGATATAAAAAAATTAAAAATATAAATGTAAGTAACAACTTACGTACACATAGAATCTGTTAATAAACGAAAACGAATCGATAAACACACCAGTATAACCTATCCTTCTATATGTAAAGTTAAGCGTATTTGTTCAGTCTGAGGGCAGGAGATCGGATCGTTGTAGAAGGAAATCAAAACACGCCAGTCGAGAGCAAACATGTAGTGATGTAGCTACGATGCACCGCAGCTGCCGATCGATCAAGCCCCGGCCAACCGGACCCGGTTACCGTAAACTAAAGGTGATATATTTTAAACTAACATTGATTTAACAGTTTAAACTATCGCCAATAGCATCTATCTTTATTTGTACAACCTATTTATTCTATTTGACAACCTTTCTGTTGCAGTCATATCGATGGTTGAAATCGTATTTGTTTGAATTTCTTGTAAAAATAAACTTAATATTTCTTTGTCAAATGAGGACTCGAACGTTTAGTAGAGCTTTTTATGCTAGAAATAATCCAGAAAGCACTACCACCATTTTTATTTGCTATTTGGGCCTGACAGCCAATGTGACTACAGGCCTCCATGGCGCAGTGGTATGCGTTCTGGGTTGGAGGCTTGCTGGAGCGATTTAGATTTTATAAATTGTTCGAGATCTGGCTGGTGGGATCGCGTTGGCCAAAAATGGCATTTGAGGTTTGATATATATGCAATAGTTGGCCACTTATCATCAGGTGGCCCATATGCTTGGTCCGTATATTCTTAGTATAAAAAACTCAGTACCTCATGATCTGAACACATTGGCTAACTCGACTAAGGAAGCATTTCATACAAGCCTATAACAAAAATCTGATAAAATTTAGAATAGGTGTCTGAGCTTTATCTTTTGAAATGTTAATCTTCACCAAAAAGGTTAACAATGGAACACCTTTTTCTTTCAGTCACCGGGGAAATTTATTTTTAATTTGACCAACCAAGGATTAAACAAATAAGCTTGAATCTATATAAAATTTAATAAAAGCTGTGGGCAGTTTCATTAACCAACTTCTAAACGGAAAGTATTTGTTTCGTTATTTACTTAAAATTTACGCATCAAATTTGAATGGAGTTTTCAAAATTATACCAATCCCAGCTAAATATAGAAAAGTGTGTAAAAAACAAGTAAAACGTAATAATATACTAAAAGCCACTAAATTACATTGATTCTGGCGGAGATGCTGAAAGAGTTTATAATTCCAAATCTTTTAGGTAAAGGCAAATTTCAATTTTTGTAATTTTTTGTTAAAATAAGTAAAATGAACATGATATGATATTTATATTTTTGAAATGGTCTTTTTACGACCTTTCAATAAGTACCCATATTGCTAAGATAAGAGATAAAAATACACACACACACACCCTCCTTTTTTTCCCCATTTACAGGCGCCATTTTGAAAATTTATATAGCCTATGTCACTACCACAATTTTGACAAATTCAACGACACCTCACATGTCAAAATCCGTTCAGCCGTTTAGGCTGTAGCGCGTGCCAAAGAAATGGACATACATACATACATACATAAATACACTTGAAAAACATAACCCTCCTTCTGACGCAGTCGGGTTAAAACCACTAAATTATAACTATAAAAACCACTAAAAGCCAGCCGCAAATGTAAAGGAGAATTTCACTTAAGTACATAGACAAACACCTTGTAAATGTATCGAGGCACCAAGTAAAATATTTCAAAGTACACATTTTCTTAAGGTGGAGGTATGAAAGAGCTTTAGTATATTGTCTACAGTCTAGACGCTTCTTAAGTAGTTCGAGAACAGGTGTAGTGGAAAATCAAACCGCGATAACTTTAGAAGGGACACGTGACCGACAGCGATGCACTCGATCGATTTAGTCTCCCCTGGAAATCATTTTCCGGACTGTCGATCATGTCCCGTCTACTCTTACACAAGGGTTTGTTATATATCTTTTCACCTACTCTCACAATAAAATCTCAATTCATCCTTCGGTCATTATCAGCCTTTTTAAGGCTTAGTATAGGACCAGAATTTCCTCATTGTAGGAGAGGGGATATGGAGCCTAGCCAGCCCACACTACTGCAGATTAGTATGAAGACATAGTGAGTGACCAAGCTTGAGGTGTACTAACACATACTCCGACTTAGAAGTTACTGAAAATTCCTTAAAAAAAGAAAATCTCAAAATTATTTCACATCCGATCCAGGGTGCAAACCCAGTACTCCGTGATCGAAGCCAGCTAACCTTTAAATTTATGAGGCAGTCATCTCCGTCTTATTTCATTTAAATTTCAAATACGAAATTAAAAAAGACGTATGGCACTCGGATACTGCCGCGATAACGCTATTGCATAGCATTTTTTATCAACTTATGTTTACCTACCGATGTCATCGAGACCGTGGCCTAGCGGTAAGGCGCTCTAAGTGCCCGAATTGCCAGAGAGACGCGGGTTCGAATCCCGTCGGTTCCGCAATTTTTTTTTAAGCGTGATATTGCAAAAATTCATTAATTAAAAAAAATGACTTTTGATACTCAGGGGGTGTTAGGTTTTTTCGTTACGGAATTTCTGTATTCGGTCTCCACGCTCAAGGCCCGCGATAAAATCTATACAATAGCTTAAAACTATATTATAACGAATTAGAATATTCACAAATAATCTAATAGTTTCTCAAACTTTCCATGAATGTGCAGCAAGAGCTTCTTTAGCAAGGGATGACAACAGATTGTAAAGCTTGCCATTACCTCTGATATACTTAACGACCATAAGCACTCTGCCATGTGTTTGACGACAAAGAAGAAATGATTTCATACAAACACAAGTTCTGTAAAATGTCTTGTAAGAGTACATATATGAATAGGAAAGGTAGCTATAGAAGTGGAGTGCCGATTTTTTGTTATGATATTACCTAACACCCTATACAATGGCGAATGGTATAAGTTATAGCTATATCGAATACTTTCTACACCATTAAGCGATTATATTATCCCTATATCTTATGTGAGGAAGGTGAATAAAGAGGGCTATAAAGTTGAATGGAGATGAATTCGATACGGCATTTGCTGGCTCTTCGAGTGCATCGTATACATTTCTGTTATATTAGAGCTGGTTTGATTCAGTGCTTTTCTTTCTAACAATGGGCAAAAAACAGCCTGAACTATTAAGTAGATATCTTCATTTATCTGTACTTATAATTAAACTGTTTAAGAGTATTTTTTAAATTGTTTTGAGATATGAGAGCAGATGATATAAATAATAAGGCTTTTGACATAGTAGCTCCAGATCTGGGCATCAAGGGTTGGGCAAATCGGAGCCCATGCCTTGGGTGGTAAATTGAAGTTTTAAAAATGAAGGAAAAAATGCGCTTAAAATAAAACTGGTGCCAGACTCGCCGTTCTAGTATTCTTTCCGGAAGGCCCATGTCCATCCGATTCTGCTGAAGGGGTACGGCATTTTTAATTTTTGCCTCACCTCGAAAAAATTCAAAATCTGATGCTGCAAAATAAAAAAATTTAAAAAACTTATGCCTTACGTATTTCGTCTCCAATATTTATTATCCTTTGATTTTATTTGTCTATCATATTTGTATGACTGCATTCTTTTCTGTTGTTGACACATGACTTCGACATTAGTATTGCTTTGATTTAAACTGTTTTATAATGTTTAATGGTAATTTATTGAATAATATAGGAGGAGCAAATAAATTATTATACCTATTCAACCTAATTTGCTATACCGTATCTACGCTATTTCTAACTCTAGATGTACGGATACTGAGATAGATAAAGCTAAGGCATCTGAACTTTGTCAACATCGTAAAACTGTGTACACTCAATTCTTTATAACCCGTTTATAGCACTTTTGCATAAAACCTTGACCGCTTTAAATCCGTTACAAAGAAATGGATTGGTGTAGAAACATCTCTATAGATGATTGACAGAGATCTGAATCCGGTCGTCTGAATTTTATGGGAGACCCGTTTATATTTAAAATGCGGAAGTACCTAACTCTATTTATCGGTTACTTTTCACGCCTAAACTACTAACAGATTTTGGAACCAAAATAGCGCGCTTCCTGGAAACGAACGAAATAACGAAATCTCACGTGTTTTTACCCGATTGCGTCAGAAGGAGGGTTATGTTTTTCGAGCGTATGTATGTATGTATCAATTTCTTCGGCACGCACTACAGCCTAAACGACTAAACAGATTTTGGCATGTGACATGTCGTTAAATTTGTAAAAATTGTAGTAGTGACATAGGCTATATAAATTTTCAAAACGGCAACTGAAAAGAGAAAAACAAGGATCACTATATATGTATAAAGTATTTTGTCCCCGCTTGCATCTCCATAAAGTATTTAGAATTTTATACAGATATAGTGATTAAGCAGTTGGGTTTTTGTTTTTATAATAATAATTTTATTGAAGAATATAATTTAAGTAAATATTGTAGGTATTGGAAACTAGCATACTTTTACTATAGTACTAGTACATATCGAGTCATAATTAAAGAATTGATAAAACATATCTAGGTATCGGTACCTGAAACCCTAAATCACGATATGTTTTAATAAACTATAGGTGATTAAGTATAAAACCGTCCAGATTAACCATTCTATTAATGTATGCAAAACAAACGCATTAAAATCCGTTTCGAAACTTTAAAATATTGTACCACTGTTTTAGATTCTGTAGCGATATTTAGATACGTATACAATATATAAATTTTTAATAAACATTCCGACTCTTGTTATTGTACTTTTCTTGTTGTTCTGACCACCCAATGTGTTTCACATGGGCTCGTCTATCACCAGTTGATATATAGGACATTAATATCTCCAGAGACATAAACTCTTGACATTTCACTGATTCATAAACACTAGGCGGTAGATCCAAATGTATCCTGTAAGAGAATCTATTCTAGCCGTAAGTGCGATACTATTTTCGCGTTGTTTTTATATTTTTAAACCCAAGGTCATGCAATGTGTTCAACTGTGACTAATGTACATATCGATCCTAGATAGCAGATAAAGATAATGGACAAAATATATCCGATAACTTCAGTTCTGTAATAATAGGGATTGTTCCGAGTGGATTCCGCAATGATTGTAGATAAGTGCGCATAGAATAAAAGTAGCTTCAAAATATGTACTGGGTACGGGGAAGAATTTATAATCATTCCATGAAGAACCGCGAACGTCATGTAAAAACTCTAGATAGGTTAAGGAGTTCTTCGGTCAACACCCTCATCCGTTCGTGTTAATCTCTAGTCCAGAAAAATCTCATAAGACCCAATGAGTATTATATCAGCTTTGGATGCCCGTTGTAATAAGGAACTTGCTACAGTTCTACTCAGGCCAAGGCATATATTACATGTAGGTCACTTTTTTTGTCCTGAAATAGGTAATTGTTGACCACAAACTGCGTTATTTTAAATTTCAATGACTATCGTTGTAACTAACATCAACATTACGTCAATTTACTAGGAGTATAAGTAACTATTAGATATTTTTTTAACCGACGAAAAATAACGGAGGTGGTTCTCAATTCAACACGTATATATTTTATTTTTTTATGTATGACCACGCATAACTTTTTACAGAGTTGTCCGATTTTGATAATTTATTTTTTATGAGAAAGGGCATCCTTTCAAGGTGGTCCCATTGTCATCATGTTAGGATCTGATGATGATATCCTGGGAAAATATAAAGAACTCTTCAAAGTTCGCTAACGCTAACAGCGATTTCGGTTTTTATTTCAGTATCGGTAGCTTTTTGGCTACTAGAGCCGTATAATATACTATGACAGTATAGTACGAGTACGTTACGTGGCGATAAATCACTAAAAAGTAAGAAATAAAAATTTTTAACAAAAAATAGAACCGACTCAAAACGCACTAAACAGTAAAAAATAACTATGTCATTTAGTTGCTTTAATTTACTTAAGCACTAGGAGTCGGTGCCAGCCAAGGTTTCTACTTTAAGGACGTTACCAATAACCCACAAACTGCTTTACTACGTAAAATAAATGTTCCTTAAACTTGGCTATATGCTTAAGTAAATTAAAGCAACTAAATGACACAGTTATTTTTTACTTTTTAGTGCGTTTTGAGTCGGTTTTTGTTAAAAATTGTTAAAAATTTTTTTGAAGACATGTTTGTTGTGAGTGATTACTAAGCAATGATTTTTGATTCGATATCACGTTTCACACATCTCTTTAAATAATTTAACAATAACTTTCTGCTGTTTTAACATTCCTTTTTTACAGAAACCTTCTACCGACATTCAAAGCCAAACCAGCTACCAAAAATAGAATAAATATAAAATGCTAGAAGCATTAGGTATAAGCGTCATCTAAGATCGTCTACATCACTGTCTATATTGCGTCGTTAACACGCTAAGAGTCAGATGTTAATGCCCCTATAGCTATCTCAACATAATCCCGGACAGATATTTAACAAGCTGCGCCTAGCGGTTTTACCCATTTATATTCATTTCCATTTGTTATATTGATAATATATAACTATAAATTAAAAATTTAAAAAACCCCCGACCCAAATTAGAAACATGAAAAGAACCAGTCAAAACAAATTCAACGAGCTCAAACTCGATGGGTTTACTAAAAAGGTAGACCAGAGTTACGTCTCCTGTCGAAGATAGGCCTTATCATCAGACCAGCTCAGTGGTTCCAGAAGACATTAGTGTTTCAAATGTCAGATCACATATATGCTTTCAAGCAAACTGAGCGTATAACATTTCTATCGCACCTAACAAACGACCTGATGACCTTGAAGACCTGAACCGATTTCCACCAAACATAGCTAAGAACACTCTCGACTGATATACCTTTCAAACAAAAAAAATCGCATTAAAATCGGATCATACATTTGGGAGTTACGATGCCACAGACAGACACACATTTACACAGACACGTCAAACTTATAGCACCCCGTCGTTTTTGCGTCGAGGGTTAAAAAATCAGTTCTAATGAAGCGTTAATATTGTGAAATTAGTAGCTTGCTTTAATTTGTTGTCACTAATCCATCGTCACAAAGGACAAGGAGTAAGTCTGTGTTACTGTGTATGTTTCTTAATCTTTCATGTTGTTTTTGAACGGATTTGGTTGAAATTTGGCGTAGAGATAATTTTATATCCTGGCTTACCTTACATAGGCTGCTTTTTATGCCGGAAAAAAGAGTTCCTGTAGGACAATGAAAATAAATTCTCGCAGATGGAGGCAGTAGCATCAGTTGGTAGGTAATAATCTGTGCCCCTTCGTAATTAAAGTACCGTCTTTAGGTAGGATTGTAATCAAGTAAAACTTTTCTGGAAAATTATATCCGTTTCCTTAAACGTTATAACTTTTTTTGCGGTAATGTAAGTAGTAGGTACTTATTTTGCGATTCTGCAAGAATTACGTTATTTGATGAGTTATATCAAACAATATCATCTGCGGCCCCGTATAAACTAAAAATTATATCGAAATCTGTGGAAATTTTTGAGATTGTTTTATACATTTGATAGGTTACGTCAAGTAGAAACACTTTAAAACTATTCAAATATTTAATATGTAGTAGCGGATACAGTGACTATAATTTTTCATTTAAATTAAAATAAATTCACAATTTCATGTAATTTTTAACCGACGAAAAAAAACGAAGGAGGTTCTCAACTCGACACGTATATTTTTTTTTATGTATGACCACGCATAACTTTTTACAGAGTCCGATTTTGATAATTCTTTTTGTATTAGAAAGGGCATACTTCCAAGGTGGTCCCATTGTCATCATGATAGGATCTAAAAATGATATCCTGGGAAGGAACTCCTCAAATTTTGGAGGCACGCTTATAGCGATTTCGGTTTTTATCTCGGTATCGGTAGCTTTTTGCCTACTAGTGCCGTATAATATACTAAAACAGTATAGTACGAGTGCGTTACGTGGCGATAAATCACTAAAAAGAAAGAAATAAAAATTTTTAACAAAAAATAGAACCGACTCAAAACGCACTGAAAAGTAAAAAACAACTACTACGAGTTCAAACTGAGATTCAATATCTATATAATTTAGTGAACGTGGCATCTCTCCTTTGATGTGCTTCGGAATAGTAGACACAAAGTTTGCTTTCTTTTAAGATAGCGTTCTAGGATCGGTGTGTGTGTGCACTGATAATAATAGAAATACCTTGTTGCCTGCACTGCCCCGCTGGTCCAGTGATCAGCCAATATGGCTTCAGAATTCTGGGTCGAGCTATGAAGTAACACTGAGTTTTTCTTTCTTCTTCAGAAATGTTCACTAACGGAGTCAGAAAGTTGGTGGTGTTACGACCCCGTGGCTCGAAATACATGTTAATCCATCGTTCCCGATTATTATCATCAATATAAGATAATAGGCATTAAATAAATAATTAATCATAAGCCCAGCAAACTGCATGGGAGCTGCGTGACTCCATCCCTTCTATAATGAGACCTTGTAGTGGGCCATTAACAGGCTGACAATGATGTGTCTCCATATTGATTATAAAAACCATGGCTGAATTGGTTTAAAAATTCAGATCTAGTAGTTAAATCTCAGTGTATCTGAGAATTTTAAACGTTAACTAAAAAGATACGGGGAACGCAAATTGGACATGTCGAAGCGCTTTTCATTTCTAGTTTATTTCAATATGGTTCCTTTTAATGGTCTTTGATCTTGTTATGAGACAGACTTCATAACAAAACTTCGTCATGGTAACAACTTCGAAATTTTTTAAAAGTTAAAATTAACCACACCTCATAAGTACTATAGGTAAATACCTATTTTAGTAGAATTGAACCAAGGTTTGGACCAAGGTTTCAATAATTGTAAAAAATCTAGTTATAAATTAACAAGGTTAAAAAATTTAGGTTACAAAAAACTAAGACAGATATCACCTAGATTATAATGATTATGTAGGTACGTATTTTGTAAAACTGTATGAAAACTAAAGAAACCTCGGAAAACCCAAACGTGCCGATCAAACACACTTATCATGTCATAAAAATGTACAGATTGTTTATTTAGGTTTAAACACTTTATACTCTCAGACACATTGTTTAAGACTTGAGCAGACAAACATTTTATTACTGTCGCATAAATAATACTTCATTTTGCATAATTAAACTGGCGCAGTGGTATGCGTGGTGGATTTATAAGACGGAGGTCCTGGGTTCGATTCCCGGTGGGGCAGATTGAGATTTTTCTTAATTTTTCTTCGTCTGGCTGGTGGGAGGCTTTCGCCGTGGCTAGTTACCACCCTACCGACAAAGACCGCCAAGCGATTTAGCGTTCCGGTACGATGTCGTGTAGAAACCGATAGGAGTGTCAGAGAGTCGCAAAAAAAAATGTTGACTAGCCTTGGAAATTATTTCAATTTTTTTGTACCAGTGAGTATGTCAAAAGTTTGCGTTGAAAGGATGGATTCGCAGAAACTTTCACCCCCTATTCATCTCCCTCCGTATTTTACTTTTGTGACAAAAAGTAGCCTATATGCAGACAAGCCGTTACTTTCGCATTTATATTATTTGTATGAATAGTATGAACTTAATACATAAGATGCTAGCTTATGTCCGCCTCTTCGCTCGCATGTCAAGAAAAACCGAGTCTTTGTCAGACGTAAGTCTACAAATTATCTTGCTTATACTATTTTGAGACGTGTACCAATGCAAAATGAATTAATGAATTACTCTTTATTGTACATCAAATAATAAAAATATTACAAAAAGAAAAAAACTTAAAAAAAAACAATGTACAATTGGCGATCTTATCGCTAATGAGCGATCTCCTCCAGGCTACCAATATTGAAGAGGAAAAGTGCATCTATTTGAGAGTAACATATTGTGCAAAATATGATAGGAAATAAGTTAATTAGTTGTTTAAAGGCGTCGGGAAGGCGGCTTTATCATACATTTATCGGTAATTCAACGGCGATTTAAATCAGTCTAGCGACTGATTATATGTACGGTAACGATAAGAAAAATTACAAAAAATTTAACCTTGTAAAAAAATTGAATTTGTGTGAATTTTGTGGCTCTATTACAAATATACTTAAGTTGCACATGACTGAATTTATGTTGATTGATGTCATTTTTACCAAATGTAATAAAAATAAATATTTAACCAGTGACGACAATACATTTGACGTTTTACAACCAACGCGAAATTGTACTAACTAACTGGAAGAATAACTTGATGATATTATAATAGGCATAATAACAGCCACATAGGAGTCATTGATTTAGCTTATGAGCTGAGCTGCTATAGCTTGATTTAGCCTGTATGGCATCAGATCACCAGATCCTAAATTAAAATCCTGGGTGGTTGAGACGGACTATAAAACACTATTATTTCTACATAGAAATTCTTAGTGAAAAATAGCTTTGAGTTTGGAAGTTGATGGTGCTGCTCTAGGCAAATCTGATAAAAGTCATCAGATTCAAAGATTATCTTATCACTATACACCCGCCAACCCACATTGGGGCAACCTGGTGGAAGTTCCATGCCCCACACCTATATAAGAAAATACTTTAACTTATCATGAGGTATTACTATTTGTTCCGTCAAATGTTACTATAAAAAATCCCACGAGCGAAACTGCGAGCGTAAGTAGTAACAAATAAGTCGAAACCACTGCCTATCGCAATTCGCAGTCAACTTAAATAGATATAGGTACACGCTTCGATGAAAGGACATCGCTGAAATTGGGCGGATTTCATTTCTCCGGACAACAAAAGAAAACCTAATATTATTTTAGAGTATATCTCGGACCGTTGTTATAAAAAGTATTAACATATAAAATGTTTAGAAAGAAAAATAACCTTCCATTGAAAATATTTGCTCCAAAAAATATATTTCTATCCAAAAGTTATACGTATTATGCGAGAAAATAAACGTTTTCTGTTAAATAAACTTACCTGGAGTAAAAGTTGAAATCAAAATACTGAGGGTATTTTAACTGGCTCCATATTTTAACCGTTTTTATTATTTTCAAAGATTCATTCATTTTTAACCGACGAAAAAAAACGGAGGAGGTTCTCAATTCGACACGTATATTTCTTTTTTTTTATGTATGACCACTCATAACTTTTTACAGAGTTGTCCAATTTTGATAATTCCTTTTTTATTAGAAAGGGCATACTTCCAAGGTGGTCCCATTGTCATCATGTTAGGATCTGATGATGATATTCTGGGGAAATTGAAGGAACTCTTCAAATTTTAGAGGCACGCTTACAGCTATTTCGGTCTATGTCTCGGTATCGGTAGCTTTTTTAACCGACGAAAAAAACGGAGGAGGTTCTCAATTCGACACGTATATTTCTTTTTATTTATGTATGACCACTCATAACTTTTAACAGAGTTGTCCGATTTTGATAATTCTTTTTTTATTAGAAAGGGCATACATCCAAGGTGGTCTCATTGTCATCATATTAGGATCTGATGATGATATCCTGGGGAAATTGAAGGAACTCTTCAAATTTTGGAGGCACGCTTACAGCGATTACGGTCTTTGTCTCGGTATCGGTAGCTTTTTGGCTATTCGTGCCGTGTAATATACTATGATAGTATAGTACGAGTATGTTACGTGGCGATAAATCACTAAAAAGTAAGAAATGAAAATTAACAAAAAATAGAACCGACTCACACACTATAAAAAGTAAAAAATAACTGTGTCATTTAGTTGCTTTAATTTATTTAAGCATATCTAGGATTCGGTGCCAGCAAGGTTTCTACTTTAAAAACATTACCTAGAACCCACAAACTGCTATACTACGTTAAATAAATGTTCCTTAAACTTGGCTGGCACCGACATCATAGATATGCTTAAGTAAATTAAAGCAACTAAATGACACTAACTATAACTTTTTTGGAAAAAATAACTGAGCGTTTTGAGTCGGTTCTATTTTTTGTTAAAATTTTTTATTTATTTTATTCATTTTTCTTTAAACTAGATTTGGCATTTGGAAATGAATGTACATAGAAGGGAATAATTATTGATTTACTACGAATATTAGATACTAAAAGTAAGTAAGGATTCACTTCGGAGCAATAAAGTATTATAAAATATGTTTTGCTTGCTGTTGTATTTGCTGCTTGCTACGGTGACCTATCTCATATAAAACATAATTTTCCTCAAGCCACGAGCTTTTCAGTTATTACTAAAAAGTTGAAAAGGAAATGCAGTAGCTAAAGAACGTCAGTATGAAAACATTCTTAAGAAAACTTTGAAAACAATTAAATCCAGCTTAAGCGTTCCGTACTTCGAAATAGAAAACCGGACATCTTGTCCGATCCTTGAAATTCGTCCATATACTCGTATTTGTACCTCCCTCAGTTAATGTTTTAAATCAAAGCCTTATTTAAGAATATGCTTGAGATATTGCAAGGTAGCTTGGAGGTACTATGTATAACCAATAATATATATTCGTCGATTGTTAAAAAAGTTACAATTTCGAGTTAAAATCAATTAAAAGTTATAATGTACGAAAACTAACTGACACAATTGTTAACACTCAGCCAAACTACTGAAGCTCGAAAACTAGAAGCTGAAATATGGATAGTATTTTTTTTGGAATATTTGTAGAAACACACTAAGAATATTTGAAAATTTTAACTAGGTGAAAAATGGGAGGGGATTTTTGCATGAAATCCATTATTTTAAAATTATGTGACTCAAAACTTTCACAGTGGTATAAATCGTGTTTGATAGTTTCGATCTAAATCAACATAACATGTCTGGTGTTTTGACTGTTAAGACCTTACGAGTTTGGTTACGTCTTGCTATATTCAACAGAGTTAAATATGCCATGTATTATTAACCATAAAAATAACAAAAGTGGACGGGACCCTCGCACGAGACGCACATATTTTACGCTCTACATGTGTTTTCCTTCAAAGTGTTGCCCGCTCTAAATACTTCAAAAGATATACTATTCTCATATAATGAAACTCATGTGAGCGGTTCGCCTGAAAAACTTTTAATCGCTTTTGCTTTACGAGTAGATATAAATTGACATGGTGGTAAAAATAAACGTCTTTGTAAATACTGAGCAGTTTGGTAATATTTTACAGTTTCAATAACAATTAACATCTGTGTGATACCACTGAATATAAATAGATAGATAAAACACAAGAGTAAATCAGATAAATTTTTTTTAAAATTAAATAACAAAGATTTACATGTTATGTAAAATACCACTATTGTAATATAGATCTACTAAAGGTATAAGGACTAAATAACAGACAAAATACGAAAAATATAAAATTAATAAATTAAATTTCAGATAATAAAGTCAAAAAGTTATAAGTACTTAATAAAAAAAAATAAAAAATACTACATACGAAATAAATCAATCTGGAACAATCCAATACGGAACATAATCACCGTGCACACCCATAAAAAAATTACCTTAGCAAAAAATCCAATAAAGTTACAGTTCGGGAAAACACGAGACACTACCGCGTAAACTTTTCGCTAACATGATTATTTTATCACAAAGGTTTAACACGTGCGTATGAAGACACGAACGTACGCTCGTACGGCTCGCTCATCGGACGCGGGGAGTCTGACTGGTGGCCCGGAGCGCGGCCGGGGGCGCAACAGATACGCCACAGGTTTCCCGGGCCACCACCCGCTTTCCCCCACCCCCACCACTCCCTATACGCCAATTTACATCCTCATTATCGTCTCCAGAGTCAGCATCTAAGCGGAGTAACGATTCGCGTCGCCAAAGCGCTTACTGAGTCCCAACTTTTGATTTAAACTAATCATTTTCAATTCTTATCAAAATATAAATCATTTTATCTACGATACATGTGTGCATATCACTGCATTTTATCAATATACACCAATTCACAACCTCATTATCGTCTCCGGAATCAACATCTAAACCACTTTTGATTTATTACCCGACTGCGTCGAAATAATTTTCATTGTATGTTGTTGTCCATTCTCGGCACGCCAACGCCTAAATAATATTTTGATATTGTCGTTGAATTTGGCTAAATTGTGGAAGTGACATAGGCTATATGAATTTTCAAAATGGCGGCTGTAAATGGGGGAAAAAGGGGGTCCGTGTGCATTTTTTTCTTTTATCCTAGCAATATGGGTATCAAATTAAAGCTCGTAAAAAGACCATTTCAAAAATATAAATATCATATCATGTTCATGTTACTTTTTTTAACAAAAAATGGCAAAAAGTGTACCGTCTCATTTCTATGCCATAAACTAAAACTAAAAAGTCTCAAATAAAATTATGATTATAAAAACAAAAACCCATCTAACTGCTTAGAAGTAATGAACTGAAAAGAGAAAAACAAGGATCACTATATCTATATAAAATTCTAAATACTTTATGGTGCTGCAGGCGGGGACAAACGTAGTTTTGGTAGATCTTTCTTTGCCAGGTAGTAAACTATTTTGTCTACACCTGCATATCTTATAATAATAATTTAAACTAATCATTTTCATTTAAATTCTTATCAAAATATAAATAATTTTATCAACGACAAATTTTTTCATATCATTGCATTTTATCATTATAAATATCCCACTACTCCCTACACGCCAATTTGAATCCTCGATATGGTCTCCAGAGCCAGCATTTAAGCGAAATTACAATTAGCACCAAAGCGCTTATTGAGTCCCAACCCAATATTATTATCTTAATTTTATTTTCGACGGCCGAGTGGCGCAGTGGGTAGTGACCCTGCTTCTGCGTCCTAGGCCGTGGGTTCGATTCCCACATCTGGAAAATATTTGTGTGATGAGCATGGATGTTTTCCAGTGTCTGGGTGTTTATCTATATATTATAAGTATTTATGTATAATATATATAAAAATATTCATCAGTTATCATAGTACCCATAACACAGGCTACCTACGAGTACGCTTACTTTGGGGCTATATAGCGATGTGTGTAATTGTCCTATAATATTTATTTATTATTTATTTATTTATTTATTCGTAGTACTAATAAAGAGGAAAAATCATACCAAACACTGTTTTGATATATTTCAACCCAGCTTTTAAGGCTTTTTGGTAGAGTTAAACCCTACCAAAAAGCCTAAACAAATTATACTATACTAAAACTTTCCACAAGGATCACTCTTTCTATCGGTAGTCTTCGAGTTCAACGCGAACAGACAGACAAATAGACAGACGCGGCGGGGAACATTGTTTTATAATATATTATGACGTAGTGATATTAGTAGTGATACTACAATAAACAGGCTGAAACATTTACAAATTAATATCTAGAAATTATCGAGAGTGCTTGCTATTTGTCCTTATATAGTAGTTTTAGATTTTTACACCAATGATATATTGGTGTTATCTATGGTCTATCCATATATATGCATTTACCAGTCTTGTTGGCGAAGAAGGTCTTTTGTTTAATTATTGTGGACCGTAAGTTCCCGAGTTCGAATCCTGGGTTGAGATAAAATACCCTCAAACGTTATCTCAATCAGAATTTCTTTTCTGTTCGCTTTGAGTCTATTATTATATCACACAGATTATAAAACGAAATCCTCGCAGTGTCTGTCTGTTTGCGATAAACTTCATATACTGAAATACATAACTTCAATAATACTGGAAGGATTTTCATACGGTTTTTGCCAGTAAATATACCTTACGAAACTGTACGAACCGTATTTAATTTTTTTAGGTTCCATATAAATTGGCTCAAATAAGACAATTGGAATATTTGGAAGTGTCACATTACTTTTATTGAACAGCTGCCTTATTACCTTCAGATATATAACAAAACAATACTTATATGAAAAGATTATTAGGAGAGGGTGTATCCAATTTATTAAGAAAACAAAAAATTTCGCGATATTATATATCTATATTTTAAGGAAAATTTGTTTTTTTTTTAAATTCCACGTGAATTAAAACGTGGTGGGTTGAAGCTCCAAATCCGCTTTTCTATAAGAAGATAGGCCTAACCCTGAAGTGGGTCATTAAAAATAGGTCAATGATGATGATAAAATACCTATCAAAAAATGGGTCAGCTATGCATTAATTTAACGGATATTTTACAAGGTGCTATTAAGCACAGATAGAAAGGGATAATGGAAGCTTATTCAATAGGCTTTTACATAAAAATTTTCAAACCTTTTAAAGCCTATGTATTGAAAGTATTTTTTTATTTTTGTTTTAATAGTTGACTATATTAAAAACAAGGTGATTACGACGACGTCCAACTTATTTCGAATTCAGACGGGATCCATAGTCATGAGCAAACTAAACGTCAGTTTAGTTGCATAAAATAACTCAAGAGTCACGATTAAGAGCCCTATAAAGGGATGTTTTACACACGTACACAAGGGAATACATCGTTTTCAAGGAAAACATAGAAATAATAATTAAATAAATTTTAGTCTACATTAATTTATAGATCTTAAAGAGAAAACATCTGCATTAATGCAATTATGCCACACACCACAATTTCTACCGCCGCTTGTTGCGGGGCTCGTGCAACTGAAGGATGTTTCTTTAGTTTACACTTAGGCCTGTGTGCACCAAGATTTCGGTTATTATAACCAACGGTTAACATAAGTTTACTATAAATTTACCTATCATTCATTTATTTACATTTCTTTTTAAATTTTCAACAATGCTATATAAAACAATTATAAAAACACTATTAAAAATTTATAAAAAAATCATTCCGCCTGCTGCGGGGCCCGGGGGTCCAGAATGAGGAACCTCCTCACAATATGCGCCGTCTCAAGATTCACCGCCTTCTGTATCCGACCCTTGATCTAAAAACTAAGCAAGACCTTTTTAAGATGTTGGTCGATGCTTTTCGCTATAAGACCATTAACTGAAACGATTATAGAAACAATAATTGTCGACTCTATATAGTTTATTATTAAAGTATAATATAATTCTTAATATATATAAATCTCCTGTCACGATGTTTGTCCGCGATGGACTCCTAAACCGCTTAACAGATTTTGTTCAAATTTGCACGCAATAAGCAGTTTGGTCCAACTTGAGAGATAAGATAGCTCAGAACTTTAATTATAGTCGCAATTTTATTTTATTGCAAATTATTTGTCTGTAATTAATTGACAGTCACAATTATCTGTTAACTCCAAAAGATTGTAACAGATGTCACTGCTATGGTAAACTGACAACCGTGTCATATAAGCTACAATTCAATAGCATGATTATCACGTGTTATTGAGGCTGAAGTATAAATTAAATTTATTTTGTAGTAAACCAAATAGCGTGAAATTCAATTGATTCATGGTCGTTTTAATTAACATACTTATAACTTAAATATCTGTACTGTGACTACCCGTGCGAAGCCGGGACAGGCCGCTAGTATTTTATAAAACTTTATAAATAAATCCAGTATGAGTGGCTCCAAGATTTTATAGCACATTCTCCTAGGGCAATGCTCTATAAAAAGCGGACTAAGGCCTTCAGCGCGAAAGCCTTTAATCTTTTTGAGTGAAATCAAGTGTCTTTTTAAGTGCTGACTCCTACCGTGGCCGTTTTACTGTCATGTACCCGATGGTTTTCCCTTTTTCTTAAGTCAAACAACAATTTTCTTTTAAAAAAACAAACCTTTTTGTCAATTTGAAATATTGAATTTGAATTTAGTTCTTATTTTATATTTATATATTTGTCGATGCTTGTTTCCATTTTTGTATAACACAATTTTGTATTTTATATTTAATTCAATTATCTTATATTTCAACCTAATCCCCAAGGAGTATAAAGAAATAACTATACTAAATATCATGTTACTCGTGTGTATAGTTATAGAGAATCGATGATATATCGCTTACTAAGTACATAAAGCTGGTCGACTAAAGTTAAATGTACCATTTTGTTAGCAATTTTTCGTAATCCCAAAAATAATTCGTATTAGACGGGTACCTACTTAAAACATTTATTTACTTTAATTGCACTCAGTCCCGCCATTACCGGAATCTATGACCCTTCTGACCCTTTACTAAGTGGAAGAACTGAATTTTTTATTAGCTCTGACCACACAGTACGTATCTGTATGATGGTTTTTCATTTATGTCGGATTTTAGTTATTCAATTCGAAATGCCAGTAACTCATCACGAGGATTAAAAATATTATTATTATAAAAACAAAAACCAAAATAGTTTATACCTGGGAAAGAAAGAAAAACAAGGTTCCCTCTGCAGCACCATAAATATTTAGAATTTTATATATATATGGTCCTGTTTTTCATTTTCAGTCATTACTTTAAGCATTTGGGTTTTTTGTTTTTGGAAAGATCCTTATCGCGCAAAGGGGGCTAGACGGAAAAAATTTGTCCGAAAAGCTGTCACGACACGATAAAGTATTTCCGCGACTTTGATGTGTGTGCGCGTGAGCGGCGGAGGGCGCCCGCGTTGTATGCTGCCTCGCGCTCTCGTGGCGCCCTCTGGTGTTTCGGTGTACAACAACAAACGCGTGTGTGGTACGCGTTTAAGTTTATATAACATTATATTTGTTAATAATAAAAAAAATATTATTATTACTTAAAAAAAATAAGATTTTTTACAATTCCTTACTAATTATGGAAAGGAACTTCGATCCGGTGACCCTTAACACCTCTCAACTTTTTATTTTTTGTAAATCTGCTGAAATAAAAGGCTATTTTATTATTTTTTATTTTTTAAACGGAAAAACAACGGAGGAGGTTTCAATTCGACACGTATAATGTTTTTTTTTTTTATGTAAAACCACGCACACTTTTTACAGTGTTGTCCGATTTTCATCCTTCATTTGTTATGAAAATTCATATGGCCTATGTCCTAGCTAGAATTTATAATCTGGGGAAATTGAAGGAACTCTTCAAATGTCAGAGGCACGTTCCGCGATTTCGGTTTTTAGGTCTGTAGCTTTTTGGCGTGCCATATAATAACTATGATGTATCGTACATACATACATAAATCACTAAAAAGTTAGAAATAAACATTTTTAACAAAAAATCCTTCAAAACGCAGTAAGGTAAAAAATAACTGGGTCATTTAGTTACTTGAATTAGTTGATCTGGGTCGGTGCCACCAAGGTTTTACTTTCAAGGACGTTACCTAGAACCCACAAACTGATTTCTACGTAAAATAAATGTTCCGTAAATGGGCTGGCACGACTTCATAAAACCGCGTAGCACAGCTTAAGAAAGAGCAACCTTTTGCATGGTATGCAAGGAAAACGTCTTATAAATATGAATGCCAAATGAACGAATGTCAAAATACGTTCAGCCATTTATTGTAGCACCAAAGAAATAAACATAAAATCATTCCCTCAGAAAATATACCTTCTGACGCAGTCGGGAAAAAACAATGTACAATTGGCGTTCGTATCGCTAATGAGCGATCTCTTCCAGACGACCAATATTGAAGAGGAAAAGAGCATCCATTGAAGAGGTTCGGGTGTACGTACACACAAGTATAGGAAGTGTTTTATCAAATTACGTAATATACAAAACCTACCTAAAAACTACATAAATACATACATACATATACACATACAAAAGTTACCATATAATAAATAAATAAATGAAAATAATAGAAACTAGACGATATTCAAGGTAGAGAGTAAACAAATAATTAAAATGTAAATATACATAAATAAGTAAATACGAAATCATAACGATGTTATGGGGGATAGAAATGTCCATTCACCAGCCGTCGTAAATGTAACTAAGGATTGAGCACGCGGAATCTTGAGCGGTAAAGAGCTCCACAGCCCTGCTGAATCAAAGGTGCTGCCCTGCATTCACTAATCTAAAATGTAAATGTAAGCCTTGAATTTAATGCAATTACATCGGAAACCTATACTCTTCAGACTGGAATACAACAATACTGTTTGGAGGTAAATAATTATAAGCATGGCGTTAATACTTTGACAAGCTCTATTACAAAGAGTTCTACCGGTATGATAGGTTCAACCTCAAAATCTTTCTTATATGGCGTTACTCTTGATTCTTAAAATATACTACAACTACTACTACAAGTTGGCCCTTGACTGCTATCACATTAAAATACGCGATGATCATATTATGGTAGTTTATTATTCCTTGCAAGTTGGACAGCATATTAAAGAACACTGTCATTGACTGCCTCGTTGATCTAGTGGTTAGGTTATCTGGCTTTGATCGCGAGGTCCTGGGTTCGAATCCTGGGTCGGGTCACGGAATAAGTCTGAGTTTTTCATTTTTCTATGAAATTCTCCGTACATTGCAAGCCCGGAGTCGGGAAGTTGGTGGTGTTACATACCCCCGTGCCTCGGATAGCACGTTAAGCCATCGCTCCCGGTCACTGTCATCAACATCTGATAGTGATCGTTAATAAATGAAACATTATCATCCTAAGCCCGCCATCCCGCATTGGAGCAGCGTGGTGGGTTCACGCTCCATATCATCTCTCCTATATGGAGGGAGGCCTGGTCCTGTAGTGGGCCGCTAATAGGCTGATAATGATGATGGTGATTAAAGAACATTGCACGTGCCGGGTTCACGCTCATCAGGTCTCGGTAAAGCGTTTTAATTACAAATAGGTCATGCGTTAATGTTTGGGTACTCCAGGTGCCAAGCAAGTGTAAAATCACACGGCGCATAACGAAATTCGTAGCCTGAAATTTTAAGACGTGAGACACTTCGGGAACATCATTAGTGGTAGGGAAGTTTGATTTAACCAGGTTTCTAGGTTGCCTTCTTCTTCTAAGAAGCAGAAAACTTAAAGGGGAAAGCCATGGAAAAATTACCATTTCTTACCTACGTTGCCGAATAAATTATTTCAGTTTTAGTTCGAGTTTTTTAATGAAAAGAATATGTATACAATATTTTTCGTTAATTTTTTCATAGAAAATTATTTTATTTTAATATTGTATAAATATTCAATCTATGGAAATGTTTGTCTGGAAATAATTAATTATGGTATGTCACGAGTTTGTTGTTGGAAGTATTCGAAATAGATCTATTTGTTAAGAAATTAATGCAGATATGATATAGAGGCTTATTTGTTAATGTTAAAACAGTCTTAAATTGAATTAGTTAAATTCAATCAGTTAAATTCAATTAGCATTTATAACGTGTAATATTTTGTACATATGGATCTTATCAAATGATTTTTAAAGTTAGTGTATTAATATTTTACTTCAGAATTAATATAGCGCCTAATAAGAGACGAGGTGCCAAACCTGAGTGGCTCGCGAGGCCATCTTGACGAACACCCGCCACGCTGTCCAATTGGGTTGGTAGTTTTAAAAAGTAATTTATTAAGGTTAGATCAGATGTTGATGAAAGGGCCGGCACGGTAGATTATACACCAAGCAAAGGGGTGTAACACCACTAACTTCCAGACTCCGGGCTTGGAATGTACTGAAAATTTCATAGAAAAAAGAAAAAGTTCAGAATTTTCCATGACCCGACCCAGGGATCGAACCCAGGACCTCGTGACCGAAGCCACATAGGCTAACCACTAGACCAACGAGGCAGGTAATATTTTACTTGTGAATGTGATATTATTCAACTATTTACAGAAAAAATATTTACATATTCAAATCACAAGTTTGTATAATACAACCAATATTTATCTTTTATGATTTAATCGGCAATTAAACACAGAATTTTAAGTACTGGGGGAATTTCAGAACAGGATTTATTGTGTTTTTTATGTACAAATGATGTCACAGACAGTCGATCACATATACCAAAGAGCATTTGGAATTTTCGTAATGAATTAAGAAGTATCCACTAACACGGCTGTGTAAGCGGTGCCCAGGCACAGGACGCACATCCTGGAGGGCGCAGAAATGACCAGACCATATACAAACAGTACCTTATTTAGAGTCAGTTACAAGTTCGAGTTCGATTTCCGGCGGGGCAGATTGATATTTTTCTTGATTTGTCTTGGTCTGGCTGGTGGGAGGCTTTCGCCGTGGCTAGTTACCACCCTACCGACAAAGACGTACCGCCAAACGATTTAGCGTTCCGGTACGATGTCGTGTAGAAACCGATATGGGTGTGGATTTCATCCTATTCCTAATAAGTTAGCCCGCTTCCATCTTAGATTGCATCATCACTTAACATCAAGTGTGATAGCAGTGAAGGGCCAACTTTTAGCCAATAAAAAAAAGTTACGCACGGCGGCATAGGGCGCATACATTTTTTGTAACGCCTCTGTCCACTAGTATCCATAGATGGGCCCAACATAGATGCAAAATTACATTGTCCAATGTTAATATGAATCCCTATTGGAAAACTTGGAACTTTCCATTTTCCATGATTTTTACGCGTTAGTTAAAACTCTTGAAATCTATATTTTTATTCTATTTAAGTAGCTTTTTTCTTAAGTTTTTGACCTTTTCGTAACTTGGTCAATTCTTAGTAGACCAATGCTCCTTATAGTCGCTAATTTACAGCACACCGTAATTAGTAAAGTTTACCTTAGAGCCTTGGAGAACATGTTAAGTTCTTCATCCCAACAATATTTTTCATTTCATCGCCAGAAAGTATTAGTATAATAATGTATGTGTATGTGAGAAGGAAATTCCGTTGAGTAACCATGAAAATCTGTAATAACAGCATAATGCTTTTAGGAAAGCAATAAAATTCGCCCGGAACGCTATTCAGTTAATGCCTATTGTTCAGAACCTAAGACGCAGATTTCAGTAAAAATCATGAGAAACTCCAGCGAGTCGCCTTGAGAAAATATTAAATTATAAATTACCTATCCAAGTAAATGAGTATGTTTAATTAAGAGTAGTAGAGATTTTTGTGACAGAAATCGTCTAGGGAAGTACTACTAGTCTGCTTTTTTTTATCGACTACAAGTTGGTCCTTGACTGATATCACACCTGATGTTAAGTGATGATGCAATCTAAGATGGAAGCGGGCTAATTAGGGTGTATGAAATCCACACCCCTATCGGTTTCTTCACGACATCGTACCGGAACGCTAAATCGCTTGGCGGTACGTCTTTGTCGGTAGGGTGGTAACTAGCCACGGCGAAAGCCTCCTACCAGCCAATCTAGACAAATTAAGAAAAATCTCAATCTGCCCCGCCGGGAATCGAACCCAGGACCTCCGTCTTATATATCCACCGCGCATACCACTGCGCCACAGAGGTCGTCAAAAGGGAGGCTTGTTTTTGCCGCTAAGCGTCACTGCTGTGTTCCGTTCTGAATAGCATGGTAATTACGGGCATTTGAGGTTTTACACGTCACAGATTAATGGATACAGAGCAGCACTTTGTGGGACGACCCTTCAATGCCCTGCGAAGAATTAATCTGTTTGTAAGAGTATTCCACGTATCAGGGCCTGTCTGTCAATTAATCATAGATTAAACATTGGTTACAGTCCGCCAGAGATACGTCAGAAGGTATATCACGGTATTGAATATCTAAATCAAAAATTATTTATTTACCTATATTCTAAACATGTCTATGTGTCTGTGGTATCTTACTTTTTTAAAGGCGTGGATCGATTATGATGCGATTTTATTTTCAATTACAGCAGATGAAGATCATTTAAATATAACGATATTATAATTATAATAATTACACCTTAAACACGTCTAGCCTGATAAAAAGTTTACGACAAACTGACGTTTTGACGACCTCCGTGGCGCAGTGGTATGCGCGGTGGATTTATAAGACGGAGGTCCTAGGTTCAATTCCCGGCGGGGCAGATTGAGATTTTTCTTAATTTGTCTTGGTCTGGCTGGTAGGAGGCTTTCGCCGTGGCTAGTAACCACCCTACCGACAAAGACGTATCGCCAAGCGATTTAGCGTTCCGGTACGATGTCGTGTAGAAACCCAAAGGGGTGTGGATTTTCGTCCCACTCCTAACAAGTTGGCCCGCTTCCATCTTAGACTGAATCATCACTTAACATCAGGTGTGATAGCAGTCAAGGGCCAACTTGTAGTCGATAAAAAAAAACCATTATTCTTAAAATGGTAAATGGCATAGTAGATACTAAATTCAAGTCATTAGGTATTTTCTTATTGTTGATTTTTCTCTTCCATTTCCGCTAAAAGTACTTAAGTTTCGAAGAAGACACGAGGTAAAAGTTACACAGGTAGTAATATAATAAAGTTAATGGCCCCTTAGTGGTTTTACAGTCGGCTACGCTGTTTATCGTATTATGTTTCACAGCTACAAACTACGTGACTATGTATAGCTGTATAGATAGTTACGTAGTATGTAAGTATCATCATCATTATCAGCCTATTAACAGACCACTACAGGGCCAGGCCTCCCTCATTATAGGAGAGGGGATTTGGAGCGTACACCCACCACGCTGCTCCAATGAGGATTGGCGGGCTTAGGGTGATAATGTTTCATTTAGTAACAATCACTATCAGATTAATATTTTAGTTTTAAATAAAGTATTTATTAAAAAAATTGAAACAATTGATTTTTAAGCTAACGTATTTATATAAGCCTTGCGTACTAAGCGATTATGTTATTCGTTACTCACCTGTATTATTTTATCTAGAATGTCTTTCAGCCTCAATTTTACCCTTCTAACTATAATATAAATATCGTCATATACAAGAGAGTTGAAAATAAGGGTGCGAGTTCGTAGCTGACTGCAGATCACAGCAACAGGCGACATGTCTTAGCGACACTGCTGTTTTCTGTGTATTTGTATAGAATACGAATCAGATGTTGATGATAGTGACCGGGACTGACGGCTTAACGTGCTCTCCGAGGCACGGGGGTGTAACACCACCAACTCCCCGACTCCGGGCTTGGAATTTACTGAGAATTTCATAGAAGAATGAAAAACTCAGTATTATTTAATTGGACCCGACCCAGGATTCGAACCCAGGACCTTGTGATCAGAGCCTGATAGGCTAACCAAGACCAACGAGGCAGTCGTTACTAAGCATATTTTATTTTTAAATTAAAGTTTAGATTAGCTTAGACTACTAACGCGTAAAAACCAGCGCGTGGAAGTAAGAAAAGTTCCAAAGGAGACTGACCATTTTGGGCCCAACACGTTACAACAATAAAATGTATCTTCAAAAATTCTTTATTTTTTTATAAACCAAAATCACTAAAAATAATTAGAATTCACAATTGCAAACTGTAAAAAAAATATTTTTGAAATATGTATATTATTTCTTAATATAGTGCATTTTACAATGTACTCTGTTTCCAATTATAAAGATAGTCTATGGTAAGACAGCCACAATGTTGTCAATATTGCCAACTTAGAGGATTTTCCACTAAAAGTGGTTGTTTATATCCCCTTTTAATTGTTTATGTTATGTAAATGTCAATATCATGTCATCAATGCAATTGAAGCTAACGGCTTTCAATTTAATTGTATTCTGAGATTATAATATAATGAAAACGTATTGAAATTCAATTATTTGTCAGATTCTGATTATAAAAATAGGTTAATAATTGCAAAGTCATACATATATGTCAAATAACCCACATAACCTAAGTCGTGTATTTGTGTTCATATCTTGATTATGCAATTGTCAATTAAACTGAAATTAAACAAATTGATATTATTATTTACCGAATGACACTTATTTTGACATTGTAACCGTTTATCAAATTTTGGGCCTAGCGATGTATGAAAAATGGTCAGTGTCCTTTTAAAACAGATTTTAGTCCTTTTATAACGTACACTGATTTTAGTATTTTTAAGCTATTGCATAGCTTCTATCGCGGGCCTTGAGCGTGGAGACCGAATCCATAAATTCCGTAACGAAAAAACCTAACACCCCTGAATATCAAAAACATAATATTAATAGCATAATTTCGGCTCCGACGTCATCGGGACCGTGGTCTAGTGGCAAGGCGCTCTAAGTGCCCGAAAAACTAAACGGGTTTTTCCATCTATCGATAAATACCAGAACGTTTAATGACTTTTTGAATTATCACGCTTGTAAAAAAAATTAATAACCCGCGTCTCTCTATGACGTCGGTAGGTAAACATAAGTTGATAAAAAATGCTATGCAATAACTTTACCGCGGCAGTCTCCGAGTCTTTTTTAATCCTTACCTGGAATTTGTCTCTACTCCAGCTAAACGAAATTTCGCTTTCAACCAAAAATATGTAACTTACGTGTTAGTTTGTTATGATTGAATGCATAGTTTTAGGTACACTTTTAATAATAAGCATATAAATTAAATTCATCCTCGGAAAAACCCAAAGAACAATAAGAAAAAAATATGTCTCGGAAATCTCAATATAAAACAAAGAAACATAAGTCAAAATATCTAGAATCCCTGAACATATATGACATATTTTCCGATAAGTATAGACGAGGAATCAAAAAAATCTTTAGACGTCACTATCGGAGCCATCCTGTATTACACTCGAAGTCAATAAATAAACAGTACCTACCTACCTAACTCTTCATCGAAAGAAAGCGTTTGCCGACTAAAAGATTGTTAACATAATAAAAACGTCAAGTAAAATAAAAATACCCGTGACTCTATAACTTTTGTCTATGAAAATCTGATACCTATTCAAGTATTTATTCGCTTGAAAAGTCTTTGCAACAAGTCTTAAGAAACTTGAATTTCAACAAACTGCAGTTAAAAGGTAAAAAATATGTTTCTAAAAAAATAATATTCTAATAAAATATAGTGTTGTTAACTATCTGTATGTTTGTTCGCGATAAGCTAAAAGATAACTTGACTGATTTTTATGTGGTTTTTAACAATATATAGAAAGATTCCTGAGAAAGGTATACAATTTTACTAATTCTCGTGCATATTGCTTTAAATGACAATAATTGTTGGCTTGTATTTCGCCGTCAGAAAGCTTTCACTAAAAGCTCTGGTTGTTCCCTTTGAGATATCGCAAAACAATGTATATACCTATATAACGATTGTTTCTCTTTATAAGAAACTATAAATAGTCTACAATAATATGTATACCTTTTGATATTTTCGTATTTCATTCAAAAAAAGTTAACGCACCTTCAATCTCTTTTTGGTGTTCTTGGAAGGTGGATAAATACGCTATATTCTTCGCAAATGAAGTCGCGGGCGTCTGCTAGTGTCAACCAAATTCCAGCTTATGTTAATGTTTTCATTAAATAGAAACTTCGATTAAAAATCTCACTGCGAAAGCGAAATAAAAGACAAAAAGAGAAAATTTCACAAGAGTACATATTTCGACAACAAAAGAAAAACATTATAATATCATAGGGCATTGTGCGCCAAATGAAAAATTATACTACTGTTTTAGAAGTGTGTTGCAGGTTGTTTAGGTTCTGTCGCTGGTCACTTTTTGTGATGATCGTGTTATATATCAACCCTCATTTAATTTATTTTATTTAGACTCAATGATCCTTATCTGATATACATATCCCGATTGAATATACAGAAAGCTAAGACTAACTAAAACAACTAAAGGTAAAAATGGTTATTATCTTTACTTCTAAGAAACATTTTTAAAATTAACTGCCTTAACTTAAGATAGATAAAAGCACTACTGACTTTGCTATTTTTGCGTCCATTGTTAGAGGTTAAATGTCCTCAATAGCGGTGATTCATTAAGAATTCATCATGATAAATGGCGGAGGCGTCAAACTGGCGTAGTTGGCTGAAACGAATATCAATGCCGGTGAAGATTTTTATAACTTCGCCCACTCAACTCTTGAAATTTTTAATTTGGCTAGTAAAGAGCACTATAATCTATTGTTAAGAACCTTAAGGTCCGATAACGGATAGCCTATATAAATGTCGAAAACGATGCTTAATCTTGGTATTCTATAGATTTATCGCGTGGGTGCTAAATTCGTCGCGTAACAGAGAGAATAAGGGTGTTGTACCTAATAGTTATATGAAATCGAAGTGTATCACGAAAGTTAATTCCATCTATATTATAAAGAGGTAATTTGTATTATCTCTTTATAATATTTGTATGTAAGAGGTAAATTTTGGATCTACTGAACCTATTTTCAAAATTATTTCACCAGTAGAAATCTAACTATGCCCGAGATCTAACTATCGACGGTGGACATCAATATGCTCGACTTCAAAGACACAGCATTGCTGATCTCAAACAGATTTCCGTAACTAGCCAAAAGAGGGAGCCTGCTGCTAGGAAATCTACAGCTAATATGTACTCACGGATATGATAATAAACACAGATTATTCAGCTAGAAGAGTGGCTTATTGTTACCGTACAGATTGCCATAATACAGTAGACAAATGTGAAAAAAAAGTAGAAAACTACGTTATTGTCGAGTATCATAGGCATCATAATAATTTCCAAAATTAATTACGCATCTTTACTTAAACTTGAATAATGTAATCCAAGTTGTAAAAAATTGCTTTCATGGCTTGCACTGTGAAAACTATTGAGGATAGAACAAAACAAGTATAGTATATATTTATATAAACCAGAGTGTCGCTGCGACACTACGCCTGCGGTTGTCGCCTGCGGTCAGCTACGAACTCGCTCCTTTACTCCGAACAGTATGTCGGTTCTTGAAAAAAATACATCGTACAAACATCTCGCTTACATCTATCATCCCACCTCCAGTTCCACTGTCAGTCTAGTATGGCAAAATGTCATTGGAGAATACCGATTTCTGTTACTTGAAATATCTGTTGCTTCAAAACTGACACTTTTCAGGAGTTGACATACAGTTCACGAGGTTAATGACTCGGGTGCAATTTTAAGGATCTTTTAATATGATTACATTACCAGCAGGCACCTACAACGTTGATACATTGTATTCAATAAAACTCGCAAATAATATAAATAATGATCACATTCAGTAACAAAAATACTGAAAAGTAAATATATCCTGTGCCTTTAGGTACAAACGTTAAAAAAAGTAAATCGAGAGGCTCTAGAGTGCGATTTTCATTGCAGTATAAATGTTTATCGTTCTCACATTCTGAACCATTACTGCTTTCCAAGTGGAAATCAATACGTTTAATACAATATGGAGCTTTTATAGGCTTGAGTAGAATCAGGGGAATAGTAAAACCGCAGAGGCAATAAAAAAGCGTTCGCTTTACGCTTGATACAAAAAGTGAGTTTAATGACGGTTTATCCTCTGGTTTGTTTTATCAAATTTAATACGACTATAGATAGAGGTAGTTACATCTATAAATGTTTATCGGAACCCATGTCGTATTACGGTGGGTCTACGCTTACAAGTAGACTAAATTACAAGTCTCGAATGAAATTCGCGTATGACTTACGTAGACGCGTTCGGCTCTTCTATGACTGTGATCCGCCAAATGTAGGTTTTTTGAAAAACCGACATTTGGCCTTCAAACGCCTTTTTACCCGACTGCGTCAGAAGGAGGGTTATGTTTTTCGAGCGAATGTATGTATGTATATGTATGTATGTATGTATGTTTGTATGTATGTATGTATGCATGTATATATGTCCATTTCTTCGGCACGCGCTACAGCCTAAACGGTTGAACGGATTTTGACATGTGAGGTGTCGTTGAATTTGTCAAAATTGTGGTAGTGACATAGGTTATATAAATTTTCAAAATGGTGCCTGTAAATGGGGGAAAAAAGGGGAGATGTGTGTATTTTTTTCTCTTATCATAGCAATATGGGGTCCAATTGAAAGGTCTTAAAAAGACCATTTCAAAAATATAAATATTATTATTATTATTCTTATAAAAACAAAAAACCCGACTGCTTAGAAGTTATGAACTGAGAAGAGAAAAACAAGGATCACTATATCTGTATAAAATTCTAAATACTTTATGGTGCTGTAGGCGGGGACAAACGTAGTTTTGGTAGATCTTTTTGCAGCACCATAAAGTATTTAGAATTTTATACGTATATAGTGATCCTTGTTTTTCTCTTCTCAGTTCATAACTTCTAAGCAGTCGGGTTTTTTGTTTTTATAATAATAATTTTATTGAGGACATTGCTTGTTCGAGGTTCGTCGTCTTAACACTGTGAGCATCAACGAACGAAGCGGATGCGCTCGTGCCCGCAGACATAACGTAGAAGCACCTTAAAGAATCTTTGAAGAGAACTACCTAGCATATTTTGGAACTATATAGAATAATATAAGTTATATTGAGAAAGGCTTATACAAATTAAATGTCTGTTTGTAATTTCAGATCAACAGCTTTTTAACCGACCAAAAAGACGGAGGAGATTCTCAATTCGACACGTATATATTTTTTTTTTATGTATGACCACGCATAACATTTTACAGAGTTGTCCGATTTTGATAATTCTTTTTTTATTAGAAAGGGCATACTTCCAAGGTGGTCCCATTGTCATAATGTTAGGATCTGATGATGATATCCTGGGGAAATTGAAGGAACTCTTCAAATTTTGGAGGCACACTTACAGCGATTTCGGTTTTTGTCTCGGTATCGGTAGCTTTTTGACTACAAATGCCGTATAATATACTATGACAGTATAGTACGAGTACGTTACGTGGGGATAAATCACTAAAAAGTAAGAAATAAAAATTAAAAAAAAAAATAGAACCGACTCAAATCGCACTAAAAAGTAAAAAATAACTGTCATTTAGTTGCTTTAATTTACTTAAGCATATCTATGAACTCGGTGCCAGCAAGTTTAAGGAACATTTATTTAACGTAGTAAAGCAGTTTGTGGGTTGTAGGTAATGTCTTTAAAGTAGAAACCTTGGCTGGCACCGACTACTAGATATACTTAAGTAAATTAAAGCAAATAAATGACACAGTTATTTTTTTTACAGTTACTTTAGCCGAGACAAACAGACAGACATAATTTTTAAAAATTGATTTGTTTATTTTAGTACCGTATAATAATTTCATATGCATTTAA
Source organism: Mycalesis mineus (assembly GCA_034621355.1). Lineage (NCBI taxonomy): Eukaryota > Metazoa > Arthropoda > Insecta > Lepidoptera > Nymphalidae > Mycalesis > Mycalesis mineus. Next base: position 8,427,495 of record CM067885.1, read on the forward strand.
AATAACTGTGTCATTTACTTGCTTTAATTTAGTAATATCAAATCCACCCAATTTTTATAAATTAAGGTCAGTTCCTCAACCCACAAAGTCTTTACTACGTTAAATAAATGTTCCTTAAACTTGCGACACCGACTTCATAGACATGCTTAAGTAAATTAAAGCAACTAAATGACACAGTTATATTTTACTTTTTAGTGCGTTTTAAGTCGGCTCTATTTGTATTTAAAATTTTTATTACTAAATGTATATGAAAGTATTATACGGTACTAAAATAAACAAATCAAATTTTAAAAATTATGTCTGTCTGTTTGTCTCGGCTAAAGTCTAATAATACCAGTCGGATAGTAAATATTTTTTAATATACGACAGCCATGCTAATGAGAAGTGACATAGGCTAATTACGCGGATAAAGCCGCAGACGACAGCTGGTATTATGAAAAAAACATTTGCCTACCTCCCGTGATCGTCCACAAACCTTGAAGATTTAAAAAATGTCTGTAGTTTATATACCTCAGCTTGAAATATAACGTTGTTAATGATAAACAAAACCACGTTTGAATAAACACAACAAGTAGTCGTGTTAACAATAAAAATAGATCCATACATAATAGTAATAGGCGCACATAAATTCAACAAGCAGGCAGCTATATTTTAACTAATGTTTACTTTGTATGTGCCTATTCCGAACATTGAAAATCTTTCTTTACAATACAAAGATTTGGTATTTAATTTTATTTTCACCGATTATTCTGTCAATAGGTACATTATCCACAGAAATTTGCCATTTGATCCATCTTCTAGAATCGAGATAATATCTCACAAGGTTTAAAAGATATTCTAATATACACTCAATATACCTATACCTAAAAATATATAAATACCTAAAAATCTACGAGTCTGTCCACGATTCAATTTAAAAATCCGAAAATTTTTCAAAATAGAAAAACAATACCTAGGCATAGGTACTAGGTTTCTCTGCATCGGTGTGTCTGTGGAGGGGCAGTCGATAAACTCGGACACCACGGTCTTTCTTGCAGTAGGGGCGCTGGTCACATTTCCCGCCACTCTTGTCTCAATGACATCATACGTGTCAAACGGCGCAAGTACAGTGTGGCTACTGTAAGATTTTACCGCGTCGATATCGAGAACGGTAAACGCAAATATTATATGACACTGACACTCAACCATTTGAGTTTTTACTCGATACTGCCAGGGGCGCTGCTTTACGCGAATGTGAAGATTTCGATTTGAAAGCTCACTCACTAGGCACTCAGTAACCTCATCGGTAATTATGTATTTGAGCCGTTTGGAGTTGAAACGCTGGGACCGTGAGGTCCGAGTACTCGCTTTTTTATAGGGAAATCTCAAAGCGTTTGTTCGACGCCTCCCGTGACAGTATCTTTTAATATACAATATACGAAAAAGTTTGTTCGTTTGTTTAAACGGGCGGACGTTCGTTTGTTAAAATTATTTTGTTTATTATGAAAGCTAAACTTAAAAGTGAAATAGTAATATATTTAAGCTATACATATCAGCTTGTCATAAATATGTAATGATAATGTTAATGTACTGTAATATCGTACAATGTTGAACAAAAATGTAGATCTTTAGATACCAGGATTCAGGGAAATTATAAAAAATTAAATTGGAGGGGTACGCATAGAGTTTTTTTTAAATTATTTTTTTTAATTGTTTTATATATTAGATATATATATATAGATTAGGTTATTGTAGTGTTTAAGCATTTAATTTTTTATATATTTAATTGTAAATATTTAATTTAATGTACATATTTAACTGTAAATAAATTTTTGGTACTAAATAGGTAAAGGTAAAAAAGTATTTTCAGTACAATGTTCTCGTAAGCTCATATATTTCTCGACCTTCGTCCCCGATCAATGAAGAACTTTCATACAACATTATACTGGTGGCATTGAAGCCTTTAATTAAAAAAGTCTGTTCGCTATTATTACAAAATAACAGGACAGCGTGTAATAAAACCCTAGGTCCGTTTAAAAATATATAAGTTTCTGGGCAACTCATGATTTTTTCTTTCTAAAGTAATTTGTTGTAACGTTCTATGGATCATTTTAAACAATATTCAATATAGGTATGAAATGACAAGGCTTGACTAGTAGAATATGAAAAATTTTAAATACAAAATGGACGCCACGAAAAGCTGGTAAATTACAATTTTAAATTAACAAGATTAATTTAAAATACCTCATTTTTATTTGGCATAAGTGAATTAAATCAAAAAAAGAAGTAATTATTTTTTACTTTTTAGTGTGTTTTGAAGCCGGTTTAATTTTTTTATTATTTTTTATATTGTAGCAATTTTTGATAAAAGACCATCTAGATACGAGTATATGAACTAGTTGTTATCACAGTAGAGTTCGCATTCGTTACACCCAAAAATTGTGTTTACTTTTAATTGGAGGGGACGAAGCCCGGGTAAACTTATTTAAAAATACAGTTTATTTATTTTAAAAAGGAAAAGAGAGAAGGGAGAAAGTAAAGTTCGCTTAGATTGAAACTACAAACGCGTTCTATCCACGTTAGCCTGAGTTCGTCAGGCCAACCGTGAAATGCAATTTTCCGTGGAAGCAACGACCGTGCACCTCACTCACTACGAGGTACGCTAAATTGCAGTGGCGATTTTAGAACTATTTTGTCCCTTCAAATAAACTGCCTGCAACTTCGCTAGTTACTGTTCAATTCATATATTTTTTATTGCACTTTTACAAGAAAATATAACATTACATACAATTAATATATGAGGATATATTAGGATTGACTGCCTCGTTGGTCTAGTGGTTAGTCTATGTGGCTTCGATCACGAGGTCCTGGGTTGGATCCCTGGGTCGGGTCACGGAATAATTCTGAGCTTTTTCATTCCTCTATGAAATGTTCAGTACATTCCAAGCCCGGAGTCTGGAAGGTTTTACACCCCCGTGCCTTGGAGAGCACGTTAAGCCGCCGGTCCCGGTCACTGTCATCAACATCTGATAGTAATCGTTAATAAATGAAAAATTATCACCCTAAGCCCGCCAACCCGCATTGGAGCAACGTGGTGGGTGTACGCTCCATATCCGCTCTCCTATAAGGAGGGAGGCTTGGCCCTGTAGTGGGCTGTTAATAGGCTTATAATGAATGAATATATGAGGATTATGAAGAACGCATAAGTATGTGAAGAGAGTCTTACTGCTAAAGCTTAATATTACGAGATAGCTTTTAGGATAAAATTTTCATTGTGTATGATATTATAAATCAAAATCACTCTAACCAACGGAGCAAAACACCAAGAAGATATGCTTAAGTAAATTAAAGCAACTAAATGACATAGTTATTTGTTCTATTTTTATTTAAAAAATTTTATTTCTTACTTTTTAGTGATTTATCGCCACGTAACGTACTCGTACTACATTGTCATAGTATATTATATGGCACTAGTAGCCCAAAAAGCTACCGATACCAAGACAAAAACCGAAATCGCTGTAAGCGTGCCTCCAGAATTTGAAGAGTTCCTTCAATTTCCCCAGGATATCATCATCAGATCCTAAATAATAAAAAAAGAGTTATCAAAATCGGACAACAAGTTACTCTTAGATTAAAAACCGAATGAGCAAAACACCAAGAAATTGGAATTTAATGAACAATTTTCCATGTACTTTGAATCGAACACTTACCAAGCAAACTGCTATCACAAAACCAATATTGACAAAAAAGACTGTGACGCATATAAAAATATATAAAATTGTTTGGTCATATTGAACAGACAGATAGGAGCATGAGTTACATCAACCGTTTGCCACTCTACCAGTTACTTTACCTAAGTAAACTGTTTTATATAAGATGCACAACACAAGCTATCTACTTCACACAAACAATAAATATTTGTCACTTTATAACGAGTTCTCATATTTTACGCGCTATGCGAACTTCATTTTTGTTTGTTATAACAAGAAATCAAAGCTGAACTTTTGATGCAATGAAAATCAATTAAAAGTATCCACTGTTTATAAATTTTCTGTGTTATACAATTATAATATAAGCATAATGCGAAGAGTACATTATTATTTGGCTCAATAGCTTATTAGACTAATATATTTTTATGCTAGAATAAGAAATATTATGACGCCTAAGTTTCTTTACTGTTTTTTTTTAATTCATTATTTTTTTTTAACCTAATCTACATATAATATATAGATTAGGTTATTGTAGTGTTTAAGCTTTTATTTTTTTATTTACTTAATAATAAATATTTAATTCAATGTACATATTTAACTGTAAATAAAATTTTTAAAATAATGCTAGACTTCGCCGAAAGAAAGAAAGAAATTTCAAACAAAGACAGATATATGCCACTGTGGACTTATTTGTAGTCCTAATAAAGAGGAACAATTCTTCAATACGTTGTTTTGTTACATTTCAAATAGTTTAGGCAGCGTTTTCAACAAAAGCTGCTAGTCGGCCTGCCAATACAAACAATCATTACAATCTATCTGTATCGCGAACAGACAGACGCGGCGGAATGCTTTATTTTATAATAATAATAAATAAATAAATATTATAGGATAATTACACAGATCGCTATATAGCTCCAAAGTAGACTCGTGAGTAGCTTGTGTTATGGGTGCTATGATAACTGATGAATATTTTTATATATACGATACATAAATACTTATAATACATAGATAAACATCCATGCACATCACACTAACATTTTTCCAGATGTGGGAATCGAACCCACAGCCTACGACGCAGAAGCAGGGTCACTACCGACTGCGCCACTCGGCCGTCATTTTTTTAGTGATGAGGTAGATATAACTAGCTTTATGTGTTGATAGCGGAGCATAATACCTGTAGGTACTAAGGTCTAATTAAATTTAATATGGATAATACTCCCTGAGTATATTAAACTTTCCTCGTGAACCACTCCGCTCAATAATCCGTTCAGTAGTTTGGAGTTCATCGCGTTCAGAAAGATAGAGGGGGAGTGAAGGTATTGGTATTTGGTATTGCGAGTTTAACTACTAAATTAAATAAAAAACCGGTCAAGTGCGAGTCGGACTCGCGCACCGAGGGTTCCGTAAATTTTTAGGTTTTCGGAATTATTCCTAAACATTGCTTGCGAAGCGAAATTTTAAGATTCTAGGACTTGCTGCGAGTAGTAGAGAGTTAAATATGCGGCTTATGCTATATATATCCTTTGAGTGTGTTGACTTAGAAGTTTTATTTTGTTAAAGCTGAATGGTATTATAGAGCCAAGTATTTGATATGAATTTCAATTCAATTCAATTCAAATTTCAAAAATTACGCGTAAAGGTTAATACCTTTACGCGTTAATGAGAAAAGGGGGTAAGTGTTAATTCTTAAAAATATTTTTATTACATGATGTAACTAAAAATTTACAGACTTCGTTTTTATATTATCTGTGCTATATGACGTTACTTCGTACCAAATTTCAAGATTCTAAGTTTATGGAAGGTTACGTTAGATTTTGATTTAGTTGCATCTAATTGTGAGTTAAATATGCGGCTTATTTGCTATTTCCTTTGACTGTGTTGACTTACAAGTTTTATTTTGTTATAGCTTAAAGGTATTATAGAGCCTATAAGGGTTTCGTTATTTCCTTTTTAAGATACGGAACCCTAAAAATTAAAATAATCGGTGCATTAGACGCTACAGATGCCACAGACCTGTTATACCTACCTATCTGGTACTTTAAACCCATATTTTTAACCTAGCGGGAAAAAAAATAATGTTTAGTTCCGTAACTAGAGCAATGCAAGCGGTACCGAGGTAAATTGTGCAGACCGTGATAGGGCGGAAAAAGGCCAGATGAGGAACATTATTATCAGCCTATTATCAACGTAATAACGGCCCACTACATGGCCAGGCCTCCCTCCTTTTAGGAGAGGGGATATGGAGCGTACACCCACCACGCTGTTCCAATGCGGGCTTAGGATGATAATGTTTCATTTATTAACGATCACTATCAGATGTTGATGACAGTGACCGGAACCGACAGTTTAACGTGCTCTCCGAGGCACTGGGGTGTAACTGCACCAACTTCTAGCCTTCCTTCACCGAATAAGGCTATTTGTGCCCGAAGTTAATATTAATTACGACCAATATTCCATGCCAGGAGTGCTATGACTAACGACAATACTCCAAGGATCAAGCTCTAAGCCTCTCGGTTTTGTACCCGGCTCTTAACCGGAGAAGTATTCAGGCTTTGAAAAATGTCCACTTCACTATCGTCCGGATTTCAAACGACATTTTTAGCCTTTGAGCAACTGTTTTTGCATTGTAATTGGATTCATTCGTTAGTGAGCGACGAGCGTGTCCTGTAAATAAACAATTCCATTATACGATTGCGCCCTGTGATTGAGTGACGAACATTTATACTTGCATATACTATACACAGTTATAGTATACCGACTAATTAACCGACGAAAAAAAACGGAGATTTTCAATTCGACACGGAAATTTTTTTTAAGTATGACCACGCATAACTTTTTGCAGAGTTGTCCGATTTTGATAATTCTTTTTTTATTAGAAAGGGCACACTTCCAAGGTGGTACCATTATCATCATGTGTCATCGGCCAAGGTTTCTACTTTAAGGACATTACCTAGAACCCTCAAACTGCTTTACTATGTTAAATAAATGTTCCTTAAACTTACTGGCACCGACTTCATAGATATGCTTAAGTAAATTAAAGCAACTAAATTACACAGTTATTTTTGACTTTTTAGTGCGCTTTGAGTCGGTTCTATTCCTCAATTAACTGGACTTTTCACTTCTTTCTCAACTCTATTTTAAATAAAGTTTTGTTTATAAAAGACTAAATGAGTACAGTTATTTTTATTATTTTAAAAATAATAAAAATAAAAATAACTGCAGGTGTAATTCTGTGGTAAAAATACACGTAAAATTTAGTGTCATTGGAAAGTAATAAACATGATATCGCAATGAAAAATTTAAAAATACTTGTCTTTGCAAAAATGAATTATAACATGCCTAGAAAGGTTTGAAACGTTTCTGAATAGAGTATTGTCGCCAGAAAACGTTCGTTGTTACTGCAAGTTGTATTTATGAAATATTTCTGCGCTTACTCCATTCAGTCACACGTCACATCACAGCTACAAAGTTGGCTCGCTAAACGAAGCGTGAATGCGCCGCTACCTGTATGCACCGACTTTATATCGTTTGCCTTTACTAACTTTTATCAAAAAGTCGGTCTCTGTAGCACAGTGGCATGTACGGTGGATTTATGAGATAGAAGTCTTGAGAGTTTCTTAATTGGTTCAGGTGAAGTTGGTGGAAGGCTTCGGCCGTGACAAGTTAGTATACCGACAGAGACGTACCGCCTAGTGATTTAGGGACAGGGGTGTGAAATGGTTGTGGATATCACTCCAGAGTCTGGAGTTTGTCCTAGTTTAGAGGGCATCCGGGTAGCGTCCGGGCAAGGTTTCATTTGTAGACCGGGTTTTAAAAAATAAATAAATAAAAGCACCACACCACGATGAACCAAGTATATTCACCGTTCCCCCACCCCTCCCGTCGCGTTCTAATCAAGGAATATATTTACTCTAAGGAGAAGAATGCCAACTACGAACAAAAAAAAAGAGGTACGAAAATTAGCGCCATCTCTTGAACGCCCTCAGTAAAACTGTAATAGGCGGGATTTTCAAATTCATTTTTAAAATATTTATTTTATAGTTATTCTGTCCACTAAAGCCGAACTGGGAAAATAATCAATGTAATTATAAATCACACAATAATTTTGAAACTTACGTAATTCTTATATGTTATATTAAATTATTGTGCAATTTCATTGATTACGATATCCCAGCTCTGCTTTAGTGGTAAAGAAGCCAGTATATTGAAGAATGGATGAAACCTTTAAAACGATTTAAAACAATTGAGAAATCTGATTGGATGTTTTTGCCGAAAATTAATAACAACACAGAGTGGACTCTTATTGAAGACACTGTTTTCTATTTAAAAGATAAAAACAAAGACATTGACGACGCAAAATTAATTGACGAGTGGGTGAATTTAAAGGCTTTTTGGCAGAAGTTAAATGAACAAGATAAGATAATGTACATTGAATATGTTTAAAAGATCTTGTTGACATGTCCGGCTTTCGGACTCTAAAATCCGGGGTTTTCACGCGTCTTGGCAACCCTACTCCAGACCCCTTTCGGTTATTCCCTACTCCTAATAAGATAACCCGCTTTCATCTTAGATTACATCATTACTTACCAAGGTGTGATTAAAAAAGTCGTTATTTTATACTTAGTAAGTAAATACGTTAATAAAAGTTAACAATCTCATAAACGTTATTAAGTAATAAACAGTACGATATAACTACCTTTTCATAAGCATATTACCCCGTTTACTCTACGCCTACTATCCTAGCCTACGACATGTCTACGTCTATTTAAGTATAACTAATATAATATGTAATAATAATAACCTCACGGGACCGGATGTAGATCAAATAACATCTGTATCTTGGTTGCAATTCGGTGACCTCTTTGGGGAATCCGAGGGTTTTGTCTGTGCAATTATGGACGAGGTTATCAAGACGAGAAACTACCGGAAACATATTATGAAAGATGGCACTCTAGACATATGTCGAGCGTGTCATCAACCTGGGGAATCCCTCAGACATATAGTTTCCGGGTGTTCTCATCTTGCTAATGGCGAATACTTGCACAGACATAATCAAGTAGCCAAGATAATCCACCAAAAACTTGCTCTTCAGTATGGCCTTGTCGATTCTGAGGTGCCTTACTATAGGTACGACCCAGCGTCAGTTCTTGAAAATAGCAGTGCGTTGCTCTACTGGGATCGAACAATTATCACTGATAGGTATATTGTAGCCAATAGACCTGATATAGTGATAATTGATCGATTAACGCGCCGTGCAATGATTGTTGATATTACTGTTCCACATGATGATAATCTGGTGAAAGCTGAAAAGGAAAAAGTATCAAAATACTTGGACCTTGCTCATGAGATTACCGTCATGTTGATTCAACAATGATTGTTCCTATAGTCGTTTCAGTCAACGGTCTTATAGCGAAAAGCTTTGACCAACATATTAAAAAGCTTTCGCTTAATTGTTGGATCAAGGGTCGGATACAGAAGGCAGTAATTCTTGAAACGGCGCGTATTGTGAGGAGGTTCCTCACTCTGGAGCCCTGACCACCGGTTGCTTGGACCCCCGGGCCCCGCAGCAGGCGGAATGATTTTTTTATAAATTTTTAATAGTGTTTTTATAATTGTTTTATATAGCATTGTTGAAAATTTAAAAAGAAACGTAAATAAATAAATGATAGAAAAAAAATAACCTTTATTACTAGTAACATAGACTCATAATATAGTTAGTAACATTTACTTATTTCTATGTTAGTCCCTTTACCCTTAAAACCTAATATTTTGTTAGTAACAATTGGTTATTATCTATGTTAGTAACTTAAACCTACGATGTTACCAGAAGCACTGCTACGTCAGCCCACTAGAAACGGCACAACAGTGTTTCACGTAAGAGCAGTCTAGTCGGCTGGCAAATAAATTCAAAATGTTGTTGGAGCTGCTCCTCAGCCTACACACCAGTGTCCCACACCTTTTACGCATTGTTGCATAGAAGCAATCAACTCTTGCCTCTGCAACATCCCTGATGCGCTACAAAATCGAGGCAGCCCCTACATCACCCTGAACGCGTTGTTGTACTGGATAAGGAGAGCATTGTACGATTTTTGTGTGTATTTAGACCACAGGCTGCACGTGTAATGATAGCAGCCTCACTAGTCTAGTGGCCTATTAGTGGATGCGAATTCCTGTTTTCGACTTCTGGTTCGTGCTGTATACAAATTAAAAAACATGTTATTAACACTTTAAGGATTAAAGCGGCACCTGTTCGGTGAGGGAAGCATTTCTATTTTTCAAGAAATTAAAAATAAAATATTTTGGTCCGTAAAAAGTTGGGAAATAATTGGTGGTGTGGCATCAGAGTTCGAGAGCAGCAGTCACGAGTCTCCATTGTACCAGCGTGGTGGTCTATCTCCGAATCTGGCCGTGTAGTTAGTTATGTAGTTCAAATTAGATGATAAATTATGAATCTGTCGATATGTATGTTCACATTCCTATTATCGACAATTTTATGGTCCTTCTTTGATTGATTCCATTGGCGCCTCACTTAAGACCACCACCGCCGACCGACCGTGCACCGACGAGCACGTGGGGATGTCAAAGTGTCTGCTTCCGCGATCCTTTGACGTCGCAAAAAAGACGCAGATGTTTCCGCTGGGTTTTGGTGGGTATTATGGCTGCATACTTCTCCCTGCGCAGTCTGCGCCCGAGATGCGTAAATGCATTTCCCAGCGAAAAAAAAAAAAAAGAGGGCTACGCTAGGTTTTAGTGGGTATTCCGGCCTGCTTTCTGGCCAGCGAGTCCCACATACCCCCCCGAAAGGATTGCTCCTGGGATGCCTTTCGGAAGGGATGCGTAAACGGATTTTCCAGCGAAAAAAAAAGATCCTTCTTTGGTGTTATATAACCTAGGTGTCGGCAGATAAGACACTACTTTTATATAAATAATTTAAATTTAATTTTAGACAAGACAATATTTTAAGATTTATAAAGTATTAAGTTTATCGTACAGTAAACAGAATTAGGTAAAATAAATCGAATGGGCGGACAAGATTAGGGACATGGGTCCATCAATCTTCCGCAAATGTCGAAGGCCTGAAATATTATTAACAACCATACCGCCTCCTCAACAAATGGCTACATCAATACTTTATCTGTAATCTGTAGCTTTAACGAACTCCTACACACTTGCAAATTTTGTAGTAACTGGATAGGTACGATACTCTACTACAGAATGATATAACAGCACTATCGCTATCGCTGTGTAATAGTTATCATTCCTGAGGGCATACCGGAATAAATTAAATTTTAAACGACATTTTTCTATTTACAATATCGGTAAAAATTGCAAAAAATGAAGGAAGGAATTTTTTTCTGTTAATTATTATTTGTGGAAATAACTAAAGATGCCCGATCTTTCAGTTTCCCTAGGTGTGTTATTGTACCTATCTACGCAATAATTTACTGTTATGAAGCTTATGGGTCTGCCATACCCGACGAGTGGCATGCGAAGTAGTGAGGAAAGGAGGCGAAAACGTAGTGTGGCAATTTTACTCGTCATGCCGCATGTCATGCTCCTCACCATTCCCGTTGCTCGCTATTTAGTCAGTTTTTGAGCGCGAGTCAAAGGACCCGCAAATGAGAGCTACGGAGCGCGAGTCGAATAGTGTATGGGCAGAGAGAGCAACATCTTGGCAGGTGAGGAGCATAGTAATAAGTAGCACGAGCAGCATAGTGTGGTAGACCCATTAGAAGCTTCATTTGTTTGTTGATTAAAAGTTTGATGAAAATATGAAAAAAAAATACAGAAAAAATGCTTCAATAAAAACATAACTCTTTTATTTTTTAATTTGTTAATTTATACATGATTGACTATACCATTATATTATTATAATAGGAGTTAAAGAATGAAATTGCCGTTTTATTGTAATAGGTAGGGGAGAGTTGGATATTACCGCGCGGTTGATAATTCCGCGCGTCAGCGTAATTCAAAAACTATCAACAAATTCTGCCTTACAGTGTATATGAATCATAGCCGGACATGCCTATACCCTGCCCCGCGCACTGCCGTTACGATCCGCGCGACGACGGAGACAGCAAGTCCTTTAGATTTTTTTTCCATCAACCCTTATAATTTTTCGTGTACTTTCGGTAAGAGGTAAGTAATACTGTATTTATATAGTAATACTTTGATACTATACATTTTTAATGCTTGTATACTCTAGAATTAATGCCAGAATATGTTTTTACGTAATATAATATTTTCCATATAATTTTGAGGTTCAAAAATAAAATGATCAAGTTTGATAAATCCGCGCCGGGGGCGTGGTATTGTCAGTCGAGGGCGCGAAATTGTAAACTATGAAAAGTGAGTTTTCTTTACATTAGAATCAGGCATACCATTTAACAGCAATACAAATGAAAACATGCCTCCCACTGCTTTAAGTGAAGGCATCAGAAAAGATGTCTCTAAGCCGAGTACTTTAGAAGATTAAGCACGTACTTCAGAAGATTTGAGCCCTATACCACAAAAGAAAATAAAATACAAAGCCGTGTTAAAACACAGCACTCTAATATTTTCACATCAACATCCCATTAACGGAGCAGTTAGAGAAAAAAGCACAAAAGTGACAAATGAAGATAGCAAACGAAAAGAACGTTGCAGAGAAGAAAGTTAAAGAAAAGAAACATACTAAAGGAGAGCTGTCAAGAGAAAAGTTTTGAATAGTTGCCAAAGTAGAGAGTATGAAGATAATAATATGAAAAGCAAGAAAAAGGTCAGGCAAGGAAAAAAGAAAGCCAAAAGAAAGTCTAAAAAATGTATCGACAGCAGCAGTGAAGATAGTGTGGATGGTCTGCCCGTAACTCAACTGTGCGAAGATGATGAAGATGACTATATAGAGAATCGTGATATTTGCGTATGTCAATAGTTTGGTGGTAATGGAGAAATCTGGTTTCGTTGTTGTAGATACGCGAATTGGATACATAAGGACTGTAGCGGAGAAGATTCACCCAAAGACTTTATATGTGATTTTTGCTTTGATTAAAATAACTTGGTGTCTGATATTTAATTGATATTAGGTATGTTTGAGACTGACTAGTCTAAATATAAATTTTACTTATTTTTTATTATTACTTACCCATTTGCGTGCAAATAATGTGCGCACGATTTAGTCAAACCTGGGCACGATATTATCGGACTAGTTTGACAATACCGCGCCTTTGTGTTTTTTTCTAAATTGACAATAATTACCTTTTATTTAAATTTTGGATTTTTTTGTTATACGGTATACGATACCTAAATAAATGTCCTACAAATTACTCAATTTTGTTTTTTTTATAATCAAACAGTTTCCTAATTATAGCTTCAAGTCCTTAGGGGCTCGGTAATATCCAACTCTCCCCTACTTCGAATTGATATAGAACCTTCATGGTTTAAGATTTTAAAGTGAATTTTTTTTCATACGGTACCTGTGTAGTTCTTCTTTTAAAAAATGTGCAACATTCGATTATCAACATTCAGTTGTTTTTTTTATTCAGCTTAGACAATAAAGATGGATACTTCGAAAATTCGTGTGATTTTTGAATACGAGTTCCGACGCAGAACTAACGCGGCAGAAACAGCTCGCAATATTAATGTTGCGTTTGAAGAGGAGACAGCTAATGAACGCACTGTGCGATTTTGGTTTAAACGCTTTCGTCTTGGAAACTTCGATTTAAAGAACGAACCACGTGGAAGACCGCCCACACAGGTGAATAATAATGATTTGAAAGAGATGGCGGAAAACGATCCGAGGCAAACTATACTGGAATTAGCGGCATAGTTTAACGTTACTTTACCAACAATATTGACTCAAATATGACGTCAAATCAATAAAATGAAAAAATATGAAAAATGGGTGTCTCATGATTTGACTGATCTGCAGAAAGATACGCGTGTTGAAACTTGGGTTGCCTTGTTGAATCGATACAGAAATTAAGGAATATTGGATCGGATTGTGACATGTGATGAAAAATGGATTCTTTACACTAATCGTAAGCGGAAAATGCAATGGCTGACGCTGCAACAGTGTCCTAAAGCAAAGCTTACCTATAAAAAGGTAATGGTATAAAAAGGTAACCGTTTTATCTGTACAGGAGCTGCAATTAGAAACCATTCGTCACCCTCCATATTCGCCAGACCTTGCTCCAACGGACTACCATTTTTTTCACGGACAATTTTCTACGTGATAAAAAGTTTTCTTCCCAGGAGGCAGTGCAAAATGCTTTCACACAGTTTGTCGAATCTAGATCACCAGAGTTCTATCGCAAAGGCATAAATGAGCTTCCTATTAGATGGCATCAATGTATAGATAATAATGGTAATTATTTTGATTAAATACATATGTTAAATTAAAAAAAACTAATTTTTATTTTTCAGTACAAATCGGCAATTTCATACTTTAACTCCTGATATATACATTAATACAACAAGTCACAAGCAAACGCCTACACACACAAACACGCCCAAGCACACACACGCACACACACAGGCACGCACACACACCCAAACATTGAATTATATAAACTTAGATTAAAGAATATGATATTATAATATATTTAAGTAATATTAACTTTGTTTTGTAACTTTAACTTTGTTTTTTAACATACACACTTTGTTTTGTTCTACTATTCATGTAGTTTACTTTGGTAAGAAGTGATCACCACGAGACAGGGTATGCTAGTGTGGGGATCACATAACTTTACGTAATATATATTTTCTGATTTGATTATAAAAACAAAAATAGTAATCATAAAAACAAAATAGTAATTGTAATGTTATGTTATGATCAATTTATATTATTGTAATTGAAAAAAAAATGAAAGATATTTGTTCGTACGGGGAAGTAATACTTATTTCTGTCTGGAGTGACAGTTTTTTTAACACTAGTTAAAGTGTACGACTTGTTCATCCACTATCACAATAAAATAAATACAATAAGCAATAAAACCTCAGATTATGCTGGAAAAATAAACATAAAACAAACATTTAGCTACGTAACTCGATTCCAAAGGCCGTATCCGAATAAACATTAGCGTAGAGGTGGCTACACATTATTGGTTTACGAAATTCAATCACTTCCTTATAACATTATGTTAAGGCTTTATAGGCAGAGGAAGTTGGTGGTGGTTAGACACACCTCCAGAGATCACGTTAAGCAATCAGTACCGGTCCCGTTCGTATCAACATCTGATATGTTTTTTTATTCTTCACAAGTAGACGAGTTTGACGACCTCCGTGGCGCAGTGGTGTGCGCGTTGGATTTATAAGACGGAGGTCCTGGGTTCGATTCCCGGCGGGGCAGATTGAGATTTTTCTTAATTTGTCTTGGTCTGGCTGGTGGGAGGCCTTCGCCGTGGCTAGTTACCACCCTACTGACGAAGACGTACCGCCAAGCGATTTAGCGTTCCGGTACGATGTCGTGTAGAAACCGAAAGGGGTGTGGATTTCATGCTACTCCTAACAAGTTAGCCCGCTTCCATCTTAGATTGCATCATCACTTAACATCAGGTGTGATAGCAGTCAAGGGCCAACTTGGAGTCGATAAAAAAATACCTACATACCTACAGATTCTTTTGCAGTGTGAACAAAGCTTAACGAGCGGGGTGTGATTAAATGTCTTATGATAATAGGTACGTGGTAATAGATAAATACGTAGGTACCTACTGATATTGCATACATATAACTACCTACTTCCTCCTACATAAACGTGAGTATAAACGGACTTCAGTTATGTACCATACATTGACAGCCTACGTTTACGACCTACCTTCGATATAGGCCTCCTTTAAGCAGCGCCAACCTATTACTGGCTTTTTTCATTCAATTGGTGCCAGCCACCCTCCGGATATCGTCGCTCCATCTTGTTGGGGGACACCCTATACTCCGCTTGCCGAGGCGCAGTGTCCACTCCAGAACCTTTCGACTCCAACGACTATCAGTCGTTCGACAGACATAACCAGCCAACTGCCACTTTAAAGTACTATCTCTGAGAGCTATTTCTGTTCATTGCGGGAACTTTAGTGTATGCTAGACAGCCTTCACTCTGCCTCCCAACATATTGGCCTCCGGATGAATTTAGACAAAACTGAAGTGATGTTAAATGATTTGGTCGCTCTAGGGCCGATAACAGTCGATGGTTCTACACTCGAAGTTGTTTCGGAATATACATACCTGGAGCAAATTTTGCAACTAGGTAAAAACAGCTTCGAGAAGGAGATCGATCGGAGAACGCAGTTAGGTACTGGGTTAGCAGGGGCGTAGCTACCGCCGTATCTGCCGTATCAATTATACGAGGCCCCCTGGCCACGGAGGCCTCTAAAGTGTGTTAAGGAAAAAAAATAAAAACTTTCTAATTTATTTTATTTAACAAATGACAAAATGCTATAAAGCAATTACTTTTATTCCCGCCTTAAGCGTGCGTTCAAAAGTTGGGAACACTACATCGTTATGGCGGGCTGCGGGATTTCCCCGTTTTACTTACGAGACAAGAACGGCTGTCAGACCTCTCACTATTATCCATAGAGACAGAAACTTTAGAAAAACTAAAATCAACATCAGCCATAAATTATTTAATAAATCAGTTTGCCGAACAAAGGCAAGGAGAGTGAATATTTAAAATTTGATTTTTATTTGTTAAAAATGGTTAAATTATGTTGTGATAAATAAATATTTCTTTTCACAATATTTTTTTTCTTTTGTAAAAAATCTTTACCCCCATATAAGGGCCTCCAAACAAATTATTTATACGGGGCCCCGACAAGGCACGCTACGCCACTGTGGGTTAGTAACTGGGCAGCTTTTGGAAAACTTCGCTGAGTCTTCTCGCCGCATATTCCACAATGTTTGAAGACTAAAGTCTTTAATCAATGTGTCCTACCTGTCATAGCCCACGGTGCTGAGACGTGGACCCTAACAGCGAGACTAGTCTACCAACATCAAGTTACTCAGCGAGCTATGGAGAGAGCTATGCTTAGAATGCTTTTAAGGGATAAAATCCGGAACGAAGTGATTCAACAAAGAACTAAAGTAAAGCCTCCTTATGGGAAATGGGATATGGATGTTCCACCAACCATGGTAACCTACTCAGATGCGGGTTAGCAGGCATAGGATTATAAGATTTGAATCTTGTACTGATTGATCACTATCAGATTTTATTAAGGACGACTTGAATCGTCGGCTTAACGCACTCTTGAGTAGATGTGTAACACCAGCAACTTCCCATCTTGTTGAGAACTTAATGTTAATTTCCTGAAAGACAGAAATGTTCAATATTTCATTGTTTTGAACTCTTTTTTATCGATTACAAGTCGGCTCTTAACACCTGATGTTAAGTGATGATGCAATCTAAGATGGAAGCAGGCTAACTTGTTAGGAGTAGGATGAAATCTACACCCCTTCCGGTTTCTACACGACATCATACCGGAACGCTAAATCGCTTA
Organism: Mycalesis mineus; assembly: GCA_034621355.1. Taxonomy (NCBI): domain Eukaryota; kingdom Metazoa; phylum Arthropoda; class Insecta; order Lepidoptera; family Nymphalidae; genus Mycalesis; species Mycalesis mineus. Next base: position 8,444,647 of record CM067885.1, read on the forward strand.
GCGGTACGTCTTTGTCGGTAGTGTGGTAACTAGCCACGGCGAAAGCCTCCCACCAGTCAGACCAAGACAAATTAGGAAAAATCTCAATCTGCCCCGCCGGGAAACGAACCCAGGACCTCCGTCTTATAAATCCACCGCGCATACCACTGCGCCACGGAGGCCATCAAACTCTGTAATTTATTAACTTGAACTTTGATTCAAAGCCTCTTAAGCCAATTTATTCGATAGATTAGTGCCTATCTTCAAGTGTAGATTTTTATTTATTAATGTACCTCCATACCTATTTACAGATTACGACAGCCACACAGGACTAAGGGTGGTGTGCATAGACTTTACTTTAAACGTCGGTTAAATGAACGGCCGATAAACAAGGAGCGTTTATTTACTGTTCATAACACGCATTCCGATTTTGGTTTATTAACCGGGCGTTTGAAGGAACGGTGAATGAACGATTTGTGAAAAATATTACTTAATCAAATGTAAATGTTTACCTTTGAATAGGACTGACGCATATATCAAAGAAATCTCAATTTGGCATCGTAACAAATTTTGTAGACACAATTTGCTATTTATGTCACTTTCCAGTGAATGTTAATTTATTTTTAATAAATTTAACGGCCTGGAATCGAGTCCTTTATGGCCGCATGTTAATTTGTCAAAGAAGATATAATTATATTCACATTATTATCTACGTTGTTATTCTGTCGGTGGTAAATTTTGTGGTAAATCAAAAAGTGAAGTAATAGGTATACTAAAATTTAAAGTTATATTGTTTATTGCACTGTTAGTTTATTTTTAAAATTAATACTACTTCAAAAAAGCGTCTTCCAATTTTAGTAGAAAAATAAAACAAATTTCTTGATTAAATTAATACAAAAATATACAAATATATACTAGAAAATAAGTGGATAGACAGAACAACAAATGCTAGGAAATCACTATAAATCAAATATAGATTAGATAACCCAGAAATGTATCTGTCAAACTCTGTAACCGAGGGATAACCGGGGAATGCGAGCTCGGTTAAGATAACCGCCCGGTTTACGTCCTTAACCGGCGTGCGGGTTGTCGTGAACAGTAAATTTATAGTAACCGGCGGTTAGCTTATGATAACCGTTGGTTATGATAACCGAAATCTTGGTGCACACAAGCCTAAGTACTAAGTCTCTACTTAATAACTGTTACTCAATTTTATAGTAAAATTGATTACTTTACTTAGTACTAGGTAGTACAAAAAAATCTTAAGTCGTCCAGTAATTAATAGGCACAGTTAATTATACAGAAACTTCCTTCCCTTAGGATCTTAATGAATAAAGTTAAGTAATATACCAATCTGCCTACTTAGTTACTCCGTTTTATCTATTTAAAACGTTTCCTTACAATCCCATAATGACTTCAGACGGGATAAGGCAACTTGGGGCAAACTTATCTAAGTAGGTACTCTTGTAGCTTATGTAGGTCGCTACCTAAACTTAGGTACCTACCTCGGTCTACAATTAATTTATTGGTATAGAGCCCTACTTAAATTTTCTACAGAGATAAAAGTCTCGGTTTATTTGAAGTCATACATAACAAATTAATCCGAGGAAAATGGGACTTTGATATTTATTCTGTTAGAACCTCAATAATCATTACCAATCTATTTCAACGATCAACTACAGGGCCAAGTCTGCCTTCTTATAGAAAAAAGACCGTTAGACCCACCACCACCACGCTGCTTTTGACCAGGTTTGCTGCAGCTGTTTGATATCGACCAGGAGCAGGACTGACGCTTAACTGCATGGCAAGATGAGCAGCAAAACCAACTTCCCAAAAAATTCATTCAATTTCATAGCCCGAGCCATGATCCGAAATCACATGGCCACTGAATTAACAAGGCAGTTTTTCCGAGCCTTATTTTTAGACAAAGTAGTAAAGAAAGCACCTTAGTAGATGATAGTATGAACCTCAGCAGCAAGGAGCGGTGGTAGCAAGGAATACTCAAGCTGGTATAACTTCCTTCCACTTTATTACATTACAGAAATTACACAAACAGTATCTACTTGAACGTTACGATTACTTCAAAATTAGGAAACACAATGAGCGCGCCACGTAACCAAAAACTTACAAAATCTTTTTTTGACGTGGAAGAGAAAGTAAACTCTGATTGGTTGCCGCCTTTGTGGGTTAACCAATCACAAAATGACATTTGACTATTCTGTACGAAGTATTATGTTGCCAACTTAAAAAATAAATACGATATAATTTATCGATTATGATACGATTATCGCTAATTAAATTATGATCCTAACAATAGTTATATACTGAACCTAACAACCATGACATTACGTATGCTAACACTGGGCTCATTTACGTTTTTACGTACGTTTATCATCAGATACCTACAATAAGAGGTTTCCCTACAATAACAAAACAACAAATGTGCAGTGAAAAGCTCTCACAGGTTGGTATTATGCATTCCCAAAATACTAAGCCTGCATATAAAAATTAAGTGAACATATATAATAAAGTAGGTAACTATATAACTACTTATATACCTAACTTACTTATTTTGTACTATAAATATACACATGCCACCTATTTGAAAATGAAACCCTTTGGTATTATAGCGAACGACAATTTTACGGTCAGCGTTCAATAAATTGGTTTGAACAGAAATAGCATAACATTCTCGGGCTTGGATTTCCGCAAGTAGGTGGATGGGGAAACGAGAATGGTTTGAATATCGATTGCAACTTATTAGTACGCAGTATTGGAAGAATACCAATTCATGCAAGGAGGCTCTGATTCTAGTTAAGTTGAGGTAAGTTAAGAATTTAGTCATCGCATTGCGGTGAATCCTTACTTATATTATAAACGCGAAAGTTTGTTTGTATATAGTTGTTTGTTACTCTTTTACATAAAAACTACTGAATAGATTTTGACAAAACTTTACTATACTATAGCTTATACATCAGAATAACACATAGGCTACCTTTTTATGGGAATAGCAACTACGCAGGTGAAACTGCGTGTGTCCTCTAGTCAGTGCCGTAAGTAGGGCAGCGCCAACGTTCCCCAGGCACAGTGCACAGAAATGACCAGATCATATACCAACAATACCTTAGTCAGTTACAAGTCTGTAGCCCTATGCCAGTTGCGCACGCTGGCATAGGGCGCATAAATTGCTGGTTACATGTCTGCCTCTAAGAGTAGGTTAATAAGACCACTTTTAATCCAATACAATTTTTATAATGAGAAGGTAGGTACTAAATTTTTTACCTTCGTGCGTAATCTAATATATAAAATTTCCCTGTCTCAATTTTAGTTACCTCCGAAACGGCTTTACTGATTTTTACCAAATTATGTATGTATGTATTTAGCAGGTCTAAGAATCGGCTATTATCTAATTTTCATCTAAATTTTTTTTTAAATTTTTAATGCAAAACAACGTTTGCCGGGTCAGCAAGTAGATAGATAACTGCCAAATATAACAAAAGCGATACAATGATCAGAGCGACTGGGATGGACTTTTACGTTATATTAGAGATACCATGAGTAGATTGGTAGCACCCGAATTAACGAGAAAAAATCTAACTCTATGACTATTATAGCTCTCATTTACTCTGTCTTGCCGTTTAGCTTATAGACTATCAAACTTAGCTCATATGACCGAACTTCTATCCAAAAGCGAACAAAGTATGTACCTTAACAACTTCGCCAAACATACGAGCGCATAAGAGTTGCGTAAGATTGATTGTCTGCCTGTTCATTGAATACCCTTGTGGGCAAAATGTCCTTGCATAACCAAGTCACTCTCTATACTAAAGCCAAACTAGATTGAAAACGCTTATCAACAAACAAATTTAAAATGGAGGTAGAAAAAATTTTTAACAAAAAATAGAACCGACTCAAAACGCACTAAAAAGTAAAAAATAATTGTGTCATTTAGTTGCTTTAATTTACTTAAGCATATCTATGAAGTCGGTGCCAGCCAAGTTTAAGGAACATTTATTATACGTAGTAAAGCAGTTTGTGGGTTCTAGGTAACGTCCTTAAAGTAGAAACCTTGGCTGGCACCGACTCCTAGATATGCTTAAGTAAATTAAAGCAACTAAATGACACAATTATTTTTTACTTTTTAGTGCGTTTTGAGTCGGTTCTATTTTTTGTTAAAAATTTTTATTTCTTACTTTTTAGTGATTTATCGCCACGTAGCGTACTCGTACTATACTGTCATAGTATATTATATGGCACTAGTAGCCAAAAAGCTGCCGATACCGAGTCAAAAACCGAAATCGCTGTAAGCGTGCCTCCAAAATTTGAAGAGTTCCTTCAATTTCCCCAGGATATCATCATCAGATCCTAACATGAGGACAATGGGACCACCTTGGATATATGCCCTTTCTAATAAAAAAGAATTATCAAAATCGGACAACACTGTAAAAAGTTATGCATGGCCATACATATAAAAAAAAAAAAAAAAAAAATATACGTGTCGAATTGAGAACCTCCTCCGTTTTTTTTTCGTCGGTTAAAAATGCAACACAAACTATGCCTAATAAAATAAAATTATGTTTTGTTATTTTAAAAAACCTATTGAATATATGAATTAGTTTTAAGCTTATTAATCTACTTTAATGTCATGAATTCGTCATTAACTAGTTAATTTAAAAAAATAGTTGTAAAATGAGTAGTGATTTCTCCCTTCATTTTTAATTTGTTTGTTGACAAGCATTCTCAATCGAGTTTGGCTTTAATATAGATTAGACTTGCATTCACACAATATAGCCAAAAGAATATCCTGTAACGCAATCACATTACAAAAACGTCCTCTTTGCACCATAATCAACTTGGCGAATTCGATGGCGAAGATTTTACGTCACTCAGATCATCAGTAACAGCTTATTAACGGCCTACTACAGGGCCACGCCTCCCTCCTTATAAGAGAATGAATATGGAGCGTAGACCCACCATGCAGATCCAGTACTGGTTGGCAGGCCTAGGGTGATAATGTTACGTTTATTGACGATCACTATCAGATGTTGATGATAGTGACCGTAATCGACGAGTTAACGTAAAATCTTTTACTTACCTTTTTATTCGCAAAAATTCTGCATTCAGAATAAAACTGGGGAGATCAGGTAAATAGGTAAATAAAAAGAATATAGTAGCTGCTACTTTGCTTTATTACATTTGTACATATTTAATATTTTAATCCGAACGCCAAACAGATCTAAGTAATTATTATTACTCGTAATTAAGGACGTGAGAACATTCTCTATTGCCATAACTTAGACCTCATAACTAGATTAAGTAGTTTCGAAATTTCCAATTTGTTGCGAATCGGATAAAATTGTTCTCACGTCCTCAAGTTATAATAACAACATTTGTACAACATCACACGGCTATCACTTTGTAATTAAGCTATTTACATAGAGCTTGTCTATGACATGCAGAATTTCAACAATATTTCATTAACAGTAATGTGTAGAGCCATAATTTCTTTCCCTACGCCTAAAGATAAGTGAAAAAATTAAACTATTTAAGTGTTACAACATAATATACAGATAAAAATCATATCCATTTAACATCTTATATTAAATCGTACACATTAATGTGAGCTTTTTGAGTGTCTATATTACACATCGACAGTATAATGTGGCAAATAAATGTTTATTAGTATTTTTTAGGTAAATTCAACAGATGGAGCATCCTTCTCAACAATTGGTTCTTGGTGATGGAGATATATGGTTGGTAACGTATTGGTTTTGACGAAATAACACACCCAACGCATTGAAAGCGTTAATAATAGTGTCCGACCGAAAGTTCGGTTTCGGCTGAGTTTCGGCCAAAAATCAAGTTTCGGCGGCAGTTTTGGTTTCGCCCTAAATTGCCCGAAACTTTTGCCGAGACCGAAACTGTCGTGTTAGTCTCGCCTAACTTCGTTTCTCGCGGCAACACTATGGCGGACGCTGGCGGCCCTGTTCGGGAATTGTCGTGCGCCGTTCGGGCAGCTCCGTTGCAACAAACTTAGTCATTAATGTAAAACTTAGTCAGTTAATGCAGCATAATGTGTAAAATGCATCGAATTTCAGTATTTTAAGGAATTTTATACTTGACCACATGAGTTTAGGTTTCGGATTTGGCCGAAACTGAAGCCAGGGCCTAATATTCGGTTTCGATTTCGGTTTCGGCCGGAAAACCAGTTTCGGTCGGACTCTAGTTAATAATGGCTTGCCCATACCAACTGCTGATAACGACAATGCAAACCAAAACTTTGACGCGCTAACTAAGAAGCTGGCGGAGTTTTAAATTTAATAAAATCAATGACCGGGTTTTATAGTACATTACATTATTTCGGAAATCAGAATTTTTACTGATATTTTTGTTGGTAATGTGGTAATTACTAACTTCCAAAGTGTACCAGCCCTGTTCTGTAACTATGTTTTTATTATTTGAAATTGTAAGTTTGGAATTTGTCTCTATCTCTCTCTCTATGACGTAAGACGGTGATACGTAGGGACAGATTACAGAATATAAATAATACCCTCAGGCCAAATATAGGCCAATTTAAAAATTAAAAATAACGATAATAGACACATTAATATTCCCGTTTATGCAAAACATACACAGTAAAGAAATCCTGAAAGAAAATCACTGTTCTTCTTAAGTGACGTACTACCTCTCGTGTAGTTCAAATAAATTAAACTTGCGGCCGATGTGAACACATAAAAGAACAATGGCAAGAGCCTATACAAGACATATTTTGAAGTCTAAATTCATTCTTGTATGGAAAGTAGTGCCAAAAAAATAGTATACATAAATAGTATACTAAATAGCAGCTCTAAAACATAAACAAGACTAGATGTCACTAGTAGTAGTGATTGCCATATTGGCTTACTTTGCTTGTTTTCTGGACTCTGATTGTGCTGCTGTTAATAACTATATTACTTAGTTTTATCTGTATATATATATACATGCGAAAGCAAAAGTTGCTAGTGCCATCTAGTAGAGACGACGTGTAAACTTCTAAAGAACTGATTCGCCATTGGCAGTATTGTGATTCTAAGCCACCATTGCATATGAATTTAATCAAATAAATGTTTATTTATTGATTAATTTAATCTCAGCTTTAACATGCAAAACTAATTTAGTATAAAATAATAACGAAGATTTGTATAAGTCGCATTTGTGGACGCCTCTGAAATCACTTAGGTATAATCTTGCCATTGTTCTTTTTCACTCTTATGATATTCATTAACACGGCTCGGCGTTAAATAACCTTGGATAGAAAATCGATTATATTTTGAATAGAATTACTTGTATAGCGGTTGCATTGGAGAGAAAATCCAATATGTACTTGACACTAGTTAGATTGACAAGTTAACGAATGAAGCTTTCCACTTCTTGTTACTGCTGAACTTAACCCCCTCTTCAGCCACTGCAGCAGCTGTCTAGTCTAAACCGGGAAAGCCTCCTCTATCGATAACCTTCTTTCCTATAGGAATTGATGTCAAATATATCTCCTACAGGAAACGAGGTTTAGCCTGTTTTTGTGAAATAAGTAAATTTTACAATCTCTAGTTTAATTTCCAGTGAAAAGAAAGCGTATGCTTTCGAAATATTGAATAGTCTAGTAATACATAGCGGACGGGGCAGGACGGCAACACGTGAGTGGTTATACGTCGACTAAAATAATTAAAAATATAGAACATGACACTCAACCTTTTTTTTACCTATTGTAACTTTGTTTTTTTCTTATTTAACCTTACAATACGGCCTTACCTAGTTTAGGGGCCAGGGTTCTTTAATTTTTGAAAAACTGTCATTTTGCTTACAAGAGAAAGATAATACTCGTCCTCTTTCATATATCGTGCGTTCGTATTTATTCTTTTGATCGCACTTTAATATAATTCAAAACAATGACTCTCGCCATACCGTCCCGTCCGCTGTATGACGAAAAGTTTAGGAACCTACAAAAACAATATAAAAGCTATTAAAAAAGCTAAAAAGTCTATTTAATGCCGAGCCGTTATATTTGTAGCTACGTTACTAAGTGTTTAACCTTCAGTTTTAACCCAGTAAATAATCAAACATGCAAGATAATGATTACATTTGTGTTAAGGTCGAGCGGAATAGAATCTGGCATGATTTACATCGAACATACAAAATAAACACAATGTGCAATTAGGGTCATAATTTGCAATGTAATGCTTGGTTGGGGATTTGTGGATTTGTTTTTTATTTTAATGATTACCAACGTTGGCACAGGTTGTTACATTTAGGGTCAAACCATATTGGCGCAGAGTCGAAAAGTAGCGACGCGTCAAATGTTTCGACTAAAGTATATACTACTATTAGTACTATATATGTACTTGTGTAGGGCTACCGGCTTATTTAGTTTAAGGATCAGTGAAGCACTGTAAATGTAACCGAGAATTTAATAATAAATATGTATTATTGTTTTTTTTTATATATGTATCTCTATTTTCTCGTTTTTCCAAAGGTGTTATACAAATTTGGAATTGAGAATTGACGAGCGCCTCAGCAGTTTTACTCTACATGCGCAGTAACGGGTCACGCAGACAAAACTAAGGCCGGCCGCATATTGTAAGAACTTTTCTGTCAGAAAAATTGTGACGCCCGTCGATAACACTCCGCACATCAGAAGCTTCCTTCTGGCGAGTCTGCGTTTAGCCGGCAGCATAGATGGGCTTACATAAAGTAAGAAAAATAACTAATTGTATGACGTTTAGTTACTTTCATCAGCGTTATTGTTCTACTTAGTTCAAAAAAATTAGATCCGAAAAATTTCTGCCGTCCGATCGTTTGCATCCGGCGCTCATCAGAAGCGGACATCAGACACGTCAGATTATATTATATATGCGGTGCCCACAACAAAATATATGAACAGAAGGCGTCCGGCTTTTTCTATTACAAAAATTCTTACAATATGCGGCCGGTCTAAATGCAGCACAACGTGGTCGCGCGAAAAAGCACGTTGTTGCTGAAAACACAACGCATCACGATACTTCGACTCTGCGCCAGTGGGAGTGAACTTTTAAATAGCAATGTCTATGAACGCAAGTTATCATTTCAGTAACTACGCAACTTAATACATCAATATTTCCAAATTATGGTATTATCATGAACACATTTCGTTTGATGTATGTTGATGTCGGTACATTACTTGCCAGTTATTGTCAGGGTATATAGTTTACTATTTTGATATTACTGGTCTTAGAATTACTTATAACGTTATCTAGAAAAAACAGAAAACAATTTTGGATAATGTGCTGATACAGTATCATTACAATAATAATAAATATCGCTAAATCAAAATTCTCATTAAATGAAAAGGAATGTTACTTAATTAACAACTAACAAAATGACAATTAAAAAATTAAATTAAATAAAGAAAACTGAAAGACCTAAATTCTAAAACTTTAGCTTACATATTTAAAATTAAAATAAATATTTTTTTTTATGTTTTTGAAACACATCACACGAAACAAACTCTTAAAAATGTTTTTGATAATTACCAATATTTAATTTTCATCGTATTTTTATATTAATGTATGAAAATTATAACTTAAACATTATACAAAATATGCAAAAACAAAATCAATTGTTAAAGATATTGTAAATTTTTTCTGATAATAATTTTCGTCTCAATAATTAATAACAGTCATAAAAATAAAACATTTTTAATTAAATTATATCGAATTTGGGCAAGTACCGAAAAATTAATTAACTATAAGGCTACCTTAATTCCTTACGACTTTTTAAATTCTAAAATTACTATTTATTTGTTTACAGTTCTACATCCGAAAATAGTATTTGTATCGGTAAATTACTACATAATTAAATATATTATTTCTTTACGTTTCCCACAATAAGTTCATAAGTTTTGTTTTATGGTGTTCTTGAATTAAAAACATAGTTTTATGTATATAAGCTAGAACACATAATGATATCACCAAAATATAATGCATTAGAGAGGCATAAACATATGAAATATTGATTTGTAATCTATACTAATATTATAAAGCTGAAGAGTTTGTTTGTTTGTTTGAACGCGCTAATCTCAGGAACTACTGATTCGAATTGAAAAATTCTTTTTGTGTTGAATAGACCATTTATCGAGGAAAGCTTTAGGATATATAACGTCACGCTGCAACTATTAGGAGCGAAGAAATAGTGGAAAATGTGAAAAAAACGGGAAAAATTATTCATCCTTGAGGGCTTCCGTTGCGTGCGCTGCGAAAACGGTTCAAGATACCAAAAATATATGTATGAAAGAATTATTCCTCTTGAAATGATCTAAAAATGTTCACGACAGTATATGTCTATCTTTTAAGATTAACTCACTAGAACCGTTTTTATGGTAATCAAACTTGGTAGAAGTTAATGCATTTGTTAAGAGTTGTATCAACGTAATAATATCATATGTACTATAATATCGTACAATGTTTAACAAAAATGTAGATCTTTAGTACACGTGACGGGACGAAGGATATTGGTTGACGGGAAACTATAAAAAAATTATATTGAGAGGGGGAGCAGGGAATGAGCACACTATATGAAAGTCTGTCTTTAAAATTAGAAGGGTACCTAAGAGGTTTTTAGTACCTAAGAGGTTTTTACGCGGACGAAGTCGCGGGAGACTGCTAGTCAACTAATAATAGATGGATATGTCATAACATTTAAGTAAGTAGTAGGTATAAGTATTGTGCAATGCACGGCCAACTCACAGCGATGAAGTATATGTTGACACTTGTTACACTTAGAACTGCACCCAGTTTTGTTGGTTCGCTGGTGTTGTTGGTTTTGCTTGCTGGCTTGGAGCACTGTAAGAAATAATAAATAAATATTATAGTATGAGACTGCCTCGTCGGTCTAGTGGTTAGCCTATGTGGCTTCGATCACGAGGTCCTGGGTTCGATTCCTGGGTCGGGTCACGGAATAATTCTGAACTTTTTCATTCTTCTATGAAATATTCAGTACATTCCAAGCCCGGAGCCTGGAAGTTGGCGGTGTTACACCCCCGTGCCTCGGAGAGCACGTTAAGCCGTCGGTCCCGGTCTCTGTCATCAACATCTGATAGTGATCGTTAATAAATGAAACATTATCACCCTAAGCCCGCCAACTCGCATTGGGGCAGCGTGGTGGGTGTACGCTCCATATCCCCTCTCCTATAAGGAGGGAGGCCTGGCCCTGTAGTGTGCCTTTCATAGGCTGATAATGATGATAATGATAGGATGATACATACATTGCTATCTAGCCCAAAGGTAGCTTGTGGTATGGGTACTAATATAACTAATGAATATTTCGATACCTATATAAGTATATATGTCTATATCCATGCAAGCCAGGTTATCTCTAAAAGATATGCTAAGAAACAAATATTTATTTTATATTATTAAAGTAGCTTGTGGTATGGGTACTAATATAACTAATGAATATTTCGATACCTATATAAGTATATATGTCTATATCCATGCAAGCCAGGTTATCTCTAAAAGATATGCTAAGAAACAAATATTTATTTTATATTATTAAAGTAGCTTGTGGTATGGGTACTAATATAACGAATGAATATTTCGATACCTATATAAGTATATATGTCTATATCCATGCAAGCCAGGTTATCTCTAAAAGATATGCTAAGAAACAAATATTTATTTTATATTATTAAAGTAGAAAGCAACTAAAACTCAAGTTCTTAATGGCTGGGTATGCCCAACTAGTTTTAAACCCATACGAATGAGTTAGTAGTACAAATAAATGATTTTACCTGGCAGAGTTAAAGTCTCCCCACTCAGTATTGGCAGGGGGAGCTCCAAATGGGGTTGGCACATGTTGAGGTGATGGTGGAGGGGGCAGCTTGGAGCCCCCAGGAGGTGGTGGGAGCAGGCCACCTGGTACAGCGCCTCCTGCTCGACGGGGCTTGCTGCCTTCACTGCCATCTTTTTTCTAAATAGAGATTGTACTATTAGTACACCCATCTGTAGTACATTATAAGTATAGCTCTTTATGTGAGAGTTTGTCTAATAACTAGAGTCCGACCGAAATTGGTTTTGAGGCCGAAACCGAAACTCATGTGGTCAAGTATAAAATTCCTTAAAATACTGAAATTTGATGCATTTTACACATTATGCTGCATTAACTGACTAAGTTTTACATTAATGACTTAAGTTTTGTTGCAACGGAGATATCCGAACGGCGCACGACAATTCCCGAACAGGGCCGCCAGCGTCCGCCATAGTGTTGCCGCGAGAAACGAAGTTAGGCGAGCGTGCATGACTACTTCCGAAATCAGTTTCGATTTCGGCAAAAGTTTCGGCCAATTTAGGCCGAAACCGAAACTGCTGCCGAAACTTGATTTTTGGCCGAAACCGAAATCGAACTTTCAGTCGGACACTATTAAAAACCTTTTGTACTAGCAGCTAATTTCTGCTACCAAGCAGCATTATATTATGATCCGAAAAGTACAGTTGCTGATGTAATTAAAGGCACATATATATAACTTACACTCCTACACCTGAGGTTAATGACACAAGAGTGCACTTTTAAATATAATAGCTCAACAGTTAAATGGTGATCTAAAATCCAAAAATTCCCCGGGTAGATCTGTGCCCTGCAGGCAGCAGATATATATGTGGACTATTCCATAGCTGGTGAGGAAATTGAATTTTATCCATGTCTAAAAACAGGAAAAAGGATGGCTATATTTGAGGATAGCCATAAGCCTACATCCGTCTCTGACTCTGTTCAGTAATTTTCTCTCTGCCACATGATGGACCCCATACTTGCACGGTGAATCTATAGAATGCTATGATATTTGTTTCTAGAATTATGTATGTTTAGATTACATTAGATTCCTTTGAAGCTGACTGGAGTGAATTTAAATACACTTTTGGATTTAATGTATTTATTGAGTCAACAGTCTCTGTTACTGTAGTTTTAATTTTTAGTAATTAATGCAATTGACTGTTTTTGAAATACCATTTTAAAAAAAGACCCTTAAATTATGTAAAAGGTAGCGGGAAATGGCTGAGGCATACAGAGGATCAGGTGTGGTGGTATGCTCTCAGAAATTGGATTTATAAGACGGAGGTCCTGGGTTCGATTCCCGGTGAGGCAGATTGAGATTTTTCTTAATTTGCCTTGGTCTGGCAGGTGGGAGGCTTTCGCCGTGGCTAGTTATCACCCTACCGACAAAGACGTACCGCCAAGCGATATAGCGTTCAGCTACGATGTCGTGTAGAAACCGGTAGGGGTTCGGATTTCATCCTACTCCTAACAAGTTAGCCCGCTTTCATCTTAGATTGCATCATCACTTAACATCAGGTGTGATAGGAGTCAAGGACCAACTTGTAGTCGATAAAAAAAAAAAAAAATGTCTAGCAGTAGACATATAGAGGTTAATAAATGGATAAATGAAATAAAAAAAATTATGTTATTTGTTTTGCACTTACAGTGATCTTCATGTTAATCTTTATGGTTTCTCCTTCTTTGAAACTAAGGTCCAGCTGCTGTTGCTGCCCCTGCTCGCCTTCCTGCTCTTTCCGCAGCCACTTGAAGTGATCCTGAAGGGCTACATTCAGGTCAAAGGAGTCTGATCTGTCACCAAATCCTAAGCCAATGTATGCACTGCGTCCTAGAATATTTAAAATTAATATTTATTAATAGACTCCTTTTAAAAAATTTTAGTCACCATCATCATCTTTTGAGACGAATATCTTAGCATTCCATGGATTCACCGTGCGGGTGCCGGGTCCATCGCGTGGCTGAGAGAAAAACTCCGAACAGAGCCCGAGACTTGTGACTCGGGTGTAGGTTTAAGGGTACCCTTTGTGACGCGCGTCAACACTCACCTCCTCTGTTCAAGTTATTCTCCCTGCCCAACCATATTCGGAAGGACCCTACTAGTGCAGCTTTGGACACTCGTTCCAATATGGAGCTTACTGCGCTTCTAGTAAGGCCAAGATCTTTTAGCAGGTTGTAGAGAGACTTCGCTGGTATACCCCTCGCACCCACTTCTACCGCGTATAAACTAACCACATAGCCATTTTTGGTTAGTTCATTAGTAAGGTCATAGTATTTATTCACTTTGAATACATGGTCTTTAGGGATGTTTGTTTCCCACGGCACTGTAAGCTCGACAAGTACTATACGTTTAATTTGTTTGGAAAAAAGAAATATGTCCGGTCTAGATGTCGTAATAGCTAAGTCTTCCGGGATTTTATAGTGCTTTTCATACGTGTCCATTAATATAGTCCAATCAGGAGCAGAGCCCAGAATTGAATAAGGCTTGCTGGTGGAATTTGTACTTGAGCCTGCTTTAACGAAGTTAGTTTGTCTTTTATTCGTCGTCAACCCTTTTTGAGCCCTAGCTACTGAAAGGCTTATAGCTTCACGTATGATTTCTAGTACTCTGTCGTGGCGGCGTGAGTAGAGACCCCTGTCCAGGAGCACCTTGCATCCTACCAATAAGTGCCTTGCAGTGCCCACTGCCTCGCCACAGGTATAGCAAGATTTTTCCGAGGCTTTTCCCCATCTTACTAGGTTACTCTGATCTGGGAGAGTCAGTTGAAAGGCATTAAGATAAAATTTCAATAGGGCAGGAGACCAATCGTACAGCAAGGCGCGCCACTTCAGAGCCAGAGGGATGCAGAACTCGCCTAAGTTTAACCACTCGTTTTGCATTTCTAGGTTCATGGCATGCACTTTGTAGTTGTCGTCCTCATCTTGTTTAAGAAAAGATTTTATTATGTCTTGGTCTTCCTTTTTACGTCAAGACGTAAAAAGGAAGACCGGAAAGGAACCGGGTTGGGTGCAAGCACCCAACCCGGTTCTATTTACCTGAGCCCCTGCCATAAATTGTTTGTAAAATTGAAGCCTAGAGTCAAGTTTTCCGGCACCCTCGTCTTTAGGAAGTGATGCAACTAGTTCGTCCTGGGACTTAACTAGAATGTGCGTTCTGGTAACCCTGAGGTGTTTATAGAGTTCCGATGGCCTTTTTAGTTTTAACCCAAAATTATTGTAATCTCTGAATAGAGTTGAAGGGTCAGCCGAGAGTGCTAGACCAAACCAAGACTTCAATGTTTTTATGACATTTGCATCTAGTTTTGCCAGATGGGTTCTGCCAATATCATAAACGAGGAATGGCCAAGTCAGACGTGAAGTGAGATAGTTGTCATAGACCCACGCTTTTTTTATATTGTTAATGGGCTGTTGGTCTACCTTATTGAGGTCATTTATGAAGTTATCGACGACTACCTCAAGGGATGGTGTGCGTCCTTTGTAATCAATCTTTCTACCGAGGAACTTAAAAGGTAATGCTTCAGCAATGGTGGTTACACTTTGGCCACTAATAGAGAGACCCGGATCATAAGATGTAAATTTAGTATTTCGTCTCCCCAGACATAGACAGTGACATTTGCTTGGCTTTACCCTCAGCCCACCAGTCCATGAGCAGAACTCATCCACTACATTCAATAGCTCCTGACAGTGTTTTGGGTTTCGTGTCAGTAAAGCAAGGTCATCTGCAAAAGCTAAGATGGACTCTGTATATTTATTGTTGATTTTAAACCGATAGCCCCATTTCTTTTCTTGAACAATTAATTTATCTATTAAAATATTGATGACTACATTAAAAGCTATTGGGGACACTGTACTATACACTGCTGTTTGGAGCTACGTAATTTAGAGATTATCCTTCCTATAGGACCTAATTTAAGGACCTCTAAGCATCACAGTCTTGATAACACCTATTTATGTGACTATTTATTCAAAAACTGAAGGTCATTTTATGAATTAATATAAAATTCTAATTTGATTCTAATTTTAGTAGGGCATGTTATGCTGCATATATTTTGGTGAATGTAACATGAAACATATACATGCAATGTGTACTGCATAAATTTTTTTAACAAAAAAATAGAACCGACTCAAAACGCACTAAAAAATAAAAAATAACCACTAAATCGATTTTGATGAAACTTGTAGTGTACCCTAAGTTATAATAATACCTAGTACAGCAAAAAAGAATTACTTAAATCGGACTTGTAGTTCCAGAGATATGCCTCCACAAACATAAATACATACATACACTTTTGAAATTTGGCACGTTTGTTCCGACGCTGATATAGACTAACATATGCAAAAACTGAGCTGTTCTGGAAATATTACATACATATGGGTCGAATTGATAACCTCATGTTTTTAAAGTCAGTTAAAAAAGAATTTGCAGTACACATTGCTGTAGCTTAATGAAACTTTATGAAAATTTCTCATAGTTTGTGCATCTTGACACATGCAATCTTCTCATTTCACACACACTATGAGCATCACACACATTACAATAATACTTACAATAGACAGGAAACTATAATGTTAATGATTAGAAAGTGAATATATCCACTGCCAAGGCATTTATGCTACAAAAAGATTTTATTTTAATCCAAAAGGCAACTACCAAACTTTTGTATTACTATAAGGGGAACATGAAGGTAGACAAGAACAGAAGACAAAAAGCAAACTATCCATTCTGGCAGACCATAAATAGGTATTGAATTTAGAATTGTCTAAATACAGACAAATGCAAAAATAGGTCTACACTTCTACAGCAGTAAGGAAAGATGGGATACGCCCCCCACCCCCTTTCACTCATCTAACCTGACTGATTTCTAAACTTTAACAAAACAAAAGTGGAAACTTACCATTATCATCTTGTATTCTCACAACGAAATATCGTGAACTATCAGTAACAGATTCGAGTGCCACTCCAGGGTACTTGTCAATGGGGCATTTAGCGAACAGTTCTCCGCTCGTTTTGTCTTCCAACTTCATTATCAACTCGTCACCTTTCGCAACGAGTCGCATACGCCCCGTCCATTGTGGCTCTTGTAAATTCCAATCGGCTGCCCTATTTAAGAAATACTTATGTTATACATAACTCAGCGTAAAGAGTGAGGTAACAAAAATTATTTCACCTTACCTGTAGCCCCGATTTGTCTGTTTTGGGGGTATTTTAAAGACGAACACTTCGTTTTTGACGAGCAAAACACTTTCATAAGCTTCCATGTTCAACACTTTAAAAAATATTCATATAAGATCTATTATGTGTAAGATTGTTCACTTTATTTAAAAACAAGTATACTTATTATGCCCTTCGTTAAAAAACAAAACACTCATAAATAAACAATATTAAAAAGGAAAATCACTTTTTAAGTGTCGAAAATCGAGATTCAAGAGAGTAACGATTCGATTACAATTTTCAATCAATTTGACAATTTACATTGACGTGACTGCATTCGAAATTGACACATCTTAATTATTTTTTTCTTTATGTTTTGTTCGCAGGGAAAAGGCATACACATTTTATAAATATAAAATATCAACGCGTTGACGCGCCTACAATTATTAGTGACTAAGTACTATCTGTATCTATGGCGTCAATCGCCAAAGAATACATAAAAAGTACGTTCAATCGATACAATATCTAGTGATCTGTGGTCCTTGAACCGAGAGCTAGTTCACTAGAAAATAAAAAGAATTTTTGACAATTTAAAATTTTTTGGAGTTTATCTGTGATTTTTAACTTTATTTTTAATTTGGTTATGATATTGTTAATTAATATTGTAGAATACATAAAACGTTAATAAAAGTAGTGAAAGTACAATCGCTGAAAATTTTCTTCACAGTGAGTAAGCCACTTGCAATTTAGATTTTGGTGCTTTCAAAGTATAGTTTGAAAACTAATTTTATTTAATTAATGTTTAATGCATAGTTTTGTTATTTCAGAAGTTATAAGAAAATGGCCTACAATGTAAGTATAAACAAATAATTAATTTACACTTTTAAGATTAAATCTATGTCTTGCCAAATTTATAATTTTCTTTCCCAAGAATTAATTAAAATGTACAAGTCCATGTTTTTTTATATCTATAGACTTAACAATGAGATTAATGGTCATTACACATGTCTGCAATTTAACCATTGTTTAATAAGTTTATCATTATGTGAGAAAGTTAATAGTATGGGACATATTATTTTCAAAAAAAGTATTGTTGTGTACCACAATTCTTCCATAGCTTCATCATTAATTTATGTTTTGTCTTAAATGTAATTATGATATCTTTAAATTAATTAAGTTATCAATCACCAAGGCTCAATATCTCTCTCGGGGATATGTAGACATAAACAAAAATGAGCACCAACAAAGTCTATAATTATACTCTACATGTAACTGGTTCTTATTTGATACTTATAAGATGTTTTTTCACATTTTGATTTTTTTTCATTGATTTTGACATTATATTATCTACACAGATGTACTTTATATTCTGGTACTAAATATCTATGCATTCAAATTTAAATTCATTTATTTCAATTGGCAATGACATGGAGTAAACAGACAGACAAAAATTTTGTAATTTGATCTTTTTGTTGCGTACTTATAGATTAATTTAGTGAAAAGCTATTAGTTTGAAATTATTTATATAGAAATTAGAATTTTATTTATTTGTATAGATAGAAAAGTATTTTTTATTTTTCAATTTTTTGTTTCTTACTACTTTTTCATACTAACTGTATCTTTTCTTTCTTCCTGGGGTTTTCCGCACTTAGCCGGTAAGTTGGCCATTGAGCGTGATACTAATATTATAGAGATTACTAATATTATGTATGGAACTTTGCATTGTAAAAAGTCCCTATATGTTAGATAGACTTATGAGGAGTGGCATAGTCTACTTAATATCAAGCTATACCATTGATTTACCGTAATTACTCATGAGTCTAAAATGTCTGTGAAGGAGGCATTGGCTGTCTCTTCTATCCTTGATGAAGTAAATATTGATTTTTCTTTAACAAGTTGGAACAAAAAGCTAAAAGACCAAACCAGCAAAAAAGTGATTTATAAGCAATGTATTTAGGTATAAACTTAAAATTAGTTAATTTATCAATAAGCTGAGTTTATGAAGATAATACTTTACCCTTCAAAGCATTTTACTAGGATGCTTAGTTTAGGAAGATGAGGAAATGAAAAATTAATACAAAGACTATATGACGCAGACAGGCCCATATTATAGGGAAAATTTGTATGAAAAAGACATCATTTGTGCCAGCCAAAGACAAAAGGTAATGATTTGATTGATTGAAGATATTATTTTTAACATTTATATTACAACAATGCTTTGAAACCTAAGAAATGTTCCTTAAGAACTCCTCTTCGTGTGTCTCTCTCATTATAATGCAGATGTTTTTCCAAGAATTTAGTTTTTAAATAGAACAACTGTTATTATAAACATTTTTTACTATAACAGCAATGCTGTGAAAAATATATAGATTTTGTCCAATAAAATTTAAATTGTATTACGCGAGAAGTCGCAGGCGACGAATTTCACGCGAAGAATTTTTTTTTAAAATTTATTTAACAGCCTGGACCTGGAATCAAGTCCTTTATGGCCTTATATATTTTTTATAGGTACTAATCAAACTCTTCCACAGATTAGTGCATTAAAACAATCGAATACTTGTAATATTAAAGATTGTATACATTTTTGCGAATACTAGATTACCTACCTAGACCTACATTGTTAGTTTTATTCATTTCGTTTCGTTTGAATAAGGTTTAAATCGATTTATCGAACACGATCTTGTGATTATTATTTTAGAATGCAGTCGGTATAATGTTATTAAGTTTCTCCAGTTGGCTACATTGGATTTAATTTATTTTCATCTGCTTTGGGTTCTACTCCTTTTGATCGTAGCCCAACTGAAAAAAAAATATTGACACAGAGCAACAACCAAGTGTGAAGTGAGAATAAATTAAAATTGATTAGAGAAAATGGCGGCCGACTGTGTATCGGTAAATAATAAGTGTTTTTCTAAATGTACATGTTTATTAACGGCGAAGTTTAATAATCTAATCAAGTGGATTTAAAGAAAGTGTTATCTGTCGTAAACATTAAGTGTGTGATTTGTTTTTAGAATTATGTAAGAACAAAGACGTAAATCGTTTGTGTAAATGACTTTAGCATCATTACAAAATACAAATGCATAAAAATGGGATGCTCCCATTTGCTTACGATTGTAACTATCGTGTTATTGATACGAATATCAGTGCAAAATGAAAACATTGAATGTCCTCATAGATGTGACTGTTTAGAACAGTATGTAGACTGTTCGAAAAAAAATTTGGTGTCAGTGCCAAGAATTCCAAAGTGGGTGGGGAAATTAGATCTAAGTTACAATAAATTAACAAAGGATGTTACCGATGGATTTGACGGCTTGTTATCCTTACAAAGTTTGAGATTGGATAAAAATGCATTGACTAGTATTCCTTCCTTTCTACACCAGAACTATATAGAGGAAATCAGCATGAATAGGAACAACATAAGTTCTATTGACGTTGGTCATTTTCCTGTGAACAGCACCATCAAGTCATTAAGCTTAAACAGCAATCACATTAAAGTCATACAGGAAGGTGCTCTTAACAATCTAACCAACTTGGTGATATTGAGGTTAAACAGAAATGAAATTGTATCACTGCCTAATCAATTGTTTATGCATCAGTCCAATTTGAAAATTTTGGAATTAAATCATAACAAAATACATGTGATCACAGGCCTGCTCTTTCAAGGATTGTCCAGTCTGACGACACTGAAAATAAAATATAATAACATTGAAAACATAATGGATGGAGCATTTTTTGGATTTAAATCTGTTATCTTATTACAATTAGATCATAATGGAATACAAAATATTTCTAAAGGGTGGATGTATGGGTTGGAATCATTGACTACTTTATCATTATCCAATAATTTAATAACTCAAATAGATTTTGGTAGCTGGGAGCTGTGCACCAGTCTAGAGGAATTAGATTTATCTCACAACTATTTAATAGAGATAGAAGGCCGCACATTTCAACATTTGACTAATCTCCACACTCTGAATTTGAGTAACAATAATATCTCTGCTATACTGCAGGAAGCATTTAGCCATATGGTGCAGTTACAAATACTATTTTTGAACAGTAACAAAATATCCTGGACAGTTGAAAATATGTCAGGACCATTTTCAAAACTACAAAACCTTGTCAAATTTAATTTGTCAGATAATCACATTAAATCGATAAGCTCGAGAGCTTTTGAGGGCTTATCTAATGTTGTAGAATTGGATTTAAGAGCAAACAATATCACTTCCATTCAACAGCATGCTTTCAATTCAATGTCCAAAATAAAAAAGTTGTTTTTGAACTCGTCATCCTTATTATGTGATTGCAAATTGTTGTGGATGGTTAAATGGATTAGAGATAAAGTAGAGCAAAAATATGTCACAGCAACATGTGCATACCCAGCAGAAGTAAGAGGAGTTGTTATATCCAGACTCAAGGAAGATAATTGTGGAGATTCACCCAAACCCCGAATCATTGAACACCCCAAAACTCATCTGGCAATAAAAAATCGTTCAGCAAATTTAGTTTGCTCAGCTACATCAAATCCTTTCAGTAATATGACTTTCTTGTGGAGAAAAAATAATGGCAATGTCAGCAATCCTCGAGTATATGAAAATGTTACATTAACAGAACATGGGAGGCCTCATGCAACTTCAGTATTAGTTATACCTGATGTGACACATTCTGATTCTGGCAAATATCAATGTGTGGTCAGTAACAAATTTGGAACAACATACTCTTCCAAGGCAAAGGTTGACATTGTCACCTTTCCCCGATTTACACAAACACCAATCAACGTAACTGTGAAAACTGGTGATACTGTGACTCTTAATTGTGCAGCAACCGGTGATCCTCCACCAGAAATATCTTGGAAAAAAGATGGTGGCAATGACTTCCCTGCTGCCAGAGAGCGACGCATGAATGTTATGCCAACAGATCATCTTTTCTTTATTGTTAATGCTAAAACCACAGATATGGGTATTTATAGCTGTGCTGCTAAAAATTCAGCTGGCACTATCATAGCTAATGCAACATTATCAGTTTTACAAGAACCATCATTTATTAGAGTGATGGAGAACAAGGAGGTGACAAGTGGGGACTCTGTAGTGTTACAGTGTATGATTACTGGCTCACCTAAGCCTGTACTGAAATGGTTGAAGGATGGATCACCCATTGTACCGACTGAACGACATTTCTTTACTGCAGATGATCAAGTGCTGGTAATCATTGGAGCCGAGTCTAGTGATGCTGGTCATTATGAATGTGAAATTACAAATAAACTTGGCACTAAAAAGGATATGATAGAGTTAAAAGTACTCCCTCCAGTAGCAATAATGGTCAAGGAAGAAGATATGACGGGCATAATAATAATAACAGTGGTGTGTTGTGCTGTAGGTACCTCTATAATTTGGGTGGTAATCATTTACCATACAAGAAGACGCATGGCCGGTGCGGTCCACAATAACTTTACATCTGAAAGTGTGAAAATGACACAAGTAGTGCACAGTGACAGTGACTCCCCTCACATGTTTCCGGACAATCTGTCTGAGCATTCATCTTGCAAAGACAGCGGGACAGGGGACTCGGCTAAACAAACAAGCTTCGACGGAATGCCGACCGACAGAAGTGAGCAAGTACATTTTGAAACAACAGTGTGCAGAAGTTATTCTCCAGTGCCAGAAGCGCATAAGCTTCTCCCTTCATCGTTTAAACCTTCTATACAAGTGTGTGTAAACACCTGTGTTACACCAGCTACTTACAGTTTTTCTAGTCAAAGTGGTAATGTGTAAGCCTATATGTTATACTCGTGTTAAGAGTTATATTATGTTGTTTTACAAACATTGCATTTCACTACCTTTTATTTGATAAAAGATCATATGTGCTTGATGCTACACTAGTGTAATATTTATGTTATTATAAATATGTTTT
The DNA here is from genome assembly GCA_034621355.1 of Mycalesis mineus. Lineage (NCBI taxonomy): Eukaryota > Metazoa > Arthropoda > Insecta > Lepidoptera > Nymphalidae > Mycalesis > Mycalesis mineus. Next base: position 8,467,523 of record CM067885.1, read on the forward strand.
GGACAGCAGGTACAGTGATTTAGTGTCATTAACAGAATTTAATAACATATGTTTGTGGCACTAAATGAATGTTGTATGTGGCCTTACTTTGTAAAGAAAAAGAACACTGTCTAAGGAACATTCATCTTGATTGCTTAGTACAAAATGGAACAAACTTGCCAGTATTGGTTTGATGTAAAAGACTGAATGTCATTTTTATATATATTATGATCATTATTATTTTCTATACTGTTAGTCAATAATTATAGTTAAAAGTTTAAATATTGGAGCAAATACAAAATATTCCTTAATTTATATATTGTAGTGTATATTAAATAAGTTGATGATTAGGTTATTGAATTTTATAGAGATTTCAAAAAAACCCTTTTGGGGATGTTAAAGGGTAACATGGTGTATTAGCAAACAAAATATACTATTAAAACTATAACACAATATGAATAATTCATAGTAACATTGTAACAATAATTGATAGACTTGATTAATATAATGTTAAGTTAGAGGTAGATTCACAATACTATAACGTAATGTTAGGGCATAACTTAGTATGTAGATACAATTAAAATAGGTGGAGTGAGATTAGTAATAAAAAGCACAAGTATTGGTGATTTAAAACATTCTAATATTTAATACAAGAAATTAACAAAAAAGATTTTTGTTATTGGATAGAAATAATATGAATAACACATTTAGTTTGCTTCATAAAGCATTTTTATGCTGGGTTAAATAAATAGCCTGTATGTTTTTTAGAATTGTAGACAGTTTATTTGCAGCTAAAATATTACATTTTTGGATTGTAAACATTACTGGTAATAGATATTTTATTTAAGGAAGACAGTTTCGCTTTGGTTATAAAGAAACTGTACACCTAAACATGTGTACGTCTATTCTGTCATCAGAATTGGTGTTAGTCACTGCATACTGACAGACTTGTCGTTTCAAAAGATCTGACCAGATTGAATTATTTGAAGTGAAAGAGTCAATGAGTTTTGATGTTCAAGTTTGTGTGAAAGAATTGTCATCAAAACAAACATTTTTATAAATCATCAGTTTGTAAGTGGACAATCAATGCTACACACTTCCCCCTCTTCTAGTTGAGCCATTGAAAGTACTAAAAACAAATGAATCATTTTTAAATCTGACAAAAATTTTGCATATGAGAGATAAGGACAGAGTTAATACTCTGCTTTTACATACTGATGGTGGTCTGTTTACGTTTATTCTTTATAAAACCATTTTTTTTTCTTAATCTTGTAACAAGTAACATTAACATTTAATATTTGGTACAAAATAAATTAACAAAGTATAGGTAAATTGAATACTGTATTTCTGCACAATTGATGTTCATTTAGGATAACACCCAAACAAATATGTGAAATCCTTACTACATCCAAAGACAAACTGTCTCCCCAAAATAAAGTATCTACAATTACACTATTGACATATTTACTATAAGATAATTGATAGAATACATAAATAATATATAAATAGGTGAGGTTTTGGGAAGTGCTTACGGCAGCTAAGTGGCAGACACTATCATAATCAGATTATATATCTAAATACCTAGCACAATATTACCAAATCACCTTATCTATGTAGAGTTTAACCCACCAACCTCAATATTGTAGATTTTATAAACTAAGGATTATAATTGGTAAGTGTATTTATTGCTAAATAGATTTCTTTTTAATATTAAGTAATGTAATATGTTCAACAAAAACTGTCCTATTAGTATATTTTTATGGCTAATATTGTCTTAATTTCATCAATAATACAAAATACCACACATTAAATAATTGGTTAATTATTGAAACCAAGTATGTATTTTTAAAATGAAATCCATGTTTCATTTAATAATTTTGTTAACATAGTATAAATAGGGCAGCTTATGGTGTTAGTGTTAGTAAAATATAAAAAAGTATTTATTAAAAATAGGTATATTTTTCTGACCATCATTGAAAAATCAGATTATTTGATTAAGTATTCATTTATTTGCTGTCTTGACATACTCTAAACTTTTGGTTATTGATTTCCAATTCAGAATATGAATTTAATACATGTTTATTTAATGTATTTTTTTAATTTATAGCAACATTAAACAATTAACTTTACTTTCAATGCTTTAGAGACTAAAGTCTTATTACTTTTCAAAATAATGAGATTAGAAGAATTATTTTTTTTACATGATTTTTTTGTGTTCCAACCTTAGCTACTCCATCAAAGAGTAGGAAGTTCCCTAATTATTGTTTTTTTATTATTATCTTGAAAATGCAATATAATATTGTTTGATTATTTGAATTTCAATTTAAATGACTTTATAGAAGATACTATAATATTGCTTTTCCTATACTGTAATTGATGTAGTCTCACATACCCGATAGGTATTTATTAATTTCCATGCCTTAATACAGGTAATAAATAATAACAGACTGGATTGTGCCTATATATAATAGTTATTGCTTTATACTTTTCCATTGCCTAGAGATGCCTCCTCTCATCTATAAATCATTATAATGTATGTCTTATATGTTTTTGTTATAAGTGTCTGTACAATAATCACTATCATCATCATCATAATATTTAAATTTGACGACCTCCATGGCGCAGTGGATTCATAAGACGGAGGTCCTGGGTTCGATTCCCGGCGGGGCAGATAAGATTTTTTTTAATTTGTCTTGGTCTGGCTGGTGGGAGGCTTTCGCCGTAGCTAGTTACCGACAAAGACGTATCGCCAAGCGCTTTAGCGTTCCGGTATGATGTCGTCTAGAAACCGAAAGGGGTGTGGATTTCATCCTACTCCTAACAAGTTAGCCCGCTTCCATCTTAGATTGCATCATCACTTATCATCAGGTGTGATAGCAGTCAAGGGCCAACTTGTAGTCGATAAAAAAAAACAAATAAAAATTGTTCAAAATTAATAAATTGTAACTAATTATCATTGCCAAAACTTCCTGTTTCGGATGAACTTTCAACCGCAAGGTGCAGGACACCACATGTTGGATGTGTGATTCTCTTTTCATGGCATTTCATATATTAATCATCGTCATAATCAATCATTTTGCCGACTTCGAACTGTAATTTGGTTATCAAAAAACGCAAAACCATGAATTTTGTTTTTTTTTACCTGTCATATTTATATCAGATTAATATTAATGTAAATATAGTCAGCATCAGGAATATTGAAACCAGTGAGATTCAAATATGTTTTTCTTAGTATTTTCTTACTTTTAAAATGACACTGACTGTAAGGTATTTCCTATTTCACTAAATTGTATGTAAACACAAGTTTTCCTCATTATTCATAGCTTTTGCAACTATTTTGTATTGTTCTTATGATGTACATATACATATAACACGTAACATAGGTATATACTAAGTATTTATATTTTAAATAGAATAAATTTGTTTTAAAACTGGTGATCTATACTTTCATTTAACTTGTCCTTTTATATACCTAAGTAAATATAAATTAAAATCTTCGAATTTTTTGCATTTTTCAAAAATTTCTGTTAATAAATAAATAGTTGTATCCAAATTTTTAATTATTTGCTGTTTTATGGGACAATTACCTTTTACCGTATTACTACATAGTACATACTCGTAATATAGTCGTCTGCCATAAACTCGAAAGCCTTGCGATAAACTCGAAAACTTCGTGGCGCAGTGGTATGCGCGGTGGATTTATAAGACGGAGGTACTGGGTTCGATTCCCGGCGGAGCAGTTGAGATTTTTCTTAATTTGTCTTGGTCTGGCTGGTGGGAGGCTTTCGTCGTGGCTAGTTACCACCCTACCGACAAAGACGCATCGCCAAGCGATTTAGCGTTCCGGTACGATGTGTAGAAACTGAAAGGAATTTCGTCCCACTTCTAACAAGTTAGCCCGCTTCCATCTTAGACTGCATATTACATAACATCAGGTGTGATAGCAGTCAAGGGCCAACTTGAAGTCGATAAAAAAAACTACTGAACAGACTCATGCTGTTTTCACCAGTGGATATAATAAGTCAGCAGAAGAAGTCGATGACGATTGCTAGTATGGATATTACACCTCACATTTTGGATAGATTAAAACTTTCTTGACTGTAAAAAAATAAGCTGCATATTTAAAAACACGTATTTAGAAGGAATTTGCCAAATATTACGAGGATCGTAAAAGTTTCAAATTCAAATAATTCCGTTTGTTTACATGATTAGTACTTTTATTTCAACGTGCGTATCTTGGGCGGTGTAGGTTACCGCGCTGTTACATATATACGGCAACGTTCTGTACTTATTAGGTAATATTGATTATTGTGGAACGTGTAGCAACCATATTTAATCGCAAATCTAATTACATTTTTTTACCTATAAGGATTATAGGAAGTATACTGCATACTACGTTAAAGAATAGGATTTGTAACAATAACGTCATATACTCGTAGGTATGTAGATACATTACTTACCTTCGCCTCGACGTAGCAAATAATATTTACTATACTAAAGCCAAACTCGATTGAGAATGCTTGTCAACAAACAAATTAAAAATGAAGGTAGAAATCACTAGTCATTTTACACCAATTTTTTTAAATTAACTAGTTAATGACGAATTAATGACAATAAATTAGTTAGCTTAAAACTAATTAATATATTCAATATTTTTTAAAAAAGATTAAAAAAAACAAAACATAATTTTGAATTTATTAAGCATAAAATTCATTTTAAATTTATTGGTTGACAAGCATTCTCAATCGAGTTGGCTTTAGTATGGGTGGGTATATATACCCACCTATACTAGAGCCACTGATGTTATAAGTCTTATTTTAATGACCCAGTATGGCCAGTTCTCCTTGATAGAAGGGGTACCTATTCGGTTCATGTACCTCGCTACTCCAATGCAGGCTGGTGGAGTTACAACGATAATTTTTCATTACTATTAGATGTCAATAATAATGACCGGGAACAACGGATTAACCAGCTCTTCGAGGCACGGAGGTGTAGGTAGCTCTACTAGCTTTTCAAACTGGGCTACGAATAGGTAACATGTGGTCCCAGGACACGAAGATCTGAAGAACGGTCGTTTATGATCAACAACCAAACTACTATGAGACGATTAAAAATAAATAGAATCCCGTAAGCTTCGTGGCCAAATGATATGCGCGATGAATTTATTAGACCAAGGGCTTTGGGTCGTTTGCTGGCTGGGCCGATTGAGATTTTCTTAATTGGTGGTTGGTGGGAGGTTTCGGCCGTGGCTAGTTACCACTCTAAAGTGTGTGAATCTTATCCTACTTCTAAAGTTACGAAGGGCGGCTGATAAGTTCGTGGCCTAAGGTACTTAGCGAAAAGGTATCATCTCGTTACTGATAGCATAACTTGCGGCACTAATTGATAGTATAAATAACAGAAATTTGTTCAATTTCGTTCATTAACACCTGAAACCTGGAACAGGGAACAACAACATGTCGACCGAAACTGAAAATTCTCGCAATTTTGAGCACCGCGCAGTGATTAAATTTCTGGTAAAAAAAGGAAACTCGCCGAAAGACATTTTTGAAGAAATGTCATCGATTCTTCAGGATTCCGGGCCATCAATGGTGAAAAATCATATTCAATGGTGAAAAAATGGGCTCGACTATGGTAAAAAATCATATTCAATGGTGAAAAAATGGGCTCGACTTTTTAAAGAAGGAAGAGACATCTGTCAAGATGATCCCCGCCCGGGCCGCCCTGTGACAGTAGTGACCGAAGAAAATGTTCACAAAGGTGAAAAATGAGTATTAGCCGATAGAAGAATTAAATTGTGGCAGATAGCTGAAGAGTTACAGATTATTAAAGAGCTAATCGGAGAAATTTTACAACAAAATTTACACATGAAAAAAATTAGTGCGCGTTGGGCACCGCAAACGCTCACACCACTCGACAAACAACGACGACTGGCGAGTTGTAAGAATTTTTTTAGAGTTGTGTCAGAACGATTTGGACGAAATTTGTAACCGCATTGTAACAGTAGATGAAACCTGGATTCGTCAGTACGATCCAGAGTCCAAACAAGAGTCTATGCAGTGGAGTAAAAAAGGAGAAAAACCACCAAAGAAGTTTAAAGGAGGAAAGTCTGCCTCTAAGGTTATGGCGACTATTTTCTGGGATAGCGAGGGAATTTTATCAATTGATTACTTGCCTAAAAGCACTACTATGAATGATCTATACTACGCCAATTTATTGAGTTAGGCACCTGAAGCAATCGTACAGAAGAGACGTGGCAAGTTGGCGGACGGTGTGTTGTTTCTGCAAGACAACGCGCCCGTTCACACCGCACGCGTTTCGAGTGATGCTTTAAAAGCCACTGGGTTCGCAGAAATTAACCACCCCCCCCCCTATAGTCCGACCTGGCTCCAAGTGACTTTTCCTTTTTTCAAATTTACAAAAGGAATAAAGGGGGCGAAGATTTTCGAATGACAATGATATGAAGTCAGCCGTAAAAAGCCATTTTCAAGAGAAATCTTCAGAATATTATTTCAATCGTTTAAAGGCATTGTATTCACTATGTGAGAAGTGTATTTCACTTCAGGGTGACTATATTGAAAAATAAAAACTAAACGTTTCTTTCTCCAAGTACCCTAGGCCACGAACTTATCAGCCGCCCCTCGTACTCCGATTCCATATTAGAATGCATCATCACTTACCATCAGGTGTAATAGCAGGCATGGACTAACTTGTAGTAGTAATCCTCTACCTTTTACCAATTTGTTTTCAGCCAGGGTACAATCCAGCGGGCTACAACCAACCAGGCTATGGCGGGCAAGCAGGTCAACTAGAAATGGGTCATGGTCCCTACCCATCTATCGGCGCGGGTGGCACCATATCTCCCCAAGTGCAGCAGTGGTTCAGTGCAGTTGACAAGGACCAGTCGGGATTCATAACAGCGCCAGAGTTGAGAGCGGCGTTGGTTAATGCACAAGGACAGTCTTTCTCGGAGACTGCGTGCAGCCTGATGATTGGTAAGTTGGCTGACCAGTTATATTTCCGTATTTACTACCTCCAATGGAAAAAAAATTAGAATATGACGCTGAAGATATCAAGTTGAAATCAGTACCAAATAATAGGTACTCGTTCTCAAGGCTTCAATTCCTTGATAGTATGGAGCCGAGGACTTTTTAAGGCATGACTTTTTAAAGCATTTTTGCGTGAATGTAAACACACACACTTTTTTACTTTAGGCTACTACTTAGAATTCCTTAAAAAACAGTTAGATTAATGATAGTTCAAAGGACATTGCCAAAATTTTCCCCAGGCTGTCCAAATTTATGCTCACATTTAACTGTTTTTTTAAATACACAATGAATTTTAAACAACTATCCATGTTTCATAGCAATCACTTGAAAATATATCAAAAAAATAAAAATTTCAATCGATTTTTTGTGTTCTGAATCACGTGACCGTCGTAGTATGAAAAGTCAAATTTTCAACCTTCATAACTTTTTCCTGCGACTGCATAGCTACATACAACTTTGTTTTTCTGTAAATAGAAAATCTGCACTATTTAATGACATATATATCATAACTGGGCAGCCTGGTACACTTCCATACAATTTTTGGCAATGTCCTTTGATATGTATTTGGTGGTAACTATTTATGTGGCTATTAGTAACACTTTTGTTTGTAATCACAGGAATGTTTGACAAAGATCGTTCGGGGCATATCAACTTGGAAGAATTTGACAAATTGTACACTTACATTAACCAGTGGCTCGCTGTGTTTAAGACGTACGATTTAGATCAGTCAGGCAGCATTGACGAACAGGAATTATCAAAAGGTATCTATATTTCATTCAAACCAAATATTTTAATTTAGTTTTACAGAAAATTACAACACCTGAAAATAAGTGCTGATGCAACCCAAGGTGGATGTAGACTAACTTGTTAACAGAGTGCCGAGTGTGAGTTTTCACCAAAACAAATCGAAAACTTCACTTTCGCGTTAAGGGCATATTTATATGGAACTGAAGCAGCGCCCCTGGCGGAAGTGAGAGAAAACTCAAATGGACGAGTGTCAGTTTAGTTTTCTCACTTCCGCCAGGGGCGCTGCTTCAGTTCCATATAAATATGCCCTTAACGCGAAAGTGAAGTTTTCGATTTGTTTTGGTGAAAACTCACACTCGGCACTCAGTAGATTGAAATCCACACCTGTCCGTTTTCTACATGGTACTGGAACGCTAAATCGCCACATCCGAAGCCTCCCGACGCGAGCAACTCTGATACCAACCGGGTATCGAACCTTACGTCTTATACATTCACTGCGCCAGGAGGCCGTCATGTTAATATGTGTTGCCCACAGAATAATAATTATTTGCTACTGTAAAACAGTGATACTCTTTTCGATTTTTTTTAAATAATGGCCCATTATATTATTTTCCGTCATTTAGGTTAAATTTGTTTTACTAACTAGGACTGTTGATAAAATATCGATATTATCATTTTGAAATATCGATATTTATTACTAATATTTTTTTGAACGATATATCGATACTTCGATATTGAAATGTAGATATCGATGGTCTATATTTTTTATAAATAAATATTAATTTTTAATTTTTTTTCGTAAATTATTTAATCTACAAAATCATCGTAAACTTAATCGATTCTACATCATTTACACTATTTTATGTTTTTTCTCTATTCCTAGTTTACTTATTTACTTATTATCTTGAAACGAAATGTAATTTTATATAGATATACCTCTGTGGTATAAAAATTACTATAATCTATGATATGGAGTACCTACTTTACCTAGTCAAACAGCTGAACATATAAAACAAAGAGTATTTTTAAAAACTCTTACTGAATAATATTGGTACACATAATTGTCTTATTTAAATTAAACAATAATTACTATGAACTATATATAGATATAACCTAACACTTTTATACATTTATAATTTAATTTGCTTAATAAATATACTGGACTATAAACTGTGTAATCATTTTTGAGCTGCCTTACTATTATTTTTTTAAATAAAGTCGATATATCGAAATATCGATATTTTTTTAGATATATCGAAAATCCGATATTTTTAAAAATATCAACAGTCCTATTATTAACTGTATCACTTCCTTACTTTGTTGTAATAAAGCGGTAATCGTTTCACTTTTGTTACAGCACTGACACAAATGGGATTCCGTTTTACTCCCGATTTCGTAAACTTCTTATCAAAGAGATGCGACCCCAGAGAGGGTAAAATATCTGTGGACAACTTTATAGTGTTGTGCGTTCAAGTGCAGCGCTTCACTGAGGCGTTCAGACAGAGGGACACGCAACAAAACGGCACAGTGACTATTGGTTTTGAAGATTTCCTCAACGTTGCGCTCAGTTGCTCCATATAAATGGACAATGAAAATTAATGCTATATAAAGATGAGATTTTATTTCACAATTTAAAGCTACTCAAAAACATCCGTGTGAAGTTAGTAGTATAAATTTTACTGCGATCTTTATTTTGCCATTCCTCAAAGCTTTTACGCGTCGATCGTGGGTAAGGTACATTTATTTGCGTATGGAAATATTTTCTGACTACAAGTAGAATTTCTAGAATGGGTTTAACTTAGTAAGTCTCTATAGACGTTTTTTGTAGATTTCAAATAGGGCCCTAGCCCTTTATAGGTACTTTATGTCATACCTTGTAAACCGCACAGGAACTGTTGATCTCGCCTTGTTGCCAGTAGGAGAGCTTAGTAAAATAAATTATATCTGTTTAATAGAAGTAGTGGGAACCGATTGACTATTAGCGATGAACATTGCAGTGTTTTTCCTAAACGGCGTTTAGGACATATAAATATTTTTTTTTTATCGACTACAAGTTAGCCCTTAACTGCTATCACACCTGATGTTAAGTGATGATGCAGTCTAAGATGGAAGCGGGCTAACTTGTTAGGAGTGGGATGAAATCCACACCCCATTCGGGGTCTACACGACATCGTACCGGAACGCTAAGGGATAACGTTAAAACTGGCGCGGTCGCCCGCCGCGGGCCACAAAACCGCGCGCGGGCACCCGTCGCGTGCGCCCGTCTCAGTTAGCGCTGCTAGTATAATTTTATTCAATAAAATCAACAAATATTTATTTGACCGTAGCATCTAGCGGCGCTCGACTGATTTGTAGAAACAAACACGCTCGCGTGTGCCTGTCGCGGGCGCCCGTGCGGTGTGTCCGCCACAAGCGACCGCGCTCCGTCGCACGCGCCTGCGCTGTCCATACTATTTTTCATTATACACCCGCGAGCGTGCAACCGCGCCAGTTTTAGCGTTAGCCCTAAATCGCTTGGCGGTACGTCTTTGTCGGTAGGGTGGTAACTAGCCACGACGAAAGCCTCCCACCAGCCAGACCAAGACAAATTAAGAAAAATCTCAATCTGCCCCGCCGGGAATCGAACCCAGGACCTCCGTCTTATAAATCCACCGCGCATACCACTGCGCCACGGAGGTCGTCAAAATCTATGAAGCAATAAGAGCCATCGGTCGGACATGTTGTTTATATACAAATACATGCAAACCAATAGTGTCGTGTATGTCACTTGCAGTTGCCTTCTGCAGTCAGCTATGAACTTGCACCCTTACTGCATATTAAAAAGTTACGCTGGCCCATCGTCGCTTCCATGCGGTATAAATTAAATCAATTTTAAGAATAAAATACGAGTATTTTTTCATTTATTTATTTTATACAGAAATTTATACACAATATGTGCACATTGAGCTCAGCTGTTGCGCGTTATTTCAATAAACTGTTTTAAACACGTCATTGTGGTTTTATTACGTGACCTTCCCTCTTCAATTAAAAGTCCAAAAGTGATGCATCTGAAATAAAAAATATACCAAATTAAAAAAATATATAAATATTTTGAGTCCTTTAGCATTATGTTTATATCATAAAAGAAATATATTGACGCTCGTTTGTTAGTCCGACCGCCGTAATACTCTAGTCAGCAAGTTCAAGAACGTGAAAAATAGAGATAAAGGTGTAAGTTCTCTATTTCATTCAAACGCAAGGAAAGAGCGATATTTTTCATTTCGTGTTATTGTGCGACTCTATGTCTATTTCTTTACACATCTTTAAGCACGCATTCGGGTTTATAGAAAAATAATAAAACTTAGGCGAGTTCTGCATCCCTCTGGCTCTGAAGTGGCGCGCCTTGCTGTACGATTGGTCTCCTGCCTTATTGAAATTTTATCTTAATGCCTTTCAACTGACTCTCCCAGATCAGAGTAACCTAGTAAGATGGGGAAAGCCTCGGAAAAATCTTGCTATACCTGTGGTGAGGCAGTGGGCACCGCAAGGCACTTATTGGTAGGATGCAAGGTGCTCCTGGACAGGGGTCTCTACTCACGCCGCCACGACAGAGTACTAGAAATCATACGTGAAGCTATAAGCCTTTCAGTAGCTAGGGCTCAAAAAGGGTTGACGACGAATAAAAGACAAACTAACTTCGTTAAAGCAGGCTCAAGTACAAATTCCACCAGCAAGCCTTATTCAATTCTGGGCTCTGCTCCTGATTGGACTATATTAATGGACACGTATGAAAAGCACTATAAAATCCCGGAAGACTTAGCTATTACGACATCTAGACCGGACATATTTCTTTTTTCCAAACAAATCAAACGTATAGTACTTGTTGAGCTTACAGTGCCGTGGGAAACAAACATCCCTAAAGACCATGTATTCAAAGTGAATAAATACTATGACCTTACTAATGAACTAACCAAAAATGGCTATGTGGTTAGTTTATACGCGGTAGAAGTGGGTGCGAGGGGTATACCAGCGAAGTCTCTCTACAACCTGCTAAAAGACCTTGGCCTTACTAGAAGTGCAGTAAGCTCCATATTGGAACGAGTGTCCAAAGCTGCTCTAGTGGGGTCCTTCCGAATATGGTTGGGCAGGGAGAATAACTTGAACAGAGGAGGTGAGTGTTGACGTGCGTCACAAAGGGTACCCTTAAACCTACACGCGTGTCACAAGTCTCGGGCTCTGTTTTTCTCTCAGCCACGCGATGGACCCGGCACCCCACGGTTAATCCATGGAATGCTAAGATATTCGTCTCTAAAAAACTCCACTAAGTAATAACTGAAAAGGAAAAAAAGAAGTTCACTCTAGAAGACTAATTGTAGAAATTGTTATGCAACAGTCAGAACTCGTTCAATATTTGTTTTACTTTTTTATTCATCATGTGCCCTTGAATTTAATACCCATATTATATGTTAGTATTCTAAAAAAAAATTAACGATATCTTAATTATAAAAATTTGTTCAGTGGTTTGGAAGATATGATGCATACAAACAAAAAAAAACACATACAAAATACGAGCGAAAACATATAACCCTTCTTGGCAGACGGGTAGTAAAACCTCGCATAATTTTTCCTACTAGCAACTTAAGACTAGAAATTACTATTACTAATTTGTTTTTTTATTCTCCTGGTCAAGTTTTGGATGTAATACCTACTTGCATCATTTTTTCTCCTAATAGCTTCAGCTTTCTCCAAGGAAAACACAAGTTCTTGAAAGTTTTTCACAGCTACCCTCATATTGCTTTGATGTTGAACATTGTCTGGAGCACCGTCATCAAGGAGGGAGTATATAGTTGGTATTTCTTCTAACTTCAAACTTTTCGCTTGTTCAGGTTTAAAAACTACCGATACCTTCCCAGTTTTGGGGTGTATACTAAATGGTGATTTCAATAAATGGTTGAAACCTTTAGTGACGTTAACATCTAGTCTTGGATAGCAGTACTGGATCTTTATTTCTTCTACTAAATATTTCATTTTACGTATGGCATTTATGTTCTATAACAAGAGTAAATGTTTTTTAGATCGAGGCCTTCAAATCTATATATATAAGAGATTCCCACCTATATATTGACTCATCACGATATCTCTGGAACCATAAGGCGTAGCTACTTGAAATTTGGAACGAATATTCCTTTCGCCGAGTAGAGGTCAGCTAAGAACGGATTTTACGAAATTCTACCCACAAGGGGGGTTGCGAGGGCGGCTAGTATTACATAAGCAGATTTATTACAATTATATACCCCCCCATCCCCCTTGTCAGCAAAAGTAAGCTCTTACCTTCTCCCCTCATGCTTACGTAAACATTATTAAATTATAAATGTATTTTTTTAACATTATAATTATAATTTTAAAATTATGAAAATAGATTTAGTATAGATAATTTACGAATTTATGCCATTTGTAAAAAAAAAATAACTACCAATGACGTAATCATCCTCTAGACTCCCCTACCCCCCATGTCATCAAAATCATCAAAAATAAGCAAAACACCCACCCCTTTATTAGAAAGTGACACCCCTATAGCGTGTTCGTTTTATTGTTTGTCAGAGGTGACAAGCAATGGACATATCTGAGCAATTATTAGCTTTTTATTAAATTTGCTGATAAATATATATTATTAAAACTTTGCGGTCACGATAATACTTGAACGACCCCATAGCAACAAGACAAAATTAAAATTTAAGTCATATCTATTGGTTATCGCATGAAAATCTGTTACTTTTTAAAATTTTGTATACGCGTTTACTAAACTAGATTATAGAAAGTAATATGTATTTTACGATATTTTAAAACATAACGTTTTATGATGTACTTTAAATGTTGACATGTCATGTCAATAATGCTGATTTGCTGTCTCACGAGGGACACGCAGATAGGCCTGCGTAATACTTGAACAACTCCATAGCAACAAGACAAAATTTAATTTAATAATATTTAGTGGTAGAACTTTATGTGTAGGCCTGAATAAGAAAACAGAACTTACTTCTTTACAAAACCTTTCATATGTCTGAACAAATCCATCCCATCTCTCAAGTGACGATTTGTGCATTCTCTCTAAATTTTCTTTCACTAGTGTTCTCAATGACTCATCAGGAATCATTTTTAGAAAACTTTTTAACCCTTCTGTAGTTGAGATGAATTCTTGGTCCTGAAGGATTTCTTCAAAATATTTATCAATTATTGTAAGAGATCTCCTGTTAACAAAAGACTAAAACATTATATATGTCAGTTTTAGCAGTCGACTAAAGAGAACACATTGAGCCCCACTCATTATTATCGACTTAAAGGCCCGCTACAGGGCCAGGCCTCCCTCCCTATAGGAAAGGATATGGAGCATAGACCCACCACGTTGCTCCAGGCTTAGCAGGCTTAGGGTAATAATGTTTTATTTAGTACAGATCACAATTCTGACGACCTCCGTGGCGCAGTGGTATGCGCGGTGGATTTATAAGACGGAGGTCCTGGGTTCGATTCCCGGCGGGGCAGATTGAGATTTTTCTTAATTTGTCTTGGTCTGGCTGGTGGAAGGCTTTCGCCGTGGCTAGTTACCACCCTACCGACAAAGACGTACCGCCAAGCGATTTAGCGTTACGGTACGATGTCGTGTAGAAACCGAAAGGGGTGTGGATTTTCATCCTACTCCTAACAAATTAGCCTGCTTCCTTTATTAGATTGCATCATCACTTAACATCAGGTGTGATAGCAGTCAAGGGTTAACTTGTAGGTGATAAAAAAAAATCTTTATTTTAATAAAGGTCACTCTGTGAGGCACGGGGTGTAACACCACCAACTTCCACTCATTATCATCTAATAATATTTACATGATTTAAATTTTTTTCACACTTTCCATCCAATCTGCATTGACTTAACATTGTGGGTCTATTAATTGCTATATTAAAAACTATAACTTAAACAAGATGAATTAAAAATAGTTTACCTAATACTGGAGTGCAAGTCCATACCCAAGTGTACTTTTTTATTCAAATTTTCACCTCCCGTTATAAGGCACAGGTAATCTGCGACAGCTGCTCTGCCTGGACTGTCCAATGTTCTGGCTTCATAGTCCGACACCCAGCAATGGATGCCACGCCTCCCAGAGAATACCCATAGAATATTTTGAAAACCAAAATCATCTGAAAAAGTATATAAAGTAATAAGTATGGAAATGGAATGGAAATTCGAGGGTGAATGGAAATGTTGGAAGGGGATGGCCTAGGCGAATGTTCCTGGACCAAATTCAGGACATTTTAAATAATGGCCAGGTCAAGAGTACCCTAAACCGACGAACTTGTATGAAAGGATTAATGAGAGCGGAAGAAGCTAAGGAAGTATGCAAGGACCGTGGCAAATGGAAGGATGTGGTCTCTACCCCTATGGGAACAAGGCGTGATGTTTATGTATGTATGTAGTATGGAAATGGGTCTACCGTTATGTTATCAAAAAACTTAATAAATAGAAAAGGGGATATGAAACGTAGACCTAATATGCTGCATCAAAGCAATTTGATGAGCCTATAGTGATGTATGACTCTTTAGTGACCACTATCAAATATTAATGACAATGGTCTGGGCCAACTTATTTTGATACTTTTAAGGACAAATATCAAAGTATGTACTTGGACATTTCTCATGTAACTAGTGACATGTTGAGTCAACTTTCATTATTCTGATAGTTGTTTTAGTCAAGTCTTTTAGCAAAAAGCTTCAACGAATGTCTAAAAAAGCTTCTCTTGGCTGTCAGATCAAGGTTCAGATACAGAAGACAGTAGTCCTTGAAACAATAAATATTGTGAGGAGGTTTCATGCTCTGGAGTTCTGACCAATAATTGTGTAAGCAGTCAAAAGCCCCGCAAGTGAAGGAACAGATGTTTTTTGTATAGTATAACATTAATATAAGAGAAAAATGGCCTAAGCCCAGTACTTAAGATGTTCTCCTAGACACAGAGACAGCTCTATAACTTCTTGTATACTCTAGGCTAAGAACTTTAACTGACAATATCTTAAAAGAAAGAAAAGCTCAGTATTTGATATTAACTAAAATTGGAACAGGCCTTTGTGTTCAAATTTAATTCAAATTCAAAATCGTTTATTTCAAGTAGGCTTATTACAAACACTTTTGAAACGTCAAATTGAACTATTTGTAGTGACTCTACCACTGGCTCGGAAGGCAGGCCTAGGTTCTAGTCACAGGCTATCTTAAACCAACAATTCCTGCCTCCCTCTGATAACAGTTATTAATTTAACATACAACCATACCTTGTAAAGCTGAATGTATAACTTCACAGGCAACCACCATGAATTTCCAACACTTTTCACATACTTTAGCTTGTTGGCAACATGTCCTCACTTCATCATAGTCTGTGAGATCAATGTCAAACACCAGCTCCCTGGCGAGTACTACTGCATCGTGACGACCAATAGACGGCCTGAAAAATGTTTTCAAATGTGATTAGCAATGTCACAGGGATTTTCTTGCACCCTACTATACTGTTTGCAAGCTTAACAAAAGACCTATGTTCAGTATCAGTTCAGTAGTTTTATGTCGCATTAATGATATTCAGACTTAGTATGAATTTAAAATTTAAAAAAAAAATAGTGAGTGTTTGTTACATATTACCACTGAACCTTTGTGAATAGTTTATGTATTAGTGTAATTAATTTTAACTCTTTTTAGCTTTTCCTAATCCTAAAATTGTATGGCAAATGCTTTGTAGCAAATACTTACAAAGCAATAAGGCTGCCTTTAGTATTCTACTTATTTTTTTTATTGACTACAATTTGGACCTTGACTGATGTTAAGTAATGATATAATCTAAAATGGAAGTGGCTAACTTGTTAGGAGTAGGATGAAATCCACACCCCTTTCGGTTTCCTGTCCTTCTGTCATTTTATTTTCTTACATGTATCTTTATAAAAAATGTAATTTTGCTCAAACTTTACATCCTTCACTATTATTACTAGTAAGTGCTAAGAAATACATCAGTGAGGAGCTAAGTATGACATATTGCTCTCTAGGATGTAAACTATGATTATGCCAAATTTTATCAAAACCAATTCAACTATAATCTGGAACTAGGTAACAAATAAACAAACTAACTTGTGGTTATATGATTTTTGTATAAAAATATCTAGATTTCAAATATCTACATACAAGGGGCAAAAATATATCCATCTGCTAATAGGATGATAAAAGATTGGATGTTTTATTGAACTTTAATTAATAGCTTTTACCTTACTTATTATATGTCGCCTATACCTCTCTCAAAGCACTACATTTTGAGATTTCAGTATAAAATAATACTTACTTAATGTTATAAACTGCTCCAATGTCAAGCTTTTGTGGACATTTCTTTTGCAATAATGTTTGAAACTCCTTTTGGTCACTAATTGATAAATAACGTAAATAAACATCATCTGCTAAAGTAAATGATAGCTCTCTGTTGGATAATGGCTTAGGATTGCTTCCACAAGAGAGCCACCTACAAAAAATATTCTGTGGAAAATGCCTTGTGTAGTACAAAGGCAACATTTCAGGTAACAAATTTTCATCATGCTGTTCAGCCTGAAATACAATTCATATAATAATATGTATCAACTATGTGGAATTAAATATACCGTGAAATCATATTAAAAACTTACCATTAGCACTTAACTGAAAAATATATAAAAAGGTAACAACTATATAAACTTGAATTTTCAGGTAAATCTGGATTATAAATTAGAATCACGGACCTTATTAATAATGTGCAAATTGCAAAACGAAATATAAACATAAAAAAGGCGCCAAACCAAATGTAAAATTCATAGAGGAGAGATTCAACTGTCAAGGTAGTTTTTTTAGAACGGCCTCCAGTCATAGGTTCTAGTTTTTATGATCCAATTTTTAGGGTAAGTATGTACGAGAGTTGCTACTGGGAATCTCCGAATAACGAATTTTCTCTAAGTAAATTGACTTTTATGCGCAAAAGAATGTGGTGTACCTTCTTAAACACTGATATAAAGATGAGGACTTTCTTATACACACTAAATCTAGTACATACCTGCTCTATAGTTTGGTATATAATAAAAATTATGCATATATTTGTAGGTAGTTTCAAAACTCATGTAATTAAATAATCATTTCTACCTACATGCAAAAAGGTAATCAAAGTACGTCATTTTTTCTGCTGTGTAGGTATATATTTGAGTTTCGTGGTGGTTGTGATACTTTCCGACATGGAAATAAATATTAAAAATGCATTTGCCTTAGCGGTTAGAGTTTCGCTACGTACGTAAAGATTTATAATTTAATGAATAACTAGAAAATATAAAGTTCTTAGTAATAAGAAATATTTTGTAGTAATAAATATTTTTTTATTTACAGAACCTTGTTATCCTATTTATATTGAGGCTACAAAGTCAGCTAATAATAGAATTGCCAAAATAGTTTCCACCATATTAGGCAAACCCGAATTAGCTACTATAACGGCTTTATTAATTTTAATTAATATAGCTATTGCCCTGACAATAGCTTTAGTTCTTTATTATGCAATCTTTTGTTTTATAATAGGTGTAATTATATTTGAAGGTATGGTTAATTTTATTTCAATTTATTTATGAGTTTTACTATATATTTACTTATTTACATTAATATGATTAATATACCAATTTTTTTTCAGGTTTGTTAATTTTGATTGTCATCCTCATCATATTGAACAATGCTTTTATTATTACATTAATATTAACATTAATTTTTAACTGGATTATCAATAATAATTAATTATTTTTTACGATTATGTAAATTAAGTTCTTACAGCAAAAATCATGGAAGATTTATATTTGTTATTATTAAATAATAGATTTGATTGATCCTTGTAATCTTGTATTCGTACAAAATTATTAAAGTGAGAAGTATTTCTTATTTGAGAAAAATATTTCGATGAATTAAAAATAAATTTTTAGTTATATAAATT
Organism: Mycalesis mineus; assembly: GCA_034621355.1. Taxonomy (NCBI): domain Eukaryota; kingdom Metazoa; phylum Arthropoda; class Insecta; order Lepidoptera; family Nymphalidae; genus Mycalesis; species Mycalesis mineus. The sequence goes on from CM067885.1 coordinate 8,486,282, forward strand.
TTTAATTTATTTAACGGCCTAGAAGATTATCTATGTAAGAAATAATAACCACGTAAGACTTAACTCCTTACGGAGATAATTACTTAGCTGTCTATGATAATTATAGAACTTGCTACTTTGCTGTTAGCTCTATTTTGGATGGTTTGATGGTTATAATTAGCTGCTGATCCCAAGATACCTATTAATAATTTTTTCCCATGTAAGACGTTTTCATAGATTCTTTCAATATATTTATTTCATTATTGTTTCATTATGAAGTCCTAAAATTTTATGGACTTTAATAAGATTTTCTTTGGTGACAAGTGAAAACCAGAAAATATTACACTCCTCTCTGAATAGGGTGTTCCAGGTGTTCACTTTAACCGGGTGGTCTGTGGTTTAGTACTTGGTATTTAGTCTGTGCTGATTCAATTCGCGTTCGCGATTTTGCATTCATGAATCAACGATCATTAAAATTTTCAGTTGCTATTGTATTACATATCTTTGAATGGAAATACTATGACTTTTTGCGGTTTGTGTTCTTTTTGCGTGTTTTAGATAAATCAAAAATATCTACATGTTACTTTTTATTCTTTTGTGGTTGTGAACCAATGGATTTTTCAAACAAGGTCAGGGTTTCCAGCTGAAGCGATGATGTAAAAATGATAGTAAGTTTGTATTAGGTATATTGTCGAATTTGTGTAACATAATGCATATTGTACAATGTTAAATAAGGCTTTCTAGCACAACGTAGACTCGCATAATTATTTATATCTTCCTGTTAAAAAAATATGTTTAGAATGTGATGATATAAATTATTGTTTACACATTCTGTGTATGGAGTTCGATTTTCAATTATATGTTTATCCTTAGAGGTTTCAAAATATACCTATACAATGTAATATTTCTTTCTCAGGATAAAAATCTCCATATCAGGAAAGCAAGATCCTTTATATAAGATTGTAAGTACTCTTTGATAAATTACATTGAGATTTAGTCTTTCACAAATAACACAATACACACACAAATGAATTTTAAAAATTAATGATAATAATCCAACTTGGAAAGTATATACTAATGCTGTATAGTCTGTAGACCCTAATTTTGTGACCGTTTTTGTAATTCCCTAAATTAAACTCTTGAAGAATGTCTCAAAGAGGGCTGGATATAAGGGTTCAAGGTATTTTAGGATGAAATCACATAAAAAGGTTATAGATCTTTCTTTATTAAAATATATCCAGAATTTTGATTCAAAAGGAGCCTCTACTGTTATATTATACACTCCAGGACTACTTCACCATCATCATTATCAGCCTATAAACATCCCACAACTGGGCCAGGATCCCTCTTGAGGGATATGAAGTGACAGCCCTCGCTTCAATGAGGGTTGGTTCTTAGGGTGATAATGTTTGATTTATTAACAGTTACAGTCAGCTATTTATGAGTAATGCCTTAACATGGTCTCTGGGATACAAGAGCAATATTACTCAAAATTACTTAAACCTACATCAATGTTACATGTCCTCGAAGTTGCTCAGTCTCTCATCCACAATGGAATGCTAGGACATTTGTCTCTCTTAAGTCTCTGTAGTATAAACTTTAATATGATGTAATGCTGTGTCTACACTAAGTTAGTGATAAATATATATTAGCTCATTTGAAACTGGTTGTCAATATTTATTAGTATAAAAATATCTTTAATACTAGAAATACAAAGTCCAATGTATGTCAAGTAATGTTATGGAGATAATTAGTGAATAGTTCATCAGAGATGTACTATGCTGTGAAATAATATGCTGTAAATAGTGCGTGGGGTTAGAGAAAACCATTTTTTTAAACATCTAATCAATAAAAATAAAAGATCCTTATAAGTGATAACAGGCATAGGATAGGCAATCATTATATCATAAGCTACACAGTATTTCTCTGGTAATATAAAGCAACCTAAAAAAAGTTTTTATCATAGAGAGACGAATATCTTTGATACTAGCATTCCATGTATTCACGAATGTACGGGTACTTAGTCCATCAAATGCATAGTCTGTACATAAAAACTGAATACAGAGCCCTAGTACATTTTGTGTCACGGGTGTGTGAAATAATATGGTGTACATAGTGTGTCGGGTCAACACACACCAATTTGTTCAATTATACCTCCCAGCTAAAAATAAAAATCTTGTAAGGACTACTAGAGCAGCTTTGGACACTCGTTCCAATATAGAGCTTACTACACTTCTAGTAAGGCCAAGGTCTCAAGATCATTGTTATGCAAACTGCGAACACTAAATCTGAGAGCCGTCTACAAGCACCAGTTTAATGCAGGATGTCTTGAACTAGTATAATAATGTTCATACTATTTACATATTGTTCTTTACAAGTTACAAATTATTAAGCTATGATTTAATCATGCTGATCTCGCCACGCTATGCCATGCCATAGAGCATGGCCCACTGAGTGAATTTTCTTTTGAGTCCCTCAGTCGTTATGGGTGCATCCCAGTAGTACCCTCTAATTTTAGTTATATAGAACTGTTGATACACCTTATTAGTGCTTAGTGTCCCATTAGTTCTATATAGAAGTAATGGGACAAAATTAAAGAAATGTTGATATCAACATCTTTTTTGTATGTTACATATAAAATATCTATAATTTTTATAAGTATAATATGGAATCCCTTTTGATTGCAATAATAAATGTCCACTTAAATTTGAGAGTATCTATAAACATACTATATCAAATACAGCTTTGCTTAAATTGCACAAAACGTCTTTAAAATGTTATTCAGGTTTTTAATATAATTTTTTTCGAAACTGAATAGTTTGCGCGAAAGATACTTCCAAAGTGGTAAAATGTAACTTCTAAAATAAGAAAAATATTTTTTTAGACACAACAACTACTTGTTTTTAACAACTTAGCTTTTGTCGCAAGGGACATTTTTTTGTTAAAAACAAAATGAAATATCAATCAAAATAATATAAGGTTTATAACTTACATGGTATAAGTAAAGTCAAGAGCAAAAATTATACTACATTACTATATAGAACTATTGGGATATAATTTGACAGCACGGAAAATATCCCAACAGTTCTATAGAACTACGGTATGGGGTACTACTGGGATGCACCCGTCGTTACCTATGGACCATATAAGTAGTGTGGATACTAGTTAATATTCATGTTTTTAGGGCACCTCGTCAAGCTGGCGGCCCTCCAGGATGCGGCTCGCGCGCCCTCGCTAGCTCCGCGCGAAACTCGCCACGTCGCTACCATTACAGGTCAGTAGTAAACTAATGCTGCCTTACTAGAATTGCTCATGAATAAAGATTTTAGATGTATTTTACAACAAAATAAAGATGATAAGTCGAATAGTTATTTTATGTCTGTTTGGCTTTAGTATAGAATTGCTCATGAATAAAGATTTTAGATGTATTTTACAACAAAATAAAGAAGATAAGTCGAATAGTTATTTTATGTCTGTTCTTGACTTAAGCGTGTTGGAAATTTTATGTATCCATTAGCATTAGTCGTAGACGAAAGATATATCTAATAGCTAATAGGTTTTCATTAAAAACAAAATTGAACTAACCTAAGGTGTGTTGATCAGAATGTATAGTTTTATCAAAATATACTCTTCTATTTTATTATTCTCATCTGGATTTAAAAAATTATTGGGTTTGTTCTAAAATTCTTTCTAAAAGAAATAATTGTTTTAGCCCTAGTAGTCTGGGCTATATCAAATGTCAGTCAGTTATATTAGTTAAATATAAGATGAGTTAGCAGTGCCGTAAATAGCCCTTTGTGCGCCCAAAGCGAGCTTTATAAATGCACCCCTAAAATAATTGGTATGTTATTGATCTGGTCATTTTTGGGCAAGGCTGGTACTGACCTAGTTACGCCACTGGTAGATAGTTTCCTGTCTGTCATCCTGTCAGTATGAATAACTTGCAGTGGTTTCAAGTTAAATCACTGTTATAGGGTCTAATTAATATCAATGTTATCATCTCTAGGTCTATGTCATAACACTTCAATGTTGTACCTTATCTGTAGATATCTAGTGGACCTAAACAAATCATTCAACTTTTAAACGCATTTATCGTCATTATCAAATAAATTAAACAAATTTTTGTCATCAATCATTACAATTGACTTCTTGAAACTTGGAAAAATTTCGGATTGTTTTTAACTAACAGACGCCCACATTTCCGCTCGCGTGAAAGCGCTTTTCTTACTAGTCATTCAGAATGAGTTCCATACAAATTTCCTGGAATAGCGACTCCGTATAGGAAAAACACTGTCGTTCAATTCCCTTGAGTCACAGTGACTGATAATGGTGATGATGACTATCACTACATATTATAAAACCAAGTCTCGTATATTTCTTCGCGATAAACTCAAAAATAAAATTCAATCTTGAAAAATCAAACAGCGGCAATCTTAGAAAACGCTGCCTGATATTGTTTCAATTTATTAAGACAACAAGCCGGCGATGGCAGGAGGAGGTTCTCAATTTTTTTTTATATGTATGACCACGTATAACTTTTTACAGAGTGGTCCGATTTTGATAATTCTTTTTTTATTAAAAAGGGCTACTTCCAAGGTGGTCCCATTGTCATCATGTTAGGATCTGCTGATGATATCCTAGGGAAATTGAAGGAACTCTTCAAATTTTGGAGGCACGCTTACAGCGCATTCGGTCTTTGTCTCGGTATCGGTAGCTTTTTGGATACTAGTTCCGTATACTATGAGAGTATAGTACAAGTACGTTACGTGGCTATAAATCACTAAAAAATAAGAAATAAAAATTTTTGACTTCATAGATTTGCTTAAGGAAATTAAAGCAACTAAATGACACAGTTATTTTTTACTTTTTAGTGCGTTTTGAGTCGGTTCTATTTTTTGTTAAAAATTTTTATGGTGTTGTTCGAAGAGCGTGCAATAGATGCGAAGTAATGGCACTGATGTTCTCGCGGACGAAGTTGTGTCTTCATCTAGTAATAAATACATATTATGTTTTATAACATTTAAATACAATTGTTTAGGTAATGTTATCATTGTCAGCTATAATGAGTTTCTTATCGCAGGCCACATGACTCTTGAGCACTTTCACCTCCGAGCACTCCCTGTATTATAGCTGACTGATATCGAGATTAGACCCATCGACCATCGCGCTTTCCTTGATAATATGGGATAAAATGAAAAATATAAAATAACTGAAAATTTTAATTTTGAACGCGATAAATATTTAAATTTCTTCTTAAAATGAGCGTAAACAAACATGGAGGAGATATGCAAGTAAACAACAGTGCAAAGACTAAGTTAGCAAATAGGAGGTCTGTCAAGATACATTTAATTATTGTTCTCGTAAATGAGATTTTAAGATCATTTTTACAAAATGTGAAATGAATGTTCAAAAAATTTTATTTCAAAGCTTATTTTTAAAGAAGCATATAGGTTTAACATACTGAAAAATTGTCTGAAAAATATGCATTAACACCAAAAACCTATTAAATATAAACCCCGATAGCAATATTTTGAAAAAAAATCCTAGGCATGTAAACATACAATAGAAATATTTTTTTAAAACCTTATAAAATTAGTAATGCATGGCAACTTTATATAGTGATAGTAATTGACACGTGTTAGCGATAATGAGCCGGACCAACAATATATCTATCTATATTTTATACGGATTCTAGCATAAAGAGATCGTAGAGGTAAATTTGTAGTGGAACTTACTGTACAAAGGAACTGTAGAGACTACATTCGAGCCTGCATGTCGATTTTGTAACTAAATTCGACAGTGCGAGTCTCGACGTCGTCTATATATCTCTCTGTCTAACACGATACTATAGATAGAGAAATATAGAGATGAACTCAAGAATCGCTCTGTCGAGTTTCGTTGCAGAATCGACATGCTGGAACTTAGTCCGTCTTTTGACTAGGATAGAACTAGTTGAAATAAAATAGGGCATATTTTATTTCTATTTTTGGAATATTGAAAAACAAATATTGTCTAAGAGGCTATTGGCCCATTAAGGCCGAGAAATGGGTTAGAAATTGGTTTTTGTTATCAATTTTAACTAATCTTGACAGAATTCGGAACAGATAGATTGCATTCAAAGAGACGGAGGCAAGATACTTTTTGTTAAAGATATCAAAGAGTTCATGAGAGATTTTTAAAACCACGACCATAAATTTATAAATAAACTAGCTGACCGGGCTAACGTTGTTTTGCATTAAAAATTAAAAAAAAAAATTAGATGAAAATTAGATAGTAGCCGATTCTCAGACCTGCCGAACACGCATACAAAATTTGGTAAAAATTGGTAAAGCCGTTTCGGACGAGTACGGTAACTAACATTGTGACAGGGAAATTTTATATATTAGATTAATAAATAAGTGTGCACTTTGAAGAAGTTGTTAGGTAGCTATGATACAAAAAAGGATAATACAGTTTAGCGATTCTATTGCAGCATAACGCGGGTACAGTGTACAGTAATTATATTAACATAACAATCTTTCTTACTAGAACTCTATGAATAGCTTCAAGGTGTGTATTTATATAGAGAAAGATGTATTTATTCAGACTAGGTATATTGTAGTAGACGAGAGACATGTTTAAAGATAACAAATATTGCAGGTAATTTATATTATAATATATTAACATCGATGATAATGGCAGTTTTCAAACTTCAATAAAATAGTTGTTTTATTTTCTGTGACATGTCAATTCGCCATATCGATAAATAATAGCAACAAGTAATTGAAATGTAATGATAAATAAAACAAAAGAAGAAATAGTACAAACAGAATATGTTAAAAAATTTTTAACAAAAAATCCACACCCCTAAAGTAAAAAATTCTGTATCATTTCGTTACCGTAACACTAAATCACTTGGCGGTAAGGAACATTTTTTCGTAGTAAAGCAGTTTTGGGTTCTAGGAAACGTCCTTGAAAGTAGAAACCTGGCTGGCACGAGCCAGATTGCAAGCAAATTAAAGAATAAATGATACAGTTATTTTTTACTTTTTAGTGCGTTTGAGTCGGTTCTATTTTTTGTTAAAAATTTTTATTTCTTACTTTTTAGTGATTTATCGCCCCGTCGCGTACTCGTACTATACTGTCTCGTTTATTATACGGCACTAGTATCCAAAAAGCACCGCGCGTACCACTGCGCCAAAATCGAAGAGTTCCTTCAATTTCGCCATATCATAAATAATAGCAGACAATGGGACACTTGGAGTATGTAATAAAAAATTTTTGAATATAAAGACAAACTGTAAAAAGTTATGGTGGTCATACATATAAAAAACAAAATATCGTTCGAAAAGTAGAACCTCCAGCGTGTCTTCGTCGGTGAAAAAGTAGAACAAAATCCCAATAAATATACTAAATCTACTGAAAACTCTGGAACGTCTTAGTCTGGCACGCCACATATTTTTGCATACAATTAGAGCTTTCCATTGATTTTGAACCCAAATAGGTCGTAATGTAAAAGAATTGCGTCAAATAAGTGCAGTGCACAAATATTTATTGCGTCAAATGCCTACTGAATTTAACCAGGAAGTGATTTAAAAAGTATTAGAATTTACTTTAGGAGAAATTTCGATCATGATTATCCTAAAGCTTTGACGTAAGAAATATATTCACATCAAGATATAAAATGGATATAGTTGTTTCATTTATTTACTAGTATAGTTTTTTTTTATCGACTACAAGTTGACCCTTGACTGTTATCACACCTGATGTTAAGTGATAATGCAGTCAAGATGGAAGCGGGCTAACTTGTTAGGAGTGGAACGAAAATCCACACCCCTTTCGGTTTCTACGCGACATCGTACTGGAACGCTAAATTGCTTGGCGATACGTCTTTTTGGCCACCAGCCTCCCACCACAAAAACCAGACCAAGACAAATTAAGAAAAATCTCAAACTGCCTCGCCGGGAATCGAACCCAGGACCTCCGTCTTATAAATCCACCGCGCATACCATTGCGCCACGGAGGTCGTCATAGTGGATAAGTAGATTGCTGGAATCAAGTGAAAGTAGGGGCACAGGGTACACTGCAAGTGTTTTGCATACCGGTTATCTGATATTATCGGATTTACCACACGATCAAATTTATTAAACTCTGTACAGATCGTTTCAAAATGTTTTAACATTTCGGGCGTTTTGTCATACTGGCTTGCCTTGAATAACAAGTGTCATAGTGACCACCTCTTAATACGTGTCACGTGCATGAATCATATTGTATTTAATACTAGAGGACGCCCGCGGTTTCACCCGCGTAGTTCTCGTTCCCGTGGGAATTTCGGTATAAAATGTAGCCTATGTGTTATTCTGATGTATAAGCTATATTGTGGTAAAGTTTCATTCAAATCCATTCAGTAGTTTTTACGTGAAAGAGTAACAAACATCCATACATCCATACATCCATACATCCATACATCCATACAAACTTTCGCCTTTATAATAGTTATAAGATAAGATTTCATACGAAGTCTTAGGCCTGTGTGCACCAAGATTTCGGTTATCATAACCAACGGTTAACATAACTTTACTATAAATTTACTGTTCACGACAACCCGTACGCCGGTTAAGAACGTAAATCGGGCGGTTATCTTAACCGAGCTTACGTCCTTAACCGGCGTACAGGTTGTCGTGAACAGTAAATTATAAGTTTAGCTTATGTTAACCGCTGGTTATGATAACCGAAATCTTGGTGCACACAGGCGTTAATGTTAATAGACTTTTCAATTACAATAGTGTTTTTGTATTAGTATTGGAAACCGAACTAAGAATAAAATTAATTAAATGTTTGATAACTTTTAATTCTTAGTACTACACATAATTTTGTATGTGTCCAAGATATCCGATAAAGGTATTTGAGTATTGTTAAATTGAGTCAAATTTATTAAAAATAACATCAGATATTATAACTGAAAAAAAATGCGCATGGTAGCTTTCTTCTTACCAAATCTACGATCTTAAATGTCAAAGTTTTTTAAAGTTTCTTTTTCACTCGTAATGCGGAATTCTGTATGTCGGCAAAACCGCGTCTAAACACAGGTCATGAAATAAGGAAAACTGAGTTAAATGATCATTAAACCCGTCTGCATAAAAGGTGTTTGCGGTGGTACGAAGTCCACACAACAAATAAATTATTATTTTAAGGTCGAAGAAGAAAATTATGAACACGGAGTTAATAATTGACGGCCGAGTGGCGCAGTGGGTAGTGTGGAAAAATATTTGTGTGATGAGCATAATAGATATTTTCTAGTGTCTGGGTGTTTATCTATATATTATAAGTATTTATGTGTAATATATATAAAAATATTCATCAGTTATCATAGTACCCATAACACAAGCTACCTACGAGTACGCTTACTTTGGGGCTATATAGCGATGTGTGTAATTGTCCTATATTTATTTATTATATTTATTTTATAATTAAATATTATTTAAGTGCTGTTTTTTGAACAATAGGCTTGCGCTTGTCTACAAGTAGTTATACCTGATGGAAATCAATGATAAAATTAAGGCCGTGATTGTTTAGAGTAGACATTGTTGCCTTGGAAATTGTAGAAGTCCGGAAGAGCATTCCATGCTTTAACTGTTCGAATTAGCAACGTTAAAGTTTGGTGGCAATCACTTTATGTCGATTTACTTAGCCATGGCACGGTCCTAAGTATTTTGCTATTGTAGAAAGGACAAACAAGAAGAAGACCGTACAATTCCTGCGGATTCTCTAAAGCAGATTCGTTAAAAAACTGTAAATGTTCACGTTGATCTTGCGCTAATGCTGTATCGGTTTATCACCAATTATTATTATTTACCTATGGCAGTGATCATTCAAGTCTAATGCATCGAGCTGATATTTAGCAGAACCATCTGAAAGTTATATTTGATTAACATTCAATATAGATTTGTTATTAGGTTTCTATCGATTCGTTTTAAACTCTCGAAATATACTTTTATTGTTATGTATCTATAGATAATAAAAATGTACAATACACAAATATAATACAGTAAGGACTCTGAACTTCTGATTACGTCATTTATTCATTAGATGCGGTTCGGTTCACGCATATCTACACGAGTTCCGTATTACTGAATAAAGAAAAACTAGAATTATATTCAAACCTCCAGCTTACAAGATTTTGTTTTAATTTACACAATAATTTAGTGTTTTTTACTTTAAAGCTTAACAATAATACATTCAAAAATCAATCTTTAGAAATCTTCGTTATTAAGATGTTTTAAGTGAACTAAACTTTTAAAAAATTTTAATTTTATTTTTTTGAGTTCTACAACATAGTCTCCTAGAATAAATTTTGAAAAAGAATTGTCATCTGCGATGAAATTATGCTATTTCCAGACCAATTAAAATGTCTACCACCAAAGTCAAGTAATTTATTTAATTTGATATTGAGGTTTTATGTTTTTATAAACTTCCTTCTTTTATATATTAATTAATGTAAACAAATAATTTGCTTGTATGTATCATTTATGACTAATGTGCAGAATTGAGGTCACTCATTCTCACTCTGGGATTTACGGCATACGTATTTTTAAACGCTTTACTAAAATATTGAAAATAATAACTGCTCTTGCTCCGTTTATGCATTTTAAAACTAAATTTACAAAAGCGCAAAAGCCACCTATTTTTATATTTAAAGCTATTCGAAGGGTTTTTTAAATTACATCTTATAATGGTTTTAAAGGAATGAGATTAAAATGTATATTTACGCTAAAGCTAAATAATAGGTGTACATAACGTAGAACAGATTGCTCTACGTTCATAAAAAATCTATATTTGTTATTCTAAAATTGTAGCTTTTCATATTTAGTACTTCTTTGTTTCTTCGGTAAGATTTCAATTGTTTCTTTTAATGTAAGTCATCTGAATAAATGTTCATTCGTTACAAAGTGTACAAACAATGGAGGTTTATGCGCAAGCTCATGAATGGAAGAATATCATAAAGCGTGCGGTTGGAACGGTGCCAACGGCTATTCCTGGAGAGCGGGCGCGCGCGCACCCCCAGTCTGACGCCGCGTTTCCATCGACAACGATCCTATCGTTTTCACGCTGCTCTCGCGTTAACCTTATTTTCAATCTGTTCCTTAATTTGTCGGCTGTGGATTGACATCTTTGTCTCTGTTTGCTTACAATAGACAAGTTTTTACTATGCAGATATATCGTTCATTTATTACGCTTTCTTTGCTTCGGATATTAGGCGTTGGTTATTATAGAGAAATTCTATTAAGTTTAGACAATATATCTTATATAATTTTAAATTGATTGGCACAAATGAGTTTAATGTGAAAGTTAATATATGAACTACTTTCGATGTCAATCACGGTTACTGAAGAAAAAGCAATGAAAGGTATTGATAGTAAACTTTGTTGGACACCTGTGTTCCGGTTTGTTTTTCGAACGCAGCATTAAACGTAACTGTTATTTTATTTACTCTGTTTTTCCTTTATTGCAACAATATAGAATTATATATCAAAGTTATTTTATCTCTGAATTAATCGTATTCGAGGTAATGCGGGCGTATCTCTGTTAATAATACAATATTACATAAAATGCCGGTTCTTGGTGCCAACCTGCGTAATCAATGTGCTTCAACACTGTTGCCAATTACTTATATCTCATAATTTGCACGCTAAAGTAACAGTATTTTAATATTTATGAAGAGATATGTACTTGACGATGTTAGAGTACAAACACCAAGTATTTCAAGGAAAATAATCCTGTTATTGTCTTTCGCTGTAGCGCGTACGGTATATTACTTACGTAACTGTTCAACTGACATGTATTATTTTGTTTTGTTTGTATCTATTTAAATATGAAAGCTAAAAATAATCAAACATTATTTAATAATTGGTTAGGTAAAATTTTCGGTATGTGAATTTTCTTTTCACATTTAATAGATTTCCAAAACCAATCGTCTTTTAGTAATTGATATGTGTATTTATTACATTACAAAATAGTAACATGGTTGAGTTTTTTTTAAATTAAATATAACAATACATTAGTTTTTTTTACTTATTGTCTGGACACATTTCATAAAATATCTTTTGATTACCGGAACGGAAATATCAACGTATATTGAACGCAGGCTACAACAAAATTTACTAATCTCGATATTAAGAATTGTTTCTATAATAAAGCATTGTAAATGTTAATAAGACTAGCTATACAAAGAAAATATAAATATCGATGATAACATGTTCATACTATACACGAAACGTTTCTTTTAATATCCAGCGAATGAATTCATATCGCGTTAACAACTCTTAATTGGTCAAATAGAGGGCTTAATAAACCCTTTTGTTACTGTACGAGTATTATCAACACTAGTCATTACAAACAAGGTCGTCACGATGATAATGATAGTAACGGTGTAGCCAAAATCAGTGACCTGTATATGGACCTGATGCCAACTTGCTAGCATATTGACGACATCCTTATTTATATTAGCGCTTGTCGAGTGCGTCGACCGTGCCGCCTCCACAGCCGAACTGTGCGTGTGGCCTCGGTATCATTTCTATTTCAATGGAACTTTGGCAGTAATACATTATTATTTCAATCCCATTGTCGATTGTTAACCTGTTCGTCATTTGATAAGGTCATTTCAGTGTGCAACTACTTTCATGTTGATCTCAATATCGAGATTACGCTCGTATACAAGTTCTGTTTAATGGTTCTTATGTTTACCAATTACCATGGTTAAAAGTTTTTAACCGTGATTGAATTTTCGTTTTCATCTCTCCATAAGACTTTGGTAACCATTTCATTTTGTTATTGTACAAATATTGTATTCTCCGTAGAAAATAGTGATTATATAACCAACATATTTTATGGAGTTATGTGAGATGAGCTTTCCTGATCCTGATCAGTTTAGGAACTGACTGAACAAGATCACATGACATGATCATGACAGTATGATCAGTAAGATCATGTCATATTCGTTTGCTATTAGTACTACAATGGCTTTATCTCTTAGGACGTAACTCATTTGTGTATTCTATGATGTGTCAACAAAACCCATTAAAAGTAATACTATTTTATTCTATAAACATATACTTAGATCTATACTATCAATTTCTGGTAAATGACATTGTGAGACGTCGTTTTTTTTAAATTGTAAAGGACATTCTTTCACAGTTTTCCGTTTAGTAGCGAGTAATCGATTCGCCCACTATTCATTATCGAGTTTCATGACGTTCTTTCCATTATCTGCTATCTAGATTATAACATGAATGATTATTAGGGAAACAGTTATAACTGCACGTACACAGAGTTCGCGTTGCTTGCGGTGATGTTTGTTTGTGTTCATGTGAAACTCCAGCCCTTAGTTACGTTGAACGGTTAAGGGGCCTCAGTTAGTGTATGTGTTAATTTTATAATGAGTGAAGGGCGACATCGGCCGCGTCCACGCAGGCGCAACGATTTGTACGACAAGCAGCAGGATTTGCTGTTCAGCTGGAGTGACGGTGAGTTGGACTGACGGAGAGGAAAGTTTTATAGGCGTTTTGTTCTTATCAGTTAGATAAAGGAGATATCCTAATCGTTTGTGATAGTTAGCATTTGAATTTGTTTAATAAAATAAAAGGGCTCTTTGTCAGAGAACTTGTTCGGGGAAGTATTTTTATCAAACACTAGAGTTGTCAAGATCTTGAGTTAAAATTGTATTGTGTGGTTCCTAGAATTTAACCAGCCATTTAAATTCCAGAAACCTGATGCTGCAATATTTCAATTTATATATTTATTAAAAAAAGAAAAAAGGTCTATGTGAAAGAGCTTTTTCAGGGAACCACTATGATGGTCTGAGTATATGTAAAGCACATTCCTGAAGTATTACTACAACGTAATTCTCTGTTTAGGCGATAGAAATACCACTTAATATCAAATAGACTATTTGTTCATTTTAACAGTTTTTAAAACAATATAAAAATAGTTAAATTTAAAAATTAAGTCCTTTAACTTTGCAGCATCTTGCCTTGTTATACAAATCGTATTAACGTAATTTATTAAGCTTAGTCATCATGTGACTTTAAATTGCGATTGGTGAACGATTAAATCAAATATAATTCATATTATCAAAATGTCTCGTGTTTCGAGCCCAAAGCTTTAGGTAATTCGGTGCATCCGACACGTGAGTCACGTTAACTAATTGATTGTTTGAAAAATTTCAAGCTTAACTAAAGATTATTTAAATCTTAGAAGAACGTACAAGATGAAAATGCTGAAAATTCCCCGTTTGAACATCGACTACATGCTACTAGATTAATACACTTTTATGCTAGAATTTTTTATCGTAATTCTAGAACGTCGATTTCTTTTGATTAATTTATCGGATTTTCATCTTATGCAGCTAAGAACCATCTCAATAACGTCAAAAATTACATAAAATCTGTTCGAAGCTGTCGATGCTACGATGCCACAGGTAGGCACACAAGCATTCAAACAGACAATCAAACTGATAACACTTTTTACGGGTAGGGGTAGAATTTTTTTTTTTGATGTTAAGTGATGATGCAGTCTAAGATGGAAGCGGGCTTATTTGTTAGGAGTGGGACGAAAATCCACACCCCTTTCGGTTTCTACACGACATCGTACCGGAACGCTAAATCGCTTGGCGATACGCCTATGTCGGTAGGGTGGTAACTAGCCACGGCGAAAGCCTCCCACCAGCCAGACCAAGACAAATTAAGAAAAATCTTAATCTACCCCGCCTAAATCCACCGCGCATACCACTGCGCCACGGAGGTCGTCAAAATAAAATGGAAAATGTTTTCATAAAAGGTATAGCCAGGAAGAATGATATTGCGGCACTTAAAAATGCCATCAAATCTCATGGAGAGCAAAGCTCCTCTAACTCTATATATCCTTACCTAATATTCTCTACCTCTATCATAACATATTGTGCTTCAACGTCAGTTAAATGTTAATTATTTACGCGCCTAGCCTTCTATTAGGGGGCATATTTAATACCTCGTGAGCATTCAACTTTTCCCACGGTAGCGTAAACTCGTCTCTACCAAATAGAACTAGAGCATATTACCGAATTTCCTCGACAATAATTCAGTAGTTTATGTAAACAATTTTAAGCGGATAGGCATAATATCACTTTTATGATATTAATGTTAATGTCTCAAGTAATCCCATTAAAATCTAGTACGATAAACTTCATTTAAATAAATATTTAAACTTTCCTATATTAAATTCGCACTAAAAAGTATAAAATAACTGTGTCATTTAGTTGCTTTAATTTACTTAAGCATGTCTATGAAGTCGGTGCCAGCCAAGTTTAAGGAACATTTATTTTACGTAGTAAAGCAGTTAGTGGGTTCTAGGTAACGTCCTTAAAGTTTGGCTGGCACCGACTCCTAGATATGCTTAAGTAAAGCCAGCGATACCGAGACAAAAACCGAAATCGCTGTAAGCGTGCCTCCAAAATTTGAAGAGTTCCTTCAATTTCCCCAGGATTTCATCGTCGGATCCTAACATGATGACAATGGGACCATCTTGGAAGTATGACCTTTCTAGTAAAAAAAGAATTATCTAAATCGGACAACTCTGTAAAATGTTATGCGTGGTCATACATAAAAAAAAAATATGCGTGTCGAATTGAGAACCTCCTCCGTTTTTTTTTCGTCGGTTAAAAAGACAAAATAAACATTGTCGAAGCCACTGTCAGCAACAGCTAATATCAGTTGATATATAACCAAGTTTCACAAAAGAAATTCTCGTAATCTGACTGTGCATTTTAAACGGTCGCAGCCATTTTGTCACAGATGAACTAAATAGTTTCACTTTAGACGCTAAGTATAAGCCAATTATGCTAATGAGGACGAAGGAAGACTGCGTTTGTTAGCCGCGGCCGCTGGAAATACACCTGTGCACATTACACCTCATTCCTTTACTAGTAATATTTAGCTAAGGAGCTGGTGGACATTTTTGAGTTGGTGTTCATACACTAACAAACTGAAAACTTGTATTATAACGATAATGACTGCTATCTGCTATCACACCTGATGTTAAGTGATGATGCAATCTAAGATGGAAGCGGGCTAACTTGTTAGGAGTAGGATGAAATCCATACATCTTACCGGAACGTTAAATCGCTTGGCGGTACGTCTTTGACGGTAGG
Source organism: Mycalesis mineus (assembly GCA_034621355.1). NCBI lineage: Eukaryota > Metazoa > Arthropoda > Insecta > Lepidoptera > Nymphalidae > Mycalesis > Mycalesis mineus. The sequence goes on from CM067885.1 coordinate 8,502,423, forward strand.
GTGGTATCTAGCCACGGCGAAGGCCTCCCACCAGCCAGGCCAAAACAAATTAAGAAAAATCTCAATCTGCCCCGCCGGGAATCGAACCCGGGACTTCCATCTTATTAATCCACCGCGCGTACCACTGCGCCACGAAGGTCGTCAAAAAATACCTGAGGCCTGGCTGGAAAGTAGTGAGCCAAAATTTATTGTTTCAAAGTGGAGATTTAAAAAAAAAACATCCTAGGTAATTTGAGTTTTGTACATATTTAAATGGAAATGAATTTAAAGAGAAAAAAAAAATAAGTTGTTTATTTTTAGACGGGTCTATAACTTCGCCAGATGTTAAAGTTTTCTTTTTTAATTAATGAGTCAGAAGTGGCATTTTCACCCACGCTTGCTGCTTGAGGTATTAATTAAAAATATTATCTTGTTTTTGTAGTGGTAAAAAATAATATTTGTAAAAATTGATAGGGGTAATTTAACCTCACTATTCCGCGACCTGTAGTTATGTGTCAGGGTGTAGTAGAGTTATACGGGTGCATCCCAGTAGTACCCCCTAATTTTAGTTCTATAAACACTACTACTACTACTTGTACTAATGGGACAAAATTAAAGAAATGTCGATATCAACATCTTGTTTGTACGTTACATATAAAATGTCTATAGTTTTTATAAGTTTAATATGGAATCTCTCATGATTCCAATAATAAATGTCCACTTAAATTTGAGAGTATCTATAAACATAGTATATCGAATACAGCTTTGCTTAAATTGCACAAAACGTCTTTAAAATGGTATTGAAGTATTTAATATAATTTTTTTCTAAACTGAATAGTTTGCGCGAAAGATACTTCCAAAGTGGTAAAATGTGTCCCCCCTGTAACTTCTAAAATAAGAGAATATTTTTTTAGACACAACTACTACTTGGTTTTAACAACAACATAGCTTTTGTCGCAAGGGACATTTTTTTGTTAAAATCAAAATGAAATATCAATCAAAATAATATAAACTTTATTACTTATATGGTATAAGTAAAGTCAAAAGCAAAAACTACACCACAGTACTATATAGAACTATTGGGACATAGGGTACTACTGGGATGCACCCAGTTATACAACTAACTTGCGTCATATACCTACTCAAAATGTCTACCAGCTCTTGTACCATATTGTGCACTGGAGTAGATGACACTGGTATATGGTCTACTTACCTGTTTGTTGAATTGACGTGTTTTGAATAAAAGAGCCTTGACAAGTTCAGTTGTTCTCTTTCCCCAAATGAGTACTTCCAATGCTAATTCATTTGTTTCGTTTATGTTCAATTACAGTTCGTTCTAATTGAGTTTGTGATTTGAATACTGAATTCCTAGTATTCCAGTTATTGCGGTGCTCTGAATTTATATTCAGTCAAGATGTGACATAGAAATTTCTTGTATTTCGTATTACTTAATCGTAGAAAGTCGTCGTCTTTCTCTTAAAAAGAAATTAAATTGAAATGTCTATTTGTTATTTTGACTAAATGCATATGAATACGGTATGTACTTACATAAAAAAATTTATAAAAAAAAAGACGTGTGACACTCGAAGTCTGTCGCGGTAAAGCTATTGCATAGCATTTTTTTATCAACTTATGCAATTATAATTATATATTTATTTTATTTATGCAGTTTTTTTTACAAACGTGATATTTCAAAAAGTCAGGTTCAGTCGGTTCTATTTTTTGTTAAAAATTTTTATTTCTTACTTTTTTGTGATTTATCGCCAGGTAACGTACTTGTACTATACTGTCATAGTATATTATACGGCACTAGTAGCCAAAAAGCTACCGATACCGAGTCAAAAACCGAAATCGCTGTAAGCGTGCCTCCAAAATTTGAAGAGTGCCTTCAATTTCCCCAGGATATCATCATCAGATCCTAACATGATGACAACGGAAGTATGCCCTTAAAAAAAAATATACGTGTCGAATTGAGAACCTTCTCCGTTTTTTTTCGTCGGTTAAAAACTAAAATCACCGCTGTGCCGGTCGGAGTGGGGGGTGTTAGGTTTTTTTCGTTACGGAATTTCTGGATTCGGTCTCCACGCTCAAGGCCCGCGATAGAAGCTATGCAATAGCTTAAAATTGTTTGTCTGTCTGTCTTGCTGTCTGTTTCGACAAATCTCTGAAACTACCTGTCGGATTGTAAAAAATATTTTTGTTATAATAGCAAGACTTACGAGCTGTGACTATACGACTGCTCACTAATTTATATTCTGATATTTCCACGGGATACGTGTTTAGAATCGCGGGCGTCTGGTAGTTAAATATAAATAAGTTAGGGATTTGTGAAAGCACTGTTATCTACGTCTGCAAGCATGACCGATATTCCTCTTACCACTTTAACTATGACATAATCCCGCGCTAGGAGTTGAGCACTAGTCCAATAGGCGTAAATCTGACTATAGCATTTTCCATCGGTACGAATAATTCTCTTATTATTTTCTTTTTGATTCACTGTTTTATGGAAATATTTATCATTTAGGCACAAGCGTTTTCTGTTTACTTAGTTATTTCTGAGGAAACCCTATCTGCCATATTGTATTTGGCACGCAAACAATTTGCCTTTACTTTCGTCAAGGTCATTTCTTTTTCTATACATTTCGTCGTGTGTAAGAAAAAATGTTGAATTGTTTACATAAATTACATATTGACGGCGACGTCTTTCGCGGTATATAAACTTTAAAGTTATTTTAAACTAATAGAGTACACTACTGTAAAATTACATAAAAATCCCTTCGATAGTTTGCGCTAAACTGCTTTTTTTAAACCTTGAAGTAAAAAGAGTTGTCTATAAATTGACACGTCTCTGTCATTGTAGCTTCTAAATCTAAACGAATGAATCGATTATGATGCTCTTTTGTTTTGTTTAATAGAGATATCGACGGATTTCTAGTATTTTATTTAGAAAGGTGGACATCAGATGTGGACATGTCCATCTTGTTAGCAAATTTCAAAACTTGTTGACATTTAATTTGCTGATTACTTGACACAGTAACAAACATCTAATTATCAATCTATTCTCATGAACTCTGCGTTTATATCATTAGCATTAGGTCAAAGTATCATAGTTTAGATTTGTAAGGGTGTCGGTTCGTAGCCGACCGCAGACGACAGCAGCATGCAACGTGTCGCTAGCCACGAAAGGTTTTTCAAGGAATCACATACAAACCAGTCGTGTCGTTGCGACAAGTCGCATGCAATTGTCGTCTGCAGTCGCTACCTGCAACTCTCATAGATTCGGTTAACGCATCAGTAGATGGCGCGAGCATCGTTTCTGAGGGCGCACTATTGATTCTGTCTGCTCCAAACTAAATGCAGCCAGTAAGCACTGTGCTGTACATAGCTACGTACTCTACATACATTTACAGCTCCACAGCTCAAGTTCAATTCTCCAGTCACGACATCACATTTAGACCTGTAGCTTTCTAACCATCTTGATGAGAATTTTCCTATTTAGCGAGAAAGTTTTGTTGTAGATTTCTTTGGTGTTTTCAATCTTATTTACATGATTGATTGATGATACATCATTTTAAATGTATTATAATAACGGAGAATAGTTAAATATGAAGGATATAGGCACCTGGTCACTTGCGCTTACGTCTATAATATATAAACAAACTCAACTCGTCCATAGGAAATAAGTATTGTGAAAAGTACTTTTTTACCGTCTGCGCTTATAATATTATATCTCAAAAGGTAACTTAAAACGAAAGTTTCAGGAATTATCGAAAGCAGCCAATATTTGCTAGGTATATTTTTCAAATATGACCAACATTATTCTTCTCTAGTTGTACAGACTGTTAGAAGTGAGTATGACAATACTTTAACGGGCAGGTTTCGAAACCATGACCCCTTGGTGTTGAATACTCGAAAAAAGGACTTAATGATGACATGCTGATGATTCGATAAATAACTTAAATACTGCTTTTTTTGTTCACAGAGCTGTGCAATAGCGAGGAGGTGCCCGAGGTAGAGATCGTCAGCCTCTTACAAGAACACATACCAAAGTATCGTCTGAGAGCAGACAGTCTCACACAGTTTGGAGGTTGGTACTAACAAAATTTTTTTTATAAAATTTGAAATTATCTTAATTTGTCCGACATTTCGAATAGATTTAAATACAAAAAAATATAACGGCTGAAACTTACTTCACGGTTGTCGGAGTATGCCCGACTAGTTTCGAACCCATACGGGGTCCTTAGTCATGAGCTTGCTTGTTCAACCGTGACGTGAGTGTCAGCCGTTATATTTTCAGCTATTGCATAGCTTCTATCGCGGGCCTTAAGCGTGGAGACCGAATTCAGAAATTCCTTAACGAAAAAGCCTAACACCCCTGGATATCAAAAACATAATGTAAAAAGCACAATTTCGGCGCCGACGTCATTCGGAGCGTGGCCTAGCGGTAAGGCGCTCTAAGTGCCCGGTATGTCAAAGAGACGCGGGTTCGAACCTCGTCGGTTCCGCAAATTTTTTTCTTAAGCGTGATATTTCAAAAAGTATTTTTTTTTTACAAGCGTGATATTTTAAAAAGTCATTAAAAGTTCTGGTATTAATCAATTAGTTTTTCCATCTTTTTTATAAATACCAGAACTTTTAATGACTTTTTGAAATATTTGGGATTCGAACTCGCGTCTCTCTGGCAATCCGGGCACTTAGAGCGCCTTACCGCTCGGCCACGGTCCCGATGACGTCGGTAGGTAAACATTAGTTCATAAATAATGCTATGCAATAGCTTTACCGCGGCAGCCTCCGAGTGCCACACGTCTTTTTTTTAATAATATGGATAACACTCGCGATAGTTTAAATTCTAAGACTTAAATCAGTTTCCAAAAATATCCGTTTAATATCAACGGATGTTGATATTATACGTTATAAATTGCACTATTTAACTGTAACTAAAATACCGAAATTAGATGACCCAAATTGTATGGAACCTTTTCTACTATCTAATTTTTATTTAATACTTACTACAACGCTTAAAACCTATAAGGTAAAATAAATCCAGTATAGTAATCATCGAGCTCAGACTAATTATTAAATCAACCAAATTATACCACAACCGGGTCATTTATTTTCATAACATTTTAAAAACAAAGATTAATCATTATTAGTTTATTGCAAGCCAATTACAGAGTTCCGTATCCTCACCTATAATGAGGGACTAGGTCCCTAAGTTTCACAGCCCGATTCTTACTCGAATTCAAGACTTCACAATTCAGAGCCACTCTTGCTAACCGATGACAACAATAATCAGGAAAATATTCAGGAAAGGATTACAGTTTATAATGGTAATACTCTTCAAGACAAGACCTTGACGTTTTTTGTTGTAGTCATACTTCCAATGCGACTTATTCGTAAATGTTCTTACGTAGTTATAGATAGTTATAGGAAAAATGTTACTTAATAATTATTTTGTATGCATATTATAATATTTATATTTTTTAAAAAACACGAAGAAGCTAGTGTTTCGTTTGAGAGATGTCTTTGATAGTGAACCGTGTTTCTCACTTAATTCGTAAAAAAATACAGCAATGCTGTTGTGTACTAATTGAACTTCTGTGTTTTTTGCGTGACACAGCGACCAGCTTTAGTAAGTACTGTCAGTATTTTTACACTATACTAAAGCCAAACTCGATGGAGAATGCTTATCAACAAACAAATTAAAAATGAAGGTAGGAATCATTATTCATTTTACTTTTAATTCTTTAATTAACTTCTTAATGACGATATATCACAACAATAAATTAGATTACCTTAAAACTAATTAAAATATTCAATATCTTTTAAATAAGATTTATTAAAAAAAAAACATAAATTAATTTTATTAGAATGAAATGTGTTGCATTTTCTACCTTCATTTTAAAAGACATGACCGGAATTAGTATGGAGCTGTGCCCCGAAAAAAAAATTCGTTTGCAGTTAGTACCTTATTTTATAGCTTACGAGTATTAGAATGCCACTATTTAAGTTTTGTCGTATGTATTATATGTGTATCCAAACTCATAAGCTAATGCGAGCCAAAGAAATACCCAAAATAAACAAAAAAATACGTATTTCTCGAATGTTATGGAGAAATATAATTTTTGCCTTAAATTATGCTTTATTTTTTATTTTTTTAAACATATCAATAAATATTGCAAATTTTATTCAATTTGGGGGCAGAATCCGGCCATGTCTTTTGTTTGTTGATCAGCATTCTCCATCGAGTTTGACTTTAGTATAGATCTATTTCTAGAGAGTTCCACCTGTCAGGTGTTGCATAGAAGCTAGATACATTCTGTGCCCGCGACCTAGTAACGTGCTCGCGAATAGACGCATCTATTTAAGATGTGCACTTATTGTTTCCTGTGTGTGTTTCGTAATGCAGATTTTATGTTAACACTAGAGGATGCGTGTTCCCGTTCTCATTATATTATCGGGGTAATATGTAGCTTATGTGTTACTTCGAATAAGCAGATTTATGGTAAAGTTTTATCAAATTCATTCAACAGTTTTTACGTAAAAGAGTAACAAACATAGTTACATACATCTTTACAAACTTTTACGTTTAATTTATTAGTAGGATTTTTCTGAGAGTTTATATATTTAGTAAGAGTTGTCATATTTGATTTGGGCATAAATATTGTTAATATCAACTTTAATACCACCTGCAAAAAGTACAAATAAGAGAATGCCAGATGCTAACCCAGAAAGAACACAAATTGTAAATATACTAAAAATATCCTATTATTATATAAATATTTTACAATAAGCCATTTTTACTGTTCGTCATCGGAATAAAATTCTGTTAAAAATAAGTAATTAAACCATTTCCTTTTAATTTACACACTTTTTAAATCGTTTTTATTGTATTTTCATCAAAAGTAGGCTCTACAAGGCTAGTATCCAGAGTCGTTAAGCCTGTTTAAAAACGTATTTAGCTTTTCGACTGTCATGTTAGTGTGACAGCTATATGGAACAACAATACGGAAATGGACGACAACCAACGTTAGGTTCGTGTCGAATACTCTAAGTCCTAGAGCTTTTAAATTTTGTTTATATTAAATAGTAAAAAAATGCAATAAAATGATGCATAATACATTGTTGTACAATATGTTTTTATAAGTGGGTTAAAGTCCTATACATTGTCTGGCATTCTTCTTTCTAGGTGAACCTACACATAATTCTATAGCAAAATCAAATGCTTACTCATAAGGGTCCTATTCACTCTTTACTTAACGGTATTTAAATTATTATAACTTCAGACGGCTACTTCAAAGGTGACTTTAGTATTCTATGTCTTAGTTAGTGTTTACGATATGAAATTTTTAGTCAAATCTGCCTTCGATAGTAGTCACTACAAATAATGAATTTGATGTTAAAAGTTTTTGTAACTAAGACTATTTGAATTGAACGATTTTGATTTGATTTTTCATTACTTATAAGTTTTATCGAGTAATTGATACTTGTTATATCGGTGACGTTTACATAAACCCGTTCTATAAGAAAGATTCTGTAATTTAACATTTGAATTGACACGGCCTTGTGTGATGCCATTCAAGAAGTTTTTCTTGCAAATTAATCAAATCTGCTATACCTATAACAAAAACTGAACTGCGAAAAAAGTATTAGATAATATTTATCAGTTTAAAATAACTTTAAAACGTCGTAACAGTTCTTTTAAACGACTTGTGCGTCTTTACAACGTTTTGTACGACGTTTTTAGAATCAAATGCAGGTCTAGAGCAGATTTTGGCTATTACTATACAAGTATGTGTAAATTAAATTTGTTCTAGCTTAACAAGAGGTCGCACTGTTAGTTTATTAGCAAAATATTATAAAAATATTATGTCGTAGGTGTGTATATTACATTAAAAATATTATTAAGAAAAATTTTCACTCTAAAACCGGATCAGCCTCAGACTACATTTTACAGTTTACATTGAGACAAAGACAACTTCTATTTAAAAACCTACATGTGTTATTATTGTCTATAAATGAACTAGGAATGATCTCTTCGTCATTCCTATCGACTAAAGCTATTTCAACGTGCTATCTTTATTTAAACTAATGCGCACTTTCTAGTGTTTTCACTTTGTGTTTCGCTAAATTCATTAACTCTAAGATAACTTTCTTGACTACATTAAGTACATAATATGCATGTTGTATTTGTATATTTATTTGGTTTATATAATTATTAATCAGTATTTGGGCTACGTGACGTCAAATGACATAACCAGCGCATCTAGCAAAGCACATAAATGTCAAGTATCTTATGTATTTACGTTTTTTCATCAGTACCTAACCTTTAAATTAAAACTTTATTAAGTAATAAGTAACATTGCTTAATAAACAAACAACCTATACTAAAGCCAAACTCGACTGTGAATGCTTGTCAACAAACAAATTTAAAATGAAGGTAGAAATTACTAGTCATTTTGCACCTAATTTTCTAATTAACTTGTTAATGACGAATTCAAGTCAATAAATTAGATTAGTAAGCTTAAAACTAATTAATATATTCAATACTTTTTAAATAAGATTTTATAAAATAACAAAACTTAATTTTAAATTTATGAGGAATAAAATCTGTGGCATTTTCTACCTTCATTTTGGATTTGTTTGTTGACAATCATTCTCAATCGAGTTTGGCTTTAGTATAGTAATATTTTACTGGACCATGACTTTCATATTGTTTTACAAGTATTTTTATTCTATCTAATCAGCGAGTATAAATTTTAATCCAGCACAATTCTTAATATTTATATGATACTTGTACTATATCTCCTTATCTTTATTTTACTCCAAGTTTATAATATATACTAGCGCCTGTTAAAACAATAGCTATAAATGCACACAATGTCTGTATTGCCTTATAAGTCGATTGTTGTGAAATGAAATTTTCACTTTTGTTATTGCGATATTCTGTTGTTTACGTTTTCAATTTGCCTCTCGGTATTCAAGAGTTGTAGATATTATGTAATCCAAGATCTCTAGAGATTTGTCCCCTCACAATAGATGACTCATTTTTTGTAAGCATATATTAAACTAGGAATAAAATTATGTATTTCAAACATAAAAAGGTTCAATTCGTCCGAATCTCTCCAGGGTTCAAAAATAGAAAGGCAATAATAGAATAAAAAGAATAAAAAATAGAGCTTTCGCTACTTTTTTGTTCATGTTTTATGATTTTTGGGAAATGTTAAATTGTGAGATTTTTGTGGAAATCAACAAGAACGACATTTTTATTCTTAAAGTTTCCTTAATTTAACTTTTCGGTTGTTCGAAATTTTATGAAATTCTCAGGATGCAAATTGCAATTACAGCAGCTTTAAACTCGACGTACAAAACAAAATACTATTTTTATTTATTGAAGACAGATAGAAAATATTTACACTTCATGCGAATTGCACACTGCGATTATTCAGCGCGACATACTAAAGTTAGAACGTCGCGGAATCTTAACAGTGTTCCGTCCTAGTAAGTGCGGAGCGTTTCCGGCGCCGGCGTCGCGCCGCGCGATAACGCTATAAATAATGATGGCTCATCGAGTCATTGTCCGTTGACCAGCGCATTCCCGACCGGTCTCATACCATCTGTCAACTGGGTGCAAGATGCAAGCCAGCATACCGTACGCGGCGCGCGGCATCGCAGGAATCTCTTAATGACCACTAGTTTATCTCCGATGCAGATATGTGATAGCAGGTTTTGTTTATTTATTTGCCGGTATTATTACGTACCCAATGCAGTTAATATACTTAACAATCCATCTGTACATCAATTTCTTTGTAAGAATTGTTTGGAAAATATTAAAGGAATTTCTGTTAATTTTTTAACGTGATACGATGTCTCTAGTTTTACAAATATATTTAAGGGTCTATTATCTTCAATGTCAGCGCGTCTATTTACAGCTGGTGTCATATTCTGGCATCCAAGAGACATGAAAAATTTTATTCTTTCGATTATATTCTACTGTTTGTGTGGGAGGTAACACGAGTAGAATTTATATATTAGAAGTAACCACAAATGCTCAGATCAGAGACACAGATATCATAAAATGAAATTGCATTAATCAATGCAATTTTCTATGTAAAAAAAGTTTTAAAATAAAGTCTTTCTTAATTGTTATTCAATATTTAATAATTATTATAATGTAAATAAATACGAGTTTACAACTTATAATAATTTAATTGATACATTATTTTCATGGAACAATTTTTTTTCTTTGCACTTCTTGTTAAAGTGTAGAGCTGATTTTTTATTATCAATAACTACTGAAATTATTACTACGTTTCGAAACATTATTGTACTTTATTAAAGTTAAGAATCATTTAGCAAACATCAGAATTTTGTTTGGAAAGCCACACAGAGTTCTTTACATTGCACTAGATGGAAAAACGAAATATTTGTATGGCCTCTATTCACTTTACTATTACCGTAGATTAAGTCACGTGGTAGGTACCAGAAGCAGGAGCAAACTGGATTGAAAGTGGACGGGGAATGTTGTAGGTGTGATTCAGCACTCCTCTGACGTAGCCGCCTGTACAGCTTCGCTAGTGCTCATTGGTTCATAGAATTTTTTTGAAGTTTTTTGAAGATTCCTCTTTGTTTATATGTCAATAGTTTGTTTCCGTGTGTGTGTGTGTCATTTGAATACTTACGTGAGAGTGCTTTCGATTTTCGAATTAAAAATCGCTACCTTAGGTACTTACTTAGTGGCTAATAGAATTTATAGGAGTTCTTTTGAAGATATTCCGTTAGATTTTATATGAATAGTTTGTATTTTCTCAGTATAGGTACGAATTGAAAATATTAAGTGTTATTGCTATCTGATTGTATTGTAAAATGTACATAAGTGCAAAAAGCTTGTTTTAGAATTACCGAATTAAAAATTAATTATGATTTTGCTATAACTGTATTATTGAGCTAAACTATACTTTTGAGTGAACATCACTGATTACATTCAATATTGTTTGGAGTGATTTTTATTAGATTGTTTTTGTTTATTTTCCTCCCGTGCGAATAAATTAAATAAGATTGAATTGTATTCACAACTATAGGTTTTTTCAGCACATTTACATTTTTCATAAACCAGTTTCCTCTTGAGTATTTTTCCAAAAATGTCCAATAAAGAAAGGTGTAGCAGGTATAAAGTGCATTACGATTTTGTGATTGTAATTTATTGTTTAATGATGAAATCTTACAACCAATAAAACCTTAATAATTTCACGGTCAATTTTCACAATGTGTCGTAATGTATTTGGAATTTCACAATATGTCCTGCCCACTTATAGTGCAGGCTTTGCCTTAGAGTGGATTGGTGTACATCAATTATATCATTATGTCTCCTTAAGAGGGGATGTGATAATTCAAATAAAAAAACCGTGAAACTGGATAAAAAAGGCACTTGTGCTAAAACATCACACAAATATTGAGAATCTCTTATATATTACTGAGCATCACCTTAAAACCAAAATTTCACAATTGACCATGAAAGAGCGGTGCCTAAGTTCAGGAGGCCATCAAATGAGTGGAGGGTTTGATTAACGTTTCAGTATCCCGTACAAAGTTAAATGTTTGTTTTTTTCCAGGATACGAGAATCAAGATTGGTTCATACCGTCGCCAGCGCTGCCTGTCAGCCCGGAGGACCTTGCACTCACTCCTGATCAGATCAGGGAGACGCTCAATTACTTTCGTGAGTACATACTTAATGTATTATTTACATTTTAGAGTTAGTTTGCGAGCTGACTACAAACAGCAGTAATATTGTCGTGCCTTGACAAAACACTATCGTTATATTATGAACTTCATTATATATATACTGTGTTCTGTCGTAATGCGCCGCGACATTACGGATATTCTATATATTTTAATAAATTATTCTTCGTGGAATCCAGTAGTGTCTGGCTCTGCTGCTGGTGTCTTCAAATTTTGAAGGCACGCTTACAGCGATTTCGGTTTTTGTCAGGCTTCGGTAACTCATCCCGTTCAATATAGTATGACAGTAATAATACACACAGGACAAAAAAAAGACTGAAGCAATGCTTGCTTTGCATTGTTGGGTTGTCGCAGCGTAATGTAGCTTTGGATCAACTACGGACTCATACTCTTACAAAGAAAAGACTGAAGCAATGTTTGCTTTGCATTGTTGGGTTGTCGCAGTGTAATGCAACTTCGGCTTATGAGGTTCTGAATTTCGAGAAATAATTGCCAGTAGCACCTGGAGATAGGAATTTGGTACCTCGGAGATGCATTCAACAAACAAATTAAAAATTCATTTTCCTAATTTTTTTAGGCACTGACAATAAATTAGGTGCTTAAGAGTACTAGTTGTATCAATATCTTTTAAAATAACAAAACCTAATTTTAGACTACTGATATGGAACCTATAGCTGTCTGTGAAGTTTGGCTTTGTTATAAACTTATTCCTGACATGCTTTCTGTGAATTTGAAATAATATATTGACCCTCTAACTAAAACAACATTGTAAGCGATACCGTTACATTCAATTAACATGTACCTATTTGCTTTCACAAATCATTCCACCATGAGTTTTCGATATGACTAAATATTATGCTTATTAATGTAAAAATATGAAACCAAAATAAAAGAGACACATTTGACAAGATCAAAAGCTTTGATATTGGCAATGAAATTAATAAACTATAAAATTTTTTAACAAAAAATAGAACTGACTCAAAACGCACTAAAAAGTAAAAAATAACTCATGTCATTTAGTTGCTTTAATTTACGTAAGCTTATCTGTGAAGTCGGTGCCGGTGCGGTGGCAAAAAAAGAATTATCAAAATCGGACAACTCTGTAAAAAGTTATGCGTGGTCATACATAAAAAAAATATATACGTGTCGAATTGAGAACCTCCTCCGTTTTTTTTCGCCGGTTAAAAATGAACTTTAATTTTTTAAAATAGCCGATTTGTCATTAAAGTTTTGGATTTAGTTCTTTTTATTTGGTTGACTTAATTCTAAACAAAAATGGCGGTTAATGAGTTCCAAATGTTTTTTGCACACGTACATTTTATAAGGGTATCAAATCAAAGAGCTTGTGAAATTGATGAAAAAATGGGAAAAGAAGCTGACAGCTTGTTTTTACAAAATAAATAATTTATTTGACATATGACTGCTTCATATCTTATTCTAAACAAATTATGCAATCATTAATTACTTCATTTACAATCTCTCTGGAGATACTTTTTAATAGGTATTACATTACAAGACGCACTTAATTAATCATTAACATTCAAATAATTATTATCTCATGTACCAAATTAAATCATATTTGAAATTTTAATAAAAATAACACAAAATGTTTTATGTTCTTCAGCTAATAGAAAGATTTACCAATGTACATTTTTTATTTCTCTTAATTAGCGAGTACAGTTTACAATGACATCATTCAAAGGGTCTGACGTCATCTCATGCTTATTACAATTTGAACCGTGACTGATTGATAAATGAAAATGTTACTCATTTTTGTCGTCGTGGATAAGAATCTTGAGACTAGCCCCACCCAGGAAGGAAGCGATTAGGAAGATACTCGTACACCTAGTGCATAAACATGGGTGCATTCTTTATCCCCTTATTTTGACGGTACGTTTACACGATTAGTTTTAGGGTTCACGTACTCTATGAGGCACGGAATTTGTTTTTGTCTTTATGCACAATTCCAATGCAATATTGTAAGAAGACCCTGACCTTACGGCGAGTCGTGATAGTAAAAAGGCGTGAACAATCGCACAAGGGAGCTCGGTGTCGCTTAATTTGAGTAGAAAAGAATAATATTATTTGGCTAATGATAATTTTGGTGATACAGGTGCACTCTTTGTCTATGTGTCTTAACACGTTGATGTGATAGGACGCAGGAGCGACGTCTCTACGTGCTCGGTGAGGCACGAGAAATTATAATCTTAATACAACATTGTATGAAATGGAGACCCTGACCTTACGGCGATTCGTGATAGTAATACGGCGAGGGAGCTTGGTGTCGCCTAAATTGCGTATAAATCGTTTTGTAGATAAGAATATGTTTCGTGCAATGGTCGTTGCGGCGTGCGGCGCGCCAGTCCGCGGGCGGAGCGCGTGCGCGGCGTCCGCACCAACACCAGTGCCGGTCGCGCCGGTAGCCACGCGACACGCGTGCTCACCCTTCAGATCGATACCGCACCGGCGCGCCGCCGCCCCGCCGCTGCGCCGCCGCCCTTGAGCGCGGTACATACGCCACACGCAGCGCGACCGACGGTGCACCGTTGCATCGAATACACCGCAACCGTCCTGCTATCCTCGTTATCCTCCGTTCCTGACTTTCAAATAATCCGTCGCGGTCGTGACCTCATTTGTCAAAACTAAAAATCGATTTGTGAACCGGCACCACATTACACTTAGTGATAATATTTTACCTATAGCTTCCTAGGTATGTTACTGATTTTTACCATCGTATGCTCTCGAACTATCTTTGTATAGTGACGGTATTTGGTATACCGCTGGTACGGATTTAGGGCCTACGCTAAAACTGACGCGGTTGCACGCTCGCGGTCGCCCGCGGCGGGCGACCGCCGCGGGCCACAAAACCGCGCGCGGGCACCTCAGTCTCAGTTAGCGCTGCTAGTATAATTTTGTTCAATAAAATCAACAAATATTTATTTGACCGTAGCATCTAGCGGCGCTCGACTGATTTGTAGAAACAAACACGCTCGCGTGTGCCCGTCGTGGGCGCCCGCGCCGTGTACCCGCCGCCCGCCGCGCGGTTGGGAATCCGCCACCCGCGCCCGCGCTCCGTCGCGCTGTCCATACTATTTTTCATTATACAACCGCGAGCGTGCAACCGCGCCAGTTTTAGCGTTAGCCCTTAGAATCGGAGTTGGCGTGCCATCGATTGAGGTGTGTTCGCGATTTTGGAGAACGCGTCGCGACGGCGTCGGTGGCGCCCCGCACCCGCACCGCGCAACAGCTGCGGCCACCAGACTATCTCTTATCTTGACCGTGAGAGCATAATTAATATGTTCATTGTTATCTATTTACGTATATCGTTATTATATAAAGTTAAACTTACTCATATTCTATAAATCCGTATGTATTTATGCATATATCTATGTACACGGTTGTTTAAAATCAAATTATTAGTGTCCGACCGAAAGTTCGGTTTCGCCGAACTTTTGCGCGAAACTAATTTCGGAAGTAGTCGTGCACGCTCGCCTAACTTCGTTTCTCGCGGCACATGGCGGACGCTGGCGGCCCTGTTCGGGAATCGTTTCCGATAGCTCCGTTGCAACAAAACTTAGTCAGTTAATGCACGTAGTTAAGTACATTAAAGTAAGTAAATGACGTAGTTATTTTTTCCTTTTCAGTGCGTTTTGAAGGCGTTTTTATTTCGTACTTTTTAGTGATTTATCGACAACGAACGTACAAAAAAACCTACTCGAACTAAATTATAAGTACCAATATTCACTAGCCACTTATAACATTCCATAGTAAACATTAAACCAACTGGAAACTATAACCTACCGTTAAAGAGCTCCCTCAGCTGTCCTTCTTCTTCATCGCCAGACCCTCAATGACAGTCACAGCCCAACTAAATGTAAAGTTCTCATTGAGATAAATTAATCGAGCCCAAACACAAGGTAGCTACTGTAAACCGTTAAAGAGCTCCCTTAGCTGTCCTTCGTCTTCATCACCAGATCCTCAATGACAGTCAGAGACAAATTAATCAAGCCCAAACACAAGGTAGCTACTGTAAGCCGTTACGGAGCTCTCTTAACTGTATTTCGTCTTCATCACCAGACCCTCAATGACAGTCACAGCCCATCTAAATATAAAATTCTCATCGACAAAAATAAATCAAGCCCAAACACAAGGTAGCTACAGTAAGCCATTGCGCAGCTCCCTTAAATGTACTTCGTCTTCATCACCAGACCTTCAATGACAGTCACAGTCCATCTAAAAAGCCCAAACACAAGGTAGCTACATGTACTTCGTCTTCATCAGCAGACCTTCATTGACAGTCACAGTCCATCTAAATGTAAAGAAATAAATTAATCAAGCCCAAACACAAGGTAACTGCAGTAAATCGTATCTTATATGTAGATGAGACCTTCATCAAATTGTAGTGCTTTTAAATACTTAAAGGAAAAATTACCAAACATACTTATTCATAAACGACGAAGTTATGCGCGAACATTTAAAAATAAATAAAATTTCAGTATTTTAAGTAATTTTATACTTGACTAACTGAGTTTCGGTTTCGGTTATTAAAAATCAAATCAATCTTTATTTGCTGGAATGTAATATATATGTAGGTATATGGTATAGAAAGTACTAGATAGAAGCCATTACAATAAACGATGACTGGTTTTAATGAGATTGTACTTAATCTGTAATACGTGTGGAATTTAATCAGATAAATAGAATGGAAATAAACAACACTTTTCAGCTCATTGGTATTTATTGCTACATTATCGAAAAAATGTATAAAACAAGCAAAAAGAATTATTTATTGGAGATACCGATCTGACGATGTAATCTTTTCCCCGTCTATATTGGTCAGGGAAAAAACCAAGGAAATCTGACTTACTTTAGAGAAATATCCGCTTAGGTACGGCAGTAAACAATTTCAATGTCGTTTACTACATAAGTACAATAGAGATTATTTAGCAACAGCGCAACCGGTACGATCAACTTTTACGCTTTGTACAATACAACAACCGGTATATTATCAACTTTTACTTGAATTTTAAATTAGTTTGCAATAGTACAAGTGTAATTTTAAACTCATATGTCAATTCTCAATGCACTGGTGCGCTTTATTTTAACAAACAAACCGACACTCGTAAGACCGGTATTTATTACACGATTGACAACAATCACCAACCTGAGCTGTTGCACAGTTCCTTAGGTCATGTTCGTGGAGTTCTCTGTACATATTGCACCTATGCCCATACAATATCGAAATATAAACAATGCGATGAAAAGATACAGACCAGGTCTAGAAAGATTAAAATTTCATATTTCTGTTACAATTAAAACAAAAAAAAAGACGTGTGGCACTCGGAGACTGCCGCGGTAAAGCTATTGCACAGAAGTTAAGCAACATCGGGCGCGGTCAGTACTTGGATATAAGTTTTTTTATCAACTTATGCAATTACAATTATATATTTATAAATTTAAATAAATAAAAATAAATAAATAAAAGATTAAAAAATAAAACAAACTAAAAAAAAAATAAAAATAAAAATTTAAAAAAGCGAACATCACGTGGTGTTCCCAGGCGGTCACCCATCCAAGTACTGACCGTGCCCGATTTTGCTTAACTTCGGTGATCGGACGAGAACCGGTGTATTCAACATGGTATAGACGTTGGCGAACAAAGACGCGAATAAGACAATCTGAAAAAACTTAAAACGGTGGGGGTGTTAGGTTTTTTTGGTTACGGAATTTCTGGAATAGGCTCGCGTTAGAAGCTATGCGATAGCTTAAAATGAGGCATAACACCTACGCCTCAGGTTGGAGGACACGAAATAGCACTTTGTACATTTTGCAAGCTGCAAAGAAGTAGCTGTTGCTCTTTTTACAGTTGATGGCTTTCCAATTACCATAAGGTTGGCAAATTGGTCAGTGGGTTAATCGTTGATTCGTTACGTATGATATTTGAGGGTATGCCATAAAAATATAACTTTTTATGTACCCACACACTTTCTTAACAGAAAAATTAATTTTATACGGTACCTACTATTGCTTAGAAACACCGAATATAATCAAATTTATCACCCCATTGTTTTATGAGTTATTTCAAAGACTTGTTGTGAATTTTAAATAAAATATAAGTCAAGTACCAACTGGTATTTTCAAGTTAAATGCAGTTTTTTGCTGCTGCGGAAAGTATTTAAATATATCAAATCTTTTATATAAAAAACTTCAAGAATGTCCGCCTACTATACGTCTAAACGTCAAAACTTAACATAATATTACGCATACCCTGTTTATAATGCAGAAGCGTACGCGTTTCTTGTTGCATTATATCCGATGATGCGTACACTTGACAATAAACTGTAACATTATTGCAATACGATTGACATTAGATTGCGCCAATGTGTGTAATAAAGTAACAGTATGCTGAAATGTTTTGTACTTTGTAGTAATTGCTCAGTTGCGGTCGGAAGTGGACGTAGAATAGCCGCGAACGTCAAATCGCAGACCGCATGCAACTTAATCGCGTGTTCTTTTCTACAGATGCTTGCATTTGATCGTGAAAGTTTATTAACATTGGCCTCGAATGCTGAAACCGTTAAATGATATCTCTTTGCTAAAATTTCTATGGCGGTTACATAGTGTACGTTTTTAGTGTTGTGTCGTAAATGTAATTCAGTTTCAATACCACCATAAGCTGTACTTGTTTAATTTTAAATTACTTTCTGCTTATCAATGAATGTTACGTAGCTATTTCGATTCAAGTTAGCGAGATTTCTCGGTTGTGACCTTTGAGACTCATTGTAATCTTCATAAAATATAATTACAATCGTTTTCTTAGTGTGTTGCGTGATTTCAATGGCTTTTCCGATCTGTGCATAAAAGCGTGGTATTTTAAGAGAGACGAATATCTTAGCATTCCATGGATTCGCCGTGCGGGTGCCGGGTCCATCAAGTGGCTGAGAGAAAAACTCCGAACAGAGCCCGAGACTTGTGACACGGGTGTATGTTTAAAAGAGATCTCTTAGGGACGCGCGTCAACATACACCTCCTCCGTTCAAGTAATAAAAAGTATTTTATTTTTTCTGTAAATAACTGACATGTTGACGAAGATGTGCTAAACAAAAGAATTATTTATATTTCGTGTACCTAAAGTAAGAACAATTCTTTTGTCAAAGATAATTGAGAGAATATTACGAACACAGTAAGCGTGTTCTATCAATTTACTTTTTGCATGTACGTTCATTCGTTGATCGTTTTACTTGACTATTAACATTCGTTTTCAATAACTTAATATCTGTAATCTATCTGTGAGTTTCTAATCAGCATTGTTGTTTAGTTTCTGTGTGATATTTCCGGTGCCGGGTCCATCGCGTGGCTGAGAGAAAAAGAAACTAAGACTTGTGACACGAGTGTAGGTTTAAAAGGGATCCTTTAGTGACGCGCGTCAACACTCACCTCCATTGTTCGTGTTATTCTTCCTGCCCAGCCAGAATAATTGTATATTTATAGAAGAAAGGCCATCAAAGTAGAATTGAGGTTGCTAACAGATGCAATCACCTCTAATAAATAGATATCGTTTTAAAAAATGTTATGTATTTGGATGGTAAAAAGCTTATTCAAAACCTTGTCTAAATCCAACATTTTGTCTTAGTTTCTTAACCTTTTTTCTACATACATATGTGAATAAGTTTAGTCGTATATTAGATTTACAACAATGTTAAGCAAGTCATCGACAGTTTACGAAATATGATAACATTGGGCTTGAAGACGAAGAGAGAAATCATTCATATATAGCTATATAGCAACCCATTAATGTTTCTATTGATTCTTCAATACATTTCGCTGACATTGTCTTAAAATGGTTTCAAAGCCCAAATTTTCGGAAAAGTATTCTATTATATTCAGTACAGTATTCTTTTTGTTTTAAGTATGTCACAGTGCCAAAAAAAAAGGATTATGACTACTTGGTCCAAGCATTTATTTTACAATGACAACTCTTATTAGTGATGTCCAAATGCGTTACCGACTCGATTTGAAAAAAATCGATTTTAGCAATGAAAAGCTTTAAAGCGGTTACTACTAACACTACTAAATAAAGTACATATAAGTGTGAATTTTTTACATTAGAAAAAACCGAGTGTGAATCCTCGTATAGATTTTTTCAATACAAAGTAAACACTCGCGTGATGTTTCGTAGTGAAATCATTTTACATTCCGGATCATGGATTATAGACTGCTAACACGATCTACACGAAATTTTTAATACAACAATTATTTTACCTAAATCACTGTCTCCGACTCTGTAACCGACTACATAAAGGAATAATGACTATTATATTGCGAGTAGTTTTTACGTAACCAAGAAGTTTTATAACGTGTTACAGTTTAAGTGTAAAGAAAACTTAAATTGAACACACAGTTAAAGTCTTTGATACGTGTTTTTTATACAAGTTATTATGACTGCAGATCTATCACGATTAGATATAGACTCGCCTGATCTTTTTTTTTTTTTATCGACTACAAATTGACCCTTGACTGCTATCACACCTGTTACGTGATGATGCAATTTAAGATGGAAGCGGGCTAACTTGTTAGGAGTAGGATGAAATCCACACCCCTATCGGTTTCTACACGACATCATACCGGAACGCAAATTGCTTGGCGGTACGTCTTTGTCGGTAGGGTGGTAACTAGCCACGGCGAAAGCCTCCCACCAGCCAGACCTAGACAAATTAAGAAAAATCTCAACCTGCCCCGCCGGGAATTGAACCCAGGACCTCCGTCTTATAAATCCATCGCGCATACGACTGCGCCACGGAGGTCGTCAAAACGAAAAAAAAAACGATCTGTAACGTTGCGGCTTAAAATGTTAGAACTAAATGCTTACAGGTTATTTATCTCATGGTCCTAAGTTTCTCGTGTCGGAATGTTAAATCACTTGGTACGTCGTTGCCAATAAGGTGGTAACAAGCCAAATGTCAGTGTCAGCCATTTTGAATTCCTGAATTGCTCTGATCTGAGTATCGGGCAAAAGATCTGCTTCAAAAGGAATGCATACCTTTCCATTTCCTTTATGTATCTTCACCATCAATCAATCAATAATAAGATTGTCCAGTTGGTTGGGCTTTTCGTTCAATAATGCAGAAGTTCTTTTGTACAATGGCTTACAGATAGCATCCCTGTCCTTTCACTGACGCACAGTTAACTTTCTCATATGTTACAAAATGTTGCCTACCTATTTGTCGCAAAAGTTTCAGAAATATTTAATTAAGTTTGTAGACATCCTTTCATGAATTATCTTGGTAATTTTTTAACTAAATTAATTTGTCAAATTAAATGTGCTACAATCCGAGTCTTATGTCTAAAAGCTGCAAGGTTGTTTGACGTCAACGCTGTAGTATCACGTGCTGCACGCCGTCGACCTTTAAACACTCCCTCTTTCGCTCGATCGCGGTTCAACGCTAGTGGAAATGTTAACTTGCGTAACATAGCCTATCCTAATACTAGTTAAATCCTGAAATGTCAGGTCAGATCGATCTTATTTCACAATACCTACTTCGGATAATGTCAGTTGTCTATAATTTTCAAGAGTGCAAGAAAATTCTCAGATCAGTCCTCTGATTCCATGTAACCTTTAGTTATGTTCGCGTGTGAATTTCTGCCACCAAGCTCATTTCAATCAAATTCTACTCGGCATTCTTGCTGGTCTTATATTTGGAGGGTACGGTAACTGGAAATTACAAACATATCACGTTTAAGGTAAATGGCGTATTCCTGCATGGCCTGCGAATATCGAGTTGCTTCTACAACGATTCTACTTCAATGATGGTTCTTTACTTACCTATACTATAGCCAAACTCGATTGAGAATGCTTATCAACAAACAAATTTAAAATGAAGGTAGAAAATGCAACACGTTTTATGCCTAATAAATTTTAAATTATGTTTTGTTTCTTTATAAAATCTTATTTAAAAGATATTGAATATATTAATTAGTTTTAAGCTTACCAATCTAATTTAATGTCATGAATTCGTCATTAACAAGTTTACTTAAAAATTAGGTGTAAAATAACTAGTGATTTCTACCTCCATTTTTAATTTGTTTGTTGACAAGCAGTCTCAATCGAGTTTGGCTTTAGTATAGCTTGGTTCTTAATTTATTTCACTGATGGCTGTGTGAATCAGTGAAATTAGTTAATTAGTTAAACGTATTTTAATGTGAGACATCATTATTTAAAATTTTAAACACTACCTTCGAAAATAAAGCATTTTTTTAAATAACTTTCCATTATTGCTTGTGGTATTCGTTGTTATTTAGTTTCCATTATATGTTTAAACTGCTAAGCACACTGTCTATTGATCTTGGTTGTAACAAATAAATACAATGCAAACATAAATCTCAAATAGAGTCGCGTCGTGATGAGTTAATGTTTGTCCATTTTCTTGTGACCATGAAAACGTCAATACCTATATAGCTTAAAATAATTACTTATTCTCGACTCATTACTATCATTAGAACCATCGCAGTTACTACGATCAGATTTAGATTTCTATAATGAAAAAAAAACAAAAAATAATAAAAAATAATAAATCTTTGATCGAAATTCTTTCTTGTCACTTGTCCTTCCATTGTTATATTTATCTCTAGATTAAATAAACTTGTTACTGTTTTGGGATCCATTCTATTGTAAGTGAAACATTCTCAATTTATCTTAAATGGAAATTTTGTAAGAATAAATTTTCTTTTTTCTTTTAAGAGCAATAGAAATTGCAATTGCGTTCCAAGGCTCTGTTCGTTCAAGGTGATTCATTAGATGAAGTACATGAAAAATTACTAAGATTTTATTACTATGTGGGTAATTAACAAAGATGAACTTTGCAACTAGCCTAGGGAGTAGGATCATTATAATGATAATAAGCTATGATTGCGATATTAGTATTTAACAAAATGCAGGCAAGAGTTGAATAAAATACGACAAAATAAAGTCTTATCTTTTCTTTCCATGGTGCATTTTCCAAAGGTGCTTTGTTATATTATGCGAGTCTAATTTGTTCTCTCATGTTTGTTTACCTTCTATAAAGAGTCCGACACGAGTTTTGTTTAACACCACTGCCGTCACATAACAAATATTTATTTTGTGCTGTGTAACTATGATATCGCAAACCAATCGAAGGGTGCTGCGGTGTCGGACGAGTTTGAAGTAGAATTTGTGTAATTAAAACTTAAATAAGTGAACGAATTAAGTGATATAGTAATAAATAATAAGTGATAAACCGTGTGCGGGGAGAGTGTGGTTCGGCCTGAGGCGGGCGGGGCCGATGTTCGCGGGTCGGGCGCGTCACGGCAGAGGGCGGTGCGGGTGCGGGCGCGGGGTGCGCGGGGAGCTCGCGCGCCTCGCCGCCGCCCGGCTTCGATCGCGAGCTCTTCCAGGAGTTGAGCTTCCTCCCCGACGCAGAACTGCGAGAGTGTCTCGGCGAGTATCCTGACTTCCTCTACCACCTGGCGAGGGACAGGTTCGGGAGACTCTACTTTCGCGTTATACGGACCTTGCTCCTTGACCGAGGTATTGCCATGATCTGCGACTTTACGTCGCAATCATCTCACCGCTTGCGTCAAACTAGCAATCGTCTTCCATCATGCTTCCTGACAAATTAACCAAAAGTTTCATCGCTTTTCAAGCTTGGCTGCAGTACCTATTCATCGAACATTTTTCTGATCTTCTTGCACTATCTCCTATTTTCTCTATTTCATCATTCTTTCTCTTTTTCAAAAGAGGAGAAATTTTTTGTTTTAATTTCGAATTTCTGTTTAAATTTTAGATTATTCGAATCTTTATTTTGTTTATAGATTTCCTAAATTTCGTGTAATTAATCCCCCTGTCAACTTGTTTACAATACCTAGAGAATATAATTATATATCTCTTTAAATATTTATGTACTTACTGATTAATTTTCAATCAAGTTAATTAAAATATCCAGTTTAATATTGCAGGGTCGTTTACTTTTCACTTTACAGAACACAAACGAATAATTTGTACAACAATAAATCTTTTCATAGATGTCGTGATCTGATAAATTGATATAGTACGTGGGTGTACAGCGAACACTTTGTGCTGAATTATCTGTAAAAAATTGCAAGTTTTATGCCTCGACACGTAACTATGAACCTATTCAATCGATATCCGTTGTTAGTAATAGCATCGCAGTTAGGTAACACCGAAGAAAAACCTTCATACGCATTGAATGTGACTATTATTGACGGTTGTTCCCACTGATAAGTTTTTACTACAATAGAAAGCGTCGTTAGATGCAACCGATTCCAATTATGTGGCGTAATCACAACACACTGTGTCTGCATAGAAGAGAACCTACAGACTATCTATATTCACTTTTAAAGTCATCAATTTTCCTATTTACTGGTACCCCTGCAAGTTATAGTCGTATAGTATACAGCAAGATAGCCTTTTAAAAAATAGTTAATACTAAAACGAAGATATTTTTAATAAGAAATTAACAGTAGGTACAAAAGTTTGGCATACAAAGATTATGATGCTATCTTCTAATGCTACCACTTTTATCTTACCGGCTACCCCAGCTTACAGGTGTTGTGGAGCGAGAGAGCGATCCAGATCTTGTCGATTCTACTTTAAATTGTTATTTAATTTTTGTTAGCTAACAACGTTGATAAATGTTAATAAAAGTAATGTATTTTTTGCCAAAATTATAAACACAACGATTAAGCGTCAGTATACGCATCTAACTTATCTATGGTATAAAGAGCAATGATGGTGTTGTTAGATACATACTACATCATTGCTACTACATTGGTACTACATACTGTATGTATTACCAATGTAGTAGCTATTATAATAAGTAATATTGTAACTGACTAATAGCATGATAAACATGTGTGCACAGCATCTGTTCTAATCTTAATTCCTGAAGCTATGTTTCATACATACTCGTATGCGTGTATGAATTAATAATGTTTGTAATGTTGGTTTTATACAAATCCAAAACGTATAAATTTTTGAGTTTGGGTACATGGATAGTTAAAAGGATAGCTACAAGATTGAATATTCTTTCAAATCAAGTTATAATAATTAAACTTAAATACTACTGACTTTCTAGACTGTCTTTTGTCTAGCGAGAAAGAAGACGCAAAAGGTTTATAAAACTGTTCCTGATACAATGCATGTTGTATGTACAGTTCCTACTTTATTAATAACACCCATTGTTCGCCCGCTAATGGACTTATTGCACTTGATTTCTAAATAAAGAAAAATTTATTGTTTCCAACAAAAAACTTCCATATTTATAGGCAAACAGGCCTTTGCTTTGCAAAAAGTGTGCTTACAACATCGTGAAAATTTATCAATGAATAATCTGCTATTATGTTGGGTACGAGTACTCCAGTTTTCCCATGTTGCACAATGGAATATGTTTTACCTGCCCTCCGAGACCCACGCTCGTTCGTTGGATACGCAGTCGATCGGTTGAACGGACGGTTCACGCAAGTGTTGGGAGGCACGCATTTCGTTCTCTGTTTGTTTATGCCGCATCGCGTCGCATTGTTCGATTCGTCGACTTCGTACAGTGTCCGGACTCATTGTAGTGAGAAATTCGTATATTTGAAAATCCCGATTATTGCTTCGCATTACAGTGACGGAAATAACCAGACTAGTGAGACACTTGGATAATTGAAAATTTACTTGCAGTTTTTACTCTCACCTATCTTCTTAACTAGTTATCTTTTAGGTATTATTAGTGTATTGAAATCCGGTACTCATGGTACTACTACGAGTACTACAACAGTAGTGAAAGGAGAAGAAATGTTCACAAACTTTACTATTATGTGTCTATAATTAAACTCTTAAAGTTATTTCACCTTGTATCTTCTTATCTGATATTTCGATCTTAAGTTTCCGGATAATAATGCATCCGTATAGTTAAGTTCCGGAAAATCGAGTTTTCATTGTATGTTTCGAGTTGTGTAAAGTCAAGCCTCGGCTTCACTATCGCTACCTCCATGAACGCTGATACCGTAAACATCGATGACATCTTTGCGGGTCAGTAATAGATATAATCGTTGTTTGGCGAGTGATTGATTTTCGTCCTGTATACATTTACTTTATCTTATCTGTGTTTGGATTTGATCAGGGCATGCTTCATTGTTGTCTTTGATATAAACATTGTACTATTTTCTGGAGTATCCGTCGAGTTATCGACTCGATATGTCGTGCGTGGAACTGTTGCATTGTTTTTTGAAAAATTTTGAAATATGTGGTATTTAATTTTAAATTAATTATTGTGTTTCTGTGATATTTGACATATTTTTTTATTTATTGTTCATTTAATTGTCTAAATTTTTTTTTAAATAAATATAATAGAGTATTGGCTATCTACATACGTATTATTTGGTGTATATTATTTTTTTTAAATAGTGTTGTTATAGAGATATAGAAAAATTAAGATTCTAGGTTAGATTGAAAATTCGTGGCATTATATATATCTATCTATTTATGTTTAAGTTATCTAAACAAGACATGCTTTATTAGGTATACCTATCTATAATCATTATAATGTTCTTTTGAAAAGCACTTAAGTAATTGAAAGTATTTTATTTCATTCAAACTAACGTAAACAAGTCCATTGTTTATTTTTTCTATGCGAATATAATAGAGATTATATCAATAATCCATTTGTATTTGTAAATACTTAAGCCACTCATATTTACAATGGATTATCTAATCGCGTTATAGTTGGGTTTTGTTTTAAACGGTCTTGTTAACTTTGATAAGAGCGGCATATAATAGTTATGTTATTGTAAGTGTGTCATTCTATTTGCAGTTCTATGCAGCAACAGGGTGAGCCAAATGACAAAGACCTACAATGACATCGAAGCGGTAACACGGCTCTTAGAAGAAGTAAGTATTTTTAACCGACGAAAAAAAACGGAGGAGGTTCTCAACTCGACACGTATATATTTTTTTTTATGTATGACCACGCATAACTTTTTACAGAGTTGTCCGATTTAGATAATTCTTTTTTTATTAGAAAGGGCACACTTCCAAGGTGGTCTCATTGTCATCATGTTAGGATCTGATGATGATATCCTGGGGAAATTGAAGGAACTCTTCAAATTTTGGAGGCACGCTAACCCGAATTCGGTTTTTGTCTCGGTATCTATGATGACTATGACAGTATATTACGAGTAGGTTACGTGGCGATAAATCACTAAAAAGTAAGAAATAAAAATTTTTAAATAAAAATAGAACCGACTCAAAACGCACTAAAAAGTAAAAAATAACTGTGTCATTTAGTTGCTTTAATTTACTTAAGCATATATATCTAGGAGTCGGTTTATATTTAGCAAATGCAATACCGGCCTAAAATAATGGCTTATTCATTATTATACCTGATTCACAATAAGTATTACATTTTCTAACCCCTTTTTTATCGACATGACGAGTATATTTATAGTCTATATATCTCTTCCTGTGGGGCAAGTGTGAGTTTTTCATCGAGCGTATTGACTCATAACGTCAAATTATATAGCAAAAAAAGCGTTTACTCTCGCTATAACTAGATGGCGCTACTAAAATTCCATACAAATTTGCGTTACGTTTTTACGCAGTCGCTCGGTAACAAACTCACACTCAGCACTCTGATAATGTAGCTTTCTCTAGGTCAAAAAATGGCTAAAGTCGGTCCAGTAGTTTTGAAGTCCATTAGATACAGACAACCAACCAAACAAACAAAATCTTACCATAAAAGATGAAATATTTTTATTGTTTACGTATTTTCCTGAAATAGAATTATAAATACTTCTTATGCTTTTTTTGGTGATATCCTATAATTCCTTAGTTAAACGTTTTTATTTTAATTAATCTTCTAGTAAAAACACTTATCAGGTTATGTATATTTACTTTCGGCCTTTACACCGATGCTAGTTTTGATTTTGTATGAAGAATTTAGCGCACAAGCATGGTCGCCCCTTATCTCAAAACGTACATTGTTTTGAAGCGTGATTTTGATACTAATTATATCAAAATTGCCTTTAGCTTGATAAGTAAAGTTTCATATAATTTACGACACCTTATAATTCATATATATTTAGTGATATTTTTGAAAAAATAATGGACATTGGAATCACTGGACTGATTTAATTTTTATTTAATCAACCTTTCGTAATTATGCTTTGCTTTCACCGAACTTAAAAATCCATATAGGTAGTTTTGCTGAGATTAAAATTTTACTAAAGGCCTTCAAAAAAAAGGTATAAGATTACTGAATATAGCAACGGGCAGAAGTTACAAATTTTTTCTTTCATTATGAATTATGTGTTCTTCCCTTTTGAGATGACATCGTTTTATTGTGATAGGTACACCCCACGCACCTGTTCAAATATATAACACTGTGCTGCCGTTGCCCCGCTTTGCGGGGACACTATCTTGATCCCAGTTTAGGTCGAACAAAGTACGGATTAAGTATAAAGTCTTCAAAGTTTTGTTTTACTTTAATATAGAAAGAAAAAGACTTAGAGCTGACAGCGCGCATCGGCAAAGAGCTCCTGACTGCGAACGGGCGGCTCGAAGCTCGCGTGACCGCACTCGAGGGGGAACTGCGCAGCGCGCGGGACCTCGTCACTCAGCTGCGACACGAGATATCCTCCAAGACTGATCTGCTGCAAGTGAGTCACACTTACTCCTATTGTACGTTTGGTAGAAAGAAAAAACACAGTTGACACACTTGAACATGATTTTGCGCATCGCTAAACATTCTCTAAAACTAATGTGCTGCAGGTCATCTTATCAGCCAAATGCCATCCACTATAGGACACATTACACCTTTTGTAGTGACTTCTCTGCGATACGCTTGATGTAAGCTTATCTTTACTTATATTTCCTGTGGGAATTCTTATCCTACTTAGTGGGAAATACTTTGGTCTCCCATTCGGAAGACCGAGATCAATCTCCTGCGTTTATCTCTTTACTTGTCGGAGTATGGCGCAAAAGGTAATTAAATATCACCGATTGTATCCAGAAAATAAAGGAAACTATACTAAAACCAAACTCGATGGAGAATGCTTGTCAACAAACAATTTAAAAATGAAGATAGAAATCACTAGTCATTTTACACCTATTTTATTTAATTAACTAGTTAATGATGAATGACAATAAATGACAATAAATTAGATTAGTAAGCTTAAAACTAATTAATATTCAATATCTTTTAAATAGGGTTTTTTAAAATAACAAAACATAATTTTAAATTTATTAGGCATAAAATGTGTTGCGTTTTCTACCTTCATTTTAAATTTGTTTGTTGACAAGCATTCTCAATTGAGTTTGGCTCTAGTACATACTATTACATACATTACTACATGCCTGAGTTACCTATAATATTCTAAATGTGTATGAAGTCTCCCAATAGGCACTTGGTCTAAGTTTTAGATTTCAGTGGCCGTATTATGTATCAACTTTAATGACACTCGACTGTGTGCGATTCAAATTCGTATATGTCTCTCTCTGTCTAAAAAGATTTTATCGATAGAGAGGGACTGAGACAGATTTGAAACGTACACTGTAATGTCATTACATAATAAACAGGTGACTTTCTGAGAGAGATAGTACATTTAAATATGGAGGAAAACATTCAAGGAAAAGAGTTCGAACAACAACGACGACTCGATTTGGATCGGAAGCGAGATGATCTTAAGGTTCGTCCACCTACTGCAGTCTCATCTAGTCGCACTTTTAAGGCTAAAATAGGGTACATTAGTCACTGGAAATCTCACCAGACTAAGCATCAAAGTCTAGTTTCTAATACCCAGAATGGAGGAGTCAGAAGCGTCGCTGTAGACGAGCCGGCTTTGAGGCATCATCACATTTAGATATAATGACGTTAAATATAGATGTAGATAGGTTCGATGAATATGATTAATCATTCAGTTATGTAGCGAGCTCTGTGCTTTGGAGAGCTCTTAAAGCCGTCGTCGGGCGGATGTTTTGTATTGTGATACCAGCTAATTGAGACAACAAGCAACATAGTAACAAGAACACGTAAAGCCGTTCTGCGGCTAATATCTGTCAATTATGGTTGACGTTCAATCAAGCTGCTGTTATGTTAGAGTGCTCATATGTATTTTTGTGCATTATCATAATTTGGTATTCTGTAATTAAAAAAAAATTTAAAATTCAAAATCATTTATTTTAAGTAGGCCAATTATAAGCACTTTTGAAACGTCAAATTAGACTATTTGTAGTGACTCTACCACCGGCTCGGAAGGCAGGTCCTGTTGAGAAGAGCCGGCAAGAAAATCAACAGTTGCTCTTTTAAAATCATTGATTTTTACAATATTAATTGTATTGTTACATAAAATTATTTATTCTACTATTTGTGTGAAGTTGAAAGCTGATCCAATTGCCTCTCAACCTCTTTGTCATTTAAAAATTCATCTATAGTATAATAACCTTAACTGAGTAAGTGAGTTTTAATACATTGCTTGAACTTGAACTGTATATATGTACCGCAAAACTAAATGTTAACAAAATGAGATTCTGCGTTTTTCAAGTAGCATCGTGACCATGTGTAAACTTTATAACAAGACTAGACTAAATAGAGTAAAACTTGTAAAATGAAATAAATAAAGAGTAAATATAAGTAGGTACGGTAAGGTATGTATCACTAACAGTACATAATTAACCTGAGAACATTACTCCGGACCGGTACTGGTTGAGTAATTAGAAAACAATACACCTATAACATTCAGAACTCTTACAACATTGACTCGTAAGTAACAGACTAAGCTGAAATTGCTGAAATTATTATAGAATTAACTGTTTCAATAATTGATACCGAAAATCCTAACTAATATTATAAATGCGAAAGTAACTCTGTCTGTCTGTCTGTCTTGCTTTCACTCTACAACTACTGAACTGATTTAAATGAAATTTGGTACACAGTAAGTCTAGAGCCTGAAAAAGGACATAGGCTACTTTTAATTGCGAAAAAAGGTTTGTAAGGGGTTAAAGGGGGGATGAAATGTTGTATGAACGTGTCGTCATTTTGAAAGCTTAAGACCTATTTCTTAGGCAGCTGATTAGATATTAATAAATATGACATTCAAAGCTTAGAAAAATTAGGCTGCCGTAATAACTAATTCCACGCGGACGAAGTCGCGGGCAAAAGCTAGTAAGCTATAAAGCGAATTCTGACGATCTCCGTGGCGCAGTGGTATGAGCGGTGGATTTAACAGACAGAGGTCCTGGGTTCGATTCCCGGCGGGGCAGATTGAGATTTTTCTTAATTTGTCTTGGTCTGGCTGGTGGGAGGCTTTCGCCGTGGCTAGTTACCAACCTAACGACAATGACGTACCGCCAAGCGATTTAGCGTTCCGGTACGATATCGTGTAGAAACCGAAAGGGATGTGGATTTCGTCCTACTCCTAACAAGTTAGCTCGCTTCCATCTTAGACTGCATCATCACTTAACATCACGTGTGATAGCAGTGAAGGGCCAACTTGTCGATAAAAAAAAAAGAATTTATATAAAACTGTTAACAATTATGTCAAGCAGCCGATATAAACGTGCCTAAGAGGCTTGCTTATTCATCTGCCTCAAGTGTCGGTTCTCTTAAGTCACTGTGTGTTGCGCAGATGTATTAGCCGTCCTTGAGACTTGTCACAATAAATAAGTCTTTGAATGTCCAACATAATGATGATCTGTATACTTACGTTCATTGTGTACATTCGCTCTGAATTCCAGGATTTAGAAGTCATTGTGCAAATATCTGTACTAGCTATTGCCCTGTCATTTGACCACGTAGATTCCTAAACAAATGTGCTATACCAGACTATAATCTATATCTGTGGGAGATTTTATCCAGGCCGACTAGCCGTGGTTGCGTAGCAAAACTCGACAAAATATACATTAACTTTTCTGTAAAAAACTGTTCTTGTTTCTGGTTAATGGTAACCATAAAAGGTTGAATTTATTTATTACTAGCTTTTGCCCGCGACTTCGTCCGCGTGGAATTAGTTATTACGGCAGCCTAATTTTTCTAAGCTTTGAATGTCATATTTATTAATATCTAATCAACTGCCTAAGAAATAGGTCTTAAGCTTTCAAAATGACGATACTTTTCTACAACATTTCATCCCCCCTTTAACCCCTTACAACCCTTTATTCATAATTTAAAAGTACCCTATGTCCTTTTTCAGGCTCTAGACTTACTATGTACCAAATTTCATCTAAATCGGTTCAGTAGTTGTAGAGTGAAAGCAAGACAGACAGACAGACAGAGTTACTTTCGCATTTATAATATTAGTTAGGATAAAAAGAGCTCATCAATCTATGTGGAGGAGCAGTGAATACCCGTTACTTGTAAAGGCCAACTTTGCTTTTTTAGATACATACAGCATCTTCCTGTTGTCTAATTAAGGACTGAACGGATTATGGGAATGGGACGGTATACAGGGTTACAGGTACAGTTAACTTAGTTAGTAACTTAACGGAATCTTTTTTTATCGACTACAAGTTGGCCCTTGACTGCTATCACACCTGATGTTAAGTGATGATGAAAGCGGGCTAACTTGTTAGGTTTAGGACGAAATCCACACCCCTTTCGGTTTTTACACGACATCGTACTTGAACGCTAAATCGATTGGCGGTAAGTACGTCTTTGTCGGTAGGGTGGTAACAAGCCATAGCGCAGGCCTTCCACCAGCCAGACCGAGACAAATTAAGAAAAATCTCAATCTGCCCCGCCGGGAATCGAACCCAGGATCCGTCTTATGAATCCACAGCGCATACCACTACGCCACGAAGGTCCTCAATCATATCTAATAGGAAGTTTCAATCATTTTATTTCGATACTTTTGTGTCTTTACTTTATATTTATTTCATGCAACTGTTGCACCTTAAATTTTTATTAAAAAATTATAAATAAAATAATTTGTGCAAAATTTTATTATTGTTTCACATTTTGGGATAATCCGTGATTAACACTATTATATAAAAGTATCAATTGTTATCTTTATGACCCAGCTAAATATGTATTTTTACTCATTTGATAAAAACGTATAAAAAACTTATATATGCAGTATTAGATATGAACATAGCAACAATCAGAACAAAATTATTTATTAATTTAATTAATTTTAGTACCTATGGAAGGAAATTTTCTTATATGGTTTTTGCATTACATTTGAATTCCAAATGACTGTATAGTTAGAGAGAATTGTTTGTTTCTTTTTTAAACAACTTTTAATAAATAAATTAATAAATATTTCAGATACAATTACAACATCACTATATAGCCCGAAAGAAAACGTACTCGCCGTATATATCTTGTTTTATGTGTGCTAACATAACTTTTACAGAGCTGTCGGATTTGAATATTTTAATATATATTATACATAAATATTTATAATATATAGATAAACACCTAGACACTGGATAACATCCATGCTCAGTATTACAAACTTACTTGGCGTAAATCCAAGAAGTGGGAAATAAAAATTTTTAACAAAAAATAGAACCGCCAAAAGCCTAAAAAGTAGAAAAAAACTGTGTCATTTAGTTGCTTTAATTTACAGGGTCACTTTAAGGACTTCTAGAACCCACATCTGCTTTACTACGTCAAATAAATGTTCCAATCATCTGCCGTCATTTAAGTATTAAACAAGTAAATGACAGTTATTTTTACTATTTTCGTTTAAAATAATTTCATGACACTTTTTTCCAATTAGGGACAGGACATTATTTTTAACAATTAAGGAAGCTATCAACTTAATGATAAATTATCGTAATACGTATTTTTGTACATTTTCCGGAATATGATTTAATGGCATAGTAATTAGCAAAGAAAATATAATTCGCAATCTATTTCTGTCTGTCGCCTAAGCCTTGATAAACTGTATCGGCAATAATCTAATATATAATCGTCGGCGTTTGTTTGTGTGGTACTTTGGCCTCCGCATTAAGTTGTTCAATTAAATTGCTAAGTGCATTTTTTGGTTTTATCAAGAATCATTTTGTGATGTTGATCACATTTCGACAAACACGTCATCATCATCACTAACTGCTGATAGACGTCTACCTAGTGAAATGTGTCCGACCGAAAGTTCGGTTTCGGTTTCGGCCGAGTTTCGGCCAAAAATCAAGTTTCGGCGGCAGTTTTGGATTCGGCCTAAATTGGCCGAAACTTTTGCCGAAACCGAAACTGATTTCGGAAGTAGTAGTGCACGCTCGCCTAACTTCGTTTCTCGCGGCAACACTATGGCGGACGCTGGCGGCCCTGTTTGGGAATTGTCGTGCGCCGTTCGGATAGCTCCGTTGCAACAAAACTTAGTCAGTTAATGCAGCATAATGTGTAAAATGCATCAAATTTCAGTATTTTAAGGAATTTTATACTTGACCACATGAGTTTCGGTTTCGGCCGAAACTGATGCCAGGGCCGAATATTCGGTTTCGATTTCGGTTTCGGCCGGAAAACCAGTTTCGGTCGGACTCTAGAAATAATGCGTTAAAGTAATTAGAAACAATATAAGGGCAATGTACATAATGTATGAAGTTATATCTTGTATGTAGCCCAGCCAAATTTGGAAGGACCCTACTAGAGCAGTTTTGGACACTCGTATTAGGGCAATGTACATAAGGTATAAAGTTATCAATTTGATTTTCTGTTTATTTTAATTTTGCCTAAAGTAGCACCAAAGTCGAATTTGGTTTTATTCCGAAACCCCAATAGCCTCAGGAGATGTTGACTCTACAATGTTCAATTGCGAAATGAATCTTCATCGGTATTTCGCGGAAATAATAACAAAGTAAATAAATTTTTGCTATATAAAATTTTATTGTTCGTAGGTATTAACCGATGACACAGAAGATAGTTCGCCCACGGAGGAGCAGGAGGCACCGACGGCTATCGCGCTGAAGCGGCGGACGGGAGCCCTGGAGCGGGAGAACCGTGCGTTGAGGGAGGAGGCCGCGCGCCTCGCCGCCGGCGCTGACTCCGCCGAGCTGGCCGAGAGGCAGCTGCTGAGGGACATCGCTGCGCAGCTCTGTAAGTGCTTACATTGATATGTACATAACACCACACCTGATTCCCACGGGTATATTTTTATTTTAATTGATGACTTCCGTGGCGCAGTAGTATGCGCGGTGGATTTTGAAGACGGAGGTCCTGGGTTCGATTCCCGGCGGGGCAAATTGAGATTTTTTTAAATTTGTCTTGGTCTGGCTGGTGGGAGGCTTTCGCCGTGGCTAGTTACTACCCTACCGATAAAGCCGTACCGCCAAGCGATTTAGCGTTCGATACGATGTCGTGTTCGATGAAACCGAAAGGTGTGTGGATTTCATCCTACTCCTAATAAATTAGCCCGCTTCCATCTTAGACTGCATCATCACTTAACATCAGGTGCGATAGCAGTCAAGGCTAACTTGTAGTCGATAAAAAAAAGGTATAGATAGAGACTACATCCTTCCAATTGCCACGGTCCTTGCATACTTCCTTAGCTTCTTCCACTCTCATTAATCTTTCCATACAAGTCCGTCGGTTTAGGGCACTTTTGACCATACTTTAAAATATCCTGAATTTGGTCCAACTCCATTTGCTTAGGTCTTCCCCTTCCAACATTTTCATTCACCCTCACCTCATAAATCTCTTTTGTTAATCTTCTTACATCCCTTCTCTCTTCATGCCCAAACCATCTAAGCATCCATTTCTATATTTTACTAGCTGACTCGGCAAACGTTGTTTTGCTTAAAAAATTAAAAAAAAATTAGATGAAAATTAGACAGTAGCCGATTCTCAGACCTGCTGAATACGCATACAAAATTTTATCAAAATCGGTCAAGCCGTTTCGGAGGAGTATGGCAACGAAAACTGTGACACGAGAATCTTTTTATATTAGATTAGGCCTTTTTTATGCGCTTCCTTATATGTTAACTGATGAATAGACAACACAAAAGAGAATTCACCCACGGAGGAGTAGGTGGCAGCCTTCCTTATTATATATACAACTAGCTTTTGCCGGCAACTTCGTCCGCGTGGAATTAGTTATTACGGCAGCCTAATTTTTCTAAGCTTTGAATGTCATATTTATTAATATCTAATCAACTGCCTAAGAAATAGGTCTTAAGCTTTCAAAATGATGATACTTTAATACAACATTTCATCCCCCCTTTAACCCCTTACAACCCTTTTTTCGCACTTAAAAGTAGCCTATGTCCTTTTTCAGGCTCTAGACTTACTGTGTACCAAATTTCATTCAAATCGGTTCAGTAGTTGTAGAGTGAAAGCAAGACAGACAGACAGACAGAGTTACTTTCGCATTTATAATATTAGTTAGGATTATTATAGTATAACTACATGTATCTAATATTTAGTTTTTAGCTTAGATTAGATAGACAATTAAGTTTTGGTAATAAGCTTACAAGGAACATCAAGAATAAACTGAACTTTCAAGATGAACTCAAGATAGTCGGGTTTGGTGGCACAAGGTGGCCTAGCAGTGTGTTTTCTGTAAACTTTGCACCCTGTCAGACCATACTTGTTCCAACATACCTATTTGCAGCACGCAAGATTCAAGAACAGAAGACCATCCACAGATTCAGCTATCAAATGAAGATGTTTTACTTATGTTGATAACCCGTTTATTTTAATGCCGATATAAAAATGTAAGTTTTTTACCGAGTCACTGCGTAAAAGCGTAGGTAACTTCAATCTTTATCTTTATTAATTAAATCAAAACGACGCCATCTAGTCATAACGGTAAAAAACTTAACGTTTCTTAAATCGAAGCGACTTTATAAAAATCTCACACTCTGAACTCTGGAGTACAAATAAATATGATGTTATAGTTGAGCCTTCAAAACGAAAGAAAACATGTGTTTAGCCACGATTCTTGCATATCATTTTTTTACAAGATATAAGAACCGAGATAATACTCATCCGCTTTCACATATCGATTACTGCATTTTTTGCCCTGCAGAGAACGAAAGCTTTCAATAGTTTGTTTATTAATTTTATTGTGATAAGCATAATACCATTGGCTTATCACGAGATGTCTAAGGTAGATTGACTTGTTACATTTCAAAATGGTGATGGTCATCAAAAACAGATTTCTCGATAGTTCCACTTAAACTGGCTTTACACTGGTATAACCACTGGGAACAGCTCGTAATATGCAGGAAGAAATTTTTTTAATACACAATTTTTATATTTTGTAAATATTTAATCTAAATTTAAGAATGACGTATTTTTTATTAAACTCAAAAATAACAAAATCATCGTTCACTAAAGTTATTTACTTTTAATAGAATTTGATGGTCGCCCTAAAACGCAGTACGCAGCCAAACATGTCGACGTCGTATAATATACCGAGCGGTCAGTGTACAACGCGCGGTTGTTTATAGTGTGTTCATTATTTTGTTATTTTTGAGTCAGAAATTGAAAACAAAAATTTCATAAATTGTACAGAATTGTTAGTGTATTCCATGTATATTATTGATATAGAAGAGCAAAAAAGAATATCCGTAGTTTAAAAAAAATCATCCTGTATAACTATCTTCAATAAGTAAGACGTTTGTTTTACATTGTAGTCAGAACGTATTTCATATACATAATTATAGATGGCGCTGCATGTATTTTACACCGCCCTATAAAGTTGTTTTATCGAATAGTATAAGATCGCAAGATGTTATTTCTGCGGTTTCTGTAATTACAAGAAGACAACCAGATACCTTTATAAAATATTCTTTTTACCAATAAGTTATTTATTAAACTTAAATGGTTTGTTATTAAGTAGAAACTAGTTATGAGTTAGTATAAAGTTTTAAATAACAGTAATATGGTTTCCCATAAAATTTGAAGAGTTTCCTCAATTTTCCCTGCATACTATGATCAGATCCTGTCATGGTGACTTTGACTAAGGGATCTCCTGTGACGACCCCTTTATCTTCCAAATCGATCCTGCAATCTTCGAGTAAGCGTAACATACATGCAGTCGAATTGAGACCGTCCTCCTTTTTGAAAGTCAGTTGACAATGGTGTAGATGAAACTAGACACGTCAGCTTCGTAAGGACCTGTATATTCACTTACGTCAAGAAGAAGTTATATGTTTTATAATAAAATGTTGTATTTGATTGACAGCGAGTGCAAATTCAGAAGCAAGCGTGCTCAGCTTGGAGCTAGCGGAGGAGCGACAACGGTTCGCGGACCTACAGCATCAGCTCGACTCCACCAACACAAGACTTGTCGCCTCCGAGAGGAGTCTACAACAAGTAAGTAATAGAACAAGGTAATAAGGAGCTAATTAACTAAAACTAATTTGACTAATTTTCAAAAAAACCGCAGGGTATTGTTATACATGGTTATAGTATTTTTAAGGACTTTTCAATTTTTTCTGTCTAAAATCTCAATATTTTATGCTGGAGTTGCTGTAATTTTTTTTAAAAATCTAATTCTTGTTAAATATTATAGATATATTTTAATACCATTTTTGTAAATAATGTTTTATTTGGCTTGTGAAAACAAGCCTTGAGTAAAATTTTATGGCAAATTGATTGTACGAGGCGTTTCTGTTGAGTACACAGATATTACAATGCGATAATTATAAGCGATAATATCGTATTTATCCACGCTGATAAAAACTTTCATTTACGTTCGAACTTTCCAGTCGGGCGATAGAGTCACGAAGGGCTTTATATAACTCGCCAACTAATAATAATAACTTTCGTTTCACCATGTTCTTGTTCATATTTCCATTTAACAATGCCCTAAATAGATACCGGACCTGTTACAGAGTGTCGACTGCCAGACGACCTAAAAAAAGCACTGTTGCTTGTCACTCATTTGACAGCGCAGTCGTTTATGCTTTTATAGTTTTTCCCACTTCCGTTCAAGTCGTCTACTAGGGTATTTTCACATCTGACGGATGATACGCCAAACGTATTGACGGTCACGTCCATACGTAGGTATGTTCGACGCACTAATACATCGTCGTTTGAATGTAAATAGTTTGACGACCTCCGTGGCGCAGTGGTATGCGCGGTGGATTTATAAGACGGAGATCCTGGGTTCGATTCCCGGCGGGGCAGATTGAGATTTTTCTTAATTTGTCTTGGTCTGGCTGGTGGAAGGTTTTCGCCGTGGCTAGTTACCACCCTACCGACAAAGACGTATCGCCAAGCGATTTAGCGTTCCGGTACGATGTCGTCTAGAAACTGAAAGGGGTGTGGATTTTCCCACTCCTAACAAGTTAGCCCGCTTCCTTCTTGCACCATCACTTAATATCAGCTGGGACAGTAGTCAAGGGCCAACTTGTAGTCATTAAAAAAAAAGTTTGAATAGTTTATATATGTCTGTTCTGTAGGCCTAAGATACGCACGGGAGAGATGTGTCGAGTAAAGAACAAGAAAGGTCTTCAAATTGCTCCCAATCAAAAGTATCGCTCGCTGTTTCGATGTTTTGGGGCGAAAGACAGTGCTATATGCCCAATTTCGCCGCCCAATAGGCAACGTTTCTCATTCAACGGCATATCTCTTCCGTGGGTATATTTGGCATACTGTTGTTACGCGACATTGATGTTACCGCATCTCCCGCTAGATGTGCATAGACCCTTAATTACGTGTGTTTTTTTGCAGTTAACTGCCGAACACGAGCACACGCTTCGGATTTTAGAGATAACGAAAGATAATCAAAATGCACTTGCCTCGGAGTTGGCTGACGCTAAGGTATGAACTATTAACGTAATATTTAGTTAACATGCTTTAGGCTGCTCACACACGCGAAACAATACTCTAAAGGACATTGTCAAAATTTGCCCCAGGCTGTCCAAATTAATGCTCATATTGAACTGTTTTATTTAAATACACAATGAATTTTAAACAACTACTCACGTTTCATAGCAATCACTTGAAAATATATTAACAATATAAGAATTGCAATCGATTTTTTGTGTTCTGAAGCACGTGACCGTCGTCGTAGTATGAAAAGTCAACTTTTATCAACCTTCATAACTTTTATCAGCGACTGCTTAGCTCCAAGTAACTTTATTACTATTTAAATAGAAGATCTGTACTATTTAATGACATATATATATAATCTCTGGGCATCTCTGGGGCAGACTTCCATACATTTTTTACCTATGTCCTTTTATCGATATTGATAACATAATTGTGTATTATTTAGGGTTAGGTTCCTGATAAAGAAATAATCTATACACGTATAAGCGAAAAACCTAATGACTGACTTTTTAGGGTTAGGTTACCTAATGACTGACTCATGGACTCATCGCGAGATATCTAAAACTATATGCTAACGTTGAAAATTAGCATAGTTGGATGTAGACGCTCACTAAGAAAGGATTTTTCAATATTCTCATGGAGATAAGATCTACGCGACGCATTGAACCGTTGGGCACAGTTAGCACTGTCATTGCTGTATTACGGGATTTAAGCAATATTGCACTATAGTTGAATTATTGACAATAATGTTGTACTGTCATTGCTATAATACGGATTTTAAGTAATCTTGCAACTATAGTTGAATTATTGACAATAATGTTGTACTGTCATTGCTATAATACGGAATTTAAGCAATCTTGCACTATAGTCGAATTATTGACAATAATGTTGAGTGTGTGAGCAACCTTATACTACATAAACGATGTTACGTATTGAAATGTAGTTGTAAAAATAATAACCGCAATGTTAATGGTCTATAAATGCGTTTTAAAGATAATATCTTTCTATTCTTATTACCATATACAATCAGAATTTATTACGTATCTATCAGTGTTTATAATTACAGCAATAAAACGGTTTTGTGTCAAGGTGCTCGTTGTCATATTGAGTGATATAATAACATTTAGTTTACGTGATAATTGCGACGTACGTTTGTATTATATTGGGTTTTCTTTTGACCTATTTTTGTTGGAAATTATTGAAGTGTCAGTCATTATTACAATCAATTGAGGTCGCTTTTCTGGCGTATGTTTCAGATCGGATTCATAACACGTTTACCTTTTTACGGGTTTCATAGACCTAGCGGTATGCCATATTGATTTTCTGAATTGGTCACGGACTGGTTGGCTGGAGGCCTTGACCGTGGTTAATTTTTTTTTGTCGACTACAAGTTGGCTCTTGACTGCTATCACACCTGATGTTAAGTGATGATGCAATCTAAGATGGAAGCGGGTTAACTTGTTAGGAGTAGGATGAAATCGACTCTCCTGTCGGTTTCTACACGACATCGTATCGGAACGCTAAATCGCTTGGCGATACGTCTTTGTCGGTCCAGCCAGACCAAGATAAATTAAAAAAAAATCTCAATCTGCCCAGCCGGGAATCGAACCCAGGACCTCCGTCTTATAAATCCACCGCGCATACCACTGCGCCACGTGTTAGGATCTGATGATGATATCCTGGGGAAATTGAAGGAACTCTTCAAATTTTGGAGGCAGTCTTACAGCGATTTCGGTTTTCGTCTCGGTATCGGTAGCTTTTTGGCTACTAGTGCCGTATAATATACTATGACAGTATAGTACGAGTACGATACGTGGCGATAAATCACTAAAAAATAAGAAATAAATTTTTTTAAATAAAAATAGAATCGACTCAAAATGCACTAAAAAGTAAAAAATAACTGTGTCATTTAATTGCTTTAATTTACTTAAGCATATCTAGGAGTCGGTACCAGCCAAGGTTTCTACTTTAAGGACGTTACCTAGATCCCACAAATTGCTTTACTACGTAAAATAAAGGTTTCTTAAACTTGGCTGGCACCGACTTCATAGACATGCTTAAGTAAATTAAAGCAAAATGCACAGTTATTTTTTACTTTTTAGTGCGTTTTGAGTCGGTTCTATTTTTATTTAATTTTTTTTAAAATAAATGGCCATACTGATTTAAACTGTAACAAAATATTACAATTTTATAATTGACACATCTGTAAGATTGAAACGGGCGTTAATACATTTTTCATTTGATGGCATCAGACATAAAGATTTGCCAAATTTTCGCGGAGAAAAGCAATAAGAAATTGCATTCTGTCACAGAATTTTATTAAATAACACCTGCTTCTCTTTAGTTTAGTATAGATGTGGCATATGTTGTTTTATTACATACATACTGAAAACCATTCGTCATGGGGGTAATTCAATATCCCATAGTTTATTCTCGTAAAATTTTAGTACGTATTGTTACTTCTACAGTAAAAGATTATTACAGCTCGATTCCGTCACAACAGTACTGCCTTTCGATGCCTTTTGCAAATACATTTTTCATTATTGTGTGAGTTTGTAATATGTATTCTAAAACATCTACATTATACAATCGTCAGTTGATGATTTGTTTTCATAATTTTATTAGTGGTTTTTCCATAATTTAATTTTAATTAAATTTAATTAGCTAAAGTCATGACTAACCTTCGATTCCTGAAAAGCAAACCAAAAAGTACGTCTCATGTCAACAAAATTTGACAGCTTGCAATAGAAATCTGTTAATAAGCCAATGTTGAGACGTATTTAAATTTGATTTAGCCTTTGATTATTCGGGCGCAAGACGCTTACTTCAAACGAAGGTTATGATACTTTATCAGTGCGTTATTTATTATTATTAAGTTATACAATGTACAATGAATACTTAATTCAACGCGGTTTTACTTGGTTATCAGCGATTTTTACTGATGATAATGATGAGTTTGATGATCATCGTACAATCGTAGGAGCGGTATGCAGAGGTGGCAGCGTTGCTGGCCGAGGCGCAGGAGCAGCTACGCGCAGTGCGCAAGCGCGGAGAGGTCACCCGCGGGCTCATGCCGACCGTGGCGGCCGCGGCGGGGCTGCTGCCCGCCAGCCTGCACCGAGAGATGCACTCCTCCGTCTACTCCGAGCTCAGTCTCGACTCCGGCATCGGAGACCCTCTCGCGCAGTAAGTGTTTTGTTCTAAACTAGCAGACGCCAGCAACTTCGTCCGAGTGGACTTAAAATGAATAAACTTGCTAAAATAAAAATAGCTTGACTTACTTTACATTAGTAAATGAAAAGTGTCTGAGAGCCTAGAGGTTTGAGGCAGATCTCTCATCCGAAAGGATATTTTTAAATTGCGGTCAACAATAACTTTTTTTTAAATTTAGTGAAGACATTTCTTGCTTGTTCTATGCGGAACCCTATTTGCAGACTGCGATCTCCGGTTTTGACAATCACAGATCCTAAGTACCAAATTCGTAGAACCCTTTCTATTGGTTTTCTGCTAATGCTCATGTACGTAGTCTAATATATACTTACTGTAAGCTAATTATCATGTCGTTACTCCAGTTCAAGTATGCAGAAGGTGTTCGAGACGGTGCAGTGCGCGTCGCGCTGGTCGGGCGCGTCGCTGGCCGGCTCCGACGGCGACGCGCCCGCGTACAAGCCGCCCAACAAACCCACCTCTACCGACTCCTTCTTTGAGGATACTTCTGACACTGAATCGGAGGATTTGTACCCGTGAGTATACTTTATGACATATATGCGATATTCTTCTATTATAATAATATGTGTAAAAAGTGAATTTATTTGAAAACATCCTAGTCACGTCGAATGTTTCCTTATGGTAGTCCACATTATAATCTATGCATAAACATTTAGCTCTCTTAGTGTGATGTACAACAAGCAGTGTATTTATTAAAACATTCGCAGTGGGAACACAGCGGTGGGCGTCCCGGGCGCTCCCGGCGCGTCGGAGCTAGCGGCGGCGCTGCGCCGGCTCACCCCGCAGGAGATCAACTCGCGGCGCGCGTCGCTGGCCGCCTCGCACGTGATGAGGCAGCGGAGGCGAACGGGTATGTTCACACTATCTGCTTGTGCCTCAAGGGCCCCAAAAGAGTTCACCTTGTTGATCAAGGATGCGCGCCCTGAGAAGTTTTGTCTTCCCAACCCTCCAAAAGAGGCAAACGTATTGCTCTCTAAATGCATCCTTGAGGAAAGAAATTTGTGGATTAACGGGCTG
Organism: Mycalesis mineus; assembly: GCA_034621355.1. Classification (NCBI taxonomy): domain Eukaryota; kingdom Metazoa; phylum Arthropoda; class Insecta; order Lepidoptera; family Nymphalidae; genus Mycalesis; species Mycalesis mineus. Next base: position 8,546,124 of record CM067885.1, read on the forward strand.
TAAAGCACGCGATAGGCCTATCTGGATAGTTAACCGTTAAAATATGAAATTAGAAAGGAAAAATAGAAACAAGCTAAATGATATCATAACGTTTAATATATATAAGAAAAACGATAAACTTATTGACGAAGAAAAGATATCCTTATAGAAGAAATTTTTTTTTTTTATTTTGATCTCATCCAAGATGTGAATATGTGCTTAGCATTAAGTTATTACTTTACAGAGAGAGACTTAAGCGAGGAGAGTGCGGTATGGGGCGCGGGCGCGGCGGGCGGCCTGGCGCGGTTCCGGCTGCCCCACAAGCTGCAGATAGTGAAGCCGATGGAGGGCTCGCTGACCCTGCACACTTGGGCGCAGCTCGCTAAACCAACCATGTCAGGTGAGTAACACTCATACCTGTATGGGGCGCGGGCGCGGCGGGCGGCCTGGCGCGGTTCCGGCTGCCACACAAGCTGCAGATAGTGAAGCCGATGGAGGGCTCGCTGACCCTGCACACTTGGGCGCAGCTCGCTAAACCAACCATGTCAGGTGAGTAACACTCATACCTGTATGGGGCGCGGGGGCGGCGGGCGGCCTGGCGCGGTTCCGGCTGCCACACAAGCTGCAGATAGTGAAGCCGATGGAGGGCTCGCTGACCCTGCACACTTGGGCGCAGCTCGCTAAACCAACCATGTCAGGTGAGTAACACTCATACCTGTATGGGGCGCGGGGGCGGCGGGCGGCCTGGCGCGGTTCCGGCTGCCCCACAAGCTGCAGATAGTGAAGCCGATGGAGGGCTCGCTGACCCTGCACACTTGGGCGCAGCTCGCTAAACCAACCATGTCAGGTGAGTAACACTCATACCTGTATGGGGCGCGGGGGCGGCGGGCGGCCTGGCGCGGTTCCGGCTGCCACACAAGCTGCAGATAGTGAAGCCGATGGAGGGCTCGCTGACCCTGCACACTTGGGCGCAGCTCGCTAAACCAACCATGTCAGGTGAGTAACACTCATACCTGTATGGGGCGCGGGCGCGGCGGGCGGCCTGGCGCGGTTCCGGCTGCCACACAAGCTGCAGATAGTGAAGCCGATGGAGGGCTCGCTGACCCTGCACACTTGGGCGCAGCTCGCTAAACCAACCATGTCAGGTGAGTAACACTCATACCTGTATGGGGCGCGGGCGCGGCGGGCGGCCTGGCGCGGTTCCGGCTGCCACACAAGCTGCAGATAGTGAAGCCGATGGAGGGCTCGCTGACCCTGCACACTTGGGCGCAGCTCGCTAAACCAACCATGTCAGGTGAGTAACACTCATACCTGTATGGGGCGCGGGCGCGGCGGGCGGCCTGGCGCGGTTCCGGCTGCCACACAAGCTGCAGATAGTGAAGCCGATGGAGGGCTCGCTGACCCTGCACACTTGGGCGCAGCTCGCTAAACCAACCATGTCAGGTGAGTAACACTCATACCTGTATGGGGCGCGGGCGCGGCGGGCGGCCTGGCGCGGTTCCGGCTGCCACACAAGCTGCAGATAGTGAAGCCGATGGAGGGCTCGCTGACCCTGCACACTTGGGCGCAGCTCGCTAAACCAACCATGTCAGGTGAGTAACACTCATACCTGTATGGGGCGCGGGCGCGGCGGGCGGCCTGGCGCGGTTCCGGCTGCCACACAAGCTGCAGATAGTGAAGCCGATGGAGGGCTCGCTGACCCTGCACACTTGGGCGCAGCTCGCTAAACCAACCATGTCAGGTGAGTAACACTCATACCTGTATGCAGCATGCCGATTCTGTAACGAAATTCGTCCTCTCTATCTCAATTTGTCTAATATCTCTATAGTATTAGACAAAGAGAGATAGAGAAGACGTCAAGACTCACACTGTTGAATTTTGTTACAGCATCGACGTGCTGAATCCTCAATCAAATCCAACACTCACTTAAAGCTCTTCTATATTTCAGTACCACTCAAACTATGTATGGTTGAGTCATAATTGAATTGTATTCAAACGTTAAGACCTTATTTTTGATGCTGAGAAATTCATGGGCCAACAGTGTATCTAGCCTAATATAAAGGAAAATTTGTTTAAATGTAAATGAAAAATGGCGGATTAAATATATATGAAGGACTAGGAGATCATTTACTCCCTATACGAAAAGGGTATTAGGTGAAAAAGTTAATTAAAAAGCATACGCAAAAAATTACGTCACGATAAATTCAATATGGCGGCATATCCAAGATGTCGGATAACATTACTTGATTTGTGTAACAAATTAAAGGCTTTTTAGTAATTAAAAAAAAATTCTTTTTAAATCATTAAATCATTACTTGCAGGTTTACTGGAAGAACAAGAGGGCGTGGGTGTGCGGGGCGCCAGATCCGCGCAGGCGTTGGGCATGCGCATCTACCGGCTGTCAGATGTGGAGGAGGACGACGACATGCTGCGGTTGCCGCATTCCAGTCACATCTATACTTATACCAACAGGTACCTATACAGTTATACACCAGTCTTATGTTATACAACTACCTTATATTTTTTTATGCATGCTTTACATTAGTTATTTTATTGTTATTAGGCTTAGTAATATTCGTGAAAAATATCATGTGCGTGTATTATGTGACAATGAAATATTTTTGCTACTACACCTACTTATCTTACTTGTACCCATAAATTTCCTAAACTATTTACCACTGATATTTAAATTGCAAACGGAATTGGATATTCTTTGGATAAAGACGGTAACAAAAAATAGTACCCTCCTTCTGACGTAGTCGGGTAAAAACAAAGATGTTTCACTTATATTGAATACGCATATCAATCAAATGCATAGTTTGTATTGTGTTACGAATCATTGCTTACGCTTCTCTTTTGTTTCCTTTCGCGACAGCACGGTCTTACATCCAAACGATGGCAGCCTCGTAGGTAGCAGCGTGAGCAGCGTGTGCAGCAGCGGCATGAGCAGCCTCTCCAGCTCCGTGCTGGGCAGCGCGTGGAGCTCACGGCTGACGTCGCGCCGCTCCTCCGCCGCGGTGTCGCCCGTGCACTCGCGCCGCGACTCGCTGTGCCAGCCCCCCTCCCGCCCGCACTTCTCCCCCACCGCAACCCCCGCTAACAGCCCCCTCCTCGGCTCACCGGACTCCTCCCCGCCGCCGACCCCCCGCCCGGGTGACGCACCCCCCTCGCTCCACGCTCTCATCGCGAGCGGCACCTCTATCCTTCGACGAAGGTATCTTACCTCGCCGGCATCGGACGGCTCCCCAGCGCCGTTGGCGTTACAGACCCCGGGATCTTTATACATGGGTCTAGTCCATCGGAGCCCAATGGAGCAGTTAACTTGTTTGAAGCGAACGCTAAGATCTCCCGCCGCGGCGCCGACGGAACGCTGCGAAACTACAGACGCCCCGATGGGAGTCCCGGGCCACACGGGGGAAGGTGCGCTGGATGCTGCCGCTCTCGGTTGTGTTAATATAAACGGTAGGAGGGGTCGGGTGCGCGCGCCGCGACCCCGCACGGACTTGGGCACGGTGGGGTCGACGCCGACGAGCAGCACGCCGGCGCAGTCGTCGCCCCTCGGCACGCTCAGCACCTTTCTCTTCGGCCGGAAAGGCGGTTTGCTGTGAGGGTGCCAGCCTTAGCGACTCAGAGGTGCTTCCGTAGATCGCTCGAACGCCGCTCGCTTTGAAAACCGCCGATCGCGTTCGGAGCCGCGTAATGCAGGCCATAGACGTTTAAGCAATTTGATCAAACAGGCTGCTTCAAACAGGTTTTTTTAAATTGGCATGATCTGAGGAGCGGCACTTTCATGTAGATTTGAAGCGGTGTCAGTTTGTTTTGCTTCTCACCAATGTCTACAGACGACGCCTTAGAAATAGTCGGTTTGTTTTGAAGGCCAAGAAAAATATCTACTATATAGTGTGAAAAGTGGCTCGTGAAAAGAGACGAAAATTTGTATATGAACTTGTTCATTGACATTTGCTCCTAATGAATGAAGAAACATTTAAAGCTTTTATCGTCAGTCAGTCCTTTATTTAAAAACAAAGCCACTATTATACGAAAATCTATTTGCAATATTCACGCTCAAAGTATCTAATAAAACAAATAAAACCGTTTAAACAAGTTGAAATATTAAAATTCATATTTCTATATGCCATTTGAAAACATATTTGATTAAATTTACACACAGATCTTTTTGCCATTTTGATAAACATGTTTGAAGCAGCCATTTGATCAAATAACTTGAACGTGTACGGCCTGCTTAACGCTAAGCGATCGTACTGAATACACAGTTAAGGTGAATAGTCACAGCGGCTACTGCGTGCGAACAGTAGCAATGAAAACACGATAACTTAATTTCGCTTTACACGAGTAAAACGAACGGTATTAATTTATATTTTCAACTTTTTTATACGAAGTAGTTCCTGTTGCGATTTGCCTTGACACGGCGTAGACTTACTGATTTTTTTACTTGTGATTTAGATGTAGAGAAATTGTTTTAATCGATACAGTAGGCACAATTCGATGATCATCGATTGGTATTATTTTATGTTATGAAACTTGTATGTTTGTGATTTTTGTTTGTTTTTTTTTTATTTTAATATGTTGACGTTGTTTTTGTAGTCATTTGTATTTTTGTGCATTTATATGGATGACTTATATGAATCTGAATTTGAATTGATCTTTTGGGGAGACTTGTTTAGGTCGCCATTGTAGTAGCATTTTCAAACTAAACACATTCCTTACAGAGAAATTAGTATTAATCGAAAACGTATTACACGTCCCAAGGGAATATGATAGATACGAGAGACTCGAACTGCTGCGATGTCATTTCGGCATTAAATTAAAACAAGGTTTAAGATGCTTAAAACCAAACTAAGCGACATAATTAATAGCAATCATATTAAAAATAATGCGATATACCATCTTGTTTACATATCATAGAATTGTCCCTGAATATAATGGGAAAAGTTAGAAGTACATTTTGTTAGGATTTTTGTACACGATCTTGAACCTAGTTTTTATTTAACACTGAAATAATATACAGCGAGACTTTTTGGTGCACTAATTTAATTAATTATAATATCTTACTGACAATTATTGAAATATATATTTTGATTAATAATAATTTAATATTTTGGTTGTTTTCAAAAATGTGTCATTAAAAATATTAACTACATTAACTAATCTACTCCAATTTATATGATAACATACTTAGGCTATGATAACAATTCTTATTTTTTATCTGTTCGTCATTAATTAGCAATTCATTAATAATAATCATAAAAAATTATCACTGTAAATAATTGAATTTCCATTAATTTAGAAGAGTACAAATTATTTATGTTTATATAAAATTAGCAGTATTTGTAATGAGCATTATTAGAATGTTTTACTTAAAACAATGCTATAGTTTGATTTAATTTCGATTCTATTAACAATTGTGAGCGACATTATTTTCATTTCATTTCATTGTATTTGTTCAAATAATAGTGAATTTCTATTAACTTTATTATTAACTCAGGGTGTAATGTAAAAGTGGTGCATGCCATAGTTTAAGATATGTGAAGTTGTCCATTGAAATTGTTACTCGATTCATCGGAATGGCATACGACCGAGGAACTTTTGTTCAAAGTCTTTAACTTTACTTTTGATAGCTTTATTATTTATTTATCATTTAAGTTAAAAACAGGGAGGAGAAGTGTTTATATATTTGTATTCTAATAATCATAATATATCTCTATTAAATGTAAAATATACTTAATACCTTGTTAACTAATATTAATAATATAAATAGTTTTTCGTAGCGTCCTGTTTATTTCGTAATATCACACTCTTATCCAGTTATAAATCTGTCTTAATTTTTCTAGTGGGTTTTTCGTACACCAGTGTTTTAAAAAATCAGTTTTGAACGTTAAAGGCTTAAAAATGGTTTTAGATTAGATTTATTGATTAATCAATCATTATCATTAATCATTTTATTTCACAATTCAATCATGGCAAACTTTTATGAGAACAGTAATTTTCCGTAAAAAATTATTAAATGTAGAGAGAGAGAAAAAATGTGAAAGTTCGTTTCGATTTTGAGCGGGATGTGATATCAATCTTTAACGGGACATACGTCTCAAATTAGGGACATGGTCAGGTAACACTAGCTTAGAAATTCGGTTTTGTAAAATATATAAAGTAATAATTTGCTTTACTCAGCAAGCGTAGCGGCGCCTTCTTTTCAATTTCCATGTGAATAAAATGTATGTAAGACCCAAACAATAGGTTTGAAAATGGTTTTGACTGATGATTTTAAATTCATTTCGCGGTTGTTGACATATTAACAGGTACCGATAAAGCGAACAGATTTTATTTTGAAAATATTTCTTTTTGCAAAACCTTCACTCAAAGAGTTTGATTGCTCGGGCAAACTGGTCCATACAACTGGATTGAAATATCGGTCAAATATAATCTCGTCGTTTTAGGGCGTACTCGTTAATATATAGATATGGTTTTGACTGGATAACTTAATATTTTGTGTGTGTCCACTTCTCCACCCCTGTCGGTGCTAGGTCGCAACTATGCCAGTGAGGTTCCCCTGTGTGGTTTTAGTAATCGCACGAATTTAGTTTCTTAGCAATTTAGCAGTATCACGTAGGTTAATAGGTTATATTTGAATTCAGTTTATGCTTTAAAGGTATGTAGTGAAATCAATTAAGAGTCTACGCCAAACTTCTTTTCTGTTCTGAAGTTGCTATACGCCGATTTGCGTACGTATAATGGCCACGTAACCTTTTTTTTTTACAAATATTAATGTGTACATTGCACACAGACACCTCGTGTTCAGACTGCCTAGTGTGTAATTTTTTACAAGTTCAACGCCATTAAAAGGTGTCGCCACTTTATTTGGAATTGAAATGGTGCCATCTAGTTAAGGCGTGAGTAAAGTTTTTTATACGTTTACTCACGCTACAACTAGATGGCGCCACTTCCTTATAGATTGGTGTTACGTTTTTACACGGCGACTCTGTAAAGATCACACACCAGGCACTGAACTGAACGTATGACACATTGTAACATTATTTTTAGTAGATTAGAAGTTTGGCGTGACTTGTATACGATTTGTTGTGGCGGTAGTCAGGAAGGCTGTGAGGCGTTACATGTTGATCACGATTGTGTTTGTAAGGTTCAAGTGGTTACTTAATACAGTAAGTGCAGCACAAACTGTTCATTGTAAGGGGGTCACTTGTTGAGATATGACGATAACAATATTATTATGGATAGTAATGATTGTATTATAATAGAAATATAATTTATTCCATGATTTTTGTGTTTTATTTCCTTATTATGGTGATTTATTACTATAAGCCGCCCGCATTGGGGCAGCGTGGTGGGTGTACACTCCGGAATATCCTTATAGGTTGATAATGATGGTAATGATTGCTGTAAGTTTTTGGTATTCGCGTTATAGGAGAAGGGGCGTGGAGTTTAGATCCACCTCGCAGCAAGTTGGCGGGACACTTAAAAAGCGCTCCAAATGTTTTTGATAATGACCGGGCCCGACGGCCTAACGTGTGCTTCGAGGCACGTGAGTAACACTTCCAAATCCCCTACTTTGGGTTGAGAATTTTAACTGAAAGTTCTTGGAAGAGGAAAGAAATGCAGATTTACAAATTCCACTCAAGACTCTAAGGGCTAACGCTAAAACTCGCGCGGTTGCACGCTCGCGGGTATATAATGAAAAATAGTATGGACAGCGCAGGCGCGTGCGACGGAGCGCGGGCGCGGGTGGCGGATTGTCATCCGCGCGGCGGGCGGCGGGTACACGGCGCGGGCACACGCGAGCGGGTTTGTTTCTACAAATCAGACAGGCGCCGCTAGATGCTACGGTCACCCGCGTCGGAAGCTAGGTACAATCATGAACATCGATACAAAGCGCGTAATAATTGAGGTCCAATTTCGGCCAGTATTATAGGGTATGGCGAATGAATTATTAAATTCTCCGCTGAGTAACCTACTTGTCAAGAACGGATTATGCAGTCCACGTTTTTTCCGTTAAAAGACGTCTTTTTGCCAAATAATAAATTAGTAAATAATCCATGGTAATCTACTCGACACAACTGTACACGCTCGACATCAAAGTTATACTAGCAGCGCTAACTGAGACGGGAGCACACGACGGGTGCTCGCTCGCGGATTTGTGGCCCGCGGCCGTCGCCCGCCGCGTGCGCCAGCGCCCGCACCCGCGTGATTTTTAGCGTTAACCCTAACCCAGGATACCATGATTCGAAGTGTGGCTCCGAACCAGGCTAACCACTACTAATATTCATTCTATAGAATTCATCCGGCTATTCACAGCCATATTGGTACTGTTTTACTTAACTTAACTTATTTTACTTAACTTATTGTATCCTCTTTGAAAGTTACCATAGCAACATACTTGAAACATTGAATATTACCATAGAAACCGCATTTTGTCAAACACTTCTTTCTCTCTAGAATAAATTATTTTTTATATAAAATACCAAGTATTCTAACTCAATATGACTGAGCAAATTAAGTTTATAGTAAAAGAGTTGAACAGTAACCTGGGCAGGAACTACGACCTGATAAAATTTGATGCTTTAGATGAAAAGCAACTTTTGCAAGTGCTTCTCGACCTGCTCGTTAATTTCAACGCTGGTGAAAAGGTGAGCTGAATCAGTATACTTAATTATTTATGATATGTTAGCTCTTGACTGCAATCACACCTGATGGTAAATGATGATGCAAACAAAATTAACCCAGGCTCAACCGTTTTATAAATGCACTGAACATACAGTAAGGCTTTGGGGTTTTATCAAAACAGCAGATGCGTATTGATTTAACAAGAGACAAGTGACAGTGACAATTACTATTTACAGATAGTATAACAGTCTATGTACCACATACCACTATGCCGCGAAGGCTTATAATATAAGGGTCTGGACGAGGGTATAGTGTGATGGATTGTGAAGTGGATAAATGGACTGTTGATGATGGCTGGTTTGCGGTACAACTACAACAATGTACAATTTACTATAAGTTAAATCACCAACACATGTAAAACGGTCTACCCTCTTTCTCTTCCTCTTTCGTAGAGAAGCTTAGAATTTCAGAACCAAAACTGAGTTATAATTTTCAGCCTATTTTAAAAGAAATGATGTCAGGCCATATCTAAGGCTTCGATTGCTATAAGAGAAGGGATTTTGAGCTAATACCACGTTGTTCTAATACGAGCTTGTGGTCTAGATCAATATTTGTCACTGTAACGATCACTGTCTAGTATTTAATTACCAATAGCGTAATATCTATAGATAGATAGTTGAATTGACTAGGCATCTTACCAACAGATATATAGGTAGGTATGGTAAAATTTTGAGTCACCTCTGAAGTTGCAACAGATCAAACTGCGAGGATCTTGAGTTGCGCTGAGAACTATTTTGTACCATAAAATAAATTAAGGATAGTAATGAGGCATGTCTACGTTCAGAGGGGACTCCATGTTTGGCGCGTGCTAACAAGTAGGTAGTTCACGGATAACAATTCTATAGTTGAATTAGTAGGCATTAATAGGTAAATCCCCGGCGGTTAATAGCTAAACCTATCTCTATTCACAGCTAGACATCCGAGAAGATGACACCGAAATAGTAACAGTGCGACTGCTAGAAATGTTGAGCAGCGTCAAATACCGCCCTCCGCCGGGTGTGGAGCCTACACTTTTCAGATCGCAGCTGCTGGCCGGAGATTCGAGAACCATCCATCACGTGTTACATTGGCTTTTGTCTAATAAAGAACAAGTAAAGAACACTGCGTATCTAGCCAAGTAAGTAACTAAGTGAAGCCCTTGAGAGGTGGTGAAAGTTGTGGTAACTGTCCTTTTGGTCAAGTGATTAACCTGTGGTTTTGGCCACTTTGAAATCCGAGCTCGTACCAGGATCTAAGGGCCAAGGTCTAGATATTACTTAAATCATGATGAATTTTTCAATGACAAGTTGGTCCTTTATTGCGACACAAGATACGATACGAGTACATTTTTCAAACCATACCTAAAATTGTTCTCCTACGCGGCATTACACCGGAACTTAGTTATTTTTTTTTACTTTAAACTACACTAAAAATAATTACGTACGTTCGAAATAAAAGTAAAATCCGACAAAGATATACAAAGTATAACTTTGTATATCTTTTTAGCCCTTTTAGAAATTAAAATTTGACCTTCAGTACAATGGCGTTACTTAAGTATGACGTCACATTTAACTCTTAATTTTTAAAGTCTTATAACTTTTTATTATTTAATTAATTTAATTAGATTTTTCATAATTTTATTCGTTTTTAAATCAAATTTCAAAAAATCTATTTACTATAATGCACCAGTTTTTTGATCTCTATTTATATATATATATATATATATATATATATATAGAAAAATATGTGGCAAATATACTTCTAAAAATATTTTATATAGTTTAGTTTGTAAAGAATATTTTATTTGGTCATTACTCCCTGAATTGAAAGTATATCTGCCCTATTGAAAATATTCTGAAGCTCTTTAAAAGATTCTCCTCCCGTACGAATACGAAAAAGATAGATCGGTATGCTTGCAATATAAAGCAGCTTGGTAAAACAAGGTTCTTTTCCTATCATCATCATCATTATCAGCCCATTAACGGCCCACTACATGGCCAGGCCTCTCTCCTTTAAGGAGAGGGGATATGGAGCGTAGACCCACCACGCTGCTCCAATGAGGGTTGGCGGGCTTAGGGTGATAATGTTTCATTTATTAACTATCACCATCAGATGTTGATGACATTGACCGGGACCGACGGCTTAACGTGCTCTCAGAGGCACGACACCAACCACCACCAACTTCCCGACTCCGGGCTTGGAACGTATTGAGAATTTCATAGAAAATTGAAAAAAACTCAGAATTATTCTGTGACCGACCCGACCCAGGATTCGAACCCAGGACCTCGTGATCGAAGCCAGATAGACTAACCATTAGACCAACGAGGCAGTCTTTACCTATACTAAACTTATACTACCTAAATAAGCAAAAGGCGATCATTTCCAGGTAGACCTCTTACTACAGTACAAATTACAATATAGTAGAGACGTAAATAGCCGGATAATATAATATGACAAAAAAAATGCTGTCGTATAAAATTCAGTTTACCCAAAAAAGACTGACTTTTTCAAAAGCTAACCTCCAACTTTTTGATAGTCGATTAAAAATCTACTGAAATGTAGGTATTTAGGTTTTTTTTCTGTTTTTTTACCCGACTGCGTCAGTTGGGTTGGGACTGGGTTATGTTTTTCGAGCATATGTATGTATGTATGTATGTATGTATGCTCATTTCTTCGGCACGCGCTACAGCCTAAACGACTGAACGAATTTTGACGATTTAAGAGGTGTCGTTGAATTTGTAAAAATTGTGGTAGTATCATAGGCCATATACATTTTCAAAACGGCGGCTGTAAATGGGGGAAAAAAGGTGGGATATGTATATCTTTCTTTTATCTTAGCAATATGGGTATCAAATGAAAGGTTGTATAAAGACTATTTCAAAAAATATAAATATCATATCATGTTTATATTGCCGTTTTAACAAAAAATGGCATAAAGTGTACCGTGTCATTTCTATACCATAAACTATAACAAAAAAGTCTCAAATAAAATTATTATTATAAAAACAAAAAACCCGACTGCATAGAAGTTATGAACTGAAAAGAGAAAAACATGGATCAAAACTACATTTGTCCCCGCCTGCAGCACCATAAAGTATTTAGAATTTTATATAGATATAGTGATCTTTGTTTTTCTCTTTTCAGTTCATAAGTTCTATGCAGTCAGGTTTTTTGTTTTATACTAATAATTTATTCATTACTAGTAGGTAAGTACACCTAATGGTATATTATGATATCTAAGATAGAAGCGGAATAACTAGTTAGGAGTTGAATAGTACCCGTATCTACATCCCTTCAGTTTCTACACGATATCGTACCGGAACTCTAAATCGCTTGGCGGTAGAGTGACAACTAGCTACGGCCTCCCAACAGCTAGACCTGGACCAATTTAGGAAATCTTAATCGACCCAGCCTCCGTTTTATACATCTACTGTGCCTACCACAACGCCACGGAGGCCGTCACAACAAATTATTGAATTTTAATGAAACAGCACTGAAGTTATTATAAGTACCTACCTAACTTGTAATTGCCAAAACTGGAAAGTTAACAACTCAATACAATGTGCATGCGCTTGAATAAGTTGCGAAGCTTTATTTCGCTCTCATCAATTAGGAACTCCTAATACAATAGCCGTACGTGTCAAAAACTTTTGTTGCGGCGTTACCTCCAAGTTTACGTACTCTCTTTTATTTATGGCCGGGAGAACCGCTCACCGCAAAAAGTTTGCGTGTTCGTACTTATTTACCCAATATTTACTTAATCGACTGAGAGCTGGTGAACCATGTTTTTGTTGAAAATATTTCTACAAAAGGGAAATGGTCAAACTCGTCGCTTATATTTATCTATTTATATTGTACCAGCAGTCGCCTGCGACTTCGTCCGCGTGAAAACCCGTCTATTTTTTTATGACAGACTTTCATACGAATTTTTTTACCTATTGCTATATCTATGTCTGCTTCTGACAACACTGGATTTACTCTAATGTTTCCGGCAAGACGTTTCGTTTGACACATGATGTTTGATGTGGCGAGGTGTATCTAAGATGGCGAGTGGCGACTGCAGATTGTTTGGATAGCAACTACGGTCTGTTTGTCGGTATCATTAGTCCGAATTTTACGGATATAATTATGTTGTCGACTCGTAATCAATATTTTTTCATGTTTTGTTATTTATTTAAGGTTTCGATCAAGTCTACCGCAACCATTGACGAAATAACTTTTTATATTGCATGTATTGTATTATCTGTGACGTTGAATATAATGTCGCGAGGCACCTTTTTTAATTAAAAATTGACTTCTGCTGTCATACTTCATAGGTCCTTACAATGCCCCATGGCCTCTGAGCACATATCAGCATAGGTTCTACAAATGTTCTACGAACGTTCTACGGACGTCCTCACTAATGCGTCTTTGCTGTGATGGGTTTATCGAACCTTAGGTTAAATATTGTTATTTAACCTATATTAGATATAATATATGAACATAATACACGCAGTAGGTAGGTACGAATGGATACACAGGCTATATACGCACCAAGTCATGTAAAACACTTAAAAAGTGGTGGCTCTTATTAGTTAACTTGGAGCTAATTTTAGAGTTTATAGTTTAGTATTACTTTTAGAGTTGTTACTTTAGTTTTCTATACAATTTACATGAAGGCAGGTATTATCTACTCTACCGACTTAACACATAAATAATATCAATTATGTATATAAAAAATGTTACACTAATAATCAACCTCATTATCAGCCTATTAACGGCCCACTACAGGACCAGGCCTCCCTCCTTATAGTAGAGGGGATATGGAGCTTAAGGTTATAATGTTTCATTTATTAACGATCACTATCATGTGTTGATGATAGAGACCAGCACCGATGGCTTAACCTGCTCTCCGAGGTACCGGGTTCTATCACCATAAACTTCCGGGCCTGGAATGAACTGAAAATTTCATAGAAGTATGTAAAATTCAGATTTATTCTGTGACTCTACCCTCGATTCGAACCCAGGATCTCATGATCGAAGCCACATAGGCTAACCACTAGACCAAAGGGGCAGTCTGTTGAATCTCCTATCCGAACTGGTGGTAGAGTCTCTACTTAATAATTTTACTTTTTAGTGCTTGTGTAGATTAGTGTAAGACACTAAGGCCTGTGTGCACCAAGATTTCGGTTATCATAACCAACGGTTAACATAAGCTAAACGTAAAATTTACTGTTCACGATAACCCCTACACTGGTTAAGGACATAAACCGGCTATCTTAACCGAGGTTACGTTCTTAACGGGCGTACGGGTTGTCGTGAACAGTAAATTTATAGTAAAGTTATGTTAACCATTGGTTATGATAACCGAAATCTTGGTGCACACAAGCCTAAATGTATTTGATTGGAGAAATATATGTACTTGATTTGATTTTAATGTTATGTACTTATTTTATTACAATGTTCACTTGCTCTCTGTCTATAATTAGGTGCCTACATGGATCATGAAATATTTTTATTTTCTAGTAAAATGGAGGTCTAATGGTATTTTCAGTTGTTGAAAGTACTTTTAATAAATATTAGAAGTAACTCGCGTCCTTGCCGAAGACGCGGGTTTCGATTTCATTCATTATGGAAAATCTTGTAGAGAAAAGTTCGTTAGGTACCTATTGAAAATTTTTTAAATTGTTAACGATAAAAATAATGTTTGATGAACTTTGAACTGAGTAAGGGTGTGGTTCCATGGAAGAGATATTTTATACCTACATGATAATATATTTCAACGGGTACATGCCACGACAAAGGGTTTTTCTTTTGTCGATATTTCAATCCAGTTACATGGACCGTGGTGACGACGGGACTGAACCGTCCATTGCCGAAATGGAAATCATTGTTAAACAAAGAAATTGCGTTATATCTTAATAAATAAAACTGTAATGGTAAGACATGTAAGACCTCGGTAGGTAACAACATGGTTTTGGATTCCCTCGGAACTCGTAAACAGACTAAAAATTAATTTTTCAATAGCTCAATCCTATTTGTACATACATCCACCATCTTTCTAGAATTCAGAAGAAATTAATAAGCATTACCTATTATCTAAAATTTCAAATTATTTTAGATATCTGAAAATCCCAGACATTCCCGCCGACGTGGTCCGGAGCAATACAATTCAAGACTTGTTAGATTTGTACCAAAATTTAATTGACGAATTCAAAGATGTCCACAAAAGGACAAGAATGTTGCAGAAGGAAAATGCTTCGGAGATAATTAATGATATCAAAGAGATGGCGGTCGAGAGAGATATTGGTAATGTTTTATAATCAACTTTTATTATTAACCCTAGAAAGATAATCATATTTTATAGTACGGGAAAGATAATCATGCGTAAAATTGACGCATGTATTTGAATTAGCTGTAGGTCTAGGTTTAATAGTTTATTTCAATGATTTGTATGTTATTACTTAAGCACATATATTAGTATGATGAATAATGCAGATAATTTTTTATACTTATTTATTTTTATTTAAGAAAACAAACTTAAACCTAAACTTCTATAAATCAATGAAATTTTATAACCCTTACTCTTTCAAATGAAAACTTGCTTTTTATTGTAATAATTAATATTTTTCTTAGTAGAAAATGAACAGTTAACTTATCTTATAATTTATGAATATAAAGTTTTATAAAAGTAAGTTACAAACAGCTCTGACACATATCAACGTTATGCTCACGATATATCTCTTTCAGACGATTGGTTATTCAGTACTGTTTTGCTCTTCAAAGATTCTATTTCCACTCGGCGTCGGCTGTGGCTTCTTGAACCTCGTCTACAAACCCTTCTGTGTCGCTCTGTACGCCATCTTAACTTTTATGGTCCGCTACTCCACTTTTGGAGTTCTTGTACGGAATCTGGTCGTTACTTTGCATAAGAGCGGTCAGGATTTGGTCCTAGTCTAAATTACTACTCCCCATTGTATTATATATTAGACAAATTATATACAAAAATAAAATTATATTAATAGTTATGATAAAAAGTACTGAAACATACGAAACACAATAAAACTTTCATATAAGCCGCTGTCATAAAAGTCACACTAAAGATAATCATGCGTCATTTTGACTCACTCGGTTGTTATATTTCAAAATCGGTGGTACTTACCTTATTGACACATATACTACGTGGTAGGTCCTAGCGACGTATGAGATGTCTTAAACGCACAGCTATGGATTCACGATGATTAGAGAGACAGAGCAATTATTCGAAAACGCATGCGTCAATTTGACGCAGATTATCTTTCTAGGGTTAAGAATGTTCATAATATGATAGCATTTATTTGCTCAAATATGCTTGTTTAAGTAAACTACAAAGGCATGGTTGTCCCGAGATCATTGGGCCAGGTAGAACTATAGATTATGTTAAAAACACTGAGGATATTCCCGCAGGACAGTATGTTGTCGCTCTTGGGCATTGTCGACTACCCTATTTGTCAAGAAACTTTTTTTTCTTTGTTCTTTTTTTGCCAAGAAGCTTTTTTCTCTCTGTTATATGGTGCCATTAGTAACAATCTAGCCTACTTAATAAGCTAACCAGTAATTTAAATTTAACCAAAACTTATAACATATTCTTATGTACTAAGGCCTATGTGCACCAAGAATTCGGATATCATAACCAACGGTTAACATAACTTTACTGTTTATAATAAACCCATGCGCCGGTTAAGGACGTAAACCGAGCTTATGTCCTTAACTAAACGTAAAATTTACTGTTCACGACAACCCGTACACCGGGTACGGGTTGTCGTGAACAGTAAATTTTACGTTTAGCTTATGTTAATCGTTGGTTATGATAACCGAAATCTTGGTGCACACAGGCCTTAGTACATAAGAATATGTTATAAGTTTATTCTGAGTAAGTTTGTTCGTGTAATTTTCAAGGCAGCACTTAACACTACAGTAACATTGTTCATTATATCACTAACTCAACAGAAACTAAGTAGGCAAAAACTGTGCCTATAAGAACCTATTTAAACTTACATTAGGTACCTGTACATACATTTTGAGATATTAAATATAAACGGATTTAATTCGTACAAGCCGAAGATATGATAATTTAATAAACATAATTATACTTACAAATATAAAACTGATGATTTTTCGCGAAAGCTTTAAACACCTGTATCTTGAATTGTGTCGCTCCTACTTGTTGTTTTTCCTCATCACAATTATCAGACAATTTTTTTATGCAAGTAAATATATGTATAAATATTCCTATTAAGGTATAAACATACTCAAAAACCTAAGAAATACCTAATAGTCTGTCTAAATTGTGACCTAGTTTAATAAAAGTAGGTAGATAAACTTTAACACTAAGTACTTTGCAATACATTTCTAACAGTCACAGTTTCAAAACAAATACAGAAAAATAAGATCATTATAAAGAGTAGGTTTTATTTATGTCTCGATTAAACAAACGACTCTTTCGCAGTGATAAAGAGATTGGAAAACGTCCAAATCCACTTGGTTGACATTAGAGATAAGGAAGATTTATTGAATTTGAGCAAACTTTTGCGTATACAACAGGAACGGGAAAAGGAACTGGAGAGCCAAGTATGTGTTTTGTTATGTTGTTAAGTTTTAACAAACTACTCAGTGCCATTGGCAATGTTGCTACTGTTATTTGGGATGTAATTACCTTTTGCAGTTTGTTAATGTAATTAATAGCAGTTTGAAATCAATATGATTATTCATATCTATTTAATCTACTTGGTTAAGTGGTTTATTACATAGAGCTCTCAGAAACATACCTACTTAATTTATTAGGTTTGGGTTGGTATTAAATTATAAGTCTTAATTTATTGGGTTTATATATCTACTCATTGTTGAGAAAACTAACTGTAAAAATCAAGAAAAAAAATATAAAGAAAAATATTTTTTTTAATAACAATATTTATATTGAACGGTTCTTGGAGTACTTTCATTGCATCCCATCCTGTCAACGTTCCTGGCAGGACAAAATCCGTCGAGTCCTTAAGCTTTACATAATGATAAGTGTGCCAATTTACGACAATTTAGTTTCTAGAACTAAAGCTGTAGATATTTGGCTGACATTTTGTTGACTTTACATCAATCAACTTCAGAGCAATGATTTTATTATGGGTTTTAACTAGTGATCTCTCAAACAGAAACAAACTCATTCTCTCGTGAACGAGAAGCTTTATGTTTTTTTAAAGCTCTTCGTGTTTCGCGTTTAAAATAGATATCCTTAACGACTCCATTAATTTCTGGAAAATATTACCAAATGATATCATTTACCTTTTAGCTTTCTAATAGCCCAAAAGGCATTTAATTTTAAAGGAAATTTTACATTTACCTACTTTTAAAGTAGGTGCGTATTACTTATTGTGGCGAAAAACTTTTCCAAAAGTTTCACTCCCCGCCCGATACCGCATTTCACTCTCATAATAGAGACATTATCTGAACATTTCCCATGCGTCGAAATTTCTCTTAAATTTTAGGCTATAGAGCGTGCCAAATACAATACAAATATATACATATGTGAAAGGCATCTCAGATAGGGTTAAATAAATTAAAATAATCGAGTCATAATCACAAATTCGACCATTTATTGCAATATCGTTCACAAATTAATCGCTTGAATCATTAC
The DNA here is from genome assembly GCA_034621355.1 of Mycalesis mineus. Lineage (NCBI taxonomy): Eukaryota > Metazoa > Arthropoda > Insecta > Lepidoptera > Nymphalidae > Mycalesis > Mycalesis mineus. The sequence continues at coordinate 8,564,425 of CM067885.1, forward strand.
GCATAAATTTACAATATAGTATCACTAATAATGCTCTAATACTTTTCAATATCAATTACGCTAAAGATGAAACTTATAAAATAATGTAAGTTAGAATTATTCCAATATTCACACAAATTACGCATCTTAGATTTGACGACTCGTTACTGTCTGTCTTTTTTAAAAATATGGCGGCGGCTGACCCACAGACACTCTCGAACCATGAACAACATGAAAGTACGTAAAACAGAATGACAGATAAAATAAGGTTGAGGCACGAATGAATATGGTGGTGTTACACATACAAGTTTAATAGGACGATAATATTTTCCACTTACATTATGGTAACTGAAAAGCTATCGCCCATAAGCAGAGCAACACGTTGCAGGTACAGGTCTCACAAAGTGTCGCCGCGTGTCCATCAAGAGGTGTGGATGGAGGTCAAATCTCGTTTCTTTCAAACCTCGACTTAGTTGGTTGTCGAGGCAATGAATAATTTTAGTGAAGAGCTCTATTATAAAACTTTGTAGCTTCATCCTCAAATATTTGCCAGCTAGAATAAATATAAAGTAGCGGTATATCAAATATTCGAGTATCTAAATATGCATATTTGACAGTACAACATGCAGCAGTCGCAGCTGAAAACAGCCTCCGAGCAGCTGAAACGTTATTTGAATGTTATTCACGGCCAGAGCGCCACGCCCAAGACGGTTTCAGATGTTATTAAACATTTACAGGAGGAAATTCAGGTAGGCTTACGTTTTTCGCTGTTTAAATAAATTTAATGTTTCCTGGTTACATAATGATGTTTTGTTAATCTTGTGCAAATATTTTATCTTTATTTACCTACTCCTTTACTTAATGTACTTACTTACTTTATATATTCTTTGGCACCAAAATTGCTTTCATTAATTCGTTATTTATTGCATTCGTTAGGTTTGATAATTTTTTTCCTCTTGACGATAGGCACTACAATATTGTCTAGCCAGTTTTTTTTCCGCTAAAATGTGTTCCTAAACCAGGATTTAGTCTAAAGTGTTAGTGAAATAGAGTATTATAGTTTCCACCATAAGTTTGTCTATTTCGTAGAGATCCAAAACGATCATGTAGCATGTTGCATAATATAATTACTTTTTATAAGACGTAGACACATTAGACACTCAAGACGGAGGTCCTGGGTTCGATTCCCGGCTAGGCTGAATAAGTTATTCGTAATGGACCACCAAGCAATTTAGCTTTTCAGTAAGATGGTAAGGAAAATTCGTTATTGGTGTGGATATCATCCTACTCCAAACAAGTAAGTCAGCTTCTTTCTTAGTTTGCATCATCACTTAAGTTAGATTGCAGTACCATACAAATTATAAAGGAAAGAAAGAAGGTATAATATGAGGTATTTATTGAAATGTAGCGGGTAGTATTTTTTAGAAAACACTAATGTAGTAAGAGTATATTATCTGTAGAATGGTGAAATACTATGTAAATATGTAAACATAAACCAATAATCGCTTTGTTTTAGTTGAACAGTTATTTAATGAAAGAAAAACTACCGCAAGAGAGCAGCAGCCTTCAAAAAGAACTGAATATTATGCAAGCGATTGCGACCGAGGAACATCCGACACGATCTGATGTTATTACAGTTCAAGATAAGGTATATATTTATGTATTTTTTTAACCAGTAAGTCTATGATGCGGACGAAGAGATGTACTGCGTAAACAAAATACATGCAGTTGCCCAGTAGCGCACACTTTCACTACAAATGGTACGCCCATATGTTTCTTGAATATATTTTAGTTTTGATTTAGTTTAATTTCGGAAGCCGGTTTGACTAGTGTTATACCTAATTAGAATAATCAATAGTCAAAATTTCTTTACTCAGTGAAATGTTTTAAATTATTTTTAATCGTCAATATGTAACTGTAAGATTACCTATTTAAGTAACAATGTAATGGTGATTATTTAGCGTCGCATAGGAACGTCAGCACAACAGAAACACTTATTAGTGGGATACAGATGGAGACATCGAAAAAACCTTATAAAAACCGTTTCTTATAGCAACTGTTCGCAGAGACACAGATGATAATTAATAAACATGTTTCCGTTTTTCTGACAATCTGTGTACTTAGTACAGAAAAGAAGAATTTAGAACGAAGAAGAAAGTTTAGAGCAAAGATGAATTATAATTTGGCTAAAATAATAATAATATTAAATAATAAATAAATAAATATTATAGGACACTTACACACATCGCTATATAGCCCCAAAGTAAGCGTTCTCGTAAGTAGCTTGCGTTATGGGTGCTATGATAACTGATGAATATTTTTTTTATATATATTATACATATATACTTATAATATATAGATAAACACCCAGACACTGTAAAACATACATGCTCATCACATAAACATTTTCCAGATGTGGGAATCGAACCCACATCCTAGGACGCAGGGTCACTACCCACTGCGCCACTCGGCCGTCAATAATAATCATTTATTTGCCATAAACATGGGTACAAATCGGTAACATTTATGTATAATTATACAACCAAGCATGTTTTACCATAAAGGCGTGCAAAATATTTCAAAATTAAAAGATAAATTACAAAATAATTCATACAATATATTAAACACAGATAAAAGAAAATTTATGCTAATATTAAAATAAGGCCTTAAAAATAGTATGTCATTAGTGTTTTTATTAGTTAAATTTTTGTTAGAAATAGTCGTTAACGTCATAAATGTTCGCATTAATAAGTTTATTAAAAATATAATTTTTGAATTCAGTAAAAGTCAAATTTTTGATCCTGTCTGAAAAATAAAATATATACCTACAAAGAACTATTACAGGTAAAATTGAGGAGATGTTATATTTGTAAAACATGTATTAGAAATAAAACATTATTGTTTGTATCGTTTGTAACAGTATGCCGATTCTTGAAGCAAACGCATCATACGAATATCTCGTCGATCAGCCCACATTCAATTCGACTGTCACTCCAATACGACAAAATTAGATTAGAGAATTCTGATTTTTGTTCCAACCGTTGGACATCAGCTTCAATATTGACGTGAACGCAACGATGCGAACGATACTTTACATTTATGTGAACATATTTAAAAATTGCGTTTGACATTTTATTTTCATTTCGCGTAATGGTAGATAATAATACCGTCCAAAGTTAGAAGATGTAAAACGGAATGCGAACACCGGAAATAGCTATATTCATAAAACTTTATCACTTCGTTGTCGATTTGTGAAGGGAAAATTCGGTTTCCTCGAGAATGTGCTGTTCTATATGTACCTATTGTTGTACATTTGACCTGCTATGATACTTTGCCATTAATGGATGTTATCTTTATAATGGACTATATTTTATAATCGTTCAGTAAAAACGAATAAAGCTCCATCAACTTGAATTTTTAACCGACGAAAAAAAACGGAGGAGGTTCTCAATTCGACACGTATATTTTTTTTTTTTTTTTTTTTTTTATATGTATGACCACGCATAACCGATTTTGATAATTCTTTTTTTATTAGAAAGGGCATACATCCAAGGTGGTCCCATTGTCCGCATGTTAGGATCTGATGACGATATCCTGGGGAAATTGAAGGAACTTTTCAAATTTTGGAGGCACGCTTACAGCGATTTCGGTTTTTGTCTCGGTATCAGTAGCTTTTTGGCTACTAGTGCCGTATAATATACTATGACAGTATAGCACGAGTATGTTACGTGGCGATAAATCACTAAAAAGTAAGAAATAAAACTTTTTAACAAAAAATAGAACCGACTCAAAGCGCACTAAAAAGTAAAAAATAACTGTGTCATTTAGTTGCTTTAATTTACTTAAGCATATCTAGGAGTCGGTGCCAGCCAAGGTTTCTACTTTCAAGGACGTAACCTAGAACCCACAAACTTCTTTACTACGTAAAATAAATGTTCCCTTAAATTGCTGGCACCGACTTCATAGATATGCTTAAGTAAATTAAAGCAACTAAATGACACAGTTATTTTTTACTTTTTAGTGCGCTTTGAGTCGGTTCTATTTTTTGTTAAAAAGTTTTATGTCGACATAAAAAGTGCAAGCTTTAAATTTTTCTCTACTAATGAATGAAACTTAGAGAGAGCCAAGTTGCATTGAACAGCGTAATGGACCTTACGTCCCTAAAGTCACTCTCCCATATTTGACTGTAGATTTTAATGGCATGCTACAGTCAAAAATAGGATAAAAGAAGGTCTTTGGAGCTGAGAGATAAAGATAATAAAAAGAAAGCATAGCCTTATAAAGGGATGTCAATAAAAGCTTCTTTTTCCTGAGTATTTTTAAGTTTTTATAGCACATTTGTAATTTGTTGTCACAGATTATAATTCACGTCACGCATTGTAATTCGGCTAAAATAGAATGTACACTTAGATCTATTATAGGTACCTACATTTTAGAAATAAAACATCGTCGTCTAAATCGCTTGTCGATTTTTGAAAAAAAAAACTCACCATAAGAATATCTCGTCGATCATCCCATCTTCAATTTGACTCGCAGTCCAATATGACAAAATGTGATTAGAGAATTCCGATTTCTATTGCATCCACTGTGCAACCGTTAGACATCGTCTTCTATATTGACGTGAACGCAACGTTGCGAACGATACTTCACATTTGTGTGAACACACACGATTTTCGAGTTTTTATAGCACATCTGTGACAACAAAGCAGCAAATGCATAAAGTTCTAAAAGAAGAAAAGTAAAACTGTGAAATATGTATTTTAATTTTCAAATTAATATTTTTTAAAATACTACAATCATTTACAATCTATTTTCACTGCGTGAGAATACTTCGTGTAGCCTACCTGAATATGGTCAGAAACCATTACATTCGCCGCTGCTAAAAATTTATGAACAAACTATCTATAATACAAACACGTCTGATATACTTTAATTTCTCAAATCAATAATATTGTCCCAGATAGCGGCTGTCAACAGTGAAATAGAGCAACTCGTGCAGCGTCGATTAGCGGCGTCGGACCCCCAGGAGGACAAACTGGCGCCGTTCCGTCAACAAGCGACAGTCATACGGCGCAACAAGGAAGCTAGCGCCGCTCGGGTCCACGAACTGACGGCCACACTGAAGGAACACGAGGCTACGCTGGCGGATCTGCGCTCTCAGGTTACACAGGATTGTTTTGAAATACGTTATGAATAAATATTTGTAGAAACAGTTGATTGAAGCAGGTCCTTTTATAAAGCAATACGAAATCCAGCGCTGCCCGGGTTCACGAATCTCAAAGATTAGAGTTATACTATTATTAGGTATTTTTTCCCGCGGCTTTGCTTATAACGACTTTATTTATCCCCGACATTTGTAGGTACTTTATCTTTATGCTAATAAACCATTTATCCCGTTATAACGTGTGTGCGAAATTTCCATTATGATTCTTTGAGTAGTTAATAAGTGAAAATAAACAAACTCAGATATACATTTTTATCGAGAATATTGAACCGATCGTTGGTCGTTTAACAAAGAAAGCAAACAGCTTACAAAAAATTTAATACATTTACAGTAGGTAGGTAATAAATTATAATCGAGTTCAATTTTCTACAATAAACTGGACAAGCGCGAGTAGGATTCGCGTAGAGGTTTCTGCAGTCGTTTAAAAAATGCTTTGTGCATTTTAAAACTACTTAAGTTGTATACATAAAACTTTTCTTAGTAGTTTTATGTAGGCACTAATTTCTAAATTTTATTTTAAATTTTATTATCAGTAGTTTTTAATTAATGCCCATATGTATATGTATAAATACAGTTTTGAAGTATAAAAAAGTAAAAAAAAAATTATAAGCCACATCAAACGTATCTAAAAAAGGTGTAAATACATTTTTTATTAATTAATGCTTATTATATCTGACCGTAGGTGACGTTTGTGCTTGATGTGCTAGGACGTACGACATGTGTGTTTGTAATTTCACCAACAGCAATATCCGCCACACCAGAATACAGCATTTCTGGAAGGCAGCAGTAATATTTGTGACCGAGTACCTGCTCTTAAATCTACATAATCGTCTAATAAACAGGGGATCGTCTGTTAAAAATTGCTTGCAGCAATAAGGCCGCCTTTGTATGTTAAACTAGAATTCTGTATTTCAATGTGCGTATTATTTTTATCGTATGTACAAAACATATTTCTTCTTCTTCCCCTGGTGAACTTAACAACAATTAAGTGGCTGTGATCAGGGCCGCGCCAACCCCCCACAGCGCCTGTGTGCGAAACCTATGAAGCGCCTCACCTTGCACACACTTTCAATTTACTGATTGTTTAATGTTTTGGCACTCTCGTGTCTCAATGTCGCGGAATCCCCGTGACCCTACCCCGCTTGCGTCGCACGCATAACGGGTTACATTCATAACTCATTCAAACAAACTCACGGCGGTTCTTTTGATTTTAACTGAGCTCGTAACTATTGTACACTAAAGCCCAAATTGTAAAATGAAACCACACACTTGAGTATGATCTTAGAAGGCTTGTATAATAAGAGCATTATAATTATTTTGTTATATACAAGGCATATGTTGCGCCTATTGTACCTGCTTACTCATCGATAGTCTACCACAATATTATGTTGTTGTGTAACAAAAATAATTTCGATGGCGGCGCCTCTATTGTCTTGGCGCCTGTGTGCGCCGCACATTTCGCACATAGGGGCGGTTCGGTCCTGGCTGTGATTTACAAACATACACAAGTGATCCTAAACGAAACCCTTATCCACAGGTTCAGTTTTCCATTCAGGCGTGTGGAACTTGTACTTTTGCCCCAATTGTTTATCCACGAGAAATGATCTAAAGGAGCGCTAGACTATAAATTCTATTTTGAAGGCCATCTTTTACCAATATTTGATAGAAACGATTATGTTTTCGAATATTTTATTTTAAAATAGCTAAGCAAGTAGAGGGACCGTGGTCACACTAATAATTTATACCTCCTCTATAAAATTTGCCGTGCTGGACAAAATACATGCTTTGCTTTACTAAATACTAAATAGAACTATTAGTTTATTAGGCTGTTACTTAATTAAAGTAGATTATGTATGAAAAGAAAGTAATTTTATTGTAGGTAGGAATATTTGTAGACATTTATTAGGATGATAGAAAACGTCCTTTGAAACTGTATTGTGTGTTTGAAATGCTACAAATTAAATGTTTAGAAGTAATTGAATACATTAAGTTAATACATTCTATACCTACCTACATTATATAATTTCCTATATGCTGTATTATGCCTGTGACATTGAGACTTGACACAGTTTATTGCTAAGACGTTAGTTAAGAGTAGATACTCGGTAGTTCCATTAGTGTGCATTGTTTTGACCCCGTTTATATCGCTTAGTTCGTAAAACGAGAGACTACGCTGTTTTTTCATTGTAGAACTTATATTCTACATAAAATATATGTAGTAAAGGAGTATAAATTGACTATCATTTTCTACATTGAGCAAAATACATTGAGAATGTACAGAACACCCCAACGCACATTTTACTTCGAGATCGGAGCAATCTCAAGAGACGTTGAGATGTGTTTTCTATTATAGTCGAACGTTGACGAATCAACATCTACATGTTGCAAAAATTTATCAGGTTTTCGTAGAAAATAATAGAAATATTAAGAGTTGACTGTGCATAACAAATCGGGAAAGCAATAAACCTGTTTATAAAATATAAAATAAGATATAAGAAGAGCATATATTACAGCGTATGGTAATGAAATTTCAATAAAAATGTTTAGGTAATATTAGTCAACACATTTCTTATATTTTTCGTATCACTCATTGTAATGTTAATGAGTATTGCTCCGCGTCTAACGTGTCTACCTAATACACTCATTAGGAAATCAAGAAAAAATAATATAGAACCTCTTTTTCAATTCCCGCAACATTTTACTTATTTAAACTTTCTTAAGAACGATTGAGACTCTTAAAATTTTACGATGGAGAAGTTTTATTGACAATTTTATTGTCAAGACTTCGGTAAAAATGACTTTCAAGCAATTAATACTAAGGACGCTGGATTTTTTCACATTCATACTTTGACTTCTATTACTGAAATGGTTTCTCAAATAATCGGGTGCGCCGCGACGATCTGATAAGATATTTTTCCCATTTCAAGTAATCGGTCATTATGTCGAAGCGTCGGGAGATTTGGCTCAGATAATTTCTTTGTGATTTCCTTTAGATTGACGTTGAGCCAAATCTTTGATCGTGATTGGCTATTAAGATAACGACATATCTGTATCAATCCAGTTAAAAAACCAGAATAAAATATAGCCGAAGTCTAGCCACTTGATGTATTGTGCAAACGACAAGTACGGATGATTTTATACTAATAGAAGCTGATTGACGATCTATATACTAAACTCGAATATGAAATCATTGACTGCTCATAAGGTTTATTTTGTATAATGTGGTTTCATTTTAGGTGAAGCAGCTACTTGGCGACATCGTCCTCAGAGGTGAAGAGTTGAAAAAGTACGTCAATACGTTAAGAACTAAAAGTACTCTATACAAAAGACAAAGAGCAAACCTTTCAACGTTTAAGGTTAAAAATTTGATTTAATTCGAATCAAACTACATGATATCACTTTAAAAATAATATAGTAGGAATATGAATATTTAATAAAAGAACAACTTATTATTTAGGTGGAAGCTGGTGTACTTACGAGAACATTACACATTTTGAATACTAATGACCCTACCATTGAAATGGCTTTGGTTAATCACAAGAAAATGAAAATCGACGATGACGAAATTGCAGAAAAAGGCCAAGATAGAACTGCTGATCTCGCTAAAAAATCATTGCACGATTTATCACAGGTACATAATCTGGATGATCTATTATAATTTGTAAGTGTAAGAGGGGGGGGGGGGGGGGTAAATGAGTAGCATCTAATAAGATTTTTGCATTTCAGCATTATTTGTATATTTCCTTACAACTCCCAATCCTTGAAGAGATATCCTTATGTGAATAAAAAAGGATAATCCGGAAGTGGGTATAATTCAGTGGGTATAATTAATGGGTTTTTGTTTCTTTTTTAGCTTGTGGCACAAACGGCTCAAAAACTATCGCAAGTCCGTCAAGAAATTCAGCCGTTGGCGGATAAAGTTAAACCTATAAAACAGGAGTTTCAAGAAATACAACAGCAATATGAACAAAAGAAGCGCGTGTACGAAGCAACGTCCATTAATATATCGTCGCAAATGGAGCCAATAAAAAATAGAGTCAAAGAGTTGACCGACCAGTTGAATAATAAAGAGGATGAATGGAAAAACTTACGGCAAAAAATTACAAAGGCGGAAAGTTTGCAAGAAGTCGTTATGTTCGAAATGAAAAACTCTATGCAATCGCCAAGAAAACCGTCTAAAATGGAAGCTTTAAAGAGAAGGGTCAGTGATTTGGAGGAGATTGTGAAGAATTTGGAAGAGGTGCGTTTGGTTTTTTAATTAACACAGTTTTCGTGCATAATTATCTAAAATAATATTATTAGGCTGAAGATTTTCATCATCTTATAATGTATTGGTTCAAATTAAAAAAATATTTTAATTATTGTTAGCCCACTGACCAAGGTAGACTATAGATTATAGATAAGGCTACAGCGATAATTAAGCTAGTTTGATAAGACATTCTGGAATATAATATAATTTCATACATATCTAAACGAAGGTCTTGTTGAATGAATTACAATCGAAGTTCATTATCATACCGAAGATTCAAATTAAATCATGCAAATCTACAAATTGAACTCCTAACGATTCGGGACGATTCATTTGATTTTTTAGAACATAATGAATATAGAGAAAACAATAAAGATGTTTCTTAAAGGTGTAAGTTCGTAGCCGACCGCAAACGACGACGTGTCGCAACGACATTACTGGTTTCTATGTATTTATATGGGAAAGACGTGTCGCTCCACGAATCCTATTTCAAATGCAGTCAGCTACGAGCTCGCATCTTAATAGATTTAGTTTTTTCTTATTTTTTTTATTTTTTATTGCCAGTATAACTTTTTCGTTTATAATAATACATACTCACTGAATTGTTTTCTTCGTGTTTTAAGCTAATATTTGTATGTGAATTAGACATAAGTTAGATTAAGAGAGGAATGTGCAGTGCTCAGAAAAGCCGACAAGAGCTTACGAGCACCAAGCTGTATATATAAAGATTGTATGTGTTATGATAAATAAATAAATAAATAAACCTTAAGTAGCAAATAATATTATTTTTAGGAGCAGCGGACTATCAGTTCTCGACAGGGAGCGGTAGAAGAACAAACGCGACTGTGGCAAAATACATTGCAATTGTTGCGTTGCAAACTGAAGGCGCGAGACGAGCCAGCTACAAGACAGGAGCGAATGCATATTACACAACAAACTCAAATGTTGACACTAACTTAAACTTCACTATTGTTTTAGCCTCGAAATCTCTACGGTTAAGAGGTCGAACACAAAACTGAGGGTTTATGGGTTCGATCCTCGCCCCCCTGGACTACGTTTATCAGCGCCTGCAGCACCATAAACCATATATAGATAATATAGTGATCCTTGTTTTTTCTCTTTTCAGTTCATTATTTCTAAGCAGTCGGGTTTTTTTGTTTTTACAATAATAATTAAATAAAGAATAATTGTATTAAAATATAGAAAGCAGTATTGTTTTTCGATTTTATGCGCCTATTATTCACGCATTAAAATAGGTTCTCTTAAAAACACGACACTTTAAACCTATTGTGTTTTAAGCGTAAGTTCCTAATTGTATTGAAAAAATACTGTGTATTACATGTAGCAGATGAAAATAAAAACTGCTTATAATTAATTTTGTAAAGTTTATTTTTACTCTCTACCAATTACGTAAATGAATACCTATTGTAATTTCAATAAATGTTAACTTAATTGAGGTTAAGGGATATTGTACAAGGTCTTCTATATTTAATTGAGGTTTGTCGGTATGCCAAAGGGAAAAGGTTATTCCAATAGCGGCGGTATATTTTTTCTTGGAAATAACTAATCGAGGAGGAATGATTTTATTTCCTGCCTGGAAAATACGTTTCCTACGTAATACCTTTCTCGTGCGGTGTTGATGTCAAACTCAATAGAATTTGCAATGCAGATTAGTTTCGTGATATTCTCCGGTATACTGTATGCTGTTTTTAAAATTGCAACTGAAAATTTTTATGAAATTAAATTTTAATTTTTCGAGCATTCCTGCACAAGTTTTAGTTAAAATGAAATATGTTCCAAAAACCAGTGTTTCATTTGTTTATTTCTTTTTCATTAATCCAGAGAAAGTTTTGGGTCAACGAGCACCTCCTACCATAATTCAATTCAAGTTGATGAATAATAAATGACGTCCTAGCAAATAGGGACAGTTAATCCGAGTGCGTATAATACAGCTGAACTTAAATATAACTGTTCAACTTTGGGATTAAAATGTTCGCTTAGAATAAGTTGGAAATCGCGGAATCTCGAATCTAAATTAACTAGAAGTTTCTCGTGCCGAATTTATATTCGTAATTTAAACTCAAAATATGTTTTATTCAAATAGGCTTTGGACACAAACTGTTTTGTATCGTTAACTAAGTCATTATGTTGAGAAGGAACCAATTTAGAGTAAATTGTTGGGACGTCGACTCGAATCATCTCAGTTGTGTTTTGATGTAATTTGACATGACTGTTTTTCTTTCTTTGTATAGCGCGTGACTTTAACGTTTCCATAAAGTAGTTTAGGAAAGTCATAGTGATAACAAGATCGGAGATATAGTTTTGATGTACAACCTACCTTTGACGACCTCCGTGGCGCAGTGATATGCGCGGTGGATTTATAAGACGGAGGTCCTGGGTTCGATTCCCGGCGGGGCTGATTGAGATTTTTCTTAATTAGTCTTGGTCTGGCTGGTGGGAGGCTTTCGCCATGGCTAGTTACCACCCTACCGACAAAGACGTACCGCCAAGCGATTTAGCGTTCCGGTACGATGTCGTGTAGAAACCGATAGGAGTGTGGATTTTCATCCTACTCCTAACAAGTTAGCCCGCTTCCATCTTAGATTGCATCATCACTTAACATCGGGTTTGATAGCAGTCAAGGGCCAACTTGTAGTCATTAAAAAAAACATAAATGACATCTGAATTTTCATCCTTTAGGTACTACATATACATATTTACTGAGTGTAAGAGAAATAACTAAAACTTAAAACCAGTGATTCAGTACATGATTCTAAGTTTCTCAGCGTTGGAAATTTTCGTCACCTATTTCTTCATGATCTTGAAAAAATCTGCTGCTGTTAGATATAGTTTGCGGAGTATTGTTATCCCAAAATCGGTAACTTCTCAATACCGACGTAAGTTGATTTCAATATATTGTTCTAAACAATTATTGTAGCTACTTTAGGAGATTTTTGTTGTCTCGGTATAAGAGAAATACCACTACTTCGTCACAAGATTACTAAAAATACATACTTCATTAACTTGACATTTAGCATACTCATTTTTCGACGACCACGGGAACGGTATCTAAGTGGGTAAAACCGAGAGGCAAACTAGACCACTAGCTAAAGGAACAAAAATTTCGTGTGTGGACTGATGTATGTGACGCATTGCGGGGGTACATCTCCAATTAGTTCGTTCGTAATGAAAACGGACATACACTGGCTGACACACTGAATTTTTATTTTTTTTATATGGAAAATTAGCCAGTTTCCGAAACAACTATTTTTTTTTTATCGACTACAAGTTGGCCCTTGACTGCTACCTACACCTGATTTCAAGTAATAAAGTAATCTTAGATGGAAGCGGGCTAACTTGTTAGGAGTAGGACGAAAATTCACACCCCTTTTGGTTTCTACACAACGTCATACCGGAACGCTGAATCGCTTGGCGATACGTCTTTGTCAGTAGGGTGGTAACTAGCCACGGCGAATGCACCACCAGCCAAACCAAGACAAATTAAGAAAAATCTCTATAAAACCCGCCGGGAATCGAACCCAGGACCTCCGTCTTATAAATCCACCGCGCATGCCACTGCGCCATGGAGGTCGTCAAACGATTGGCCACAGCTTGTTAGCAATGGCTCCTTACGATAGATATATGTTTTATTTCGTATTCAGTTTGTGCTAATCTTTTGGGGCTCCGTTGCCGAATAGCAAAAAATGGAACCCTCATAGATTCGTGCAGTCCGTCTGTCTGTCAGGATATGTCGCAGCCACTTTTTTTTAAAATTATAAGAACTACACTTTTGAAATTTGGTAAGTATGCGAATAATATAATTTGGTAATAGATGATCAATTAAGTAGTTTTTTAAAATTATCATAATTTTATTACCCTTTTCCTCATGAACGGAACCCTCGGTGCACGAGTCCTACTCACATTTGCCCGTTTTTTTAGCTTTACGTACGTAAATATTGAAATCGTTAAAATGTAATATTACGAGTAACTTAGTGACAATTTACGTAAATTGATGTTGGCGGGTCAAAGGTTAAAGGCTTACTTATTACTCAGAAAGCCGTAGAAAAGTTTAAATTCTGCGGGAAATGTCAAGAAATATTCGATTAGTCGTAGTGAACTTTTATCGCTTAATAATCATTTATTAAAAGCTTAGACTGACCATGCATCATTTTCAGCCTATTAACGGCCCACTACAGGGCCAGGGCTCTCTCCACGTAGGAGAGGGGATATGGAGCGTACACCCACCACGCTGCTCCAATGCGGGTTCGCGGGCTTAGGATGATGTTTCATTTATTAACGATCACTATCAGATGTTGACAATAGTGACCGGGACCGAAGGCTTAACGTGCTCTCCGAGGCACGGGGGTGTAACACCACCAACTTCCAAACTCCGGGCTTGGAATGTGCTGAACATTTCATAGAAGAATGAAAAAGCTCAGAATTATTCCGTGACCCGACCCAGGGATCGAACCCAGGACCTCGTGATCGAAGCCAGATAGGCTAACCACTAGACCAACGAGGCAGTCCATGCATGTCCTTAACTAATTTTTTTAATGATGTAAGCTAGCGCATGATAGTAATCACACCTCGTGTTAAGTGGTGATAAAACCTATTGTAGAACACGTTTCACTTTTTTTCATATCTATACTAATATTATCAGGGATGTGATTCATTTGAAATACTTCTATTTAAAATGCAAATACAAAATGCAAAATACCTATTTTGTATTTTACATTTAAATGCTTTTTAACAAAAACATTTTGTATTTTATTTGAAATACCTTTCGCGATGTATTTTGCATTTTTTAAATTAATTTCAAAATGCAAAATACTTTGTGATTAAGTTAGTAATAAAAGAGAATTGTAATAATCTATACTTATAATAAAACTGTAACAGGTCCAATTATGTACCTTGAAGATATTTTTGAAAATTTTATTAGAGGGCACTATATAATCAATATAAAACCCATCATTGAATCAATACTGTCCGTCTGTCTGTCTGTACGGATTTTTGTCGGCCGCGATTCACGCTAAAACACTGAATGTATTAAAATGAAACTTGGCACGTTTGTAGTTCATATTTTGTTAGGTATTGCATAGGATACTTTTTGTCGCGAAAGTTAAGGTAGAAGGGTTTGAAACTTTCTATGGAAAGTCTTTTATTTTTCTGTAAATCTGAAAAGTATTTTGCATTTTGTATTTAAATGCTTTTATGGAACCATTTTGTACATCTCTGAATATTATAAATGTGAAAGTAACTCTGTTTGTTTGTTACTCAATCACGCCTAAACTACGGAACCGATTTGGTACAGAAATGATTTATAGCTTGAGAAAGGACATAGGTTATTCTTTGTCGAACTGTCATAAAACAGAATTTTTGAGGGACGAAGTGACGGGCGTCCGCTTGTCCTAAATATAAGTAAGTACTCGTAGTATAAAACAAAGTTGCTTTCTTCCTCTGTACACTTAACATATTTTTAACTGCGTCGTCATCATTATCAGCTTATTAACGGCTAAAGAGTCAGGCGTCCCTCCTTGTAACAGTGGGGATATGGAGCGTAGAACCACCACGCTGTTCCAATGTGGATTGGCGGGTTTACGGTAATAATGTTTTTTTGACTACTAACTCCGTGGCGGCTTTGACGACCTCCGTGGCGCAGTGGTATGTGCGGTGGATTTATAAGATGGTGGTCCTGGGTTTGATTCCCGGCGGGGCAGATTGAGATTTTTCTTAATTTGTCTTGGTCTGGCTGGTGGGAGGCTTTTGCCGTGGCTAGTTACCACCCTACCGACAAAGTCGTATCGCCAAGCGATTTAGCGTTCCGGTACGATGTCGTGTAGAAACCGAAACCGGATTTTCGTCCCACTCCTAACAAGTTAGTCCGCTTCCATCTTAGATTGCATCATCACTTAACATCAGGTGTGAATTGTGATAGCAGTCAAGGGCTAACTTGTAGTCTATAAAAAAAAACTGATTTTATTTTGGCTTTTATTAAAAATGTAGATATTTCAAGATGAAGAATTATACGTTTTATTTAATAAAGAATAATCATTTCCACGCAGGATTTACACGCGCACTAGTTTCAAATAACTCTATATCATAGACGGTACAATAAGGTTCAAGCGGTACAAGGTGAGAAAAGCCTTGAGTTGATAATTGTAGTAACAGGTGTTATAAACTGAAGAGCCTCCACCGTTCAGTGTCCTAGCTCCGTATCAACCTTGACCTTCTGTTGTACGGCAATCATTCATTCCCGAACAAAGAGCGGGTAAATATTCAAATGAGGCTTTCCAAAACTAGCCCGTCGGTGGGTGCGGACTGCATAATAACATAATTTGCATACAATTTTTACGTACAATTTGGCCGCGTACCTAACAACAATTTCGAGCGAAATTGCCAGAAGATTATTTTTCTTTTGACCATATTTTTCTTACAAAACCTTCTTCTAAAATGTAGTAGAACTTGTATAGACAATATTGCTCATAATTATAGGGGAGCAAAAAGTGAATTATTGGAACTAGCCTTATCAGATCATACCGCCCAACTCTTGCAATGTCCATCTAGGCATAGACTTAAGTTACCTTTTTGGTTTTTACAAAGACGTGATCTATGTAAAGATAATGTTGACAAATTTACTGCTTGCATCTCTGCTCTCACTTTTAGTGATTGCTATAATACTACGGACGTGAATATTGCCTATAGCACATTTTCTGATTTATTCAAAATGTTCTATGATCTGTGTTTTCCTGTTATAAAAATAAAAATTAATGCTATCAGAAGGCCTAGATGGATAACCAAAGGTATCAAAAAGTGCTCTGCTCGTAAACGGGAAATGTTGTGGAACTACAGGAAACGTCCTACTTTAGAAAACAGAAATAAATTTAAGACTTACTCTAAGCGTTTAAGAAAAATAATAACGTTCACTCGACAAATACAAAATAGTTATACAATAAAATCTGCGCGAAATAAATCTAAAGCTTCTTGGCGAGTGATACAACAATCACAACCTGTTTTTCCTAAACCATCTATTGACAAAATAAATATCAATGGTAATACTATAACAAATATACAAAGAATAGCACAGAATTTCAATGATTATTTTATTAATACTGTTAAAAGTAGTGTCGCGAAACCGTATAAAATAAAAAATAATAAAAATAATTCAGTATTTTTTAATCCAACTAATATCAATGAAATTATTCGAATCATAAGCTCTCTTAAAAATACAAAAAGCACGAGTCATGACGATATATCCACGACAGTTATAAAACGCGTAGCATATGTGGTAGCTCCGATTCTATGTCATATTGTTAATTTGTGTATTTCCAGTGGAACTTTCCCAGATCAATTAAAGATCACGATAGTGAAACCTCTTTTTAAGAAGGGAGATAGAATGGACGTAAAAAATTATAGGCCAGTTGCATTAGTGTCAGTATTTTCAAAGATAATAGAAAAAGTTATATATGATAGGCTTTATGACTTTTTTGATAAAAATAATTTGCTATCAGATGAGCAAAGAGGCTTCCGAAGAAAAAGCGACATTAATATAGCAATTTACAATTTTTTAAATACAGCAATGTCAAATGTAGATCATAAGAATACGGTTTGCACATTATTTATGGACCTAAGAAAAGCGTTTGACCATGTAGATCATAGAGTACTATTAGAAAAATTATATGACTATGGTGTTAGAGGCAATGTTAACGAATTAATTAAAAGTTACTTAAGTAATAGAAAGCAATATACTGTGATCAATAATATTAATCAAAACAGCAAGAATGAAATCATTTACAAATCTAATGTAAGTTCAGTAAAATATGGTGTTCCTCAAGGCAGTGTATTAGGTCCCCTTTTATTTATAATATATATTAATGATCTCCCGAAATCAATACCACATTCAGTCACACTTTTTGCTGACGACTGTACTGTAACTTTTATTAACAAAGGTTACACTATTACGGAATTTGAAGAAGAAATTAATAGTTCCCTAAATATGATAGTCGACTGGCTTACTAAAAATAACCTTTATTTAAATTTTGACAAAACCAATATAATACACTTTAAAAAACGACATGCACGAAAGATTTCTTTTAATATAAGTTATGACACTAATAAAATTAAACAAATAGACGAGACTAGGTTCTTAGGACTGAATATAGATGTTAATTTAAATTGGAAGGCACATATAGATTCAGTATGTACTAAGATGAGCAAGTTTTCGTATGCTCTTTATATGCTGTCCAAAGCTGTAAACACAGATACGCTTATAACAGCATATCATGCCTACGTAGCATCAATACTAAGATACGGAGTAATTTTTTGGGGTAATGCGACAGGCAGTGATGCTGTGTTTAAAGCTCAAAAAAGATGTTTAAGGTCAATGTTTAATTTGAAACAAACATATAGTTGCAAAGAATATTTTAGACGTTTTAAAATATTGACATTCCCTTCCATATATATTCTTGAATCTATATTATTCGCTCGGAAAAATATACATCTTTACAATTCTTTACATAGCGAAAGACACAAGGGTAAACTGTCTGTACCTGTAAGCAGATCAGCACACTTTGGGAATAGTGTGTTTATTATGACTTGCATATTATATAATAAATTACCTGCAAATATAGCAAGCATCAAAAATTTCAATATATTTAAACATAAGCTGCAGGAGCATTTGATAGATAAAACTTATTACACGATTCAAGAATATGCAAATAGGTACAGGATTTGACATTGACCTAACATGTATTTTTTTTTTTTTTTTTTTTTTATTTTATATTTTTTTATCTTTGACAATAATTATTTTAATATGATCCTTGACATTTTTTATTTGATATATTATATTTTTTATATTCTTAAATTCTCTTTGACATTTTATTACTTTTTTTTTTAATTTCTTTAATTATTTTATGTAGTTTAACATTTGCATGCCTGTTATCGGCGAGACATTGTATCTTTTTTTAACATAACAAGACCTATGTATATCGTACTATAATGTTTCAAGCAAATAAATGATTCTGATTCTGATTCTGATTCTGATTCTTTTTAGAAATATTAACTTACCATCCTGTTGTTTCTTTCGTTTGTAATAGTTGATTGTATTCATTTGTTTAATATTTATGGTTTACTAGCAGGAGCCCGCCATGACGAAAATCTTCGTAAAATATCTTAACTTTTATCCTCACTATTTTTATTCACCTTAATGTGGACATTTGCAAAAAAATATTTAACCAAAGGTAGGTTGTTGGCTAGAAGTTGTAAGTGGGTGTTGATGCCTGCCAGTGGGTTTGAATCTACAGACCTGATCCTAAGCTATCATCCAAGCTTAGACTACAGTTTGTTAAGCCTTAGCCAATGATGTTTTTTTTTATTGACTACAAGTTGGCCCTTGACTGCTATCACACCTGATGTTAAGTGATGATGCAATCTAACATGGAAGCGGGCTAACTTGTTAGAAGTAGGATGAAAATCCACACTCCTATCGACATATATACACGACATCGTACCGGAACGCTAAACTGCTTGGCGGTACGTCTTTGTCGGTAGGGTGGTAACTAGCCACAGCGAAAGCATCCCACCAGCCAGACCAAGACAAATTAAGAGAAATCTCAATCTGCCCCGCCGGGAATTGAACCCAGGACCTCCGCCGTATAAATCCACCACACATACCACTGCGCCACGGAGGTCGTCAAATCGTCGTGTTCAGGCTTTGATGTTTAATCAGGCCAGTAACTAAGTTCTTAGGATATTTTTATCATGAAACACTTTGGAGTCGAAAAGTCGGAGGTGCTGGTAAACCCTCGTATTACGGAGACTAAGTGTACCCTAAGGTTTATTGCTTGATCTCGTTCCATCCCTGTCGGTCTGCCATCCCATGGACTGAAAGTGATGGAATAGAGAGAGCATGCATTTGTTTGCACACAGGCATCTTGCTTGCTTTCTTGATTATCTCATTATCTTAACATGACTTCAGAGTTCAGCTGGTAGGTATTATTTTCATGTAAATTGAAAAACGAATTTATACGCAGTATAATCCTTACAAAAGAAAAATAAGCTGTAAATAAAAATAGAATATTCAAAACCCTTATAAATTTTGTATTATGCCAAGTAAAGAAGAAATAAGACTACGATCAAGGAAATCTCATTTAAAATTTATTTAGTAAATTTGAAACGCGACACGGCGCCTCCTTTTGACTGCAATATTGAAAAATCTTGTTAGCTCCTGCCGCGATCTAGGAAGGTTACTGAAATAAAGCCTCCTCGAATGAGAGTAATTTATCGTAGGTTTATTTTTATTGTCCAAATTACAACGATCTTCTGCGCCGTAACAAGAGCCCATGTAAAATGATGAGGGTAAGAAAATGTCAAGCGTCTTATATTGACGCGGAGTACAAGAAAAGCTTTGGAAGAGCGTGTCATGTGTAACCCTTGTTACCAGTGTGACGGATGGTGTTAGTGAGACGCGTGTCATTATATTCCTGTCTCCGTGCTGTAATTGTCCATCCACCATTGTCATCCGTCGCCCTCTTAACACCAATTAATATATCTATTGCTTCACTTATTCTACCGTTTTTAGTTTTTTGGGTTATATGGGCGTTGGTCAAGAACGATTTGCTCGCAATGTTGGTTACAAATGATATGATAGCGGTAATCTCGTTCTATTAACCGTTATCTATACTAATATTATAAGGCTGAAGAGTTTGTTTGTTTGAACGCGCTAATCTCAGGAACTACTGGTTCGAACTGAAAAATTCTTTTTGTGTATTGATAAATAGACCATTTATCGAGGAAGGCTTTAGGCTATATAACATCACGCTGCAATTATTAGGAGCGAAGAAATAATGGAGAATGCTTCCGTTGCGTGGACGGGACACACGCGACACGGGACGAGACGAAGTATATTGTTGACGGGAAACTATAAAAAAATTAAATTGAGAGGGTAAGCGGGAATGAGCACACTTTATATGAAAATCTGACTTTAAAATTAGAAGGGTTAATATTAGAGGTTACCACGCGGACGAAGTCGCGGGCGACTGCTAGTACCATATAAGTACTAGTTGGACCGACTTCGAAGTGTCGATATACTTAGCTTAGATTTCAAAAATATTAGGCTTGTTATGATTTCTTCCGAATAAGTTCCACATCCTACGCGCTGACGAGTTAGTAACACTACAGGTAAATAGGTGGGTGTTCTATGTAACAAAATGCGGTGTGGTCCAGTATTTAAATAAAAATAAATCTGCGTACGCTATAAATACAACAAACGACGCGTGACCGGACGCTCGTTGTGCTGTATACCAGAATAGAAACAGAATAAATATTGATGCTGGCCATTGAACCATATTTTGTTTTGTGGCATACGAAGAGATTTTTAATCCCGTTCTAAATTTTGATAAATTACCATGAAAACCACAAAAGAGGTAAAAACCGTCTGTGATTTCAAAATAAATGCTAAAATTAAGTCAAAGGCTTTATTTCATAAATACCATTTATGAGTCTATCACGCCGAGTTTTTACCTATTTCTTTTTTAGCATTTGAACAATGATAATTATAATAATGCTAAAAACGTATATCAAATAAAAAAAAAGTATAAAAATCGATTTACAATTGACTGAAATATCGGTGTTATGTTAGATGGATAACCGTTAAACCGTATACATATACCTACCATATACCATACATAAATATATAGAACCGGTTTTTGAAAGTTGATTTCGGTAAAAAACTAAGATTTACAGTAGTTATCGACAATCGATACTGTATATCGATTTTGTAACAAAGTACGAGTTTCTACGTCGTCTCTATGTGGTTAGTTTATACGCTGTAGAAGTGGGTGCGAGGGGTATACCAGCGAGGTTTCTCTATAACCTGCTAAAACCTTGGCTTGGCCAATTACTAGAAGTGCAGTAAGTTCCATATTGGAACGAGTGTCCAAAGCTGCTCTAGTAGGGTCCTTCCGAATTTGGCTGGGCAGGAAGAATAACTTGAACAGAGGAGGTGAGTGTTGACGCGCGTCACTAAGGGTACCCTTAAACCTACACCCGTGTCTCGGGCTCTGTTCGGAGTTTTTCTCTCAGCCACGCGATGGACCCGGTACCCGCACGGTCAATCCATGGAATGCTAAGATATTCGTCTCCCCCTTCCTAACACGATACTTTAGAATATATATATAGGTAGACAGATGTAGAGACGATGTCGAGTTTCATTACATCGACATGCAGTAAAGGTGTTGAAATATCAAAAACATTTGGTCAAGGTTATGCAATTGAACAATCAATTGCATAACCTTGACCAACCTATTCCAAGTTGAGTGAGCAAATGCTACACTGGCAGAATTCATGTTAGTAACATGAATTCTGTCATTCGAGCGAGGAATTTGATCAAGGTCTCGGAATGTCTAGAAAAACACTCAGCCCACAAACACACCCAAACGTCCATATATCTTATCGTCCTCCTTCCTTCAGTTCCGTATTTAGCCTTTTTTATTTAGTTTTTAATTAAAGTTTGTCTACTCAGATTAATAATGGCAGAAAATAATGTCGTATTTGTACAAACGCACCTGCTCGGAAGGTAACTAGAAACAAAAGTTTACTATTAATATGCAAATTTATATAAAGTAGTTTGTGTAAGTTGTTCCTATTTGGTTGTTACTAGATGGCGCTAGGTGATACATATAGTAATAGTATGTAAATCTTATTTGTCAAGTTGTCACACAGATAATGTCATGCACAGATGACGCTGAGGATGATGTTTATCTCAATTAGTTCAGACCATAGATTAAAGACAACTAGATAGAGCCCATAGCGTGTCCACTCGTGAGACAGCAAATCAGCCTTATTGACATGACATGTCAACATTTAAAGTGCATCATAAAACGTTATATTTTAAAATATCGTAAAATACGAAATTTTACTTTATATAAGATAGTTTAGTAAACGCATAATACATGAAATTTGCTAAAAAATAACATATCTAAACTTTAAATCATTAATCAATGAAGTTTATGCCTACTTACGTATGAAACGTAATTCCTTCGATTTTCTGTTCGCTGCGACTGTTGCAGCCGAAAATATTGCAACCCACCATAGCACGATAACGTTTAAATTAATATCGTAACCGCAAAGTTATATTATTTATCAGCAAATTTAATAAAAAGCTAATAATTGCTCAGATATGTCCCTTGCTTTTCACAAACTCCACTCTTGACAAACAATAAAAACGAACACGCTGAAAGGGACAAAAAATAATCTTGTGTCACTTTCTAATAAAGGCCGAATGAAATAAGTCTGTCACGCTCTTGAACCTACAGCCGCGTTATGACTCCATCTAGTAGTCTTTAATCTATGGTTCGGACACTATACTTGTGGTCCGATATCATGTATTATTAATATTAATTTTATATGTTACGAAATATCCCCCAGGAAAGTTAAGAAACACATACAAAAATAACTTTGAAGTTTGGGAAGTTACAGAGCCATTATTTTATATTCGAACACATTAGAGCAGAGCCACTTCATCTTTATTGTTGTCTAATACGGTCCTATAGGAAGTGGTATATTGACTTCCTCTTGACCGCCTCTTCCGTAACAATACATTTTTCTTCGTTACTTGTTTATACATCCCGACATCTCAGCCAGAGAAGTTTCATTATTCATACGGGCGTTTTGAGTCATTTCAGACCAATTTGAAAAGGCGCTTGGTTGCAAACAAGACAATGAAATAAACAATAATAAATATTCTAAAAATTTTTAAGAAAAAATAGAACCGATTCAAAACGCACTAAAAAGTAAAAAATAACTGTGTCATTTAGTTGCTTTTATTTACTTAAGCATATCTATGAAGTCGGTGCCAGCAAGTTTAAGAAACATTTATTTTACGTAGTAAAGCAGTTTGTGGGTTCTAGGTAACGTTCTTAAAGTAGAAACCTTGGCTGGCACCGACTCCTAGATATGCTTAAGTAAATTAAAGCAACTAAATGACACAGTTATTTTTTACTTTTTAGTGATAATAGAATATTTTTTTGTAAAAAATAAAAATCGCTGCAAGTCTGCCTGTACAATTTGAAGAGTTCCTTCAATTTTCCCAGGATATCATCATCAGATCCTAACATGATGACAATGGGACCACCTTGGAAGTGTGCCCTTTCTAATAAAAAAGAGTTATCCAAATCTGACAACTCTGTCTACTTACGTATACTTTAGATGTTAAGGTGGGTACTAAATAACCTCTAAATATCTTGTACGTTTGCGGTTTGATCCGCAGTTCCCGTTAGATAAAAGTTACCATAAATACAAAAATAATGTTTACAATCCGACTGGTAGTTTTAGATTTACTCGAAACAAAGAGATTAGACAGATTTAAACTAAAAAAATTTTTGATGTAATTATGTACCTGCGAATTTGAAAAGCTCCTGTAACATGGGTGATAGTCTCGAACAAGCATGAACAAAAATATGTGCACAAGATCATAAGTATGGTCCCCGTATGGATTTAAAATAGGCGAGCATACTAAATAAATGCAATTGACTGTTACTTTGTTAAACTTGATATTACAAACAGACACTTCATTTTTTTCTACATATATAAAACGCACTAAAAAGTAAAAAATAACTGTGTCTTTTAGTTGCTTTAATTTACTTAAGCATATCTATGAAGTCGGTGCCAGCAAGTTTAAGGAACATTTATTTTACGTAGTAAAGCAGTTTTTGGGTTCCAGGTAACGTCCTTAAAGTAGAAACCTTGGTTGGCACCGACTCCTAGATATGCTTAAGCAAATTAAACCAAGTAAATAACACAATTATTTTTTACTTTTTAGTGCGTTTTGAGTCGGTTCTATTTTTTGTTAAAAATTTTTATTTCTTACTTTTTAGTGATTTATCGCCACGTAACGTATTCGTACTATACTGTCATAGTATATTATACGGCATCAGCAGCCAAAAACCTACCGGTACCGAGACAATAAAGGAAATCGCTGTAGGCGTGCCTCCAAAATTTCAAGAGTTCCTTCAATTTCCCCAGGATAACATCGTCAGATCCTAACATGATGACAATGGGACCACCTCGGAAGTATGCCTTTCTAATAAAAAAAGAATTATCAAAATCGGACAACTCTGTAAAAAGTTATGCGGTCATACATAAAAAAAAATATACGTGTCGAATTGAGAACCTCCTCCGTTTTTTTTTCGTCGGTTAAAAATTGCTTATGACTGTAGTCTGTAAGTATGGATGGATGTGTGTTGCTCTGTCACGTAATAAATACTAAATAGATTTTGATGAAACTTTACAATAATACAGCTTATACATCAGAATAAGTTATAGTTTTTATCACAAAATTTTCAAGGCAACCGAAACTACGCGGGTGAAACCGCGAGCAACCTCTAGTATAAAATAGTTTTTGAGTAAACGCGAAGATTGCGTGTACGTTGCTATTACTTCCGTATGATGCCTTGGAGCCTTGTTTGGTAGGACAAGGCCGATGTAGATTGCGCTAGATATTTACCTCATTACGTGTTTGACCACATTTACTACCTTTAAAAAAATCATCAATCATTCTTATGATTGGTTGATATATTATGACGACCGAGTGGCGCAGTGGGTAGTGACGCTGCCTTTTTACATCCTAGTCCGTGGATTCGATTCCCACAACTGAAGACTATTTGTGATGTTCATGTTTTCCGTCTTCTTCCGTCTCGGTACTTATTATTTTATTGTTGGCAACATTGTATACTCGGCGAACCGTAGACTATAGAGGTGCCGATTTTCTGTTATGGCACCCCATTTAGAAGCATAAATCAGACTATAGCAAAAATGGTGGTTACGGGCGGTTATATAAACGAAGCCCTAATGGTGAATTGATCATTATTTTGTGTGTTCTCTTTGTGTGCAGTTATGCTGCCAGTTAATTTCGTTAAAAGCTAAAGTGTAATAAAATGTAAATAAGCGCTCGTTAAGTAAATTGTGTGATTACCCTAAGATTGTCTCATTTTGATTTGATTTAAGAAAGTTTGTAATAAAAATGTGTTGATATTTTGATTAATGTTGTTTTCCTGCTCGTGCCTTTTGACCCCTTCTGATGATGTTGCTATAAATATATATAAGTGTACTAGAGGTCGCCTGCACATCCTGCACTTTCAGTCGCATGGTCCCAGCTTATCCATACTTACAAACTTTCGCGTTTTATAGGATTAACAGGATTTGTAACGTGAGTATCTTAATATAATTATGACAATGCTATCTACGAGTATACATTTATATATTATGTAAAAAAAAATGAAGTGTCTGTTTGTAACATCAAGTTTATCAAAGCAACAGTCAATTGCATTTCCAATTTTCAAATTCGCAGGTACATAATTACATCAAAAATATTTTTTTCAAGTTTAAGTCTGTCTGTCCATTTTTTTGTTTCGAGTAATCTCTAAAACTACCAGGCAGTTGGTAAACATTATTTTTGTATTTGATATCAGATATTTTTGTATATGGTAACTTTTATCTAATGGGAACTACGGATAAAACCGCAAACGTACAAGATATTTAGAGGTTATTTAGTACCCATCTTAATATCTAAAATATGCGTAAATATGTCTAATCATAAATTCAAACTCAAACTCTAAAAATATCTTTATTCAATGAAATCTTTATGATTATTTTCAATCGTCAATTTTTAGATTATGAAAAGTAATGGTGATAATTAAAGTCGGAAACTTAATATTAAAGCTACGAGGGTTCCAAACGCGCCCTGGTCGAGTCGAGCCCCCAACAAACTCAGCCAGGTTATTATTATTTTTTTATTATCACTATCTTACATTATTTAAAAACAATAGCACCAAGGACCCGGCCGACCTTTTTATCATTTATAAATTCATTTACACTATAATATGCTTTGTAAAGCAGTTTGTGTTTGACAAAAACCTTGAATTTATTGAGAGGCTTCAACTTATTGTAAAATCGTATGCAATTGCCCTTAAACGAATTATTAATTTTACTAAGTCTAGTTTTAGGTGTTTAGCTTTGCTTCTATTTTGTAAAACACAATTTTAAACATAATTAAACATAATTTTGAAGCTTTTATTAAATAAGCTATTTCAGGCCTTGTACTCTTATACTCATTATGATCTAATATTTTTAACCGTAACGCCATGACATAAGTGGAAAGCGAAGGAGCTGTTAAATTTTAATCAAATTTGGCGAGAAACTTGAGTTGGGAACAACTTGGCTTTCTTACAAACTTTGGTTCACTAACATAATGATATTAGAAAGTTGAATGTTTTTGTAATAGAATATTCTATCAAAGTAATCAAACTTTTATTAAAAATATAATAATAAGTTCAATTACGAGTTCTGGTTACTAGGAACTTTAGTCATAATATTTTAGAAAGTTACCACACTGTAGGTACCATAATAACATTGAAATAGAAAATAGTTAAATTCACGTCATTAATGTCGGAGTATTTTGAACCCATACGGGGACCTTACTTATGAGCTTGTGCACATATTTTTATTTATGCTTGCTCGTGATTACAATCTATAGTATAACAGCCTTTTGTACTCCCTTTTATTGCTTCTAATCATTGTAAAATTTCATTAATAAACTGATAATTTTCTTTGTGAGTTCAGACAGATACATAAACATTATTATTGTTGTAATAATTATTTAAAGGTAGAACGTTATACTAAAATTTCGACCCCGGTATTGTCACGATCGCGATGAAAAGGCTCGTAAAATTACGCCGAGGTACCTACTCTTGTGAGTGCCATTATTCTTTAGAACTACACCCCATGGGCGAAAAGCAACCCTACTTATGATTGAGATTAAACATTATCATAAACCTTCTATAATGTTGCCGTTACGAGGTTATTCCATTATGTGCTCAATATATAAAATATTACTCACTTCACTATTATGAATTCGCAACTACTCTTGTATCATAAAATATCAATTAAATATAGTTTTTTATATTTAATCTAATAAACTAACTAAAAACTATTAATATTTTATTGCTACCTTGACAAGATAAAGTCGTAAAGGAAAGTACTACTGATTATATTAGAATTTAAACTATTGCGAGTATTTCCTCTCAATGCGCGCTACGTGCTGTTTCTTTAACGCCGCGTTGCATGAACAAGTGAGTTCATGATTAAGGGCCCCGTATGGGTACGAAATTAGTCGGGCAACTCCGACAACAGTGACGTGAGTTATCCTTAGCTGTATACTGTGCTAATAATAATTTTACCAACATCAATATTGTAATAAAACATATGCGAATGGATCAAAAATATATTTTTATGAAAAACGGAACTGATGTGCCTCTTAGCTCCAGTGGCTATGTAGTAGATCACGAAATCCTTGGTTCGAATCAGTTTTCGAACTTAGGACTTCGTGATGTATCCAGGTGAGACTATGGAATAATACTGAAATTTTCTTCTTCAAAGAAATTTTCAGCAAAATAATCTGAAGAGAATATTTTCAATTTTCTTACCGGTGATAATAGTTCTGGCACGTAAATACTTAACATTTTAAAATACGATCTGAATACTGATCGATCAATTCATAATTTCACAGATTTGCAGAAGCTCAAAAGGACTCCTTTCAATAGTTTGTAGTGGTACCGGTTCTTTTCAAACGACTATAGACTAAGCTCTTTGCAAGCGTCACTATAGGTATTGTAAACAACATTATAACGACGCAAAAATCCATTAAGCACTATGAAATAGGAATATAATAAGAACAGCTGAATCAAGTTACCTTGTATGGCTCGTGAACGATAGCCCTTTGTATTGGTGTAGTCAATATTGGATAAAATTCATGGTTCAAAATACAATTGAGTATAGACGCGTATTTCAAATATTCTCACAGATTTTCTTGTTGGTCTAGTGGTTAGCCTACGTGGCTTCGATCATGAGCTCCTGGGTTAGAATCCTGGGTCTGGTCGCCGAATAATTCTTTTTTTTTTATCGACTACAAGTTGGCCCTTGACCGCTATCACACCTGATGTTAAGTGATGATATAGTCTAAGATGGAAGCGGGCTAACTTGTTAGGAGTGGGACGAAAATCCACACCTCTTTCGGTTTCTACACGACATCGTACGGGAACGCTAAATCGCTTGGCGATACGTCTTTGTCGATAGGGTGGTAACTAGCCACGGCGAAAGCCTCCCACCAGCCAGACCAAGACAAATTAAGAAAAATCTCAATCTTCCCCGCCGGGAATCGAACCCAGGACCTCCGTCTTATAAATCCACCGCGCATACCACTGCGCCACGGAGGTCGTCAAAATTCTGAGATCTTCCTTCTTTTATAAAATTAAAAAAAAATAATTTTAAGCCTGGACTCTGGAAGTTGTTGGTGTTACACCCCCGTGCGTCGGAGAGAACGTTATGCCGTCGGTACAGACCACTATCATCAAAGTCTGATTGTTAATGAATAAATCATTATCATTTTAAGCTTGCCATCCCGGATTGGTACAGCGTAGTGGGTCTACGCTCCATATCCCTTATCTCCCTACTCGTCAATAGGCTGATAATGATGATGCTGATTTCAAAGAAATAATAGTAGCGTTGCCCCGAGGTTACTCTCGCGTGGATTCCGTTTCTGTGGGAAAGTTGGGAGAAGGAATTATCTTTCAATCCGAGTATAAACAATCCTCCTTCCAAATTTCAGCTAAGCGGGGTCAACTTTTGCGGCATGAAGGCGTAACAAACGTACACTCACACGCATTTAGCTTTCATAATATTAGTGTGATACAAAATTCAGTATTTTTTTATTTGTAATCATTTTAAAATACAAAATACAAATTACAAAATCCAGTCAGGTGTTAGCTAAGCTAAATAGAAAAGAATTAATCCAGCCCAGCGTTAAAGAATTTCCGTTCAGGAAAATTTTAGTTACATTTTTATATGCACAAAAAGCCCTAGGGAAGGACTATAGAGCGCTATTTTCTGCAGTGCACACCCAAGATCGTAAAAACGTATTTTTATTCAGATGAATATCGATTCCAACCGTATTTAAAATTTTACTACATCGTTGTCATTTTTAAATTATAAACGTTATGTTTAGAAAGTAATTGAAATACAAATACGAGTACAACATAATATGCGTTAACTCTACTTATTTCAAATAACTATCAATGATCAATATCTGTAATGATTTTTTCCAATAATGTGAGTTATTATCCGGTGAAAAAAAAAAAGGAGGAAGTTCTCAATTCGACACGTTTATATATTTTTTATATAAGTATGACCACGCATAACTTTTTACAGAGTTGTCCGATTTTGTTAATCTTTTTATTAGAAAGGGCACACTTCCAAAATGGTTTCATAGTCATCATATTACGATCTGATGATATCTTGGGAAAATTTAAGGAACTCTTCAAATTTTATAGGCACACTTGCAGCGATTTCAATTTTTGTGTAAGTATCGGTAGCGTTTTGGCTACTAGTGCCGGTGCCAGCCAAGGTTGCAACCCACAAACTGCTTTACTACGTTAAATAAATGTTCCTTAATCTAGGCTGGCACCGACTTCATAGATATGCTTAAATAAATTAAAGCAACTAAATGACGCAGTTATTTTTTACTTTTTAATGCGTTTTTAGTCCGTTAGATGTTTTTTTTATATACTATCCTTTTAGAGGGAAAGAAAGCAAAAGATTGTCACAATTAATAAAGAAGCCAATAGCCCTATTGCGTCTATCTGTCGATCAACGATAAAAAAAATCTGACCAGCGATACAATGAGGAGAGAGAAGTCGGTACAATAGGAACAGCTAGAGACGACTGTCCACCAAGAGTAAATTATTATTAGTCGTCACGACATAGTGGGAACGCGCTCAGAACTGCGTTACTGTACCAACTATTAATGTAGTTAATACTGCTACGAAACTACGAACTTGCTACGTTGGTCGTTCTACGGGAACTGACAAGAAAACTACGCTGCAGAGGTTTCCATTTCATACACGTGCTACGTTATCTATGCCAGAAAATATTTACGTAATATAATAATGAATCAAAAAATAATATCATAAAATGTAACTCAATATACACGTAAACACGAAATCGATATCTAGATGATAATTAAAATCAATGAAGCCTTCCAAAATGTCTGTGCCCTTCACAGAGTCACGGCGTGCCATCAAATTGGAAGACGCCTTTTATAATTAAATCTTTATACAGAATGTGAACATTAAAATTGGTTTCTTCATAATATTCAGCGAGTCTCAAAGACTGTAATTATATTTCACTGAAGAGGGTAATTTCCCACGTTCGATTTTGTACATTTTATACGTAACATGAAATGTTATTACTGAAATATCTTTTGTTTACATACCTTCCGTACAAAATCATGAAAGCTATTTTTGTGTTTAATAAAATAACAAGGAAATATTTTAAATGGGTAAGGATTTCAGCCTAATCGAAATATTTATACAAGATAAAAAATTTAGTTAAAATTGAAAAACTCTTTTGATTTTTCTTCTTCAAGTTTGCGAATTTATAAGATGGAGATCTTTGGATCGATTGCTTTGATCCAGCTGGGCTTGTTGAGGTTTTCTTAATTGGTTCAGGTCTGGTAGGCGGGTGGCCTCGGCAGAGACTAGTTACCACTCTACGGGCAAAGACGTATCACCAGCGATTTAGCGTTCTGGAATGTCGAACGAAGTTGATTGCTATCATGATGATGAAAAAACGTACCTTATAAACGTCCAAGTTAGCCCGCTACTACTGCGTCACGTAATATCTAGCGGACTCTAGTAGGTCTTTCGTTAGTTCCTGCACAACACGATTTATATCCGTGGTGGGATGTATGAGTATATTGGGACATTACGTCCATTATCACAATATGTGCCTGGCTGACCGAGCTGTGCATATATTTTATGCAGGTATTTTTTTTGTTAATTATATGATTTCTAAAAATAAAAAACTTGGCTAGATCGAATAATCGTCCCCGAAACCCCAAACGTACAAAATTTCATGAAAATCGTTAGGAGCCGTTTCCGAGATTCTGATTATGTAATATATTCAAGAGTTGAAGGTATTGAATTATTCGTATAGGTTATTTTTTTTATTTATTTCTTATACTTAGAAACCTATACAAGTACTTACTCGGACGTTTCACCAAAAATATATCTGCTAGTTGTTTATATACAATAGAATAATATGAATACGAGTCAGAGAAGTAAGTGTGAATACAATTTCATTTACAAGATTCTATCTACTGTACATAATGTTCAAGTAAAGTCATTAATAAGCTGTCCAAAGTTGAACTAGAGTACGACAGTCGGAGTTAATCTTACATTATGAGTGACAGGCGGTGAAAGTTCGCGCTGTAGGCTTGTCTCACGTACCACTGTTACGTTGAACTGAGGTTTGGAGTTCACATACTTGTGCAGCTTAGGCAAATATAGCATTATAGACATATTATAGTAATAATAAATTTAGTTCTGATACATAAGAAAAAAAAGTTGAGAGGTGTCAAAGGACACCCGGATGGAACGAAGTTCCTTTTGATTAATTAGTGAAGGAATTGTAATAAAATTTTATTTTTTTTAAGTAATAATAATATTTGTTGTTGTACACCGAAATACCAGAGGGCGCCACGAGAGCGCGAGACAGCATACAGCGCGGGCGCCCCCCGCCGCTCACGCGCACACACATCAAAGGCGGCGGCAAGATCCTTTGATCAAAAAGTGTCGACAACTTTTCGTGCGAATTTTTTCCGTCTAGCCCCCTTTCACAACGCGCGATAAGGAACTTCGTTCCAATAAACGAAGAAAATATAGAGACTTACAATCACACCCTAAGCCTGGAAAGTCGTATTGGAGCAGCACGGTGGATAAACTTGCGAGTTCTATATCTCGAATATATTTTTTATTTAGAGGAACGCCTGATCATTCAGACTCTATTACCTGTTTGAATCTAAGCAGATTCTCATTACATTTAGTTCAATAAATTTATTTATCATTATACCTTGCAAATCTTCATACGGCTCACTACGGGGCCAGTGGGGCAAGTGTGAGTTTTTCACCGAGTGACTGCGTAAGAACGTACTCACTCGTAACGTCAAATTATATAAAAAAAAGCGTTTACTCGTACTATAACTAGATGGCGCTACTCCAATTTCATATAAAATTTGCGTTTACTGTTATCGATATATCTCGATGTCGACGCGGTAAAGTCTTACACTAGGCACACAGACATCCTTTCGTGTAGGAGAGGGGATATGAAATATAGACGCACCTATGTGGGTTGGCCTTTTTGTTTTTATCGACTACAAGTTGGCCCTTGACTGCTATCACACCTGATGTTAAGTGAAGATGCCGTCCAAGATGGAAGCGGGCTAACTTGTTAGGAGTGGGACGAAAATCCACACCCCTTTCGGTTTCTACACGACATCGTACCGGAACGCTATATCGCTTGGCGATACGTCTTTGTCGGTAGGGTGGTAACTAGCCACGGCGAAAGCCTCCCACCAGCCAGACCAAGACAAATTAAGAAAAATCTCAATCTGCCCCGCCGGGAATCGAACCCAGGACCTCCGTCTTATAAATCCACCGCGCATACCACTGCGCCACGGAGGTCGTCAAAATCTGTTGACGCCTGTTCAGTGTGATAATGTTTTATAAATTAACTATCACTCTCAGATATTGATGATAATGGCTGGGACCGGCGGCTTAACGAGCTCTCCGAGACACCTACTTCTCAACTCCGGGATTGGAATGTACTGAAAATATCATAGAAGAATGAAAAACTCTTGAGTTATTTTGACGATCCGACCCAGGATTCAAACCCAGGACCTCGTGATCGAAGCCACAGAGGCTAACAACTAGACCAACAAGGCAGTCCACATCTTACAGGTAATTAAATAATAGTTACCCAAGTATAAATTGCAGATGTTTGGAATTATACGTGGATCGCTCAATAGCCCTTGAGGGTGAGAGGAACGTGCGTGGCGTGGGTTTTGTAGGATTTACTCTTGTGTGGTGGCGGTGCCGGCTGCGTAATGTTTGCTAGTTCTTACCAACCTACCTTGAAATACCCATCATTTAATAAACAATCTTCCGATGTTCAGTTTTTTTTTCGTTTTAACGTTTTAATAATATAATATAAACGTGATATATTAAAAAAATGGATAAAATAGTTGTTGTTAAAAAATTTTGAAGAGGTTTAAATATAAAAATACTAAACTACTCTTCAGATCAATTTATCTACATTTGTTAATGTCATCAAATATATAAAGCTAATAAAAATGAAACATTCTTACGATTAATAGAAAATAAAAAAAATATATAACGAGCACTGGTTTTAACAGTGATTTTAGCAATAACTAACACTTGTCAGGCAGCATGAATGCATACGACGCAAAAATACAAAGGCATGACAACACTAAGACGTGGCTGTCTTTTATAGGCACGTGCTTGCCAGCGGATATAGTTGTGTTCTTGATGTATCTTCACCATAGTTGTATTTGATAACCTAGTTTTTTTAGTTAGCTAGCTAGCTAGTAGTTTGTATTATAAAGCTAACTAAACAAATAATAATACATTAAAATTAAATAAAAGATAATCTAAATATATCAAAAGTACTACTAACGCTAAATTAAATCTAAACCTCTCTCGACTCCACTACAGCGAGGCATAGTGCCTGGGCTATTGGCACCATTTCTTCTTTGAATGGCCTTACTAATTCGTTGGCCAATGTTGCTGCCAGCATAATTCAGCAATATATTGTTATTTTCTATCTACTACAGAACGGTTATTTAATTTTATCACTATTATGAAACGTAAAATGGTTATAATCTTAAAAGTTATATTACATGTCTTTAAATATTTATAACTTTAAGAAGAATATTTTAGGAAAAGAAGAGCGTATTGTGACTGTTCTTGTCCAGAGAAATATTACCACCATCCCATTGCATTTTATAGTGCAAGCCGTTCTAGCAACTTCGACCCAAAACGTCAAAGTTCTACAAACCATGTGCCCTGCCCGTTGCCACTTTTCTTCCGCGATTCGTTTAACTATGTCGGTTACATTGGTTGTTTTGCGGATCTCCTCATTTCCTTCCCCTTCTTATGTGGCCCATAATTAGTTTATTAACTTGGCGTATGTTGCGTAAATAATTAAAGTTCATAGAAAAATATTTTTGTGTAGGAGAAATGCGTATCTCTCGAGAAGTTCTAAGCTTTTGTGTATGATTCTAAATAAAACTTTCGAAAAAGAAAAGCAGAATTGCTGGAAAAGAAAAGAAAAGCATTTTAAAACGTTAATATCTATTTTTGAATATTATTTCATTTTGGACAAATATGCCGTCAGTCATCCGGTTTTAGTAAATTATAGCGCTGGGGTAAAATAAAGATTAAAAAAAAGAAACAATAATTGCTTGCAACCACTTTCAAAACCCTGAAAACTAGTTTGCAAACAGTATAAATTAATAAAAGCTTAAGTTTAATAAGTGTTAGTCATGCAAATCTTGTAACTGGGCCCGTCAGTCACGTTTTTCTACAGTTTGGCAAGAAAATGGATACATCTTGCAATTACTTTTTACAAATTGAGAATATTATCACGATTTTGAAAATGAATAGCCTATAGTGCGACTAAAAACTAAAAAGAAGGGAATAAAACTTAAAACACCAAAAGACAAACTTAATAACAATTTATTTACAAAGACATCAAATATGATCAAAATGAAACATTATTACAGTTACTACTTAATTCAACATTACGCGCACAGATTCTTACGATAGTTAAACAGCAAGACTGCACAAGACTCGGACACTAAGGTGAATAACCACAATTTTCCATAGGGGCATATTTTATAGCCTACCGCCCACCATTTTTGCTCGACGAGTACCGCACCTAGTCTATGATCTATAGTTTAAACGCGGTACCACAATACAGCAAATAAGGCCACTGTATTGTCTATAGTCTTTTCAAACAGAATATACAATGCTGCCAACAATACAAAATATGGTTATTAATACCGTTATTAATACCATCAAGTAATTTAATAGGTACGTAAATTCATGCACACACGCACAACACAATGTTGCTTTGATATATCAATCAAATGCAGGCAAACCTGTGC
The DNA here is from genome assembly GCA_034621355.1 of Mycalesis mineus. Lineage (NCBI taxonomy): Eukaryota > Metazoa > Arthropoda > Insecta > Lepidoptera > Nymphalidae > Mycalesis > Mycalesis mineus. Next base: position 8,599,948 of record CM067885.1, read on the forward strand.
CATACATAATTCATACACAATCAGGATTTCTGCCATGTCTATGACACAGACGTCAGGTAAACCTCCGCGTGACTGTCTATGGCAAGATAATTATATTATGGACTCGCCACTATCCAGCAAAAAATAGTAATGGTGTAGTACCCACCGTCAATCCAGGTTTCTTATTTTTCGTCTGACTATAAAAAAGAAATCGTAGGGCAACACTGCACTTAAATCTGTACGAATTAAAGCGGGTACAGAATTACATAGGATAATCGGATGACCGAATAACCAAGTCTGTCGGCACCAGGCTACTTAACTTAAGTAGTACGATTTAATTTACAAGAAACAATGGAAATAATATTTGCACAACACCTGTCCATCAGTGTGATGTCATCTTTAATTTAAGCTAAAATATAAGATTTAAGGTTGATAATGCAGTAGGTAGTTTGTGGGTACTAGTTACCCTGCCTTTTGCATTCGTGACCATGGGTTCTAATTCCCACTTCTGTAAAATATTACCTATTTTACCGCGCCTAATTGCCTCAACTGATGATCGAAGGGCTGGCTCGTTTTTTGCGCAAAGGATTAGCCTGGCTATCCAACGCGGAAATGCAGCCAGTATTCTTGCCACCGTTCCACGTGGGCATGATTTGTATAATTATTAGGATAAGTTAGCTTAAGTTCCTTATTGTATTCTTTCTCAATAAAAAAAACTATACGTATGATACAAGCTATGTTTACTTTGGGATGGCGATGTATTATCCTAGTAGGTATTTATTTATTTAGCCGTGGAAGATTCCATCACAGTTTTGACAACTGTGTCAGTAGAGCCATACGAAACGATAATAAATCTAATTTCGTTTTCGCTTGTGAGAATATGAGGCTTCCATTTGAGTTCGATTCGTTTATTTGTTCGTACTCGCACAATATAATGTAATATGTATGGCTTTGGTAATTCTATTTATAAAACGTTCCACAAACTTGTTACCGGGTCTATAGCAACATTACGATACGGGCACAATATACGGACATTGAAACTTTTCCATTTAGCTGCGGCAATTTTCCTGTATAATAACAGTTAAACACCCGTTAATATCATATTTATGGGGAATATTGTTCACAATGTTTCGATACAAGAATGTCTTTTTGTTTTATGTTATCGATGTAGTTTTTTAACCGACGAAAAAAAAAACGGAGGAGGTTCTCAATTCGACACGTATATTTTTTTTTTGTATCTAATTTTCCTGTTGTCACCATCATTATCAGCCTATTAACGACCCACTACAGGGCCAGGCCTCCCTTCTAATAGAAAAGGGGATATGGAGCGTAGACTCACCACACTACTCAAATGTGCGTTAGTGGGTTTAGGATGATAATGTTTCATTTATTATATTATGTGGATGATCGTGACTGGGACCGATGCTTAATGTGTTCACCGAGGTATGGAAATCGAAATGTACTGAAAATTTCATAGAAAAACAGAATTATTCAGGACCTCGTGATCAGAGCTAAATACATTAACTACTAGATCAACGAGGCAATCCTGTTTCCTGTTGTATTGATATCTAATTATCTAAACTACTGCTTGTTCACGGTTATGGAAAATAAAAAAATATATTATATAATAGTTAAAGTGGAGCTATTTGTAACAAAACTTATCCAGAAAAATAAGTATAATCGCCATACAAAACCGACAAGCAGGCCATTGTTTTCCTCCTATCATCATGTGGGACATCTGCTTTTCTATCAATTATTATTATTAGTAATAAAACTTTGAGGGTACATATTTCTTCTAGCAAAGTATTTAAAGTAAGAGCTCCCCAAAAGTACTAGTTACGTAGAGTTTATTGTAAAAAATATACAAGTAGGTAAGTTTGTAGTTTGAACTAAGATGTGATTCAGCTTTTGGTACACGTAGTTCCATTCGACTGCATTTTTACTGCGCGGCATAAGAAGGTACTTCTTACGTGACCTTAATCTAAATTGTTGCAATCCGTATTCACACACAAAGTTTGCTTTAGTTTAAGTACTACTAACTCCTTATAAAATTCAAATCACGTCAACAATACCTTTTACGAGTATGAGTATTGACTGAATTCTAATGCTTCTCGAACCTCATCCGTAATAAATACGTAGTAGGGATGTTACGGTTCTTCGGTTCCGATAACGAAACTTCACAAGTTACGATTGGTTACACCTCTAACTCCGATTTCGGCATCACGTTTACTGATTGTTATAATCTCCGATATAAAATTATCGGAACCGAATTACAGATCCTTTACATTCCTTACTCATATTAGCGTATTTCCAGTAAATCTCATGATCATTAGGTGCTTACTTCGAAATGAAATTTGACAGTTAGGTGGAGAAAACTAGGTATTGCGAGAATTGTGCAATTTTTTGAAGTTTCATGTAGCCAAGATCCATTTTCTCCGCTTCCAGGCGCACGCTTTCTGGGTATCTTGGCTTCAATAATCAACCTATACTTATCCCATAGAGGCATTCCTCATGGGTCATGGGTCATGGCTCATAGGGTCATGGGTCCTCTTTGTGTCATCAGGCTGTCAATATATAAAAAAAATTATGCGTGAGAAAACAGCATTATTATGTAGGCGCTCATTGGACGTATACCTAGCTACATTGAATTGTATTGACACAGATACATTATTATTATTCTATTATAAATCGATTATAAAGTTGATATTCGAACTCATTACTGATTTTAATTGCGAAATTGTGGAATGGCTTTCCAGCAATCGTTTACCCTAATGTCTACAATGTAGATTTTTTTAAGTCAAGCGTGAATAGGCCCTTTCTAGGCAAGCCAGTTCCACAGTAGGCGGCATCTTCGCTTACCATCATCGTAGCCAAGCGCTAGCCTATACAGAGTAAAAAAGAATATTCTAAATCAACTCCGAATTTGATCACGATTTTAAATTCAAATCCGATAAGTTGAATCGAAAATATATATATCGCCTACGACATGGGTTCCGTTCAACCAACCTCCGTAATATCCCTATATATAGATACGAATCAAATACGAATAGATACGACGAAACGTGTTTGTTTAGGATTTATCGGAGAGCAAAAACAAGCACAGTAGTGTTTGATATATTATGTAGCCTAGTTTCGAGGTATATCCAGTGATTTCGATTATGTAATGTTTATCCGTGTCGACAAATGAATGGGTGACTGGATTTTGGAGTTGATTTGACTGTTTGCTTGCCCTTTAAAATTCTGTCAACCTTGTTACAATAAATAACGTCTGAAGATAACGTCAGAAATTACTAAAATTTTCGACTTAAATTCGCCATTGTCGTCATTGAAAGGATATATAGGATTTATACTCACAATTTATACTCAAATAGAAAAACAGCTGACACTTACGTGACTATAACGGGCATATCCGATTAATTTTGAAAACTCGATTCCATACAGTGTATGAGTTTGTTCATGCAACGTTACATAAATCAAAGCGGACAGAACCAAACTAAAGTTGAACTAAACATTAATAATTTTGCGGCAGCATCGCGTTGCCGTTCCGACCCATCCGCTGTGTGGCTAAATCTTAAAAGCAGATATCGAATTCGAGTACAACAATAAATTCATATAAATGTTTGTAGATACCATATTGTAATAATGTAGATTTAGCATGCATCATATTGGATCGAGATAAACTTATGTAAATGTCTATCAGATATGAATTATGTGTTCACAGAGCTTTGCGCTATCTGATCCAACGATAAAATAACACATTTGGTTATATCACGAGAACCGACTGCTTGATTCTGCAAGTTACCTATCTTTTTTGATATTAGAAGTTAATCCGTAAAAATTACCTGTAAATGCATTTTATTAAATTATTTTAGTATGCGTAAGTTAGTTATATTATTATTAAACGACGAAAAAAACGGAGGAGATTCAGGTTTTACAGGGCACACTTTCAAGGTGGTCCCATTGCCATGATGTTTGGATCTGATGATAATATCCTGGGAAAATTGAAGGAACTCTTCAAATTGTATAGGCACACTTGCAGCGATTTCGGTTTTTGTGAAGTATCGGTAGCTTTTTGGCTACAAGTGCCGTATAATAAACTATGACAGTAAAGTACGAGTTCGTTACGTGGCGATAAATTACTAAAAAATAAGATATAAAATATTTTAACAAAAAATAAAACCGACTCAAAACGCACTAAAAATTAAAAAATAACTGTCATTTAGTTGCTTTAATTTACTTAAGCATAACTAGGTGTCGGTGCCAGCCAAGGTTTCTACTTTAAGGACATTACCTACAACCCACAAACTGCTAAACTACGTTAAATAAATGTTCTGTAAACTTGCTGGCACAGACTTCATAGATGTGCTTAAGTAAATTAAAGCAACTAAATGTACAGTTATTTTTTACTTTTTATAAAAGACATTATGTTTTTTATTGCTTTTTCCGAGAACTGGTTTAGTTAGGAATTCTCGAAATTGATCGTTCTAAATTAATCTGGAGAGCTTCTATCAGCCGTGGGAAGCAAGTGAAACGATATCAGCGGTAAAAGTGATCTACCAACGACCTCAGCTATCGTGTTTGACTACGATTGGAAGTTTTTTTTTACCGACTACAAGTTGGCTATTGACTGCTATCACACCTGATGTTAAGTGATGGTGCAGTCTAAGATGGAAGCGGGCTAACTTGTTAGGAGTGGGACGAAAATCCACACCCCTTTCGGTTTCTACACGACATCGTACCGGAATGCTGAATCGCTTGGCGATACGTCTTTGTCGGTAGGGTGGTAACTAGCCACGGCGAAATCCTCCGACCAGCCAGACCAAGACAAATTAAGAAAAATCTCAATCTGCCCCGCCGGGAATCGAACCCAGGACCTCCGTCTTATAAATCTACCGCGCATACCACTGCGCCACGGAGGTCGGTAAATATATATTTGAATGAATTAAATGTATATTTGAATCTTTTAGCTAAAGAATTGAATAAACTCTCATACGTGGCATCTGTTGTTCTTGTTCCAAATCTCCAAACTCATAGCACGCAACAATATTAATAATATTTTAAATATATATGTCTTATTAATAATATTTTAAAGAAAATTCGACATTTTTATAGACAAGTTAATAGGCTAATCAATTGCATACTCCCTTAAAAAATTAATTTATCAAAAAAAAAAGACAACAAATAGGTACTTGCAGAAACGAGCAGTGGGTTCTTAGATAAAGGTCTAACTTACTATATCATTCCGAGTGATATATCTGTTAGTAACTGACTCCTTACGTTACTTGAGTTGGATTGATGGTAGCATGGGAATGACAAATAAATTTATTGATATGATGAAATACAAGAAATTGCCGAGAATGCGAGTCATGTAGCGACCCTCGTTACCAAAGTGACGGATGGTGATCGCGAAGACACATACGTCATTATATTAGCTGTCACGCCGCAGAAATTGGCCAATAACACGCTCCTTTTGGCTCAATTCAATAATGAATAGTAATGACGATCTTTAGATACTTTTAGAAACCTCAAAATAACAACAACAATGGAACTCTTGAAGAACTTTTTTTTTGTCCGTCCGTCTCGTCTCGGAAACAAATAGAGGTATCGAGTTGAAATTAAAACCATATACTTGAAGCTATGAAAAAATAAAACTTCTAAGTTATCATGACAAAAAGATACAGCCGCGTATGCTTCAAAAACGTATACTTTGACACTCAAGGGAATCAAAATTTAAAGGGTATAATTGTCCTAGAACCATGTTTGGTAAATACAGGGATAAATGTAAAACTATACATTTGAAATTAAATCATAATAAAATAGTATTTAGACATTATACTAGTAGTAGAAGTTTTTGACGACCTCCGTGGCTCAGTGGTATGCGCGGTGGATTTATAAGACGGAGGTCCTGGGTTCGATTCCCGGCAGGGCAGATTGAGATTTTTCTTAATTTGTCTTGGTCTGGCTGGTGGGAGGCTTTTCGCTAGTTACCCACAAAGACGCACCGCCAAGCGATTTAGCGTTCCGGTACGATGTCGTGTAGAAACCGTAAGGAGTGTGGATTTTCATCCTACTCCTACAAGTTAGCTTCCATCTTTGACTGCATCTTCATTTAACATCAGGTGTGATAGCAGTCAAGGGCCAACTTGTAGTCAATAAAAAAAAGTGAATGCTTGCACTTGATTACTATTAGTAGCATGAATCCAGCGGTGAGGTCTAAGTTCTTTATGCTTAATGGATGCCTATTCTTAGAGAGAGGGATTCTCTTAGAAAGAGAATTGGAGCATAGACCCACCACGCTATTCTATTGAGGGTTAGCGGGCTAACGATTATGATAAACTCTTTAAGCAATCACTATCATTGAGTGATACCGTTCTCTTCGAGGTACGGTTATGTAACATTTTTATTTCCCAACTAAGGGCTGATTTTTTCAGAGAAGAAAGAAAAGCTCATTGTTTCTTAGCCGATCCAAGAGTCGACCTCTGGGACCTATTGATATGAAGCCGAACTACTAACCACTGGACGGTTCAGTCATTCTTGCCATGATGGCATTTAAATTATAATATTTTTTTTTTATCGACTACAAGTTGGCCCTTAACTGCTATCACACCTGGTGTTAAGTGATGATGCAGTCTAAGATGAAAGTGGGCTAACTTGTTAGGATTAGGACGAAAATCCACACCCCTTTCGGTTTCTACACGACGTCATACCGGAACGCTAAATCGCTTGGCGGTACGTCTTTGTCGGTAGGGTGGTAACTAGCCATTATTGGAGGCCTGATTGAAAAATACAATAAATCGATACGGACGGTGTTTTATATTGATGCCTTTGTTTTACATCTGATCTACCTACTTTATAAGTATTGTGAATCACTTTTTACTCACCCCTAAAATTCAAAAGCTTACGTTACGAATCTATAAATATTTACTAAACGGTACGAAGCTTCTAAACTTTTAATTTGTTTAAGTTACCAAACTTTTAATTATGTTCATATTTTTTAAGCGTCTAATAAGTACAATACCTATAATAGTTACACTTTGTTATCCCAGGGTTTAAATCTAGAGTAGATGAAGTACTGGGCTGAAAATGAATAGTGACATGATTGATTAAAGTTTATCATCATCATCATTACCAGCCGGTAGACGTCCACTGTTGGACATAGGCCTTTTTTACTGACTTCCTAACACAACGAGCCGCCTGTTGCCAGCGGTTCCCTGCGACACGTTTGATGTCGTCTGTCCACCTGGTTGAGGGTCGACCAACACTGCGCTTTCCGGTGCGGGGATTAAAGTTATGATATAAAAAAAGTAAACATTTCGTCGGCATAGAAACCATGTCAATTAATAACATTATACTACGTTTTATAAAACAAAAGAAAAATACACTAGAAAATAGATTGTTTAGTTGCAGTTACTCGCATATCTAACACATTAGTATAATATGTAAGATTAAGTTTGTAATAACCTATTTCAACACTTACGTACTAACATAGAATAAGGATATATTTACTAACATATTCGTAATTACGAGCCACTTGTTGCTTGAAATAAATAATTATTTATGTATGTACAGTTTTGGAATTCAGCGTGAAACAATACCAAGTGTACCTTGTTGTTGTTTCGGAACCCTGAAATCCTTTTTAAATCCAAAGTTTCGAGTTAATACATTTATAAATTACCTTCCTTAATAATTAAATATTTTCTTGATCTATTGTATTCCCAAACTCGTTCAATAGGTATAAGTTATACAACTTATGCTGGGAAGTATCATAAAATAAAGTTGGGCAACAACACGGAGCTCGGCAGTAACAGTCCGGGTTAATTAAATTTTGCAAACATTGTAAAGGTTTCTGTTTTTGACATTTGAAGATATATTTGAGGGCGCTGTGACCTTTGCTCACGGATTTGATTTTAAATTGGTTCAATTTGGGAAATGTGATTTAAAAATATTCAGATTTGATTGGAATTGGGAAAAGTTACTACTTTTTCCATAGAGCATTGTACTCAGTAGCTTTGAAATTTATTTACTTATATTTAATATTTTTATTTAAATTAACTGAAGACTACGACTTTCGGCAAGAAAATCAGTTTTAACTTTTATTCTTATTACCCAAATATAATTATAATATGTGTATCGTATATTGTAGTTTTATATTTCTTTTTTTTTGCAATTTCCCGTCTCACTGAATATTTAAATTCTTTCTCGTAACTGCTTCAGATTGCCTGGAAGAGATCGCTCTTAGTGATAATGCTGCCTGTTAATGCTTTTGTGTTTTTACTGTATTATTTTATGATATGCAAAAGAAGTTATTAAAAAAATAAATAAATGATTTTCTATATTAGTAAACCTTCTTCTTACTGAGCTCTTGGTGTATTACCACAATGATTATTTCTGCCGTCGAGCAGCATTACTTTGTTCCAGTCTGAAGGGTATGGTTGCAGTTGTCATTTACAGACGAATGATTGAGCCTCAGTTCCTTGCTAAGTGTTGCTTTGGGTAGGCCATTTTACTTACCATCACGTAATGTTGGCTATCTGCATTGATCACTAATAATTCATCATTATCAGCTTAACGGCCCTACTACCGTGCGTATCGGCCACTAATAATTGAGCCTCAGTTCCTTGCTAAGTGTTGCTTTGGGTAGGCCATTTTACTTACCATCACGTAAGGTTGGCTATCTGCATTGATCACTAATAATTTATCATTATCAGCTTAACGGCCCTACTACCGTGCGTATCGGCCACTAACAATTGAGCCTCAGTTCCTTGCTAAGTGTTGCTTTGGGTAGGCCATTTTACTTACCATCACGTAAGGTTGGCTATCTGCATTGATCACTAATAATTTATCATTATCAGCTTAACGGCCCTACTACCGTGCGTATCGGCCACTAACAATTGAGCCTCAGTTCCTTGCTAAGTGTTGCTTTGGGTAGGCCATTTTACTTACCATCACGTAAGGTTGGCTATCTGCATTGATCACTAATAATTTATCATTATCAGCTTAACGGCCCTACTACCGTGCGTATCGGCCACTAACAATTGAGCCTCAGTTCCTTGCTAAGTGTTGCTTTGGGTAGGCCATTTTACTTACCATCACGTAAGGTTGGCTATCTGCATTGATCACTAATAATTTATCATTATCAGCTTAACGGCCCTACTACCGTGCGTATCGGCCACTAACAATTGAGCCTCAGTTCCTTGCTAAGTGTTGCTTTGGGTAGGCCATTTTACTTACCATCACGTAAGGTTGGCTATCTGCATTGATCACTAATAATTTATCATTATCAGCTTAACGGCCCTACTACCGTGCGTATCGGCCACTAACAATTGAGCCTCAGTTCCTTGCTAAGTGTTGCTTTGGGTAGGCCATTTTACTTACCATCACGTAAGGTTGGCTATCTGCATTGATCACTAATAATTTATCATTATCAGCTTAACGGCCCTACTACCGTGCGTATCGGCCACTAACAATTGAGCCTCAGTTCCTTGCTAAGTGTTGCTTTGGGTAGGCCATTTTACTTACCATCACGTAAGGTTGGCTATCTGCATTGATCACTAATAATTTATCATTATCAGCTTAACGGCCCTACTACCGTGCGTATCGGCCACTAACAATTGAGCCTCAGTTCCTTGCTAAGTGTTGCTTTGGGTAGGCCATTTTACTTACCATCACGTAAGGTTGGCTATCTGCATTGATCACTAATAATTTATCATTATCAGCTTAACGGCCCTACTACCGTGCGTATCGGCCACTAACAATTGAGCCTCAGTTCCTTGCTAAGTGTTGCTTTGGGTAGGCCATTTTACTTACCATCACGTAAGGTTGGCTATCTGCATTGATCACTAATAATTTATCATTATCAGCTTAACGGCCCTACTACCGTGCGTATCGGCCACTAACAATTGAGCCTCAGTTCCTTGCTAAGTGTTGCTTTGGGTAGGCCATTTTACTTACCATCACGTAAGGTTGGCTATCTGCATTGATCACTAATAATTTATCATTATCAGCTTAACGGCCCTACTACCGTGCGTATCGGCCACTAACAATTGAGCCTCAGTTCCTTGCTAAGTGTTGCTTTGGGTAGGCCATTTTACTTACCATCACGTAAGGTTGGCTATCTGCATTGATCACTAATAATTTATCATTATCAGCTTAACGGCCCTACTACCGTGCGTATCGGCCACTAACAATTGAGCCTCAGTTCCTTGCTAAGTGTTGCTTTGGGTAGGCCATTTTACTTACCATCACGTAAGGTTGGCTATCTGCATTGATCACTAATAATTTATCATTATCAGCTTAACGGCCCTACTACCGTGCGTATCGGCCACTAACAATTGAGCCTCAGTTCCTTGCTAAGTGTTGCTTTGGGTAGGCCATTTTACTTACCATCACGTAAGGTTGGCTATCTGCATTGATCACTAATAATTCATTATTATCAGCTTAACGGCCCTACTACCGTGCGTATCGGCCACTAGGTGATCAGGCCTAACCTCCTTTCCTTGTAGGAGAGGAGATTTGGAGCGAAAGCCCTCCACGCAGCTCCAAAACGTTAGGCGGGCGTCAACAATTATTACTATAAAGATGTTACCTATATATAATATGTTATACAATGGTTTTTTTTATTTAGAATTGTATATCGTTATATAAGAGATATATATTCAGCTTTAAATACAGTAAGGAAGATGGCGACAGAACGTCGTAGGTATTTACAGTGTGCCAATGTCACAGTCATCCATTAGTTAATGGGCAAGACGGCTAATCGTTGCAAAAGGCAGCTTTTTATACGTAAACGGTAACCAAACGTACGGTGTTCTAGAGTAAGGACAGAGAAAATAACCGCAATAGAAAGTAAATTCATACTAAAGAGTTATAGGTAGATACTAAGAATGTCTTCCGTTTCTTAATGTAAGTAATGATTTAAATGTCTTTTTAATAAAAAAATTATGAAATGTAGTTCATCATCATTATCAGTCCATTATTATAGGACCACTACAGGACTAAGCCTTGTAGGATAGGGGATACGGAGCGTGGACCCACCACGCTGCTGCAATGTTGATTAGCGGGCTCAGGTTGAAAATTATTTCTAGAAAACATTTTTTTTACATAGGGGTTGATCGTGCAGGAGTGAAAATTTAGGGTTGTATGTATTATTTAATGCCACATTATAAAAAAAATTACCGAAAAATTAAAATACAATGTTAGGGGTGGACAACCCTTATCATTAGGGGTATGAAAAATAGCTAATAGCCGATTCTCATACGTTTACAAAATTTGGTAAAAATCGGTAAAGCCGTTTCGGAGGAGTACGGTAACTAACATTATGACAGAGAAATTTTATATATTAGATTAGAAATTTTATATATATTTTTTAGATTATAAATGCGAAAGTAACTGTCTCTTTGTTATTCAAAACTACTGAACCGATTTAAATTAAAGGTAAAGACTTAGTTTACAGCCTGATAAAGGACATTTTTTTATCGACTACAAGTTAGCCCTTGACTGCTATCACACCTGATGTTAAGTGATGATGCGATCTAAGATGGAAGCGGTTTCTACACGACATCGTACCGGAACGCTAAATCGCTTGGCGGTACGACTTTGTCGGTAGGGTGGTAACTAGCAACGACGAAAGCCTCCCACCAGCCAGACCAAGACAAATTAAGAAAATTCTCAATCTGCCCCGCCGGGAATCCAACCCAGGACCTCCGTCTTATAAATCCACTGCGCATACCACTGGTCGTCAACTACGTGGTCGTTGGAGGTCGTCAACTACTACATAGGCTACTTTTTAAACTATTACAAAACAGAATTTCTCGTAAACAGAGTCGCGGGCGTCCACTAGTGTTGGCAGCATTGTATATTGTTTGAAAATACTATAGACAATACAGTACAGCCTTATTTGCTATATTGTGGTACCGCGTTTAAACTATAGATAATAGACTACGTACGAGTACCGCTCGTCGAGCAAAAATGGCGGGCGGTAGGCTATAAATATGCCCCTATGGAAAGTTGTGATTATTCACCTTAGTGTCCGAGTCTTGTGCAGTCATTCTGTTTGACTATTGTAAGAATCTGTGCTTGTAATGTTTAATTAAGTAATTACTGTAATAATGTTTCATTTTTATAATATTTGATGTCTTTGTAAATAAATTGTTATTAAGTTTGTCTTTTGGTGTTTTAAGTTGTATTCCCATCTGGCTGTTTGTTAACACTAGTAATAAATAATGATGATGGCACAAGTATACTTATCTGTTACTTTTCAAAATCTAAATGTTTCATAAAGGAAGCCAACCAATTTTATGAATATGCAAAAGACTCCGCTTCTCTTTTTGCCGAGGCAAGAAGTGAAATATGTGGCATTGTAAATCACTCGATCCCGTCGGTAAGTTGGTCTACATCGAAAATCCATTTAGATGCTTTTTATTCGCGAGTTCGGTGAAACTAAGAATATTTTTAGGGCTGCCTGCCAGAACCATAGTTCCAAACTTCGCCAGGTTGTGCCAGAAATAGTCTGATACATAATTCTCTGATAAAACAGAAGTACACTGGTATTATGTCGAATGTAGGTATTTTAAGACTTTAAGAAGAGTTGTTTTAAAAAGGTTCTTCAGAAGAAAAAGAAAGAAAATCTTTAATTAATACAAGTATTGTATTTCAGTCGGATGTGAAAAGTTACGATTAGAATTAATATTTAATACATTTTTATTTAATTATTTTTATACGTGTAAGTTAATTTCTATTGTCTGAAGCATGTCGTTTATTAAAATACATATACTTCTTTTGACGTTGAAAAAAACTTAACAAAAAATACAAAATTGTTCGATTGTGTTGTTTCAATGCGATTATGGCAATCGATATGGTTCGAACGAAGGGCGTGTATTAAGGTAATAATTTATTTAAGCAGAAATCGGTGTCCGTGACTCGGCTTTGAAATTGTTACAAAATTTTGAACATATTTTCAAAGTTGCCGGTATCCCAGTGCTGAAATCGTCTAAATAGGCTGTAATGTAAAACTATAGTTTCACACAATCAGCAGGTAGTTATTAATTCAAATAAAACTAAATAAGTAGATATTTTATTTATCAAATTAAATTTGTATACCTAGATAATTTTCCATCCTTAGCAGTGCAAGAATATAGCGTCGATTTTTCAGGAAACGATTTAACATTAGCTATATCTGAATTGGTCCTGACAGTGGTTGACACTCCTTAGTACTTATGCTTTCGGCTTTAAAATAGAGATATTTACATAAATATATTTTATATAAATTAAAATTTGAATTTCTATAAACTAACAAATTATATTTTACTAACCCACTGAATTAATAGAAACCAATAATTAGAAAATATTGATATTGAAAGCATTTGCTTGTTTTTGAAGTAAGGACTCTGTGATTTATCATCAAGTGATTTCGTATATTATGCACTCAGAGTCCAAAACCAAATATTATAAATATGTCGAAAGAGGGTCAGACATAGTGAATAGTGTAATTATAACTAAACCACAAATAGATAACTGAAAGAATAATTAACAGCAACTTAATAGACAGTAAATTACTACTGGCAAATTATGGTATTACAATGATGCGTAACGTCTCGTGTTAATTAATGCAACCCCAAGACACCGCGACTCAAGCTGAGAGTAATAATTAATTCGTTTGCACAAATTAATTATCAGAGTTGTCTAGGTTAAGCGATAAGCAAAGTACAACGTCTGCACCGCGCCACGCCAGAGCCTAGACTTCCCACCAGTTGTAGACCCGCTCCTCTTATACAACTTAGAATGACTCAAGTAGTGGGGTGAGTGGGGTGTATCGAACGATGCGCAGCCGCAAGAGGGCGTAGCTGGTGCACGTGCAGTTCACAGACTTCTTTCTAGTCGCGTACGATGACGCAGGCGCCGTCACATACTTACCAAATATTTCGACAAAAATAATGTTTAGATATGTGACAATGAATTTTAAACTTCAGACAATACAAAGTCAATCGGATCCGCTAGTATCATTACTAATATTATACAGTTTGTATGAATGTCGGGATGGATGTTTGTTTCCCTTTCACGCAAAATTACTGAATAGATTTTGATAAAACTTCACAATAATATAGCTTACGTATCAGAATAACACATACATACATAGGCCACATTATTGCCTATAATTTGAAACCGCGGGCGTCCTCTGGTAATCTGATATATAAAATTTCCCTGTCACAATGTTAGTTACCGTACACCTCCGAAACAGATTTACCGATTTTTACCAAATTTTGTATGCGTATTCAGCAGGTCTATCGGCTACTATCTAATTTTCATCTAATTTTTTTTTTAATTTTAATACAAAACAACGTTTGCTGGGTCAGCTAGTAATTATGTATAAACAAGACCGTTTAGAGTATCCGACTTAATTATACCAATATACTTTTTAGTTTTATTGAAAAGTGTTTATCCACACTTTTGGGATTATTTATATTTAAGAATAAAGATAATATCGAAAATTGCGGAACCGACAGGATTCGAAGCCGCGTCTCTCTGTAGCTAATTGGCCCTTGACAAGCGCCTTATGCGATAGGCTACATTACAGGCTAGGCTATATTGTAACATCTTAAGTTCATGCTAAAAAGATGGCGTTACAGGTCGTATACCTGGATATCAAGAACATAATATTCAACAATTTCGGTATTCACGTCAGCGGACACTGTAGCCTAGCGGATATGGCGCTCGTCAAGGCTCGGTTAGCCACAGAAAGACGCGGGTTCGAATCCCGTTGGTTCCGCAATTTTTGATATTATGTTTATTCTTAAAAATATATATACCAATATCTTAAAGTTAATAGCAGACTACCGTCAGTGATACCTCCCAATAACATATAATGGAACAAACACTTTTGAATCTTGTTTCCATGTTCTACGTCTTGCGGCTCCTGTGGAAGTCTGGGATAACTTTATCGTAGACAGATCCATTAGAGTAAACCACGTCCCATTTGGCAAGTCCAGTTTGTAATTAAAATCTCAGGTGTGCCTTTGGTGTGCCTATTACTTCTTACACAAACTATAGAATTTAACGGTGAAACATACGGCTATCAATTAGGGTTAGGGTTCAATAAAATAAAATAAATATATCTTACATAATTGTATTTTGTTGTATTATGAGAGATGCACATGAATAGAATAGAATAGAATATCTTTATTTGCATAATACACGGTACAAAAAAAGGTCGTAAAAAATAATGTTGAGGCACAGTGTATTGCCGTTTACAAGGCATGCAAAATTTACAAAAAATTATCATAAATTAATACAAAATTACAAAATTAGAAATAATATTTAAAATGTCAAATCAATTAATTATGTCATTACATATCAATTCATTCATATTGCTTATAATTTATAATTTGTCCCTTAGATAATCATCGATCGAATAGTATCTTTTTTCCAGCAGAAGAGCCTTAATTCTATTTTTAAATACAGTGGTACTGAGATTTCTATTGGCTAATTCCACAGGCAATTTGTTTTAAATTAGTGGTGCCATATTAAATATGCTTTTCTTGTATAACGCCGTGACATGATATGTGAAGCATATTTTATTTTTTCTACGTTCGTTGTCTGAATATTTAAATAATTGTTGGTTTTTTTTAATAAAAACCAACACTTCATAAATAAACATACACGGACAAGTAAGTATTTTAAATTTATCAAAATACAGCCTACAAGAGTCCGTCGACTTTAGTCGACAAATTGCTCTGACACATTTTTTTTACATCATAATCATCATCATCAGGTGCCTTCCTCAAACTGAAGTTGGGCGGTCAGGTGGAGAAAATTCTTCCGGTCCTGGGAAACAGCTTTTTTTTACATGCATATACAATACGTAATATGTATAAATGTAAAGAAGAAAATTGTGTATTGCTTTCTTTAATTGTGTTATATAATTATTTTAACGAACTATTACGTACAGTTAAACTTCTAGTTTTGAAAAATTACTCAAGCTTATTTTTACACGCTTTATATTAGCTTCACTTGTATGTCAGTATGTAACTTGTATGTGTGTTCGCGCATAACTTCGTCGTTTATGAATCGATTTTGATAATTCTTTTTTTGTTGGAAAGTAGATAGTCCGGTGGTGGTACCATGACAAGGAAACCAGGATCTGATGATGGAATCCTGGAGAAACCGAGGGGAACTTTCAAA
The DNA here is from genome assembly GCA_034621355.1 of Mycalesis mineus. Taxonomy (NCBI): domain Eukaryota; kingdom Metazoa; phylum Arthropoda; class Insecta; order Lepidoptera; family Nymphalidae; genus Mycalesis; species Mycalesis mineus. The sequence goes on from CM067885.1 coordinate 8,616,103, forward strand.
AATTGTGGAGACAACAAGTACGTTTGTTAGTTTTTCCGATAAGTATTTAAATAGCACTACAATTCGATGAAGGTCTGGAGTCGATCTGATGATGGAGTCGATCTACATATAAGAGAATTCCTTGACGATTTACTGTATTTACCTTGTGTTTGGGCTTGATTAATTTGTTTTGATAAGAACTTTACATTTAGATGGGCTGTGACTGTCATTGAGGGTCTGGTGATGAAGACAAAGTACAGTTAAGGGAGCTCCGTAACGTTTTACAGTAGCTACCTTGTGTTTGGCTCGATTAATTTGTCTCAATGAGAACTTTACATTTAGATGGACTGTGACTGTCATTAAGAGTTTGGCGATGAAGACGAGGGACAGCTGAGGGAGCTCTTTAACGGTTTACAGTAGCTACCGTGTGTTTGGGCTTGATTAATTTGTCTCGATGAGAAATTTACATTTAGATGGACTGTGACTGTCATTGAAGGTCTGCAGATGAAAACGAAGGACAGTTAAGGGAGCTCTTTAACGGTTTACAGTAGCTACCTTGTGTTTGGGCTCAATTAATTTGTCTCAATGAGAACTTTACATTTAGATGGGCTGTGACTGTCATCAAGGATCTGGCGATGAAGACGAAGAACAGCTGAGGGAGCTCTTTAACGGTTTACAGTAACTACCTTGTGTTTGGGCTCGATTAATTTGTCTCAATGAGAACTTTACATCTAGATGGGCTGTGACTATCATTGAGGGTCTGGCGATGAAGAAGAAGGACAGCTGAGGGAGCTCTTTAACGGTTTACAGTAGCTACCTTGTGATTGGGCTCGATTAATATGTCTCAATGAGAAGTTTGAAAGATTCCAGTTGGTTTAATGTTAACTAAGTCATGATCTGATGATGAGATCTACGAAAACTCGAGGAAACTCTTCAAACTTTATTTTTACACGCTTTTTATTAGCTTCACTTGTATGTCAGTTTGTCAGTATGTCAGTATGTAACTCTCCGTGGGTAATCTGCGCGCCTGCGGCCTTCCTTGGTTCTGGTAGCCGTTTCTCAGGCTCCCTCTCCGAAATTGAACTCTGATTCCCCGTATTTATAATATTTATTAAATAATTATTTTATTCTCACTAATAAATAAATTACTAGCGACTGTGTGGCCGAGCGGTTTAAGTGCTAAACTGCCCGTACAACAGTCGCTCAGGCGTGGGTTCGAGCCCTGGCAGTCGCAGTTTTTCTGCGACTTCCAAGGCTCGCTCCCGTGCCGACTGTACTCTGGCCAGGTTTCTGTGGTTTCCTTGGTCACTGTGCTAAGGGTGGGGCACAGGCAAATGCGAGTACAGATTGTAAGTAAAAATAAGAATTGTAAACATCGAATGTGAATTCGATGTCGACGCTTACTATGAAACATAGTATGAATATTTTTGATAATCAATAAATAATAGTTTAAAAAAACTAAAAAATCACGCTTTTATAAATAAATCAAAGTAAAAAATAAATAATAGTTTAAAAAAACTAAAAACACGCTTTTTATAGAAACCCAAACTAAAAAATAGAAAATAATTTTAATAAATTTAAATTAAGAATAGTGTTAAAATTTTCATTAACTATAAATTAATAATAGTGTAAATAAAAAAAAATTATTTTATTTTAAAAAAAGCGTGGGGTGCTTTTTAAGATATTATCAAAATGATAATCACTCTACTCATATCTGTCAATAAAATATTTATAACTATATTGACACCATGCACCCCACGCTTTTTTAAAATAAAATATTTTTTTTTATTTACACTATTATTAATTTATAGTTAATGAAAATTTTAACACTATTCTTAATTTAAATTTATTAAAATTATTTTCTATTTATTAGTTTGGGTTTCTATAAAAAGCGTGTTTTTAGTTTTTTTAAACTATTATTTATTTTAAAATAGTTAAGTGTGATTGTGTTATTTTGTCACATACGTGCACCCGTTCGTAGCTGATTGCAGACGTGTCGCAGCGACACAACTAATTTTTATATTTAATAGCCTCAAACGAGCAATTTTTTTGTGTATTAATAATAATATTTTATATTATATTATTAAATATTAGACTACTTCGTTGGTCTAGTGGTTAGCCTATGTGGCTTCGATCACGAGGTCCTGGGTTCGATTCCTGGATCGGGTCATGAAATAATTCTGGGCTTTTTCATTCTTCTATGAAATGTTCAGTAAATTCCAAGCCCGGAGTTTGGAAGTCGGTGGTGTTACACCCCCGTGCTTCGGAGAGCACGTTAAGCCGTCGGCTCCGGTCACTATCATCAACATCTGATAGTGATCGTTAATAAATGAAACATTATCACCCTAAGCCCGCCAACCCGCATTGGAGCAGCGTGGTGGGTGTACGCTCCATATCCCCTCTCCGAGGCCTGGCCCTGTAGTGGGCTGTTAATAGGCTGATAATGATGATGATGATTATATATTTATAAATTTTGCATTTTGCAATTAGGGGGTTTCGGAGGCAATTAATCGATCTGATTAGGTTTTCTTTTTAGAAACGTAAAAAAAGAAACAGAGCCAAGCTCGGTCAACTAAGTACTTTATATGGAAACGACGTGTCGTCGGCTACGAAAGGTATTTCATAGAAATTCACACATAACACGAGTAGAGTTGCTGCGACACGTCGTCTGCAGTTGTCGTCTGCGTTCGGAAATAACTCTACGTTTACAATATGCTCTAAAAAATTTATATTTTTAAAACTGTGTTTAAATAAAGTACTCTAAAAGAAAATGATACGACGAAAAATAAAATCGTTTTATAGTTTCTCCTCGTAGCCGCTCGGGCGCGGGTCAGTTTAAGTGGCTCTATTTGAATATCCGTCGGTCGGGAGAGAACTGAAACACTAAGTTATAAAGAAATGCCAAGGGTGTTCAACTAAGTAGTATTAAATGGGAAATCTATACGACTGTTTTATTGCATAATGTATATAATATAACCAACGGGATGAATGATCTTGTCTCTTATAACACTCGTATCTACTACTATCAATGGAAAATTTTTTAACAAAAAATAGAACCGATTCAAATCGCGTTAAAAAGTAAGAAATAACTGCGTCATTTAGTTGCTTGAATTTACTTAAGCATATCTATTAAGTCCGTACCGGCCAAGTTTAAGGAACATTTATTTATCATAGTAAAATAGTTTGTGGGTTCTAGGTAACGTCCTTAAAGTAGCAACTTTGGCTGGCACCGACTCATAGATATGTTTAAGTAAATTAAAGCAACTAAATGACGCAGTTATTTTCTTACTTTTTAGTGCGTTTTGGGTCGGTTCTATTTTTTGTTAAAAATTTTTATTTCTTACTTTTTAGTGATTTATCGACACGTAACCTACTCGTAATATACTCCCATAGTATACTATACGGCACAAGTAGCTAAAAAGCTACCCATACTTACACAAAAACCGAAATCGCTGAAAGAGTGCCTATAAAATTTGAAGGGTTCCTTTAATTTTTCCAGGATAGCATCATCAGATCCTAACATGATGACTTTGGGACCATATTGGAAGTGTGCCCTTTCTAATAAAAAAAGAACTATAAAAATCGGACAATTCTGTAAAAAGTTATGCGTGCCCATAATTATACACGTGTCGGATTGAGAACCTCCTCCGTTTTTTTCGTCGGTTAAAAATAGCTTCAATATGTTTTTTTTTTCATTCATTACAAGTTAGACGTTGACTGCTTTCACAACTGATGGTAAGTAATCATTGCTAATGCTAAGATTGAAGCGGGCCAACGTGTTAGAAGTAGCATCAAATCCACGCCCCTTTAGGTTTCTACACATCGTACCGGAACGCTAAATCACTAGGCGGTACGTCTTTGTTGTTAGGGTATTAACCAACTGCGACCGAAGCTTCTCAACCGCCAGTACTGAGTCAATTTAGAAAATCCTAATTGGCTCGACCGGAAATCGAACCCAGGACCTCCGTCTTATAAATCCACTCGTTCAGGAACTCCTTGTTAATTGAGATTAATTCATATACCTACTTTTTTTACCCGACTGCGTCAGAAGGAGGGTTATGTTTTTCGAGCGTATGTATGTATGTATGTATGTATATCCATTTCTTCGGCACGCGCTACAGCCTAAACGGCTGAACGAATTTTGACATGTGAGGTGTCGTTGAATTTGTCAAAATTTTGGTAGTGACATAGGCTATATAAATTCTCAAAATGGCGCCTGTAAATGGGAGAAAAAGAAGGGATGTGTGTATTTTTTTCTCTTATCATAGCAATATGGGTATCAATTGAAAGACGGGGACAAACGTAGTTTTGGTAGATCTTTCTTTCCCCGCAGGCTAAAGTATTTTGTCCCTGTTTGCAGCACCATAAAGTATTTAGAATTTTATACAGATATAGTGATCCTTGTTTTTCTTTTTTCAGTTCATAACTTCTAAGCAGTTGGGTTTTTCGTTTTTATAATAATAATTTTATTTATTTTATACCCATAAAACTTAACGATTACAGAAAGGCATTCTATTTAAATACATACTCGTAAAACCTAAAAATATAACTAAAGGTTACACCGAGATGTATCAATTTATCATACAAGTAATTTTACCGCTATCACATACGAGGAGGTTTTCTCAGTGTCATTTTCGGGCGAAGGCGTGATTGATCTCTATCACCGTGATTGCGTATCAATCACCCCAATCTGTTGCTTTTTTAATATAATAACGTATCTTAAGACAAGCGGCCAGATATTGCCTTACAAATTCATTATATACCGCTTTGACAGCGGTGTGTCTAATCTTGAAAACCACTCTTCTGATTGCAGAGTGTGAGTTTGTTACGTTTGAACGACAATATATAATTTTAGATCTCCCTATATATTAGATACGAGTATATTACAAATTAAGTGATCTAAAATGTATGCAAATTGTACGACCTAATTAGTTTGCTGTCATTTGTTGTTTTATTTATCAAGTAGCTCTAGTATCTTCCCAGCGGGTTCAGCGGAGTATCGAGAAATCTTTTCTTAGTGAGCGAGCGTCCAGTGGGGCAAGTGCGAGTTTTTCACCGAACGACTGCGTAAAAACGTAACGCAAATTTATATTGAATTATAGTAGCGCTATCTAGTTACCACGAGAATGAACGCTTTTTTATAATATAATCGAGTGGTTACGTTTTTACACAGTCTTTCGGAGAAAAACTCGCACTTGCCCCACTGGACGCTCGCTCACTAAGAAAAGATTTCTCGATACTCCGCTGAACCCGCTGGGAAGATACTAGAGCTACTTGATAAATAAAACAACAAATGACAGCAAACTAATTAGGTACTTCGTATAATTTGCATCAATTTTAGATCAGTTAATTTGCAATATACTCGTATCTAATATATACGGAGATCTAAAATTATTTACTGTCGTTCCAAGCTTACGTTCGAGCAAGTTCATGCCCTCAGCTCATATAAGCTTCGCTTGTGTTGGTCACAAAAGTGCGATAAACCACTTTGCTACACGAACCAGCCAAACAAGATTAGTTTCGCTGTTCGAGAAAGTTAGCTCCAGAGACTGTATCGTGATCGGTACCGTAAAACCAGGTCAGCTATTGAAACAAATAACATTTAAAAAAATAGAACCGACTCAAAACGCACTAAAAAGTAAAAAACAACTGTATCATTTAGTTGCTTTAATTTACTTAAGCATATCTATGAAGTCGGTGCCAGCAAGTTTAAGGAACATTTATTTAACGTAGTAAAGCAGTTTGTGGGTTCTAGGTAATGTTCTTAAAGTAGAAACCTTGGCTGGCACCGACTCTTAGATATGCTTAAGTAAATTAAAACAACTAAATGACACACTTATTTTTTACTTTTTAGTGCGTTTTGAGTTGGTTCTATTTTTTGTTAAAAAAATTTATTTCTTACTTTTTAGTGATTTATCGCCACGTAACGTACTCGTACTATACTGTCATAGTATATTATACTTGTACTTGTAGCCAAAAAGTTACCGATGCTTACACTAAAACCGAAATCGTTGAAATTTGAAGAGTTCCTTCAATTTTCCCAGGATATCATCATCAGATCCTAACATGATGACAATGGGACCACCTTGGAAATGTGCTCTTTCTAATAAAAAAAAGAATTATCAAAATCGGACAACTCTGTAAAAAGTTATGCGTGGTCATACATAAAAAAAATATATATTTGTGTCGAATTGAGAACCTCCGTTTTTTTTCGTCGGTTAAAAATACTCGTACAACCGTAAGTTTGCTGAAACCCGTACGTCATATATATAACCATATCTTCCCTTAAACGAGCAATTCTTATATATGTAGGAATCAGGTGGCAAAGATAGCAAACATTTGAATAGGTGATCAGATTTTAATATGTCACAACTACAAGTAACATACTATTAAGATTTTAACATACTATAAATGTGTGATGCTTGTGAATTTTTTAATTAAAATGTTCTTACTTCCGCATCGATTGTTGCGGATGCAGTTGCCCATAATAAAGCGGAAGCTTCCCAATTGTGGCTTCGAATATTCGCAACATTTATAGTCTGGAACATGTATTGAATCTGAGTAGAAGCTATGCACAGTATAGAATAGGACACTGTGATTATGCACACTAAGAGCACAATTTATATGCAGTACACTCACCAAGGAGAGGTGGGATTAAGAGCGCGCTGACTGAATGGGTCTTCTGTACTAAGATGTTGTATAATTCATGTATAAGTCATGTGCTATATACATTAGTTTATTATATATATATTTTCTTTTTTTTATCGACTACAAGTTGGCCCTTGACTGCTATTACACCTGATGTTAAGTGATGATACAGTCTAAGATGGAAGCGGGCTAACTTGTTAGGAGTGGGACGAAAATCCACACCCCTTTCGGTTTCTACACGACATCGTACCGGAACGCTAAATCGCTTGGCGATACGTCTTTGTCGGTAAGGTGGTAACTAGCCACGGTGAAAGCCTCTCACCAGCCAGACCAAGACAAATTAAGAAAAATCTTAATCTGCCCCGCCGGGAATCGAACCCAGGACCTTCGTGTTATAAACCCACCGCGCATACCACTGCGCCACGGAGGTCGTCGAATATAAATTATATATTATTATAGAAGTATATTACTAACGGTCGCCTGTTTACCAATGTAGTTTCCGTTCTCGTGGCAATATTAGGATATAAATTAGCCTATACGACGCATGTGACCTGTCGATTCTTGAAAAAAAATACATAATACGAACATCTCGCTTACATTTCGTCGACTGTCAATCCAATATGACAAAATTGACGGTCTGATTGAAGGCCATTGATGGCGCAGTGATATGCGCGGTAGATTTATAACACGGAGGTCCTGGGTTCGATTTCCAGCGGGGCAGAGGTTTTTCTTAATTTGTCTAAGTCTGGCTGATGGGAGGCTTTGGCCGTGGCTAGTTACTACGCTACCGACAAAGACGTACCGCCAAGCGATTTAGCGTTCCGGTACGATGTAGTGTAGAAACCGAAAGGGGTGTGGATTTTCATCCTACTCCTAACAGTTTAGCCCACTTCAATCTTAGATTGCATCATCACTTAACATCAGGTGTGATAGCAGTCAAGGGCCAACTTGTAGTTGCTAAAAAAATGGCATTGGAGAATACCTTAGGAGAATACCAATTTATGTTACAACCGCTTTGCAACCGTTGTTCATCAGCAGAGATGTGACCTATTTGAAATACTTCTATTTAAAATGCAAATACAAAATGCAAAATACCTATTTTGTATTTTGCATTTAAATACTTTTTCAGAAAAACATTTTGTATTTTATTTGAAATACCTTTTGAGATGTATTTTGCATTTTTAAAATTCATTTCAAAATGCAAAATACTTTGTGATTAAGTTTAACCAACATTACCAGTCAAACGAAATGAAACGAACAAATGACGCTTGTATTGCCGAATTTGACCGATAGTGGCGCCTGCTAGCCATGCGTGCCTATTTTTTTTTATTTGGTCAGAATGCACGCCTTATGTCTGACTAGTGTCAATGTCTAAAAAATTTAATCAAAAAAATGTTTGTCTGTCTGTCTGTCCGTCTGACTGTCTGTCTGTACGATTCACACTAAAACATTGAATGTATTAAAATGAAACTTGGCACGTTTGTAGTTCATATTTTGAGATATTGTATAGGATTGTTTTTGTCGCGAAAATTAAAGTATAAGGGGTTGAAAGTTTTATGGAAAGTCTTTAATTTTTGAAGTTATGTTAATGAAATTTTGTATATGAACTACTGAATAAGTAAATATGTTATTCAAGGATTTTTCAAAATTTCGTCCCTACAGAGTTATATAAGGGTGGAAAGTTTGTATGTAAAATTCCTTTTAAATGTTCTTAATTTAAATATTCAAATCAAATTATCTTTATAGAACTACTTATTACACTGCACCAACAATCAATTTTTTGTCAATCTATTTGTTCCGGCTAATTTCTGTAACAGCTGGACCTATTTAGACGGGTCTTTCGACACTTATTTACTAATGTTATAAGTAACATAGGTTAATCTTATATTAGTAATGTTGCAAGTGACTATTCTAAAATAAATGAAATTATCATACGATTTGGTCAAAAAGTATTTTATTTTAAAAAAGCATTTTGAAAATACCTATTTTGCATTTTGCATTTGAAATACAAAACTCAAAAGCATTTGGTATTTTGTATTTGAAATAGTAAATCTGAAAAGTATTTTGCATTTTGTATTTAAATGCTTTTATGGAACCATTTTGTACATCTCTGTTCATCAGCTTCATAACACGTTTGATTTCAAGAATCGACATATAGGGCTGTAGTAGGTATTTAAACTGGGCTGACAATGATGACATTATGTGTAAAATATTAATTATTCTCATAATTGTATAACTTCAATTATCAGATTAACAATATATTGTTCTGATACTGCTCACGCGCATATTACAATATAATTAATGAATTAAATAGGCTATAGTATAGTTTTACTACGAGATGGGAAAAAATGGTATATTTATGGGATATTTCATACTAAAATACGCCAGCACTGCACTGCATCTGGATGACTTTTATTTTATCTATTTAAAGATGTATTTATAATAGACCTATCTAATATTACAAATAAGCTTTATTTTATTTGGTTGGTGGGAGGCTATCGCCGTGGCTAGTTACACCCTTCCGACAAAGACGTACTGCCAAGCGATTTAGCGTCAGGTGTGATAGCAGTCAAGGGGCAACTTGTACTCGATAAAAAAAAAATACGAGTGAAACCACGGGAAACTGCTACGTTATATTCAATTTTAAGAGTGTTCAGAAAATTAACAGATAACCTTTAAAAGCGTTTATGAACAGAGCTCTTAGTGGGATTGCTTGCTGTAATTCGTAGCTACTACAGATATTTCGTTGATTATTAATAAAATAAAGTTTCATAAAATTAACGACATTGGTGATGAATTGATTTTATACGAAATATTTTTTTATCGACTATAAGTTGGCCCATGACTGCTATCACATCTGATGTTAAGTGATGATACAATTTAAGTTGGAAGTGGGCTAAATTGTTAGGAGTAGGATAAAATCCACACCCCTTTCGGTCTACACGACATCGTACCGGAACGCTAAATCGCTTGGCGGTACGTCTTTGTCGGTAGGGTATATATGAACTATATTTATTTTATTTCGTATTATTTGCTAAGTAGTACATTATAGTTGTTTTCAGTTCGTTGATTGAAGTGAAACTGATTGGACCTCGGGGATAGAGTCGGGTCCGGTTCGAACTTTTGTAAATTGTTATACGCATACCTTGTGGTTTTACTTGTCAGTCTATATGGCTTCGAACACGACGAGGATTCAAGTCTTGGGGTAGGTTTTTGTGTGCTTTTCTTAGTAATTTCTAAGTTCGGAGTAGGCAAGTTGGTGGTTTAGTGCCGTTGAAAGCACGTTAAGCTGTCGTTTGCGGTCACTATCATCAATACCTGAGAGTGATCGTTAATAAATTAAACATAATCATCTAAGTTCGCCAACCGCGCTGGAGCAGCATGGCTAGGGCAGTGGCTTGGCCCTGTTGTAGGCCACTAATGGTTTGATAATGACCATGATAATAATATATGTGTCAAATGCGTTTCAAGGTCATTTTTCTGAATATAGCAATTTGAATATTTTTATCTGCGTATTATTGTAAGCATTAGGTCCTTTCTCCCAAAATGAAATAAGGGGATTTCTAATTATTTTTAGAGATCTTTTGAGGCAAGTGTCTAAAAGATTACAGTTAATTACTCTATATATTATAGTTATTAGAGTGCCTTGTTAGTTCAAATTCTGTCCAGGTTATTTGGTATTGTATCACAAGATCCTGGATTCCAGTCTGGGTTGAGCTATGAAATAGTAAACTTTCCTTTTTCCGAGAAATTTAATAAACATTAGCTCGGAGTTCAGATGTTACACACCCCTTCAGTTAAGTAATCGGCAACAGTCACAATCAGTAAAATCTTATAGAGATTGTTACAGGAGTAAACACATTCTATGACTCATAACTCTAAGCTCGACAACTCGCACTGGAACAGCGTGATGTGTCTAAGCTCTATGTACTCTTTCCTAAAATCTGACTCTTCTCGGCCACAAATTAACTCTACTCATTTTCACACAATTTCCTCATCGAGTTAGCGTCAGAAGGTTCGATTACAAGATGTATAACCTTCAGGTTAGTAAACGATGGGGCGATCACGGAAACTTGTTGCTGTGCTATTTACAATTTTAATGGCGTTCGACAAGGCCAACAATCTCTGTTCACATTTGACCTTTAAATGTTAGTGCTTCAACAATTAATTGTGTCTCAGTTAGTACAAGGTATTTTTTTGGATTATTAAGAAGGCTTAGAGTCACTCAGCGGGCGATGGAAAGAACAATGCTCGGAGTATTTCTGCGTGATCGAATCAGAAATGAGGAGATTCGCAGAAGAACCAAAGTAACCGACATAGCTCAGCAAGTCGCAAAACTGAAGTGGCAATGGGCGGGGCACGTAGTTCGAAAAGCTGATGGACGTTGGGGGCCCATGGTGGTAGATTGGCGACCGCGACGGAAAGCGCAGCGTTGGTCGACCCCCAACCAGGTGGACTGACGACATCAAACGTGTCGCAGGGAGCCGCTGGAAACAGGCGGGATCGTTGTGTTTGGAAGTCCCTAAAAAGGCCTATGTCCAACAGTGGACGTCTACAGGCTGGTAATGATGAAGATGATGATGATTTTTTTGGAATTATACTTTTTATAATAATGAAACTTAGTTTGATTAATCGCCCCTAAAACCCGCTACATATAAAATTTCAAGAAGCAGCGTGGTGGGTATGCCTTGTCCACTCTTCTACAAGTGGAGGGAGACCTGGGCAATGATGATGATGATGAAGAAATCAATATACAGATACTAAAGCCAAACTCGATTGAGAATACATGTCAACAAACAAAGGACATTGCCAACATTGTATGGCTACCTACCCCAGGCTACCCAGTTATGATATATATGTCAATAAATAGTGCAGATTTTCTATTTACAGAAAAACAAAGTTGTATGTAGCTATGCAGTCGCAGGAAAAAGTTATGAAGGTTGAAAAGTTGACTTTTCATACTACGACGACGGTGACGTGATTCAGAACACAAAAAATCGATTGAAAATTTTATTTTTTCGATATATTTTCAAGTGATTGCTATGAAACATGAATAGTTGTTTAAAATTAATTGTGCATTTAAATAAAACAGTTAAATATGAGGATAAGTTGGGACAGCCCGGGGCAAATTTTGGCAATGTCCTTTAAAATGAAGGTAGAAAATGCAACACATTTTATGCCTAATAAATTTCAAATTATGTTTTGTTATTTAAAAAAAAATCTCATTTTAAAAATATTGAATTAATTACTTTAAAGCTTACTAATCTAATTTATTGTCATGAATTCGTTATTAACTAGTAAATTAATAAAAATAGGTGTAAAATGACTAGTGATTTCTACCTTCATTTTTAATTTCTTTGTTGACAAGCATTCTCAATCGAGTTTGGCTTTAGTATAGTTGTCGGACCTGATATTATGATGACTTACTTGATAGTAAGCTTAAACCAGCAACTACAGTGCATTCTAGGAACACGTTTTACAAAGTGCCGCCGTGTGTACGTATATACGGTTGTATATTACAGGCGTATATTTCGACGACCTCCGTGGCGTAGTGGTATGCGCGGTGGATTTATAAGACGGGTTTGATTCCCGGCGGGGCAGATTGAGATTTTTCTTAATTTTTTTTGGGCTGGCTGGTGGGAGGCTTTCGACGTGGCTAGTTACCACCCTACCGACAAAGACGTATCGCCAAGCGATTTAGCGTTCCGGTACGATATCGTGTAGAAACCGAACGAGGTGTAGATTTTCGTCCCACTACAAACAAGTTAGCCCGCTTCCATCTTAGACTGCATCATCACTTAACATCAGGTGTGATAGCAGTCAAGGGCCAACTTGTAGTCGATAAAAAAAAACAGGCGTGTTACCGTATGGTTAGTGAAACATAAACGCTATTATTAGGAAAACCTTTTTCCTACCACAACCCTTTGATTAAGAAATAACTTGGATTTTTAATTAACCCCATTTTTTTATTTTCCCTGTTATTTTCCTGCTAACTGTACCTATTAGATAAAAGAAAAACAAAACAAAAAGAAATATTCAAATCGGTGAAGCCATTTTGAATAATTCATTATATTCGATAGAAGATAACCGAGGCGAGGTCGGGTCGAGTGGTGAATTTCTAAAATTTCATATTGTTATCACAATGCCACAACGCCAAAAAATGAGAATCCTAAATGAAGAAATATGGGAATACATCTGCGCGAGCTCCAGCATCCGCTTCCGAGCTTGATTAATAGTTTTTACTTTATCTCTTTCAACCTTCTAAATGAACTTATTTTTCTTCATATTTTTTTTCAATTACATTTTTAATTTATATGGGATATTAGTTAATTGAATGACTCATTATATTTTATTAAATGGCACTTTTTTATTTTATTTTAATCTTTATATATATATATTGAAAAAGAATACAATTAGATATTACAATTATATATTAAACACATTTCAAAGTATGATTAGAATGATGCAAGTAACTTGGACGTATTATACATTCCATCCATATTTTAACGGCTCTTGAAGCGTTATCAAGCGAAAAGCTGCGCCGCTTGTTTAGGATTTTTTCAGGACAAAGGTGACCATACCTGTGTAAAAGGAGAATGCCAGATCGTCACCCTGAAAGAACACAAATTGTAAATATACTAAAAATATCCTATTATTATATAAATAATTTACAACAAGTCATTTTTACTGTTGGACATCGGAATAAAATTATGTTAAAAAAAAGTAATTAAACTATTTCCTTTTAATTTACACTCTTTACGCATTTTAAAATCTTTATTGTTGCACTGGGTTTTAGTCTTTTAAATAGTTTTTATTGTATTTTCATCAACAGTGGGCTCTAAAAGGCAGAAAATCCAGAGTCGTTAATCCTGTTCAAAAATGTATTTAATGAAGCTTTGCGACTGTCATGTCAATGTGACAACTATACAGAACTACAATACGGAAATGGACGATAACCAGCGTTAGGCTCGTGTCGAAAATTCCGAGTTCTACAGCTTTTAATTGTTATTTATATTAAATAGTAAAAAAATGCAGTAAAATGATGCATAATACATTGTTGTACAATATGTCTTTATTAGTGGGTTAAAGTCCTATACATTGTCTGGCATTCTCCTTTAAAATTGTTCTTCTGTCATATTTTAGGATCTCTCTAACACAATCGTTAGTTTGCTTAGCACAATTGTGTCAGAGAGATCCTTAAAAATTACTTTATTTGACAGAATCTCAAAACTATTGGTATTCTATAAGATCTTTGTTCTTACAGTATGAGTATAATACAACAGAATCATTAGATAATTTTACCATTTTGTGTGGTTCAAATGTTACATAATTTTTTTACAAAATTTGATTTTACTTCGAATGCTTAACTTTTCTTACCCTTCTAATTTGGCGATAATGATTAATTAATGCTCACCATACGGCTTAACGTACGCTCCAATGCATGGGGTGTAACACAACTATCTTCTCGACTTGGAATGTACGAAAAATTTCATAGATGAATGAAAAACTCAGAATTTTTCCCAAAATATCCAGTAATACAACTATCTCAACCTCGTAATCGAAGCCACATAACCAACGAGGAAGTCTATTCTATGATATATAAATATATAACGTCCCACATTGCACATGAATATTGCTTTATTGCTGCATTAACGACCACTACTTGGTAGTAATTATTCGTATATCAAATTAGATAGATTATAATACTAATCATAAATAATCATAATCTCTGGTAATCAAGTACTTTAGTAATTACATATGTAATGGACAAATAAGTAAATCGTTTTGTTATTTTTATCATCGAAGTAGGTATAATAGTGTTTCTTTTGATGGAAGTAAACTATTTTGAGGATGAAACTGGCAATAGACGTACAGTTCGAATTAATAGATGACCGATTGTATATCACTATCACTACATATTATAATGTACTACAAGTTGGTCCTTGACTGCTATCACACCTGATGGAGTGAAGATTAGACATAGGGAATATCCACACTCCTTTCGGTTTCTACTCAACATCGTGCCTGAACGCCCAATCTCTTGGCGGTACGTCATTTCATTTAAATGTTTAAAATATATTATAATTACATACTTATTATAATTATATAGATAAGCACCCAGACACTAGAAAACATCCAAGCTCACCACGCAAACATTTTTCTAGATGTGGGAATCGAACCCACAGCCTAAGACACAGAAGCACGGTCACTACCTAATGCGCCTCGTCTAATTGACCTTACTAAGGTTTTCATACTTAGTTTTTGACGTGACAACGTCTTATAATTCGATAGAGCCGGCTGCACGCACGAAAAAACATGACGTCATACGTCGTTACCTCGCTTTGAGGCGTTCCATGTAAGGCTTGAAGTGCAAGCGAGAGCGCGGAACGAACGGAAAGAAGAACAATCGGCCTTTGCGTTCGGCAGCGTTCGACATCCGTCTATTAAATATAATTATTAAATATATTAATTTTAAATAAAAAGTTAATATATTTATAAATTAATAAATTTAAAATATAAATTTATAAAATCAAAATCAATTATTTTATTAATTTAAATTATTATTTATAAAAATATACTTAAATTAAAAATTTTAATAACCAATTAAATGTTACCATTCCATCAGTATTTTCTTAAGACATTGTCACGTTCAACTATCGTCAGTAAACCAACTTTAAAGACAACCAATTTTTTTGTTGAAGAATCAAGCAGACCTGCATCGCTTATGAACACCGCTTATAAAATTTGTATTACCAAGGCCTACCACAAGGCTTCACCTTGCATAGAAATTATACTGCCCCGTAAATTCAGGCGAGGTGTTAAGCCTCACGTGCCTGTAATCTCATTCGTAATGATATCCTCAAGCCGGAACAGCAATGCTGTTTGTGGCAGAAATATGCATGTTGTAATTACTTTTCCAGATGAGCTCTTTCATAAAGAGTCGCTCTTCGTGTGATATTAAAATTGTAATTATGTTGCTCTTACTGTATTGTACATTTCGTTGTAAAACATATCTGGGTGTGTTGTAATGGAGTGTAATAAGTAATTTATTACATACATTCATTATGCCCTAGTGTTACTTACATTTTAGAGGAACAATCTTAAGGGTTGCCTGTAAGAGATTACTCCAAGCAATAAGGTCGCCTTTGCATGAATTCATGTTTGTTATTTTTTACTGTTATATTGTCTTATGTTTTATGTGTGTAATAAAGATATTCTTCTTCTTCTTCTTCACATACTTTTTTGTTTTCTTAAAATAATTAGGCAGTGATTTTGATTAAACGCCCTGAGGTGGCTTGAGCTTTTTCGGCTTTTCCAATAATTATTGTTAAAGCCTTGACTAATTATACACTTAAACCTTCCTTCA
Source organism: Mycalesis mineus (assembly GCA_034621355.1). Classification (NCBI taxonomy): domain Eukaryota; kingdom Metazoa; phylum Arthropoda; class Insecta; order Lepidoptera; family Nymphalidae; genus Mycalesis; species Mycalesis mineus. Next base: position 8,632,097 of record CM067885.1, read on the forward strand.
ATCACTCCCTTTACTAGTGAAAACCGCAGTAAAACTCCGTTTAGTAGTTTTGAGAGTTTATCACAAACAAACAGACTGACAGAGGGGGTAGAGGTCTTTATTACCTATATATATTATCTTAGTTGTGATGAAAGTAAAATTTGCGAAAGTTAAATTTGTTTTAGAGCTGTATAAAATGTCTCTTGTTAATACTTCTAATACCTTTAGTCTTCGTGTACTTCTTGAATATTTACTAAGATTACTTTGGTCAATAACCTGTTCCGAGATTGTGTAAAATCCTAAATAACCTCAGCACTGTAGTGGATATCTATTCAAACTCCATAAATATGTTTTGCAATAAGATCATCTCCTCATGGAGGTAAATAATAATTATGTTCTGCCAGTTCGATTATTAAGATTTTAACTATATTAGTATGATTTTCTCATATTTATTTGTTTACCTTTTTTTTATTAATTTTGAAGTAGTACCTATTTGAATTTTCAGTTAAGTTTTGTATTATTTAAGTTATCTTTTATATCTACTATAATATATTAGGCATGCTGTGTTTGCTTGTAAGTAATTACTACACTTAGTATAAATTACGGAATTATTTTTAGATATCATGTTTTAGTGTAAGTAATTGTAAGCGAACCTAATAAATAAATAAAAGAAATAAAAAAAAAATAACCTTATAAAAGCTCCTTTAGTCCTTTGGTCCATACGAAAACATTTGTGTTAACGTATCACACTCCACTAAGCACGAGATGACCTATAGGTAGTATAGAGTAATCGTGATCGTTATGAAGATGAAATATCTTATGACATTTCCTATTCCTATACAGGAATGTACGTAAACCTTGGTTAGGAGACCTCCAAGCCAAGTTCTGTGGGGCAAGTTCGAGATTTTCACCGAGCGACTGCGTAAAAACGTACTCACTCGTAACCTCAAATTATATAGAAAAAAACGTTTACTCTCGCTATAACTAGATGGCGCTACTCCAATTCTATATAAAATTTGCGTTTGCTGTTTTCGATATCGACGCGGTAACATCTTACATTAGGCACACAGATGTCGAGCATGAGCGGTGCCGCTTTGCTCGTTGTCGTTCGCTGCGTCAAGTGTGGACATAGAATGAGCCTTTACCGATCACATCAATCAAGTACGATAAGTGATACGAATGGCTTTGTTGATATTTAAACATCGACAGTTGGCGGGGGACATTAAAAAAAATAAACAATACTTTTTTTTTTTATTTATTACAAGTTAACTCTTGACTGACATCACACCTAGTGGTAAGTGATGCAAATGGAAACGGGTTAGTTTGTTAGAAGTAGGATAATATCCCAACCCCTTCGGTTTCTACACAACATCGTACGGTACATCTTAGTCGGTAGGATGGTAACTAACCACGACCAAAGCCTCCCCAGACCAGAACCAATTAAGAAAATCTCAATCGGCCCCACCGGGAATCAACCCGGGACCTTCGTCTTATAAGTCCACTGCACATACCACTGCGCCGCGAAGGTCGTCATAGTCTACCTCAACCATTGTGGCGCGGCACTTTTGTGTGCCGCCAAATTTCAAAAGTGTGCCGCCAAATTTTGCAAATACCTATATAATAATGTTAATATTATTAAATTATACCATTTAAAAAGAAAAATATTTTTAACATGAATATATATTTAAATCCACAAAAAAATAAATTATTTTATTAATTGTTTTCAAAATTTGTGATTCACTTTGCGTCGCATTTTTCAGGAACACATTAGCGACGCAAAGCGGGGTCATGGTTTATTTAAAAATTTTGTCATAAACTATTTATGCAGTGTGTTGTAGTAAGTTAATAATTTTTATCTTTTTCTTTGTGTGCCGCCAAATTTTGAAATCATTAAATGTGTGCCACAACAAAAAAAAGGTTGAGAATCACTGGTCTACACGAATTCGTGTTCAGCTTGTGCTCACCTTCCTAACAATGTTTCATGTAATATTACCCGGTGTCTCATATCTACATTAACTGTGTTTAATGGGATTAGTTAACAAAGGTATACCGTACACTGCATTCCCTAATGTAATAGAAGTAAATGGAGATAAAGAGTCATACTTGGTCCCAGCTGATTAAATGAAGCAAAAGTTTCGAGGATACTGTTTTGTTTTATCTTTGAAACTTGGACGAAAGGATAAAAAATAATTCATATTATGCCAGTGTAGGTTATATTTTCTAGAGAGAAAAGTTTCTTTTTTAACCGATGAAAAAAAACGGAGGAGGTTTTCTATTCGACACGTATTATATATAAGGATTATAAGGGCATACTACCAAGGTGGTCCCATTGTCATTATGTTAGGATCGGATGATGATATCCTGGGGAAATTGAAGGAACTCTTCAAATTTTGGAGGCACGCTTACAGCGATTTCGGTTTTTGTCTCGGTGTCGGTAGCTTTTTGGCTACTAGTGCCGTATAATATACTATGACAGTATAGTGCGAGTACGTTACGTGGCGATAAATCACTAAAAAGTAAGAAATAAAACTTTTTAACAAATAAGTAAATTAAAGCAAAAATAACTGTGTCATTTAACACAGTTATTTTTTACTTTTTAGTGCGTTTTGAGTCGGTTCTATTTTTTGTTAAAAAGTTTTATCTACAATCAAAAGTGCCTACATGTACGTTCTGTTATAGGTATCTATATACATTTATCTTTTGCTGTTTTAAGTGTTTAAGTATTAAGGACCAAACGAATCTTTGCACAAAAGATTATTTGCCGCCGTTTATCTGATTTTTACTTATAACCCTTATCTTATCTATATTAAAAACAAGATCTCTGATTATTCAATAAATGATAATAATATTAAAACAATATATACCTACAATCACAGAAAACGTAAATATATTAAGCACATTTAAATGAGAGTCTAACAAAGATGGGGCGTTTCTTTAGCGGTATAAGAATAAATTACAGTGAATTTTATCTTCCGTGCAATAATAATAAAAGTGGTACTGTCCAGACGTATTACGAACAAGGGCAACTAATGGCACATTAAAAATATGAACGCTTCGTCGTTAAACGACACGCCGAACGTTTACGGTCAATATACGGCTGTGACTTTGTAAGGAATGGTTTACATCGCCATTTATAGGATTCGTGACAATGAATTGAGTCTAAACACACGCATAATTCTTAAAAAAATATGAATGCTTCGTCGTTTACTATAACGTTAACGGATAATATACGGCTGTGACTTTGTAAGGAATGGTTTACATCGCCATTTATAGGATTCGTGACAATGAATTGAGTCTAAACACACGCATAATTCTTAAAAAAATATGAATCCTTCGTCGTTTACTATAACGTTAACGGATAATGTACGGCTGTGACTTTCTAAGGAATGGTTTATATCACCGTTTATAGGATTCGTGACAATTAATTGAGTCTATACACACCCATAATTCTTTGAAAAAATATGAATGCTTCGTCGTTAACCATAACGTTAACGGATAATGTACGGCTGTGACTTTGTAAGGAATGGTTTACATCGCCATTTATAGGATTCGTGACAATTAATTGAGTCTAAACACACTCATAATTCTTTAAAAAAATATGAATGCTTCGTCGTTTACTATAACGTTAACGGTCAATGCACGGCTGTGACTTGTAAGGAATGGTTTACATCGGTATTTGTGGGATTTCGTAACATTGAATTGACAAACCATAGACACGTATCTATCATTCATTTAAAAGTATGAACGCTTCATCGTTAAACGACACTCCGAACATAAAAATATATTTCAACGGGTACGTACTACAAAACAATGGTAAGTTGAAATATATTATTATGTCGAACAACCACGAAATTAGTTTATAGACACTCCGAAAATTTACGGTCAATATACGGCAATGACTTTGTAAGCAATGGCTTACATCGCTATTTCGTGGCAACGACAATTGACAGACCGTAGACACTTATTATTCTGAGTCGGAAAACTGCTGCAAGTATAAAATGGGTTATAAAAACACTTAACTGTACTAAAGCCAAATTCGATTGAGAATGCTTGTCAACAAACAAATTTAAAATGAAGGTAGATAATGCAACACGTTTTATGCCTAATAAATTTAAAATTACGTTTTGTTATTTTAAAAAATCTTATTTAAAAGATATTTAATATATTAATTGGTTTTAAGCTTACTAATGTAATTTATTGTCATGAATTCATCATTGAGTAGTTAATTAAAAAAATAGGGTGTAAAATGACTAGTGATATCTACCTTCATTTTTAAATTGTTTGTTGTCAAACATTCTCAATCGAGTTTGGCTTCAGTATAGTGAACTTATATTAAATTATAATAAGGGCTGTTTTAGCTGCTTGAATTACGATAGTACCTAACTATCTTGGTACTATAATGTACTGGTATTTTAGTCAAAGGTTTCATCAAGATAGATTCAGCCATTCTGGAGTTACGCATGATACCCGACTTATTTTGATATAAGTATTATATTTATTTATTTACAATTTTTTTTAAATTTTCAACAACGTTTATAAAAAGTACTAAGCAATTTATAAAAAAATCCAGTAGCTCGGGGGCCAAAGCAACCGGTGGTCAAGGCTCCGAAGTGAGGAACCTCCTCACGCCACCTTAAGCTGTGGCTCTGTTGTTGGGTCGATCTTGGTCGGTTGAGATATACTCGTAAGATTAGATAAAAGAATTCAGATCACCTACTAAATGCAAACATACACTTTTAGTGTATTTTTGCTTAAATATAATAATCAAATTTTGCACACATTCAATGTACTACCTCTGGCACTAGCAATATTGGGGCAGAGCTTTAAATTATTATTCTAACTCACTATTCGAACAGCGTAGTGGTCTAATCGTTAGATCTCTAATATGTATATTATGTGAGAGGCCTACGCTTTGTAGCATAATGTGATTGGGAGTGTGATTGTTATTCGTCGATGGTTTCTGAAATTCAATATTATTTAATCTTATGGGCATTATAATATTGGATCTCTCTTTTCTTAAAGAATGAATAGTAACGCAGAACCTTCTTATTTAATTTAATTTCTGTACAACTTTGTAATCGGTTCTTGTATATCTTTTAGGATATGGAAGTTGGGTTGTATCCTAAATGAAACTCCCTACTATGTAACAATAGTGTATTACTCAATATAATTGTGAATGTAATTTACACTGGTTCACTACTGACTAAGTTATAGAAAGGCGTTTCTTAACGTTACGTGTTCACGTATTGGAACGTTGCGCGTTTCGATTCCCGCGAGAGACTGGAGAGACTGGCGTGTGGCAGGGCAAATTTGCAACCCCAGTTTCCGCGCGTACGCCAAGTGGCGGGAAAGATTCCCGCGCAAGCATATAGCTATGGCGTGGCAATGTTGCCAACTTAAATAGTGCGTTCGGAAACCACCACAATCTTATTGAAGCTAGTCTATTATTCGTTTTTAATTATCTTGAGTTTGAAGTGATGTTTTATTGCTCGAGCGAGATCATTAGATACATAAGGATCAACATAATTATCAGCCTATTAACGGACCACTAGACGGCCAGGCCTCTCTCCTTGGAAGAGGGGAAAGATGCTGCTCCAATGCGGGTTTAGAGTTTTATTCGTTAACTATCACTATCACACGTTGATGATAATGACCCGGACCGAGGGCTTAACGTGCTTTAAGAAGTACGGGGGTTTCTCCCTTCCAAGATTAGAATTTACTAAAAATTTCTTATAGGAAAGAAAAACTCAGATTTATATTACTACCTACCCAGGACAGAACGCAGAACCTGGTGGCTAACCACTCGTCCAAAGAGGTAGAGTGTAGATTCTAAGCAGATGTACTAATTATCTGTCAGGTGGGTTTGTTACTTTTGTTTTTTAAATATTATGCTTTGAACGCCTCCACATGCAGAAAGCTTTTTTTATCGATTACAAGTTTGGCCTTTGACTGATCTTGATGTTAAGTGATGATGCAGTCTAAGATGGAAGCGGGCTAACTTGTTAGGAGTGGGACGAAAATCCACACCCCTTTCGGTTTCTACACGACATCGTACTGGTAACTAGCCATGGCGAAAGCCTCCCACCAGCCATCTTCTAGCTTTCAAGCTTTTCTATGGTCGTAAACCATGTAGAAATTCTTGTAGACGCACTTAAATCAGGTTTTCTTGAAGTGGTGTCGCGTCTCGTTCCTCGAGAGGCCTGTTATTAAAGTGTTCATTTACGAGTATTAAGCATTTTACGTATAATTTTGTATTACCTATGTGTCATTATGTTTAACTTACGAGGCGTGAAAAGGTTGAATTTTAAATAGAATTGAATTTGTTTTGACGTTCATGCAATTCCCAATATTCAATATTCTCAACTATTTTTCATTAATCTAAATACTTCTAGCTATTCGTAAGATAAGGTAATGAAAATAAAAGAATTTTGATAATAATATTTATTATATTTCAAAACAAAAAATATAAGATACTATAGGTAACTGAAAAACGTCTTCATAAGTTATTTAATGATATTTCAAATTCCTATAAATATTTAGTACCTACCTTATACAATATTCACGACTACACTCATTGATCACAGTAAGTTCTATTGTATCTAAGTTTAGATTGATTTACTTATTAAACTTAATTTACATATAATTTACACATGGCTAATTAAAAAAAGTTGTACTTAAATTATACACTTAAGATTATTGAATATTAACTAGATACCTTATTATACTTATTCGTAATCACATTTATCACGTACAAAAAAATAAGGGAGTGTAAATATATCTCTGAAAATGTAACAAGATAAAGTAGTATGTATCGAGCTAGATGAGGTCAGTCGGGTTGGGGTGAAGGCTCACGAGATTCAGAGCGGGGGACTAAGGGGGAGCGCGGCGGCGGCGAGCGCGGCGCCCGCACAGCAGTCGCTGGAACGCGTGGCGGAACTCCGGGCTGAACACCGTGTATATCACGGGGTTCAGCGTCGAGTTGAAGTAGCCCAGCCACAGCGACAGCGACGTCAGCACCGGGCTCACCTCGCAGTTGCACGTCGGCACTAAAATAGCTAGCACGAAAAAAGGAAGCCAGCACGCGACGAACGCGCCGGTTATTATTGCTAATGTCTTCGCTGCTTTGCGTTCTCTCTTGGAGTCGGCCGCCTCCTTGGGCTTGCGACGAACCAGCGTCGGATAGTAAGCGGCGGCGACCGCTCCGTAGCCCGTAGTCGGCGGGTCCGCTTCCAGACCGTTGGCGCAGGACTGCTTCTCGGGGCTGGTGTTGTTGGACGATACGTTGGTGATGCCAGTCGTGGTCGTCTCCGATATGGTGGGGAGCGGCCGACCGATGACCGCCACCACCGCGGCGGCGATACCACCACTCCCACCCGCCGCGACTAGAGCTCCGCCCGCCGGAACGGGCGGTGGTCCCACTCCTCTAGTCGTCGTCCCTTGCCGTCTCCTTATTCTTTTTCTAGCCGTCTGGTATATCCGCCAATATAGTATTAGTATAACTAGAACTGGTACGTAGAAGGACGACGCGGTTGCGAATATTTGATAGCCCACATCTTGACTGACGACGCAGCGGAGGTCTTCAGAGATGCGTCGGTGCCAGTCGGGATCCTTCCACCCCAGTAAAGGCGCGATGCAGACTAGGAAGCTGGCGACCCACACGCACGCGATCATATAACCAACACGACGTGCAGTTCTAGCGTGAATGTAGTCGATATTTGTCACAGCCCAATACCTTTAACAAAAAGAAACGAGAGCTATAGATATTAGAGACAGACAGAGAGAGATATATAAAGAACAATAACTAAGTGAAACATAACTAGTAAACTTTTAGATACTAATTTACTTTATCAACAATAAGGTCACTTAGAACTACACAAAAGTAGCACCGAAATATAAAAATGCTCAGAACGGAAAATAAAATATGTGATCAAATCCGAAATTTGAAGTTCGACAAATCCGAAAGTTACTGACATAACTCGGTGAGTCGCAAAACTAAAGTAGCAATGGGCGGCGCGCGAGGAGCTGACGGATGTTGCTCAGGTGGTTCTATATCTGAAGCGTGATCGCTATTTTAGTACATTGACATCCTGGTCGCTGGATCCAAGTCTCAAGTAAGTAGAGTGACGACATCCACGGGATTATAGAGATTTTAACCGAGAGAGACAAATAGTAATGTTCCTTACAACAGCCTTAAATCTAGCAATGAACGTCCATTGGCTCATAAAGATGATGGTGATAAATAAAATATTAGAGCAACATTGTAATTATTTTGTTTTACATCAACAATTTAGGTACTCTATGGTTTTAGCTTAACCTTACCTATCAAGAGCGATAGCAACCAGATGCAGAATGGATGCGGTACAGCACAGCACATCACCGGAGGTCCACATGTCGCACAGTTCGGGGCCCAACGTCCAGCGCTGCGCCACCTCGTACACCGCGCCCAGGGGCATCACCAGGCACGCCACCAGGAGATCAGCTACCGCCAGCGATAGGATCAGTTGGTTTGCAGCGCTGCGTAGATGCCTCTCGAGCAGTATTGCTGCTATTACGAACACGTTACCTGTAAAATCGATTTATTTATACAAAAACCCTATTACGTAAGGTATTATTATACAAACGCACAAAAAACATTCTGTATGTTGCTGTATATATAACTGGGTACTTAATTTCTCATTTAATATAGTATGTAGCTAAGAGCGTAATGTTTAGATCCCTCATAGCTAGTGGTAGGCTTTGACTGTGGCTACTTACTATCGTTCCGACAAAGGCGTACGGCCAAGCGATTTAGCGCTGCGGTAGTAAAGGGGCTGTGCGAAACGAGTGTGGATTTTATCCTATCCCTAGTTAGCCCGCTTCCATCTAAGATTGCATCATAATTTACCATCAGATGTGATTGGAGTCAAGTCTAACTTGTAATTAATAAAAAAAGCTCAATTGTCATGTAGTTGTTACTAGTTAAACCGACGCGGAAACTAGAAGCTTCGGAAGTTATGAAACTCGAACAAATTACTTCTGTATTAAAATAGCATTATCCATTCAACCGATAAAAGGGTTGATGTTAATGGTACTTAACATCAACTATGTTGTTGAAAGATAGTTTAGCAATAATAATATTATTTGTGTTAGTGAAATAATTCCTAAAATTGTATATTAGAAACACGTGTTCTGCAATAGACCGTTAATAAATCATAATTAATTATAATAGTTTCCTGGTACACTGCATCACAAGTGTTAGTCATTGGAAAACAAACACGAATTACTGCTTTTAGATTGCAATCTGGATATAATCCATTAAGGGGCGCTGTACAAACTTATGAAAACAAAAACAACATGGCATAAGTGGAAACACCAAACTTTTTCTTCTCAGTTCTTTGAGTGGGAAATTAGAACATTCTTATGGTATTGTATAGTATGATTAAGTGATAGTGGGCAAACGGGCAAAAGTCACAATTAAATTCAAATTGCGTTTCTACTAATATACTTATTAATTTTTCAATTACTTGCATTAAAAATAGTAGTTATTATTAAATTAAAAATAGTAGTTACTATTTTTAATGCAAGTAATTGAAAAATTAATAAGTATATTAGTAGAAACGCAATTTGAATTTAATTGTGACTTTTGCCCGTTTGCCCACTATCACTTAATCATACTATACAATATCATAAGAATGTTCTAATTTCCCACTCAAAGAACTGAGAAGAAAAGTTTAGTGTTTACGCCTGAATACTCAAACGCCTGAATACTCTAACGCAAATCTTTCGAATCAACTAATTGTGACAGATTTTACTGCAGACTGTCTCAGGAATTTCGTCTTGAGACGTACATACTTAAAGCTTTGCATTTGAGTAGATATTCGGGCATAATTCTTTTGGATTTTTAATTTTGTACTAATAATTGAGTTGTAGGTATATATAGGGCTGTCATGTAGTTGTGAGTACTTAAAACATGATGAAACATATGTGTACCAATAACTGTTGCCAATATGAGTAAGCCGAGGATAACTGCCTTGGCAGCAGCGCGTATGAGGGCGGCGGGCGAGTCAAAGGGCGCGGACGAATTCCACCAAGTGTCGTTCGTCGTGGAGTTCCATGCACTGGGCACCCATTCCGTGGTGTTCCAGGTGGTGTTCCGCACTTGGAGCTGGTAGAGGGCGTCCCAATCCAACAGGTCGTCGCTCCCGTCCGCGCCCTCCATGATCTCTCACCGCCACACGCCGCCACCAACTGATAACAAATAAGCATATTAATACTATTCGATGGTGGAGTAAGTAATAAAAACTTAATTATTCTTGTTTTTAACCGACTTAAAAAAAAGGAGCGTATCAAATTATGTCATATTTCTAGTAGACCCGTATGTATGTAATGTTTCTAGAATTGTTCAGTTTTCTTATATGTTCGTCTATGGATATCAGCGTCAGCGTCTGAACAAATGTGCCAAATTTCAAAAGTTTCACAAGGTTTTTACTTTAAGGACGTTACGTAGAACCCACAAAGTGCTGCTCGTATATAACGTTCTTCAAACTTGGATAGCACCAACTTCATAGATATGCTTAGGTAAATTAAAGCAACTAAAATCAGACAAGAAAACCTCAAAGTATGTTTCACTCTAAACCTAAGCATCATTCAGATGTCGACTCTCCAATATTCAATCGCGAATACGGCAATTCGACTCAATTGAACATTGTAGAGTTTTTTAATAGTTCAGTTTTTTTATTTGGGCAACATGCCATAACGACACAGTCTTTGTTATTTGAATGGTGAGCCTTCGTGGCGGATGCACTTCGACCCTTTTGAATCTTTTGCACTCGTACTACAGAGCCTTACAAAGTTATCCAAATTTGACAAATTATTGATGACATACTGCAGGTTTCTTTACAAAGACAATTAATAAATTTAATGATGAATTGTAGGTTTATAACTTGTCGATTCTGTTTAGTATTATGTTATTGCGACACAAAAAACTTTTTATCTCAGAAAACTAAAATAAGCAATTATTTTTAATCTAATGTATATTATGTGTTGGTATACGTACTTTCTGTATCATATTTTTGTAAGAAATCACTGAGTGAACCGTCCATCATTTCGGATTTATTGTTGAGCCTTTCTAGCCGCAGAATCTTCTCTGTAAATAAAATAGTTAAATGTTAAAAAAGTTACATACGAATTGTTAAAATCGCTCTGTGTGGATAATCATTTTAGAAAAGAACAAGTTGAATTTAAATTTTTTTATGTTTGAACTCAACTCAACGTATTATGTTGAAAATAGATTAGCTTAGCGGAATTGCTTAAAGTCAAAATCTGTCTCGATCACGTAAGATTTAAAACAAAACAAATATGTTTGTTGTTGTTTGTTGTAATATGACAAAGGCGTAGGCTAAGACAAACGTATCGCCAAGCGATTTTAGCGTTCCGGTACGATGTCGTGTAGAAACCGAAAGGGGTGTGGATGTTCGTCCCACTCCTAACAAGTTAGCCCGCTCCCATCTTAGACTGCATCAACACTTAACATCAGGTGTGATAGCAGTCAAGGGCCAACTTGTTATTTAAAAAAAAATGTTAGTTCACAATCTACGATACTACAAACGTACACACAATGACACAAATACGAAGATAAAAGTTAAACTTAACTACTTAAGTACTTACTACTAACTTAACTAACAGACGTTTCGTCGATTTATTTATAGTTAGACATTTATGTTGTTGATTACCTATATATAAAAATCTAGTAAACTTGCAAGGAAATAACAAATAATAAACCATATGTAAACATTTGTATGTTACCACATAAACCTTCACAAGGTAAATCCTAATAATGTAATCCTTTATTTGAAGAAGCTTCGAAAGAAAAGCGCAGTGTATTGATTTTTTATGATACGACGGAAAGACTTATTTCATCAAAAGCGAAGGTATCGATACCTCATTGTGCCTGCCGTTGATAATATTTTCTCAAATAATGCGATCAAAATCTCAATTTTTGGGAAAACCTTTCTCTTGAGATGAAGCTTAGAACGTGACGAGGGTACGTGAGACGCGTTTACCCCTTCAAAATACAAAATAAAGCAAATGCTCTCTGTTATCTTATTTGCACAGACTACGGTGTCAATACAATTAAGGTGGGCTATGATTTTGAGCCAGGTTAAGTGTCATCCTCGTGAAAGTAATAAAATATTAAGGCAGTTTCGTAAATGAAAAGAAATATTAGCCGAGAGCAAACTTGGCAAAAATACTTCTATGAAACAAGAAAGCGAGAAGTTCTTTTATATTGCGCTTTCGAACCTAGTTTCAAACTTTTCTTTTATACGCTGTGTATTTATATTTTAATACAGTGAGTTAGTTGTAATCTTAGTGACTGCTCTTCAAAAATCTACCTTTCCGGAGTCTGGAGTCTGGAGTCGGACTATTTGATTGTAATGTGGGAATATTAATGTTTGTAAAAATAATATGTTAAAGTATATCATATCAGTCAGTTAAATATTTTTCTATCTTCTTATATCATCATCATCATTATCAGCCAATTAGCGGCCAACTACAGGGCCAGGCCTCCCTCCTTATAGGAGAGAGGATATGGAGCGTAGACCCACCACGCTGCTCCAATGCGGGTTGGCGGGCTTAGCGTGATAATATTTCATTTATTAACGATCACTATCAGATGTTGATGATAGTGATCGAGACCGACGGCTTACCGTGCTCTCCGAGGCACGGGGGTGTAACACCACCAACTTTCAGACTCCGGGCTTGGAATGTACTGAACATTTCATAGAAGAATGAAAAAGCTCAGAATTATTCCATGACCCGACCCAGGGATCGAACCCAGGACCTCGTGATCGAAGCCACGTAGGCTAACCACTAGACCAACGAGGCAGTAATCTTCTTATATATAAAAGGATAATTTAATTTGTTACTTATGTGTCAAAAAGCGAAAAGTAGAAAGCGGGCAGAAATTCGTCATTTTCGCTTCACGTACCCGTAGTCCATCAAAAAAGGAGACTATGTATAAGAAGACCTAGTCTTAGGTAGTAGTTGTCCTTGCTCCTTATTAATCGTCCTTGGAGCAATAACACCTCAATGTAATAATATAAATAATTCAACACGTATTCAAAATGAATGTCGTGGCGGTGAGTCTGAAAGTGATATTAATGCCCCACGTAGAGCAGAATGACGATTTTTGTATTATGCGGCATGTGGCGTGAAATTACCATCAACAACGATATATCTCCATAATTGCTACGTCTGAACGAAAACATCTGCGCTGTTTTGTGCAGAATTAGATTTAAATTTGAATTTCTGGATATTACGTATCATGTACGTAGTAGTTTGGATTATTAATGCATTTGGAAATGTTTATGCTAATAAATTGTTGATGCATTCATTTGCATTACTTAAGACTGAGAACACTTAATTTAATTTTATTAATTGTACTCTAGTGCTACTTTATTTTATAACTAGCAGTGCCAGCGGACTTCGTTCCGCGTTAAAAATATTTTTGTCCCGACCCGTTTGTACCGCATTTCGGGTAGAAAGTTCGGGATAAATAAAAATTGTGATGATGATAGCAAGTCTACTAGATGTACTCGCTTTTTGCTGGCAAGCCGCTGCGAACGTTCGGTGCTAGACTCCCTATCACGCATGTTCGACGTTGTTATTATATCTGTGGTTAGCCAGTCGCTGAGACGTTTTAATGCTAGACTCTCTCACACGTCCTGCAGAGGTAATAGCTCTTTAATTCGCTGGCAAGCCGCTGCAAACGTTCGGTGCTAGATTCCCTATTACGTATGTTCGACATATTCAGTCTGTGGTTAGCCAGTCGCTGAGACCTTTCAGTGCTAGACTCTCTGATACGTCATGCAGAGGTAATAGTTGTTTGACTGGCAAAGCGCTGCAAACGTTCGGTGCTAGATTCCCTATCATGTATATTCGAAATATTTATTCTGTGGTTAGCCAGTTGCTGAGACCTTTCAGTGCTGGACTTTCTTACACGTCCTGCAGATGTAATAGCTCTTTGGCTGGCAAGCCGCTGCGAACGTTCGGTGCTAGATTCCCTTTTACGTATGTCCGACATATTCTTTCTGTGGTTAGCCTGTCTCTGAGACTTCTCAGTGCTGGACTTTCTTACACATCCTGCAGAGGTAATAAATAGCTCTTTCGCTGGTAAGCCGCTGCGAATGTTAAAGATGATATTGTTTGAAGATATTTATTTAAAGTATATAGAGTAAAAAGCACAAATATTCTACTCTAAATTTCTGTTCTAACAAACATATTTATAAAGATATAGATTAATACCATATGGGCTAAATAAGCTTATCAAAAAATAATTATTTTAAATTCACAATTTTAACTGTAAAAGCAGTTATTGTGAGTTATCCGTAGGAGATAAGCACATGCTATCTTAGATTTCCTTGCAGATTTTGATACGTTCTTTAATATTGTAGTACATTATTTTGTCCTATCCTCAATATTTTTCGCAGCGCACGCAACTAAAGCGATTTTTTTTTACAACTTTGATTACATAATTCAAATTTAAGTAAAGATGCACAATTAATTTTGGAAATTTTTATAGCCTATGACACTTTACAATAACGTAGCTTTCTATTGGTGAAATAATTTTGAAAATTGATCCAGTAAATCCAGAGATTACCCCTTACAACGTCACAAGATCACAAAGTCACAAACTCACAAACGCTTCCTCTTTATAATATTAGTATAGATAAAAAACTCTAAGTTGTAAAGACTACTATTTTATTTTTAAAAGTCTATTTTCAAATATTTATTCACCAACTTTTTTGCCAATTCGCGATGTTGCCAATATGCTAAAGCTTTGAATCACTGTCTCGCTATAAAGATCGGCAATCATTTATTTATACAGATAAAATATAAAAATTATAAAGAAAAACATCACTGCGCACTAAACAAACGATCGACGAGCAAAAGGCAAGACTTCAAAGCGTTTTTAGTTATACCAGATATTTCCCACCGGTTATCTTACCTCAAAGGGAAATTTTACCCGGTTTTGTTTTACTTCGAAGATTGAAAAAGCGCTTTGAAAAATAAAAAACTAACATAGTACAGTCATATTCACTTACTTATATTCCATCTTAAGCTGTATTAGTTTGTTTTTTATATTAGCTATCGGAGTAAAAAAATATAGCCCACCTGACATATTCGTAAGGTGGAAAAACTTCATGAGAGCATGTCATCGACAGATCTTAGTCATTTTATAAAAGTTTAAAGCTTGGCCGCTCATACTCCTGCTATAGATAAGTATAATATGCAACTTTAGAGATTGGACCATTAGTTATTTATACCATAGTATATTTTTTACGAGAAATGATGCCCTCACGCGCCAGGCACTCCGCAGCATCGTGGCAATGCTCCGCTAGAGACCTTTAAAATTTTATCTTCTACAGTATTTGTCGAAGAAGCTAAGCGACTGGCGACTACAGATAGGAGGATGGATTTTTCATCTTATGCGGAAAATATAAAAGAACTACGATTTCCACTTGATTGGTCTATAGTCTGTGCTGTCTCTGATAATGCTAACTTCTATAGCCATCACTGTGCACACTTCATAGTTGCCTACTGTACATTACGGAAGCAGCATTAACTAACAAAGTTTCAGCTTTTACAAAATGACTAAAGTCTGAGGATCAAAGGCTCATGTATCAATACCTGTAACAAATGTTGTTGTTATCCAAGCATGAAAGCAAGCCACCAAGCATGTTATTAGGATTCTAATAGAACCAGGGAGAAAGTAAAACCATGTCCTATCATGTGTTCCTACTTTAGATAATGATGATTCAGGTATATATAAAGTTTGAAATAGAAGGTATAGGAAGATTTTTTTCAAGGTCTCTAAGCCCTTTAAAAAAGGCACGAAGCCTTTCCTTACCTTTTAGACCGGACACAGCTATGCTGCTTGGCGGCAAAAATAAATAAATAAGGCGACAAACTACTTCTACTTGGCGTAGGTACTTTATCGGATTTGTTTTGTAATTTTAATTTTTAAAAGAAAAAGGAAAATAACATCACCAATTACTTTACCATCTGTTGTTTTTTACGAGAGAGCTTATTTTGATACACTATTATACTATCTACAAATATAATAGGGCTTGCAGAATAAAATTGCCGTTTTATTGTAATAGGTACTTCGAATTGACATAGAACCTTCATGGTTTATGATTTTAAAGTGAAACTTTTTTCATACGGTACCTTTGTAGTTCTTCTTTAAAAAAAATGTGCATTATTTGATTATCAAATTTCAGTTGTTTTTTTTTTGTCAGCTTAGACAATAAAGATGGATACAATTTCATACTTTAACCCCTTATACTAAGTATTACGTGTATTGTAAATACAATAAAGAAGTACAAATACGTTGATATTTCTCTTCAATAAATACAATTATTGTAAGTAAAGAAATATCAACGTTTTTCTATCAACGAATGCTTTTAAGCATTGTGGCTACTTATTTTGTATTTACCAAGAGAAAATTTCTCGTACAATTGCACCGCAGGACCCCGCAAATGGATTCGTAAAATAACAATGTAGAATGAATTATTACAACACAACAATAAATGTGTTGGTAGCCTTATTTTTGTTTACATTATTTAAAAAAATACATTTTCATTTTGCTTGCTAGGAAAAGATGGTTTTGATCGGAACTGTTGCTTTGCCTTGAAACGCTTAGGATTCTCTTTTTGAACCCCTCATTTTACTCTTGATCTTACAATTCTTCGCTTACTCGGTAGCTATTCAATACGCTCACTCGCAGTAAAAATTAAATTTGCTGCTATGCATAGCAAATAACTATTTCAAGTTATAATTTCTTCTGTACCAGGTGATGAAAGAATATTTTGCACTAAGAAACTGCTTAACAAAAAATGCTCCATAACCAACTTATAACTTAAGTGTTAATTTAGCAATTCCAGCTGTAATTAACTAACATTTTTATTCTCTACCAGCTGTGCTCCGAGATTTCACCCACGTTCACGAACCCCCTCCGTTCTTGTGAAATTATCGGGATAAAAAGTAACATCTATGCTATCGCATATTCCATCTGTGTACCATTTATTCAGTACATTCAGTTATTCTAGAGTTATAAATCGTGTAATTAGCCCGATCGAGCGACGCTAAGGAGGGTAATGTGTTTATGATTTATTATTTCACATATAAAGATGAATATGTAATAAATATATTCATACTGAAGAATAAGATCTGTTTATTTGTACACATTCAATGTCTGAGCCATTCATCTTATGTCAACGTAGCTTGACGCAGAATAACTTGAGCTTGCAAAACTGTTCGCAAAATATAAATAAATCACATGATATAAATTATGATATACTAGTAGACTTACTATACTAGTATCTCACGACTTTGCCCGCTTGATAAATAGTGTGTTGCAATCTTCCAAAAATAAAAATATTTTACGTAAGTATTCCTTTTTTTTTTTAAGAAAAATGGTTTAACGCAAGTTATCCTCAAAAGATGTATGTCTACGCAGACTTTTTTGTAGACCTAATAAAGAGAAACAATTCTTCTATACGCTGTGTCGTTATATCTCAAATAAATAAAGCAGCATTTTCAATGAAAGTTCCCAGGCTACTTAAATTTCTCTGACTTTTCCCACAATTATTTTTACATTTTCTCAAATTTACATAAAATCTCAACAAATTATATACTAAAATATTGCTCAAGAAACACTCTATCTGTTGGAGAAAACCGCATGACAGTCAGTTAAGTTCGGATTATGGTCTGTCTGCTAGCTACCAAACTAAAGGTAGAAATTCAGACATTAGATATTTAATCAACATCATTATTAGACTCAGGTCTCACTTCTTATAAGACACTAAACGAGATATGGAATTTAGACCCATTACGCTGGTCCATCGCTTTATTCCTACAGAAAACATCGTAAATTAATTATTATTATCAAGCAACATTTATTTAAGATTTTTTTAGCGTCAAATATCACTAAAGGAAAGCCTTATCCTTAGATTAATATAGTATCGCTAGAGTTCATTAAATAAATAAATAAATAAAAATCGTTTATTTTCATTCAGTTCATTTACACATTAAGGAGATTACATAATTATAAACTGCCAGATCTACATCAGTATAAGTTAATTTACATTATATTATTATTTGATAACTATTTTACATTTTAGTCTGAATCTACATGGGTTAGCTGTAGATCAATTTGATGGTACTGGGACCAGCCTGATCTAGGTTTACATTAATATAAGTATGTATCTTAGATCTAATGAACTAACTTCTAAGAATAAGTAGGGTCTTAGTTTATTTTGGCTGGGGAGTAAAATAACAAGGAAGCAATTAGCATACTATTTATTTGTATTGCAGGGCTCGTCCTTGAGAGTTGCGATATGTAACTAAGAGTTGTTAACTAAAATAATTTATTGTAAGAAATTATTTTCCGACGCGAAATATTGCAAATGGCATTTTGTTGTTATCTTGTCTTGACACAGAATACAAATGGGCGAAGTTTTTGCTATCTGTTATTGTATATTGCTTTGTTTATTTTGCTTAATTTCCAATGCTTAAGATCATTTTTCTTTGGTCCAAGATAAGCTGCCAACTGTTTAAAAAAGTACATTTATCTATTTGATATCTTTAACAGTAATATTCTACTAATGGGTACAATATTATACTCACTGCTAAGATATTTAGAGGTTAGGTTCGCCGCGCTACTCCAATGTTAGTTGATGAGCTTAAACGTTTCTCGTAACTACTTCATAATTTAAACCTCTTTAACTACGGACAATAACATACAGGTTTTGATGCTAGATAGTTTTGAACATATTTGGATTTTCTTCCGTTCAAAAAGCTCGTGACATCAATCCGGAGTTGGAAAGTTGGTTGTACAACACCCTAGCTTTTCGGAGAGCACGTTAAGTTGTTTGTTGTAATCATTGTTGTCATTGACATCTATCAATTTCGGTATGTAATTATGCATTATCACCTTATGCTCGGTTAAATACATTGGAACATCATGTGTAGGACCAATTCTTATAGGCTAAGAGTAGACATGTGTTAACAAACAGCCAGAAGGGAATACAACTTAAAACACCAAAAGACAAACTTAATAACAATTTATTTACAGACATCAAATATGATCAAAATGAAACATTATTGCAGTAACTTAATTAAACATTAATGTAGTAACTTAATAAAACAGTATGACTGCACAAAGCTCGGACACTAAGGTGAAAGACCACAATTTTCCATAGGGGCATATTTTATAGCCTACCGCCCGCCATTTTTGCTCGACGAGTACCGCGCCTACTCTATTATCTATAGTTCAAACGCGGTACCACAATACAGCAAATAAGGCCACTATATTGTCTATAGTCTTTTCAAACAGAGTATACAATGCTGCCAACACATGAGTCCTGCATTGGGCCATTCAAATAGCCTAATAAAAACAAAACTCATATGGCATCAATTTATAAATACTTTAATGCACCTTCGGTCCGAAACAAATCACAAATTTGAGAAGAACATCACAGAGAACAAATTAGAGGCATATAGGTATCTAACAAAAATTTTGCCTTGGCCCGACCCATAACTTACAACCCGGTATCATTCATTCATAGTTGAACTGGGGCTGGCCGTTTATCTGCGATAACATGCAGTAATGCATAAATATTAAAATGTACATTGAAAACATGCTTCATTAAAGTTCTTGGCCAAGTGAAAATTTCCATTCCAATTCGCAAAAGCTTATATGAAGGAAAAATTAAAAACAAATATCAAAAACCCAATGAAGAGGAGAGGACATGATAAAAATGTCGTTTAATTTCTATTCTTTATGAATAGTGATTTATTATAAATTTACGTTTCATTTGAATAATAATGGTTGCAACGATTGTTGATATTACTGTTACAAATGACGATGATAACCTGTTGAAAGCCGAAAGGATTCTTATATTCCTTTCAGTCAATGGTTTCTTATAATTTTTACAACCATTACAAAAAACATGTGAATAACTAATGATACAAGAAGGTATAGAAATAATTAAGGCGGATAATTAAAGGTCGATAGAATACTACATTTTATTCGTTTTAGGACCGCGGAAAATATTACATGAAAATGTATTTCTTTTAAAATACACATTTTCATGTATCCAGAGATATTTTCATTTTGTTACTTCGCTGAAGAATTATGATACGTCAGCTCTAAATTAAAAAGCTCTTGGATAAAAGTTTTCTTGTAATGTGAACACGTTATATTCCCATTGGAGCTAACCTATAAGCACTGTTACGGTAAACCGTACGAGTATGTTCTGGTTAAAAACGGGTATTTTCGGTAAAATGAACTGGTACAAAGTGGATTGTAGTACTTGTTCATTGACATATTAATACTATGGACTTCGGGTCAGCGCTAAAAAGTGTCCGAACCAAAACAGAGCTAAAACGCGAAAAAGATTTCTAATCGCATTCAGTCTCATAATTATTAGCTTACTGAGAGAATACACGTCAACTTTAGAACAACGACTGCATACAGGTATTTTGTTGTTTAATATTT
Source organism: Mycalesis mineus (assembly GCA_034621355.1). Classification (NCBI taxonomy): domain Eukaryota; kingdom Metazoa; phylum Arthropoda; class Insecta; order Lepidoptera; family Nymphalidae; genus Mycalesis; species Mycalesis mineus. The sequence goes on from CM067885.1 coordinate 8,652,618, forward strand.
GAATTTAATTCCTTCATTTTTGAATTGAAAATTAAAAAATAATTTTAATTAATAAACTTTTATTTTCATGTCATGAATATTTATCAAAGTAGTTTTACCATAATGGTAAAATGGAACCCTTCCGTCAATGTTGGAACAGTTATTTAAAACAGTGACCTAACGTTATTGTAGTAAAAACATAAATTGGTTGGTACTAGATTTATCCCAGCATATAGAGGTCACTGATACATTTAAAGCTGTGAATATAATATATAGGTTAAAGATGCCAAACCTACTCCACACCATTTATGTTGTCCTAATTTTTAGAGAAGCTGCCATGTAAAAAACAGGCTGCCATGGCAACCGTCAGTCAAAGCTGATTACTTATTGCAATCAATTAGACCGTTGCAAATTAAACTGTATAACAATAATAGAAGACATATATTTCAATGTTAGTTTGTTTAAATAAAAATACAAATACATTCTAGTACATATAAGATATCTTGGGACACTTTTGTTGTGAATTTTGCACCCGAAGTCCATAGTGTTAACTATTAATATACTTGTTATAAACATATTTGGTTCGTTACAGGTAAAAACTACACAGCTGTTTTTGGTTATATCAAACGTAATATTTATCTACAGATTTTTGTAGAAATTCGTCTATGGTCTTGCTTTATTTGTTCGAAAGTAAAGATCAATTCAATTACTGTTTTGTTTATAAAAATATAGTTTTTTGGATCGATAACGTATTCGTTCTGAATTAAACTGAGTGTTGAATAAATCAACGTAGAGCCCACTCCGATGGAAAGTGCGTACTGAGTTCTACGTTCTATCTATTATGTATTCTGTATGTCTACGCAATGTTTGTAACTTTATTCCATTGTGCAGATAGTAGGCGGCCAGAACGCGCTGCCTTAGCGTTTAACCAAAAGTGAGAATTCTCAAGAAAATAAAACAAGGACTGCGCAGTGCAAAGTCGTAAACGCACTTTTGTGGAGCTCAGATTATGCGCGTCCCTAGAGCTCAAAATTCTAAAGCAACAGACATAAAATCTTCACCACGACAGTTGCTGTCTTTTATGACGAGTCGAGGAATTTCACGATAATCCAATTTTATAGGAAGACGGCAGGTCCCTTTGCACTAATACTGTTACATTTGATATTTTCTCCTCACGATGCCGACGTAATATAATAATAACATTTTCTCTCAGTTGTAAGGAAACAAGTACATTAATAAAAAAAACTTATAGCAATCGATTTTAGTGTAGGAGCAGATTTTTGTATAAATTTTTAATAGTGTTTTTTTATATATTATATAATTATGTATTTTAGTTATCATTGTTTAGTTGGGAATTTAATAAGAAATATAAATAAACAAAGGATTAATTGTAATTGCTAAACATCCCTTACAAGCGTAGTTTGTGGTATAGATAATTGAGGAAACTCCATATAATTTACTTGATTATTCTCATGGTACCCAGACATTGGAAAACATTGAAGCACACACAAACATTTTCCAGCTGTGGGAATCGAATCGCACAGCCTTGGTGTACAAGGCAGGGTCATGCACCACTGGGCGAAAAATAGAAGCTTCAAATAAAATGACAATTAGTCAATACGTAAGCAAACCATAAAAATAATTATTTTAACGGTGTGCTTCAGTTTTAATAGCAAAGTGCGATACTTATTTCGACCGTTTAGAAATTAATGGCTTCTAATTAAATTGCCTTAAACTATTTCGTTTGGACGTGCAAATTTTTATTTATACATGAGTACAGTTAAATATATTCCATAATACTTAATATAAAAAATATATTCCATAAATAATTCTACGAACATAAACACACCATCATCATTAAAATAAAAAAAAAATCGTAGAGCTTTCGATGAGACGAATATCTTAGCATTCCATGGATTCACCGTGCGGGTGCCGGGTCCATCGCGTGGCTGAGAGAAAAACTCCGAACAGAGCCCGAGACTTGTGACACGAGTGTAGGTTTAAAAGATTTCTCTTAGTGACGGCCGTCAACACTCACCTCCTCTAAGTTAGTAGTAGATTAGAATTACATATGTAGATACGAATTAATGTTTACTTAACATCTAAATATACTAAAAACTGACTTTCCGTGGGCAAAATCTCTACTCTACAATCTACAAATATTTCAAAGCCAAACTTAGGCAAATCGGTTCGTTTGTTGTTTTGTTTGTTTGTGCTCAACTTTTTGTTAGACTAATAGAAGTCAATTCATTTTGAAACAGATGTAATATTACAACAACTGCCTGTGCTATTGCTCTGTAAACAGAAATTTATTTCAACAAAAACATTTTACAAAGTGTGTACCATACGATCTTTTCTAAACGCAACACTTATTTTTACACAAAAGTACGAGTATCATTTTTACATTAAAATAGCTGTTATTAATTACTAAACCATAATTTGTTTTGGTATCAATCTAAAGAGATTTTGGTAAATCATAGAAGAACAGGCATGCCGTTAACACGTATATATAAATACTATTATAGATAAATATAAATACTATAGGACAATTACCCACATCGCTATATAGCCCTATAGTAAGCGTAAGCAGCTTGTGTTATGGGTACTATGATAACTGATGAATATTTATATATATAACATAGCATATGTAACGTATATAGTCCATGTTTATGCGCGGGAAATTCAAATTAAATGAAGATTAGGAGAGCTTTATTTGCATAGAACTTTATTTATATAAATTACATAAATTCATTTGAAAACTGAATTCAGTAATATCATCAGTTCAACGGCATGTGTAATACATAAAATACTAAGAGTATACCAACAAGAACGATTTTGGTAAAGAAAACATTTACTTTGCATATTTTCCCCAATGGTTCCTATTGTCATCTCTACTTAACTTTATTTAGACATTTCAGGTACATAATTGAGTACTTCAGGAAACACAAATTCCTGCCTCTTTCATCAATCTCAAAGGACTTGTTTTTTATCTGTTGTGCTGATTGAAATGCCCACCTTCTAGTTAGAGTCAACTTAAAAAACATTAAAGATTTCTTTTTGCCATAATTGTTTGACGGCATTCGCGACACAGTGGTGTGCGCGGCACATATGTATAAGACGAAGGTCGAGGTTCGATCTCTGGCTAGGCCGATTAAGCTTTTCTTAACTGGTCCAAGTCTGGTAGTGGGAGGCTTCGGTTGAGGTTAGCTATCGCCCTACCGGCGAAGACGTATCGAAGCTGAATGGAGTGTGGATTCATTCTACCCCTAAAAAGTTTATTTATTTATTAGGTTCGCTTACAATTACTTACACTAAAACATAATATCTTAAACTTATTCCTTAATTTATACTAAGTGTAGTAATTACTTACAAGCAAACACAGCATGTCCAATGTAGAAGACAACTTAAATAATACAAAACTTAACTTACAATTCGAATAGATACTACTTAATAATTAATAAAAAAAGGTAAACAATTAAATGTGAGAAAATACATATTAATATAGTTAAAATCTTAATAATCAAACTGGAAGAACATAATTATTATTTAGCTCCGTGACGAGATAATCTTATTCCGAAACATATCTACGGAGTGTGAATAGATATCCAGTACAGTTAATGCGCTTCCATCTTTGATCTTATCAACACTTACCATCGAGTGAGATTGCAATATGGCTCACTTGTAATAAATAACAAAAGTACGACAGAATACATAGGTACTAATAGTTACATTACAGTTAGTCATGGCCAGCAATATACCTAACTGTAATGAAAACAAGCTTTGCTCGTACGAAATCAAAACAATCTTTTTTTGATAAGTTTTGTTAATTTGTCTTGATTTAAGAATAGATATTACGGCCGAGTGGCGCAGTGAGTAGTGACACTGCTTCTGCGTCCTAGGCTGTGGGTTTGATTCCCACATCTGGAAAATATTGGTGTGATGAGCATGGATATTTTCCAGTGTCTGGGTGTTTATCTATATATTATAAGTATTTATGTATAATACGTATAAAAATATTCAACAGTACCCATAACACAAGCTACCTAAGCTTATTTTGGGGCTATACAGCGATGTGTGTACTTATCCTATAATATTTATTTATTATTACAAAATTATTAATTAATTAGTACGAAACAGTGAAAACTGTTTGTCTAGTGTAAGATTTTACCGCGTCGATATCGAGAACAGTAAACGCAAATTTTATATGGAATTGGAGTAGCGCCATCTAGTTATAGTGAAAGTAAACGCTTTTTTTCTATATAATTTGACGTTACGCAGTCGCTCGGTGAAAAACTCACACTTGCCCCACTGAATTAGAATTATACAAGAAAATTTGTTGGAGCAAATTATTATTATGATAGTATTACTAATTGCTAATTGGACAAAGATTGAGAAATTGAATTACATTTAAGATATTCTAAAACAACACAATTTCTGAGACTGAGCATAAATGAAATTTATCAACATTACAGAATTTCGAATAAGTCTCATGGTACATTATTATTTTAACACATATTCCATATCAATTACCTAAGTAATATATTAGATGACTCGAACATTTTCATTACTTCAATATTTATAAAGTAGAATGACAATAATGATGTAAGTATTGGTACCTACTGAGCTACTATGTGTTACTCAATTTTGTATTCACGCCATTGTAAAGCCGTCACTATCTTACTCTTAATATAAAGTGATATATAACTTCTTTATTATTCGATTTATTTAATTAGTTTTTTCGCAACTTTGTTTGTATTAAAACAAATTAAAAAAGCATTTATAACAGCATTATCGGAGGAATACTCTGACGCCCAAGCTTTTTACACTTTATTATATTGTTTTATACAAATCAAACGTATAGTACTTGTTGAGCTTACAGTGCCGTGGGAAACAAACATCCCCAAAGACCATGTATTCAAAATGAGTAAATATTATGACCTTGCTAAAGAACTAACTAAAAATGGCTATGTGGTTAGTTTATACGTGGTAGAAGTGGGTGAGAGAGGTATACCAGCGAAGTCTCTCTATAACCTGCTAAAAGATCTTGGCCTTACTAGAAGTGCAGTAAGCTTCATGTTGGAACGAGTGACCAAAGCTGCTCAAAGTAGGGAGCAGCTTTGGACGCTGCTCCAATTTGGCTGGGCAGGGAGAATAACTTGAACAGAGGAGGTGAGTGTTGACGCGCGTCACAAGAGTACTTTTTTAAACCTACACCCGTCTCACAAGTCTCGGGTTCTGTTCGGAGTTTTTCTCCCAGCCACGCGATGGACCCGGCACCCGCACGGTGAATACATGGAATGCTAAGATATTCGTATCTCTATGTAGATATAGGGCGGATTTATATGGGTATAGGGCGGATAAAAAGCTATTTTTTCTTAATTAATTATAAACATATTTTGAATCTGTATATATGTTTAAGCTTTTTTGAGAAACAATAAATACTTATAATTATAAACAAGTGAAAATTATACAGCAGTGTTTTGATATCAGCCATTTACCCAATTATTGGAAATTTTTATAGCATGTCATCGAAAGTTCAATTAGTAGAAAACAGTGTTGCGTGTTGGCATGATACGACTAGATACACATCATCTATACATATTTAATTGATTGTTATGAAGGTATATATCAAGTCTATGTATAGGGCATTGACATATTAATAATATGGACTTCGGGTCAGCGCTAAAAAGTGTCCGAACCAAAAGAGAGCTAAAACCCGAAAACGATTTCTAATCGCATTCAGTCTCATATTAGCTTACTGAGAGAATACACGTCAATAATGTTTTAGAACAACGACTGCATAGAGTCATTTTGTTGTTTAATATTTGAATTTTTTAATTCCTTCATTTTTGAATTGAAAATTATTTTAATTAATAAACTTTTTTTAAGTCATGAATATTAATCAAAGAAGTTTTACCAAAATGGTAAAATGGAACTCTTGACTCCATCCGTCCGTGGGTCCGTCCTTCACACTCGATAATTTTGATAACTATAAGAATTATTTACATGAAATTTGGAACATTTGTTTAAAACAGTGACCTATTTAGTATTTATTTTAGTAAGTATTTTTTTACTACGTCATTGTAGTAAAAAATATATTGGTTGGTACTAGATTTATTCCAGCATATAGAGGTCACTGATACATTTAAAGTTTGCTGTGAATATAATAAATAGGTCAAAGATGCCATAAAAAACTCAAAGCTTACTACTCCACACCATTTATGTTGTTCTATTTTCATGAGAAGCTGCCATGTCAAAAAAAGGCTGCTATGGCAACCGTCAGTCAAAGCTGATTACTTATTGCAAGCAATTAGACCGTTGCAAATTAGACTGTATAACAATAATATAAGAGATATATTACAATGTTTTAGTTTGTTTTTAAAAATATAAATACATTCTAGTATATACAAGATATCTCGGGACACTTTTGTCGTGAATTTTGCATTACACCCGAAGTCCGCAGTACTAACTATTAATATGTCAATAGTATAAGGTCATACCGTATACTATAGCTAGGTACCAAAGCCAAAGCGGTATATATCACAGTTAACTGGATCGAATACGCCAGTTAACATTAACTGAAGCGTTCATAACATGCAACATCAATTCTCAAAACATTTTACGTGAAACAAACATACCTATTTTGCTTTTGCCTCTGTATGCTCGAATAAATCGTCAAACCGGTTTTTATTTAAAAGACCCTTTATTATTTTTGCGATTTAACGTAAGTATTTTATAAAAGCCCACCTTACTTTATAAAAACTAATTCAGTAACGTTGTTGTTACAATTAATTTCTTGTCAGACTTTTATTGAGAGTTCAATTTGTTTTTTCTGAGATTTTCTAAACAAATACACACTTTCGCGAGGACTTTGCATATTATTGAAATATAAATGGCCTAAACACACTCGCTGTTGTCGGTATAAGGAACCTGCATGGGCAGCTTATTGCACAAGGAAAAAATTATATTAACTAAATATATTGAGCTTTAAAATAATTATTATTATACAGGTAAAGATTTTGTTGGGTTGTTAGTATGCTTGAACGCACTAATCTCTGGAACTAAAACAACTGATTTGTATTCGAAATGAAAAATTATTCTTGTGATAGATAGCTGTAGGCTACGATCGATATTACAAATAAAATATTGCAACAATATGTTATAGGGGGGTGAGTTCAGTGAGTGCTTTAGTTAAGGATAACTCCTGTAATGGAAAAAAACCAAAAGTTTTATTAATTCGGCTGGTAAACTATACCAGCACTGCTGAAAGTCAACTGTATACTTATTTATATTATAGTCTGTTATAAGTTCGGAGGACAGTATCTCAGCAAAGCGCTGCAATAATAAATAGTTGAGTCTCCTATTTTGAAAGGAATTTTCATGCACTTTGATCGACCACTATCGGTACGAAGAATGCGGTTTCGCGCATACGAAGAAAGTCTTTCCGCGAATATTTATATGCATTCCGTATTTGCAAACGCTCTCAGCTACTTCCAATATTGGCTTCCTTCACTCCCGGTACGAATGGCAAACGAAACAAACAAGCCATTTGCTCTTATATGTGCACAATAAACGTAAATCTTGTCTCATGTAAATCACTGATATCAAGGGTGAGGAATGGAATACAATGCGATACGGTCAGTGATGAGATTTGTTTGACGTATACCTACTTATCTCCTCTTTTATAAGGAGAGGCCCTGTAGTGGGTCGTTAATAGACTGACAATGATGATGATGATACCTACTTTTTTTTATCAACTACAGGTTGGCCCTTGACTGCTATCACACCTGATGTTAAGTGATAATGCAATCTAAGATGGAAGCGGGCGTGGCTAACTAGCCACGGCGAAAGCCTCCATCAGCCAGACCAAGACAAATTAAGAAAAATCTCAATCTGCCCCGCCGGGAATCGAACCCAGGACCTCCGTCGTATAAATCCACCGCACATACCACTGTGCCACGGAGGTCTACTTACTGTTAGTTAGCCTAGTGGTGGTATAGGAAGCTTATGTGGCTTTGATCCCGAGGCCCTGGGTTCGAATCCAGGGTCGAGTCACGGAATAATTCTGTGTTAATCATTCTCTTATGAAATTTTCAGTACATTCCAAGTCCGGAGTCGGGAAGTTGGTGGTGCAGGTAAAGCCATCGCTCCCGGTCACAATCATCAAATCTGATAGTGATCATTAATTACATTATTCAAATATATTATTAAAAACATTATTATCCCTGTCAAATTTTGTTTTTAAAAATTGCACGATTACAACAGGTACCCTTACCGCTGATTTTGAAGAAACAAGCCTATATACACTTTGCCTGCCTCTCCTCTGCCTGGACTGCCTCGTTGGTCTAGTGGTTAGCCTATGTAGCTTCGATCACGAGGTCCTGGGTTCGATCCCTGGGTCGGGTCACGGAATAATTCTGAGCTTTTTCATTCTTCTATGAAATGTTCAGTACATTCCAAGTCCGAAGTTTGGAAGTTGGTGGTGTTACACCCCCGTGCCTTGGAGAGCAGGTTAAACCGTCGGTCCCGGTCACAATCATCAAATCTGATAGTGATAATTAATTATATTATTCAAATATATTATTAAAAACATTATTATCACCCTAAGCCTGCCGAACCTCATTGGAGCAGCGTGGTGGGTCTACGCTCCATATTCCCTCTCCTATAAGCCCTGCTGCAGTGGGCCGATAGGCTGATAATGATGAAGACGATACTTACATGTGTAGAACTAGATTTCCTATAGATAGGTATGAGCTTAAAGTGTCGGTAACATTTGGAGTCGGAAAAGTCCAAATTTAAATTTTTTTTTTTAAAACCAACATAATTAAGGCTTTTTTGATAAAATTAACTAATCAATATATAAGAAAAATATCTATTAAGCTATTGTATAGCTTCTATCGCGGGCCTTGAGCGTGGAGACCGAATTCAGAAATTCCATAACGAAAAAACCTAACACCCGTTGGATATCAAAAACATAATATAAAAAGCATGATTTCGGCACCGACGTCATTGGGAGCGTGGCCTAGCGGTAAGGCGCTCTAAGTGCCCGAATTGTCAGAGAAACGCGGGTTCGAATCCCTTCGGTTCCGCAATTTATTTTTTTTCAAGCGTGATATTTCAAAAGTCATTTTTTTTACAAGCGTGATATTTCAAAAAGTCATTAAAAGTTCTCGTATTTATCGATAGATGGAAAAACTAAACGGTTACTTTTTAGTTTTTGAAATATCACGCTTAAAAAAAATTGCGGAACCGACGGGATTCGAACCCGCGTCTCTCTGGCAATCCGGGTACTTAGAGCGCCTTACCGCTCGGCCACGGTCCTGATGACGTCGGAAGGTAAACATAAGTTGATAAAAAATGCTATGCAATAGCTTTACCGTGGCAGTCTCCGAGTGCCACACTTTTTTTTTTTATATATATCTAAGTATCAGCCTCATGGGACGCGGCTGTATTCCGATTTCATATTGAACAATACATTCCTATCGCGTACTAAGAATAAGGTAGCATTATTGCTTAAAATATTAGTATATTTATAAATACACGTCTGACGTAAAGTCTCACGTAAAGAAGATATATAGATTAATTTAATGAATATAGTACAATGTAGTTACATTTTGATTCAAATTGCTAAGTTATGCGGAAAAGCGTATAAAGGAAGGCGCTGCCGTATCCGTAAACCGGCATTTCCGGGTAACGACAGCATCGGACACGGTTGCATTCAGATCTCTAGTTGAACAATACATTCCTCTTCATTTTCATTCATGTTGCCGAGTTTTACGGAAAGCGCATAAAGGAAGGCGCTGCCGTATCCGTAAACCGGTATTTCCGGACAACCGCCGCATCGGACGCGGCTGCATTCCGATTTCTTAGAGAACAATACATTCCTCTCGCATAGAAGCAATAAGATAATATTATTGTTTAAAATATTTAAAACAAAGTCTTTATGAAAAGAAGATATTTTGATAAAAATATAAAAATGTGGATTTAAATATTCACATTTATAAAATATTCATACCTTTTGTAGGTCTAACAACTTATAGTTGCCGCTGCTTGCGCCTTAATCCATGTCAAATTTTGTTTTTAAAAATTGCACGATTACAACAGGTACCCTTGCCGCTGATTTTGAAGAAACAAGCCTATTTACACTTTGCCTGCCTCTCCTCTGCCTGGACTGCCTCGTTGGTCTATTGGTTAGCCTGTGTGGCTTCGATCACGAGGACCTGAGTTGCATCCCTGGGTCGGGTCATGGAATAATTCTGAGCTTTTTCATTCTTCTATGAAATGTTCAGTACATTCCAAGCCCGGAGTTTGGAAGTTGGTGGTGTTACACCCCCGTGCCTCGGAGAGCACGTTAAGTCGCCGATCCCGGTCACTATCATTTACATCTGATAGTGATCGTTAATGAAACATTATCACCCTAAGCCCGCCAACCCGCATTGGAGCAGCATGGTGGGTGTACGCTCCATATCCCCTCTCCTGTAAGGATGAAGGCCTGGCTCTGTAGTAGGCCGTAAATAGGCTGATAAGGATGATGATAAACTTGACAGTGAAAAGTTTATAGCCACCAAGACCGAGAGAATAAATAGACAAACAAGAAAAATTAAAAAAAACTTTCTGTACTCTTTCTTGCTATCTTATTTTTAATATATTTTCTACTTTTGGCAATTTCGTTCACGATCTTTATTTACTTTGACTAATGCAATATACTTAAATTATATATTTTAGGTTTAATTCAGATGACATCGATCTAAACGAACCATAACGACTGCAAATTAGAATCAGATTACAATAGCATCCGGTGCCGCTCGTTCGCTTCAGCTTCAGTTAGAGCTTGATTGTTTCCGTTAACGACACCCTCTCTACATTAAAACGACATTACCTCCGAAAGAATATCACAAAGTTCTCGAAGAATCTTAAGCTTCATTTCAGATAATCGAATCAAGTCACTAAAGTTACAGATATTATTTTAATTTTTGTGCATTTTTTTATATATTCCAAATTAGCCCTTGACTGTTATCCACACCTGATGGTGTGGAAAAAGGTAAAGATGCAATCAATGATGGAAAGGGCTAATATATTTTTAGAAGTAGGATAAAAGGTTTCTTCACGACATCGAACCGGAACGCGAAATCGTTTGGCAGTACGTTTGGCTTAGTCCACTACGACCGAAACTTCTCACCAGCTAGACCTGGAATAATCTAGAAAATCTTAATGGCCTTCACCAGGAATCGAACCCAGGACTTTTGTCTATTACTATCTATTTCGCATATCACTTTTACCGCGGAAGCCGGCAAAAAAAACATGCTTAAAATCTCGAGTACACTGATAATTTCAATGTTGCTTAATACGTTTCAATTAGTGAAAACCCCGATTATAATATTGTGTTTCGCATAACGACAACCACTACCGTATCATAAGCTAAAATGAAATTATCTTCATTTTAATCAGTATCCGCGTATTTTTATTGGATCACTACAGGGCACACGGCACAGGCTTTCTTTTTCCAATGGAAAGTTTAATTTAGAGCTTAGACACGCTGATTCAAAGCGGGTTGGCGAGATGTTTCTATTATTTTTTTTACTCTCTCTAAATTTGAAAAAAAAAATTCCATTTTTAATTTTAAGCTATTGTATAGTTTTTATCGCGGACCTTGAGCGTGGAGACCGAATACAGAAATTCCGTAACGAAAAACCTAACAACCCCTGAGTATCAAAACATAATTTCGACGACCTCCGTGGCGCAGTGGTATGCGCGGTGGATTTATGACGGAGGTCCTGGGTTCGATTCCCGGCGGGGCAGATTGAGATTTTTCTTAATTTGTCTTGGTCTGGCTGGTGGGAGGCTATCGCCGTGGCTAGTTACCATCCTACCGACAAAGACGTATCGCCAAGCGATTTAGCGTTCCGGTACGATGTCGTGTAGAAACCGAAAAGGGTGTGGATTTTCGTCTCACTCCTAACAAGTTAGCCCGCTTCCATCTTAGACTGCATCATCAGGGCCAACTTGTAGTCGATAAAAAAAAAGCACAATTTCGGCGCCGACGTCATCGGGGAACGTGGCCTAGCGGTAAGGCGCTCTAAGTGCCCGGATTGCCAGAGAGACACGGGTTCAAATCCCGTCGGTTCCGCAATTTTTTTTAAAGCGTGATATGTAAAAAAGTCATTTTTTTTAAATTAATGACTTTTTGCACGGTCCCGTCCCGGATGACGTCGGTAGGTAAACATAGTTGATAAAAAATGCTATGCAATAGCTTTACCGCGGCAGTCTCCGAGTGCCACACGTCTTTTTTTTTGCTTGATTCTTTCCCGTTGGGAAAAGGCAAAGGTAAAACACCGTACAGCCAGCCAAATGTGGCTAAGTTAGGTAAAGTCATTTGTTAAAATTGTACTTTTATTTTTAAGTTAATTCGAAACCAAAACAGCACTAGGTAGATAGAGAAGATAAACCATGTAGGTAAATATGTAGAAGAACTTTGTGGTAATTCGAATTCCCATAAATACCGGATGTGTACGGAAACCATTACTTTTATTTTACTACCCACACCCAGCGTGCACGTCTTCAAGGATAAGTTAAAATACGCTTAAGACATTGAAAGAATTGATGTTCCCATAATGTTCTAAATCGTATGTTCCGTTCTAGTCTAAAATACTTACTAATATTGTAAAGGCGAAAGTTTGTATGTTTGGATGTTTGTTACTCTTACCGCAAAAACTACTGAATGAATGAAAAAACTTCACAATAATATAGCTTACATATCTGAATAACACATAGGCCACCTTTTATCCCGATATTTCTAACGGGAATGAGAAATACGCGAGTGAAACCGCGGGCGTCCTCTGCTATTAGTATATTTTATCGAATTGGGTATTTAACACTAATCAAAATATTAGAGTTTAAATTTATTTTTTGATTCTTGATTCTATAGCAAATAAAATATGATAAAACTAATTAAATTGATCTAATAAATAAAAAGTTATAAGCATTTGAACATTTCTGATTAGACGGAGACAGCCATACTGTGATGTGACGTCACACCACAGTATCGCCATAGTGGCTTAGTACAAATATTCGTTTTGCGAGAAAGGGACAGAAGATCCCTACTCCAAACATTTAAGTGCCTGTAACTTTGCAGATCTTTATCGGATTTTTATTATTTTTTCAGCGTACATTATTATTTTTATCCCAGTTTATAATAAAGTAATAAACTAAATTGAGTCAAATACCCAATTGATGTTGACGGGATTTTTACTGCTAAAGATAAAACGAAAAATATCTTTTATTAAAAATGTAGATCAATAATTTGAACTAATTTTTTATATCGATATGAATAACCCTACCATATAAAATATGAAAAATAAGAATCAGAAGAACTATGTACTTTATCAGAATTTTTAAATTTTTTTCCGTAATTTCATTAGTTATTATTATTAGCACAAATAAAATGCTATTTTTATAATGTATTATGTATGGTTAAATTAAGTTACACTCAAAAAACATAACAAAAATAAAGATATTTCGGAAACCAACTTCACTTGTTGAATTATGCTTTTGAATGAATTTGTTTATATTATGTTTCAAATGGTAACATATTGGTTGTTAATATACATTGAACATTCACATGAATCATGTATTTAGATACTAAACACACGTGATTTATTTACTATATATATATTTATTTACTATATAAAGATGTACACAATAAGGACACATCCTAATAACCATAACCACCTGAATACAAAATAGAACTTTCGAAATATATATATATATATATATATATATATATATATATATATATATATATATATATATTTCGAAAGTTCTATTTTGTATTCAGGTGGTTATGGTTATTAGGATGTGTCCTTATTGTGTACATCTTTATATCATCATCATCGTCATTATCAGCCTATTAATGGCCCACTACAGGGCCAGGCCTTCCTCCTTATAGGAGAGTGGATATGGAGCGTACACCCACCACGCTGCTCCAATGCAGTTTGTAGGTGCAGGTGATAATGTTTCATTTATTAACGATCACTATCAGATTTTGATGATAGTGACCGGGACCGACGGCTTAACGTGCTCTCCGAGGCACGGGGGTGTAACACCACCAACATCCCGACTCCGGGCTTGGAATGTACTGAACATTTCATAGAAGAATGAAAAAGCTCAGAATTATTCCATGACCCGACCCAGGGATCGAACCCAGGACCTCGCGATCGAAGCCACATAGGCTAACCACAAGACCAACGAGTCATCATCTTTACATCTTTATATAATTTTTATAATGTTTTTTAACCGTCTTAAAAAAAAGGAGGTTATATTGGATAGTGTTAATCATACTTTAGGATATAATTTTCATATGTACATCTTACTTTTTTTTAAAAAAAAAACTACAACACAAGTAAAACCATCATCATCAAATAGAACATCTATACCAAGCTCGGTAATAAATGCCTTAGTAAAAATATTTATTTATTGGTGAAATTATAAACTTGGGTTAAAAATATAGCGGAAAATTCCTGAATTATGCATTTATGTGACTGGATTTAAGACCAATTGGATTTAAATTCAAGATCCGAACTTCACCAGCGATAGTTAAAACGGCATATTTCACAAGTTTAAAAGAAATTGTGTGAAATGTTAAAAAATAGTGATATTTTTGTATGGATTTTTTTATTTGTTTAGCAATACGGGTCGACTTGGGCATTGATCATCGGTTGTTTCGACGCATCCGATATTTACGTAGCGTGCAGTATTTACGACTTTTGTGGTTCGTGTGTTTTGTAGTATCTTTTTTCTATGACACTGTAGTCGTAACTATGCAACAAAATGTTAACAATTTCAAATGTATTTTCGTGTGACAATATAGTATTGTGATTGTGAAACTGTGAATGGTATATAAAAGTACCATGTTGCTTGATCACATATTTTTGTCAACTGATGATAAAATCTGAAGAGAAACTTCAAATTTGATAACAAAAAAGTCAATTTTAGGGTTCTATGTTAAAAGAAAAATACGGAGAAAGATTGGCTGACGATTGAATACAACAATAATGACAGAGATTGTGTTAAGATTGGATATTTTTTTTTATCGAAAATAAAGCGGGCAAACGAGCATGCGGGTCGCCTGATATTAAGCGATTACCGCCGCCCATAAACATTTGAACAACACCAGAAGTATTGCTACTGCATTGCCGGCCTTTGAGGAAAGAGTTGATACACCCCTTAAATACCCCCATATTAAAATTCCCAGGAAAAACCCGGACGGGAAGTTGATTCCACAATTTACAGGTTCGTGGAAGAAAAGTTCTGGATAATCTTGATGTCGCAGATGACCAACCAACAAGGATGGAATTGGTCTCTACGACGCAAGCTCCGCTGCGAAAAGACGGATGGTGGTATCAGTTCAAACAGCTTCTCAGAATACTCGCCATTGTAGAGACGATAGAACACACATAGAGAACTAACTTCTCTACGGTGCTCAAAAGTCTCCAACCGGTTCGTAAGTTCGGAATTGTCGACCAGTCGAACTGCCCGCTTTTGAATGCGATCAAGAGGAAGGAGTTGATACTGAGGTGCTCCAGCCCAAAGATGTGAACAGTACTCCATATGTGGACGTTGTAGGTGTATACTTACCAATACCTACCTACCTACCTAAATACTTACGACTAAATAGCTCCACACACGTCCCGTGACGTCACGCGCCGTTTCGCCTGCCCGTCGTGACGATATGGGACAAAG
Source organism: Mycalesis mineus (assembly GCA_034621355.1). Lineage (NCBI taxonomy): Eukaryota > Metazoa > Arthropoda > Insecta > Lepidoptera > Nymphalidae > Mycalesis > Mycalesis mineus. Next base: position 8,668,335 of record CM067885.1, read on the forward strand.
GAATACAGGACGGGATCAGAGATAAAGAAAACACAAGAAGAAAATTTATTTTTGAGACTTACCTGCCTACACGCACATTTATGCCTACGTGACAGATTTGATGGATACCTAGCAAGTTACTATTATATAGTCATGGCACTTGATGGTTACATGGTTACAGAGCACTACTATATAATAATGGCATGATGTGGTCACAAAAGCGTTTACACTATATATATATAATTTTGGCACGGATGGTACACAACACTGGCACACGCACAGACGACTCCCTTGGTGATTCACAGACGTCAGCTGAAGATTCTCCAAGCACCAGATACAGAAGTCAGGAAGACGAACATCCAGCGTTGACGGTGTCCCCTTTCGCACCGCGCGTGGAATGTGGCAGCCGGTATGGGTCACGCGTACGACGGACGTCTATATCCCTCGGCGAACGACGACTGAATGGCGCGCGGGGCGTACGCGCAGTATATATATTGAAATGTAAGCTTTCGGAGACACGGCTCGGGAATCATCGTGACCGGCATCAGCAAGGCACGGAAACGAATTCGATGTTTAGTTTTAAGTTTAATATTATTGGTAATAAAGTAGACGTAATTAGTGGTTAAGATTTATCGTAATTGTGATTGGTTGTAAATATTAGTATAAGTATAGGTTAAGGTCGTAATAAATTCATTCACTGATACACCACGATACAAGTGATCTTTTATTTTCAACAAACAAGCAGCGAGCCCTGCAAGTAGGGAAACCTAGGACCCCTACAGGCCTAGAAACCCCTACAAATGGTGACCCCGGACTAAAAAGAACACAAAGAAGCCCAAGTCTTTCAAAAAGTAACACGAAGATCGCTCAAGACCTACAAATAGCAACCGACAAAGTCTAAAGAGAACATGGAAAACGAAGCCGTCGAAACAAAACAAGTGGCCGACCTGGCCGCCATCACCGTACAATCAAGACTCCTACCATTCTGGCGCCAAGTTCCAAGAGCATGGTTCGTGCAGTTCGAAGCCGTCGTAGATCCGCTAAAGACATCAGATGAGCAAAAATTTCGATACGTACTTCAAAAGTTAGAACCATCAGACCTGCAGCACGTCACCGACCTCCTCTACAACACGCCGGCTACAGAAAAATACGCATCGATCAAGAAACGGCTGCTGGCGGTGTACGAGAAGTCCGAAGTGGAGAACTTTCAAAAATTGATTAGCGGCTTGGAACTGGGAGACCAGAAACCAAGCGTGCTACTACGAAAGATGAGAGAACTGAACAACGGCTTGATCACGGAGGAAGGCCTGAAGATTCAGTGGCTGAATCACCTATCAGCACACATCCGTTGCACCTTGTCCGTCAACAACGAATCTTCGCCGGACACGCTCGCCGCGATGGCCGACAAGATGATGGAGTACATGGGAAGCACAGCCAACAACACCGTCGCAGCAATTTCTCCATCCACTTCAAAAGGAAAGATCGAAGACCTGGAATACGCAGAGCTACGCTTGAGGCTAGACAAACTCTCACTAGAGGTTGCCGAGTTGCGCGACCGAGGCCGCACACCGCATCGAAACGCCTATCGCCGTCCCTTTCACACACGTTCTCGCTCGCACTCACGGTCAACGCCATCGACGACAAGACCAAGAAAGAAGCCTGGTGATCCGGATTGGGAATGTCGATACCATTTCAAATTCGGCAATAAAGCAAGACGCTGCGAGTCACCGTGCGCAATGAACAACAAGAAGACGCCGGAAAACTAACTTCGGCGCCGACGGTGGCGAACGTCGGTGTCCCTTGTACCAGCAATCGCCTAAGTGTCTACGATCGCACCAGTAACGAACGGTTCCTCGTAGACACAGGAGCGGACATTTCTGTGTGGGCTGCATCAAGATTCAACAAGAAGAAAACAGAAAGCGCCTACAAATTATTTGCTGCTAACAACACACCTATACGCACTTACGGAGAAAAAACTATCAGGCTCAACCTTGGACTGCGGCGTAACTTCACCTGGACATTCGTGATAGCAGACGTGAAGAACTCAATCCTGGGGGCAGATTTCCTTCGGCATTACAAGCTCTTGGTGGACCTACACAGGAAGAAGCTAATTGATGACACTACCAAGCTCAGCATCGACGCCGTTGCAATAACATCCGATAACATCGAATCAGTACGCATCATCAGCTCCGAGCAACAGTACTACGAAATATTGAAACAATATCCTGATGTCCTACGCCCGATGTCACTGAAGCAACCAGTCAAACATGAAGTCGTCCACCACATCGAGACAACAGGCCCACCGCTCTACGCCCGTGCCCGACCGCTACCACCCGACAAATACGCAGCCGCCAAAGCTGAATTTGATCGCATGGTGGAACAAGGGATCTGCAAACCATCAAAGAGTCCCTGGGCAAGCCCTCTTCATGTAGTGAAGAAGAAAGACGGCAGTCTACGAGTATGCGGTGACTACAGACGACTAAACGCTGTCACTACGCCGGATAGATATCCAATACCCCGCATACAAGACTTCACGTACGCACTGAATGGAAAGAAAATTTTCACCAAGCTCGATCTCAAGATGGCGTACTACTGGATACCTATGGCCAGTGAAGAAGATGCACAGAAATCAGCAGTAATTACACCGTTTGGTTTGTTCGAATTCAACGTCATGTGCTTTGGACTTCGGAACTCCAGTCAAACCTTTCAACGCTGCATGCATCAGGTGCTGAGAGGGATAGACAACTGCTTCTGCTTCGTAGACGACATACTTCTCTTCTCCGAAGACGAAAATAAACACAAGGCACTTCTACATCAAATCCTAAAACGCCTAAACCAGTACAGCGTAACGCTGAACATAGAGAAGTGCGAGTTTGGTAAAGAAACTATCAACTTCTTGGGGTACGAAGTCTCAGCAAGCGGAATTAAACCACCCAAGGAACGAGTCGACGCGATATCAACATACCCGAAGCCGAAGACCGTCGTCGAGCTGCGTCGATTCCTTGGTATGCTCAACTTCTATCGCGACTGTCTACCGCATCAAGCAGACCACCAGCACGAGCTCAACAAGTTTCTTCACAACAAGAAAAAGAACGATAAAACACCCATTGAATGGACACCAGTAGCTGATGAAGCCTTTGAAAGATGCCGTCAAAGCATCACAGTGGCAACTACGCTGAGCTATCCTGTTCCTGGTGGAGAACTAACTATAATGACAGACGCTTCCGAACACAGCATAGGCGCAGTTCTCCAGCAGAAGATCGAAAACGCTTGGAAACCACTAGCTTTTTATTCGAAGAGCATGAGTGATACACAACGACGCTACAGTGTGTATGATCGCGAACTACTAGCGATTTACACAGCTGTAAAACACTTCAGAAGACTCATAGAAGGCAGCGAAGTAACGGTGTATACCGACCATAAACCTCTGTCCTACGCACTACACAGACCTGCGAGCAGCAGCGACACACCACGTCGAGAACGTCAGCTGCATTTCATCAGCCAATTCTGCACAATGATAAAATACATAAAGGGCGAAGAGAATCCAGTAGCAGACGCGCTATCAAGAATAGAAGAGGTGAAAACAACAGAAACACTCGACTACGAGAAGCTCGCCTTAGACCAAGCTGATGACATCGAGTTACAAAATTTAAAGAAACAAACCAACTTGAAATTCGCGGAAATAACACTACCAGGTATCAAGAAGCTAATCACCTGTGAAGTTTCAACATCGTCTATTCGTCCGTACCTACCCAAGACATACCGTTACGTCGCCTTCAAAGCACAACACGGGCTATGTCACCCTGGTGTAAGAGAAACACGAAAACAGATGGCATCAAAGTTCTTCTGGCCCGGCATGAATCAACAAGTAGCAACATGGGCAAAAACATGCATCGACTGTCAACGTAGCAAAATTCATCGACACGTAGTCACATCACTAGCAGAATTCCCGGCATCTCAGCGCTTTGAACACATTTACATCGACGTTATCGGACCTCTAAGACTGTCGAACGGATACAAATACTGCGTCACTATCATCGACCGATGCACCAAATGGCCCGAAGTAGTACCAGTACAAGAAACCACAGCAGAAACCGTCGCTAAAGCACTGTATGATAACTGGATAGTGAGATTCGGAGTAGCATTGAGACTCAGCAGCGATCGCGGATCGAATTTCGAATCGGCGCTATTCAACGTCCTAATGAAGAGATGGGGAATCACGAGAATACGTACTACAGCCTACCACCCGCAAGCGAACGGAAAAATAGAAAGATCACATCGCACACTGAAAGCATCGCTCATAGCTCGCGGGGCAACTACGTCATGGTCAGACGAAATACCTACCGTTTTACTCGGCCTACGAACCGCCTTGAGAGATGACAACCTGAGTCCTGCGCTAATGACCTACGGAACAACGCTTCGCATACCTTCCGACTTTTTCGTACCTACACAGTCGAAAATAGAGGATGCAGACTACGTGCGAAGGCTAACTGAAACAATGGCATCGCTATCACCTACAGAGCGCTCCCCAGCAACAAGGTCTACATTCGTAACAAGGACCTAGCAACATGTACGCATGTGTTCGTACGAAACGATACAGTACGAGCACCGCTGACACCCCCGTACGACGGACCCTACGAAGTACTAAAGCGTCACGAGAAATACACTCGGCGTCAAAAAAATCGCACCTTTTAAAAATCTTATTCAAAAATTCCTAAACCATTATATAAACCAACCAACCATCCAGTGTTAGGTATCATTAGAAAGGTAACAAAAAGGAGTATCAAAAAACAAATAAGTGTAATCTTTTTTTTAATTAAAATTATACAAAAAACATTAAAATTTCAAAAATAATAAAAATTCTTAATTAAGTATTAATTAACATTCGATAATTTACAAAAAAAAAATAGAAAAACTGTGTCAAAATTAAATTAAAATCTAGTGTTACCCCCCCTTGCCCTGATGACGGCTTAAATACGGTCCCTTATAGACCTCACCAATTTCAGCAGCTCTTCTTGAGGGATAAGACCCCATTCTTCAATCAACGCGGTTCTACAGTTCCTGTAGAGTCGAAGGAGCCGGATCCCGAGATCGAACCTTACGTTTAAGATGGTCCCAGAGGTACTCTATCGGATTCAGAACAGGACTTCTCGCTGGCCACTGCATCACAGAAATTTGGGCCCTCCGCAGGAAGTCGCTCACGATGGCTGCAGTGTGAGCGCGAGCGTTGTCGTGCATTAATGTGAACCCCTCGCCAAAAGATTCGGCAAAAGGGACCACATGCACATCCAGGATCTCTGTGATATAGCGGCGAGCAGTCAGCGACCCTTGTCCGCGAGCACCTCCGGTCCGGGAGACGCAGACAAGGTCGGTTTTGCCGGCAGCCGACATACCGCCCCAGAACATGCAGGATCCGCCTCCATATTCCACCGTCCCCTGGATGCAGGCTTGGGCGAAACGTTCACCCTGCCTCCGGTATACTCTTCTTCGTCGGTCATTGCAGAAAAGGTACACTCGTGTCTCGTCTGAGAAGAGAACAGCTCCCCACTGCTCAATGGTCCAATCGACGTGGTCGCGAGCAAACTGCAAGCGGGCTCGCCGGTACGCTGCAGTCAATTTTGGACCTGTAGCAGCTCTGCGGGCTGCTATGTTCTTCTCCTTCAGTCTTCTTCTAACCGTGGAGATACTCACGGTGCGTCTGCGAACTGCCTGGAGCTCCTGTTGCAACTGAACAGCGTTTGAGAAGCGATTTCTCAAAGAGTACGATACAACCAAACGGTCGTCTGTTTCCGAAGTGCAGCGACATCTACCGGACCCATGTCGCCGGATATAGCCACCGGTCTCTAAAAAGCGCTGGTAGACTCTTCGAACCGAAAAACGGCTCAGATTCAGTTGCCGGGCGACATCACACTGCCGCACCCCTGCTTGCAGTAGTGCAAGCACTTGAGCGGCCTCATCAGCTGTAGTATCCATTTTCCAGATGTTCTTTCTTCAGTAAAATCAGTGCGTGTGTCCTCTTCAGCGGTTTAATAGCGAATGACCCACATTGACCCCTTGTTGACCCCTTTATACCCATAAGAGTAGCGCAACTCGCGACTCTCCCGTGCAGCAAAATTTCCATAAAATTTTTGTGACACTTTATTTGTTGCATTAGGTTTTATTTGATAATGAAAAATAATGTTTTTTATTAAGTTAATAAAGTAACCTTTTAAATAAAATTATAATCAATACGACTGCATGTGCATATCAAGAGCTAATGATATTTGAACGTGATTTTCTTGGAGGTGCGATTTTTTTGACGCCGAGTTTATTTCAAAATTCAGCTACCGCTGCGAACAACGATAGTATCTACAGATAGACTCAAGCCTGCATACCTACTGAACGAAGACGAAGAAAGAGATAGCAATACAAGCACAGGTCATGTCTCTAAAGAAAACGTGCAACCTACAGTAACAAAGAACAAAAATAAAGATCCTGGATTCGTTCCTGTGCCTACGTCTACAGCTATACCTACAGGATACGTCACGAGAAGCGGACGTGTGGTTAAAAAGGTCGTACGCTTCGCTTGAAGGGGGGTAATGTAGGTGTATACTTACCAATACCTACCTACCTACCTAAATACTTACGACTAAATAGCTCCACACGTCCCGTGACGTCACGCGCCGTTTCGCCTGCCCGTCGTGACGATATGGGACAAAGGAATACAGGACGGGATCAGAGATAAAGAAAACACAAGAAGAAAATTTATTTTTGAGACTTACCTGCGTACACGCACATTTATGCCTACGTGACAGATTTGATGGATACCTAGCAAGTTACTATTATATAGTCATGGCACTTGATGGTTACATGGTTACAGAGCACTACTATATAATAATGGCATGATGTGGTCACAAAAGCGTTTACACTATATATATATAATTTTGGCACGGATGGTACACAACACTGGCACACGCACAGACGACTCCCTTGGTGATTCACAGACGTCAGCTGAAGATTCTCCAAGCACCAGATACAGAAGTCAGGAAGACGAACATCCAGCGTTGACGGTGTCCCCTTTCGCACCGCGCGTGGAATGTGGCAGCCGGTATGGGTCACGCGTACGACGGACGTCTATATCCCTCGGCGAACGACGACTGAATGGCGCGCGGGGCGTACGCGCAGTATATATATTGAAATGTAAGCTTTCGGAGACACGGCTCGGGAATCATCGCGACCGGCATCAGCAAGGCACGGAAACGAATTCGATGTTTAGTTTTAAGTTTAATATTATTGGTAATAAAGTAGACGTAATTAGTGGTTAAGATTTATCGTAATTGTGATTGGTTGTAAATATTAGTATAAGTATAGGTTAAGGTCGTAATAAATTCATTCACTGATACACCACGATACAAGTGATCTTTTATTTTCAACAAACAAGCAGCGAGCCCTGCAAGTAGGGAAACCTAGGACCCCTACAGGCCTAGAAACCCCTACAACGTACTTGGGCTTTGTAGAGTAGGAGCTGATCCAACGGCGGGGTTCGAACCGAGGATTCTACCAGATCTAATCAACACTCTGAGGCAGGAGAACAATACAACTGTCAGTGCTCGTATTGTTCTCCTGCCTACGATTTAAGGGTTCACTGAATCCCTCCTAATACGTTTCTCCTTCAACAGTCGACGTTGATTTTTCACAGTATCAACACAAAACATTAAATCACCACTTTATTCATAACGGTTCATACTATATTGTCCCTAACATATAGAACAGCTAATACCATTCTATCAGTACAGACTCCGATTCTATCGCCTCCATTTTCAATATTTCACCAATCGGCCTATAAAATCAGGGCACGGATCGAATAGAGAGTTATGGCACTCATTTATTCCAAACACGACACCGACAATCGGTTTCAGTAGTTTAGACGGTTGTCCGCAATTTTATGAATTTTTATCATGTATCCAGGGAACGTAGAGGCAAATTTTTAACCGACGAAGAAAAACGGAGGAGGTTCTCAATTCGACACGTATATTTTTTTTTATGTATGACCACGCGTAACTTTTTACAGAGTTGTACGATTTTGATAATTTTTTTTGTATTTGAAAGGGCATATTTCCAAGGTGGTCCCATTGTCATCATATTAGGATCTGATGATGATATCCTGGGGAAATTGAAGGGACTCTTCAAATTTTGGAGGCACGCTTATGGCGATTTCGGTTTTTGTCTCGGTATCGGTAGCTTTTTGGCTACTAGTGTCGTATAATATACTATGACAATATAGCACGAGTACGTTACGTGGCGATAAATCACAAAAAAGTAAGAAATAAAATTTTTTAACAAAAAATAGAACCGACTCAAAACGCACTAAAAAGTAAAAAATAACTGTCATTTAGTTGCTTTAATTTACATAAGCATATCTAGGAGTAGCCAGCCAAGGTTTCTACTTTAAGGACGTTACCAAGAACCCACAAACTGCTTTACTACGTAAAATAAATGTTCCTTAAACTTGGCTGGCACCGACTTCATAGATATGCTTAAGTAAATTAAAGCAACTGAATGACACAGTTATTTTTTACTTTTTAGTGCGTTTTGAGTCGGTTCTACTTTTTGTTAAAAATTTTTTAATCGAAAGTCAATCTGTTTGTACGTCCCGTCACAAGCCGGAGTCCTTCCTCATAGGACGTGACATTTAGACCCATCACACTGCTCCGTTATAAAAAACCTACCCCTTAGTTTCTGCGTCTGATTATCTGATGCAATCTGTTAGAAATTAATGCAAATTACCAGGAATAACGCTGATAATGGGACTCGCTGGCTGACAAGCAGCCAGAATACGTTCCGGTACGATGTCGTGTGGAAACCGAATGGGGTGTGGATTTCATCCTACTCCTAACAAATTAGCCCGCTTTCATCTTAGATTGCATCATCACTTAACATCAGGTGTGATAGCAGTCAAGGGCTAACTTGTAGTCGAAAAAAAAAATACAGCTCTTCAATGTTCTGGGTTGTAACTCCGCTAACTTCCCAATTCCAGGCAGCTACTGGGAAATTTCCTTGCAGACAGTGAAGCTCAATATTGTTTAGTATAAACCAAGACTTCAAGCGAAACTAAATAGGCTTACCACTATACTAATGAAGTAGTCTGATAAGGTGGCTCACCTATCACAAGAATCGATGGAAAAGACAGTCTGATTATTTATCAGTTCTCCAAACATATTGACGTGGGCGGGCTGCTTTTAACTGACCGATTTGAAAAAGTATTTTTACTTTTTACAGCTCGTTTATTAATAAAGGTCATTGGATTATGCTCCACAGTTTTAGTTCAACCTCACTTGGCGCATCGCTGCTATTGAATGTAAAAATGTAGATTTATTATAATCCTTTAGAACAGCAAGATTAATGAGCGTATATTCCAGTATAAAGACGAACGCTAACGAATTGATCTGAAAAGCGAATGAAAGATTAATGGATCAATAGCCGAAGATAAATAATTTATTTTTAACGCTATTTATACATAAGTATCCACCTAATTATTTACATTAACAGCTGCTTCCATGTCGGTAACACTTATTAGTTTTTTGAGCATAATTTCGTTTTATTAAATTCACTTCTGTCGTTGATTAATTATATTATTATTAGTTTAGTTTATTATAGTTCTTGATATCAAATAATGTGAATTTTTTTTATCAACTACAAGTTGGCCCTTGACTGCTATCCATCTGATGTTTAGTGATGATCTAAGATGGAAGCGGGCTAGCTTGTTAGGAGTAGGACAAAATCCATAGCCCTTTCGGTTTCTACACGACATCGGACCGGAACGTTAAATCGCTTGGCGGTACGTATTTGTTGGTATGGTGGTAACTAGCCACGGCGAAAGCCTCCCACCAGCCAGACCAAGACAAATTAAGAAAATCTCAATCTGCCCCGCCGGGAATCGAACCCAGGACCTCTGTCTTATGAATCCACCGCGCATACCACTGCGCCACGGAGGTCGTCGTAGTTGTGTCACTCATGCTTGCATATCTCTGCTATGTACCAAATTTCCACAAGAAGTGTATACAAAGTGACATAGGTCTGGCCATCCTAGACTTTAACGATAAACTCGAAACTATGTACTAAAAGTTTTCAACAATATCAGAGTGATTCCTGGGGAAGGTTTGAGTATAAAACACTTTTTTTAAAGTGTTGTGTAAAATGGCTTAAATAAGACGATAACTGTTGCAAGTGTTGCACAGCCTGGGAGTTTTAATTAAAAACCATGTGTAATCCCTTTGAGATATAAAACAACAATGTATAGGTAAACTGCTCCACTTTAGTAGGTCTAAAAAAATATGCACTGGCATAATACACAGTTTTTCCTTCAATACAGGGTCGAATATAATTTTTTTCTGTATTCAATGGAGGTTGTAAAACACTGTTTTTTTACGGGCGAAGAAGCGGACTTTTTTTATCGACTACAAGTTGGCCCTTGACTGCTATCACACCTGATGTTAAGTTATGATGCAGTCTAAGATGGAAGCGGGCTAATTTGTTAGGAATGGGACGAAAATCCACACCCCTTTCGGTTTCTACACGACATCGTACCGAAACGCTAAATCGCTTGGCGATACGTCTATGTCGGTAGGGTGGTAACTAGCCACGGCGAAAGCCTCCCACCAGCCAGACCAAGACAAATTAAGAAAAATCTCAATCTGCCCCTCCGGGAATCGAACCCAGGACCTCCGTCTTATGAATCCACCGCGCATACCACTGCGCCACGGAGGGCTAGCAAAAATATAAAGCTGTCATTTCTATTAAAAGTCAAAAAGCCTTATTAAACCTTATAAAACAATTGCTTGTTGGTTTGTTGCAATCAACAAATGTTATACTTGATGTAAATCGATGACGAAGCCTGAGATGGAACACGCTTGCATATAAATTGAGTATTAGGAGAACACGTGTACGCTAACAGCGACAAAGCGTTCTCGTAATTATAATATCTTGTAGCGCTTTACGCGATTTCACATAATATTAAATGGCAATGCAGTTTGAGAGGGTAGTAAACTCTGGGAAGCTAGATGACAACGCCAGATCATACTCGACCCGTTGCGAAATACCGAAAAGCTAAAACTTGACGGCATGTTTAATTTCTCTTTCCATTTTTATTCAATACAGTTTAGACTTTGCAGTCATAATCATATTTGATGGAAGTGCTGTGATGGAAGCGGGCTTACTTTTTTAGAGTAGGATAAAATCCACACCACTATTGGTTTCTACACGACATGGAGGCGGAACGGTAAATCGTTTGGTGGTATAGATTGGTCAATCTACGATGGCTCGTCGTTTTTTGTTTTTCAAACGCTTACAGTGCAAGTGTGCAATAAAAACTGCATACTATTACGTGACGCACGCAACTACGTGACGAGTAGCAATGAGTGCACACTCACACAAAGTGTCAAGTTAGTTAAGTCAACAAGAATGTCATGTTTGACTAGCAGTATCCTCTACTTCATTTTAACCCATTTTTTAAAAATAAATATGTCGTGTTGGCCCTGCATAGCAAAATTATATTGTGATATAGGTTAATGTGTATATTAACCAATTTAACAATATCTTAAAAACACACACACCCACAATCATCTCAGATAAGTACCTAGTATAATTATATTTATTTTTCTTTTGTTTAAACAGTTTAATGATTGAGCTCAACTCCACGCTATCATACCCTAGTGTTTTTGTAAAGCATGAACCCTTGATGGTATATCTTAGCTATAACCACACTTGATGGCAAGCGATGACGCAAAATAAGATGGAAGCGGGCTAACTTGTTAGTAGTAGCATGAAATCTACATTCCTTCAGTTTCTACACGATACCGTACCGGAACGCTTAATCGCTTGACAGTACGTCTTTGTCAGTAGGATGGTAACTACCAATGACCTCGCACCTGCTAGACTTGGACTAATTTGGAAAATATATATCGGCAGTAACAAGCCAACCAAGTGACCTTTGTAGAAAAATTGAAGTCGAGTCGGTCAACCTGAAGGAATGGGCAAAGGAACAATTCTTCTGGCTAAGTCACATTTAAATATGTAGTTTATCATCATACGATACGTTTTTTTGACATTATAAATATAATATTGGTAAAAGATTTTAAGTAGAGCATCATTCCGTTCGGTCATGTCATGACACGCAGCGACACAAGCTACAATAGCCCGTGTACACCGAGCCGTGGTCGACTCGAGACTGATGTTCGAACTGTACTCCCCGCACCCTTCAGTTTCCCCTCGCGACAAATAGTGGGGCGAGTCTTAGTAAATTGACCAAAGTATACGTCTTTATAATTTAAGTAGAGTGGTAACTAATCACGACCGAAGCCTCTCACCAGCCAGATTTGGACCAATTAAGATAATTTCAATCGGCGCTGCTGGCAATAGAACCCAGGACCATCTTATAAGTGCACCGCGCATAACATTTAACAGTTACGGTTTAACGGTTTTTAGTTTTAATACTATCATCGAAAAGATGTCAGGGCCAATCGTCGAATATATGAATAGTTGCTTTACATATTTCTAAACTGGCATCAAATCCAAGACCTACTATGAACCTATACTAAAGCCAAACTCGATTGAGAATGCTTGTCAACAAACAAATTAAAAATAAAGGAGGAAAAAAATTTTTAACAAAAAATAGAACCGACTCAAAACGCACTAAAAAGTAAAAAAAAACTGGGTCATTTAGTTGCTTTAATTTACTTAAGCATATCTATGAAGTCGGTGCCAGCCAAGTTTAAGGAACATTTATTTTACGTAGTAAAGCAGTTTGTGGGTTCTTGGTAACGTCCTTAAAGAAGAAATCTTGGCTGGCACCGACTCCTAGCCGACTCCTAGATATGCTTAAGTAAATTAAAGCAACTAAATGACCCAGTTATTTTTTACTTTTTAGTGCGTTTACTTTTTTGAGTCGGTTCTATTTTTTGTTAAAAATTTTTATTTCTTACTTTTTAGTGATTTATTGCCACGTAACGTACTCGTACTATACTGTCATAGTATATTATATGTCACTAGTAGCCTAAAAACTACCGATACCGAGACAAAGACCGAAATCACTGTAAGCGTGCCTCCAAAATTTGAAGAGTTCCTTCAATTTCCCCAGGATATCATCATCAGATACTTACATGTTGACAATGGGACCACTTTAGAAGTATGCCCTTTCTAATAAAAAAAGAATTATCAAGATCGAACAACTCTGTAAAAAGTTATGCGTGGTCATACATAAAAAAAAAGAATATACGAGTCGAATTGAGAACCTCCTCCGTTTTGTTTTCGTCGGTTAAAAATGCAACACATTTTATGCCTAATCAATTTAAAATTATGTTTTGTTTTTTATTAAATCTTATTTAAAAGATATTGAATATATCAATTAATTTTAAGCTTACTAATCTAATTTATTGTCATGAATTCGTCATTAATAAATTAATTTAAAAAAATTAAGTGTAAAATTACTAGTGATATCTACCTTCATTTTTAATTTGTTTGTTGACAAGCATTCTCAATCGAGTTTTGCTTAAGTATAGTTATAAAATAACGAGTCATCGAAACAACTTCGGTCTCGAATATATGATTTATTTCGCAACTAAAATCTTTTACTGATGGAGGAGTCACATCTGTAAGGTTACACATATCTATATCAAACGGTTTCAGTTAAAGCTCGGACAGTCCGCATTGGAATGCGAAGTCATAAATTTTTTACACTTCATATAATATCTGGAATATCTAAGTCAGGCAAATGTTAGAATAGAAACTAAAATTGCTAAAGAGAAATTGAACGCAAACGTTGTTACTATCACTGTTACAATTGATACTTTTATTAATAAAATAATAAGGTATGTTAGTTTTTTTTTTATAATTTTTTTAAATTTAAAAAAGAGTTTTAAATAAATAAATGAAAATTAAAAAAAAATATGTAGGTAAAATCATTAATCACACAATACAATATATAGATAAATAATCAAAATGCTGACAGAAAATTGGTTCGAAAATTATTTCTTATAGAAGAAAATATATATAATTATTTTATTGCCAAAAATGAATATGACAAATTACAATATTATATTGAAATGTTTTAATTAAAAGTAAATAATATAAATTAAAATGCAGAAGATAGTGTCAGTCAGTTATATAGAGTATATTAGGAACTTTGTACTGACATACAAGGTAAAAATCTTGTGTCAGCCTTCGTTATCGAACTACTGCGAAATAGCTTCTTTTTACGTTTTTTTTTTTCTAAAATTAGGTAATATTTTCTAAAAATGAAAGTCATAGTTTATTTTTATACCTCTAGAGTCTAGAGGAAACACATGTTTATGTTTTCGACAATTTTATTTTACTTTTTGGTTTTGTAATATTTATAATTTCACGCTGAAATTGAAAGCATCAGCTAATATAGTGTCTTTATTAGCGGATTTTTGGGTTTTTTTTATATACAAGTTGGCCGTTGACTGCTATCACACCTGATGTTAAGTGATAATGCAATCTAAGATGGAAGCGGACTAGCTTGTTAGGAGTAGGATGAAATCCACACCCCTTCGGTTTCTACGCGACATCGTACCGGAACGCTAAATTGCTTGGCGGTACGACTTTGTCGCTAGGGTGGTAACTAGCCACGGCGAAAGCCTCCCACCAGCCAGACCAAGACAAATTAAGAAAATTTGAATTCGCCCCTCCGGGAATCGAACCCAGGACCTCCGTCTTATAAATCTACCGCGCATACCACTGCGCCACGGAGGTCGTCAAAACTAAATTTGTTACATTTAATTTTAATAAAAAGATAACATTGCCCTTGTCCTGTGTTGTTTAAATAGTTCATGGTAATTGTCAATATATTAAGGGAACTCACAGAAAGTTCTTCACACTAAAATATTCCGCTGTTTTAGGTAACAGCAAATCGCTTTTAAATAGAACAAACAGATAAATAGAATCTGAATATATGTATGAAAACACAACAACTGGTTATTCTAAACGTACAGTCAACAATATAAAATGATTTATACGATCTTTTATTAGTTATGGGAATACTAAGTTGGAGCTTGAAACTATGTTTTGACCCTGACATTGTCACTTGGTACATAATTTATTTGTCTACTTCTAGATTTATACTAATTTTATGGAAACATATTTGTTACGACAGAAGAAACAATATCTGAACATTCCTTTAGCTGACGTCATCTAATGATAAGGAATAATTTATTTATCTATATTCCACAAATAACCAACGAATCCAAGCGACAAAGTTACCCACTCTCAGGAGATGTTAACACTACAATCTCTTCGGGGTACAGGAAATAATATCCGAAAACAAATAGACTTTTAAGCCGACGGAGCCGTGCGCGTCTGGGAGTCGCTAAGAAAGAGTACATTTTTAACCGACGAAAAAAAAACGGAGGAGGTTCTCAATTCGACACGTATGTTTTTTTTTTATGTATGACCACGCATAACTTTTTACAGAGTTGTCCGATTTTGATAATTCTTTTTTATCAGAAAGAGCACACTTCTAAGGTGGTCCCATTGTCATCAAGTTAGGATTTGATGGTGATGTCCTGGGAAAATTGAAGGAACTCCACAAATTTTATAGGCACACTTGCAGCGATTTCGGTTTTTTGCATAGATATTGGTAGCTTTTTGGCTACAAGTGCCGTATAATATACTGTGATAGTATAGTAGTTCGTTACGTGGCTTTAATTCACATATCTAGGAGTCGCCAGCCAAGGTTTCTACTTTAAAGACATTACCTTTTTTTTTTTTGTTTACGGGGGGGAAATCTTCTCAAAGATACCCAACAATTGAGGGAAAGGTCAGGTTATGTGGGATTTTTACCCACTAAAACCCCCTCGGTGGCCGTCTCAGTACAATTAGGGAGGCTCTGGGATCTCTATGAACCAACGAATACCAGTGCCTCCCTTGCACATTGCCCATAGAGTCTCAGCTCGGGGACAAATAGTACGCCCCCTTAAGGACATTACCTAGAACCCACAAACTGCTGTACTACGTTAAATAAATGTTCCTTAAACTTGCTGGCACCGACTTCATAGATATGCTTCAGTAAATTAAAGCAACTAAATGACACAGTTATTTTTTACTTTTTAGTGCGTTTTGAGTCGGTACTGTTTTTTGTTATTGCGTAAGAAATTACGCACCATTGGCTATTTCACATTTAATTTCATTTCAAATCTAAATCTAATTAACTAAAATCAAAACGGTAGGTGAACTGGTTCAGTTCTATGGGACCATGTAAAGTGGCTAACAATATGCTCGCCAGTTATTAAGTAAATAATATATAATACGGAATGTATAAATACCCTTTGAGTTACATTATGCATGGGTATTACTACTGGGTTCCAGACCCATTGTTTATAAGCTTTGAGACTTTAGGAGTACAAAATTGGGTCTAACAAATCCAATTCATAGCATAATATGAAATCATAATATATGAAAGAATATCATGAACTTTACGAGGGGAATAAAACTTTCCATACAGTTGGTAATAAAATAGAGCAGATAAAGAATGTTTTAGTTCCGAAAGTTCTCAGCTTTGTTGTTTTGTTTTGATTCCTTTTAAGGGTAAATGTGCCGTGTCTATTGCCGACATTGGCAAAGTAATTTGTGTAATATTGGCGCACCTGAAACTAGTGAAGTGAGGAAAATAAATGTGATCTCATGATTTGTACATTTGCTTGGATGAACAGTTTGATTTATAAAATCTTATACATTATATATAAGACATGTAACTTCTAAAGCTCATTTATTTGCTTCATAAGAATGCACTGAAACTCTGGAATGCATTTTAATTACTAAAATTGGAGCACCTAAAACTATCGAATCGAAAAGACTAAAATGATCTCATAATTTGTACGCTTACTTGGGCGAAAAGATCGAGATGTGATATCTCGGACATTGTACTTATAACTGCTTCATTTACTTCTTCACAAAAAATATAATTGACTTAAAAAATCAAAAATGACTTTAAAACCTTTGTTTTAAATAATAATATAAGTATTGATAGTAATAATTCGCTTAAAGTTACAATGCACTGAAATTCTACATTACAGTTTGGTTTACAAGAACAATAAGTACACTTAAACCTATTGTTTTAATTTTTAGTTTTTAGGTATCTATGTAAATAAATTATAAATTATGCGTTAATTAAATCTTATGGCATAATTATGATGACCGGCTCAGAAATATTAAGTTACAAATTAATATTAATAATTTTTTTCTTAATCTTTCAGCATCATTAACACGAGATCTAACGACGCTGAAAATGGGCGTGATTAATAAATGTTTTTTCCCCTTGCCTCAGAGAGAATGACCTACTTTCCATATTTGAGACTCAATTTGTAAATTATAAATTTTAATCTAAACACGAAAGCATCCAAACACGACGCTGAGTTTTCATTATTGCGTTTAATTAAATGTAGTTGTAAGTTGGCCTTATCATTACATTTATAGAGATAAAATTAAATTACACTAGAAAACTAATGTGCTAACTAATTTTGAAAATAATAATGCTTTGTTTATTTTATTTGCTTTGTACAAATATATGCTAAAGGTGAAAGAGAGTTTGTTTGTTTGTCGCCTAATTCTACGCAATTTGGCAGAGGCAATCGTTACGTTTTGGAAGCGGACATAGGACATTATTTATCTTAGAAATCAAAGAGATACGGCAGGATGTATAACCTAAATTCATGTGGACGTAGTGATACTAATTCATCGATAAAATTACCGGGACCACTGTCAAGATAGTCTACGAAGTCACGAGTTACCCACCTACCTGCAGCTGTTTTTAAATTGTGACATACGACAATCTTATAAGAATTTTTAGATGAAAATATAAACTCATTATAACTTTTAGGTTTATTTCCTCCTACTCTTGAAATCTTACATACCTAGTAAAAAACAATGCCGCTTCCTGCCTTCTGTGCACCTAAATATTTTGAGATTTTGCTGGTATACCTACCGCACCCACTTCTACTACATATAAACTTATTAAATAGCCACTTTTTGTTAATTCATTTGTAAGGTCAAAGTATTTGATTCAATTAGATAAACGTAATTTTTTCCTTTGTTAGATCCTTAACTAACAGTAATAAATCTATCAGCGATTTCTAACATTTTAGGTTGATGATTAAGGAACAGTAGGTGGATAAGAGTTAAATTAAATATTCACACATCAAGTTGATTTGGCTGATAAAACATGTAAACATAATGCTCCACTACACGTGCGACGTTGCTATTTATATTAAATAATTATCTTTTAACTTGTAGCCATATATTCAATAAGCTTACTATATCATTTCTGTGGCTGTAAGTGACAAAAGTCTGGAATTCTGGAGACGCGAAACAAACAGCAACTGTGCCCATAAATCATGCTCCCCTCGCAGCCAACGTTATTAGAATTGGTTTCCGTCGGATTAATTAACATTGTTATGAGAATAACACTATATCATCGTTTAGGGGCTTAGTGAATTCACATCAAATACTTTCTTATTGATTTGCGTCAGATACAAGTTGTATTGATTGGTAATGAGTTTGTATATTTGGTGTAACCTAAATATTTTTCTTTCGTTCAGTGGTTTGTTTGTTTGGCTCTTCAACATGAGATTCGAGTCAGAGGTACAATAAAAAAATTTTACCCACACAAACAGATATGAAACAGCCTGTAAATGATTACCATCATCATCAGGTGCCTTCTTCAAAGTGAAGTTGGGCAGTCAGGTGGAGAAAATTCTTCCGGTCCTGCGAAACAGCTTTAAGCTTCGTATAGCTAAGCTTGGTCTACTCTTTTACATCATCAAACCACTTTCTTCGCTGTCTCCCAGAAGCGCGTCTCTCGGGTATTTTGCCTTCTAGAATCAACCTTGGAAATTCGTAGAGGGATCCTCTTTGTAAATGATTATAAGCCCTTTAAAAAGCCTCTTTCTGTAAAAAGCGCTCAGTCCTCAGTTGGGAAATGGATGTATCACGTCCTGATTTAGAGAGTACGTTAAGCCGTTGGTGTTGGTTTTGATTAATAACATCAGAAAGTTTATTCTAAACGGAACAGGTTTGTTCTGATTCTGTAGTAGGGTTAAAATAGATTGATTATGATGTAACGATTAGTTAGCAATTACAAATGTATACAATAGGGTTATAATTATCTGAAACTACTAAAATACCAGTAAAATAAATTCAACAAAAATTAATAGGCGATTAACTCAATAAATTTAATTGTCTATTAATCATATTTGAAGCCTATCTGTTAATTACTGATAATAATTAATCATTGTTTTCAACCAAACGAATTTTAAACCGGCTGATAAATAATTCGTGTTTTAATGATCTGTACAAAACTATGGCTCAGTTACATTATTAATTGTAGGTACCTTAATATCGTGACAACACAATCCCATTTTACGAGTTAATTGACATTTTTTCTTTTTTTTATGAAGTTTTTACTAGTGATATTTTAATTAGTAGGTAGTAAATATATATAACAATACAATGGGCTTATTTTGAAGTATACTCTTGAAATTAAGATATGTTTGGGTTCCACATTCCACATTTATTTTATCTTTGCGACTTTATTATTTAATTATATGAGAAAAATAATCGAGTTGTCAATACGTTTATAATAATAAATTGTAAACAAAATTTAAACTACAAAACTGGCTTGAAGAGCCATTTAGGTATATTTGGGATCTACACAGCATTTATATTTACTACAATACTATATCCCTTGAATGCAATTACACTTGATGGTAAGTGATGATGCCACCTGAGATGGAAGCGGGCTAACTTTTTTTTTTTATCGACTACAAGTTAGCCCTTGACTACTATCACACCTGATGTTAAGTGATGATACAATCTAAGATGGAAGCGGGCTAACTTGTTAGGAGTAGGATGAAATCCACACCCCTTGCGGTTTCTACACGACATCGTACCGAAACGCTAATTCGCTTGGCGGTACGTCTTTGTCGGTAGGGTGGTAACTAGCCACGGCGAAAGCCTCCCACCAGCCAGACCAAGACAAATTAAGAAAAATCTCAATGTGTCCCGCCAGGAATCGAACCCAGGACCTCCGTATTATAAATCCACCGCGCATATCACTGCGCCACGGAGGTCGTCAAAACAATCAAAACAATCAAATCGTCAAAAAAACTTGTTAGGAGTATAATGAAATTGACACCTCTTTGTTTCTTTTAGACTTCGTATAAGAACGATAAACCTCTTGGCGATACGTCTTTGTTGTTAGGATGGCAACAAGCCACGGCCGAATTCTTCCACCAGCCAAATTTATTTTATGTTTACGACTCTATTTATTACTAAATTATTACGTGTAAAAATAATCGAGCTATAAATACGTTTGTTATGATAAATTATAAACATAAATAATCAAAACTTTAACCTCGACTGTGCCTTTGACTAAACTTTGTGTTAAAGATTGTCAAACATTTTATTGTAATTGTAGGCAGTTAGTTTAGTTTCAAACATACACTGTGAAGGGAGCCCCGAGGAGCACTGTCATTATACGACAAATGGCTTCAATTTACATTTAGGGGCCTTAATCACGAATTTCATGATTAGTGCCATTAATTTAACTCGAATAGATTACAACACAAACTTCCATTAAAAGTAACAAACTGACATATAGTCTATAGACAAAGCCTATTATTATAATTTTCTGCTAGGGATCTAGGCAGCAATAATGTCGTTAAATTCGGCAAGTCCCAATTATTTTGTGTTATACATTACAAGTTGTCCTTGACTGTAATCATATCTCATGGTAAGTGATGATGTATCTTAGATAGAAGGGGGGTGGCTTGAAAAACACACTCCCCCTTTTAATTTCTACACGACATCGTACTGGAACGTTAAATCCGAAGCCTCTCACCAGCGAGATCCTAAACTTAAGAAAATCTCATGCTCAGCTGATATTGGAACGCCAGACCTCTGCCTTATAAATCCACCATGCATACCACTGCGCCTCAAAGACCGTATAACGTTCACAAAGATCAACTTTTTCAGTCTATTTTTAATCTTCCTCGAGAGAGGATAATACGTTGCTTTCATCTACCACTTGGGCTTAAGGTTATAGTGTAATTCATCATCATCATCATCATCATCATCATCATTATCAGCCTATTAACGGCCCACTTTAGAGCCAGGCCTCCCTCCTTATACGAGGATGGAGCGTACACCCACCACGCTGCTTCAATGCGGGTTGGCGGGCTTAGGGTAAAGTTTCATTTATTAACGATAATTATCAGATGTTGATGATAGAGACCGGGACTGACGACTTAACGTGCTCTCCGAGGCACGGCGATGTAACACCGCCAACTTCCAGATTCCGGGCTTGGAATATACTGAACATTTCATAGAAGAGTGAAAAAGCTCAAAAATTTTCGGTGATCCGACCCGGGAAACGAAACCAGGGCCTCGCAATACAAGCCGCTAACCACTAGACCAACGAGGCAGTTAATTAGTGTAATTATCAGATGTTAATGCTTAATGTCCATGGTACCAACGGCATAACGTGCTTTCGAGGCACGGAATATATTACGACCAGCCTTTCGAATCCGGTCCAGATTAATTAAAAATTCGAAAACTCGATTGCAAAAAAGTAACCTAAATGAAAATTAATAATTATGAAAAATAAAATACTATGTGAAATCCGATAATTTACTAATACAGTATTCATATTTTCCTTGTAATAAAAAATAATTAATAAAAGTTTAATAAGTAAAAACACACAACCTAAAATATTTGTTTAAAAAGTGCCAAATATTCTTCGTGTAAAAATATTTAGTCTGCAACTCCAACGTCGAATGAATAACTCCACGATACCCTGAAATAGCGAACCGATACAAACCTACTTAAAGAGGCGTTACCTAACTTCTAAACTTCAGCCAACAATGTGGCAAGGGGTGGAAGCACAATTTGACAGGAAATTGACGACACTTTACTAACAATGTCGAGAGAAGTCGCGAGAACAAAATGAACTGCACGAAAGAAAAACATTAACTCTCAAACGTTTATAATTTATCTTTCGTACATTCAACCGGTAATATATCAAAGTTATTCACAAACTTTGATATATTACCGGTTCAAAACGAGTTCGCACTCCGCACTCGAAATATTTACGTGACATGCAGAAAGACCGACATAACCGAAACATGCTTAATCCGAAATACATTTCCTTACTCCCACGATGAATAGAATATTTTCTCGAAAGAAATAGGATGACGTTCCTTCATAATTCTCTTTTCGTAAGCTTATGTACCGTATCGCGGTACGCATCGTTACGCTTACGGTACGATTTTCTTGCGTATTCGTACCGTGACACGGTACGCATCGTTGCGCGTACTCAAGCAAAAAGTTAGCTTACGCTTATTGCAAATTGTCTCTTGTCTAGTTTCAAACCTAAGCAAAAGCGAGTCAAAGGACATTGCCAAAATTTGCCCCAGTCTAAAGGTATGCTCCTATTTGACTATTTTATTAAAATACACAATGAATTTTAAACTACTACCCATGTTTCATAGCAATCACTTGAAAATATATCAAAAATATAAGAATTTCTATCGATTTTTTGTGTTCTGAATCAAGTGACCGTCGTCGTATGAAAAGTCAACTTTTATTTACCTTCATTACTTCTATCAGCGACTGCTTAGCTACAAGTAAGTTTATTACTATTTAAATAGAAAATCTGTACTATTTAATGTCATATATATCATCTCTGGGCATCTCTGGGGTAGACTTCCATACATTTTTTACCTATGTCCTTGGTATATTTTTGTCATTTAAACTACACACAGAACGAAGTAGATAGCGTGCGTAAGCTTACGCCACTTCGATAACCATTTTACGTCATAATAGAATAACAGTAATTGTAATTGTAATCGTACGAAAATTGCAGTCATTATTATAACCTATTATATGGCTACAGTCAAGGTTGGGCTCCATAACATCCATATTCCTTCTCCTAGAAAGACAGAGTCCTGGCTGTAATGGCTAAAAAATTATGATACCTCTATTCAATCTTAATTGCTTTCAATGTTCTGCATTTTTTTAACGACTGCAAGTTGGCCCTTGACTGTTATCACACCTGATGTTAAGTGATGATGCAATCTAAGATGGAAGCGGGCTAACTTGTTAGGAGTAGGATGAAAACCACACTCCTATCGGTTTCTACACGACATCATACTGGAACGCTAAATCGCTTGGCGGTACGCCTTTGTCGGTATGGTGGTAACTAGCCACGGCGAAAGCCTCCCACCAGCCAGACCAAGACAAATTAAGAAAAATCTCAATCTGCCTCGCCGGGAATCGAATCCAGGACCTCCGTCATATAAATCCACCGCGCATACCACTGCGCCACGGAGGTCTTCAAAATACAAACATGAATACAAACCTTTCCATTTCTAATCTCAATTACCTAAATGATGTTTGTATACAAAAGAGAGTACCCAGTAACTACTCCATTTCTAAAGGGACAGGCGCCTACTTTGCAAACACAGATTAGACAGCTATACGTTACTGGAATGCGTGATCATAAATTATTCACGGATCATGTATCACGAATTCCCAAATCCGGCAAAACCTACCCGAATTTCAAATGTGTTCTAATATCCAACTATTATTCTGCTAATGTTGTAAATGCTAAAGTTTTTAGGATGCTTGTTACCCAGTGAAGTCGAAACGATTAACCGTGTTAACAGGATACCTTAGTGATTCGCATCAAGGTGTCCTGATAGAACTGTGATTAAAATTTTAGCACAAATGCATCATGAAGTTATTACTGTCTGTTCTAAAACTTTATTTCACATAATCAAATATGTTTAAAGGCGAATTTAACAGTTTGTGATGTGGAGAAAGTAAAAGATGCGTAGACACAATGGAAGAGAAGAAATGCTAACTAAATTAAAAGACGAGTGCGGTAGAAAGTGATAAAAATAGTAAAAAGGTGTAAGTGTATTACATAAAATTATAACATACATAAATAAATAATATACAAGTAGACATAAATACATATACAGGTAGAATACTACTTCAACACAATAATACTGAGTTTTTTTTCTTTCAACTAATCTCAGTTAAAATTATCACCCGTGCCAGAGAAAACACGATAGTTATCAGGTCAGTGAGGCTTGGTTTGTAGTGAGACATTGATATAGGCTGATCATGATCATACATTAAAGGACACAGGAAATAAAGTTACTTGGAGCTAAGCAGTCGCTGACAAAAGTTATGAAGGTTGATAAAAGTTGACTTTTCATACTACGACGACGGTCACGTGATTCTAAACACAAAAAATCGATTGAAATTCTTAAATTTTTGATATATATTCAAGTGATTGCTATGAAACATAGGAAGTTATTTAAAATTCATTGTGTATTTAAATAAAATAGTTAAATATAAGCATACGTTTGGACAGCCTGGGGCAAATTATGGCAATGTCCTTTACAAATTGATGTTTTTATAGCGGCTTTGTTTTATTTAAATTGAATTAGGAAAACATGCATTATCCGTGATTCTTACGATTATAATATTGATAAAATACAAATATAAATCGCTTCATAGTTCATGGATTTTCCCCTATAAATTGCTCTTTCACTAATGAAAAAGCATTGTAAAATACACGGTCGAAAACGTAGTTCGAAAAATATTTTTCCGAACAATTCGATATATTTTTGTTTCCAGACAAAACATATTTTGTAGCTGCCCAAAGCTATATTACTGTAGGCATATGCCAGATCTGCGAATATACATGATATTATAAAGCTAAGCTCTCTATTGTTTATGGATTTTCCCTATAATGGTAGACATTGCTGTCATAACGTCTTAACCAAGTCTTCTCTAATGGAAATGTGTCACTATGCCACCTTTTCATCGCGTCTTTTGCTAGTCATGGTATCTACCATCGATAAAGCTCTCAATGAGAAACGAACAACGTATAATAGTGCTTATAATTAATTACCAAAACATTCATTTAATCTACGTATTGTTGTCACGTTGTCATGTCTAGTCGTATCAAAAGATGTATCAAAATGTAGAAAGACAAATGAATACAGAAAATTAGCTGTCTTATTTAATTATAGTAACCCAATTTCTGTTTCTCTTTTATAAATTATATATTAGGTACAATGAACCCACTATACATTCAGGTTTCGTATAAAAGCCTAATTGCGCTTACATTACATTTTTATATCAAAACAAATTGTAACAGTAGATGTAGTGGTACTACATCTACTGTTTACACGCAGAAACACCATTTTCTCTAATATTTTTGTAATGACAACAATAATTAATCTGGGCCAACATTAGTTGTACGCCAACTAATAAGTAATATATTTTGCCAAAAGACTTACAAAAGATTTACCAAGTCCAATTTATATAAAACTTATAGTCAGGGAGGTAGATGCGTAGAGAGTGAGCCATATAGAGCTCAGAGTTGCTTACGAAGGTTACGTTTATACATTTTCGTTACAACTAACAAAACAATGACCATTTTTGATGACTTGTAGCCGAATGTGACTGCCTCGTTAGTCCATAGTCCGAACCATATAAATTGGCAATAAAAGGCGTTGAACCCTCGAGAGCAAAAGAGAAAACATTATCTATCTATCTCTTGACTATGTATTTGCAATCCACTGCGTGAGTCATAGTTGCACATAATAAGTCACAAACATAGGTACGAGAGAGATAAATAGTAGCATGTCTACTCCTTTGCTCTCGAGGGTTCAACGACCTATATTGCCAATTCATATGGTTCGGACTATAGTGGTAACAGTACTGACTTCCCAACTCCGGGCTGAGAAATTATAATGATAATTTCGTGGAAGAAAGAAAATGTGAATATTGTATCCTTTTATTGGACCAACGAGGCATAGTATTATTTATTAATCAAAATTAATTAAATACCTGCCTAAAGTGCATAATAACACAAAGAGCGCAGACTAACCACAATGTGTTACCAAATTGCAGAAAATTATTTATTAAAGTCACGATAGTCAACACGCTAAAACATTAACAAAACAATGTCGAATTTTGAAATACATTTTGTTGATGAATAGTAAGTTACTTTGAACTGTGTCTGTTTCTTGAAAGAGATATTTATACATTTCCTTCAAAGTGTGATGACGAGCAATGGCCGTTTCGGCCGCCGATATTTATTTTACATGATAATTTGTATGAGTTATTTTAGCAACCGCTAATTCGTTTCAGTCTCACGTTATATTTTAAGATATTACACATTGTTTTTTACAAATTTTAGTTTTGTACCCAGATATTTTGCATTAGGTATTGAATGAAAGTCTCACGAAATAGAAATTCATTACTATTTTTTTTTAAGGTTTCCCCTCTAAAGAACAAATACTGAACTGGATATAGAATCTCTTTCCTACTGTCCGTCTGTAGGTCTATATTATCCTATAAAGATAGACCATATAGAATCGTGTGAGTTTAATGAAATAAAAAATCCCATTAACCCCGAATTGAAATTAATACCAAACATTAAAATCTATAGTCTCTTAAAACCTTGAATAATCAAACTCATACATTTATAGTATTTACCGTTAATCTAGAACCATGAAATTGAGCTGATCTTTTTAGTTAAAGTCATCGATTACTGTGTATTTATTTTGACAGATGTTTCATCGCAACATATAATGTTAAAAGACAGGCACTTTGTGTCATTGTACAAAACAGTATTTAGTGGTGATATCCTAATTGCTCACTATTTCGATGTAGGGGACAACAGTTTTCTAACGGAAAACTTTGTCTTTTAATCCAAGTATTTTTTGTTACGAGATCCATTTCTAGTTTATAAACCTCAGAAATATTACCTATTTATCTTTATTACATATAATGAACTTTTAGTGCAAGAATCGTATTCGCACTTGCCCATTTTACTACTTATTGATTCCAGTATTAAATTCAAACCTGTATTTTGTACGTAAAATATGTATCCATAGTCGTGGATCGTGCCTACGATCCACTTTGGAAACTAAAGCTCTGTTCCGAAAGTTCAAAATAATATAAGTAGCTATACACGAGTATTTTAAATATTTATTTTAAGGAGCGTAACGAAATTATTAGCCTGTCCTAAAAAAGTGACACATCCATGTTTGTTCAATCTTATTCACTTAACACAAAAGAGACCCAAAATGTAATTAATGTTTTGTTTTTGCTGCGAACAATGTGAGTTTTTGTATGTTTTCGGTTCGTTACATTGAGCGGAATGCTTGTACAACCTTATATTTTGTAGACATAGCTTGCTTCTGTGTGTATAGAGTGAACGAAGCTGCCTTTATTTTAACTAAATTTCTCATTTGGCTAAACTAGACTACTTTAAGGGCCAAAACCGGCCTCGACCTTATTAGAGAGGAGATATGGAGTTGATATGATAATGTTTGATTCTCTAAGCCCTAACTCAAACTGGAACCGAAGTAACGCGCGCGCGACGTGCGTCGATGTCGCTTTATTCTATTTTTAACCGACGAAAAAAAATGGAGGAGGTTCTCAATTATTATATACGTGTCGTATATATATTTTTTTAATGTATGACCTCGCATAACTTTTTACAGAGTTGTCCAATTATGATAATTATTTTTTTATTAGAAAGGGCACACTGCCAAGGTGGTCCCATTGTCAAAATGTTAGGGTCTGATGATCATACCCTGGGAAAATTGAAGGAACTTGAAGGAACACACTTGCAGCGTTTTCGGTTTTTGTGTAAGTATCGGAAGCTTTTTGGCTACTAGTGCCGTACATACTATGAGAGTATATATAGTACGAGTACATTAGGTGCCGATAAATCACTAAAAAGCAAGAAATAAAATTTTTAAACAAAAAATAGAACCGACTCAAAACGAACGGCATCGACTTCATAGATATGCTTAATTAAATTAAAGCAACAAAATGACACAGTTATTTTTTACTTTTTATGGAATGAATCATTATGTTTAGGTTTTCAATATTATGATTAGGTATTACGAATGTATTCGGGATGTAGTATTCGATGAAATACGCCATACTTGCTTCTTTCAAACAGATATGCTTTTATATCAGTTTATATAAAATTATAGATCTAGACTGAAAAGTAATTAGTGCTTGTTGCCTCGAATAGCGAAAATTTTTGTCCGCATCGGCATGTAACGTGGAAACGCCCGGGGAACATTATTTATTGCCTTGTATTAAACCCCTCTGCAGATGCCTGTGTATTCGTGCGGGTTATTGAAGAAATTGTAGCATCTCTGCAAGAGATTTCTCTTATTGATATCAAAAGCCAATAGCTCCAAGGTTATAGAGCAAGCATTTAAATCCAAGAAGTTCTTTCCTTGGTTTCGATCCCTATCTGGAGATTATTTTATACAGGGTATTATAATTATCATAATTTTTTCAAGTGTAAACATAACCACCCTATACCTCCCAACCCGCATTAAAGCAGCGTGGTGTCTATAAAACCTATATCCTTTATTCTATTAGGAATGGCGCTCACCATAGGGCCAGGTTTTGCTGTTAAAACTGGGTAAAATGATCAGGAATAAACACGTTTTTCGTAACCATTCCTAGCACCGACTTTCATTTAGTTAATTTGGTCGAGACTTGCTAATAAAAAATAAATAAAAATATGACAATATTTGTCCAAATAAAGGAAGTTCGAAAACACGTATTTGAAGGTATGAGGATACACACTTAATATAATAAGCAAAATTCACTGACCACGACCCGCATAACTTTTTACAGAGTTGTTCGATTTGGATAATTCTTTTTTTATTAGAAAGGGCACACTTCCAAATGGTCCTATAGTCATCATGTTAGAATACGATGATGATATCCTGGGAAAATTGAAGGAACTCTTCAAATTTTATAGACACATTTACAGCGATTTCGGTTTTTGTGTAAGTATCAGTAGCTTTTTGGCTATTAGTGCCGTATAATATACTATGATATAAACCACTAAACGGTAAGAAATAAAAAAATTTAACAAAAAAATCAGACTCAAAACGCACTTAAAAGTAAAAAATAACTATGTCATTCAGTCGCTTTAATTTACCCAAGCACATCTATAAGTCGGTCACTGATTATTTCAATCGTAAAGCAAGGCAAAAAATAGTTCAAAACACAGAATTTTATATCTTAAATGATGCTGAGTTTAAAATAAAACAATGCACCGGTACGCTCGACTTTAACGTCAGAAAAAAATATTTTTATGCATTCCAGTAATGTTAAAAGCCTATTAAATTCTTGAACACTGACAAAAACATTTTTAAAAGAGGCATTTTCTTTTACTTTGTACTCTAATCTCGTGGGAAAGTTTTTTTAGTATTCACGTGTAATAATTTCGTTGAAAATAATGAACACAGTTTCAGAATTTCGTAGGCGGCGGGAGTAATTCATGTCCTTCGGAACATCTTTACAATTTTGATACATTATGTTGGCCGATACAATGTCTGTAATATTTTAACTTTTAACAAAAGTTTATTATTTATTACTACTCATATTATAAATTGGAAAGGTGACTTTGTTTGTTACGCTTAAATACTCAACTAAACACACCGGCATATTTAGCGGAACATAATAAAGGTCCATAATTAAAAAATATATGGTTTTATTTTAAAATGTACGTTACTAAGAATCATCAAAATCGGACAACTGTGTAAAAAGTTATGCGTGGTCGTACATATAAAAAAAAAATATATATATATACGTGTCGAATTGAGAACCTCCTCCGTTAAAAATGAGATCACATTAACCCGACTGCTTAGAAGTTATGAACTGAAAAGAGAAAAACAAGGATCACTATATCTGTATAAAATTCTAAATACTAAATAATTAGTACCCATATTGCTAAGATAAGAGAAAAAAATACACCCATCCCCCCTTTTTTCCCCCATTTACAGGCGCCATAATGAAAATTTATATAGCCTATGTCACTACCACAATTTTGACAAATTCAACGACACTTCACATGTCGAAATTCGGTCAGCCGTTTAGGCTGTAATGCGTGCCGAAGATATGGACATACATACATACATACATACGCTCGAAAAACATAACCCTCCTTCTGACGCAGTCGGGTAAAAATGGTACATTTTTGAACTTTTCATGTAACCGGGAAAAGTGAAAATTAATATTAAAATAACAATTAATTCAATTAGAAAAATAGTGATTAATATCGCGTATTTCCTTCACATGATCTTATTAAAGTTTCTATCCGTCTAGGCATACTGAGAATGATGTTATCGATGGGCTACTATGGGTGTAAGGGGTGTACCAGCAAAATCTTTACAACCTGTTCAAAGACTTAGACCTGACTATTGAACTGCAGTAAGCTCTATTCTAGAACGAGTGTCCAAAGCTGTTCTAGCAGGATTCTATAAAATTTGCTTGGGCAGGCAGAATAATTCGAGCAGAGAAGTGAGCATTGACCGGTCACAAAGGGTCCCTACCCTTAAGCCTTCATCCATGCCGCAGGTTTCTTACTCTGTTCGGCAATTTCCTCTTTGCCACACGATGGACCCGGCATGGTGAATCCATGGAATACTTACTATCAATCCAAGAAATATTCTGTCTCTTAAAATTTTGAATACCAATGACAATTGAAATAGTAAAAACATTTTTCAAAAGTTAATTTTGTATAGCTTTGATGTACCCCTGGTCGCACAACGATGTAGAATCTAATGCTAATGCAAGAAAACGCCCTAGTCGTGCCAAGAAATATACATACCTACATATTATTTGAAAAACATAACCCTCCTTCTGGCGCTCGTGTAAAAAGTGATGCAATCAAACGCAATATTCTTAAAATGCCATCCATTGTCATTGCACATTTTATTCAATGAAGATTAATATCGTGAACAATGCCGCTATCATATAACAATGTGACCGCAATAGATAAACGAGACGAGTGCCAATTGTGCAGCATTGATTGCCGCGGCCGCGTTGCTATGGATTTATTGGTGTTACGACCATAGAGCCCGTAGAGCGCGTAGTCTGCACTCTGTACCAACTTACTCAACCAAGTACGGACTATTGTTGTCAACGTTTTTTTTCTAACCCATTATAATAAAAAAAATATACTAACAAACGAATCACTCATGATCGTCATCATAATGAGCCTATAAAAAGCCCACCACAGGACCTTCCTTATAGGAGAGGGGATATGGAGCGTAGACTTACCAAGCTGCTCAAATTAAGGCTTAAGGTGATAATGTTTTATTCCATAACGATGACTATCAAATGTTCACGATGGCGACCGGGACTAATGGCTTAACTTGCTTTCTGAGGCAAGGGGTGTAACACCACCAACTTCCCTACTTTGGGCTTGAAATGTACTGAAAATGTCATAGAGAGAATAAAAAACTTAGAATTATTTTCGAACCAAGGACCTCGTGATCGAGGCCACGAAGTCTAACCTCTGTACGCACGAGGCAGTTGACCAACAAATCGCTAGACATCATAAATTAGTAACGTATTCCATAACAAGTTTAACAACAGTTCAAATAATATGTCAAATATTATTTATTAAATCCAGGTCTTTTTTACTGCAATTACACCTGATGTTAAGTGATGATGCAATCTAAGATGGAAATGGGCTTACTTGTTAAGAGTAGGATGAAATCCACACTCTTTTCCGTAGGGTGGTAACTAGCCACGGCGGAAGCCTCCCACCAGCTATACCTGGACCAATTTATTAAATCTTAATCGCCCAAGGCGAGGATCGAACCCTCCGTCTTATAAATCCACTGCACGTAACACTACGCTACGGATGCCGTCAAAACTGCCGGATTTGGTATGAAGGGAAAATAAATAAAAAATACTAAGATAAGCCTACGTCGTTCGCTGCGGGCTTCATAAGAAGGCTCAGAGTCGCTCAGCGGGCGATGGAAAAAACAATGTTCGGAGTATCTCTGCCTGATCGAATCAGAAATGAGGAGATTCGCAGAAGAACCCAAGTAACCGACATTGCTAAGCGAGTCGCAGAATTGAAGTGGCAATAGGCGGAGCACGTGGTTCGAACAGCTGATGGACGTTGGGGGCCGAAGGTGCTAGATTGGCGACCCCGCACCGGAAAGCGCAGGGTTGGTCGACCCCCCACCAGGTGGACTGAAGTCATCAAACGTGTCGCAGTGAACCGCTGGCAACAGGCGGCTCAGAATCGTTGTGTTAGAAGTCCCTAAAAAGGCCTATGACCAACAGTGGACGTCTACCGGCTGGTAATGATGATGATGATAGTGAGGAAGCGTACATCCATAAAGTATTTCAATAAAAGAGCTTTTACGATATTGTCACAACAATAATTATAACACCAGCTGCGCCCTGCGGCTAATAAATACGATGAGGTTCAGTTTCAGAATATCGATTATATTATTAACACTGCGCTGTTTCTCTATGCTATAGTATATTAGGGGTTAAAGTAATACGATAAATACAAATAAGTTATTAGATAAAATACTTAACTTAAAACATGGTTGTCTACAAAGTAATTAAGTAAGTATGATAATTTAATGATAACGTCACAAGAAAAGATTGAAGAATTACATGCCGAATGCTGCAGTCGATCATGTTTCTCTATCGCTTGTCCCGCGCTCTAGCTTTCTCGGCGGAACGTGACAATTAGTTGTTTTTTGTGCGTGTAGCCGCACTTTATTGTTATCTAGAAATAGAAAACTGCTTTGCGGGGCATAGGAGGTTTGACATATTTGTATGTCTATCTTCTGTGGCTTCTAAACAACAGGACCGATTAAGATTCGGTTCTTGTTTGAAAGTTGTCGTGATCGAGATGGTTCCTAGTTAGGTACGATGAACGTCCTATAAGCCAATATTGGCGTTTTATTATGATGGAAACTAAAAGAATTCTGATATAAAAGTTGGTATTCTAGACCAAAGTCTAACTTTACGACAGTATTTTGTATTAATTCCAAACTATCCCTTGACTGCAATCACCAGGAGGATGAATCCACACCCCTTTCGGTGTCTACGAGTACACGACATCGTACCTGAACGCTAAATCGCTTGGCGATACGTCCTTGTCGATAGTGTAGTAATTAATTAGAGCCTAACCCTTCCACCAACCAAATTCTATTTTTAAAAGTTAATTAGTTTAAAATGGGTGCATCCCAGTAGTACCCCACACCGTAGTTCTATAGAACTGTCGGGATATTTTCCGTCCTGTCAAATTATATCCCAATAGTTCTATATAGTACTTTAGTATAGTTTTTGCTCTTGAGTTTACTTATAGCATATAAGTTATAAACTTTATATTATTTTAATTGGTATTTCATTTTGTTTTTAACAAATAAAATGTCCCTTGCGACAGTGCTAAGTTGTAGTCGTGTCTAAACAAATATTCTCTTATTTTAGAATTTATTCTCTTATTTTATTTGGGGGGGGGGGGGGGGGGACGACGACGACACTTTACCACTTTGGAAGTTTCTTTCGCGCAAACTATTCAGTTTAAATTATGTTAGAAACCTCAATATAATTTTTAAAGACCTATCCACAAATACACCACGCCTATGGGTTTAATGAAAAAAAAATTTGAGTTCCAGTTGTAAGTACGGGGAACCCCCAAAATTTATTCTTTTTTTTCTATTTTTGTATGAAATATTGTGTGTAGATACTTTCAAATTTAAGTGGACATTTATTATTGCAATCAAAAGAGATTTCATATTATACTTATAAAAACTATGTAATTTATATGTAACGTACAAACAAGATGTTGATATCGACATTTCTTTAATTTTTCTTTTAATTTTTTTTTAAGTTCTATATAGAACTAATGGGACAAAAGTGATTCAGTTTTATTTTGAAAGACTATGGAAATACAAATACACACCGGAACAAAAACTAAATAAAAGTTTGTGTAATAAATCCCCGACCTTCATAACATAACTACGGACTAAACTGCAAGGCACTGCGTACTAATGTGTCGTGCCGAACAAAAGGTAGTTTATGAAAATAAAAGTTTTATTATAACGAAGACAAGCACCATGCCGTGATGGTATTTTTATAAGTAAAGTTTAGTCAGCTACTGAAATACATTTATATGTTAAGTTTTTGAAAATTACTTTTATTTATTGCCTCCTTGTGTTGTCGTCTGTGAATTTTCTATAGAAATTGTGCGTTATTGTGCGCCCACGCGCACAGTTGGCTACATTGAACTGATGTGGCGCCACTACGCGATTGGTTGGCAGAACTGAAAAAAATACCGCATTGCACAATTATCTCCCACTTAACCGACTTCATAAAAGTGATTGTAAAAATACATTTAGATACCACAGTCAACAGTGAGAGAGCAAGCGATCATAGTCTACTAAAACAAAGTTAAGAAGTGAATTGATTATAAGTATTGGAATTGATATCGTATAATTGTATAATGTCTAAATATGTTGTCATGTTTGTATAATAAACGCCGGGTCACGGAATAATTCATTAAAGTGTCATTCTTTGTTGCGTGTCGGGAATTTGGTGGTGTTACACTCCCGTGCCTCGGAGAACACATTAAGCCGTCGATCCCGGTCACTGTCATCAATTGTGATTGTGATCGTTAATAAATGAAACATTATCACCCTAAACCCGCCAACCCACATTGGAGTAGCGTGGTGGGTCTAGGCTCCATATCCCCTCCCCTATAAGGAGGAAGGCCTGGCCCTGTAGTGGGCCGTTAATAGGCTGATAATGATGATGATGATTTTTATTTAATCTTAAGGAAGTGTACACACCTGACGTGACGTTTAGTTTGATACAGCGTAACATGTTTTAGCCACTAGAACAAAGACTGCTTCGTGGCGTAGTTAGCCCATGTGGGTTCGATCGCGATGTCCCAGGTTCGCATCTTGGGTCGGGTTGTGGAATAATTTTGAGCTGACAGAGAATTTTTCTTTCTTCTATGATTTTTTAAATTTCAAGATCGGAGGCGGGAATTTCTTGATGTTAAATCCCCCTGCTACGTTAAACAGCTCCCGTAACTATCATCAACATCTGATAGTATTCGTTAATAAATTAATCATTAAGATCCCAAGGTTGAAAATCTTATTTTTCTAAAGAAGGAAAATTCATAAGATATAAAAGAGTCCACCACGAGCCGTCGAGCAGAGATGATGGCAGAAGAAATGTAGTATGGTGTTCACTTCGTGTTAGTTGCTTGAGGATATGAATTCTTATTTTCTCTTAAATTATAAAAAATTGGTTGTCTATAAAGTCGGTTTACTGACGATAGTTAAACGTGACAACTTCTTAAGAAAATACTGATGGAATGGTAGCATTTAATTAGTTATTAAAATTTTTAACTTAAGTATATTTTTATAAATATTAATTTAAATTAATAAAATAATTGATTTTAATTTTATAAATTTATATTTTAAATTTATAATAAATATATTAATTTATAAATATATTAATTTTAAATTAAAAATTAATATATTTAATAATTATATTTAAAAGACGGATGTCGAACGCTGCCGAACGCAAAGACCGATTGTGCTTCTTTGTCGCTCGTTCCGCGCTCTCGCTTGCACTTCAAGCCTTATATGGAACGCCTCAAAGCGAGGTAACGACGCATGACGTCATGTTTTTTCGTGCGTGCAGCCGGCTCTATCGAATTATAAGACGTTATCACGTCAATAAAAGAAGGTGAAGTAACTAAAGAAGATTATAAGTTATTAATTAAAACATTTTGAAGGGCGACAATTTAAGTCGTAATTTGACGACCTCCGTGGCGCAGTGGTATACGCGATGGATTTATAAGACGGAGGTCCTGGGTTTGATTCTCGGCGGGGCAGATTGAGATTTTTCTTAATTTGTCTTAGTCTGGCTGTTGGGAGGCTTTCGCCGCGGCTAGTTACCACCCTACCGACAAGGACGTATCGCCAAGCGATTTAGCGTTCCGGTACGATGTCGTGTAGAAACCGAAAGGAGTGTGGATTTTCGTCCCACTTCTAACAAGTTAGCCCGCTTCCATCTTAGACTATATCATCACTTAGCAGCAGTCAAGGGCCAACTTGTAGTCGATAAAAAAAATAAACTGAAAATTTAAAGCATTAGGAAAAGCACCAAGTTAAGAAGGAGACCACAAAAATCTAGGTACATAAAAATACCTATTAATACTTTTTCCTTTATTTTCAAAAAGTCCAGAAAACGACAAAATCTAATACGCTAATAACATTAAAAAATAAATATTTAATCAAATACTCTTGTTCTACAAATACGAAAACGGTTAAGCAGGCATATGAAAATATTAGAATAAAGCACATTTTAAGCTCCGTGTATACAGATAATAAGCTTCTTAAACTTTTTGGCTTTCATCTATTTTTTATGGCTCAAACAAAGCTAAGCTTATCCTTAAAAGTTTCGACATTTATTTTTGATGGGATTTGTTCATACCCGAATTAATATCAACGGGAGTTTAACTGTTGTTTGTTTAGCGTAACTTAGAAAGAGTTTTAGTATTTCTATATATGTATAAATGGAAATTGTATGTATGGTTGTATTGTCATTTTTAACCAAAAACGGAGGAGGTTCTCAATTCGAATTCGATTCGTAAATTTTTTTTATGTATGACCACGCATAACTTTTTACAGAGTTGATAATTTTTTTTTTATTAGAAAGAACACACTTCCAAGGTTGTCCCATTGTCATCATGTTAGGATCTGATAATGATATCCTGGGAAAATTTAAGGAACTCTTCAAATTTTAAAGACACACTTGCAGCGATGTCGGTTTTAGTGTATGTATCGGTAGCTTTTTGGCTACAAGTGCCGTATAATATACTATGACATTATAGTACGAGTACGTTACGTGGCGATAAATCACTAAAAAGTAAGAAATTAAAATTTTTAACAAAAAATAGAAGCGACTCAAAACGCACTAAGAAGTAAAAAATAACAGTGTCATTTAGTTGCTTTCATTTACTTAAGCATATCTAGGAGTCGGTGCCAGCCAAAGTTTCTACTTTAAGGACATAACCTAGAACCCACAAAATGCTTGCTATGCTATAATCACGTATGGCTGACCAGGGAAAATGAAAAACCTGGATTGGGGGACCGACAACTTCTTTTTAGCAGTTAATGATAATATTGTACAAAATAATAGTTTATTTTCTCCGCAACATGGCAATTTTTTTTTATTTTCTAGTCAGCCTATAATATTTTATTAACAATGTTAAATGCCAGCGCGGACTTTTTTGTATTTTTAAATAAGAGGAACAATCCTCCCATGCATTATTTTTTTGTAACTTATAGGGCAAGTCAGTGCTGTTAATGAAAACTTCCAAGCGGCACTACACTACAACAATTATCGTCATATGTACCATAAGCCAGAGCCAGCTTACATAAAACCTTTACAAAATGCATACTTAAACCTTCCGTAGGAATCACCATTGGTGAAAACCACATGAAAATACGTTCAGGAGTTTTCAAGTTTATCACGAACACACAGACAGACAGGCCCTGTTTTATGTTATCTATTTTATACTACGTTGTGAATAGAAACATAGAATAAAAGTACATGTATGTACATAAAATGTAGTTTATCCTATCGGATATTGTCGAACATTTCTCCTGTCATGTTTCCCGATATCAGTAGCAATTAGTCATGGCAACGAGCGAACTACCGCATCTCTCAATAGCAAATCAATGTGACAGTGGTAGATAAACCGGAATGAAGCATTCTGTGCTCAAATTGTTCCCGATGTATTTCAGCATTTCGAGCATACTAGCTTGTAGGTATTAGGTAAAACAGTGCGATCGACAATGTCAGAGATATAACAAATTATAGAGAAAGAAAGTTTGCGAAGCATGTCAATTTGGCGTTCCTAAGGACCTCTTTTCCTTCTTTTTAACCAACGAAAAAAAACGGAGGAGGTACTCAATTCGACACGTATATATATTTTTTTATGTATGACCACGCATAACTTTTTACAGAGTTGTCCGATTTTGATAATTCTTTTTTTATTAGAAAGGGCATACTTCTAAGGTAGTCCCATTGTCATCATGTTAGGATCTGGTGATGATATCCTGAGGAAATTGAAGGAATTCTTAAAATTTTGGAGGCACGCGATTTCGGTTTTTGTCTCGGTATCGGTAGCTTTTTGGCTACTAGTGGCGTATAATACTATGACCGAATATACTATGACAATATAGTACAAGTACGTTACGTCACGATAAATCAGTAAAAAGTAAGAAATAAATTTTTTTAAATAAAAATAGAACCGACTCAAAACGCACTAAAAAGTAAAAAATAACTGTATCATTGCTTTAATTTACTTAAGAATACCTAGGAGTCGGTGCCAGCCAAGGTTTCTACTTTAAGGACGTTACCTAGAATCCACAAACTGCTTTACTACGTAAAATAAATGTTCCTTAAACTTGGCTGGCACCGACTTCATAGATATGCTTAAGTAAATTAAAGCAACTAAATGACACAGTTATTTTTTACTTTTTAGTGCGTTTTGGGTCGGTTATATTTTAATTTAAAAATTTTTACCTCTCGAGATTGGTTTCTAAAGAGAGTTAATTAGATTTTCAATTCTAGTTATATCTAACATTTTATATTTTCTAAATTGCCTCAAGTCTAATCAGGTGGTAGGCTTTAAACGTTGCTAGTTACCTCCATGCTGGCAAAGGCGTACCACTAAGTGACGTAGCGATCTGGTATGAACCCGACCGATAGACGATAGAGTCCCAATGTGTTACGAGTAGATTGACAACTTCGTGCAACGATGTAGGCAGATCAAGACCGTGATGTTTTAAAATTACAACAAAAGGTACCTATATCAGCTAAGATAATAATGTTATCTGTACAATAATGACGGCTTCCGTGGCGCAGTGGTATGTGATTCCCGGCGGGGCTGGTGGGAGGCTTTCGCCGTGGCTAGTTACCACCTTACCGACAAAGACGTACCGCCAAACGATTTAGTGTTCCGGTACGATGTCGAGTAGAAACCGAAAGGGGTGTGGATTTCATTTAACTCCTAACAAGTTAGCCCGTTTCTATCTAAGATTGCATCATTACTTAACGTCAGGTGTGAAGGTGCGTACGGATTGCGCGTACCCTGGTACGCGTACTGAGTTTACGCGTATCCGGAACGCCTAGTCCATACCTGCAGCTACGCGTTCACTCTTGGGGTACGCGTACCGCGCGAGCCAAGTCGCAGCGCGAGCCATCGTCGGTCGGTTTTTGGTCGCGCGTCAAAGAGGACGTACGCGGCCGGCTGCGCTATATTTGGACGGCAAAATGAATAAACACGCGTGTTCTTCGAGTTTCAATAATGAAAATATTATCAGATTGATTCAACTTTACGAATTTCACCGGGTCTTGTGGCATTGCACACTAACTGATTATCGAAATAACGATTTACGCTAAGATGCATGGAAGGCAATTTCAAATGAACTAAAAATTCCAATAGGTGAATTTAAAAAAAAGATGACTACTTTATAGCAACTTATAGAAAAGAAAGGAGTAAAATCAAAAAAAGATTAGTAGATAATAGTCATGGCGAATGACTGGGGCTCGCGGAGCGCTCTGGATAGATTGACCTCGCGTACAGGTTCGCGGCGGTCCGTACAGGAGCTGCACGCGTATCCAATGTACGCGTGGACAGTGTTTCCCAACTACGCGTAACACAGGAACGCGCTATCCGTACGCAGCTTGATAGCTGTTAAGGGCCAACTAGTAGTCGATAAAAAAATATATATCAGCGCTGTTAGTACACCAAACAGAAGTTAGTATGTAATACAAGTAATCAACGTATTACAACTATAAACACGAATTTTATCTTAAATCTTGAAACATTGACAGATTTATCGATAAGATTGGAAAAGATATGTAGGTTTGAAACTCATGCTGTTGTACCTAAGCGAATGATTAATTCTTTTAATCATTATTAAAATCCATATTTAATATGTTAAAGGAATTAAAATCAAACTTTTGTAGGAAATATAATTATGTAGGTATTCCCCCTTTTTATTTTAATTATTAGGATAGGTAAATCATGTACTAACTTTTAGGACAAAAACAATTTTTGTTTTGTAGATAGCAAGTAACACATGCCTAGTGACTTAATTACGTTTTATTTTGGACTAATATTTTACATTTTTATGAATTGTAAAAAGATACTTTATTGCTTTCCACAAAAATAAAAAAAAGGATTTAAAATCGAAATAGAGGATTTTACGATAATCGATTACGATAAGTTTTTCACTCAGAAGCCTTAAGGATTAATTTTAAGTCATGCTGACTACACTGTTCAATTTGAGAGTTATGTCAAACGATTAAATTAATAATAAATAGTAATACATATACAATAGTATTTGTAATAAGTACTATACAAATATTTTAGTATTACAATTTTTGATATATAACATTATTCTTATTATTATATATTATTAGGGGAAACAAACATCCCTAAAGACCATGTATTCAAAGTGAATAAATATTATGACCTTACTAATGAATTAACTTAGAATGGCTATGTGGTTAGTTTATACGCGGTAGAAGTGGGTGCGAGAGGTATACCAGCGAAGTCTCTCTATAACCTGCTACAAGACCTTGGCCTTACTAGAAGTGCAGTAAGCTCCATATTGGAACGAGTGTCCAAAGCTGCTCTAGTAGGGTCCTTCCGAATTTGGCTGGGCAAGGAGAATAACTTGAACAGAGGAGGTGACGGCGTCACTAGGAGTACTCTTTTAAACCTACACTCGTGTCACAAGTCTCGGGCTCTGTTTGGAGTTTTTCTCTCAGTCACGCGATGGACCCGGCAGCCGCACGGTGAATCCATGGAATGCTAAGATATTCGTCTGTCTCTCTTAAACAATCGAGGATGTTTTTCATATTTTTTAAAAGTAAACTGTTAAAACTAACGTTATTACTGTTGTAGTATAGTGTATTACTTTCGGAGTATGCCCGACTAGTTTCTATTCTAGTCGGGCATACTCCGAAAGTAATAGGAATCGCAAAAAGTAAGTGAGTATATATTATCAGCAGCATTGAACACTGCGCTCCCAACCCAAAAAACCCAGATTCTAGAGACGAAAATCATAAAAAAAGAATTCTACTCTGCGATGTTTTTGGCCTATATAAGTGGCGGTTTATTAAAATCCGGACATTATCAATTCCAGTTCTAGCATAGGCAGAAATGCTGCCTGACCAATGTCTTAAAAGTAAATTCAAATAGTGTTTAATGTAAGATTGTTTCATTTCGATTTGATTTAAGAAAGTTTGTAATGAAAATGTGTTGAAGTTTTTATTAATGTTGTTTTCCTGCTTGTGCCTTTTGACCCCTTCTGATGAAGTTGCTAAATATATAATAATTGGTTTCTACATTCTTCAGAATATCTTATTGCAGATAGGTCAAACATCTGCGTTCATTTATTTACTAGGTATTTAATTATAATTTATTGCTGCGTATAATGGGTATTAAGAAAGCAATTTGGATCTGTTTACGATTGATTAACATTTATTGCGCCGTTAGGTTAATGGTTACATCTAGGTACATTAGGCATTGAATTATAATCTTGCTCAGTGTACCTAATGGTGCTTTATTTGGCTGTATGAGAATTTTGAAACTCTTTTTTTATCGACTGCAAGCTGGCCCTTGAGTGCTATCACACCTGATGTTAAGTAATGATGCAATCTAAGATGGAAGCGGGCTAACTTTTTAGGAGTTGGATGAAATCCACACCCCTTTCGGTTAGACGACATCGTACCGGAACGCTAAATCGCTTGGCGGTACGTCTTGGTCGGTAGGGTGGTAACTAATCACGGTTAAAGCCTTCCACCAGCCAGACCAAGACAAATTAAGAAAAATCTCAATCTGCCCTGCCGGGAATCGAACCCAGGACCTCCGTCTTATAAATCCACCGCGCATACCACTGCGCCAAGGAGGTCGCCCAACTATAATAATTTTATAAATTAATTGTCTTATATCAGTAATAAAATGTAAAATCAAAATGTTTCATGTCATATCATTATTATTATTATTTTAACGACTCACTACAGACCAGGCCTACTTTCTTATCGGGAGGTGATATTGAGCTCAAACCCACCACTCTCCTTCAATGCTGCTTAAGGTGACTTTGTTTGTAGCGATTACTATCATAATAATGACCGGACCGACAGTATTCATGCTCACCAAGACTCAGGGTTTTAACACCAACAACTTCACAACTCTGGGCTGAGATATACTTGGCAAAAAAGATAAGCTTAATATGATAACCCGTCAAGAGACGAGAAAGATCTCGCGATTTGAAGCCACATATGATATTATTATTAGCTGACGACCTCTGTGGCGCAGTGGTATGCGCGGTGGATTTATAAGACGGAGGTCCTGGGTTCGATTCCCGGCGGGACAGATTGAAATATTTCTTAATTTGTCTCGGTCTGGCTGGTGGGAGGCTTTTGCCGTGGCTAGTTATCACCCTACCGACAAAGACGTACCGCCAAGCGATTTAGCGTTCTGGTACGATGTCGTGTAGAAACCGAAAGGTGTGTGGATTTTCATCCTACTCCTAACAAGTTAGCCCGCCTTCATCTTAGATTGCATCATCACTCAACATCAGGTGTGATAGCAGTCAAGGGCTAACTTGTAGGCGATAAAAAAAATAAAAAAAAAGCTGTCCAGACCGAAACAGCAGCTTGGCGGCAGAAGTTCAAATGGTGGTTACTCGTTCACAAGCCTAAAAAACTAGTACTGAAAAGGTCTGGTCAACACAGGCTAGGCACCTCGCGAGCTAGACGGCTAACACCACGATCAGTACCCACAACGATCAGGTTGACTAATGAATAACGATATAGGTAATATATGAACGTCACACACTATTCCGCAACGGCTACGAACTTTAGACTGGGCTAGCACGGCTGGTCGCTACGTCATTGTATCCAATAACTTCTATTACCACATATTTTCCACATCAAAAACATATCAATCAAATACCGCGTATATCTATCTGTCACCATTTAATTTAGGAATTAAATCTTCAGCAGCGCTGCGAAAGGGTGCTTTCGTAGCCACAGTCATAGCTTCAGCGATCAATACAAAGGAAAGTCGTGGCCGCCTAGTGTGTAAAGTGCCTTATATGACTTGGCTCGAATATACGTATAAATAGCTACGTACTGAAAGCGGTTCGGATTTGTATCGAGCGTATCTTCCACTTAACTATAACGTTGCAATCACAGCTGATTGACGTTGATTGCGCTACGATTGTTTAACGTATGCTTTCAGTGGTGATTGCAGACTGTCACTGTCGACCGCAGTTGTCTATAACCGCAAGCAATTCTTTCAGTAAACATCCGCCAAAGTAAGTAAACATTTTACTTTCGTAGATTCCTATACTATAAAATGTAGTTCATACTTTAATACGCTTTTACGGACTCCATATAAGTACATTTCATATATTACGTAGATTTTTTTATCGACTACAAGTTGGCCCTTGACTGCTATCACACCTGATGTTAAGTGATGATGCAATCTAAGATGGAAGCCGACTAACTTGTTAGGAGCAGGATGAAATCCACACTCCTATCGGTTTCTACACGACATCGTGCCGGAATGCTAAGTCGCTTGGCGGTACGTCTTTGTCGGTAGGTTGGTAACTAGCCACGGCGAAAGCCTCCCACCAGCCAGACCAAGACAAATTAAGAAAAATCTCAATCTGCCCCATTGGGAATCGAACCCAGGACCTCCGTCTTATAAAAATCTATTAAAAAAATATACATGTCGAATTGAGAATCTCCTACCTTGTTTCGTTGGAGAAAACAATAGATTCCCATCTATTATTGAAATTAATATAATTGACTTACCTAGTAATTGGACTATACGTAATCTGTGCAACTAATAACATCGAGTTGAGTCTTTTATGATGCTGTAACTTAAATTTTGATATTGCAACTTGAAGAGAGAAAATAGTGTCTTATAAATGGAGGTCAGAATGAATTTGGGTAAAATTTTCTTAGTGTTTTAAAAGGTAGGGGGAACTTAAAATCTGGAATATACTTTGTTATCATAAAGAATTTGGATTTTTCTTTCCGCTCTTGTCTTTATAGATAAGTGAGTTTTATATAACTGCAGTTCTAACCGCTTATGCCGCTGTGTGCGATGACAGAGTGCATGCCGCGTCGCTTTTAGCTTTAATTTATTTGCATTTTGTCACAGCTTTAGATTG
Source organism: Mycalesis mineus (assembly GCA_034621355.1). NCBI lineage: Eukaryota > Metazoa > Arthropoda > Insecta > Lepidoptera > Nymphalidae > Mycalesis > Mycalesis mineus. The sequence continues at coordinate 8,712,470 of CM067885.1, forward strand.
TTTGAATTTTTGCACCGATAGCAATTTATTAATTTAACAGTTCAAAGGTTTTTTAACCGACGAAAAAAAAACGGAGGAGGTTCTTAATTCGACACGTATATTTTTTTTTTATGTATGACCACGCATAACTTTTTACAGAGTTGTCCGATTTTGATAATTCTTTTTTTATTAGAAAGGACATACTTCCAAGGTGGTCCCATTGTCATCATGTTAGGATGTGATGAGGATATCCTATGGAGATTGAAGGAACTCTTCAAATTTTGGAGGCACGCTTACAGCGATTTCGATTTTTGTCTCGGTATCGGTAGCTTTTTGGCTACTAGTGCCATATAATATACTATGACAGTATAGTACGAGTACGATACGTGGCGATAAATCACTAAAAAGTAGAAAATAAAAATTGAACCGACTCAAAACGCACTAAAAAGTAAAAAATAACTGTGTCATTTAGTTGCTTTAATTTACTTAAGCATATCTAGGAGTCGGTGCCAGCCCAGGTTTCTACTTTAAGGACGTTACCTAGAACCCACAAAATGCTTTACTACGTTTTTTTTTTTTTTTTTTTTTGGCTGGCACCAACTTCATAGATATGCTTAAGCAAATTAAAGCAAAGACACAGTTATTTTTTACTTTTTAGTGCGTTTTGAGTCGGTTCAATTTTATTTAAAATTTTTTTCTTTTTTCTGGAAAATGAGAGTTTTTATTGTATCTAATACTTAACTAATCTGATATAACTTTATTAAACTTTCGCGAACACACTAACACACTAGTGTTAGTGTGTTTGCGTGTGCGTGCATACGTGTGTGTGGGTGTGTTTGAGGACATTAGTTAATATTTCACGCTGTAACAATTGACCCGATTTGATTGAAAATTTGAATCCTGATAGATTATATCCTGGATTAAAATGTGAGGTTTTTAACCCGATATACCTACGGGAAAGCGAACTACGAAGGTGTACCTGCTGTACACAGCTCGTACATACTTATTTAGTTAAAAGGGGAAGAGGTTTTTAAAACGACGCGCATTGCATTTTTTATAATAAGAGACGATAAGAAAAGAAGAAAGTCACAGGTGTTTATCACTTGAAATATATGGCAAAAATAAATCAAGGTCCACAATCGATCGAAGGCGTTAAATATGTGACGTTTTAGTTAGATAAAATGAAAACCTATGTTTCTAACATTTAGATCAAGTTAGTAGTATTTAGTGTGGTTATAATCAATTTTTACTACCATTTTGGTTGAAAATAGATTCCCATGTAACTAAATTAACAATATAAACAAATTTACTGTAAGATATAAAAAAACACAAAAATTTAATTCAAAACTAACAGCCATTAATTAGAGATTGAAGGTAATTGCTATTTGAAGATATTACAACTGTAGTTTCTTATTTCTTAAACAAACCTTATTTAATATACCAAGTTATACAGAAATTATTGTACAAAATAATGGCGGAATCGTAATGTTCGACTTCGAGCAAACGATATAATAAAGAAAACTTTTGCAGATCGTACCTATTAATATTAACCTCGGCTTGGTATTGTCATATATTCATAAACAAAGGTCATGTTATGTATTTATGTACATTTGGTCATGTACCTATACTATTTATCTAATATATTTAACTAATGGATCTTTCACCAGAAAGCGCAGTTGATATGTAATTTTTACTTTAAAACTAAAATACACAATGGCGATATTTTAATGTCGGAGACAAAAGCTTTTAGGTTAGAAAATAGATAAAAAACAAAACTATTGCTTAATATTGGAAACGTAAAAGATTCGAGGACTACAAAATAGATTTAAACATATCACACCGGAATCGCTCTTTTAAATAAATTCGATATAGTAAACAAATAAACACGTCGATTTGCTAATTACTTAACACAATATTTCCACAACTATAGCACAATAAAACAAGATCCATTGAGTGTTATTACAGCTCTCATCACATGATAGCATTCACAATGGCTGTAGTGTATACTGATTGTAAATGTTTATAGATCGCAATTACAATTAATGTTAATCAACAATTTGTTAAACAACATTTAAAGTCTACTTTAAAGCTTAAATGGAAAATGGCAGTTTATACAATACCTACTAATCACATCTAATAATATGGAAGCGAAATGATGAGTGTGTAGGTATATTTCTTATTTTTTCACGCCGTAACTATTAAACCGATTTGGCTGAGATTTGGAATGGAAGTAGATTTATATCCAATATTAAAACATAGGCTTTTTATCCTGATATTTTCATGGAAACGGGAACTACGCCGGTAAAACCGCAGGCACAGTATTATAATAAATTCCAAAGTGAGTTTATAATAGTACTTCGAAATTTAACATAGTAAAGTCAACTTTTCGTAAAGATAGTCTGATTTTTGAGTAAAATGTACGTAGAGGATTTTACTTTAACTGCACAGTATATACCTATATACTGACCTCCGTGACGGACGTCTTTGACGACCTCCGTGGCGCAGTGGTATGCGCGGTGGATTTATATGACGCAGGTCCTAGGTTCGATTCCCGGCGGGGCAGATTGAAATTTTTCTTAATTTGTCTTGGTCTGGTGGGAGGCTTTCGCCGTGGCTAGTTACCATCGTACCGACAAAGACGTACCGCCAAGCGTTTTAGCGTTCCGGTACGATGTCGTGTAGAAACCGAAAGGGGTGTGGATTTTCAACCTACTCCTAACAAGTTAGCCCGCTTCCATCTTTAACTGCATCTTCACTTAACATCAGGTGTGATAGCAGTCAAGGGCCAACATGTAGTCGATAAAAAAAATAATACAAGATGATCTATTATAATATTAAATAATAAATATATATACACCTGTATAAAAAATTGCATGTAAGTCAAATTTCACCCATCACGACAATCGAGTCATAGTTATGGAATTTCAATTTAAAACTTCTGCGCGTTCATGAGGAAAGGGCTAGCTAGCCCCTAGGTTTAAAATTATCGAAAAAAATTTTATTTTATGGTTGAATTTATTGTTATCGCAATTTTTTCTTTATCAATTTGTGCTGCTTCGTACCCAAGGTTATTGATTTTACGGAAAATACGACAAAATTCATAATAAAGGGTAAAGGGATAATTTATACTAATATTTAACAAAGAATAGTCTGTAAAATATAATAGTATGTAAAAATACACTAATGAATTTCTATTACCGTAACAAACTATAAATATACCGACAACGCTCTTTACAAATGAAACATTCAATACCTGACATTTCCCAACAGAAAGTTTTGGGGAAATTTAAATTGCATTCTATAAGTACGTCCACGTGTGTAGGTTGCTAGCGGAATAGCAAAAGTTATATTGGTTCGCTATTTAGATCAGCGGCGTTGCAGCAAGATGGCTCACGGACGACCTGCGCTGGCAATATCTACTCCATGATATTTAAATATCGTGTTCTATATATTCTTAACAGACTTTAAAAATTATCAATTCGACATTTTTCATGTTTGTTACTTCTTAACGGAACTCCGTTATTTCTTAACGGAAGTTGAAAATTGTTTTTTATTTGAAATGGATTCCAGATTAAAAATAACTGAAAAACCTACACTACATTACGTTTTTATGCTTTTCTTTTTTTTTTTTTAAATGCCTACAAGTTGGCCTTTCACCGCTATCACACCTGATGTTAAGTGATGATGCAATCTAAGATGGAAACGGGCTAACTTGTTAGGAGTAGGATGAAAATCCACATCCCTATCGGTTTCTACACGACATCGTACCGGAACGCTAAATCGTTTGGCGGTACGTCTTTGTCGGTAGGGTGGTAACTAGCCACGGCGAAAGCCTCCCACCAGCCAAACCAAGACAAATTAAGAAAAATCTCAATCTGCCCCGCCGGGAATCGAACCCAGGACCTCCGCCTTATAAATCCACGGCGCATACCACTGCGCCACGGAGGTCGTCAAAAATTTTTCTAGGTCTATTCAGTGATGCGTATGATAATTACAATAGTCCCAATAAAGGACATTGCCATAATTTGCTCCGGGCTGTCCAAACTTATGCTCATATTTAACTGATTTATTTAAATACACAATGAGTTATGAACAACTACCCATGTTTCATAGCAATCACTTGAGAATATATCAAAAATATAAGAATTTCATTAGATTTTTTGTGTTCTGAAGTCTGTAGTATGAAAAGTCAACTTTTATTAACCTTTATAACTTTTATCAGCGACTGCTTAGCTATAAATAACTTTATTACTATTTAAATAAAAGATCTGTACTATTTAATGACATATAATCATCTCTGGGCATCTCTGGGGCAGACTTCCATACTTTTTTTACCTATTATGTCCTTTTATCATCAAATGATAGTATAAACCAAAGGGACGATAGGAACGTACTAGTGAAGTGATTCTAGATTACACTAAAACGGAAAATAATCTCTTTTTAAAAAAAATCAAACCGACCTTAAATATATATGTATTACATTAAAAAGCTAGAAATAAGCTTTTTTGTTTATTTAATTGTAAATATTTAATTCAATGTACATATTTAACTGTAAATAAATCAAAATACCTTTGGGATTAAGTATTGTTGCTCTTTTAAATAAATATTTCCTAACACATTTTAGTACATGCTAATTACGGACCGTATTTACCTACCTAATGAACAAATAACCAACTCTACCTATTCATTAAAAGTGGTATTGTTCGGAATGGCAATTTCCAAAAGTGATGTGTAGTTTGTATTTAAATAGAAGGGTGGTTTACCGCAACAGGCATTACTAAACTGCAGTGCAATGCTTTGACAGGATTGGACATTGTACAGTGTATTGGATATTTTGTTGCTAATCATTTTAGATTTTGTTATTCAGAAATGTTATCGTTATTTACATTATGATCTACAAATCTTCGGCATTAAATGATCAATGGTATGATTGATTTCGATTCGGTTTTAGCGATACTGTCTGCTTTACTTATAGAACTGTGTCGCTGTCAGTAACAACCCGTTTAAAGATAAAATAATAATATGAAAGTCATTCATTTCTTTATCTTCTTTCACCGCATACGAAGCAAAGAGCTACACAATGAGTGGCATGAGTCTTAAAGATGTCCAGGATCTGATGTATTTCGGATATAGAGGTTCAAATAGACCAAAAGTCAAATTTCTTTTGATTTTCAAAATGCCGAATGTTTATCAAGTAGCTTAAATTCAAATTCAAATTCAAAATCGTTTATTTCAAGTAGGCTTATTACAAGCACTTTTGAAACGTCAAATTGGACTATTTGTAGTGACTCTACCACCGGCTCGGAAGGCAGGCCCTGTTGAGAAGAGCCGGCAAGAAACTCAACAGTTGCTCTTTTTATAATATTATCAATTTTACAATATTAAGTGTGTTGTTACATAAAGTTATTTATTTTACTTCCTGTGTGAAGTTGAAAGCCTATCCAATTGCCTTTGAACATCTTTGTCATTTAAAAATTCATCGATAGTATAATAACCCTGACTCAGTAAGTGAGTTTTAATACATTGTTTAAACTTATGCAATGGCAGATCTAAAACTGAATTGGGCATCTTGTTGTAGAAGAGTACACCCAATCCTACGAAAGATTTTTGTACTTTTCGGAGGCGATAAGCTGATATGACTAACTTATGTCCATTTCTAGGAAGACGGTCGTTTAAATCCTTTTTCTGTTTATACATATTTATATTTTGTTTAACATAAACTAGGTTATTGAATATTTATTGACAGGCTACTGTAAGAATTTTTATTTCTTTAAATTTGACTCGAAGGGACTCGCGTGGTTTAAGTTTTTAGGCCAAATGCTAGCAAATAGACACTTAGCAATTGGCAAATATCAAGCTGCATATTTATAAAAACCGCAAATACCTACCGAACAAATCTACGTGTATTAATCTGGCCGCATCATGAGCATCCAAACAAACTGCTCGACATTCCGCATATGGCGAATATTTGGATCCACCTTAATGTCAAAGACAATTGCATAACAATCTGATGATAAACCACATAGAAAAAAAATGTCATTACGTTTTAGGATAATTAAGTCAGAAAAGTTTTAAATGTACCTGCATAGTTCAAGACTAAGTCAAGCTAAACTTCTAGGTGCTCGGAAACTCATCAGTCAGGGAAGTCGTAAAAGTTATATATGCAGTAATATACATGTTACATTAGGTGTAACATGAAATGGTGACTGTTATTCATTCAATATTTCGTTCGTATTATCAAACTACTAACGGCCCTCTCCAGAGTCAGGCCTGCATCTTTATAGGAGAGGGTATATGGAGCATAGACCCACCACGCTGCTCCAGTGCGGGTTGGCGGGCTTAGGTTAATAATGTTTCGTTTAGTAACAATCACTATCAGATTAATATTTTAGTTATAATATAGTATTTATTAAAAAAAAATTAAAGAATTGATTTTTGGGTGCATCCCAGTAGTACCCCATACCGTAGTTCTATAGAACTGTTGGGATATTTTCCGTGCTGTCAAATTATATCCCAATAGTTCTATATAGCACTGTAGTATAGTTTTTGCTCTTGACTTTACTTATACCATATAAGTTATAAACTTTATATTATTTTGATTGATATTTCATTTTGTTTTTAACAAAAAAATGTCCCTTGCGACAAAAGCTAAGTTGTTAAAACCAAGTAGTAGTTGTGTCTAAAAAAATATTCTCTTATTTTAGAAGTTACAGGGGGATACTCATTTTACCACTTTGGAATCTTTCGCGCAAAGTATTCAGTTTAGAAAAAAATTATATTAAAAACCTCAATACCCTTTTAAAGACGTTTTGTGCAATTTAAGCAAAGTTGTATTCGATATAGTATGTTTATAGATACTCTCAAATTTAAGTGGACATTTATTATTGCAATCAAAAGAGATTCCATATTATATTTATAAAAACTATAGATATTTTATATGTAACGTACAAACAAGATATTGATATCGACATTTCTTTAATATAGATCTTTTCTTTAATTTAGTTCTATATAGAACTAATGGGACACTAAATTCTAATATGGTGTATCAACAGTTCTATAGAACTAAAATTAGGGAGTACTACTGGGATACACCCTGATTTTTAACCTTACGTATTACTAAGCGATTATGTTATTCGTTACTCACCTGTATTATTATATCTAGAATGTCTTTCAGCCTCCCTTTTACCCGTACACTATAATATAAATATCCTCATATACAAGAGAGTTGAAAATAAGGGTGCGAGTTCGTAGCTGACTGCAGATCACAGTACCACGCAACGTGTCTTAGCGACACTGCTGATTTCTGTGTATTTGTACAAATATATTACTACTAGTAGAAATCCACCGCATCGCACATTATTTCTTCAAATGCAAATCAATAATTTTCAAAAAGATATAAAATAACATAATATTAATATTTTTCATATAATATGAAACTGTAGAATCCTACAGATTCGTATAAGGACCGTCAAGGTATGGAAAATTGCAAAAGTTATAAAAGATATAAAATAACATAATATTAATATTCTTCATATAATATGAAACTGCAGAATCCTACAGATTCGTATAAGGACCGTCGAGGTATGGAAAATTGCAAAAGTTATAAAAGATATAAAATAACATAATATTAATATTCTTCATATAATATGAAACTGTAGAATCCTACAGATTCGTATAAGGACCGTCAAGGTATGGAAAATTGCAAAAGTTATAAAAGATATAAAATAACATAATATTAATATTCTTCATATAATATGAAACTGCAGAATCCTACAGATTCGTATAAGGACCGTCGAGGTATGAAAAATTGCAAAAGTTATAAAAGATATAAAATAACATAATATTAATATTCTTCATATAATATGAAACTGCAGAATCCTACAGATTCGTATAAGGACCGTCAAAGTATGGAAAATTGCAAAAGTTATAAAAGATATAAAATAACATAATATTAATATTCTTCATATAATATGAAACTGCAGAATCCTACAGATTCGTATAAGGACCGTCAAGGTATGGAAAATTGCAAAAGTTATATTGAATATCCGCAAGCAATTTAGAATGACGTAGCAATATGTGCGCCGTGTACTTATGCAAAATAAATGCATATAACCGTATTTTATGAATGTGTGCAGAATAAATCTCAAAATATATTTTTACAGCAGTGCATTTATACAAACATTATTAAATAATTGTATTTGATGATATTGTCACAGTCAAAAAAAATTACATCTAAACCGGAAGATCAGATAACTTGGTCAAACCATGACCAAGGGGTTTAGATTAGATGAAAATAGATTTTAGCTAAGCTAATTTAGAAAACATAAAAAACTTTTAACCGACCGATACTAGGAATCAAATCTATAGTAGTGTTGTAATTCAAACCCACTCGATGTCTGACGTTGTGAAATGTTGCCACTGCACGGCATGTTAAGTGACAAAATCTCAGCAAAAGGCAATATCAATTTCATCAAATTAAACTGTAAGCGGTTTACGAAACGAGTTCTCAACTGTTCCAATAAAACTACATTAAATAAATTTAAATTTAAAATGCATGGTACTATATTGCAACGGGATAAACATGCCCACGACTATGTTTGTACGAGTGTATATATTATAACGTTTTGTAATTTAAATGAGCGATTTCAGAATGGTGCGATAAATAACAACATAAGTAAATAAATGTCATCATCGTATTTTATTACGAGTGTAAAAAAGACGAATCAAAATGAAAACGGAACCAGAGATGCTAGAATCATTACAAAAAGTCAGCTTCTACTGATATTATAATATTAGGTACCTACTGTTGCTACTTATATTCCAGAATAGAAACGTGGTGGTTATTATAGAAGGGGATTTGGTTCTAAGGCCACACTGCTCCAATGCATGTTGGCCAACAATATGGGATGATATTTACCCGACTGCGTCAGGAGGAGGGTTTTTTGTTTTTTTAGCTATTGTATAGCTTTTATCGTGGGCCTTGAGCGTGGAGACCGAATCCAGAAATTCCGTAACGAAAAAACCTAACACCCCCTGAGTATCAAAAACATAATATCAAAAGCACAATTTCGGCAACGGCGTCATCGGGGAACGTGGCCTAGCGGTAAGGCGCAGAATTTTTTTTTGAAACGTGATATTCCAAAAAAGTTATTTTTTTTAAATTAATAACTTTTTGCAATATCACAAAAACAAAAATTTATATTTATAAAAAAAACGGAACCGACGGGATTCGAACCCGCGTCTCTCTGGCAATCCGGGCACTTAGAGCGCCTTACCGCTAGGCCACGGTCTCGATGACGTCGGTAGGTAAACATAAGTTGATAAAAAATTCTATGCAATAGCTTTACCGCGGCAGTCTCCGAGTGCCACACGTCTTTTTTTATTTTATTTTATCGACTACAAGTTTGCCCTTGAATGCTATCACACCTGATGTTAAGTGATGATGCAATCTATGATGATGATGAACTTGTTAGGAGTAGGATGAAATCCGCACCCTTTCAGTTTGAACACGACATCGTACCGGAACGCTAAATCGCTTGGCGGTACGTCTTTGTCGGTAGGACGGTAACTAGCCATGGCGAAAATCTTCCACCAGCCAGAGCAAGACAAATTAAGAAAAATCTCAATTTGCCCCGCCGTGAATCGAATCCAGGACCTCCGTCTTATAAATCCACTGCGCGTACCACTGCCACGGAGGTCATCAAAACTGGTTGTTGCTGCAGGCGGGAACAAACGTAGTTTTTGTAGATCTTTCTTTGCCGTAGTAAAAAGTATTGTTTGCCCCCGCCTTCAGCACCATAAACTATATAAAATTTTATATAGATAGAGCGATACTTGCTTTTCTCTTTTCAGTTCATTACTTTTAACCAGTCGGGAATTTTGTTTTAATAATAAAATTTTTTTTGGTGAAGTGCTTAATAAACACTAATTTACTAATAATGACCGAGACTAGGCCGCTTTTGAGAATAGCTTAAAAGAAAGAAAACCTCAACATTTTACAGCCGCGTCAAGGACTTAAATCTTGACTGAAACCTTGAGAAATAACACCCGTTGTTTTGGGCCAACCAAATAATGTTCGCTGTTCAAAACTTTGATGTCATTAGATTTTAGAGAAAACGTTTTTATCAGCCTAACGGCATCCCATTTCCCTTTTAACAAAGACCAAAATGGAGACATTTAAAATGTAATTAACACTGTTGTTTAAAGCAATTCACTACAAAGGGTTGGGGCGGCGCCATTCTCATCTGTTTAAGAGCCAAAAGCAAAAAAAGAGATTCGCAGTGATGTTTTGAATTGTAAAACAATCTGATGAAGGTATTTTCAGTTAAATCGTAAGAGATCACTTGAGAGATTTTTCAAAATGTTCATTTTGCCACTATTGTAATAACTAGAGAGTAGAAATATTTTTGTATAGTAGAGCTAAGAGTCCTGCTGTAAATAAAATTATTAGAATTTAAATAGAGGCCATTGATGAAAAATAGACAAAACTAGTTTTAGATTATTTTAACGATTCATTTTTATTTTAGCGATTTATAATATTAAAGTGGTTTTCATAGGTATATTATTTGAACTTTTGAGCAAAATATATGATAGCGCCTGCAAAAGTGAAGGATACTTATATTGAAAAATTCATAATTTCACGTGAACGGATCCTTTAAAGTCCGTTGTATATATGTAAATATGTATGGAGCATATTTTTATAATCTATACTAATATATGTATATTTTTAGTAGAAGGTACTAGACTTTTTTGTGATATCATCTGAGGAAGTACGACTGCTACAATAAGTTCTGCCGCTAAAAGCTATGTTTCGATCTGAAGGGCATGGTTGCCGGTAAATACATGGCACTTACACTGTAGATTGATGAACATAGGGCAGCACCTTTAGTTAACGTGTTCCGTGCATGCCCTTTTTTTACGGGGGGGAAATCTCCTAGAGATACCCAAAATCTCGTAGAGAGTAAGAGGTCGGGTTATGCAGGATTTTTACGCACTAAAACCCCCTCGTGAGAAATACACATACATTTTGACGACCTCCGTGGCGCAGTGGTATGCGCGGTGGATTTATCAGATGGAGGTCCTGGGTTCGATTCCCGGCGGGGAAGATTGAGATTTTTCTTAATTTGTCTTGGTCTGGCTGGTGAGAGGCTTTCGCCGTGGCTAGTTACCATCCTACCGACAGAGACGTACCGCCAAGCGATTTAGCGTTCCGGTACGATGTCGTGTAGAAACCGAAAGGGGTGTGGATTTTCGTCCCACTCCTAACAAGTTAACCGGCTTCCATCTTAGACTGCATCATCGCTTAACATCAGGTGTGATAGTCAAGGGCCAATTTGTATTCGAAAAAAAAAAACATACCGGTGTCTCTGTACATGCCCTACGAAGTGTTGCTATGTTCATAGCCTATTGCTTTCCACTTATCGACAGCGATACTAAGCCCTCGGTTATAATCAGAAAAAAATAACAACAGAAATAAGAGTTTTAGCAACGGAATTAAGAGGAGAGACTTTTCTCAGAGTTCTTCTTTGGACGAACTCTCACAAAAATTCCTACTTCTCAGAAAATTAGACGAATTTGAACACAAATAGAAAACATTGAATAATTCAGATTGATATAAACACAACCGATGCGTAATTAAATAAATGGATTCTTATTTATTAAAGCGTTCTTTTTGTAGTTTTTTTAAAGGTATATTAGTATATTGTCTTTTTAGGTTCTCGACGTGATAAAAGGGAGTGTTATTGGCATTGATATGACCGATACCAAATAGGTCGGTTATGATGCGGTTTTGGTTAAAAAAATCACAAAAAATACATATAAATAAAATATATGCAAGAATTTTTTCTTTTAAATATATTAAATAAGATCGTATGAGACACGACAAAAAGTAACGGATACAGATCTTTTTCATCCCTCGGATGTCCTCTGATACGGATCCGGATATCCGGCACATCACTAGTTGTAACCAATCTGAGGTAGGTATTCATGTGAAGAAATAAATACCAATGTCTAAGTAAATACTATGCCAAAACATAAAATGTGATTTTTAGATAGTTATTTTATTCATCTCTTATATTATTAAATAATATTCTAACAGCTGATAATAATAGCAAATAATACATAATAGTACAAGGTAATTGTCAAAATGTATCGACAATGGATAGGTACGTTACTACTACAGATTTACGACGAATAAAGTTTAGGATCTACTGGTTTTCATGACCAAAATACCAGAGAATGAATTACTCAAGGACTTAAAATGTAGGAAGAACTCAACAGAAAACTTGTTGACTCTCATACACTGATATGCCTAATACAGGGGATTTCGATATATTCTTATCACTATTGACATAAAGACAGTCAACGTATCTATTTACGGAATTGAAATAAATATCTACCACTTTTCTAAAATATTTATGTATTTTGTATCTATTGTGCTGATATGCAGAATGGCCAAGGATGTGAATAGTGTGTTACAAAAATATTAGATGTGTCCTAAGGTTTCTACCGGGTTGATCCAGTTTCCGAGGACACAACGCAAAATGTAAGTGAGCTTACATCGCGAATTGAATAACTAGACTGAATTTCAAGTGGATCGAATGTGGTTTTAGAGATTTTGTGATGAGTCAATAGATCAGTCAATGGTATTTTCTTGTTATTAGACTTATTAAAGATAATCAAAAAAAAATTACATTTTGCCGCAAATTATATACTGGGAACGCCTTTTTCTCCCTTATTACGATGAGAGAAGAATTAAAAAAATAATAAAACTACCTTGATGTTTAGGTAAAAAGAATAATAACAGAGTATTATCATTTTTGTTTAATATTGAATAATCTTTATTAATGATTTATAAATATTTATTTTAAATAGTAAAAAATATTTATTCTGTACTATATTAAATTGTACTGGTTTATGACTAGGTACATAGTCCTAACCAATATTGTGAAATGGTTATAATAATAAAATAACCCCTGGTGAGCCACACCAAAGTGCGTTTAGCTTTAATTTACGTCTAATTATCACCATTCAGGGAATATGATCCTGATCCCACGAGATCAACGGTCTTTGTTTTTGAGAAGCTATATCCAAATCACTTCTAAAACTAGAGTTGATCTCGCGAAATTTCTAAGCGAGATTTCGCATTCGTGATTACATATCAAAATTACATTCCTAAATCAGTTTTACTTTTTTATAATACTTGATGTACAAAAACAATAAAAATGTACTGATGATAATGAACGAATTTTTGACTATATACGTACCTAAAGGGCGCGAAAATGTGGTGCATCTGGTGTGGTCTGGTGTGCGTTTACTACGAGTGCCGCACAATACTACAGTCCGTGGGCGGCCGGCGGCCGTTTACCTCTCGTAGCACGGTTCGAACTGTTCATATCACGTGAACTTTGACTGACGGACCATGGTAACACTCCACCGGGCTCACGGGCAGGTCGGCCGTGAAACTATCGCGTAGTGTTTTGTTTACGACAGACGGTCGGGCGTACCAGCGCTCGCGACGACCTTCGTGCGCGGCGGCCGACAGATCAACAGATAGGTACTGCACGGGGCACCCGGGGAGGCCGGGGTGCTGCCGGCGCGCGCCACACGCCTCGCCCCGCGCTTCCCTCTGACGTCACCGCTGAAAACCTCCCGAAAATTTTCTCACGGGCAATCATTGTATCGTAATAGCGACGGGCCTGAAACGAAATAAATATTCTCCAAAAAATATCAACCTTCTGCTGTATGTCTAAAGTGATAAAGATACAAATATTTAAAATATGGTTTCATACATATTTTTTCGTTTAAAACAAATTTCCTTTGGTTTTGGCATGATTATAAATATTTAGCTAAATCCTGTACAGTAGTACTTACCAGAAAATCACAGATGAAATCTTCTCGGAATTATCTCATGGGTTATCAATTGTGTTGTAATATCAACGGTCCGTGCGAAATAAATATACTCAAAAAATATCAACATATTTGATTTATATTTAGGTTGTCTATATTTTTCATCAAAGCAAATTACTTTTCATCATAGTATTTGTATGAATATTGTCTTACATTTATGTAATACATCGCTGAAAATCTCTTGAAAGTTTTTCATGAGTTGGTTAATGTAATATAAACGTTGTTCTTTAAACTAAATAAGCATACTCCAATGCCAAATTTATAAAGAGTGTATTTTTTCCTGTAACTAAAAACTCAGGAATATGAATAATTATCTAAGCTTAATATCATAATGCTGAAGAGTTTCTTTGAACGCGTTAATCTCAGGAAGTACTGGTTTAAATTAAAAATTTCTTTTTGTGTCGGATAATCCATTTATCGAGGAAGGCTTTAAGCTACGAGTATATAACATTATGCTGCAACAAATAAGAGCAAAGAATCTGTGGAAAACGGGGAAACTGATTAATCTTTCAGGGCTAATAAAATATAGGGAGTAACTTTTTTTATTTTCGTAATCTTATTTAACTTAGATTATTTCAATTCCACGCGGACGAAGTCGCTGGCATCCGCTAGTGATTTATATTAAGATTGATTGACTGACTTGATTGATGATTAACTACTAAGCACCTAATGAAAGTCAGCTCTGACAACATCTAGAAAATTTCTTACGGTTAAATATCTTAATACCAGCGACTGTCTTGACTAATGTTACCTATAAAGTTAATAATACATTATACACAACAGAAACAGTTTTTGAAGAAATAACTGGATTATATCCATCACAAATAATTTACTATTTTAAAATAGATTGTCTGTAATTTCTATAAACATTACTAACTGTCCATCTAGGTATTGTTATGGATAGATATAGCTATAACCTTCAAAGTACTTATGAAAATTTGGCACCTATTGACCAGCTACCCTAGCTACTAATATTTCATTTTTATATTCACTCATTTATTTATTTACAATTATTTTTAAAATTTTTAACAATGCCTATAAAATTATAAAAAAAAACACTATTAAAAATTTATTAAAAAAATCCATTCCGCCTGCTGCGGGGCCCGGGGGTCCAAGCAACCGGTGGTCAGGGCTCCAGAGTGAGGAACCTCCTCACAATACGCGCCGTTTCAAGAATTACTGCCTTCTGTATCCGAACCTTGGTCCAACAACTAAGCGAAAGCTTTTTAAGATGTTCGTCAAAGCTTTTCGCTATAAGACCGTTGACTGAAACGACTATAGGAACAATCATTGTTATATCAACATTCCACATGACGGTAATCTCATGAGCAAGGTCCAAGTATTTTGATACTTTTTCCTTTTCAGCTTTCACCAGATTATCGTCATGTGGAACAGTAATATCAACAATCATTGCACGGCGCGTTAATCGATCAATTATCATTATATCAGGTCTATTGGCTACAATATACCTATCAGTGATAATTGTTCGATCCCAGTAGAGCAACGCACTGCTATTTTCAAGAACTGACGCTGGGTCGTACCTATAGTAAGGCACCTCAAAATCGACAAGGCCATACTGAAGAGCAAGTTGTTGGTGGATTATCTTGGCTACTTGATTATGTCTGTGCAAGTATTCGCCATTAGCAAGATGAGAAATTTTATTATTATTATAGTCAGCATGTCAATATATTGTTCCAAACGATCTTGCGACGAAGTCAGCAATCTGGCTGAGCATAGCTAAATGTATAAAATGTTTCAGAGATCAAATGCCATATACTCGTTTACTCATGTTGTCGTTGATGAGGGTTTTAATTAGGGCTGCACGCCGTCCCGAATTTGCCGGGACGCCCCGTTTCTGGCGATAATTCGAGCCGCCAAGGACCCATATGGAGGCCCAATTTAGCATTAGTCGGAATTGAAATACTCCATTATGTATTCTTAACCTATTTAGTTCCAGTCATTTTCCTTTTACTCACACTAGTTTTACTTAAAGACGCACCGCGATTATTGAAAGAGAAAATTATGTGAACTTCGAAATTAATAGCTATAAAAATTATTATTATAAAAACAAAAACCCAACTGCTTAGAAGTAATGAACTGAAAAGAGAAAAACAAAGGATCACTATATCTAAATATAATTCTAAAAACTTTATGCAGGTGTGGACAAAATAGTTTACTACCTGGGAAAGAAAGACCTACCAAAACTACGTTTGTCCCCGCCTGCAGCACCATAAAGTATTTAAAATTTTATATAGATATAGTGATCCTTGTTCTTCTCTTTTCAGTTCATTACTTCTAAGCAGTTGGGCTTTTTGTTTTTACAATAATAATTTTATTTGAGACTTTTTAGTTTTAATTTGAAATGAGACGGTACACTTTTTGACATTGTTTGTTAAAACAGTGATATAAACATGATATAATATTTATATTTTTGAAATGGTCTTTTTACGAGCTTTCATATGATACCCATATTGCTAGGATAGAAGAAAAAAATGCACACGTCCTCCCTTTTTTCCCCCACTTACAGCCGCCATTTTGAAAATTCATATAGTCTATGTCACTTCCACAATTTAGCCGAAATCAACGACACCTCACATGTCAAAATCCGTTCATCCGTTTAGGCTGTAGCGCGTGCCCAAGAAATGGGCATACATACATACATACGCTCGAAAAACATTACCCTCCGGTAAAATATGTCAATTTGACATATAGGTGGTAGAGTCACTACGTACTGACAGACTTGAAGTTTCAAAAGTGCTTGTATAACAGCCTACTTGAAATAAATGATTTTCAATTTTGAATTTGAATTTATGCTCGGGTCGCCATTAAAAGATCACTTTGACTGATAAAGACGGCCTCTTAACTTAATAATATTTGCTACTTTTTTAATTTTCATCTTCTATTATTTTTTTATAGACCTGTATACTAGTTTTACTAACAATTTGACTCGTGGTAAATAGATTTTTACCTGACTGCGTCAGAAGGAGGGTAATGTTTTTCGAGCGTATGTATGTATGTATGTCCATTTCTTCGGCACGCGCTACAGCCTAAATGGCTGAACGGATTTTGACATGTGAGGTGTCGTTGAATTTGGCTAAATTGTAGAAGTGACATAGGCTATATGAATTTTCAAAATGGCGGCTGTAAATGGGGGAAAAAAGGGAGGACGTGTGCATTTTTTTTCTTTTATCTTAGCAATATGGGTATCAAATGAAAAGTCGTAAAAAGAACATTTCAAAAATATAAATATCATATCATGTTCATATTACTGTTTTAACAAAAAATGACAAAAAGTGTACTAAGTATACCGTCTCATTTCTATACCACAAATTTAAACTAAAAAGTCTCAAATAAAATTATTATTATAAAAACAAAAAACCCAACTGCTTAGAAGTAATTATCTGAAGAAAGAAAAATAAGGATCACTATATCTATATAAAATTCTAAATACTTTATGGTGCTGCAGGCGGGGACAAACGTAGTTTTGGTAGGTCTTTCTTTCCCAGGTAGTAAACTATTTTGTCCACACCTGCAGCACCATAAAGTATTTAGAATTTTATATAGATATAGTGATCCTTGTTTTTCTCTTTTTAGTTCATAACTTCTAAGCAGTTGGGTTTTTGTTTTTATAATAATAATTTTTTAATCCCCGAAAAAGTATCGTGTTAAGTTACACCTGTATTCGTATTGATTTGAGTATCTCATCGTAACTTTTAATTACCGTACGTGAATACGAACGGTGCTGTATATTTGTTTGAAAGCTGACGTGATCAAGATACATTAGCTATTTGCTATGAAGATCCGATAAGCCAATTGGAAAATATTGACACTTTTACGAGTAAGTACATGGTTTTTTTTTCAGACTTCCCTTTCTATCCAAATCTCTCCGAGGGTTTAATTTCATTCTGCCGAGTGTGAGTTTGTTACCGAGCGACTGCGTAAAAACGTAACGCAAATTTGTATGGAATTTTAGTAGCGCCATCTAGTTATAGCGAGAGTAAACGGTTTTTTTGCTATATAATTTGACGTTATGAGTGAATACGTTTTTACGCAGTAGCTCGGTGAAAAACTCACACTTGCCCCACATATCTGTTTTTCTTTTACCTCAATTTAGCCCTTGACTGCAATCGCACCTGATGGTTAGTGATGACGCTCTGGCTAGCTTCTTAGGAATAGGATGAAATCCACACCCGAAAGTTTCAACACGACTTCGTATCGGAACGCTAAATCGTTTGGCGGTACGTATTTTTCGGTAGGTTGGTATCTAGCCACGGCCAGCCAGACCTGGACCAATTTAGAAACTCGGAATTCCCGACTGGGTCCATAAGGACCAGGAAATGAGTCTCATAAATCTACTGCGCATACCACTTAGCTGTTCTGGCTTGATTGACTAATAGGCGTCCATCCATATAAAAACTTTTTTTTAATGAACGCCTTTCTTTATGCCTAAAGAAAAAAAAAATATTTTTCTTCATCTCTGTTTCTGTCTGTATAACACGATAGGTACTGCAGATAGAAAGGAGAAAGAGACGAATTCGTAACTCATACTGTTAAATTTCGTTACAGAATATCGCTTACTGAAAACTTCTTGGAGGAAGAAAAGCTCAATATTTCATAGTCCGACCTGGGATTCGAACCCAATATATCGTGATAAGAGTAGTCATATCACGATATATCGCCTGCCTAGTTGGTCGAATGATAGAATAGTTAATAGTTAATTTATTTATTTACTCAAAAATCATTTACATTACTTAAAATTACCCTGGACCCCCAAACTAGATATCCCGTGACTTGGGGGTCAGTCCTACCAGATTACGATATATTACGATACTTAAAATGGATGATGTGTACATGCGAGAGTGTGTGTCTGTGTGTGTGCGTGTGTGTGCGCGCGCGTGTGTGCGTATGTGTGTGTGTGTGTGTGTGTGTGTGAGGTGTGTATGTATATCGTGTGTGTACTTATTTTTGCTATTCGTATATGTATATATTTTTACCTGTTAAATAATTTTACAGTTGCTTCATAATTAAAATTGCTTAGCTTGGTATTCAATCTTCTTTTAAGACGGTAACTATTCAAATTAATAATGTTTATACTATTATTGATGTTTTTATATAGAAACATTCCCATATAGTAAAATTGGCGCTGAGCAAATACGCTATGTGTTTGGGGAATGTTTAAAGTAGGTCTGCGCCGAGGAGTCTCGTTGGTACTTGTAACAGCTTGCGATCTGTGGCAACGAATAACACATCTAGCAATATATAGCTGCCTTACTGTTAGTAATTTTGCTAATTTGTAAATATCGTCTGTAGGAAATCGTCGCGGTTTACTTAACATCACTTTTATGATTGCTCTTTGAGCTCTTTCTACTTCAATTATGTGTGAAGAAGCGGCCCCTCCCCAAACTGGTATGCAATATATCAGTAATGATTGGCAAAGTGCCTTATAAACCTGAATTGTTAGTGTATCGTCAGCGACCTCACGAAGGTTTCTAAAGACTGGAATCAGTCTTCTGACTCTATTGGCAAGTGCCTTTTCATCTATGACCACTCCCAAATATTTTATGGTTGCCACTTTTTCAAGGGTTCCGCAGGTGCATCCATTTCGTGAAAATGTAGATGAATTGCATGGAAAAGTATGCAACTTAAGATTAAAGTTAGCCGCCGGCTGGGAAACACGTATGATACTAAAACAAATGAACTTAGTTTTTTGGACATTCACCGTGAGGAGGTTATTTTCTAGGCTCTTAGTAATCTTACATAATCCATTTTCAGCAATCTTTCGTGTGTCGTCCCAGGTTTTCCCGTGAAATATTAGTGCTGTGTCATCAGCAAAGGCCACTATTTGAGCATTGTCTAGTTCCATATTACAAATTTCATTGGCGTACACCAAGAAAAGTGTTGGGCCCAAAGTGCTTCCTTGAGGTATGCCGTGTGTTAGTTTTCGGGGGTTGCTAGTGTGATCCAGTATTTTAACTCTTTGGCATCTGTTCTTAAGGTAATTATTAAACCATTTAAGTGGTGTTCCACGTATACCAATGTTCTCCAGTTTCCGGAGCAAAAGGGGTATGGAAACGGTATCAAACGCTTTCTTAAGATCAAGAAATACTCCGAGACATTTATTTCGTTGATCCAGATGCTTTGTAACTGTAGTGGAAAAAGAGAGTACGGCTTCCACCGTGGATTTACTGGCCCTGAAGCCGTATTGATTACACGCTATTAGATTGTGTTTTTCGAGGTAACTCATTAACCTTATATTCACAACTTTTTCCAGAACCTTACTAAGAGTTCTTAGTAGGGAGATTGGTCTGTAGTTTGAACAGAAAGTTTGTCACCATCTTTGTAAATTGGAACAACGATTGCCTGTTTAAATATGGTTGGAAAGATACCTGTAGACAGGCTCAAGTTACAAAGATAATCAATGGGGACGCACAGGATATCACGAAATTTTCTCAAAAAACTAGAGGAGACTCGGCAGTCATCTGGAGCACAATGTATTTTTAGATTTCCTAGGATGCCTTTAATTTCAATTGGGTCTGTGGGGTAAAACATCATGGAATTACCATTCTGAACTTGTGTTTTCTGGAGAGAGATTAGCTGTTCTTCTGTTTTATTAGTATTTTTTAATATATCTTCAGCAAGTGTACTTCCTACATTAGCGAAAAAATTATTAACTATTTCGAGAGATGCCACTGAATCAGAGCCCAAGTTTAATAATTCGTTGGTTTGGGTTTTTTCGGATTTAAGTGACATATTTCTTTGAGTGTATCCCAGGTCTCCTTTTTTTTGTCCAATTGTTGTCGGAGCTTATTACAATAATAATTAATTTTTAGGCTTTTGGTTAATGTTTTGCATGTATTTCTATAATTTATATATTTTATTTTATAGTCTATACTATCGGGAAACTTTCTAGTAAGCATATGAAGATGATCTCTTTTACGAATGCAGTTAAGAACACCACGAGTAATCCAAGGTTTAAGTGGCATAAGCCTACGTGTATGATGATATTAGGAGCTAATGAGATGAGATTCTTTAGTTTTTAACTATAAAGCCATTTCAAAACAAATACGAGATTAATATTTTACATAAATCTACCTAAAAAGTGTCACAAGTTCTGTAATGGTTCATTATAATATTAATGTCCCTGAACCAGGCTGTTTCAGGCGAGCCGTGAGTGCTTTCAGCGTGTAGCTTTTAAAATACCCAACTTTTCAGTGAATTATTTATATTTACTAAATAACTTATGCGGGATACTACGAGTATTTTTAAAAAATGAAAATTATTTTTACTTAAGTTTATACAATGCCTGGGCTTTATGACCAATGACTTTTTTTTTTATCGACTACAAGTTAGCCCTTGACTGCTATCACACCTGATGTTAAGTGATGATGCAATCTAAGATGGAAGCGGGCTAATTTGTTAGGAGTAGGATGAAATCCACACCCCTTTCGGTTTCTACACGACATCGTGCCGGAACGCTAATTCGCTTGGCGGTACGTCTTTGTCGGTAGGGTGGTAACTAGCCACGGCGAAAGCCTCCCACCAGCCAGACCAAGACAAATTAAGAAAAACCTCAATCTGCCCCACCGGGAATCGAACCCAGGACCTCCGTCTTATAAATCCACCGCACATACCACTGCGCCACGGAGGTCGTCGAAACTTTGCCACTTTGCTAAAAAATTACTTATGTATGAATTGTTTTTAATTTTTTTGTATTTTAATATACCTAGTCGTATGTCCTAACAACGGTATATTCATATTGTCTTCACACATTGAAATAAAAAAATATAAAAAAAATACAAATGCTTTGAACAACCTATATAAAGTCTACTACTGCTACACAGATCCAAAAAAAATGACAACTGTCCTGTTCACTCTGGTATCAGAGATTTGACTGACTCCGCTGTTAGAATAAAGTGGGCTGTGAGGGTATGTAGAAGGATATAAGAAGCGTTTGTTACCGCGTCTATTTTTCAATTTTACGCGAAAAATATGCATGAACAGCGCAACCGTAAGGTAATTTATTGTCGTAGATACCTGCTTCTAACACAGGCATTTCGGGGAAATCCTATTACCTCGAAGATCCTAGTTACAAAATATTAATTTCTTGCTTATAATAAAATTCAAAATTCAAAATCATTTATTTCAAGTAGGCCAATTATAAGCACTTTTGAAACGTCAAATTAGACTATTTGTAGTGACTCTACCACCGGCTCGGAAGGCAGCTCCTGTTGAGAAGAGCCGGCAAGAAACTCAACAGTTGCTCTTTTAAAATTATTAATTTTTACAATATTAACTGTTTTGTTACATAATTATTAATTATTTATTCTACTACTTGTGTGAAGTTGAAAGCTGATCCAATTGCCTCTCAACCTCTTTGTTATTTAAAAATTCATCTATAGTATAATAACCTTGACTCAGTAAGTGAGTTTTAATACATTGCTTAAACTTATGCAATGGCAGATCTAAAACTGAATTGGGCTATTGGCTAAATTCGCACTAGCAGTCCGAAATGAAAAAGTATTGATGCCTCGAGATTAAAACCAGCTCGGACAATGTCTGTAGTTACAAGTTATAAATTTAAACATCAAACTTGCCTGTCAACCTACATTGTTACACTGTTTCAACGAGGTAGGTATTAGCTACAAATCTTCTCTTATAACGCTGACATTCGTGGGCCCTAGAAAAAGCTGATGATAATGACCATAAATTCTATTTTATGAAACAAAAGGAAAAAAATACTTAATATATTTTTACAATAAAACACGCGTGTCTTTATTACGAACAAATAAAAAAATTCAGGCATCACAAAAGAGGATAATAATTAGACGGGGATAATGTTCGTTAATTACAGCAAAGGCAGTTAGATAGGAGCTTGTATTTGAGCGATGCTCGCTTCAACTGCATAGTTATGCCGAGGTACAAGCTGCGAGTTCTTTGAGCAAATATTTCGCGCCGCTTCATAATATTTTGCTATCGTACTAAAAGATGCATGAACACTAACTAATTCAATTATATTTAAATCTTCAATAGCTCTATTCGTGCCAGTTGGAGGACTGCACATCCATGAGAATGTGTTCCAAGTAAGAATGGCTGTAAAATTATAATATCTTTATTGGTTTAATTTTTTTTCCTCATCAAAACATTTATCCTCGAAAATCTCGTTTCCGAATCATTTACGCTTTAACCGGCGAACATGTTACCATACAGTTAAGTCTATAGCAGACACACAAATTCGTTGAATGACACAGCAACTTGCATTATCAAAGTTTACAACATCCAGTGAGGGCCACGTGACCTTTGGTATTCACGGAGGGGCCCGGAGAGACCCTGCGGGACAAAGGTTCCTCCGTTCGGTCACCGCTGCCTCTCTAAATAATAATTTCCCCGTATTTTCGCGTTCTTCGGATGCTTTATTTTACATTGTTCTTAGAACTTACAATAGTGAGCCTCGGGCTATTTCTTTTAAATTGAATTAATTATGTTGACGTAATTTTATTGTAATTCCTTATTTAAATAGTGGAATATTTCATAATATTTAGTATGAGATATTTATCTCTGTAATGGGACCTTTATTTTATAGTTCAATTAGATTAAAACAAATATATATCTAACGTTGCCTAATTGTAATTTAGCATCTGAGCTTCGATTGTAGTCTTGTTTACATTGCATACAACAAAGCCACGGGAATGGCAGCCTTACTCCGCCACGCAATATCCCGGAAATTAAATCCTCAATACACTCTCGGGTCCCAACAAAGTCTCAAAGGATTTCTCAGCGGAGTACATGTGTCTGAGATGGCAACCGCTGCAATGTTTTGTAAGTTCGGTGGCAAGTCGCTTTTACGTTTGTCGTAAAACTGGGCTTGTCGGGCACTGAAATTCCTACTTTATTCTTTATTAATACGTTTAATGTGGCCATAAACTCTGTAATATTCAACTAGTGCGGTGATTCTCATACTCATCCGACGTTTATTATAATAAACAACGGTTTAATTCGAGCCAACATCGTCGGTTTGTTAAACGGCCTACTACAGTACCAAGCTTCTTATGGGAGAGGGTATATATATATAATACCGACCACGCTACACCAATACGGGTTGGCGGGTTTGATGTGATAATGTTTAGTTTTGTAACGATTTTTATAAGGAACGATTTTATAAATGTTAGAGTTAAGGACTGGGACCGACGGATTAACGTTTTCTACGAAGCACGGGAACGTACCATCCTACACCACCAACTCTCCAACTCAGAGTTCTAATAGTTTTTAGTCAAAACAATCTTGGAATAAGAAAAGCAACGAGAGAGTTTATTATGTCCAAAATTAATCCTACCTATTCCCTGAAATCATTCAAAGTAAGTAAAGTAAGCATTCTCATCCCACATTCTTTTATAATAAACAAACAACTTAATACAAATAAAGTTCAGGCAATCCCAAATGGGTTTGCCACAAAACATTATATAATGGATTCAATTCATTAAGACGCGCCCCACTATTTCTCGCGAGGGGAAACCGAAGGGTGCGGGGAGTACAGTTCGAACATCAGTCTCGAGTCGACCACGGCTCGGTGTACACGGGCTATTGTAGGTTGTATCGCTGCGTGTCATGACCGAACGGAATGATGCTCTACTTAATTTTTTTACCAATATTATATTTATAATGTCAAAAAAACGTATCGTATGATGATATACTACATATTTAAATGTGACTTAGCTAGAAGAATCGTTCCGTTGCCCATTCCTTCAGGTTGACCGACTCGACTTTAATTTTTCTACAAAGGTCACTTGATTGGTTTGTTAGTGCCAATATAGGTTTTCCAAATTAGCTCAGCAAAATAGCTTTGGTCATTGGTACTATCCTACTAAAAAAGACGTACCGTCAAGCGATTTAGTGTTCCGGTACGGTATCGTGTAGAAACTAAAGGAATGTAGATTTCATGCTACTCCTAACAAGTTAGCTTACATAAACTACCGCTTCCATCTTAGTTTACATAAACTAACTTGTAATGAATCAAAATAATAATAGATATCATAGGTTCACGCTTTACAAAAACACTAGGGGTATGGTGGACAAGACAGCGTGGAGTTGAGCTCAATCATTAAACTGTTTAAACAAAAGAAAAATAGATATACTAGGTACCTATCTGAGATGATTGTGGGTATGTGTGTTTTTAAGATATTGTTAAATTGGTTAATATATATGTCTAAGGAATTAGACTAGAGACTTAGAATAGATTGTTGTAATATTGTAATAGATATCATTGTTTATAGAAATGTTACTGTCTGTGGATGTAATTATTTTTGGTATGTCACGAGTTTTTTTATGTAAGTAATCGAAATAGAACTAATTGTTAAACATTTAATGAGAGATATGAGATAGGTGCTTACTTAAAACTTTAACACAAAGTTAAATTCAATTTGATTTGATAAATGAATGAATGATTGATTTGTTTTAATACTCCAACCAATAAAAGAGTCGAGCGCCAAAGTCGTAGTAGAGTATTTACATCATCTTGAGGGGAATAAAGGAGTTGGGTAGTTAGTTTGTGTCTGGAGTGCGGTGAGGATATCTGGTCGAGTTGGACCAGTGTAAAAGTGTTCTTAAGAAGTAAATTAAATTAGGGATTAAAGTAAGATGGTTGTAAATAAACTACTGTTCTGAATCTTTATAATACGTCAGGAAATTTAAAAATCTATTTCATGTATCAAAACATTGCGAACTTGCAATGTATCTGTTCGTGAAGACAAAGTCTTTGTAACCCTAGAAAACTCCCAAGAGATTAAGAACCACTAAAGATGCTGTCAAGGAGATTGGTGATACTCCGATATATATATTAAAAACCTATATCACAATATAATTTTGCTGTGCAGGACCAACACGACATATTCATTTTTAAAAAATGAGTTAAAATGAAGTAGAGCATACTGCTAGTCAAACATGACATTCTTGTTGACATAATTATCTTGACACTGTGTGAGTGTGCACACATTGCTACTCGTTACGTAGTAATAGAACTCACATTCTTGCAGTTTTTATTGCACACTTGCACTGTAAGCGTTTGAAAAACAAAAAACGACGAGCCATCATGGATTAACCAAGCTGTAATATTCATTTGTTAAATTATCGAATCTCTTGAAAGTAAAGTGCTCTCTCGACCGAGTTCCAGTTTTTCTCATATAACATTCAAGTTGTAACATTCAAGCTACCATTTAGCAGGGGAAACGTTTTAAAGAAATATCGTCTTACTTCAGACTGTATTCACGTGGCCCAGAGTAGAGCTTGTTTCTTACATCCTTGATTATATCTAAAGAAACGGAGTTCTAATTATGTTTACACTACTGAAATGTAAGTGTATTTAAATTGTAAAGTTGCTCTGTAAAATTGAACATTGTAGAGTCTACATTGAAATGAAAATCTATTGATTGTATGTAACAATTAACATTATAGAATTACACATTCGCGAAATTCTTCAAACGTCTCCAGGATTAATATACGTCCAAAGAGTATCTTGAGTACGAGTAAGTATATTAGGCCTGAACATACATCAAACAAACGTCCCAAATATGTCGAAATTTCTGTGTATACTTTTTATTTCTTGCATTTCTGTCATTTCATTGTGTGCAATAAAGAATTTATTAACTATCAATGCAATGTACCGCATAGCTTTGCCACGATCTCGCCTGATAGTAACTGTAACAACGGAATAAAGTGGACAAAATGAAATGCTCTTGCTTAAAAATGTGTATTCAGTCTCTTTTTTAAATTATCTAAGTTATAGCAAGAGGGAAAAACAGAAAAGGGAAGGGCAATCTACTTTTCAGATTTTAACCATGTGTATATTGAAAGATGAAGCAAAACATTTTGTAAATACGAGTCCGAAGGACGGCATGAAATCTTATTCGATGTCAGTTCTAACTTCGATGGTAATTGGTAAATAATGATTTCTGATTAAAATGAACGTAAAAGTTTCTATTGGGTTGGATGGTGTTCCTGTTTCATAGCGTTTTTTGCAGATAATAACAAAATAAATAAATTATATATTGTTTGAAAATAACTTAATTTAAAATCCAATAGGTGTTCAATAATATTATTGACTCGGCGGAATATATTGCTCTTTTAGCGAGCGAGTTCATGGACTTCTTTTGTATTTCATTAAACAATATTGAAAACAACAGAAAACAATTTTATAGTCGAAATCGAATGAAGTGCACATCAAAATTAATAGATTCATTTTCAATTGTAATGAAACTTTGTTGTTATTAACGAACAGCACTTGCGAAAGCAATTAAATAAACCTTGAGGCAATATTCAATCGACCCAGCCAATGTAATGTAAGATAGGACCTATAGTAGTTTAGATTATTCTGAATGTTTGGACTATGAAAAAAAGAATTACCTTTTTTAGGTATACTTTTTGTAGTAAAAATCTAAGGAACTAACGGTCTCGTTGTAATTAGCCTAAAATGCTTTGAATCACCAGGTCTGAGTTGTAGACTCGAAAGGAGCTTAGTAAGTTTAAGCATGAAAAAGAATTCTTTCAAGAAAAGATCTGTAAAAAGTTCTTAGCTTGGAGTTTGTTAGTTTATTTTTTTAAGTTGGTGGTGTTGCCTTCAAAAGCTTACTAAACCCAATCCTTATCATTACCAAAAACATCATCATGTTACATAGATTGTTATACTATCTGTAAAGAGTAAATGTCATATGTCAAAGTTATGTCAATCAGTTGTCACTGTCACTTGTCTCTTGTCTTTGTGTCGCACAAAAATATAAGTCGTCAATTAATAGAACAGAATTTTAATGAAACACCAAAACATTACAAAGTTATAATTAAAAACTCAAATATTATCATCATGCCCTTCAGCCGGTATTGGAACAGAGTGGTGGGTGTCGAAATAAGCTGATAACGATGACGACCGAAGTTAAGGATACCTACCATCAACTATAATAGCGACTCAACTACCAACAACAAAACAACATACCGCGTCGATATCGAGAACAGTAAACGCAAATTTTATATGACACTGACACTCACCCATTTGAGTTTTCTCTCGATACTGCCAGGTGCGCTGCTTCAATTCCATATAAAATTTGCCTTTACGCGAATGTGAAGTTTTCGATTTGTTTTGGTGAAAGTTCACACTAGGCACTCAGCTTACGTAGACGTTATTATGTAATAATAACCTAAACTGCAATTCAGTTTAGATATACAGTTGAGTCGCTATTATAGTTGATGGTAGGTATGAAGGGTAGATTGCATGTGTAACAAAAAAAGCATATGTTAAAATTAAATTATATGCTGCTTATTTATATAGAAGTTAGATATTAGTAGAGTGCTACTTATTTATTAGACAATATATTACACATATAGGAGAGAACGAAGAATTAATTTTACTAATTAAAAATGATATTCACACGTATTTATATAGAAGGCTTTTACTTAGTGAAAGACCATAAAAGATTAGACTCCACTTCCATTTGTACGAGAATACAAAGGGACAAACATTAAAGGCCTTTTTAATTCCAGAGAAATCTTTAAACGTGTTGATATTTCTTGTGTTAAGATAACTTTAAGAATAAAAGAATGATTACTATTGTTCTTTTAATAGAGTACAAAGATGACAAGCGCAGTCGTTTTTTGGTTTTGGTTTCTTATCTCGGGGCTTCAGTCTTTCCACAGTAAGGCCGGGCGCCCACTGTGATTTTTTGTCACGGTAACATTTTGTTGCCGTCACCCTCTGTCACCATCAAGGCGCCCACTGTAACTGTCACCGGGCGACAAGGTGAGCTTATTCAAGTACTAGATCGATTTCAATTAGGTTGCTGTAATATGTTCTCTCAGAATACATAAAAATAAATTACACGAAAAAGACGCTAAAGGGTGTATCCTGTATGTACAAAGGTTACTAAAATAATTTTTTTTATTCTTAATTAAACTGAACACTTTAAATTTATGCATACATTTTTTTAATTATATATGGATTACTATAGGCAAGGGATTATATATGAACCGAAAAAAAAATATTTAACTAATTAATGGGGCATCCAAAAAAACAGAAAATTATAAATTTCCATACAATAATTTGTTTCCTTTATCTATACAAATTACTTTTAGTCTGCTTAAAAATATGAATAATTTTATAGCATCTCCTTTCAAACAAAAAGTGTTTATTTTTTATGTGTAGCATACGTCTAATCAGCCCAATGACGAAAATCACCCAGTGAGCGCACTCGCATAGCGATGCATAAGTCGAGTGACAGTCACGTCGCCAGCAGACTAAACTATTTGTCACCTTATTGTCACGTCACCTTAGTGAGCGCACTCTCTAATATCTTCATTGCATTCGATTAGGTGACTTAAAGTCACGGCGACAAAAAATCATAGTGGGCGCCCGGCCTAAGGGATGTTTATTTATCTTTGTAGTCTTGATTAGGTACTATAAATATGTCTTGAGTTCTGCCTTCAAATATTATTTGTTAACGTAGGTTCGTAATAACTAGCTAATACATTATACTCGTACTTAAAGATTATTAGTCAGATTATAGAGTCGATGGACGTTGGGGTCCCAAGTACAAAAATGGCGACCGGGAAGTGAAATGTTGGTTGACTTCCGTTGGGTGGACTGATGATATTAAACTTATCGTGGAGAGTCGTTGGCCACAACGACGACCTCCGTGGCGCAGTGGTATGCGCGGTGGATTCATAAAACGGAGGTCCTGGGTTCGATTCCCAGTGGGGCAGATTGAGTTTTTTCTTAATTTGCCTTGATCTGACTGGGAGGCTTTCGCCGTGGCTAGTTACCACCCTACCGACAAAGACATACCAAGCGACTTATCGTTCCGGTACGATGTCGTGTAGAAACCGAAAGGGGTGTGGATTTTCATCCTACTCTTAACAATTTAGCCCGCTTTCATCTTAGATTGCATTATCACTTAACATCAGGTGTGATAGCAGTCAAGGGCCAACTGTTAATCGATAAAAAAAACGTTCTATGTTCAGCAGAGAACTCAATCAACCGTTATGATGATGAATAGGTCTGTTTGAAATATGTATTAATCAGTTAACTGCGGTCCTACGTAATTTTTTTTTGACAATTCATGATTGGTAGCGTATCTTCTTACTAACACTGTTTATTAAATTCCCGTAATCTCAGAAATACTCGTTACTGAAATTATATAAAAATTACGTTTAAATCCGGACACATATCTGATCATTTTAACCCTCTAATCTCATTTTGAAAATACATCCATCACAGAATTTATCAGGAAAGCCACATCCGATATGATGTCATCAACGTAAGTACGTTTCGCGTAATATGTTCAGAGGGTTATGACCTACTAATATATAGAATTTCCAGCATTTTGGCGTTCTTTTCCGTGCAAAGATTTATATAATAGGTGCATCTACATCATACAATAGCTACAATAAAAAGTAAGCTTGCAACTTATTTTATTTAAATAAACTAACAAAATTTACATAAGAAGACCCCCCCTCTCTCCAACGTAAGATAGATACAAAACCTAAACTTTTTTCTAATAGGTTCATGTAATAAATAGCTACAATAAAAAGCAAGCTGAATTTCAAAATTTACTTACAAAACGTAAATTTTTAATATGAATTTTAAAATAGACAAAATACGTACGGACGTAGATCGTGTAGCAGTTTGATATTAAATAACTTGTACTTATCTTGCTACTAAGTTGCTCAGGAACTCTCTATCCATGACTAAATACAGACATGGAATTGTAAGGTTTTACTAAGTACTAAGAACGTTTCACACTGCCGTCTAGGTGTCTTGGTGGAGGCAAGCAACTTGTAAGTGGTACATATGTTAATTCAAGATTTGTCCTGAAACATAGTAAAGACAGCTGCCCACAATTAAATAAAATCAGTTGGAAAAAATGTTCTACCCCTAAACACCATTAGATGTTTAAGAACATGATGAAGAAGATACCGTTAGTGACCACGATGTCACGCTGGAAAAAAAGCTGTATCAGAGGTATAGCTTAAATAAGTATATTCAAGCTATCCTATATTTTGATCTTCACTTTACATCAAGAGTAATTGCAATAAGTCGCTAATTTATCGTTGAAGCATTATCTGTAACTTACTACACAATATATTCAAGTC
The DNA here is from genome assembly GCA_034621355.1 of Mycalesis mineus. Classification (NCBI taxonomy): domain Eukaryota; kingdom Metazoa; phylum Arthropoda; class Insecta; order Lepidoptera; family Nymphalidae; genus Mycalesis; species Mycalesis mineus. Next base: position 8,743,481 of record CM067885.1, read on the forward strand.
AAACAGCTACTCTAAAAAGGATAAATGGCTCCGTTACAGTAAGTAAATATAAAGGGCGAAACGTATTGTAATGCACGAAGGGAATATCTTTGAGAAGGTGATTTCGTTTGTCAACGCGATCGGCCACATGATCCCGTCTTTATACTTCAAAGCCAAGACTTAACTCTGACCCATCTTTGGAGCCCGTTCTACACCAAGAATAGAGTTTATTTAAATGGTAAATCTAGTCGTTTAGCTATTGTGCGGGACTTGATATTTATGTACTTAGTGTATTGCCTACATAGACCAACTTCATATATTTTACAAGCAAATAAATTAAAGGTCTTCGATTTCAAGTAAACATTTTGATGAGCTAGTTGGGGCCCATCTTGAACTAAATTAATAAATAAATATTATAGGACAATTATACACTTCGCTATATCCAAAGTAAGCGTACTCGTAAGTAGCTCTTGTGTTATGAGTGCTATGATAACTGATGAATATTTTTATATATAATATACATAAATACTTATAATATATAGATAAACACCCATGCTCATCACACAAAACATTTTCCAGATGTGGGAATCGAACCCACAGCCTAGGACGCAGTGGGAAGGTCACTGCACACTGCGCCACTCGGCCGTCATGTAGTGGGTCTTAAACGTGTTAATTTAATTTATTTTCGGTTCAAAAACATTATCATTTAAATAAATGATGGATCAAGATGGGAAATATAGCTCTACATCGGTAGTATGAGAGTAGAGGACAGGAGGACAATCTGTGTATATAAAAAGTATCCGTCAAAATGTATTAAATTAGGATGGCGCCACAGTTGCATCAAAGTAACTTTCAAAAGAAGCGCCAAATATTGTTATCACTCTAAACGCACGTTTGGTTATAATTCTGTAAGATTATATTTACCACAATATTTTGTACAACGTAAGTTGTTGAAGTTCTGAATAATTAACTACTTTAGTCGATAATGACATTAAATTTTTAACTCGGCATACTTCAATTCATCTACGATTGCTACATTCATACCATACCCTGTGCATCCACTAGCGCCATTGTGGAGGATTTTTGAACTGTTATTTAACGCATAAAACTGGACACTTTTTCAACTTTTCTCCCATATAAGATGACTCTCCTTACCTCTACTCTCCATAATCAGTAGCTTGATACAGACTGGTTAATTTCAATAATTGAGGTTTAAGATCTTTATTTTCTCAAAAGAGTTTCTCTAATTTCGAGTATTAAAGTAATCACAATTACCTATAACAGTCTAGACATACATACCTTTATTCTATTATTAAAATATCAAATTATATTGCCAATAAACAGGAATTAAATATCTTGTTATGTTATTAGTAGTATAGTAATTGGATCTAATTGGAATCTAATAAATGAGCTTGTCTGATCAAACACAATAAGAACGAAGACTTATTCAATAATAACAATATACGACTCTTGTATGTACGAATGAATATAATAATTTTCTTATAAATTACAAATATAATAAACATATTCATCTTCATTTACTAAATTTCAATTATTAAAATAAGATAGGTATATTTTCCTTTATCCTCAAGGTTGTCTGGTAGAAATTGTTTTAGCAATAAGTCCGCCTTTGCACACTTTTATATTGTATATTTTTCCTTGTTCAATATTGTTATTTTCTTGTAAATGTGCGTTGAATAATAATGAATATAATAAATATTCTGCTGTACTTTTCAACTGAACGATAAATTTATTCTAAAGTATAGGCAATGCCATAGTATGGGGATAAACATGAACCATACGAATTGATGAAGAGCTGGTGAGACTTTAAAATTACGACAAGAAGGGATGATGCAAACAATAATATTTACAAATAAGCTTGGGTCGGAGAACGGTTTCCAACTGTTCACACTCCTGCATTTCTGCTACGCCCGATTTTGAACCCAATGTTATACTCTGGTTCTTCTAGTGGGCCGTTTAAATAGTCATGAAACTATTACTATCCTAATCCCACCAACTCACACTGGAGCAGCTTGGTGGGTTTAAGCTCCAGATATTTCCCACAAGTCAGGTAGTCAGGTTCTTCTAGTGGGCCATAAAAATAGTCATAAAACTATTACTATCCTAATCATACCAACTCACACTGGAGCAGCTTGGTGGGTTTAAGCTCCTTATATTTCCCACAAGTCAGGTAGTCAGGTTCTTCTAGTGGGCCATAAAAATAGTCATAGAACTATTACTATCCTAATCATACCAACTCACACTGGACAGCTTGGGTTAACTATATTTTTCCCAATCAGGAATTCAGATTCTTCTTAAAAATAGTCATAGAACTATTACTATCCTAATCATACCAACTCACACTGGAGCAGCTTGGTGGGTTTAAGCTCCATATATTTCCCACAAGTCAGGGAGTCAGGTTCTTCTAGTGGGCGATTAAAATAGTCATAAAAATATTATAGAGCCCGCCAGCTCACACTGTTCAAATTCAAATTCAAATTCAAAATCGTTTATTTCAAGTAGGCTTATTACAAACACTTTTGAAACGTCAAATTGGACTATTTGTAGTGACTCTACCACCGGCTCGGAAGGCAGGCCCTGTTGAGAAGAGCCGGCATGATGAACAGTTGCTCTTTTATAATATTACAATTTACAATATTAAGTGTGTTGTTACATTAAGTTATTTATTTTACTTCTGTGTGAAGTTGAAAGCCTATCCAATTGCCTTGAAATCTTGTCATTTAAAAATTCATCGATAGTATAATACTGACTCAGTAAGTGAGTGTTAATACATTGTTTAAACTTATCATGGCAGATAAACTGAATCATCTTGTTGTAGAAGAGTACACCCAATCTCGAAAGATTTTGTACTTTTCGGAGGCGATAAGCTGATATGACTAACTTATGTCCATTTCTAGGAAGACGGTGTTGAAATCCTTTTTTTTATTTACATATTTATATTTTGTTTAACATAAACTAGGTTATTGAATAGTTTACAGACTACTGTAAATTTTTATTTCTTTAAATTTGTGAAGGGACTGCGTGGTTTAAGTTTATAAACGACCGAATTGCTCGTTTCTGAAGTATAAAGACAGAATTTATGTCAGCAGCCTTTCCCCACAACAAGATGCCATAAGACATCACACTGTGGACAGTAAGCAAAATAAAAGTTAGCTGTTTTTACATCGGTATATTTTTCTACTGTAAATGCTGCTTAAGTTTAGTGTCAGTGACTCTATAGAGCGCTCCACTGAAGTTTACAGTCCAAGGTCACTCCTCGAAAGACTGTAATATTTTTAGCGTTTCACCATTTATTATTAAAGACTTATTTATTTTTTTTACATTCGTAAAGAAAACCAACACAGTAACAGCCTAGTGAACTCCAGAATTATTTCCCACCTCAGAAAGTCGGTTCTGATCTAGCTCCATCCCTTTCAGCAAAAAAGAATCATTAAAATCGGTTCGTAAATGACGAAGTTATCCGCGAAGACACATAACAACATTTCCCTGTTTCTACGCAGTCTTGAAAAAAAGTATGTAAGAACTTGGTGTTTTTCCTATAAGAATATGTCAACATATCGGGGATCGGGCAAGCCGTTTGGAAGTTGTAGGGGAACATAATATAAACAGTAAGGACAGACGCACAGACAGACAGACAACAAGAATATAAATAGCATTCCGCAGAAATGCAATAAAATACGATTTACAAATAAAAAAATACATAGCGTAGCTTGGTTATCTAATTTTTGTTTAATTAAGGCCATAACACACGACTGTACGGGTAAATAAATATCTTCTCTGCGGCAATAATGCGAATTATCGTTGAATGAGCAAATATCTGTATTTGCTTATAGCGGGACCATTGTGAGCAATCGAGCCGAATGACCTATATAATTTTACCTTGCTCATGATAGAACTCTTGCTTACTCTACGTACTCTGTAGGGCGAACGAATAAATATCCCTTTAAGATTTCACTAGTCGCTATGATGAACTATACTATATAATGATACTAGTGAATATGATGAGTAATTTAGACAACGAAAATTTTCAAATTCGTAGCCACTTGGCAAATTTAAATGTTATGTTATATCCTGTTTTTGTTCACAAATGTGTTCTTTAAAGAGATAATTCTTCTCGAAGAATCGGATCAATTTAATGATGAAAAGACAAACTTTGGGGCTGTGAATCGAAGTAAACATTAACAGCAAACAACTTGCAAATTTTCTCAATAGAGAAATCTTCGAACCCTTTACGAGTTAAATTTAAATTGAAAAGAAGTGCAAAAAGCTGAAATCTATTTATAGAATTTTAGTAAGTAAATAAAATATTCATTCAGACGATGTTGGTGTTAAACCCCCGTACGTCAGAGAGCACATAAAGCTGTCTGTCCCGTTCATTATTGAAAGCATTAAATAAAACTAAACGATATCGCAGTGTGTCCAGCGATTCCACTCGCATATATCCCAATCTTGCATCGAGTATCGAGAAATCTATTCTCATCTTCATTGCGAAATGAGTACCTAATGTTTATGTTAAAAAAAATTATTTCAAGTGTAAAGTTTGAGCGATCTCGTGATTATTCAATAGGTCAGTGGTATTTTGTGGTATTTTATTATTATGTAAATAACTAGGTAAATCAGTCAGGTTATTTCTCTTTAGTGGAAAGGCACCTTAATTCAGGCTAGGCGACCAAGCGAATAGAATGTGTTGAATCAACATTTGCCGAGATTGCGGCACTTAATTAATTGCACGCCACGCTGTAGCGCCATGTGCAAACTCACCGCAACTTTTGTGTATTATTTGTCATAAATCAAACAATGTTTAGAACCTACTTGTTGTAACCCAACTAGAACAGGATTATACAATAACAGCCGACACGAACTTTTTTTGGTTACCTAAAACATGTGGATTTTTTTTTCATCCTTTGCTTTTTCCTTCAATTTGGTAGTCAGTGACGTTTTGTTTTATTTATTTATGTTTAATTTTAATTACCTAACTTTGCTTGATCTGAAATTGATAATGGCTTTGTGACAAGTTTTATATTAAAGGAAACTCGCGAGATGAATAAAAGATGAGCGAATTATTTGAAAATAAACAATTGATATTATGTTTGATACCAAACTTCAATTGGATTTCAGTTCAATTGCGAAACCGACGGTATTTGAAACCGCGTCTCTCTGACATTCCGGGCATCTGAGCGCCTTCACCGCTAGGCTACGGTATCCGATGACGTCGATGCCGAAATTGTAATTGATATTATGTTTTGCTATTCAGGTAAGGCCAGTAGAATGCCATCTAGTATGAACTTTTGACAAGTTACTGTACAATAAACACACTTTAATCTTGAATGAAGGACTGATGAATTTGGATTTTGTTCAAATAAATGTACAAAGAAATGTGCTTTGCAGTCATGTTTATTCATCTCTGCAATAACTATTTGATGTTTGTTTGAAATTTCATCTTCACGTCACGAATTAAAGATAAAAAATTTATACCGGAATTTTCAGAATCTTAACGACTATTTTGTGGATATTTGTTTGAATGAAATTTGGTACAGAGATAGATATCATAGTTCCACTTTATCGCAAGGATAAAACCGCGGCGAAAAGCTATTTTATCAATGAAATACTGAAGGATTAATTCCATTAACAGACGGACTCGCAGACGCAAAGTCAACTACGATTCTTATCGTATTTCTCTTACTACGGAACTCTAAAAAATGTAGAGATATCGAATAATAAACAAAAAGGGGAAACCAAAGACGCTAAGATGTACACGACAGATGTTATCCTTTTAACACGGTATAAGTATTGTTTGCTTACCTGCCTACCTGTAAAAATAATTATCTTTCGATTCCCTTTCATCTAGATATTCACAATTGACAGATTTTTTTATCGGATTTTAACATTATTTTTCTATTGTAGAAATTCATATCGCTAGCTCTAATTAGTATGGCTCGCATGTGATACGATAATATGATTTATTTACCTTCCACATTGTCTGTGTAACTGATGAAAATTTCTATATGTAATAAATAAATGAATTAATTAATTTTTACTTACTAATGGAGACGAATATTCCTACTAATCGATTCATATAATATAAATGACTCTCAGATCACACAGCAAATGAATTATTGTTAAAATAGCACTTGGCTACAATTTAAATTGTTGTTAACTGACAATGTAGTTTATGACAACATGACACACTTGTTAAGCACAAAACCTACAAGTTAAACTTGCTACAACCTCAGGTTTCAATAAATTCATAGAAAGTATGAAATAAACATAGATAGTACTCATCATAAAACTAGGAAGGTCGTTAGGAGTCTATTTTAAATATCAATAAACCTTTATCCACGTAATTCCGGAAAATCCACGTAGAAGAGGGAACTTTTCGGGAAGCGACCCTCTCTGATTATACCTACACTAAAGAGCAACAATGTTACATAATGATCCAAATACTTTGGGTCCCCGGCAAAACCCTTGCAAATACATCGTCGCGCTATCTCTGGATGGATGGGTATTTACCTGCATTTACTATAGCAATAACTTACTTTACAGTAGACTCTTACTCGTTTCTTACTCCCCGACTAAAACTGTGAGAACATATTTCTTTTTTCTAAACAAATCAAACGTATAGTACTTGTTAAGCTTACAGTGCCGTGGGAAACAAACATCCTTAAAGACCATGTTTTCATAGTGAATGAATATTATGGCCAACTAACTAAAAATGGCTATATGGTTATATATATATGGCTATAAATGGGTGCGAGAGGTATACTAAGTCTCTCTATAACCTGCTAAAAGACCTTGGAACGAGTGTCCAAAGCTGCTCTAGTAGGGTCCTTCCGAATTTGGCTGGGCACTAAACACAAAACAAATGCACAACATACAAATGGGTTTGTTAGAGCGTAATTACGCCGTAGCGATGGAATAATAGTGGTTAATTTTGTTCATTTGCTCGTAACGAATGGTACATGCCTGTATTATGTAAACGGGCAGAATAAAGAAAACTCGTAGATAATAGTTTACAATTTTAATACTTGAATGAAAAAACGGAGGAGGTTCTCAATTCGACTCGTATATTTTTTTTGTATGTATGACCACGCATAACTTTTTACAGAGCTGTCCAATTTTGATAATTTTTTTTTTATTAGAAAGGGCACACTTCCAATATGGTCCCATAGTCATCATGTTAGGATCTGATGATGATATCCGGGGACAATTGAAGGAGCTCTTCAAATTTATGGGCCCACTTGCAGCGATTTCGGTTTTTGTGTAAGTATCGGTAGCTTTTTGGCTATTATTGATAATATACTGTTAGAGTATAGTACGAGTAGGGTATATGTCGATAAATCACTAAAAAGTAATAAATAAATCTTTTTAACAAAAAATAGAACCGACTCAAAACGGTTATTTTTTATTTTTTAATGCGTTTTGAGTCGGTTCTATTTTTTGTTATTATTAATAAATTTTATTTACATTGTTAACGCTAATGGCAAAATTAAATGAGTCAAATCAAATATCTTCTGTCATTAAACGTAGATATTGACATTTATATTTGGCTACTTTCCTGCTATTTTACATTAATATTATATTTTAGTATTTAGATTTCTTTATTATAACGTAACGTTTATTGAACAAAGAAATACACTTTTATACGAATCACGACGAATTTTAATTGAAATTTAACGTAAAATATCCGTTAATACAAATGCCATAATTAATTTCTAACATTTATAAATAACTTTCTTTTCTAACTCATAATATAGTCATGAGTACAATTATACATTTTACTTTTAACATTTTTAGGTTTACCCATACCCAAGGGTTAAAACGTGACTCTACTATGGATTTTCAAACTAATAGCCTTTGAAATCATTCATTAAGATTAATTAATGTAAAAAAAGTTATCCATAGAAAACGAATACAAAATACGCATTCATTATACGAGGCACCAAAGAACATTAAAGACCTATTTCTGTGTAGGGCACGTTAAGTTCCGACGCAACGTGATATGCCAATTATATTGTTAGTTAAGGCTGCGTAGGTACACATATTGTGTGGGAAGACACATAAAAGTCCATTAGGCACAAGCGGCTCGCAAGGGAAAATGTCTAAGGTAAACGCTGTTTTATCATTTCTCAACTGTAAACAACTGTAAATAATAAATATAGGTCATATCCTGAAACGTTGGAGCAACCTCAAACATTGACGACCTCCGTGGCGCAGTAGTATGCGCGGTGGATTTATAAGACGGAGGCCCTGGGTTCGATTCCCGGCTGGGCAGATTGAGATTTTTCTTAATTTGCCTTGGTCTGGCTGGTGGGAGGCTTTCGCTGTGGCTAGTTACCACTTTACCGATAAAGACGTATCGCCAAGCGATTTAGCGTTCCGGTACGATGTCGTGTAGAAACCGGAAGGGCTGTTGATTTCTTCCTACTCCCAACAAGTTAGCCCGCTTCTATCTTAGATTGCATCATCACTAAACATTAGGTGTGATAGCAGTCAAGGACCAACTTGTAGTCGATAAAAAAAAACCTTAAGAAACATTACAAATATCTCAAATTATGAAATATATTATTACGCATATTTAAACAATTTGAAATTTCGAATATAAATTTCTCTTATTTTTTCTATTAGTAAAGTGTATTTACATTGTTAACGGTATGGAAAAATTAAAGGACGCAACATCAGATATTTGAAATCATTCATAAAGATCAATTAAGGTAAAAAAGTTATCAATAAAAACGGGTGAATACAAAATCTCATTCATTATACGAGGCACCAAAGAACATTAAAGACCTATTTCTGTGTAGGGCACGTTAAGTTCCGACGCAACGTGATATGCCAATTATATTGTTAGTTAAGGCTGCGTAGGTACACATATTGTGTGGGAAGACACATAAAAGTCCATTAGGCGCAAGCGGCTCGCAAGGGAAAATGTCTAAGGTAAACGCTGTTTTATCATTTCTCAACTGCAAACAACCGTAAATAATAAATATAGGTCATATCCTGAAACCTTGGCGCAACCTGAAACATTGACGACCTCCGTGGCGCAGCAGTATGCGCAGTGGATTTATAAGACGGAGGTCCTGGAAAAGTTCGAAAAATTCTATCGTGGTGGCAGACTGCAAGATTATTGTTAGGATGCAAGGTCTGGCTGGGAGGCTTTCGCCGTGGCTAGTTACCACCCTACCGATATAAAACGTACCGCCAAGCAATTTAGCGTTCCGCGGTACGATGTCGTGTAGAAAACGGAAGGGCTGTGGATTTTTTCCTACTCCCAACAAGTTAGCCCGCTTCCATCTTAGATCGCATCATCACTTAACATCAGGTGTGATAGCAGTCAAGGACCAACTTGTAGTTGATAAAAAAAAACCTTAAGAAATATTATAAATATATCAAATTATGAAATATATTATTACGCATATTTAAACAATTTGAAATTTCGAATATAAATTTCTCTTCAATCTCTCTTTGTAGTTATTTATGTAATTTCGAAAAGCTTTTTGCTATAAAGTTTTACCATATATATTTAGATAAAGTATAAAAGAACGTTTTGGAAAACTCGTATTTCTATTATTAAAGTCAAATAATTCGTTGAATTAACTCGCGTTTTAAAACCCTTATGTTCAACCGATCATAATCTACTAATACTACTACTATTATAGCTGTTTTTGGTGGTGGGTCGTACCCACTACTGCTGGAATTTATCGTCTAGCGGTTACCCATTACCCATAGCCCATTACCTCACGATCTGCAGCCACATAGGATTTCCTCTTGACTTAAAATGCAGTTTATTATTTTATGTAAATGTAAAAATGTTGCTTTATGTTCTATACCATTCAATTTTGATTTCTATTAGTATCCTTTGCGCTAGTATTTGATTTTCAAACGTCTGCAAAACTCGGAAAATATTGATTTGATCCCAGTCGTTAATGACCGTGGACCAGCTGTACATTTATTAACTGTTTCCACAGTATATAATCGATAATTGTGTCGGACGTCAATTCAATATTTTTACACTTTTTGACAGGACACGTTATAAATTACTTTCCTTTAAATCTGTTACATATCACCTAAATTGCGATTTAGATATGTACCGGCGTAATTATCTAGCTAGCAAATTGCAATGGCAATGAGCAGGTCATTTTTTGGCGCAAAACAGACGGCCTTAAGAGTAAACGCAACCTTGATGGACACGCTCGATGGTCCAGCTACTTTAAGAAGGTAGTGGAAAATGGCTGGATGAGAAAGTGGAGTGATGTGATGACGCGCCTTCGACTTGTCCATCGCTAGATGAAAATGGGATGACATTGAGAGGCATTTATATATATGTCGGAGGAAGTGGTCTTAGTGTCTAAAAACACTACCGAAAATTCGTCGCGTTATAGCGGACAACCGAAAAGATTCGGCGGCAATGTTTTATATAACGACGCATTATACGCGACCGAACCATAACAAGATCACTGCGTAGATAATACGATACGACGCCAATACAACGTTCGAGACATTGACTACGCCTGCAATGTATTTCGGCAGGGGTTTATGAATGATGATATATATGAAATTATTTATGGTATGTCACGAGTTGTTTATGGAAGTAATCAAAATCGAAAGTACAAACCTATCATTTTTAAAGTTCGTGTATTGAAGATAAAGGCTTTGTTTTGTGTAACATCTGTGAATCCACTGCTCTGATATTATAAAATACAATTGCAATTCGTGTAACACAAAATGATCGCGCTCGAAAAATTAAAAACCACTAAAGAGATGTCAAGGAGAATGCTGATATTCCGATATATATATTTTCGATATCTATAAATTTTACAATTGCTTATACAAAAAAACATGACAGACTAGGACTAGTCCGAAAAGTAAAATAACTTTGGTGATAAAACACTTTATTTATACGAGATATCGGATCCACCACTATGGAAACGAGCTTAATCCGTCTCGAATTTTACAAGGTTTCATTTTGAAACAATGTAGTTGTACCAAAGTTGTACAATTTTACAGATAAATCTACGAACTATCTAAAAGCGGTCGTCTTTCAAAAGGAACAAAAGTTGCTTCATATAATGTTCTGCGGCTTTCATAAACTCGATGGTTTGTCTTTTGTAAGGCTAATATTATTATGGTCTGTGTATTTGAGACTCTTACTCATTATGATCATTTTAAAGACAATATCAATTGTTGTACAATTTGTCATGTTCCTTTGAAGCGACACGAAACAGACTTCTCCATTTGCTTAAACTTAAATTTAGTGTTGTTTGCTATTTTAAGAAATTTATTTTTTTATTTTATTTATTTATTTTAGAAATAGAAATAAAATATGTTTATTACGTCACGAAGCTTTTTAGTTGAGACAATTTTAGATTATTGTAGCGTGTGTTTATTTTATTATAGTAAAAGTTACTATTTATCTGTGGGTACATAATTATAGAGAATACTTGTAAATCTATACCTACTAATATTATAAATGCTCAAGTAACTCTGCCTGTTTGTTAGTCGATCACGCCTAAACCAGATTTAAAGGATGAGAAACGACGTAGGCTACTTTTTTCGAACTATCACAAAACAGCACTTCTCGCGGACGGATTCACGGGCGTCCGCTAGTATTGAATAAAATCTGTTCCGACAAATATTATATTTAACCAGTAATCACATTATACAAATTTAGTACAATAAAACTCACAATTCCTAAATTTGAAAACGGCTGATTTTTTTTACTATCATTTATTTATTTACATTTTTTTTTAGATTTTCAACAATGCAACAATATAAAACAATTATAAATAACACTATTAAAAATTTATAAAAAAAACCAGTCCGCCTGGTGCGTGCCCGGGGGTCCAAGCAACCGGTGGTCAGGGCTCCAGAGTGAGGAACCTTCTCACAATACGCGCCGTTTCAAGAATTACCGCTTTCTGTATCCGACCCTTGATCCAACAGCTAAGCGAAAGCTTCTTAAGGTGTTGGTCGAAGCTTTTCGCTATAAGACAATTAACTGAAACGACTATAGGAACAATAATCGTCGACTCAACATTTCACATGGCGGTAATCTCGTGAGCAAGGCCCAAGTATTTTGATAATTTTGCCTTTTCGGCTTTCAAAAAAAATTTTTTTTTGTTTTTTTGGTTAAAACGGCTAAATTATTATTATTAGGCTGAAACAATCTCTATTAAGATTTAAGATAGTCTGGAATTATACATAGGCTACTTTTGGTCCCAATATTTGCACAGGTACAGAATCTAAACGGGCAAAACCGTAGGGCATAGCTAGTCATTAATAGTAACCAAAAAAATGTATGAACCTACTATCAATCTATAAATATAATTCTATAGCAAGCGCTTTTACATTTTGAAGAACTTATTTGAATTAGGTATTTCGATGATAATAGTAAATTCCTAAACGGAATGCGTTAATTAATAAATTGTTTAAATTTTCCTATCACATTTTAATATGAATGGATTTTGTGAAAATTTTCTAACAAAAAAGACAAAGTTAAGCTGGAATAAATTATATTCTCTAAAATGTCATTTCTGTTTCGTTGGTCGTGAAAGCACTTACTGCACTTAGCTTTAGTGAAATATTTTTAAAACTTTTGTGGTTTTCTTACGTTATAAATTATTTAACTACTTTTGTTATTTATATGGATAATAATAAAGTAAATAAAATACGCACCTACCTTCAGTTACATTGAACTAATCATTACATCTTCATCATCATCACGTGGTGCCATCCTCTAAACAAAGTTTGGCGGTCATTGTGCGAAAAGCTTTCCTATTTTCTACAACTCTCTTTAGTTGCGGGTAATTGAGTCCGGTCCACTCTCTTATGTCGTCCAACCATTTCCGCCGTTGACGACCAGGTGCTCTCTTGCCCTGTACCTTTCCATCCAAAATTAACTTTGGAAAGGAAAACTGAGCTCCTTTTTGAAGGTGTCCAAAGAAACTTAGCTTTCTCTGCATGATAGTGGACATGAGTTTCCTCTTTTCATTCATCTTTTCCAGTACCCTGTTATTAGGTGTGAAGCTGTTCCAGGAGATTTTAAGCATTTTCCTGTATATCCACATTTCAAAAGCTTGCAACCAGTTTACTGCTTCTTTTTTAAAGACCCAAGTCTCACAACCATACAAGAGAGTGGACCACACATAACATTTCATAAGACGACATCTTAATTTAAGATTTAACTTTGAGTTGCATAAAGTCTTTGACATCTTATGAAAAACATTCTTAACTTGGCCTATTCTACATTTTATATCTTGAAGGTGATCCAAGTCTGACGTAAAATGTCTACCCAGGTATTTGACACTCATGACAACATCTATGGGCTGGCCGTATAAACTCAGGCAGAAGGGGCTTACTGTGTACTTAATCATTACATACAATAATCTATCTCTGTGCCATTTACCTATATCCTAAGGTTAACAGCGTATTACTCTGGGCCACAACGAGTCAAAGCGCCCTAATCCACACATTTCGCTTGTATGTATTTTACATGGAGTATTGTAACACTATGCCGGAACGCATATGACTGCCTCGTTGGTCTAGTGGTTAGCCTATGTGGCTCCGATCACGAGGTCCTGGGTTCGATCCCTGGTTCGGGTCATGGAGTAATTCTGAGCTTTTTCATTCTTCTTTGAAATGTTCAGTAGGTACCCCGTGCCTCGGAGAGCACGTTAAGCCGTCGGTCCCAGTCACTGTCATCAACGTTTGATAGTGATCGTTAATAAATAAAACATTATTACCCTAAGCCCGCCAACCCGCATTAGAGCAGCGTGGTGGGTGTCCATATCCCCTCTCCTGTAAGGAAGGAGGCTTGGCCTTGTAGTGGGCGGTTAATAGGTTGACAATGATGATGATGATGATACCGAGGACGCAGAGGGTCGAACTACTGCGCGGCGGATTTCGGTGCATGCGACGAGATCCACCCCGTCGTCATAGTCTTCACAGTCCTAGTCACAACGTCCGTCAGTTTACTATACTTGATTCGTCAATGCGACCCGGACCGTACTAAAACGCTTAGTACGTACGCATTTTGCGTTGCAATGCGGCTTGCCCGCACCTTTAGAGACGAATATCTTATCTATGCGTGGCTGAGAGAAAAACTCCGAACAGAGCCCGAGACTTGCGACACGAGTGTAGGTTTAAAAGAGTACTCTTAATGACGCGCGTTAACACTCACCTCCTCTGTTCAAGTTATTCTCCCTGCCCAGCCAAATTCGAAAGAACCCTACTAGAGCAGCTTTGGATACTCGTTCTAATATGGTGGTCTAATATGGATGTTTATTACATTTATGTAACTATACCTACTTTTTATTATGAAAATACATGTACATAGAGCATGTTTTGTTATTACTAGGAGAAGTTTTCCGCGATGTATCTAATATGCGCAGTGCTTTCTAGGTAACTATTAAATTTTGTATCTATTCTCCAGGCAAAAGCTTTACGCTACATAGAGCGTGAGAAGTTTATTACATCACGTTTTAGGATACATCTAACGATGTTTACTTTAGTAAATGTACTAACTATGCTTAAGGGGTGTGCTAAAGAGTATATTTTTTTTTAATTATCTTATATTACTTTATATTTTAACTTTAAAAAATTATTTTAAGTTAAATATTCTAAAATAAATAATATTTCAGTTTCTGAAAAGCTGTTTTGTATTTCTATAAATAAAATACGTACTATTTAAATTTTAATTAAATAAGTTTTTTTTCGTGTTGATATTCCTCTCCAAAACGACGTAGGAATTTGATTGAGGTAAACAGTGACATTATCACTTGAAAATTGAGTTCAAATTTTGCCAAAATTTTACTGGTTTTTATCAAAATTTGTATAAGTTAAGTGACTTACAAATTACATATTGAAGAAAAATCGCACAAATAAAATAATTGCTGTATAATATAGGCAAATTATTATTTTTTTCAGGTTATTGGTATAAGTAGCAGCTTTCACACTAAATTTACAAGCTGTTACACTATATTTATTAATATTTATATGTTTAAAAAACCAAAATATACCTACCTACTAAGATAAATCTTACAACTGTTCATTTCTGAAATAGGTAGCAAGATTCGGTATAATCGTACTGTAGGCGGGCCCACGGGAGGTCATCTATTAGATGAGCCTGATGTCATGTAATTAATGTGACATTCGCCAGCCCAGGATCACGGACGCCCGCCCCATGCCGAGGGATATTGCGAAGGTTAAATAAAAACAGCTGCGAGGCTCGATATAAGAAACACTGCTCGTTTTATTGTCCTGTACAACAATATACTGTACTCGTACACACTACTCCTAACACATTTACGATTAATTGTGCGGAGAAATGGAACATTAGTCAGGTTAAAATAACGTTACTAAAATTCTTTTATATAAAAATATATATATTGTTAGGAACCTCGTCAGAAGAGAATAAAACTCAAAACACACATGAAAAACAAAAGACTGACTTTAACATCGGAACAATTTATTTACAAAGACATCAAATATGATCAAAATGGAACATTCGTACGGTAATCACATAATTTACTTAAGGAACGCTTAATTACACTATTTCACTAACGCTTATTATGCGTTTCGCAAAATTAACTGGCAGCAGAACTGCACACAATGAGAACATACCGAATAATGATCACTTCACCATTAGGACTTCTTTTATATAGCCCGTATCCGCCATTTTTGCTACAGTCTCTGTTTTATTCCTTTAAACGGGGTGCCAAAACACAGCAAATCGGCACCTGTATAGTCTATGGTCTTGCAGAGTACAATGCTGCCAACAATATATATTTCGCTTTCTGCAAAACTGCTTATATAAGCTAATAATTTATTAAACAAAGTTAATAGTAATTGAACCCAATTAAAATCTTCTAGATACGATTAAAGAGTTATATTTAAGAATATCATAATGAACACAATTTTTGTAATAGGACTCGTGGGAGGTAGTACTACAATCATACTTATTTCTGCTGCCATGGATTGCTGTGATTACTCCTGAAGATATGACTAGCGGTTAAATTACAGGCACCTAAGGTTAAGGCTAAAGACATGAGATAGTAATCAATTTTAGACTAGATCTTCGATAACTATTAGACACGATCGTAACCATGCACTAGCTAGCCTAATAATATTCTTTTCATAATTTCGTCGTTTTTAACTTTTTTATCAGCTGTAACTGTTGACACATTATTTAAAATGTTACGTAAATTTAGCACAGCAACAGATATCAAAAGTCATCATGACCCTACTGCGAAATAAAATATACAATGCACTAAATAAATTCAGTTCTGTGAGTCATATATATTTTTTTATTTTCGTATGCCAAAGTAAAATCGCGATTTATTTTTATATTACTTTAATATTTCAACTATTGCTTGCTGGTAGTATGTTGTAGTAGTAGTTTAATTACATTTTTAATTTCCACTTTGTACACTTATAAATTAATGGTTAAATGAATTTATTATAAAACAAATCAATTCGTATACACTTAAGACGAACTACTAATATAAATAAATCAATTAGTTAGTATAAATGTATACCTATACTAACTAAATGCTTTAGTCTATCAATAAATTACTCACGTCGTGCAATCAACCTCTAATTATTATTTTCGTTATTTCTAGGTATTATTGATTAATTATTTTCCTCTATCTAATTCTTACAGCCTATCTAACATAATATTTGCAAATCTTGACAACGGGAAGTTACAATTTGCAACGTTTTGCTATTTCTTGCAAAATAGGAAATGCACACTAACGTAATAGATTTGCTATTTCTTTTTTAAATTATTTTTTAAAATTATGTATTTTTTATTTTATTAGTAGTATTTGCGTTAGGAATATGGTTTCGTTTTTCTATAATCTTCTCCCACTGCTAAGGGTCACTGGTAGAGTCTTAATAAGTGTTTACTTGTCCAATTTACATTTTGTTTTAATCTTGTAAATTGTAACATTCGATTATTTTGGTACAAAATAAATAATAAAAAATCTAGATTGTAAATAAATACCTACGATTAGTATCTAGTTTAAAAGTAATCACATAAAAAGCGCTATCAACTTCTCAACTACAGCGAGTATAGTTGAACTTAAATAACTATCTAATACCTTCAAATGAGCAATTCTTGTATATATGTACTTCAATCTGAATTTCAAAAACGGTTTCAATTATTTTCATAAAATTTTGCATGCCAAGGGCTTCAAAAGTTTCAGCAATCTAGATTTCATTTTTAGAAAAAGTTTTATTTAAAAAAAAAATTAATCAAACAAGGAAATTATATAAAAAAAACGCCAAAAATCTCAAAGATTTCAAGACCGTTAGCTTTTACTCAGACTGGCGCATAGACGGAGCGTAGCGACGCATCATCATTTTACGATTTGCCAATAACAAATCGATCTCTTTTTTCCCATTCTTCAAATACAAAGTTGTGTTGTAGAAAAGTGGGATCAAGTAACGCGCGCCGTCGCGCATCGCTCTTATTTGTGGATCTACTATATTTGAATTACACAATTTTGTACCTTGATTATTTGAAAATAGAGATAAATATTTAATAATTTGTAGTTGACAAACTTGACGCGTCACTTGTCTTCCAACCGGAGTTACGCCTTAGGCTTTTTGACAAGCGCACAGTCGTAGCAATGCGACTATAAAAGGAGAATGCTAGACAATGTACAGGATTTTAACCCACTAAAAAAATATATTGTACAACAATGTATTATGCATCATTTTATTGATTTTTTTTACTTTTTAATATAAATTACATTTAAAAGCTCTAGAACTCGGAGTATTCGACACGAGCCTAACATTGGTTATCGTTCATTTCCGTATTGTTGTTCCGTATAGTTATCACACTGACAGTCATAGTCGCAGAGCTTCATTAAATACAGTTTTAAACAGGCTTAACGAGCCTTTTAGAACCCACTTTCAGATGAAAATACAATAAAAATGATTTAAAAGGCTAAAACCCAGTGCAACAATAAATATTTAAAAATGCGTAAAGAGAAAAAAAAAAACAAATATACGTGTCGAATTGAGAACCTCCTCCGTTTTTTTCGTCGATTAATTAAAAGTAAATACTTTAATTACTTGTTTTAACAGAATTTTATTCCGATGTCCAACAGTAAAAATGGCTTATTGTAAAACATTTATATGTAATAATGGGATATTTTTAGTATATTTACAATTTGTGTTCATTCTGGGTTAGGATCTGGCATTCTCTTTTACCTCTATTTTACTATCAGTAGGGTACAATGCTATGTTATACGATATGACGCTTGCTTCCATATTAGTATGAAAAAACTTAGTACCTGAAGAAAATATATTTAAATATACTATAGGTAAAACATAGTAGTCGCGACCCTTCGACTCTGCGCCAATGTGAGTTGAGCCTTATAAGAAGTGGATTAAAACTCAAAAAGTTGTCGCGCCTCCTGCCTCGCACAAGCTTTTTTGCATTAGTTAGAGAGATAAGGAAAGTATTAGTGAGTCGCAGCTGTTGTTTGGGACTTCGTCTGCGAGAAATTTGGTTTTTATCAGAAACTTTTTCCTCTACATCCGATTTTAGTAAAACGAAACCACACATATGTGCCTAAGAGTTTTTAACGAAGGTAGGTCAACTAAGCAAAACACTGCCAATAACTTACGAAAATAAAGCAAAATGAGTAAAAAACCCAACTTGCAGAGCCTTTACCGGACAGGGTAGTAAGCCACTGGACCTTCTAAAAGCGACTATCCAATAAATAACATGGTTTGGTGGATATTTTTACTGATATACGAAGGAAGGCCGAGAATAATCCAAAAATGTCGAAGTAGGTAGTCGTCTCTGACAGTGTCTGAGGTCAAAATGAAAACCCAATTTAATATTTAATTACCTTATTCACTTTATAAGCTTTCAGCTTGCATTCTTAGGGTATATAAAAATAAGAAACACTAGCCGTGTTTCTTCATTTAAAAATATCTAATCCTATTTATAGAAAATGAATTTGTGTTAAAACAAAAGATAAATTTGATCAGTCAAGCAATGATTGCTTTTTGCTTTCAATTTGACGACACAGCATCGATCATTTTACTTTGGGGAATAGAACTCGGCGCAAATGTACTTTTAGCTTTTACCGAGAAACTTGGAAGTTAATTTAAACTCAAAAGTGTTACAGGGTTCGACTTTAGATATTGTTAGCTGTATCAATAAGTCATTCCCCGTATTATGAACTAGAGTTACTAAAAGAACCTCTTTCAATGTTTATTCACAACTGATGATAAAATTATTTCGTTTAAACATTTACGTATTAATTAAAGCTAATTACGGTGATCACACCAACATTGACAATCAGACGTGGGTGCTTGTACGCAGTGATTGAAATTTAAGCATATAACACAAAATATGTTAGAATTAAAACATTTGAAAATTCTTCGACACTCGTCTATAGCTGTAATAACTTTTAAGACAGACCGAAGGGCTGGTTAATTTTTTGCGCAAAGGATTAGCCTGGCTATCCACCGCGGGAATGCAGCCAGTATATTTGCCACCATTCCACGTGGGCATGATTAGTATAGTTATTAAGATACGTTAGCTTAAGTTCCTTATTGTATTCTTTCTCAATAAAAAAAAGGCAGACTATAGTTATTTTGATATCGTACCGATATCTTTGACCTAGGTACCTATATTTTATCGGATTTTCATTCCATCCAAGAACCAAAAAAAGCGTCATAATCTGTTAGAGACCACGATGCCACAGACAGACACACAAATACCTACCCAGACAGACGTCTTACGTCTTTGTATCGGGGGTTAAAAACAAGTAACTAGAAACAAGTAATTCCTAATAATCTCAAGATAAAGAGACGGGTTCATGACACCGGCTTACACGTAAACACGGATCGAGGGTTATCTCAAGATGTACTTATAACTGCAACAGTGCACTTTACCCGTTCATTTAATTTGGTTTGCTTGAATCAATTGCACGGAAACTTTCGAACTATAGACAAGTAAGTTACTTTCGAATTTTAATTATTTGTTTAAAACTTAGTCGTTAGCTTAGATTTAACTTGCTTAGTATTTTTTACTCGTTGCTCTCCAACTTTGTCTTGTTTTCTAGGGATAAAACCATACGTTAGTTTTTCTAGATCGTAAGGCTTAACTTAACAGATTGGAAGCGAAGCGTAGCGTCTCGTTGGTTAACTACAAATTCTAATATTTATCTCTATTTGAAGGTGAAGGTTTCTAAGTTCAAAAAAAAGCGAAACGCGGCTTTTTATTCCATTTTTGTGTAGGTAATACATGCATTATTGGTGGGAAAATAGAGAGGAATTTGTTATTGGTGTAAATGATGATGCATCACTTCGATTGGCCTCTGCACCAATCTGACTCTAGCATAATTGGTAGGAGTATTTAGTATCCTAACTAATAAATCGCAGTTTTTAAAAAAAAGCATTTGTCGGTAAACTGCTTAGATGACATTGGTTGACATAGCTCGAAGATAAATTATTTGTAAAAGCCTGGAAACTTCCGATAGCTATAATTTATATAGCTTCCTATTCCTAAAAAAATGTTTCATTATAATTACAAAACTGGTAGTATTTTTCGATAAATCATTCGTAAAAGCCTAGAAATTTCAATTTTCAGCTTAAAGAGCAAAATAATATCACTATAAATACCAATACAAATATTACCTCTAAAGATCTTATGGTTTGATAGCTCCTTATATTGTCTAAATATGAAGTCTTTATATTGAACACTGAGAAAACATGGTGGATTATTTCGACTTCCAAAAAAAAAAGCAACGACCTTCGATTTTGAAAGGCTGCATAGTTAGTTGTAGTGTTTACACAGCAAATAATTTCTCGTCAGCCACGTACCAAACCAAATTCCCTATTCACAACACGACTTAGGGCAAAACTGTTCTGTCTGCTCGATAGAGCCACCGAATGCCTTCGGTTTTTGCGGATTCATCTGGGATTATCAATTCCCAAATTGAATGTAGCCAGTTTCATTTCGAGTGAAAACTTCTTTAGGCGCGCTGTGCACTTTATTTTGTGGGCATTGAATGACACTGAGCCGTCATGCTGGGCTACGTAACGCTTGTTTGAGTAAAGTGAGCTCTCTCTATACGACATCATACTGTAACTCTAAATCGCTCGGCGGTACGGTACGACCTTGTCAGTATAGTGGTAACTAGCCACGCCAAAAGCCTCCACGAGCCAGACCTGTAGGGCAATTATGTAATGACACTACAGTGTGTCATTAAAGTTGATAAGTTCATAATATGGCCTTTGGACCAATTTAGAAAACCTTTATCCCCTTCGCTTAACTCTGCGCCACAAAAGCCGTCAAAAATATATTATTGACTTTTTCTTCGAAGAAATTTTGACGACCTCCGTGGCGCAGTGGTATGCACGGTGGATTTATAAGATGGAGGTCCTGGGTTCGATTCCCGGCGGGGCAGATTGAGATTTTACTTAATTTGACTTGGTCTGGCTGGTGGGAGGCTTTCGCCGTGGCTAGTTACCACCCTACCGACAAAGACATATCGCCAAGCAATTTAGCGTTCCGGTACGATGTCGTGTAGAAACCTAAAGGGGTGTGGATTTTCGTCCCACTCCTAACAAGTTGGCCCGCTTCCATCTTAGATTGCATCATCACTTAACATCAGGTGTGATAGCAATCAAGGGCCAACTTGTAGTCGATGGTGTCATAACCCCTTACCTTGGAGAGCATGGTAAACCGTCGGTCTCAGCCATTATCATCAGCATCTGATAATGATCATTAAAGAATCAACCGTTATCACCCTAAACCTAACCCACATTTAAGCAGCATGAAGGGTCAAAGATCTATAAGAAGGCCTGCCTCAATAATGTACTCTTAATTGTTTGATAATGGTGAACATAAAACTCTTATTGTATACTTTTTAAAACTGCTTACAATTTTTTACTATAATTTCAGGATGAAAGCTGTACTACTGTTAGCAATCGTAGCATGCGCCGTAGCCCTGGTGCGCGGCGGATTCGTCTGCAACACCAACTACTGCAAAGAGAACCCTTGTAGCACGAAGCTTGCGTCGTCGAGTTGTCACCCACCGTCCACATACCGCGCGCAGCACTCTGGCAAGTGCGCGTGCTGTCCGGCTTGCGTCACTTTACTGTGTAAGTACAAGTGGCTGGAGTTAGTTAATAGTTAGTCGAACGATCGTCTTCTCACAAATCGACATAAATTAGTTTTATCAGCGTATCGCCTCCGTAAAGTTCCAAAATCATTCGTTGGACTGGGTGTACTCTTCTACAACAAGATGCCCAGTTTTAGATCTGCCATTGCATAAGCTTTAGCAATGTATTAAAACTCACTTACTGAGTCAAGGTTATTATACTGTTGATGAATTATTAAATGACAAAGATGTTGAGGCATTTGGATCGGCTTTCAACTTCACACAGGAAGTAGAATAAATAATTTTATGTAACAATACAGTTAATATTGTAAAAATTAATGAAAGAGCAACTGTTGAGTTTCTTGATCACTACAAATAGTCTAAGTTGACGTTTCGTTTTATTATGTAGGCTAATGCCTACTTGAAATAAATGATTTTGAATTTGGATCAATGGTTAGGCTTTGTAGTTTCCACGAGGTCTTGGGTTTGAGCTCTAGGTGGGGCTAATAGTACCTAGTAGTATTAGTGAAATATTGAGCTTTTCTTTCTTCTAAGATATTTTTAGTAAACATACTCAAACATGTTGGGAATTTCAAAAGCTCCGCGCTGAAAGCACTCGCGTCTCGCCTGAAACAACCTGGTTCAAGAGACATTAATATTATAATGAACTAAACTTTAACAATTTTCTCCACCACCACCGTGGATTTATGCAAAATATAATTTTCTAATATTTAACTTGAAATTGCTGCGTTTATTATAAAGTATTTAAGAAAGTATGCACATTTCAGTTTATAAACAATTTAAAAAATATTATTACTTGCTGTCCGGCTTGCGTCACTTTACTATGTAAGTACAGGCAAACAGTTTGCTTCACGCCGCGTTGCATGAAAAAGCGAGCTCATGACTACGGACATGTCAGGCATACTCCGACAACAGTGACGTGAATTTCAGCTGTTTATAATTCAATAAAAAATGTGTGCGTGTACTAGCGTACACTGGTAAGAAGTGAAACTTTTTCATGACGTTATTTTTCAAAAAATAATTTACTATATGCAACTTTACAGAAATTGGTTAAGTAAAGTTAAATTAGATAAAGTTTAATAAAAGGCTTTTATTATCATAAACAGAAATACAAATTCTACAATTATTTCATTTTAGCTTATTACTACAAAGATTATTATTGAATTTCATTAATTGTAATAGAATTATTACTATCATTGATGTCGTAATTACTTACTTTTTTTTAGAAATTCACTGGAATTAGAATTAAAATAAACCCTTTGATTTTGCTGATCACTTCTATATAGCATATATATATATATATATATATATTTATCACGTCACTTCCATAAGTCAAAGATGGCGCGTAACGGAAAAATGTGACGCGTAACGAAAAAATGTTACACTAAATTTTTTTCCAACTCCGATAAAGAAGTTTCACTTCAATAAGTACAGGCAGGCTGGAGTTAGTCCAATGGTTAGTTAGGCTTTATAGCTTTCACGAGGTCCAGGGTTCGAGTTCTAAGTAGAACTATGAAATATTAAGCTTTTCTTTCTTCCAGTATATTCTTAGTAAAAATGCCAACCCAATGTTAGGAATTTTAAACGCTACGCGCTGAAAGCACTATCCTGAAACAACCTGGTTCAAGAGACATTAATATTATAATGAACTAAACTTTAACAATTTTCTCCACCACCACCGTGGATTTATGCAAAATATAATTTTCTAATATTTAACTTGAAATTGCTGCGTTTATTATAAAGTATTTAAGAAAATATGCACATTTCAGTTTATGAACAATTTACAAATTATTATCAAAAAAAATATAATTCAGCGTGTCCAGTGTACTGCCTCGTAGATTTAATGTTCATCTTTACTGTCTTTCGGTAACGGGATCCTGGGTTCGCGTCCTGGGTCGGCTTATTAAAAACTGCTTATTTACTTGTTATTTGTTTTAAGCTATTGTATAGCTTTTATCGCGGGCCTTGAGCGTGGAGACCGAATACAGAAATTCCGTAACGAAAAAATCTAACACCCCCTGAGTGTCAAAAACATAATATCAAAAGCACAATTTCGGCAACGACTTCATCGGGGAACGTGGCCTAGCGGTAAGGCGCTCTAAGTGCCCGGATTGCCAGAGAGACACGGGTTCGATTCCCGTCGGTTTCGCAATTTTTTTTTCAAGCATGATATTTCAAAATCTTTTTTTTTTAAATTAATGAATTTTTGCAATATCACGCTTGAAAAAAAATTGCGTAACCGACGGGATTCGAACCCGCGTCTCTCTGGCAATCCGAGCACTTAGAGCGCCTCACCGTTAGGCCACGGTCCCGATGACGTCGGTAGGTAAACATAAGTTGATAAAAAATGCTATGCAATAGCTTTACCGCGGCAGTCTCCGAGTGCCACACGCCTTTTTTTTACATAACAAGTATTATCACTATGGTCTATGAGCCCACCAACTCGCATAGGAGTAGAGTAGTGGGTCTAAACTTCATATTCCCTCTACTATAAAGAGATAAGGCTGTAGTAGGCCTTAAACGATGGTAATGATGAAAATTTTAATAATAAAATTCTTTTCTTGTTTCAGCCGAAGGAGCAGCGTGTAAGAAATACAGCAAAGAAATCGGAGAGACCCCATCGGCGATTTGCAAAGAACCCCTCATATGCCTTACTGGGGTGTGCACTAAAGTCACTCCCAGAGGTTAAACCCCTTTTAATATTAAAATATTCCTTACCAGCTTGCTTTACGACGTTATATAATGTACCTACTCGACCTCAACAGCAAACACTCAGCTCTTAATACTAACTAATACACTTTCCGCCTTACAAATAAAACCACTTTGGTTTATTAGAATCTACGCCTCTGAACTATTTTGAACGGTATTTAATTTACTTTTCACAATAAAAAATGCTGATATTATAAAATGATTTACATGATGCTGGTATATATAAGTCAAATTATATGTTTCATTTCTGCGTTTATTTTGTATACAAAATGGTACATATTAAACAGTGGGTACTAAAACCAATTTTCGGATATGAATCAAGCACTTATGAATGTTTACTGAAATTAATGTTCCGATCAGAACTTATTGTTTCAATGTAACAAACTAAATACCTGCGTATTCCAATTATCTTCAACCATTGTACTGTATCGTACCTATACTTTTTGCTTAGTTACTAAAATATGATACTTTAAATAAAATTTAATTTAAATCTTATCAATTTTGTTTTTCTACCCGTTTTTTTAATTACTTTTGCCGTCAAAATCGGTTTTTAATCTCATTGAATTAAGTTTAAGCATCTTTGCCGCAAAAGTTATGTAATCTGCAAATGAATATAAAAGGCACCTAAATGTTTTTCTAAAAGAAATATAATTACAATCCTGCTGGTTTTTCTTGTTTTTTAATTAAGGTTTTCGGCATTCAGATTGAAAGAAATTTCTACATAATTCTACCAATAAAATGTCGTCGTTTTGTACTTTATTCATATTTATTTATTTATTTATTTATTTATTTATTTATTCATAGTGCCCGGGGAAACATTGCAGTTTCCCAATTTGTTTTTCTGGTTACTAAACTGTCAATGTCACTACTAAAAGTTCGGGTCTTGGGCCTGGATTTTAATATGTTCCAATAGCAGACCATTTTAAAGAAAGCTGTTCACACTAATCGGATTCGGATTTTGTGTCGACGCTGACAAGAATTCATATAGAAAGCGCTGCAACTAGATCATCCCGTTAAAATCTGGATCCGACAAGTGGCAACAAGCTCTAATTATATCTTTCTCTGCAGTCGTTCCATCATGAATGAAGATCGTGGTCCTGGTACTATCCAAGTCTTGAACGGGACCATGTCTTACATGAGCTCTTGTTGGTGACCATCTTTGCTGGTATAGAACGCATGATGACTCGCTCAGCTCTGGTCAGCCCATCGTGTTAGGGAACGGTCAAAGTGGATATACTGAGAAACAAAAATTATTAATCTAATATATACTCATACCTATTATTACATACAGTATTATTATTATTAGTTTTCACAATATTTAAATTATGTTTTTAGACTTTTCAGACCAAAAAACATGACGTCATGCGTCGTTACCTCGCTTTGAGGCGTTCCATGTAAGGCTTGAAGTTTATTAAATATATTAATTTTAAATTAAAAACTAATATATTTATTATAAATTTAAAATATAAATTTGTAAAATCAAAATCAATTGTGTTATTAATTTAAATTAATATTGATAAAAATATACTTAAATTAAAAATTTTAATAAACAATTAAATGCTACCATTCCATCAGTATTTTCAAGATATTGGCCCTTGACTGCAATTCCCTTCAAACCGCTATCACATCTGATGTTAAGTGATTATGCAATCTAAGATGGAAGCGGACTAACTTGTTGGGAGTAGGATGGAAATCCACACCCCTTGTTGCGTTTCTACACGACATCGTACCGGAACGCTAAATCGCTTGGCGGTACATCTTTGTCGGTAGGGTGGTAACTAGCCACGGCGAAAAGCCTCCCACCAACCAGACCAAGACAAATTTAAAAAAATCTACATCTGCCCCGCTGGGAATCGAACCCGGGACCTCCGCCTTATAAATCCATTGCGCATACCACTGCGCCACGGAGGCCGTTATTATAACGACAGTAGGTAATAGAACTTTTCAGGTTATAAACCGCCTACTAAACTGTCAATCTATTCAGGCTGTACCTAATGGCTAGAATACTGTCCATGCTACGTCCGTAAATGTGTATATTAATTGTTTGCTGTTTCGTCGTAACATTTTAACGTCCCAACCGATTTTCACTAATGACTGTCAGCCATTAAGTTTAAAGGGATCATTGGCCTTAATATAAGCTGTGCTTCAATTACATAGATGGGTTTGTGACTTTGTATTTATATGTCAGTTCATTCCGACAGTTGTTTTTTTAAGCTATTTTATAGCTTTTATCGCGGGCCTTGTGCGTGGAGACCGAATACAGAAATTCCGTAACGAAAAAACCTACCACCCCCTGAGTATCAATAACATAATATCAAAAGCACAATTTCGGCAACGACGTCATCGGGGAACGTGGCTTAGCGGCAAGGCGCTCTAAGTGCCCGGATTGCTATAGAGACAAAATGTCATTCAAATTTTTTTTTATCAAGAAAAAGATCCTTTTTTTTTAATGACAATTTTGAAATATCACGCTTGAAAAAAACAATTTCGGAACCGACAGGATTCGAACCCGTGTCTCTCTGGCAATCCGGGCACTTAGAGCGCCTTACCGCTAGGCCACGGTCCCGATGACGTCGGTAGGTAAACATAAGTTGATAAAAAATGCTATGCAATAGCTTTACCGCGGCAGTCTCCGAGTGCCTCACGTCTTTTTTAATTCACCCAAAATAATTGAAATGATTAACGATCTCATTTGGTATTAAGTTACAATGCAATCAATTCAAGAGAAAGATTCATATTTATAGGTCTAACTAGCTGTATCCGGCAAACGTTGTTTTGCCATGTATATTATTTCTAGAAAACATTTTTTTTACATAGGGGTTGATCGTGTAGGGGTGAAAATTTAGGATTGTATGTATTTTTAATGCCACATTATAAAAAAATTGTCCAAAAAAATGGATGGAAAACCCTTATCACTTAGGGGTATGAAAAATGGATAGTAGCCGATTCTCAGACCTACTGAATATGCATATAAAAATTTCATAAAAATCGGTCAAGCCGTTTCGGAGGAGTATGGTAACTAACACTGTGATCCGAGAATTTTATATATAAGACTAGCTGATCCGGCAAACGTTGTTTTGCATTAAAAATTAAAAAAAAATTAGATGAAAATTAGATAGTAGCCGATTCTCAGACCTGAATACGCATACAAAATTTGGTAAAAATCGGTAAAGCCGTTTCTAAACTAACATTGTGACAGGGAAATTTTATATATTAGATAAACAATTTAGTAGTTCAAAATTTCCACGCGAACACAGTCACGGGCATTCACTAGTCAAAACAAGAGCAAAGATTTTATGGTCTATATTTTACAGTCTATATTTTACAGTATAAAATCCTTCCAAACACAATTTCGTGGTCTCACAGGTGAAGCGTCATACATTTAGCGGTGCTACGAAACCAAGCAATGATACGATATATGGTAGGTAGGTACAGCACAGTCTCTCGTACATAATAAATGGGTAGACGTTCGCTGTTTTAAATGCTAAAGTTCACGCACTGTTTGTTCACATTTCTTTTACTACTTAACGTATCTATCAATATTTTATGAATAGCTGTGAGTGTATTCATCTATAGGTAAATAAAACCTTTAGAGTGCCGGTTCTTAGCATTCTGCAGACTACAGCAGTAGGCGACGTTCGGCATCCCTACCATCCACTTATGTTATATTTTAAGCTATTGCATAGCATTTTTTATCAACTTATGTTTACCTACCGACGTCATCGGGACCGTGGCCTAGCGGTAAGTCGCTGGGTGTTATCTATATATAATAAGTATTTATGCATAATATATTTTAAAATATTTATTAGTTATCATAGCACCCATAACACAAGCTACTTATGAGTACGCGGACTTTGGGGCCAGAGAGCGGTGTTGGAATTTCCGTAATATTTATTTATTTATTTTTACACAATAATGTATAATGTTGTTGTTACGTATAAATGTTAAATTAAAACAAATATATGATTCCCTTTTCCTCATGAACGCGTCATATCAAAAACTTTTATCTACCGGTTTGTACGGACCCTTTGGTGTGCGGACCTCTCGGTGTAGAGTCCGACTCTTGGCCTATTTTTTTATATAATAAAGTGAGAGCACAATCGCATTTGTGTGTGTAAACTAAAGGAACGTCAGCACATCATAAACCTATCACTGAATACAGTTTAAATATATATATATATATATATATATATATATATATATATATATATATAATATTTAGTATAAAATCAAGTCTATCGCCGCGTATATCAATTGTGTTAAAATCAAAATAACTAGACGGATTTTCACATGGTTTTCACTAAAAGATAGAGTGATTATTTAGAGAGGTTTTAGTATATAAATTGTTAAGGTTTCTTTGTAATTTAGCTCAAACATGACGGTAATGGTGGGAATGGTCGCGCACCTTGGAGCTTTAATTGAAATTACTGCGTAATCCCTTTGAGATGTAACAAATCAATGTCAGAACTGTTCTTCTTTATTAGGTGAACAAAAAGTCCACGATGGCATTTATCTACCATTTAAGTATATCGGTATGTTATACATTTATTATCGGTATATTATATTGTATACACTATAATGACACGCGGGCGAAATCGCGCGCATCTGCTAGTTCTTATATAATGATTATACAGCGGAAAACATTTGACAACGAAACCTGTTTACTGAAAAACTATCACTTAGAAAAAACTTACACTAGCGCAGAGGCGAATCGAAGCGACGCGTCATCAATTTTTCCTAATGGCAAATTCATTTTCCGCATATTTTCCCATCACTAAAGTACAAAGTTGTAATATACAAAAATTGAATCAAGCGTTATGAAGTCACAATAATTAGATAACAGAAATGACTATTGTAACATAATTTGTAATTGATTGACGAACTTGACGCTTCGCTTCGCTTAGTCTGAATTAAGATTTTATCCTTCAGAATATGTCTTCCATAAATAAATTTACCATACTTTTTAAAAAATATGTTGTTGAAAAAAACATCCCTTATTTAAATGCTGTATTTTTAATACATGAAATTATGCTCCAACTTTTTCATAAATGAAAACAGCTTCACAAAAATTCATTGTAATAAGGTTTGCTTTCTAATTTCAGTGTAAGAAGGGACCAAATCTAAACAAAAATGTGCTCGGAAGCTGATCCTACGTTCCGTGATAGCGCTTCCGTTTGTGGGAGAATAATTAACGCGACCCTTCCTTTTCTTTTATAATGAAGTGTTTTTATATTAAAATTATAAAAGTTCTTGAATCTCGTAGGTTCTGGGAACTTCCACGAACCGAAAATATTCATCTACGTTGTTATTCGTCCACCGCTCGCGTTTTATGCAAATATTTTTCCGAGGGCGGAGCATCCAAAATATAAATAACTAGCAATTCTCCACAGGTTCACACGTGGAGTTCCAACACAGTTTTTAAACCAACGTATAATGTATCTTTTTTTTGTTAATGACTACAAGTTGGCCCTTGACTGCTATCACACCTGATGTTAAGTGATGATGCAATCTAAGATGAAAGTGAGCTAACTTGTTAGGAGTAGCATGAAAATCCACACCCCTATCTGATTTCTACACGACATCGTACCGGAACGCTAAATCGCTTGGCAGTACTTCTTTGTCGGTAGGGTGGTAACTAGCCTCCCACCAGCCAGACCAAGACAAATTAAGAAAAATCTCAATCTGCCCCACCGGGAATCGAACCCAGGACCTCCGTCTTATAAATCCATCATGCATAGCACTGTGCCATGGAGATCGTCAAAATTCCATCGTCGTCTTTATTCCTAATCTCAGCTAAATCGGATCATTAGTTGCAACGTTAAGGAGTAAGTCTATGAAAACTAAGACATACAACCATGGATTACAGGGGGGGTGGAGAGTTAGGTTACCCCCCCCCCCCAGCACAGCTACACCGTTAGTATTAAATTCGTAAACTATTCACTGGATATTAGACTAAATATATAACGCAACTATGAGATTTACATCAAGAATTCTTTGTTTTGTGGTAAGGCCTACCTAATTTAACATTTTTTGGTGAGCTATATTTGCGGATGCTTGTGTGGGTTATTTGTACTCGTCAATGATGGGCAGAGTCATGAGCAGCACCAATGCTCTTCCTAGCACATTTGTGTATAAAGTGGACTGCTCTATCAGGAGGACTTGGCAAGATGTGGACACTGAGGTGAGGGCAGTTTCAGGCCATAAGTTTTTAGTTCATTTAAGGTTGTTTTGTTTAGTTATGTCTTAAAGGTGCATTTTAAATTTACTAAAATTAGGCTGTGTTACAATATTTTCGTTTTATTTGAACTACTAACATTAAATATTTAAATTTTTTATTGTATATTTTTTCTTTGGAGATCGACTACAAATTGGTAAGAAAAAACCTAACAGTAGAAAACCCAGTATCAAAAATATAATATCAAAAGCACAATTTGTCAAGAGTCATGGAACAGCGGTAAGGCGCTAAGTCTTGCCAGGGAGACATGGGTTCGAATCCCATCGCTTTCGGTTTTTTCAAGCGTTTAAAACATCATTTTCTTTTAACTTAATGACTTTTGGCAATATACGTCTTAAAAAAAAAGTGGGAATCGACGGGGTTCGAAACCCGCGTCTCTCAGCCAACCAAGGCACTTAGAAAACCTTACCGCTAGGACACGGTCCCGATGACGTCGGGGTAAACATAGTTGATAAAAAATCCACTGTGCATACCACTGCGCCACGGAGGTCGTCAATCAAATTATTGCTAAGGAAGAGTCATTTTCATGGTAATTTATATATGAGGTTCCAGCCTCGAGGTAGGTTACAATTACGCTCAATTCTCCGAGGACCCTAGCCACCCTAGGTCGTGCTTGACATTTTTTTTAAGTGTGGAAGCTCTGAATCTTCATCATCATCAGCAGCCGATAGACGTCCGCTGCTGGACACGGGACTTTTTAAGTTCTGGTTTTTAAGGACCAATGGTTCCCTGCAACACGTTTGATGTTGTCTGTCCACCTAGAGGAAGGTCGACTAACAGTGCATTCCGGTGCGGCATCGCCTTTCAGCACCATGGGCTCTTAAGCTCTGCCCCGTCGTGTCCCGCCCATTGCCACTTCAGTTCGCTCTCTGCT
Organism: Mycalesis mineus; assembly: GCA_034621355.1. Lineage (NCBI taxonomy): Eukaryota > Metazoa > Arthropoda > Insecta > Lepidoptera > Nymphalidae > Mycalesis > Mycalesis mineus. The sequence goes on from CM067885.1 coordinate 8,775,447, forward strand.
TTGAGTGTTTGGTATATGGAATACCAAGTTGTATGTAGTGCGGTCTACGGTTTAACATCGTTCAATAAAGAGTAGAGTCATTCATTGATTTATTCATCCTTTTCTAAGTCTAACATAGAGCTTCTGTGACAAGGTGCAGGCACTTATTCTGCTGGATTTGGAGCCACCTTTTGTGGTTCGCGGAACACATGACGAAACAGTCCTGACACATTTAACGTAAGCTACATAGGTTTTGACGACGATTGTCAAAACTACTAAACGTTGGTATCTCACGTATATCTTTATTAAAGCAAAAATCGCTGTGGAATGCATAGCAACAAATAAATTAAAAATGAGGGTACAAAATGAATGTCATTGCTTGCCTAATTTCTAAATTACATATTATTCTTTAATAAGATACCTATGCTCTATGTATTACCTCTGTCCTTATCTCTCGTAAACAAAAATATTGTCAGTTTGTCTTTTGTTTTTTTTCGTTTCGATGACTCAACTATACGTAATATCGCTGTAGCATAACTATTCGAATGAGAAATGTGTTATTTATAATATACTAGTACATATAAATATAATAATTAATCTAGAATCTAATTACTATAAGGGCTACATTTAATATTTAAAGTCAAATATTAATTACTGTAAATATCAGTAAACTTGAAAATGCAATAAAAACTAAAATTCTGTGTATTTGTTTGCATATTTAATTGAGGTAAAAATAATTACACAAATAGGAAAAGAAGTAATATAAACCGAATCGTGTAAAAAAGGTAACATTCGACGTTTACTTGAAAAACGTGATAATACATTCAAATTAGGTAGGTATTAATTATTTTGCTCAAAAAATATCAAGCATAAAGTAATGCTGAAGGTGTAAAAATATATATTAAATTACTGCTAATAAAAAACGTGGGCATGTGGTTCAAACAGCTGATGGATGTTAGCGGCCCGAGGTGCTAGAATGGCGACCCCGCACCGGAAAGCGCAGTGTTGGTCGACCCCCCACCAGGTGGACTGATGACATCAAACGGGTCGCAGGGAGCCGCTGGCCACAAACGGAGAGAATGTCCTTTGGAAGTAGAAAGGCCAATGGCCTATGTACCTTTGTGAGGGGAGCAACTGATTAAATAGAAACAATACCTACAACATCAAGACCGTGTTCACTCCTCTACAGAACTTACAGAAGATAGCTCATTTGGTGCGTTCTCCAAAGAATCGTCTACCAGGTGGACTGATGACATCAAACGGGTCGCAGGGAGCCATTTGGTCAAACAAAGAGGCCCATAGCGAACCGGGTAACAGAACATATGAGAGTAATTAAACATAATGATCCACAAAAGTCAACGGAGAGAATATCCTTTGGAAGTCCACAGACCACGAGTGATTTCCACGGATCACCACTTGCCACTTGATGCCTTGAGTTGTGCGTAAGGGCATTGAAATTCGAAATTTCAATCGGGAGGATGGATATAGACTGTCTAGAGAGAGGAACCCGGTTGTGAAACTTTGCAAACCAAAAGAACGCCGCATAAAACAGCACAGCAAAAGCGACGTTGTATGGTTTGCCGGAGCAATCAAAATGAAAAGCGTAAAATTTTTGTAAAAGGACTAGGAAGAGGGTAGGTTGATTATGCCCATGACGTTTTCAGCTTCGCACCTCGCCGAAGAGTCCCGTCGTGACCAGACCACCGTCCTTATAAATCACGAGTGTGATAAAAAATATACTGTTGTACCGTGGGATATGCTCTGAAATATAGTATTATAAAAGAAGAACCCTTTACAGTGACGGTCTCCTATCTGGGTACTTACTGCCATTGCAGTACATACTGGCTTACCATTAAGGCCATTGCAGTACATATTGGTCAAACAAGTAATTAAAAATAATGAACCACAGAAGTCAACATTTGTTCTACATATCCTACAACCGGGAAAAAACCATTAAATAAAAATCCACAGACCACGAGTGATTTCCACGGATCACCACTTGCCCCTTGATGCCTTGAGTTGTGCGTAAGGGCATTGAAATTCGAAATGTCAATCGGAAGGATGGATATAGACTGGCTGGAGAATGGAACCCGGTTGAAAACTTTGCAAACCAAAAGAACGCCGCATAAAACAGCACAGCAAAAGCGACGTTGTAAGTATGGTTTGCCGGAGCAATCAAAATGAAAAGCGTAAAATTTTTGTAAAAGGACTAGGAAGAGGGTATATTGATTATGCCTATAACGTTTTCAGCTTCGCACCTCGCCGAAATCTTCAGTCCCGTCGTGACCACAGACCACCGTCCTTATAAATCAATCGAAATATCGACAAAATAATAAACCGTCGTTTACCTGTTGAAATATAGTATTATAAAAGAAGAACCCTTTACAGTGACGGTCTATCTGGGTACTTACTGCCATTGCAGTACTTAGCCTTCTGCATACAGATTTGCCTCGAAGTTCTACGAAGCTATAGATGCAGAAAACTAAATGCTAACTAATTTAATGTCAAATGCACTATAACAAAAAATATGTAAACCAGTGTTGCCATAATCGAAATGACAGACTATTTTGGCATAATCAGTAAATATCATTTTGTTTATCACGCCAAAGTTCGTAATCTACGGCCCGATAGTCATTCATCGATTCACGCGCAGTGGAAAACTTAGTGATAAACAATATATCCTACTCGCTTGTTGTATACATCGAGCTGCAGAGCTCACCAGTGCATACATGCAATAAGTTATACAATTAAATATCATACGTAATAATTTAACTACGTATGATAATCAAATTCAGCTCCTGTCAACATTCGATCTTACGACTACCCGCAATATAAATACGAACAAAGTTTCATGACACCATCATTGCACCAGATATTGTGTCAAATATATTGTTTTGTGACGATTTTAAAAACATTATGTTCATTTTAATTTGATAGTGCAACAGTGTTGTGTAGTTCTGCAAGTTATCTAAAGTGAAAGGTTAGTATGATAACAGAAATTGTTATCCAGATTAAAAAATATATTGAAAGAAGTTTTCTGCATGTATTAATTATGCTGTTATAGTTTTATATAAAATGCAGTATTATATTCCTGTAAAATAATACCAAGTTGAGTACTACAAATGGTACGTATTTCTATTGATTGACAATTACATTCAAATTATATTAATTGAAGCGATATTTCGGCTCAGTTGACAGGCGGAGTTAAATCAATAAACCACGAACAATACTGTTTAAAATAATTGTAATAGTTTTGACCTTTCATGAAGGGATGTTAATTACCCGAAATTCAATCAAAAGATTATGTCGCTTGATTTATATTTCAATAATTAAGCTTTACTCGGAAATAATGGCATTTGGAATCGTGAAAGTTACTCGTTTCGATATACCTATTATAACATAACTATGAAAATTTAATACACACGATATTACTACAAAGGTATTTACGTATGTCCTTTGTAGTCAGTACCTAATTTATCTTTAAATAAATTCCTATCGGAAAAAAAATAATTAACAACATTTAAACTTTGTGTTATGGTTAAATCATATTTATATGCTATTATTATGTTAGATTTTCTTAATATGGTAACATCAACTTGTAGTTCTAGAGATTAGCCTGAACAAACAAACAGCCAAATAGTCAAACATTTTAAAAACTGTTTTTTAATTTCAGTTTGTCCAAAATTGTTAATTCGAAATTACAAACAGACACATCAATTTATTGATTTGAATAAATACTACGTATTTAAGTAAAAAAACGACTAGACCGATTTGTATGATCTTTCATTTGGTGGATTTAACTCCGCTCTGAATAACAGAATAAAAAGTAGGTATCTAATAAAATATTGCAAGTGATCTTTATGAGAACTTTCGTTCTATACGGTACCTAACAGATCGTCTGTCAGATCTACAAGTTTAGAATAATAACTACGTGAATAAACTACCGCTATATTTATATTTCTGTTGTTTTAACTAAATAACGATGGTTGTATATAGTACATGTAATTCATACAACCTTATATAATTGAATGGAAAATAAATGCTAATTGATCTAATTTAGCATTTGGGTACTTACATCGTAAACAGACTAGAGGTCGTAGGGCAATCGCTAAATGCATGAATACTGATAGGAGATAGCACATCTATAGAAACTGGGTTATAATAATTAGCTAAGGCCATTGTTAAGCAGATATTATTTTAAATGCGCAAAACAAAACTGACTTATTTTTCTTAGCTTCTGGTTAGTTTTGTTAATATTACAGTGCCTTTTTTAAATAAAAATAAAAATCCATTCTAATAAAGTGCGAGTTAGTAGCCGATAGCAGACGACGTGTCTCAGCGACACTGTTGGTTTGTATGAACTTCTATGCAAAACCTTGTTAACCACATACATACATACATACATAAACATCACGCCTTGTTCCCACAGGGGTAGGCAGAGACCACATCCCTCCATTTGCCACGGTCCTTGCATACTTCCTTAGCTTCTTCCACTCTCATTAATCCTTTCATACAAGTTCGTCGATTTAGGGTACTCTTGACCTGGCCATTATTTAAAATGTCCTGAATTTGGTCCAGGAACATTCGCCTAGGCGTCCCCTTCCAACATTTCCATTCACCCTCGCCTTGTAAATCTCTTTTGTTAACTTCTTTCATCCATTCTCTCTACATGTCCAAACCATCTAAGCATCCCTTTCTCAATTTTAGTCACTACATCCTCTTTTACACCACACTTTTCTCTTATCACACTATTTTTAACTCTGTCACACAATTTTAAGCCGCACATACTCCTCAATGCTCTCATCTCTACTGCATTTATTTTACTTTTGTGCTTCTTCTGCCAACCCAACTTTCACTACCATACACAAGTCTTGCCAGCCTTGCCTTTTAGGACACTTTCTGGCTGTTCATAAATGCATACAGAGCACCATTCACCATTGAATGGTTAACCACACACACCCCACCAGTTGTTTCTGTCTATGTAAATACATAATCTATGTAAGTCACTTGTGTCGTTGCGACATATGGCCTGCTGCTGTCGCCTGCGATTAACTACGAACGATTGTAATATGAAATGTAAATCCTGAAAATTCATGTCCTTTATTTTATAACGCCAATCATTTACAATATAAAAATATATATATTTTATTTTCAGAAAAATATGAGTCTTCGACGAGGAAGAAGTGAGACCAGCTCTCAAAATGGCGTCGTCGCTCAGGAGGAGAAACAAAAATATGTCGAATTTGCCTACCGAGAGTCGCCGTTAACGGTTCTCTTAGAACACTCGCTGCACATCAGAGCTATTTACCACATATTCGTTGTCATCCTCTTGGTGCTGCTGTGTGACACCGTCATATACGACCTTATAGAACGAGGAAAGCAAGTAAAATATTATAGTTATCATAAAACTTAAGTGCCATCTAAATCAAAATATTAAAAATCCTGAACATTTTGTAACTTACAAAAATAATGAAAGGAAATGGCCCACCGCTCATGCATTGTTTGTCCCCGGAAAAATTAAATGGTTATGCGAAAACTTTTACTTTTGGGTTGGTAATACTATCTAATTTAATAATAAATAGTATATTTTGCCCTAGATAGAGGGGTTATTGCATAATTCGTACCATAAACTCTTACTAAAATACCTGCCTAAAAGATTATTTTAGTAAAAAATATTGTTATAAGTAATTTAACGAACACAAAGTGAAATAATCTTAACTATTGAAAACAAAATGTTATGAAGTAAAGTCTTTTCTTTATACATTTTGTATGCAACTACGACTCAATAGGAATTAAAAATAATACCTTTTTTAGATTTATTTTAAAACCCCGCTAGTTCTAATATTTCTATTTTTATATTTAAAAATTATAAGTATAAAGCTATTTTATTTCGTTATTTTGTTAGGTCTCGAGGTGTTTTTAATTTAAAACCACCCGGGGGCAGTTTTGGGACATCTCCTTTCTAAATTTCTACTTAAGGACGCTCGTGGTTTCACCCGCGTAGTTCCCGCGGGATAAAGCTATTTAAGCTGTATATAAGCTGTTTTATTGTAGTTTAATCAAAATCCATTCAGTAGTTTTTACGCGAAAGAGTAACTAAAATCCATCCATACTTACACACTTACATGTTACACTAATATTACTAAGTAGGGATGGGTGCGAGATCGTAGCCGACTGCAGATTATGTGTCGCAGAGACACTACAGGCTTGAATGTAATTTTTTCTTTGAAAATAACCCATCGTGGTGAACGATGTCGTTCCCATACATACGTGTACAAACCAGTAGGTAGTGTCGCTGCGACACTTCGTCTAACTGCTATCGTCTATACTAAAGCCAAACTCGATTGAGAATGCTTGAGAACAAACAAATTAAAAATGAAGGTAGAAATCACTAGTCATTTTACACCTATTTTTTTTAACTAACTAGTTAATGACATATTCATGACAATAAATTAGATTAGTAAGCTTAAAACTATTTAATATATACAATATCTTTTAAATAAGATTTTATAAAAAACAAAACATAATTTAAAAATATATTAGTCATAAAATGTGTTGCATTTTCTACCTTCATTTAAATTTGTTTGTTGACAAGCATTCTCAATCGAGTTTGGTTTTAGTATAGTGTTAAGTACGATCGCGCACTTTGAGTATCCATGAGCTTCGCGATTGATATATTCTTTAAAAAACAATGAGTAACCTTCATCAAAATTGATAAAACCATCGATTTCAAAATAAAATATATGAAAAGGAATGTAATATATAACATTCAAGTCACGCATTGTTTTCATACTTAATTTTTAAAAAGCCACTTATCGCCCTGTCCGCATCCCTCTGTATGCTAATGTAAAACGATCGATAAGGGTCAGGAAGCTTTGGGGAACTACGAAGACACATTATGTCATAGATTTTATATTATATTTTAATTTATGGATTTATATAGAGGTAGAGATAGCTCGCAATTTCTCGGATGTATTAGTAACATAAAGTTTTTTCAAAATCCATTCAATAGTTTTTGCGTAAAAGATCAACAACCAATCAAACATCCATCCATTCATAATTGCAAACTTTCGCGTTTATAATACCTACAAAGTTTCATAAAAAATCACAGAAACTAGTCGCAGCTGTCGTCTACAGTCGGCTACGTTCTCGAACCCTAATAGCCAGTTCACACGTCTCCATTTTTAACCGACGAAAAAAAAGGAAGTTGTCAATTCGACACGTATATTTTTGCATAACTTTTTACTGAATTGTACGATTTTGATAATCATTTTTTACTAGAAAGGGCATACTTATAGTATAGTACGAGTAGGGTACGTGGCGATAAATCACTAAATAGTAAAAAATAACTGTGTCATTTAGTTGCTTTAATTTACTTAAGCATATCTAGTAGTCGGTGCCAGCCAAGGTCTCTACTTTAAGGACATTACCTAGAACCCACAAACTGCTTTACTACGTTAAATAAATATTCCCTAAACTTGCTGGCACCGACTTTATAGATATGCTTAAGTAAATTGAAGCAACTAAATGACACAGTTATTTTTTACTTTTTAGTGTGTTTGGACTGGGTTCTATTTTTTGTTAAAAATTTTTATCTATTACTTTTGTTTCACTAATAGCGTTAGGAATTGTCTTCACACTTTATACAGAATTCTGAATACAGCCATCAATAAAAAAGACGTATCCGATAAAATGGACCAGTAAAACGGAGACATGTGTGAACTGGCCTGTCTAATGTAATGCTTTACTTGACGACTGAAGGCCTAGCTGTTACCTTTGTAGCTACCCAAAGCCAGCACGATCTAAACTTTCAGATTTTTTAAAGTAACGAAAATCTGGTCATTATATTCTTTTTTGAAATGGTCAAAAACATTTCGTAAAACGCAATAACGCGATATAAAGAAAATATGCTTAAGTTATTCTTTGACATTATCTATGGGCGAGTGCAAGTTCCGTTAAAATCAATCCAGCCGATTCAAAGACCTATCGCGATCGAAAGCTGGAACAGACAAAAATTATAATAATTCGATTGTTGATATTTTTAAATAGAACTGTTACGTATCGTCACTAAGGCCCGCCTGATACTGGTAAAATATCTGTTAATCAATGAACGATAAGATTTAATAATAACAGGTCAAATGCGTTTCGGAATTCAGAATGCGCAAAAAATTATCGCCGTCTGGAAAATAGAAACGAACGACATTAACAGCAATAAAACAAATTATATAATTTAATTAAATTAACAAATAAGTTTAGGTTAATAACTATATGAAAAAATTACTAGGTACTATAATTGTTATGAAACCCTAAGAAATATTTAGTTAAACTAGATTTCATTTTTAAAAGAAAGTATAATTTCCAAAACAATACCGTGTACAGATCGGTCAACCAGGTACTAATAATATAGTATAAATAAAAAATTGGTTGTCTGTAAAGTCGATTTACTGACGATAGTTGAACGTGACAACGTCTTAAGAAAATACTGATGGAATGGTAGCATTTAATTGGTTATTAAAATTTTTAATTTAAGTATATTTTTATAAATATTAATTTAAATTAATAAAAAATTGATTTTGATTTTATAAATTTATATTTGAAATTTATAATAAATATATTAATTTTTATTATATTTAATTATATTTAATAGACGGATGTCGAACGCTGCCGAACGCAAAGGCCGATTGTGCTTCTTTGTCGCTCGTTCCGCGCTCTCGCTTGCACTTCAAGCCTTACATGGAACGCCTCAAAGCGAGGTAACGCCGCATGAGTCATGTTTTTTCGTGCGTGCAGCCGGCTCTATCGAATTATAAGACGTTGTCACATCAAAAATATCAGCATTTGAACATATATTTGAAAAAATATATTGAACACACTCAAACATAAAATTGGAAGTAACAAACAAATCTCTAGACTAGATATAGCTACTGCTTGTGGTCTTTGTTAAAATAAACTTCTGTTCCAAAACTCTTTGTTAGTATTAGAAACATGATTTTCTTCGTTGTTGTTCGATATCGATGTTGTTCCGTCCAATGTACTCGTATGTACATAATGTTAACATGTTGTTAAGCTAACTGCCTTAAATGTTTTCTCACATAATCACATATGTTTTCGTCGTGTAAAATTTTATATATTCTTAATCACTTACCTTTCTTAATCAGGCATATATTATTGATTTTAATTTGGATCTTAAACTAAATTCACGGCCCAGGCAAAAATTACCAAAATCTGGAATGTCAGCAAAAGAAAAAACGTATTTATTTCGATTCATCTTAAAATGTTTAAAATAATATTTATTTTGAACATTTTTTACTACGACAGCAATTCAAGTTCAAAGATTTAAAAATGTGGAATTTTCCGAGAATGTGGTTTTTAACAGATATTTGCGTTTTCTAATTCTAAACTTTCTCTATCATAGCTATTTTGAATAAGTAGTGCAAACAAGTTGAGAATTTTATTTCTGTACAGATGGAATTTGTTTTTTCAAACATTTCGTTAATATTAAAGTTTAAACATGGTTATGTAAAATAATGTTTGCAGAATAAACATCGGTGTAACGTCAGTGTTAACCGGTTTCGGCGACATCAGACGCGGCGCCAGGCTTTGGTTCTTCGAGCTTGCCGTGGCGCTCGCCTTCTATCCCGCACTCAGGATTTATGCCTTGGTGCGACATATTATAAAAGGACGTACAGGTCAGTATTTTTTGTTAATGTATGAGTATTTATAAATAGGTACATTTCGCCTTTGCCTCGTTGGTCTAGTGGCTAGCCTATGTGGCTTTGATCACGAGGTCCTGGGTTCGATTCCTGGGTCAGGTAACGGAATAATTCTGAACTTTTTCATTCTTCTATGAAATGTTCAGTACATTCCAAGCCCGGAGTCTGGAAATTAGGGGTGTTACACCCCCGTGCCTCGAAGAGCACGTTACGCCGTCTGTCCCGGTCACTGTCATCAACATCTGATTGTGATCGTTAATAAATGAAACATTATATGAGCCTAAGCCCGCCAACCCACATTGGAGCAGCGTGTTGGGTGTAGGCTCCATACACACTCTCCTATAAGGAGGGAGGCCTGGCCCTGTAGTGGGCCGTTAATAGGCTGATAATGATGTTGATGATGACATGTCTATAGTTATAACCGACAGACAAGCAGAGTACTAGACAAGTGGAAAATTATTGCATTATTGCTTAACATCGGAGTGTGTTACTCCGATTTTAAGCAATAATGTAGTAAAATGTGGTCTAGGGCATGCAAGGAAAAACTAATGGGAAGGTAATGAAATTTCTTGAAAGAGGAGAAAGTCATATATATTATACCTATTTGCCCGACCCGGGCTCGAACCCAGGATCTTATGATCTGTTACCGCACAAACTAAACATTAAACTCATAAGGCAATCAAGTCCGTCAGGTGCAGTGGGACAAATAGATGTGATTTTTCTGTAGGTTAGTAGCCATTTGTGGGTATATTTCACTTTAACAACCAACATATACGTTATGTGCTGCCATTTGGGTATAACCAGGCTACATGGATACCTACAAATAACCTTACTAAACAAATACAATTTTAATAAAACTTTACTGAGGATAAAAGTTTTTAATAAGCATACCTATCTACCTACTAATCCGTCACGTTTCTGAGCTCTGCACGTGTTTCATTTAAAATTTGAAAGCAACAAAATTTTGTCTTTCATCTCCTAGGATAATAAAAACATTGTTCTTTCATTAAGCAATAAATTACATAAATATTTTGCCGCTCTCCGCCAAAAAGCCACGAATAAATGCGGCTTCACCACACAGCTATAATAGTAGTAAATCATTGCTCTTAATATTGCCTATGTAACAACGGTTACATGTACCTATTCAATGTTTTTTTATGTTACTCACCAGCCTCCTACATTTAAGTAATATTTATATTCTGTTACTATTAATATAGTTTATGTTAGTTCTTTCTTTTTTGCCCTACAAATAAAATAATTATAGCTTTTTTATGCTGAACGTCCATTGTAGCAAAATTCGCAATTTTATTTTCTCATACTTTGAAAATTTTATTTGTCAGCGGTATTATCTGTTGTTAAAGAAGTAGCGTATTTGGAGTACAGATTATTCAACCATCATTGACTGGTTTCGCGCCAACATCGTACCAGAACGCTTAACCGCTTGATGGTATGTCTTTGGTGGCTGACGGTAACCGAACCTATCAATTTTATAACGAAAGAGTATTTCTAGATGAAAAGGGTTTAGGAATATACACACTTAACATCAGCCAGATGTAATCTACTGTTCTACTGTAGTTCTTGTACCTAATCTTCTGTTACACTAGGGAGCTTAACTATAAAAATAAACACCAAGACACAGGTTACTGTCATAATATGAAAACTCATTGCGCAACCTACATGGTCTAAATATGAGATCAACTTTAAACTGCAATATCCAGTGCAAATTGAATATAGAAATCCTAATTAAAAGTTAACAAGCGAGAGCCTTTTGTTGTTAGCCTAGACACAGGCAACTGCTATCAAAATTAAAAAATTGCTTATCTATAAAGTCGATTTACGGATAATAGTTTTACGTGAGAACGTCGTGAAAACATTCAAGATCACAAGCCGAAAGCAGAGGTTGATGGTGTCTCTCTATCGCTTGTTCCAAGCTCTCGCTTGAACGGTGGAACGTGAGAATGAGTCATGCTTTGCCGTGCGTGCAGCCAGCGTTCATCGATATTGTTCGTCGTCACCTGTATCGTAATAAGACATTGTCATGTCAACAATTGCGGTTTGCGGCATTTACATGGTCTAATATGAGATCAACTTTATATTGAAATATCGGGTGCAAATTGATTATAGACAGCCTCATCAAGAGGTCAGCTCTTAGGCGAGAGCCTTTTGTCGCGAGGGGCCACTGCGCTTCTCACTACCTCCAATTAGTCACTTCGTTGCCTATACACGTGCCACCGAATAGATTCACTCCACTGGAGAGCGTATAATAGTGTTGCCATGTTATAACGCTTCACGGGATATGTCCTTTCCGTCGTGTTATGAATTGCTATTTGTGAGTCCATATCAACATTTGTGTTTGCAGGAGCAAATTCACTCGTTATAGCAAAAATTTAAACTAAAACTATGTTTTAAGAAAAATATTTATTTTCGAACAATAGGTATCTAATTACTATCAAAAATAAGTATAAATTAAAATAACAATAAATATGTTAACCACCAAACGTGTTTTATTTATTTCATAGAAAAAGAAAACAATAAGAAACTTAAGCTTACTTATCCTAATAACTATAAAAGTCATGTTCATGTGCAATGGTGGCAAGAATACCTACTGAAACGTGAATAGTTCATTAATATTATTCAACAAAATATTTTCACGTCGTTTTACGTATAACCACTAAGTTTTGGTGAATTAAATAAAAAATGGTTTATTATCCAAAAAACCTAGGTCCAAATTACATCCGGTTCTTGAGTATTACTTAATTTATTCTTACTAATTATATTAAGCTAGGTATAAAAACTATTTGTAAAGTCTTTAACCTCGCCCAACTATACCTAACGGAATCAACGTGTTTTTAAGAGTCTCAGTACTCTATTTTCATCAAAAGTACCGAAACAAATTTTCTCCATTCGAATCTATCTCAAGATAGAACGGGATTAATGCTAGATGGACAGTTCATTTCCGCTTTAGTGACCGCTTCCAAGTAGTTAAAACTTGCTTACTTCGTAAAGTCATAGAATACGTAAGATCTGCGGATCTGGTTTAGAATATTCTCGAATGGTCACTGTAATTATTGTTTCACAGCAACGTGACCTTTACATCGAACAATGAGCTTCATATTGTGCAATATAGTAAGGGTTTCGGAACAAACAAGCTTTTAGAACTAAACGAAAACAATTAAAACAGTTGTTACTATTGTTTGTTCATCCGACACCTATTTAACCTTTCATGCAAGACTATAGTTAACACAATAATATGTATCTAGAATGTTATTTGCTAATTTAAGGCAAATTAGAACGTTGATAGAGGCTAAGATCAATTAGGTATATAATTGGTATGGCACTAATAACAACCAATTAATTACTTGACGACCTCCATGGCGCAGTGGTATGCGTGGTGGATTTATAAGACGGAGGACTTGGGTTCGATTCCCGGCAGGGCAGATTGAGATTTTTCTTAATTTGTCTTGGTCTGGCTGGTGGGAGGCTTTCGCCGTGGCTAGTTACCACACTACCGACAAAGACGTATCGCCAAGCGATTTTTAGCGTTCCGGTACGAAGTCGTGTAGAAACCGAAAGGAGTGTGGATTTTCGTCCCACTCCTAACAAGTTAGCCCGCTTTAATCTAAGACTGCATCATCACTTAACATCAGGTGAGATAGCAATCAAGGGCCAACTTGTAGGCGATAAAATAAAATTGGTTGTCTGTAAAGTCGGTTTACTGACGATAGTTGAACGTGACAATGTCTTAAGAAAATACTGATGGAATGGTAGCATTTAATTGGTTATTTAAAATTTTAACTTAAGTATATTTTTATAAATATTAATTTAAATTAATAAAATAATTGATTTTGATTTTATAAATTTAGATTTTAAATTTATAATAAATATATTAATTTATAAATATATTAATTTTTAATTTAAAATTAATATCGATGCTGTCGAACGCTGCCGAACGCAAAGGCCGATTGTGCTTTCTTTGTCGCTCGTTCCGCGCTCTCGCTTGCACTTTAAGCCTTACATGGAACGCCTCAAAGCGAGGTAACGACGCATGACGTCATGTTTTTTCGTGCGTGCAGCCGGCTCTATCGAATTATAAGACGTTGTCACGTCAAAAAAATTAAGCAAACGCAATAATTACTCTTAGCACTTATCTTAGGGCGGCACTGGCTATAGAACATCTTTGCAAGCCCTGCAAAGGCGATGGTTTACCACTTAGCATCAGTGAGACATCTGGTTAGTCTGCATCTAAATATTGTTAATTCATTATAATAAAAATAAATAAATATAGGACAGTTACACGCATAGCTATATAGCCCCAAAGAAAGCATAAAAGCTTTTGTTATGGTAATTTTATTTGAGACTTTTTAGTTTTAGTTTATGGTATAGAAATGAGACGGTACACTTAGTACACTTTTTGCCATTTTTTGTTAAAAAAGTAATATGAACATGATATGATATTTATTTTTTTGAAATGGTCTATTTACGACCTTTCAATTGGTACCCATATTGCTAAGATAAGAGAAAAAAATACACACATCCCCCCTTTTTTCCCCCATTTACAGCCGCCATTTTGAAAATTTATATAGCCTATGTCACTACCACAATTTTGACAAATTCAACGACACCTCACATGTCAAAATCCGTTCAGCCATTTAGGCTGTAGCGCGTGCCGAAGAAATGGACATACATACATAGATACATACATACGCTCGAAAAACATAACCCTCCTTCTGACGCAGTCGGGTAAAAAAGGGAAACGGCCCGCAGATTTGCACGTTCCACTGCAACATAAATACATTTATATATTTATGTTAATAAACACATTTGATTTTCTAGGTTTGTGCAAAATATGGGCTGCATTTGGAATACTGTGCTTAGTTTTACTAGAGGTAACTCTAGTGGCAGTGCCAGTGAGAGATTTGGCCAACACGTACCTAGCACTGGCGTCGTCAGCTGTTGTCACTTGTGAAATGGTAAGTGTTATGATACTTCTAATTAACCCACTAAAGTCTCTTTAAACAAAATCTCACTATCAAACACATTAAGGGAGGGGTGGAGAGATCCTATGTTCAATGACATATAAAACTTTTATTTTACCAATTCTACTAGCTTTTTGCTAAATTCAAACTCCCCTTTACCTATAATCGTAATTTTAAGAGTAGGAACTTACACCATAGAAAAAACCTAATACTCGAATGGAATTTTATTTCTTAAACATAAAATATCTAATTCTGTCAATAAAAGGGTGAAATGTCAAAGTAAAACGTAAAAGTTAGAAAGATATTTCTTAATTGCACGTCCTTCAGGCTTAAACTTTATCGCGCACTCTCAAAGTCGATCAATAAGATTGTAATGAAGTCGACTTTAAGTTTAGTACGGGGCATTGTGCGAAGTTGTAAAATTATTATAAATCCCGCCGAGGTTTCCTCGCCTAAAGGCAATAACATTCCGTTTTCCCTACAATACACCAGGATTGTTAGGGAAACGGAAATATATATTACTGATGTAATAATAATATTTCTCCCTTTTTTTCTATCTCTGTCTAGATTCTTCTTAGGTACTTAAGTAGCATTTTTAATGTATGTTTCATGTAAAACTAATTGTTGTTATAAAAACCTGAATCAGCTGCGTAATTAGCTAGGCGTAAAAGAGGCCCCAGTCCCAGGCCACCTTGGAATGAAAGGGGGCTCGCGAGGCCTTCACAATATTAAAAAAAATGTGTGCGTGTACTAGCGTACACTCGTAAGAAGTGAAACTTTTTTATGACGTTATTTTTCAAAATTTAATTTACTATATGCAACTTTACAGAAATTGGTTAAATAAAGTTAAATTGGATAAAGTTTAATAAAAGGCCTTTATTATCATAGACATAAATGCAAATTCTACAATTATTTAGCTTATTACTACAAAGATTATTATTGAATTTCATTAATTGTAATAGAATTATTACTATCATTGATGTCGTAATTACTTACTTATTTTAGAAATTCACTGGAATTAGAATTAAAATAAACCCTTTGATTTTGCTGATCACTTCAATATAAAATATATATATATTTATCACGTCACTTCCATAAGTCAAAGATGGCGCGTAACGGAAAAATGTGACGCGTAACGAAAAAATGTTACACTAAATTTTTTCCAACCCCGATAAAGAAGTTTCACTTCAAAAATTCGTTTATTCCAAATAGGCTTAATTTACAAACACTGCTTCAAACACCGCCACCGTTAGTTCTTCTGATTTATTGCCCACAATTTTTTTTCAATTTTGCACAAAGCGCCTCGTTGATACTACTTTGCTCACGGCTAGATTTGACAACGCAACTAAGCCCCTATATTGGTACATTTTAGGTCTTACTATATGGAGTACCTCCTTATCTATATGGAGTACCATATAGATAAGGAGCTTACCAGCGTTTGGTAATTACCATAATTATTTCGTATCGGCCAGTAGACATTGACAGTACAAAGTGTCAAAATAGTCATGCAAATATATCTAAAAACTCATTATACCTACGATAGAAATAAATGCACAGTTTTATAGTCCAGTGCATTCAATTTTTGAAACCAAATAAAATCGCAGTAGGGTGAATTATTTTGAAATAATTAACTTTTCCTTTAATTTTTATGATATGCTCCTCATTTTCTGATGGGTTTCATTCTACTGCGATTTTCTTGTACTCTATGTTAATTTTAAAGCTAATGGCACTGGGGTATTAAAACAAAAAAACTATTTAATATTTATGCGAGTACAAATAATTTAATGACGACATAAAGTGCAATGGTGAAGGATATTCTTTAAAATATGTACATAGTTTTTGTGACGTACAACAATTAAGTATTTTTCCAAATATTCGCGAACTTTATGACGTTCGCCATCCAATACCCACCGAAAAAGACCTGTCTGAATCAACTAATGTTATTGAACGTTAGTTTTTTTGCCATTTATGAAGGTTAAAACTGCCAGACTGCAGATGTTAAGCCTCAATTTTCTTTATTTATTATAGACCCCGAGTTTGCTTTTTTTCTTCTTCTTATTTTTAACCGAATAGAGTCTAACTTTCCTTCTTCCTTTATATCTTTGAGACTTTTCTAAAATCAAATTATGATCATGGTTCTCAGTATTTTTTGATTGATATCGCAGAGAAATAAATAAAATCCGATGTGCATTTATTAGGCCCCTATTCCAACAGCGTTTTGCGAGCGTCAGCGTTCCATCAACGACTGCGCAGCGTCGACGTCCCGGTAACGCGACGTCAACGTTGCGTTTCCGCGTACAATCGGAGAAGAAATAGAATCTGACGAGAAATACTACTCGACAAAAATAACGTAAAAGAATTAAGAAATTATCATCGTCACTTTTAGGAAAATTCTATATGGTCCACCAATAGATTATGAGAAAGTGAATATTTCGCACTGTACTCTGAAAGTATTAAAAATAACGAATCTGAATTTTATAAATATTTGCGAACATCACAAACTACATACGAAAGAGAGGCTTGTTATAACTTTGAGGTAAGAAAAATAATACATTTAAATTTGTCACACAGGTTATTAAAAATGTACTTGTTAAAAATGTGATTGTACTTGTTGTCAATAAACGACGACCGACGTCCTCCGTGGCGTTGCATCATCACTTAACATCAGGTGTGATAGCAGTCAAGGGCTAACTTGTAGGCATTAAAAAAAACGTCGACCTCGCGTTCGTAGACGTTGAAGGCACGCAAACGCTCGCAAAACGCTGGTGGCATAGGGACTATATAATAACCCCTAGAGGGATATCAACGAGGTGCTTGCCTAGGATGCTCTTGACATTCAATCCGTCAAAATTGTTTGACGAATATAAATAAAAAAGCCACCTTTTATAAATACGTACCAATATTCCCCATTCCCTCGAATCAGTCATAAGCCATATTTTTACCGTACCGTGATGGTTTTGTAAGTCCCTGTGTATGATTAATATCTCTGTCAGTATTCAATGTAACCTAACCTAGTAATAAGGCATAAAAGCATATCAATGTTACCTCATAATCAATATTAATATAGATGTAAAGCTAAACGACGACGAAGGACCTCGTAAATTTGAGACGGTTCTTTTCTATAATCCATTACAAAAATGTCAAAAAGATAAATTGTTATCGGTTCGCCATAGATATTTCGGGGCACGCCAATATAGCGGTGAGCTTTTAAATGCCTATATTGCTCTTCGCTGGAAGCGAACAGAAAAACCTTTACCACTAATAATATTGCTTTACGAAATCTCATATAATAAAACTATTTATTTATATTAAAAAAAATTATAATGACAAAAACATTAGTTATAATTTTTGCACTTTTTTAAATTGCACACAAAAATATTTATATAGTGTTGTTCTAATAAGAATCGTTTTATGAAATATTTTTACAGGATCTCTAAATACTAGGACATAGTGTTTTTTTAAAGTAGATGGTCCATTTCAGCTTCACTCTTGTACCACATACCATTAAAATGGAAAAATATACAAGGATTTTATCACAAATGAAATAAGTGAACAAAACGAACTAAATAAAACGTTAGTTTAAAAATGAATTTCCTAGTTTTTGAGTTATTAAAAGATGGCGTCTTTCTAATATTAGTCTATAGGTGATAAAGATGCAGTGACATTGATTTGTCAAACTCAAAATATGTCATTTTTGACAAGTCTTTTCTTCCGTGTTCCGCGCTTCGTTTTTAGCTATAATACATTTTAGATATACATCATAGCTATAATAAGAACAAAACTCAATATATTAATCTGATTTTTCAGTAATCCGTTAGGTACCGATGCCTAACCAGTAACCATAAAATCAAATGGTCCATACGTCAATAAACACTGTCAGCAAATGTCAAAACACCATCATTCCGCCACCTGGAGAATGTCTACCATAGATAATATAACTTATGATATCTAAGATCCGCCATGATTATACGTATAGTGTTGCATTGTTTTGGAGAGAATAAATAATATTTCGCCCAAATAAAAGTGAATTCGGAGAATTGGCTAATCAAAACTAGATTACTGATACATGTAATTTTTTTCAACTTATATACAGAAAATGAGTCTGTGCTCCATACAATTTTGGACCATCTCCTTTATTTAGATGTTCTATAACTAAAGAACTGAATTTTGAATGAAGTTGCAACTGTATTAATACTTCTAACGGCTTTATTTACTCGTTATCTCTATAGGTCACGCAGGATCAAGTAATCAATAAATTTATTAGATCAATTTTGTCTATAAAATAATGAAATGCAATGTAACTTTAGATTTGATTGCATCAGATCAGATTTCACATAGAAATCAGTTTTCGATGATACGTGAAAACCATCACAAGAGAAGAAAACCTCTTATATCCTCTAGGAACATATCTTCCAGTACCTAGTCTGCACCCGGCAACTTGTCATAGTGACTAATTTTTAAAAAGAACAACAACTTTTGCTGACTGGCAGCGGAAATAAGAACAGAGTTAGTTACTATTTCTCCGAGCGAGGAACACGAAATTTAGGCACCTCACGTAAACGGATGCATAGCAGCGAATTGTAGAACGTAATATTTCTTGTGCCTACGCTCTGCGATGATTTTCTAAGTTATAAGCGATATTTTTCCACTTAACTTCAAGTGGGCATGCGGTACTTTACTCTGTTCTATGATCTATTACCACAAAAAATAAAGTTACAGTTACGTGTTGAAAAAGACTGATTGATAGTTTTATGATATGATATGATAGTTTTTAGACATATGTATTTTTGCGTAAAAAATACATACGTAAGATATAAATCGACGGAACAATGTCGTAAGTGAAAAGTAACATAAATTAGACACGACCCTTGTCAGGCAAACCCGGCAAATAGCGGCACAGTACCGGCTGCGGCTGACGAATCTCTATTGCCACCAACCACCCATTTCATTAACTGCCTGATGGTTCAGTGACTAGGGTATAGCTTCAAGAACTACTGGGTTCAAGTAGTTTGGGTAGTGGAGCTTTGAAATAATGCGCTTTCATTTGGGAAATTGGTTATGTTACTTATTAGTGCTTCTCAGAACACGTTAAGCTGTTAGGCGGGGTCATTAACACCTGTGAAGAGTTACAAGAATAGTATTATTTATCACCCTAAGCCCGCCATCCCGCTGTAGATTAGCGTGGTCGATCGAAACTGATAATATAATCACTCTCCTACAAGGACGGAGACCTTGCCTAATAATGACCCCTTATAATAAGCTATACTGTCCCCTTGTCCCCTTAATGACCCCTTTCATTTCACGTCATTTATTTCATTACAATATCAACCTAATGATTACTCTTTCGCGATTACCATTATTACGACGTGATTACATCTTCGAGTTGCTGGTGATTTCGCAAAATTATAGCCTTTACAGAGCTTGACCATTAAGTTACAGCATACCTACTTATACTTACGAAAACATACAAACTTACGGAAAGTTTTTGCAGTAGGTATCTCATTTTTCTTCATCATCTTGTCCTTACTCCACTTAAGTGATTGTTCTCCATTTACCTATTTCGTACACACATAAGTACTTAATCTTTTATTAGGGAGAAGAGAAGGGGCCTCCTCTTGTGTCCTAACACTCGCAAGTTCAGTGTTTTTTCTTGTAATATATATGACTTTTCTCTCCGTAAACGCAAATTTTATATGACACTGACACTCACCCATTTGAGTTTTCTCTCGATACTGCCAGGGGCGCTGCTTCAGTTCCATATAAAATTTGCCTTTACGCGAATGTGACGTTTTCGATTTGTTTTGGTGAAAGCTCACACTAGGCACTCTTTATGTCTTGTATGCCTGTTACCATTTCACGGCTAAACCAATGCACCGTTTATAAAGATTTTTTACTATAGTACCTTAAAGAACATAGGCTAATTATTATTTCGATATTCGAACTCGAACGGACAAGATAGCAATTTATTACGTACATAAAGTATTACGTACATATCAGTACAGTCAGTAATGAGGAGGTGAGTGTTGACGGCCATCACTAAGAGATCTCTTTTAAACCTACTCCCGTGTAACAAGTCTCGGGCTCTGTTCGGAGTTTTTCTCTCAGCCATGCGATGGACCCGGCACCCGCACGGTGAATCCATGGAAATTAAAATGCATAATATATTCGTCTCTTAAAGTAAAGCATTATTACAAAGAGGCTACATATATGTACACTTACAGATAGGTATATATATTACTAAGTAAGTAATTTTCTGTGTTAATGAGTTTGTAGCTTAATTAAGTTCGTATTTAAGCCACGTTGTAAAGCTTAATTGAAATTGTAACTTTGTATTATCGTAGTGCCACTTACCTGCTCGCAAGTGACGCTTTCATATTAAATAGGTATTTCGTTCACATAGAATGGCTTTTATTAATAATTTTGACGATCTCCGTAGCGCAGTGGTATGCGCGGTGGATTTATAAGACGGAGGTCCTGGGTTCGATTCCCGGTGGGGCAGATTGAGATTTTTCTTAATTTGTCTCGGTCTGGCTGGTGGGAGGCTTTCGCCGTGGCTAGTTACCATCCTACAGACGTACTGCCAAGCGATTTAGCGTTCCGGTACGATGTCGTGTAGAAACAGGTGTGGATTTTCATTCTGCTCCTAACAAGTTAACCCGCTTCCATCTTAGATTGCATCATCACTTAACATCAGGTGTGATAGCAGTCAAGGGCCAACTTGTAGTCGATTAAAAAAAAAGTTATTTATTTAGCTATCCTGAAATTAAAATTTACCTTTCTTACTATATAAGGTATTACAGATATAACTCATAAAGATTTCTTGTTCTGGTTTCCTAAAACTGACATAATTAAATTAAAACCAAATTAAATAAATAAGAGATAACGTTATATGGCATGAAGATGATTATAAGAACATATTTTTAACACCACCACTAATACTCTAGCAATGTG
The DNA here is from genome assembly GCA_034621355.1 of Mycalesis mineus. NCBI lineage: Eukaryota > Metazoa > Arthropoda > Insecta > Lepidoptera > Nymphalidae > Mycalesis > Mycalesis mineus. The sequence goes on from CM067885.1 coordinate 8,797,066, forward strand.
TCAGCAATAGTACAAAATAAATAAATAAAATCGAAACAAAATTAATATTTTTACAAACAAAGACACCAAGCACAGCTCGCTCGCCCAGACGTTATACAAGTATTACGAGTAAATATTAACAAATTGAATCAACGCGCTCAAACTTTGGCGAAGTTACGTACCAACTTCCTGAACCTTATTTCAACCGGAATACACATCAAAACTTTTGGCACCATGGGGTGTTGTTCCGTGGACTCGTGCAACAAACCCTAATAAACCGAATTTCCGGTGTGTTGATTCCCTTTAATATTTCTTTGTTATAACGATTTCTTGGGTTAAAGAAATCTGAGAATTTTTTTGTTGTTAAAAAAATTTCTGTGTCATTTAGTTACTTTAATTTACTTAAGCATATCCATGAAGTCGGTGCCAGCAAGTTTAAGGAACATTTATTTAATAGTAAAGCGTTTGTGGGTTATAGGTAATTTCTTGTTAGAAATTTTTATTGCTTAGTAAATTAAAGCAACTAATAAAAACAAAAAGTCTTTCTTGATATCGTATCTACGTATATTTTTTTCTTGTAAATTTCATTAAATATGAAATGATAAGTGATGGTAGCGTGAAGATATTTAATAGATATTTATAGTTACTACTAATATAAACATATATAGTATATATAAGTGAAATACCACTGACTTACTCATCACAAGATGAGATCTATTAATCTATACCTACCCTCGATTGACTCGAAAATAATTTCGCTCACTAAGAACATTTCACTTTAACCCCACGAGAAATGAATCATTGTGTCTGAAACCGCAGTCTACATAACGCTGATCTTAAATTTATTGTTTATTTTTATGAGATTAAAAATATTGAAGGCTTTGCGATACTCAGGATTATTTTTTTAAACTTTTTGCTCTTTGTTCAATCTTAGCCTTTTTCGATAGATCGAATCCAAATGTTCGACTTGTCGGCTTGTCTCTTTTATTTACCTCCGATCTGGCAAAGCATTCGCAATTCATTCACATCGATTCCAAAGCATCCTCAAGAGATGTTGACTCGACATTCAATTGCAGTAAAACATCATAGAGTAGGTATCTACCTAAGACTCTTATATAAAAAAAGATTGCTGACTGCAAAACATAAAAACAGCTCGTCTAATTTGGGTAGAAAATAATGCAAAGGAACAGCCACAATAACGATACCCGAAATAGAGATATTATTAGTATTATAGCGTTAACAAAGAACAAACTTCAAAGTTAAGACCACCGCCAAAATGTTGCCTGTCTGTCAGTGTACTACAAGGTATATCTCAGAGAGTGTGCCCAGGAACTGTATGTCGATTCTTGAAAAAAAACGTCAGTTTTGAAGCCGATGTGCCACGGTTGCGAAGCGGATGTAACTGAAATTGGCATGAAATTGGTATTCTCCAATGACATTTGCCATATTAAACTGACAGTCGAACTGAAAGTGACACAATAGACGAGATGTAAGCGAGATGTTCGTACGATATTTTTCAAGAATCGACATGCTGTTTGATCTCCTTCCTCTTCTCCTTCTTCTTCCTTCTCCTTCTTCTTCCATCTCCATTTTATCACAGGAATGCTAGGCCAGCGATGCAAAGATACACACCTCTACGTAGTTGATATCCTTTGAACTCACCTGAGGTTCCTTATTCCTTATATGCAGTGCTAGGATATGCAATGTCATGCCAGCTTCCATTTTATCTACCATCTACACAGTGGCGGATTTACCAGCAGGCTGAGTAGGCTGGAGCCTAGGGCGGCAAATTTTAAGGGGCGGCAAATTTATTATTTCGGTTTACAAATTAAAAAAAAATTATTATACACACACATAATACGAATTTCGAAAATTGGAGAGAAATTGAAATATTTAACAAAAATCGAAATATTCTCATATACAGTGCTAATTAATTAATATTTCAACATCTCTGCATGAACAATTCCTAAACGCTTTACTAATTATACATTAATGATTATGAACTTTTAGAATATCGCGATTCGATATTATAATCGAAATTTAGTAATTTTTACATATATTCTTCACTGATAACTGCTATAATTTTTTCTCCGTGTACCTAATAATTATGAGATCTGCTTACCCAATTCAATCGATATAATATCGATGGTCTAACAAAAATACTGACTAAAATTGACTAATTTTTATTAAATAAAAAACTAGTTCAATATCTTATATCATTAATAAGTCTGTCTTCATTCCTGCAAGAACAGAATCTAGGAAACATTTATCCAAACTTGGATACAGCACTTCGTATGGTTCTTTGTACACCAGCGGCAAATTGTTCAGGTGAAAGAAGCTTCTCTTGCTTGAAGAGAGTAAAAAACTACCTACGATCGACTTTAAGTCAAGAAAAGCTAAACGCTTTAGCTCTCTTGTGCATGGAGTCAGAGCTAATTAACAAGATTTCGTACGACGATATAATAAATGATCATCATCATCATAATGCTAACAAATAATAAAGAAAAGATATATTTATTGTATTGTTTTTAAACTGTGAGTGTAATAATAAATGTTAATCAACGTTCGCCAAATGTATTTTTTTTACGTAAGCTTAATTCATATTTTGTAAGTATTGTGTAGTTTTAAGACATACCTTACCTTACTTTAAAAGTGGTATACGATTGAGATATTTTTTCCTTAAAATAATGTTTTTTGATAATTCTTTGCTGTAAAAATAATCAAGGATCTAGACACGGTACCATAGTTCTCAATAATAATAACTATATGGGAAAAGTTGAAGTAACGAGGATGATGGGGCACAAATTATAAAGTTGGAATTTTATTGATAGAAAATTGATATGATTGTGGACTAAGATATCAAAATTTAGAGGCGGCAAAAATTGAATAGCCTACGGGCGGCAAATCTATAAATCCGCCACTGCATCTACAATTTAGATACCTTCAAGTCGAGACATAGGCATCTTCTAGGCAAGCAAGTTCCACCGTAAGCTTCATCTTCGTTTAGGCGCTAGTGTATTAACAAAAAATATATGTATTTAATTACATGTAATTGTAGGTAGCAAAATCGTAGGCAACTTTTTGTGCCCACAGGATCTAATGATTTATAACTATAAAAATTTATATCTACCACACACTATTCACACTAATGAAGTAATTAAATAATTAATTTTTACTTTGTTATGTATACTTTACATATGTTACCTACACACCTAAATTTATAATTATGCATTTAAGATCCGCTTAGAGTAATTATGAATTAAGTATGTTTTTATTTGTGGCCTTATGTTATTGTATTTATATTTTTCAACTGCATAGTTGATTTTTTCGGATAACATGTCGAGTCTTGGTTTTTATTGGGTTATTGTTCAAGAAAATCTCACCTCCAATTTCCTCATTGAATCTTTCTAATGGAAGTTACAAGTGGCATACATATTAGGTGCACTAAGACCCGATAGGTACCTAGTAGGAAGGCCCAAGTTATTACAACCAACATTATGGTAATTGTTACAGAATCAAGCATTAACACCCTAAGCCATTAGCCCGCCAACCTGCAATGCTCAAAATTCCCTCTTCTATGAAAAGAAAGGCCTGATGACGTAATTCTTTGCTTTCAGTTTCGATTTGCGATGAAGATTTGCGCCGCGGCCACTGCGTGCGCTCCCCGCTGTCACGGAGACAGCACGCCTCTGCCCTCCGTGTCACAATACGTGTACTTTCTGTTCGCACCGACGCTTATCTATCGAGATGAATACCCCAGGTATTTAATGGCGGCCTTTAAACACACGCGTAGACCAAAAGCGTACAGGCGTTCGAGCTCTGAGGCTTACCAAAATTTGTAACTTTATATTACAGCGTGAATAGCAGATGATCAAACTGCTGCTTGCGGGAACTTTAAATTTCAAGTCAATAGAATAGAAAATGAAGAACAATATCTATACTTTAGTCATGGTTTAATTAACCAGTACCTTACAACATAATGACTCACGCCAGCTATGTATCACCGTCGTGTTCTGCAGCTGTGTGGCGAAAACCTTAAGTGATATAATAATATTTCCCTTTTCTATTTTCCTCACTACGTTAATGCTATCCAGGTCGAGTAAATGTCACTCCCCATGTCCCCAGTCTTGTTATCATATACAAAGAGAAAGTTTTCAATCTCACTTCACACATAGATTAGGCGGAAACAAACGGGAAAACAGACAAAAAATTAAAAAAATAGTTTTTTGATGTACGTAGCGTACTATACCTATACTTTTAGATTCTTTTGGTAAAACTCTGTTAATTTTAAATCACAAAAGACACTACAATTTAATTTATTAGTATAGGTTAATGTATAGATTAAGTTGATGTCGCAATACATCACCAAGACACTCGTACGTATTTGGAGATCTTCGGAGAACTGGAGCGTAGGGTAACTCGCGGAAGGGACGCGCCCGGATTAGCAATAATCCTCTCAAGCCCTCTGTATTGTCTACCGAGGGAAATACAACTAAACAGATACCAACTTTTAACTAGAATAAGACAAAGAACCCTCATATCATTGCGGTATACAATCCCAAAGGAACTTAAACTAAGTAATAACAATGTTTCCAAGAGAAAGTTCTTTAGCGGTAAAGAATATCTACGCAATTTAAGTGCAGAGAAGTCAACGTCTCTTGAGAATATTTCGATGCTGCTGCTGCAGTGAAACGTACGGTCAAATTAAATATTCGGAAAGAAACAAAAATAACGTATTTAACTTTTTTAAGGTTTAGGTTATGTTATAGTTATTTAGGTTACATATATTTTGTGTAGTAAAGTACATGACGGCGCCTGCGTCACCGTACCCGACTAGAAAGAAGTCTGTGAACTGCACGTGCACCAGCCACGCCCTCTTGCGGCTGCACATCGTTTGATACCCCCACTCACCCCACTACTTGAGTCATTCTAATTTGTATAAAAGGAGCGGGTCTACATCTGGTGGGCAGACTTGGCTCTGGCGTGGCGCGGGGCTGACGTTGTACTTTGCTTATCGCTTAACCTAGAAAACTCTAATAATTAATTTGTGCAAACGAATTAATTATTACTCTCAGCTTAAGTCGCGGTGTCTTGGGGTTGCATTAATTAACACGAGACGTTACGCATCATTGTAATACCATAATTTGCCAGTAGTAATTCACTGTTAATTAAGTTGCTGTTAATTATTCATTCAGTTATCTATTTGTAGTTTAGTTATAATTACTCTAAATACAAAGGCTTCCCCTATTATTTTATTCACTATGTCCGACCTACATATAAGTTAATACTAAGTAAGTAAGGCGACAGGCCTTGTTTTATTATACTTTTATACCGTACTCTGTACTACATACAAAGCAAAAGCTATTAAAAAACTCAGAATACATAATATCCCCTCTCCTGTAAGGAGGGAGGCCTGGCCCTGTAGGGGGTCGTTAATAGGGTGATAATGATTATGATGACATAGTGGACATAGCGGCGAGTAAAAAAAGATTTATTTTTAAACTAGTGGACGCTAGCGGTTTTTTTTATCGACTACAAGATTGCCCTTGACTGCTATCCCACCTGATGTTAAGTGATGATGCCATCTTAGATTGCAGCGGGCTAACTTATTAGGAGTTGGATGAAACCGAAAGGGCACACCCCTTCGTACCTTCCACATCGTACCGGAACGCTAAATCGCTTGGCGGTACGTCGGTGCGCTTTTTTCCGCGCAGTTCCCATTCCTAAAGGAATATCACGATACAGTTAGCCAACGGCGCTCTACTTAAATCTGGCTATTACATACAGAACTAATACTTTCAATCATTCATATAACTGATAGTTTCAGAGATTTGCCGGAACAAACCGACAGACACATACAGAAAAATTTTAAAATATTGATTTAGTTATGTATGTATCGTATATACTTTCATATACATTGATGGATAAGCTGTTAATTGCAAATTACAAATGGACACGTTGATTTTATTTATTTGTATACTTTCCCGCTTCCTAAATATAATTACTTTTTCTGACTTCCCTGTCTTTTTTTTTATCAATTACAAGTTGGCCGTTGGCTAACTTGCTAGGAGTGGGATGAAAATCTACACCCCTTTCGGTTTCTGCGCGACATCGTACCGGAACGCTAAATCGCGTGGCGATACGTCTTTGTCGGTAGGGTGGTAACTAGCCACGGCGAAAGCCTCCCACCAGCCAGACCAAGACAAATTAAGAAAATTTTCAATCTCACCACCGGGAATCGAACCCAGTACCTCCGTCTTATAAATCCACCGCGCATACCACTGCGCCACGGAGGTCGTCAAAGGTCGGAGGTCAATTTTGTACAAAATCAATGTTACGTACGCTCAGAAACACACTTTTTGTTTTACCTCTATTTACCATGGAATCACAAGGGGCTGTGAGCATCGATATAGTATATATCGGCGCAACAACACTAGTTACTTAAACTATTATTATTAATTATTTATTGTTTAGCGTTAAAATCAATCTGAATAACGTTTTCAAATAATATTTTCATAAATGATTGTTATTTAATTACTTTGCAAAACATTTGTAACTACCCCACTCTTCGACTGAGTATAAATACGAGTGAATATCGCCGCGCCGGGCATTCAACTGTAGACAGTCGAAGTGTGAGGAGCTCTCGTTAATAAAATCGTTTTAATCAGTGTAACATGGAAAATTGTGATAGTGATAATAATAATGACGTCAGCGATGCTGACGTCATCGTTTTTAAAAATTTAACGGTACCGCAAGCGCCGTTATATACATTATTTCGATGGCTGTGAGGGTTTCGTTTACGCATTTAAGTAGGCCGGCACGTGATCAAGAAGCACTTTGTTTAGTCGGTTCTAATGCGTACCGCTAATGTGAGCAATACCTTTCCGGTGATCGAGTTTCCTCTGTGCTAATATCGTACCTTCTTATATATTATACAAAGCCTTAGAAAACCAACAATAGTATAACTATGTATGAAATATTGTGAATTTTCGTTCTGGACTACATAAATGTACTGAAGTTAAAAAATATTTTTTTTTTTTAATAACGATACGATCTACCTATTTGAAAACGTATAATGAAACTTATTAATATCTTTGAATTGCCTTATCGGATCTTCGTCATTTACATTTATTTATGGATATAAGTTTGTGTAAACTGCGAAATCCCTTTTCCTATAAGCAGAAACGTGCACTTCATAAATGCATAAACGCACTGCCTACCATGTATGGTGTGGTAGGTACACTGCATTAGGGTTGTCCACATCTCTTGCATCAACTTCTGTCACATGGTTTACGGTTATATACTCATCCATGACCTTAGCATATTCTTCTCTAAGTTTTTCATTGTTTTCTAACTTTCTTTCTAAAGTTTTTAGTCTTTTTTCTGCTATTTCTCTTGAATTCCCATATTGACACTCTGGCTCTTCATTTTTAAATGGAAGTTTCACTATATATCTGCCCTCCTTATCTCTGATTGTTGTTGTTTTATAGAAATTCTCACATTTGTCTTCTTCTCTTGATAGTTTCTTCTGTATACTGTTAGGCTCATTTTCTAACTCCCAAAATTGTTTTAATATTTCATCCGCTTTCACGTACATATGTAGGCTAGTTAGGTTTCTCCTTGCTGAAGTTGACTCTTGTGACATTTTCCCTGATAGTACCCAACCAAGAATTGTTTTCTGCGCTAATAAATTTCCTTGTGCGTGTTTTAAAATGCCTTCCAACATAATTGCACTATATACTTCAGCTCCAAGAAGAATATCTATTCTTCCTGGTGTTGTGCAATTCGGATCTGTTAACTCCAGATTCTCAAGCTCTAACCATGTAGGAGCATTTAGATTTGTAGAGGGTACCAGTGTTGTTAGTGAACACAATACATATGCATTAACTCGAACTCTTAAAATAAGATTATCTTGAACCGTTTTTGCCTTGGACAGTGAACGTAACATTAAACATTTATTATATTAAAATCTTCCGAACCAATAGAAGAGTCACTGCAAATAGTCAAACATAACGTTTTAAGAGTGCTTGTAAACTGAGCCTATTTGAATTGACGAATATAAATTTTAGGAGAATTATGATGTCCATTTTAGGATCCTATCTTTTTTAACCGACGAAAAAAACGGAGGAGGTTCTCAATTCGACACGTATATTTTTTTTATGTATGACCACGCATAACTTTTTACAGAGTTGTTCGATTTTGATAATTCTTTTTTATTGGAAATGGCACTCTTCCAATATAGTCCCATAATCATCATGTTAGGAACTGATGATGATATCCAGGGAAAATTGAAGGAAGTTTTGAGTCGGTTCTATTTTTTGTTTAAATTTTTTTTACTTTTTAGTGCGTTTTGAGTCGTTTCTATTTTTTGTTAAAAGTTTTTCCTTATTCAGTTACTCGTTTATGAAAATTATGAGAATTCATATTATAATGAATCTATCTAACTATCCCAATTTTCAATTTCAGGACAAAGAAAATAAGATGGGGCGTTGTGGTCTTCCACTTCTTAGAAGTGACTGCTATTATATTTTACAACAGCTTCCTATGGGAACGGTTTATATTACCATACTGGTCTGATTACGGTAAAGAAGCTCAGGTAAGAAATTCAAAATAGGTATATATACTTGTATATAATGTATCGATATGTATTATCTACATAATTATACGGTATGTTTTTTTTTTATTAGATGGTGAAAGTTGTCGGACAAAAGCCACTTTTTTTTATTGAGAAAGAATACAATAAGGAACTTAAGCTAAGTTATCCTAATAACTATACAAATCATGCCCAAGTGTAATGGTGGCAAGAATACTGGCTGCATTTCCGCGTTGGATAGCCAGGCTAATCCTTTGCGCAAAAAATAAGCCAGCCCTTTCGTCACCAGTTGAGGCAATTAGGCGCGGTGAAATATTACGGAAGAATTTTTTGGCACTGCGACTCCATGGCCCAAGGGTCTCCACGGAAAAAGGAATAAATATTGAACTCTCTGTCAGAGAGGCATATTTGTGCCACTTACCGGTTTCAGCCTTTTCTGCTGCGGCTCCGGGCTTTATTCTGTCTCCCTGATATGACACAGAGCCAATGTGTCAACGCAAGTCCCACATTAGGGCCCGTCCCACTTCCCAGGGAACCAACATCAATCCATCAGGTCTCTTCCCATCATCCCGGCATATTCCTGACGGCTCGATTAGCGCAGGAACGTTTATAGTGGCAAGAGCCCTTTTTATTAAATCATTAAGAAGTGAGCCATGCCGAAAAAGCCTACCGCCATTGTGTTAGGCGTCTATGCTACGTTGTATCGGGACGCTAAATCGCTTGGCAATACGTCTTAGTCGGCAGGGTGGTGGAGGCTGGCTGGAGCCGAATTACGAAAATCTCAATCGACCCCGTCAGAACTAGAACCCCGTACCTTATGCATACCTCTTACTGCTGCGCCACGAGACCGTCAAATTTACGAAACTTAGACATTACAATCAAAGCCATACCGTCTTCCAAAAATAGATTTTTATACTTAGTGTAATATATCTTAAGTATTTCTTGTTTATTGTTCCTTGCTAATTAGAGGAAAACATCCGAGTCTCGGGCGAAAAAAATAGCATTACATCAGGGCTACACATATATCATTATGTGGGTAGTTACAATTATTTATTGTTGTAGGTGGAAGCGGGCACCGTCGTGCGAGGGATGTTCGCATGCGTGTTGCCCGGAGTGATCTCCTTCCTGTGCGGGTTCTATTGCCTTCTGCACGCGTGGCACAACGCTTTCGCCGAAATGCTCACCTTCGGAGATCGTCTGTTTTATGAGGTGATTTAGGTCTCATGTTACCAACGATTTATTTTTGTTCTGTTAATTTATGTGAAGCGGCGTAATAAATGGCCATTTTCCTTATTAAACGTAGATAAGGAAATTATTTGTAAGGAAGGATCTTTCACATCAATAATGCGCCACTAATTCAAATCACAGCGAACGTGACAGGATGATGACGCCACACTGGTGCGAACTATTGAGTTATCGTAGTAATAGTTAATACAGATCACGTCACACATTTTGACATGACGCGTTTCGTCAACGTGCCGACCCGTCCGCTGTGTGGCCAAATCAAACAACTATGATCTATATACTGAATTTTCCCTGAAGAATCTTAGTTAGCATAGGTACTACTTAGTTCGAATAGTTTTTGTAAAATGTTTAGTGTAATAGACAATACAAGGTTCGTTTCGTTCGTTCGTTCGTCGAAGCGTGAGACATCATTGTTACAAATGCAATGTTATGTATTCTCAAAGAACCAACCATCTCAGTGTTTATGATAAATGACGACACTCTAAAAGCTTCTTTTCGTCAAATAAATATACTATAGGTATACAGATTAGACATTGGTTTTGCTCTGCTCTAGCAACATTAATCTAAGATACTATGTAGTATACATGCTTTAGCGACTATAAAATATTTAATCAACTAGATATAAGTAATAGCTGTGTTCCGTAAATTATCGTAATTTGTATCGCGGCGCTGCAGTTCCCGCAGGGCAGCTGTTTATTGCTTGCGGTGCAAGTGTACTAATTTATCAATGTCTACACTAAATGCAAGTTCGGTGCATTCCAGATATTCGACCCACTTAGAACACAAATATACTTACTTTAATTTAGAAAGTGTGGAAAAGGTGTTTCAAGTTTATCCTCCTTTTATTAGTTTACTAGCAGGCGCTCGCGACTTTATCCGCGTGAAATTCTGTTTTATGAAATTTTCTCGATAAAGGCTATTCTTCCCAAAGAACACATACAGAAATTTAACAAAATTCATCTAAATCGATTCAGTGGCTGAGCCTTGATTTTTTTTTTAATACCTACAAGTTGGCCCTTGACTGCTATCACACCTGATGTTAAGTGATGATGCAATCTAAGATGGAAGCGGGCTAACTTGTTAGGAGTGGGATGAAAATCCACACCCCTATCGGTTTCTTCACGACATCGTACCGGAATGCTAAATCGCTTGGCGGTACGTCTTTGTCGGTAGGGTGGTAACTAGCCATGGCGAAAGCCTCCCACCAGCCAGACCAAGACAAATTAAGAAAAATCTCAATCTGCCCCGCCGGGAATCGAACCCAGGACCTCCGCCTTATAAATCCACCGCGCATACCACTGCGACACGGAGGTCGTCAAAAAAAAACATAATAATAATACAGACCTACTTTGACATGTTTCTATAATATTAACAATTACAGTTTTGTCATAGGTTTTTTATGATTATTGGAAAAATATTTTTATTTTTGTCGCATAGTAACAGTCGTATGGCTATTTTCATGCGTTAGAAACTCTTTGTAAAGCATGTTAGTACACCCATTGCCTGTATTTAAAGTTTCGCTACAAAGTGGGACGGGACAGCGGCGCGACGCTCGCTCGAATTATTGAGCTTTGTTGTCAAAGATGATTTAAAATACGTCACACTAGAGCCGTCGCACTTAGCGTGTCGTTCTTAACGACGTATCCTATAACTATATAATGTCATGCCAGCGTCACGTCGCCGCTTTCGCTGTTTGATCAAACTTATAAGCTGCACTTAGTGGGACAAGCAAGTAACCACAAAGCGATGTCCTCTGCGCACGTCAACCTGATTAGGTACCTGACAGTTACATGAGTACCTAATCATACCCTTTAACTTAGATTAAATAGAGCGCACAGAACACGAAAGTGAGGCAAAAAAACAATAACAAATTCAAAAGAGTATACAAACTTGAGTCACTACGGCACGATACAATGCATCGTATGTATGTCGCAGTAATTTCAAACATTCTTCAAGAATAATGCTGTCTTAAGTCATTGTAAAAACTGTTACAATAGAAAGAAGATGGGGTATCTTTACACATTGATTATTATTTGTCTATTTTAATATTATATTACGTAATTGTTGTGAGTCTAGAGTGCAGTACTATTATCCAAAGCTGGGCACGGTGGAATAACTTGAACAGAGGAGGTGAGTGTTGACGTCACTAAGAGATCTCTTTTAAACCTACACCCGTGTCACAAGTCTCGGGCTCTGTTCGGAGTTTTTCTTTCAGCCATGCGATGGACCCGGTACCCGCACGGTGAATCCATGGAATACTGAGATTCTCTAGACTATAATAATTCTGTGCCCTTTATGCTGAAACCGAGTGTCTACCTAGGTATGCACGGTGGCAGAAATTGGTGATTCTCTTCAAAAAAACTTACCAACCTTTACCAATAGTATTACTTACTCCTAAAATATGCCTTAATTTAAATATATTTAGGAAGTAAACTTCCCAAGCTAAACCATCTACATACAAAAACAAGATAATGTTTAAATTATAATACTAATGTGTATCGTAGAGGGAATTCAATATTGTATATTCTGAAAGCTTTAGTAGCTCCACTTATACCAAAGTAATATTTAAAACATTTCCTCCTGTCGCGAGGGTTAGAGTGCAAAGTGGCCAACTCATTATTAATTCAACAATAGATATAGCTTATATGACAACCTTCATAAATAGTGCCCAAATTTTCCGTTATGTTTATTGGCGAGCATAATTTATTTATCTACCTACTAAAAATCCTACCTTTTTCATCGGTCCTATAGTTAGTTAGCCTAGACGCGTTAGTTAGTAAGGTAAGTAGGTTCCTGTTCCCTGATAACTATCGGGAGCATTTGGGTTATAGTTTTTTTAGAAACTCTCAGGAAATGTCTTGTCTCCGTGCCTTAGAGACCACTTTACCGTCGGATGACTGTAACTAAAATTTTTTAGTGATCGTTAGCTACCCTTAGCCCGCTAAGCTGATTTGGAGTAGCTCCAAATCCCCTATATTGGAGGTCGCCAGTAGACCCTTAAAAAGGTATCATTATCAGCCTACTAACGGCCAACTAAAAGGCCAGGCCTCCCTCCTTATAGGAGAGGGGATGTGGATATGCCACGCTGCTGCTGCTGGTTGGCGGAAATAGGGTATATTTTACTCATTAATGATCACTAACAGATATTGATGATAGTAACAGACTGAAAGCTTAACAGCCCTCTGAAGGCAGATGGTGTAATACCACCAACTTCTAGACTCCGGGTTTGGAATTTACTGAAATCTCTTAGATGACAGCAATTCCAGTTTAAATCTAGAACATCGTAATCGAAGTCACATAGTGTAAAGACGAGACCAACGAACCAGGTGTTGCAAGGTTTAATAATGATGAAAAAATATCTGAAAAATATTCATTTCAGGATTGGTGGACGACGTCAAGATTTTCTAATTACTATCGGGCATGGAATCGCATAGTGCACGCTTGGCTGAGGGACCACATCTATCGGCCGCTCGCGCCGCTGGCCGGAAGAGCTGTTTCCACGCTCTTGGTGTTTCTAGTAAGTTTTATAAGAAATTAAAATGACGTACTGTTACATCCCTAAATTGCAACTATCGACTGACACAGATGTCAATGGCCCTTCAGCGATATATTTGCTATTAAAACCATAGCTCTGCTTCAAACAGTCAGTCGTTTTGGTAATTAGTCAAATTGCTGTCCAAGACTACGGACCTGGTTTCTGCCCGCCGGTCTAGACTAGTAGTGAGACTAAGATCCTGCCCATCAAGTCGCCGTTACACCTTTCGAATCGCGGAATAAAGTGATTTAAGTAAATTGTCTAAAGTTGTGAGAATTATAGAATAATATAAACAGTTAATAAATTAGTTTCTAGCCAGTGTTTTTTTTTATAAACACTGAGGGCCCGAGACTAATAAGTTTGACGTGCAGTTCCTTCCTCCGTCTATAAGTACTTTTACCTATATATTTTATAGTAAGTACGGTATTTGGTACCAATGCTACAATTCTACATCGACCAATCTTTTAAAATGACAATCAAATTAACCAAAATAATCTGGGCAATTAAAAGCAGCCTCATTCAGCCGTTAGATTAATAAAATAACATGGTAAAATTTATGTAGCAGAATCAAAATAGCAGCAGTATAGTAATCGGTCCATTCGTTGCAAAACTGAGATAGGTACCTACTCGTAACACAGTTACATATACAGTGTCAGATATGTCAAACTTATACTTAAATAATTAACACAGGTACATGTTTTTGTTGTGCTAACTGTATTTCAGCGCCTTCCAAATCTCTGTCTACAACCTGAAAGTAGAATATCTATAAGTATTTGACGGCCGAGTGGCGCAGTGGGTAGTGACCCTGCTTCTGCGTCCTAGGCTGTGGGTTCGATTCCCACGTCTGGAAAAAATGTTTGTGTGATGAGCATAGATATTTTCCAGTGTCTGGGTATTTATCTATATATTATTAGTATTTATGTTCTAAAGTGTGCAGGTGGGGACATATCTACCTACTTAGTCCTTCGAAGGTTCCGTGTTCGACAGCCTGACAGCCGATTGTTATTATTTTTTATTAGTTCAGGTCTGGTCTAGTGGGAGATTTTGGCGGATTGGCTTTTCTTTCCGTATTTTATTTAGTAGTAATCGAATGTTTAAGACATACGTTCGTTCGGTATCTTGTGTAATGTAAAATGTCCTAAGTGAGTAAACATTTTGTAGGTAATTTTTAAATTTTTTATTACTGGTTCTAGTAAATATTTTTATTCCTTTTTTGCTTTTGTAATCAGTATCCTTTACAATTACTCCAGTTTCGCCGCTGGCTAATAATTCAAACCCACCTTATATATAAAAAATATTCATCAGTTATCATAGTACCCACAACACAAGCTACCTACGCTTACTTTGAGGCTATATAGCGATGTGTGTAATTGTCCTATAATATTTATTTATAAGTATACCTAAGAAGTAACAACTTACACTATCTCTTCAAGACTGACAATAATTGGGTTATGTACTCGTACATTCGTTAATCATCTAATTGAAGCAACCCACACAGCTTCCTATTTTATCCTAATGAGGTCAACAGTCAAACGGTAACACATTGTTTTTGTTAAAGGAACATTTAACGTTTATTTTGTTTTTGGGCTTCCTACGAAACAATTTTCTTACCAACCTATTTTTTCACAACCCGTCGGTTGTTCGATATCCGAAACCGAATTATTTTTACAAGCCTATATTTTATCTGTTACTATAGGAAATCTGAAAATATTATAAACCAATTTGTTTAAACTCCGGCCTTTGAAAGCTTATTTATAAAAAAATATTGTTTAATATTAATTTATTTATTTTGTAGGTACCTATACTTAAGCCAAACTCGATTGAGAATGCTTATCAACAAACAAATTAAAAATGAAGGTAGAAATCGCTAGTCATTTTACACTTAATTTTTTAAATTAATTTATTAATGACAAATTCATGACAATAAATTAGATTAGTAAGCTTAAAACTAATTAATATATTCAATATCTTTTAAATAAGATTTTATAAAAAAATAAAACATAATTTTAAATTTATTAGGCATAAAATGTGTTGCATTTTCTACCTTCATTTTTAATTTGTTTGTTGACAAGCATTCTCAATCGAGATTGGCTTAAGTACATTTTACATATTATCTTTTGAAAAAAATATTTTAATTGGAAATGACGTAGGTAGTTACTGCACAATTTATAACTATTTTGTTTTTGTAAATTCACGACCTATACCTATGTTCACTATGTTCAAGATATCGTCAGCCGCTCACGAGGTGATACTAGCGCTGTCGTTCGGGTTCTTCTACCCGGTGCTCATGGTCGAGTTCGGCGTGTTCGGGCTGTTGATGCTGCCCTTGACTGCCAACAGCGGCCGCCGGTACCCGAACACTTCTAATCTTATGATGTGGTTGTCATTCTTCATTGGAAATGGTAAGTAGGAACTTATCAAAATTTTTGCACCTTATTATTTTATATTCAAATTGGGGTCAAACTTCAACAAAGCTTTAGGCTGCATCATAATGTGTAAAATTTGATATAATGCTTTTAGAGGCCACGCAGACACAGTTCAGGCGTTACGAGTATTATTTTATATTCAAATTGGCGTCAAACTTCAACAAAGCTTTAGGCTGCATCATAATGTGTAAAATTTGATATAATGCTTTTAGAGGCCACGCAGACACAGTTCAGGCGTTACGAGTATTATTTTATATTCAAATTGGCGTCAAACTTCAACAAAGCTTTAGGCTGCATCATAATGTGTAAAATTTGATATAATGCTTTTAGAGGCCACGCAGACACAGTTCAGGCGTTACGAGTATTATTTTATATTCAAATTGGCGTCAAACTTCAACAAAGCTTTAGGCTGCATCATAATGTGTAAAATTTGATATAATGCTTTTAGAGGCCACGCAGACACAGTTCAGGCGTTACGAGTATTATTTTATATTCAAATTGGCGTCAAACTTCAACAAAGCTTTAGGCTGCATCATAATGTGTAAAATTTGATATAATGCTTTTAGAGGCCACGCAGACACAGTTCAGGCGTTACGAGTATTATTTTATATTCAAATTGGCGTCAAACTTCAACAAAGCTTTAGGCTGCATCATAATGTGTGAAATTTGATATAGTGATTTTAGAGGCCACGCAGACACAGTTCAGGCGTTACGATTTCTGCTTCAGAAAACAGAATAGTACGTTCTCCGTTGCTATACAACTTTATAATTTGACGACCTCCGTGGCGCAGTGGTATACACGATGGATTTATATGACGGAGGTCCTGGGATCGATTCCCGGCGGGGCAGATTGAGATTTTTCTTAATTTGTCTTGGTCTGGCTGGTGGGAGGCTTTCGGCGTGGCTAGTTACCACCCTACCGACAAAGACGTATCGCCAAGCGATTTAGCGTTCCGGTACGATGTCGTGTAGAAACCGTAAGGGGTGTGGATTTTCGTCCCACTCCTAACAAGTTAGCCCGCTTTCATCTTGACTGCATCATCACTTAACATCAGGTGTGACAGCAGTCAAGGGCTAACTTGTAGTCGACAAAAAAAAATTGACCGCGTATACAGACCGGTTTCAACGCCCGCCGTCTGAGCGGTAGAGGGGCTGGGATACGGATAAAAACGATGTCCAGTAGAATGTTATCATGTTCCTATAAAATTCATATAAAAGGGTACCTCTACCTTTAATTAAATACTAAATTATGCCTTTTGATTTATGGTTAACTTTTTCCAGGTCTTCTATGGAGTTTGTATGCGATGGAGTATTTTTCAAGAAAAAATTGCCCAATCTCCGAAAACGACAGCTTTTTCGTACCGAAGTCATGGTCTTGTCCTGAAATTGTGTTGAAACCCAATTGGACTTTTCAAAATCCTTTCGACATAATTTACTGATATTTATATAACATTAGTTTTTCTCATTAATAAGTATCAGCGCAGACCGAGCTAGAAACTCCGCTGGAGTCCTACTTGATACTTAACCTACGATTACTTAGTAGCTACCTTTTCGGGGTAGTACTTATAGCTAAGTCTAAATGTCTAAAGAATAAAATGTTTTAATGGTCAGTCTAAGGCCTGTGTGCACCAAGATTTCGGTTATCGTAACCAACGGTTAACATAAGCTAAACGTAAAATTTACTGTTCACGACAACCCGTACGCCCGTTAAGGACGTAAATCAGGCAATTATCTTAAATGAGCACGTCCTTAACCGGCGTACGGGTTGTCGTGAACAGTAAATTTACAATTAGCTTATGTTAACCGTTGGTTATGATAACCGAAATCTTGGTGGACACAGGCCTAAGCCCATCTTATACTCACGCAGGTAATATCAATTTCCGAAATTAAATTTTCGCCAAAATTTAAAATACCCTCATACCCACTAAGTAGGTAGGTACGTAGGTAGTGTTTTATAAAATGGGTTTCAAATTACCTAGGTAGAAGATTGTTCATCTCGCAGCTGAGCTCAGAATATTAAAAAAGTATATCGACGGTTTTCTAATTATCTTCTGCGAGTTACTTACAGTAATAAAGATGCAATTAAAGTCCATAAATTGACCACAGAAAATATGTTGACGTCTGCGCTTACCTTAATAACAAATAGCGAAATGTATGACTAATGTGATGGTTAAATAGTTTTCCCTTTTCGAATAAAATATATAAAGTTTATTAGTCATGGATGTGGTATTGTTGAACTAATACCGACACTGAAAATACATAATATTATATGTACCTACACAAGCTCAATTACATGATTTGACGTTCATTAGGTACCCTTATTTATTATTTATACAAAAATTCAACGCTTGTAGCGAAACAGTTAAAAAGCGGACGAGGCGGAACGACAACGTGACGCGGGCTAGTAGACGCACTGGGCTTTGATGAACTGTTAATAACGTGCCCGTCACACAAGACGTTAGACCAAGACGGCTCTCAAGCTAGCTTCGCATCGCCGTCTCGCCCTGGCCGCTGTGTGTGAAACCTTCAGTTGTTGTAATAACTACAGTCTAATTAACTCATAACACAGACTGGTTTTGTCAACGATCACGGTCTAATTAACTCGTATCCCCAGTTAATTTCTTTAGTGACTATGTCCGAAGCCACAAGCCAAAGGTGATAAAGATTAAGGTGGTAAATAGTGAAAATAGAAAAACCTAACTCCACAAATTGAATAAAATGTTTGAAGACATCCTATCGAATTCTATGACGTTTTAGCGAAATTATTATAACGGTATAGTCTCACCAGAAAAAATTAATATCGCCATGTTGCGCAAAAAAAACTAATTTATTCTTATAACATCTATGCAAACTAAATAGTATTAGTGCCCCCCAATTCAAGCTTTTAATTTTTCTGGTCAGGCTTTACAATATTATTTTATGAAAATAAACTTTACACTCGCAAAAGATTCATGACATTACCTACTTTATATATCTCTCATTTTCTGTCAAATCGCCTACAATGTCCATTAGTAATAATTGTTAAACTATGTATCCGCGACTTTGTGCGTTCCTAAGTAACAACACTCCCAAACTGAGCAGGCCTCGCTGAGAATTAGTTAAATATATGGTACACAGATGGTATACACCAAATCTATTTATACTCTGTTGTTGTTCAGAGTGGCGAGACAATACCTGTATAATTTTGATTAATTGAATAAAATTTCTTATTTTATTTACTACAAAGTGTAGTATTTGTATTTATACTTTTAATAAAAAATTGTTACAATCATACATTTTTATTATTTATCATCCTATAATGTATTACGAGGTACCTACAATTGCATAGGAATTAAATTAGTTTATTCGAACAAATCTCTGAAATTACCCAACTGGATTTGAAAGTGTCGTTCAGATTCGACAGATGTATGTCTGAAGGTTATAGATTGATTTAAACTTTAATTGCGTTTGTCGAATCTTGTCTTGCGTCCGATAACCTAAGCATAATACCTGAAGCATAACTCTCGTAGCCCTATGTGCCTCTTATTTTCAAACAGTAGCACAAAATTGTAATTTTCGCTCCTTAATTTAAGTACTAATTTAAATTCAGTGACCCAACTATCTTCAGACAAAACGTCAATTAAGGCCTGTGTGCACCAAGATTTTGGTTATCATAACCAACGGTTAACATAAGCTAAACGTAAAATTTACTGTTCACGACAACCCGTACGCCGGTTAGGAACGTAAGCTCGGTTAAGATAACCATCCGGTTTGCGTCCTTAACTTTGTCGTGAACAGTAAATTTCACGTTTAGCTTATGTTAACCGTTGGTTATGATAACCAAAGTCTTGGTGCACACAGGCCTTAGTTGTTTATCTAATAATATCACATTTACTTTTAGAACGTGCAACTTATTTTGATAGGGTTGTCACAATAGGTTAAGACAAATTAAACAACCAAACAAACAACACGACATGACCCTAATATTGTCAACTAACTGTGCCAGCGTAAGCCAATTTTTTTCCAGTCACGCCGCGTACGCGACAAGCGGCTGGTGGTCACACACACATGCCCCGCGTGCTTGTAGTAGTGCAACTGATTCACGCGGTAGTGTGAAGCTTTGTCTCTGTTCTGTTTATCTACTCATGGGGCATTACTACTTGCGCTTAAGTGTTTGATCGATTGACTAATAATGTCTGTTTAACATTTCCCCTATTTAATCATTACAAAAAAAACAACAAAGCAAATTGTAATATAAATTTAATTTCCATTAATATAAAAATCTTACGTCATAACTATAATTATATAACCACCTCGAAAGCACTCCTAAACGATTGTCTGAGATGGCCAACAAGCAAATACACAAACGAGCACATCAGGGTGCCGGTTCGTAGCCGACCGCAAACGACAACTGCAGACGACATGTCGGTCGCAGCGACTCGCTACGAATCGGCACCCTTAATTAACAGTTTCAGTGCCGAGTGAGAGATCTTTAGCGAGAATTGATGTAGTTTTCTCGCGTTATAACTAGATGATGCCCCTTCAACTTTATATAAATTGACGAAAATTTTTTACAACGTGACTCGTTAAAAAGCTCCCATTCGACACTCAGCTCGATTATTAGCAAATATATCATTATTAATTAAAATTTGACCAGTTTTATATATTTCATAAATCTATTTAATATTTTATATTAAATTTTGTGGACAATGTAAAGAGAATACACATAATATAGAATTCAAAAATATTACGAAAAATGATCGTTTGCTATAAATCATACTGATCTTAAACTTACATTTAAACTGTTATTTTAATCTATAGAGATACTGTCATATATGGCATATCTGTGCTAAATTATTAGACTGTATAATTATAATCTCTTAAAGCTCTAAAAAGGTCAAAATGTCGTCTTTAATAACTTATCTGTACTGTCGTAAGTCAATTAGCATAATTGTCTCGTACATTTTACACTAATTAACGAATTTGTTACACACCTAATCAACAGATAAGTTAATTAAAGATACGACAGTAAAAGGCCATGTAGAAGAAATAAGAACATGAAAAAATGCTTAAAATGACATTTAAGAATTATACTCTTATGCATTATAATGGTTATGGACTGAACTTTAAGCAATAAGCAAAATGAAATAACGATTACAAGAAAATGTAAATAAAAAAGGCACTAATATTAATCGTTAAGCAGCACTTTGTTACAATTATATCTTTAGCTTATGGATTTCTTACTACGATAATACGATAGTACGCGGAATGTAATGTAATGTTATGTAATGAAATGTAATGAAATGTAATGTTACGTAATGTCAGTGGCGTTTAATTTATTATCTATGTAGATCTAATAAATGCCAAAATACCCTCAAAACAGTTTTTAGTGAAAATTGGCTATTTAGTTTTTAAAAATATCAAAACATTCAAAATTAGTTATCTTTGGCTAATTTACCAACTGCATTTTTTTAAATTCACACTACATTCTAACAACAAATAATCAACATTTATTAATTTGGCCATTTTCTGAATCTCTTGTTTTATACAGAAAACTAATAATTCGGTATTTTCGTTTATTATGTTACAACAGGAAGATTTGGCAACTGTAAAAAGATATTTCCTCAAAATTCGAACAAACCAATAGATTAGTTAGAGTAGATAACGAATCGTAAAAGATAAATACAGTATAAAAATTGGTGCTAAGTTGTACACAAATTCAAAACGGATTGAAAGTTGGATTGACTTTTTTATAAGCAAATCACATGAGTTCTTGCCCGCGCGGTATAAAGTGAGGTCATAATTTCACTCATTCATTACCGCACATGTTTAATATTGGTTGGATAGGAGATCACTCATTAGCGATAATACCGCCATTTTGTTAGTTCCAACGCCGGTTAAGGACGTAAGCTCGGTTAAGATAACCGCCCGGTTTACGTCCTTAACCGGCGTACGGGTTGTCGTGGACAGTAAATTTTACGTTTAGCATATGTTAACCGTTGGTTATGATAACCGAAATCTTGGTGCACACAGGCCTTAGTAATTGTTTTACAGTACATTCAACTTCATTTATTTCAAGTACACTTTTGCACTTATGAAACATCAAGTCTGTGTAGGATTCTACCGGTTACCACCACTTTGAAGGCAAGAGTTGGTCATTAATTAATTTATGTTAAAGCCTGTACCTCTATTGCTTCAGTTGTCATTTTCTGTAATGCTATTGTGCGGGAGAGGACTCAAGTGGTTTGTCCCTTACAGAAAACTTTTTGAATAGCATAGAAAATGTCACTGTCAGTTAGCACAACAAAATTAGCACCAATTGTCAAGAAAAACGCGCATCGAAATAAGATTTCATTACAAGGTCCAAACGAAATATAATTTTGAAAATAAAAACAAATAAAAATTGTATCTTCACAGCCTTACTGATTACTATTTAAAACTAAAAAAAAGTAATATCAGAACATATTTGATGCAACTTACCAACAGTATTAATAAAAAATATGTAATACCTATTTTCCCTTAACCACTTTACTGTGGACACTGCTGAACTGACTAACTATTGTTAGATTTTCATAGATAGTCAGTTAGTAGTAGCTACCTTTTGTGACATAGACACTCACTAAAAAAAGGAATTTTGGAAAATTGAAATTTAAGTAAAGAAAAAAATGGATTCCTTTTAATGAAAAGGGTCAAAACTATTTGCATGGGAATTGCTATTATTATATCACAAATTTAACTTAGTTTGTAAAAAAGGATACAAGTTTTATGAACAAATTGATTATAAATCTTCTAAATGATAAAAATTTAGTGCTATGTTTTAATAAAACTATATTGGTGCATTTGTGAAAATACAATTTCAATTATTAAATTGACTTCAAAATTGAGATACATATTACCAACTGAAAATCATTCATTTTACACAGCAGGTGTGCGATCCAGTTCTTTGAACAGGGAGCTTGACATCCTGTAAATAAAAAATAGAATGAAATGAGGAAAGTAATAGTGACAAATGGGTACATATCTGTTATACACAAAGAACATTGCCAAAAATTGTATGGAAGTATACCCCAGGCTGCCCAGTAATGATATATGTCATTAAATAGTGCAGATTTTCTATTTACAGAAAAACAAAGTTGTATGTAGCTATGCAGTCGCAGGAAAACGTTATGAAGGTTGAAAAAGTTGACTTTTCATACTACGACGACGGTCACATGATTCAGAACACAAAAAATTGATTGAAATTTTTATTTTTTTTTATATATTTTCAAAATTGCTATGAATCATGGGTAGTTGTTTAAAATTCATTGTGTATTTAAATAAAACAGTTAAATATGAGCATATGTTTGAACAGCCTGGGGCAAATTTTGGCAATGTCCTTTAGAATTACATTTTCACTGTCAAAATGAATTGAATTGAATTGCTTAAATCTATCCATTTATAGTTCTAGTTAGAAAGAAATAGCTGGTTCAACAAACAACAAACGACACTATGGTAGGTGTTTTTAAAAGATAATTTGATTAAAGTACCAATACACCTAAATTTTCTGTCACCAAAAGAAATAATTGTGTGACTAGGTTAATAATATTGTAAAGAACCGTTATCAACAACAGATAGAAATATCTATATTATATAGCTATAAACCTAACACTCACACTGAATGATTCACAGTTATCAAATGTGACACATGGAAAAAACCACATACCTGTTTAATATATAAATTAGCGAATCAATGATAATAATCAGCACTTTCCAATTCATATATTTTTATCTACTATTGCCTGGGTGTGAAATTTGAATTCCACTTGAATCTTATAAGAACTTCAATACCTTTTTCCAATTTTTGTTTAACATGATTTAATGAAATAGTACTTGGATTTTAATGTTGAACTTATGATTATGAACTTTCTTACTTAAAGCAGTAAATAATTTTTATAGTGCTTAACTCCTTAACCAACCATTACAATACTCAGAAAAGATTCATATTGTTCACATAAAGCTGCACAGTTCTTAGAAAAAAAATGTATACACAGTTTACAAAGTGCACACAATTGCAATTGCTGAGCTATAGAAACAACAGAATAAAGATAAACAATGAACTGGTATGTCGAAGCTGGTGAGTATTATATCTGTCTTTATATCTCGTAAGCAAAAATAGTGTCAGATTTTCAAGAATGATTCATTTATTTCTGTTTCAATGCCTCATCTATAATATAAACAAGGTAGATTTATTGTAGTACTTACTTGCTTATCATATGTTTGTAAATATATTGAGGAATGATGGTTATGTTTACGACTGAGGGGCTGCTATCAATCACCTTCGATATCTCCTTATCTTTCATGCCCACTACATTGACAGTGTTTATTTCCAGTATTTGATGGTCAGTCAGCAAGCCGTTCCGAGCTGCTGACGAATCTTTTACCAGACCAACAATGTTGCCATCTTTGAATTGGAATCCAACGTGGCCTAGTGAATCCTTATGCAGAGTCACAGTCCTCTCGAAAGGCCTACAAATAAACATCTGTTTGTTAATGTATATTGATATATAAAACAAAAGATAAACAGAAACCAGTATGAACCGGAGAATAATAAGCCATATCAACAGTAATAAGTAATGTTATAGAAACAAGAGCATCTTTCAAAGCTTAGATAAGAGGGTAAAGTACAGGTAAAAATTAAATATCATAAATTTTAGAAACTTAATTAAAAATATGGCTAAATATAATTACCTATCACGAACAGCCATAGTGATCCCATTAGTAGGAGCTTTCTTCAAAATAGCATGGCATTGGTCCATGGTCATTCCAGCCATTGTCACGTTGTTGATCTCCAAAATTTGGTCACCAAATCTGAGTCCAGCCAATGCAGCGGGGCTCCCAGCCGCAACATAGCACACAAACACTCCATTATTTACTGAGTGAAGCCTCAAACCACATTTGCCATCCCTGTCTTTGCATAGTATGATTTGCCTGATACCATTAGTGACGGTTGCTTTTAGTAAGCTCGGGGATTGAGAAGAGATGGGTGCAATCATACTAACTGCACCTGATGGTTGTACCTGAGGGAAAAATATTAAATAAACTTTAAAACTGAGAACAAGAGAGAAATGTATGGAAAATTCCATAAATATTTATCTGTATGTACAAAAGTGAAATACAACTTACTGACATATCACAAGTTCTCTAAGACTATACACTATACTTTTTTACACTTAGGTACTTACAGATTGACTTAAAATTTAGAATTACTATATTTTCAATACAGAAAGATCTACTGGGTGAAATTGCTGTAAACAGCTACAATATTTAATTTAGGTACAATATTTAAAGTGGAATGATTTTACATTAAGTAATGTTGCTAATAATGTTAGATTTTACATTACATTATGCTACAACAATTTTGAGATATGTGATAAAAGAGAAGAGAGAACTTCAGGTCCAGGGTATATATGACTGCAACATTGGTCTATTACTTTGCAGTCATAAAATCCACTCTATTGCCCTTTCTTATAAGATTTCTGTATTTAAATAAAACTTACTGTTTGAATCTGGTATTCCGGCATATTAAGAGCGATAACATCCTGAGATAGCTCCAGCCCCATATAGTCTCCAAGTGCGGGGTACATGTGTCTAGGAGCACTGGCAGCAACGGGCGCGGCTGAACCAGCTATAGACGGGTAAGACGAGTTGTACGAAGGTGGCGCTTGGTGTTGAGCCATTTGGGCCCGAACCATGTGGTCCACCTTCATATCTTCCAGCGATGGGTATAGAGACATGTTTGCTTTGTTAATATGGCGCAAGATACACTATCAATTGACTCCCTTGTACTTAAAAGTTTTCACCTTCAACACTTTATTTACTATATCGAAACTACACCAAAGCCTCGCCCTCAAAAAGAAATAGAAGGACAATTAACACAAAACACGATTTACAATAGGCACGAGCAGGAAAGACGCAGTGTAACTTTATACGTTTAATTGCTGAATGACGTTTTGGGAAAAACAATGAGTAATTGATTGGATAAGCTGTCAAGTTGCTACCACGACTTTCCAATTCTAAAAAATATTCAAAAGATCACATTTTGAAGTATTATATAGAAAACATATTTAAATTTATTTAAACTAATTTAAGAATCTTCCGTGAACTTTATTCAAGGAATTAATTTTTATGTAATTTTTACTTTCAAAACGACATTGGATGCTTGATCGGACCATAAATCGCACATAGACAATAAAATTATTATGTCAAGTGTCAGTACTTATGTCAATGTCAAATAAATTATCAAATGTTCTTGGGAGTTGTGTACATTGTAAATAAATCTAATTTTAACTTGAACAACAAATAGCTTAAACTTTTTTCAACATAGATTATATTTAAAAGGTTTTTTAAAATGGAATCAGGCCCTACAAGTAAACAACGTACGCCAAGGTTAGTCGAGTAACAAAGTATTGTATGTACTCAGACAGGGCATGTCAATTTAGATTCCTACAGATAATAATTTGGACTTAATATAATAATGTAACAAGTAGATTTTATAAACCTATATCATTACTTTATCATAATTACATTACCCAAACATCAGAGAGCATGATAAGCCATCGGTCCTGGTCATTATCAATCATCTGATAGGGATTGTTGCTGAGTATAATACTATCCCCCTAATCCCACCGACTCTCATAGAAGCAGCGTGGTGGGTCTATAATCTCAGCCCAATTTCGAATCTGAACTATAAAAAGTCTTAAGTTCAAACAACATAAACATATGTACATTATAACAAAGTAAGATTTTAAGATAAATATATTATGTTATGATGTGTATTTGAAACGCATCATGATATTTATTAGAAATTTCGTTACATGCAAATATTTTTGATGGTATTTGAGTTCTCATAGTCATTATTTTGGTTAGAAAAGTGTAATCACTTGTACACATATTTCAGCCGATGCAGAGAATGGGAGCGTCAAAGGCGTATAAAATTTAATGAAGCTATCTCAAAACTTGGAGAAATTGTAAAATCTATAAACAAGGCTAATAATAATGAAGAAGCAGATAATGTGCAATACCCAAAGATTGAAGTAGTACAAAAAGCTATAATATGTCTAACAAACTGTGTACAAGAAAAGACACAGCTAAGTAAGTATCATAATATATTACTGTTAATTATGAAATTACAAAAAATATGTACTTTGTACATCATATGTTCTATTTTATAATGAGAGCTTTGCTTTACTTGTAGTAGTAAGTGACAGGACAGATGCATGCACACACAAACACGTCTGTCTGTACATCTTACTAACCATAATTAAATCAAACTCCCCATGAAATAACATCTAAGGGGTGTGGATTTCATCCTACTCCTAACAAGTTAGCCCACTTCCATCTTAGAATGCATCTTCCTTTAACATCAGGTGCGATAGCAGTTAAGGGCCAACTTGTAGTAGATAAAAAAAAGTGTATTCAAAGTATTTCAAGAAATCAGTATAATGTAACATACCTACTAAAAACTTTTTTAACTTTTCAGAAGCAGACATATTAGCTTTAGAAGTAAAATTAGAAGCCATAAAAAAACAAAAAAGTAACATGAATGATGTTTCAATACAAGTTTCGATTGGTATTAATAAAAAATCTCAAAGTAAGTGAATTTATATTATATGTATTTAATTTGCTTAGATAATGTCTGAGCAAATATAATTTAAAAAAAATAAACATTGATAGTTAGCAAAAGATGAACACTGGTGGTTGGCAAACTTCTTGAATAAAAGATTAGTAGAGATATTTTCACAGTCTGGTTTTAGTCTGGTTGGGACCAGACTACATATAGTGTGAGCACTCGCACCTCGCCCCTTACTCATAGAATTATTTTTTCTGCAAAGTCATTTCAACACAAGCTCATGAAGTTTTTTTGGCACTGTAAATATCTGAAAGCTATCTAATTGTTTTATAAAAATAGAAATTGATAATAAAAAGCATCAATTTATTAATTACCAAATATATTGAACAGAATTTATTTTGGTTAAGGGCAAGGTTATCATGTTTACAATGTTCAAAATAAAAGCCAAGTATTGTCAGAGTTGCATAAATCAAAGTCTCTTGAGCAAACAAACATCAGTTGCCAAAATATTACAAACTGAAATGTGCAACTGCAGGATTTGTGGGTCATTTATGTTTACGTTAACAATGTGTTACCTCAGACTACTTAATCTCAAAATAATACAGTCTGCTCTTACTGAATACAAAAATATTTATTTGATTATCATCCAAAAACAAATTGGTCCGGGTACTTCTTGTTTACTTTTACTAACTGATTGTTATTGATTATATTTGTGTTAAATATTAACAAAGACAGAAGTCAACAATATTTTTAAGATATTTTTTTAAATGATAATTTATTCTCTTGACCTGTAAAAACAAGTTTTTTTTCTGCAGGTGCAAAATGTGTAAAACTTATCATGCAGCAAAATCCAAAACCTGAAAGGAAAATTAAGATAATTAACAAATGTCCACCAAAGTTACCAAAGTTATTGCCACTAACAAATGTAAAGAAAGGTAATTATGTTCATCAAGCTCTATTGAAACTTTATGAAATATTTTTATCACTATTTATTTTACTGTAAAACAATTATTGCGGTTTTTCTTTTTCAGAAAACACTATAGTTATGTTACCAGCTACACCATATATATTTCCACAGAGGCCTGTTTTGTTTCCTCAAGCTCCAACAATTGTCCTGGTTGATACAAATCTTCAGCCTCTTAACAAACCTACAACTATTCCTATTATTAATAGAAATACAAATGATATCACAAAAACAACAATGGTTAATGTACTACCAATCTCTGCATACTCTCATTCATTGTCAGCTAAAATGAAGAAAAATAATACTAAATCTAGGAATAATACAAGTCGAAAGAGTGTAAAAAAAGTCAAATTGGCAGATAAAAAAGAAGAACAGATAGATTTTGAAGGAAAAACAAGTAAAGAATCAAATAAAACTGATGATAATACGGCTAATGATAAGAAAGTCACAACTGCCGAAGCAACTGTTGAAACAAGCAAAGAAAATGTAACCAACGATAAACCAAAATCTTCTGAATCAGAGAAATTATCTACAGAAAACACACAACAAACACTTACTGGTACAAGTGAAATTCCTGCGAAAAAAACAAGTAATGATTCTAACGCAACTTCAGAAAACAACGCGATAGAATCATCAAAATGTTCAGAAACTTTAATTAGTAAATCAAGTATAGATAAAAATGCAACATTACCGAATTACACTACTGCAACTGAAAAGCTTGAAAACTCTGTTATAGTACAAGAAGCAAACATTAAAAATACTAAAATCCCCCCTGATAAAAATGTTACAGAAAATGAATACAAAAATAAAGAAAGCAAGATGCAAAATATTATAGATTCCACAATTTGCGAAAATGTTGTGGATGGTGGTAACGCACGTCTAGAATTGGCAGAGGAGCTCTTAGCGGCGTCACCAACTGCAGCGTTCTTGATGTCGTTTCCATTAGTTAGTGGGAATAGAGCTGACAGTCCAGCCGACGAGGCTTCTAGCACTGCTAATAATAAAGAAACCAACCGCCGAAACGAAGCACCTTCACAACAAATCTCTTATTTTGATAAGTCTAACAATGAGGTAAAAAACAAAACTACGACCAAATCTGACATTACTACCACTACTACTTCTTCCACTACCACCGTCCATAAAGCTGAGCAGCAAAAATATGATAATACTAAGTTAACGAACTCAAAACCAACTCCAGCAGCTTCAACAGTAACTAACGAAAATCCCTTTTTAAATTTACCTTTACCTTCAATAATACCTTCAAGTTGTACATTAACTGACTCAACCTTTGGTTTAGACTTTGATTGTAATGTCACTAAAATTGTTACAAGTCAAACAACAACTTATACAACTAGTAGTAATAATATTTTCTACAAAAGTGATCCCTTTAACACAGTTAAAAGTACTATATATAGCACAAGCAGTATTTCTTCTGGTCATGAGTTTAATAGCTTAGGGTTATATCCTTGTGCAATGGAAAATTACTCTGCTAAAAATAAATCTGATTATTCAAATGTAGAAGACAATCTTATGAAAATAAACTCATCGAGATTAACCTATGATATCGATTTAGGGTGGTCTCAAAAAGGTTTGGATTTTGTTAACTGCACTACTGGTGCTAACACCTTTCACAAAGATAATATTTTGACAACCGCGGCTCCCACATTTTCTACGTCATATAATCCATTTAATCCAGACTTCCATGTTCCTTTAGTGTCAAATCCAAATAAAAAGAGCTCAGTTACAATAGCTAAACCTAGTACTTTTCCTGAACCAATCTCAAGCTTTTATTCTCAAAGTACTAGTTTGTGGTCAGAAGATATTTCGTCTATATACACAAATAGTAATGCATCAAGAAATTTTAGTCAGAAACAGCAAAACTATTTCCCTCCAGAAAATGTACATCCAAATATGAATGCGAAGACTAATATAACAAAATATGAGAACAAAAATATGTCAGAAAATACTCCCAACGTTGTTAAACCTTCGTCTGTTATAGATCAGCATATTGTCGAAAAATATACAAAAAAATCTCCAAATAAAATGCATATAAATTGGATGACATCGGAAGTTAGACCTCTGCAAAATAACTGCAACCAAACTCAAACCAACTTAAAAGAGCCAGGGAAAATCCCTTATTCTCAAATTGATCAAGTTACAAAGAAAGCATCCCACAATGATAGTAGTTATTTTCCTATCAATATGCACAATTTTCCTACTCAAGCAAACCATGACGAACTTCAGGTATGGCCTACTGCTCGACCTGCTGGAACTACAGAAATTAGTATAGAACCACCCCCAATAAATTTACCTACTTTGGTTGGAGACTTAGCTTTAGGTCCACATGACAAAAAGAAAGGAGAAATAGGAAGTAGAATCTTACCTCATACTGACTTACAAAGCTGTGGAAATTTTCTGTCCGTTACTCAATTAATGAATCGTTCAAGCGATAATATGCCTTCTCGGTCTCATGGACCGATTAATGAAAATCAAAAATCTATGACTTCAAAACATAATGTCAATGAATCTAATAGGAAATCTATGCTTACGCGTTTAGAAACCCACCCACAAATAGGTTATGGTTTTAATGACTCAAAACATGCAAATCCTTACGATAACACTCAATTTTCACAAACAAAGTGCAAACCCAATAACAAACCTGATAAAAACTCTAAAGCACAAAAAAACAATTACTCAGCAGAAGCACTGATACGGGGGGGTACAACGTGCAGCCAAAAATTACAAGACAACAACAACACAAAGTTTGTGGGTGCTCCACAAAAATATAATGACTTCAATATCACTCACGACAGTGGAATAGCGCAGATATCACATTTCCCTTCAATAATCGACTATTCAGATAATAACTACGCAGGCCAGCAATTTTCAGGAACCACTTTATACAATTCCACTACTAACACAATATCAAATTCATTTTATACAAATTTTATGCCCGGGAGTAGTAATTTGATGGCTGGCAATTATGCAGGTGGCTCGTTTTCAAGCGATTTTGTAGATTATAATCAAGTAGAATGTAATTACACGAATCAGAAATTTAACGAAATAAAAATGAAAAGCAATGCCAGTACATTTCAACAGGACAAAGAGCCGTCTAATTATAAGAGTTCAAGAAGAGATTCGGCTCCAAAACACAAGTTAGAATGTTCCAAAAAAGAATCTAGTAAGAAGTATCAAAGCAAAAGACCTAAAGTAGCAAATGAAATGGAAGAGTGGAACGAAAATCCTTTACTTTGGCAAAATAAAAGCCAAGCCAAAAGACATCAAAACTTGATGTCAGAAGAGCTGACATTCTCAAATTATGTTGGAAATCAAATGGCTACGCAATATCAGCCAGATTTTTTCAACGGACATATAATGCAACAAACTATACAAAATGTAGGAACAGGTGCTGATCGATCTTTGTCAAGCTTGCCAGTGGCGTCACGGGCTAACTTTAACCTTAGCGCATTGTTTCCAGAAATAACAATGGTGAGTTAAGATCTTTTAAACAATATTTAGCCTATAGTTAGTCCATAGCACAGTCTAGGTTTTGGCCAGGTTGGTGCAAGAAAATTATTAATGTATGTATAACTATTTTGCTTCACATTAAGCAACTCTATAATAAACCATACTAATATGCCAATGTAATTCTATTGGTATGTGTGTTACCTTTTCACGACTAAGGCCTGTGTGCACCAAGATTTCAGTTATGATAACCAACGGTTAACATAACTTTACTATAAATTTACAGTTCACGACAACCCGTACGCCGGTTAAGGACGTAAACCGGGCGATTATCTTAACCGAGCTTACGTGTTTAACCGGTCTAAGCTAAACGTAAAATTTACTGTCATGAACAGTAAATTTTACGTTTAGCTTATGTTAACCGTTGGTTATGATAACCGAAATCTTTATGCCCACAGGCCTTAGTGTCTGAACCGGTTTAGACGAATTGAGACCTTCACTTTTCTGCGCTCGCTCCGCGAGGAACGTGACAATGAGTGCTTTTTCAATTCATCGATATATAAGACGTTATCTCGTTAAAAATAGTTTCTCACAAAAAAAGTCGCGCTCTCCGCTATTCTTACTTTATACTCAAGTAACCCCTGCAATTTTATTATTTTCTTGTTTCAGAAGGTGCAATGACATTAGGCTACGACGATTTATGAATGAAGTATACGCGTTACGCAACTGTGATTAAGTGAATATTGTTATTAATAATAATAATTATATTATAACTATTATAGTAGGTAGTTAATGAAATTTTACACTAAGACTATTTATTCTAATAAATGTTCAGTTATAAGATTTGTTTTATTGCGTAAATAATAACCTACAGTCCGCGCTCCAATTTTAGTCCGCTCTGAAGTTGCAAAACGACAATCTGCGCTGGATATCATAGTTAAAGGTATTATACGAGTAGATTTCAGTATTAGATAAAAATTTCAATTGAATACCTCTAAGCGTCTATTAGCAAAGGGGGTAAGTTTAAAATTTATAAAAACATTTTTATTAAATTTTGCAACTAAAAATATACAGTTTTCGTAATTTTTCGATCATTTGTGCTGTATGACGTTGCTATTTTAAAATTCTAAGTTTACGGGAACTACCTGTTAGGTTTTGATTTAGTTGCGAGTTAAATATGCGGATAGATTGCTATATCCTTTGACTGTGTTGACATAGGAGTTTTATTTTGTTATAGCTTAAAGCTATTATAGAGCCAAGTATTTGATATAAATTTCAGCCTGTTACTTCCGCGCTTTCCTGAGAAAAAGGGTCTTGACAGACAGACGGACGGACAACGAAGTGATCCTATAAGGGTTCCGTTTTTCCTTTTTAGGTACGGAACCCTAAAAACGGCAAAATCCGAGCTAAAATTGGTTTTTATATTCAAGGTTTAGAATATTAAATTAAATCTCGTACCCACCTTTCTCCTAGTGGTTTTTTCGATTTTGATCTCGTCAAGGTTTTTTTTTAATAAGAAATCTTTACGTACAAAATTTTAAAAATAAAGTTAACTAAATAAGCTAACCAATTGGGTGCATATAGGTAGGTAACCATTGCACAATATCAGATGGAACGTGAAAGAAGTTCAAACATTTTCGAGTTTACACTCGTAATATAAAGTAAGGATTAGTTTATGACGCATATGTACTTGTAAAAGGCAAAACATATTCGCAATGTAAGCGATTACATGATCTGGTTTGCCTTGACCGCTCGCGTGCTCATATGTAGTTCATTCATACAGACGTTCTGTTGATAAAAATGTTTACAATAATTAAAGAACACTTATTGTAATACCAAAAATATTACAATTGTTTGTCGATAGCCACTAACTTGGCCATTAAACAGGCTGCTGCATATGACCACCCTGAAGTAGGTACCTACTTCTTACTCTATTTCTCGTCAAATTTTCATGATGATCTTAAAAAAATGCAATGGACTTTGTCTGGAGTGGAGACCACGTACCACTAAGCGCAATGTAGGGCGCCCTCCAGCTCGGTGGTCGGACGACCTCAAAAAGGTAGTGGGAAGTGGTTACATGAGGAAAGCAGAGGATCGTTTGTCTCCCGGAAAGGCCTATGTCTAACAGTGGACTGATACAAACTGATGATGATGTTGATCATGAAAAGACTTCGAAAAGTATGTTTTATTTAATTCTTTTAGCACAGTTTTATAAAAAAATATTTATTAATTCTTAAAATCAATCTACTGCCAAAAAGTGTGCACACAAAATTATTAACGAAGTTCCCGTCTTACTTTAATGTTCCTTTATCATCCTATGAACATAATCCTACTTACCTGAGTCCTCCTTAGACCGTAAAACATATCAAACAATTCAATGAACAGAAAATTTTTATTTTGATTTGAATACCAAACATTAAAAATCAAATCTCACGTAGGATTTATACCCTAGGTGAGATTTCAATGAAATAAACCCTGCTTCGAGCTTTACTCGAAAGTAGCTGAAATCCATGTGAAAGAATTTTTTACGGCTAATTAGGAATAAAAAATATTACTATACTTGTTGATAATTTAATATTTTATCACCTTAATTACAATTGTTATTTGCGAAAATTTAAACTTGCCCTTAAAAAAATACCTTACCTACTACGTCGAGGTTAATTGATCATTTAAGTCATCATCATTATTGTCAGCCTGTTAACGGCTCACTACAGGGCCAGGCCTCCCTCCTTATAGGAGAAGATGTGCAGCGTAGACCCACACCGCTGCTCCAATGTGGATTGGCGGGCTTAGGGTGATAATGTTTCATTTATTAACAATCACTATTAGATGTTGATAATACTAACCGGGACCGACGGCTTAACGTGCTCTCCGAGGCACGGAGGTGTAACACCACCAACTTCCATATAATTTAAGTATTTACATAAAATCTTGGAAGCAATTGGCTTTCCTTTCTTCTGCACACAAAACAAGCTACCATGGGCTGCAAATCATAAACAATAAATTTTAAAAGAGCTGACTGCTAAATTTCTCGCTGGCTCTTGCCGTGGTAGTCACTACTCGCTGACCAACCTGATTTTTGAAAAGTACTTGTGTAAAAGCTTCATTTTCAGCCACTACAGGGCCCTCCTTGTGGGATAGTGGATATCCTGAAATAAATGAATTTGATTTTAAATTCAATCTAACCAGTCTTCACTTTTATTCTAAGTAAGTATCCTGGCTAGCATAGACTACATTACAGTCACGCCGTCATTCTGAAGAGCTGGCAAAGCCGCCAGCGCCAGTCTCTAGGCGCCACCGGTTTGCGAACGTTGTGTCCGTACATTGCGCCGCGCTTGCGGAAAACTTGCACGATGGCGCGAAAATAATTTGGAATTACACGATAAAAAATTCATTAACTGTGACATTAATATGAAAATTATTCGTTAGTTAAATTAAGTGGAAAGTGAAAGGATACAACCATGGTGAAAACTTCTACGTGGGCTTTAGTAAGTTTTTTAAACTTTAATATTTTAGGTTACTTTTAATTAATGACCTATTTAGATAATATTAACATAATACACCTACCTAATCTATCCAAATGAATAAAATTAAAGTTTCATTTAAATTACCAGCTTTTCACAAAAATGCATTAGAAATTACGGTACTGACAGCAAAAATTAAATTTAAAATTTTCGTCTGTCTGTTCTGGCTAATCTCTAAAACGGCTAGACCGAATTTGAGGAGACTTCCACTCACAGGTACCTCATGTTAAAATAATAACTTTACCTTGTTTAATTTTAGAAAATGTATTTGTTTTAATTTTCATTCCGCTTTATAAAATTCCGCTATCTGGCATCAAGATATTCAATTGTCGATTACCTAATATATTTGGGCATTATTCGTTTTTTTGAATTATTCTTGAAAGTCCTTAGAAATAAGTTCATAATGAAAAGCAACCAATATATTTAGTAATTTTTCGCAAAATGAAGACTTCAGTTGACCATTTCAAAATTGTACAGTCAACATATTTTGAGACGGTCCTGGTTTGGGAGATAATCGGTTAAATAAAGTTATATAGACAGACAGACATACGTTCCGGGGGACTATGTTGTATAATATATAGTGGTATATATTAGGTAGGTACTATTTTATTACTGTTTAATAGCCTCTTTTATTTTTCTTAGAATTTATTCGAGAGATATAGGAAACGATATAAAAAGGTTTATTTCTAAATGTTTTTGATAGAACTAGAGACCTATATAACGTGAGATAGACATAACTTTTAATATATAAGTCGATTTACTGATGCGGCTACGTATATATTCTTGAATGCTGTCCCGCTCAATGTATGTGATATTGAATTTTTTTTCTTCTAAAAAATTCTCAGGAAGCCCAACATCTAGCAAGCAGCACGGAGGAGGGAAGGTGGTAGTGGTACTAGTTATTAGCAAAAACATTTCATGGTGATAGTTCTAGGATCGAACTTTATCACCCTGTGCTTGCCATTCTGCATTGGTGCAACTAGGAAGACCTAAGCTAAAATTCCTTTCCAATATAAAGAGACGGTTGGCCCTGTAGTGAGCCAATAATAATAGATCCGCTGAAAATTAATAATGAAGATGATTATGAATAACTTACTAATTGTATCATATTCAAGTCAATGAAGTCCGTGTGAGATAATAGATACAATAGAGCAGATCACTACATTCTACTATACTAAAGCCAAACTACACGGAGAATGCTTATCAACAAACAAATTTAAAATGAAGGTAGAAAATGCAACACATTTTATGCTTAATAAATTTAAAATTATGTTTGATTCATTTATAAAATCTTATTTAAAAGATATTGAATATATTTATTACTTTAAGCTTACTAATCTAATTTATTTTCATGAATTCGTCATTAACAAGTTAATTAAAAAAAATAGGTGTTAAATGACTATTGATTTCTACCTTCATTTTTAATTTGTTTGTTAATAAGCATTCTCTATCGAGTTTAGCTTTAGTATAGGTATTGAATTCATGAATTTACTAGATAGTAGGTACATAACTTGGAGCATACCTAGTAATTCCATTGTTGAAACTAGGTAGATATTATGTAGATAGTAGCTATTAGATGTTGGCCTTACCAAATAGTTAGCGAAGTAAATGCCAATAAACTGAATTACTGACATACTGATAAGTTGACACATGAAAAAAATACATCGTATGAACATCTGGTCAATCACCCCACCTTCAGTTCGACTGTCAGTCGATATACTTACTGGTTTTTCACCATTGAAGTTTTTCTCGTTACGACCTAACGCCAGTATAACATTCAGGTGTAGTTAAGATATTAAACATTTTATCTTCAAATGTGTCCAATAGGTATATATCTATCCTATTGTTTCCCAAACTGTTTCAGCCGCGGACCCCTAGGGAATCAAGCATAGTTTTCACGGACCCCCTTAATAAAATAAAAAGTAAGCGTAGCGATTACGAGACTTATTGCTAAGTAAGCAGTAAGTTGATTACGAGAGTTATTAGCATTTATGTATGTAGGTCTAGAAATGACATACCTCCTACATATACTCGTGGACCCCCAGAGGTACGCGGACTACAGGTTGGGAAACAATGCCCTATCCAACTCTCTCTACATCATTAAACAATGCTTGTTACTTCGAAAAATTCCAGCATTTCAACATTATGAAAATTTCCAGAAGTGGAAAGATCTTCATAAAATTTGATCTGTATATTTTCTCGATTCTAATTCTTTTTATTTAAATGACAAAAATATCCTATGTCCTCCAAGGCTAGATTTTTTTGTACCAAAATTAGTTTAGTTTTTTAGCGTTAAAAAGTGTTAAGTGCGAGTACTATGTACTAGTTTTATAATTAAACTTATATTTTCAACTGGTTAATGTTTTTCGAGCGTACTTTATGTGTAGCATGTACCTCTATTCTTTTTAATAAAGGTTTTATTAAAATATTTTTATTTACCGGAAAACGATTCTGGACAACTCGTAAACCACCGGACATGTCGTAAACACAATAATATTAACGTGTTTATGATTCGATCTGCAGTGCCTATCTATATAAGTATCTTGGTCAATCCACGATGGCTCGTAGTGTTTTGTTTTTCAAACGCTTACAGTGCAAGTGTGCAATAAAAACTGAATGAGTTTATTACTACGTAACGAGTAGCAATGTGTGCACACTCACACAAAGTGTCAAGTTAATTATGTCAACAAGAATGTCATGTATGACTAGCAGTATGCTCTACTTCATTTTAACTCATTTTTTAAAAATGAATATGTCGTGTTGGTCCTGCACAGCAAAATTATATTGTGATATAGGTTAATATATATATCGAAGTATCACCATTCTTCTTGACATCATCTTTAGTGGTTCTTAATCTAGGGTTACAAAGATTTTGTCTTCACGAACAGATATATTGCAAGTTCACAATGTTTTGATACATGAAATAGATTTTTATAATTCCTGACGTATTATAAAGATTCAGAACAGTAGTTTATTTACACCCATCTTACTTTACTCCCTAATTTAATTTACTTCTTAACAACACTTTTACACTGGTCCAACTCGCAAATATCCACCGCACTCCAGACACAAACTAACTACCCAACTCCTTTATTCCCCTCAAGATGGTGTAAATACTACAAGGACTTTGGGGAGTATTAAAACAAATCAATCATTTATTCATTTATCAAATCAAATTGAATTTAACTTTGTGTTAAAGTTTTAAGTAAGCACCTATCTCATATCTCTCATTAAATGATTAACAATTAGTTCTATTTCGATTACTTTCATAAAAAAAAATTGGTTGTCTGTAAAGTCGGTTTACTGACGATAGTTGAACGTGACAATGTCTTAAGAAAATACTGATGGAATGGTAGCATTTAATTATATTTTTATAAATATAAATTTAAATTAATAAAATATTTGATTTTGATTTTATAAATTTAAATTTTTAATTTATAATAAATATATTAATTTTTAATTTAAAATTAATATATTTAATAATTATATTTAATAGACGGATGTTGAACGCTGCCGAACGAGGCCGATTGTCCTTCTTTGTCGCTAGTTCCGCGCTCTCGCTTGCACTTCAAGCCTTACATGTAACGCCTCAAAGCGAGGTAACGACGCATGACGTCATGTTTTTTTTGTGCGTGCAGCCGGCTCTATCGAATTACAAGACGTTGTCACGTCAAAAACTCGTGACATACCAAAAATAATTACATCCACAGACAGTAACATTTCCATAAACAGTGCCTATTACATATATCATAGGTAGGTAATGACAGTAAAGTAAGATATATCTTAAAAACCAATCCCACAAAATGGTACAAATATATTTTTCTTTTGTTTAAACAGTTTAAGATTCTAACTCCACGTGTCTTGTCTACCATACCCGTGAACCCATGATATCTATTATTATTTTGATTCATTACTACTACCAAATCTGACCAAACATTTGTTAAATATTGGCAGTTGCAAAAATTATTTTATTAAAAGTAGTACACTATAAACGATGCTTAAAAAGGCATCATTTCATTATTATATTAATAATAATTATTATAAGCTATCCAAACCCGATGTTGACATAGAGTTTGTCTGTAGTTTCTTCCGCTCGTCCGTAGCTTTCGCATTTCCTTCAGAAACTCTTAGTGAATTGAACTATCAGTAAGTAACAGTAAAGTAGATATATATCACCCAATCCCAAAGAAACAGTTTTATACTCAAGCTGTGTACACACCGGCAAACGTTGTTTTGCATTAAAAATTTAAAAAAATTTTAGATGAAAATTAGATAGTAGCCGATTCTCAGACCTGACCAGTAATTAACATTGTGACAGGGAAATTTTATATATTAGATTTATTTAAAGGTCATAGATGATGGAATAAAATCAAGCAATATAATTTGTTAAAATTTCCAGTTGCCTAAACCTCACTTTCCTAAACTTCAAATCTCTACTATTGTAGTAAAAACTTTAAATCTCTACTCCAATCGTTGACTTGATTTTGGCAATCAAACTTCACCATCCACTTCGAGGAAATCACTCGTAGTGTATTCTGAAGTGACAAAAAAAAATAAAAAAGTGTGTTTTTGAACTCCCGACAGAAGACATAAATATGGCTATAGTTGTGGTTTACAGTGAGAGAGGAGGAGCCTACCTACCGGTGCCGAATGCGTGAGTGAAAGAAAAGCCAGACAGACATGCGGAGTATAGCGTTACGTTACGAAGCGGTACCCATCAATACGAAGTTATGTTTAAAAATGTATACACTAAGATCTCAAAGTCTAACGCTAGTAATTCGAAAGACAAAGCGAACGAGTTCACAGCAAGTAGATATATACCAAATAACGTTGCATTAATATGTATCAGACGCGAGCACATGGCGAGAAGGTTGCGCGGGCGCCGGGATCACATAGTTTATTGATGCGGGCGCAAGCCTTCCACGCCGTACGGGCCTATCCGCCGCGCATACAAATGTCACTCAAGTAAAATTATTTTCACTCATGAAACGTAGCCAACGTTTGCGAATTTAAATAACCCACACTCAAAAGTAGGTAACAATTCAATTTATTCCATAATACGTACGTATAGGTAATTTGAAAGTGGTAGAGGTACATCATTAAGGTGGACTAGGCTAGTTATACTCTGTTATAAGCAATTTTAAAATCGATAATCGACCCTTAAACACAGCCTGACGACTTAATTTGGGGCTTCTTTATACTATGGGTTTAGCAATTGCACATTGTGCAGTCAACATCTTCTGAGGGTCCTTCGGTTTCATAGTGAAACATGCTAGAGAGAATTATGTCGAATTTTGATGACTTTTTTGTTTGGATTCATCGGCTTTTATTCACCTAATTTAGCTTTTATTAAACTGAAAAAAATTCAGCATTATGAAATTGAAATTCAGAGGTAAATGGGCCCGGACTAAACACCGAAAGGTCATGACTTTGCCCGTTGGACCAAAGTCGTATCCACCTCTAACACAGTTTTTACGGCTAGCAAGAGGGAAAAAAGTAACAGACGTTCTCGTACTGAATAAGTATTTAAAATATAGATTTAATTTGCCTAGATATGTTAATGAAATCGTCAGTAAGCGAAACAATACCTAATTACGCCTGTACATTTGTGCTATATTTAGATCCTATAAGTACGACAATTCAGAGATATTATTAGCAGGCAAGCCTAATAATAACTCACAGCCGAAGGCCTCTTGGCTTGTCGAGTAGAAGGAAGTACATGTTATTCAACAGGAAATAATTCCTCATCTCGTCTCGTCATCATTGTTTTAAGAAAAATTAGTATAATAAAGTCTAAAATATAATTATGTCAGCGTTTATCTTATAAAAGTATAACTTTAGAACAAAATACTTGTAAGATAAAGTTCTGGTGACTGCGCGATTTTATTTAACCGCCCACACTGGTTTGAAAAATTTCAAAGTTCGTGTCCGTTAAGTAACTGACCTAGATCCAACTTTCTTTTCTTTAAAGTTAGAAGAATCTCTGATTTACTTTGAACCTTATGATCATCGTTTCAAGACTTAAAAGAATCATCATCATCATCATCAACTTAACCTAAAACATGTATTTTTTCATACGAACTATTAGGTAATCAAGTAAGCAATTAAACCTAGTGATCATGTTCATGCTTGGATAATGATCGGCTTCACACAAAATAAAAATATAATTTTGAATTATAATTATTTTTAAAAATAATAACTGCTTCGTGTCGGATCTTAGTTGAATTTCTTCCAAACTTTAAATTGAGCCACTAGGGTACAAATAGTCAAACTTAACGTTTTAATATTGAATGCTTAGTACCTATACAAAATACTACGTTTTCTTGAAATAAACTAATTGGAATTTTGAACCTATTTATCAATCGTTTTTTTTTTCTTACAATATTTAACAGTTACTCATCCGTGTTTTTATTTTATTATTGGAGTGAATTTCTAGACGTAGCTTGCACATTGCACACGAAATACCTACCTAAGTTTTTTTTTCGTTTTCGTTGAAAGTTATTTGCTATTTTCACATAGAACCTTTTGCGTTGAACGCGACGGTATCTATTGGTTTTCTGGCAGACTAGCAGTCGCCCGCGACTTCGTCCGCGTGAAAACCTCTTAGGTACCCTTCTAATTTTAAAGACAGACTTTCATACAAAATGTGTAAAGGCACATATAGTGTGCTCATTCCCCGCTCCCCCTCTCAATTTAATTTTTTTATAGTTTCCCGTGAAGCAATATTCTCCGCCCCATCCCGTGTACTAAAGGTCTACATTTTTGTTAAACATTGTATGACATTTCAGTACATTAACATTAAAAATATATATTTATGGCAAGCTGATGGGTATAAATTGATATTAAATAGTATATTTCACTCTTGAGTCTAGCCTTCAGAATAAACAAAAATAATTTTACAATCCGACACGCAGATAGAGATTAGCCCGTTTAAACAAACGAACAAACTCTTCTCTCACTCAACTCAAGATCGAATTCTTAATTCATCATCGTATATATAGGTAACATAGATGTAAACTACTACCCGCACGCGCGCCCCCGCCTTGGTGACGCTCACTTCGCAACGCAGAAATAGTAATATTTTAATTTCGCCATAACTTCAAAACCAAAAGTCCAATTTTAATCTTTTAAATACCAAATATTATCTACATAAAATGTACTTAGTGATGAAATAATTTATTTTGATAAGGATTAATAGCATGAGTAAAATAAATGCGTTTTAATGTAGTCCAAAAAAATTTAAGATTTTTAAATAAAAAAATGGTTGTTGTGCCTCACTCGACATAGATAGGTATAGTGTGTCACGGACTTTTTTGTAGATATTTATAAGATCTCCAATTAATTAGAACATTTTATGGTTTTATCTTTTATAGTTAAGGCGTACGCAAAATAAGTAACTTTTCTGGTTGATTTTTTACACCTTGTGTCCGAAAAACCCAAATATTTTACGGAACCCTATTTTTTTCCAAAATAAAATTTAGCCTATGTTACTCGTGGATAATGTAGCTTTCGAATGGTGAAAGAATTTTTAAAAACGGTCCAGTAGTTTTTGAGCCTATTCATTACAAACAAACAAAGTTTTCCTCTTTATAATATTAAGTATAGATAAGGGCCCATTCGCGAATGACGAGTAAGCACGCGAATGCTATGAGTAGTACTTAGATACTAGATGCCTACAGTTTTCCGTGCGTTGACGTAGCGACGCGGCAACTGTGTCAATGCCGCAGCACCACGGTCCTATCTATTGCATTAACTCTTATCGACCTCTTGGATTATTGGAAACAAACAACTCTTTACATATGTCCTCTAACTGTGTTTT
Organism: Mycalesis mineus; assembly: GCA_034621355.1. NCBI lineage: Eukaryota > Metazoa > Arthropoda > Insecta > Lepidoptera > Nymphalidae > Mycalesis > Mycalesis mineus. Next base: position 8,840,203 of record CM067885.1, read on the forward strand.
AATAAGTAGCCAATTAAAAAGATAACAAAGGATCTTTCGAATCATTTTGGAAAATGTCCAAAGGTGCTTAAGTCGGCTCTCCGTGGACCGCTTTTCGTCCCAATGAGGAACGAGACGTGATGAATTGCGGGTCTCATCGCCGCCATTTTTGTTTTTGGTTTTTGTTATGATTTTGGAAATGTGGAAATAGGAAGGCCTAGGCAAATGTACCTGGACCTAATTCAGAACATTTTAAAGTATGGCCAGGCCAAGAGTATGACGGACTTGTATAGATACATTAATGAGAGTGGGAGTGGCTAAAGAATTATAAAATGATCAGGTTCAAATGTATGTATGTGTTTAAATAAGGTAGGTAAAGTTACGAATTAACATTTTAGGATTTGATAAAGGAGATTAACGTAACCTTGTGTTCTGGGTATTTATCTTATATTTTCGGTTTTATTGTTTTATGCCATTGACTTTGGTGTATAATCCTTGGCAAGATCCTTTCATCGTTACAACCTATTCCTACATTATTTTAGTAGGTTCACACACAATAGGTAGGTGAAGTGGGGGTACATAATAACGTTAGGTAATTGTTTTATGAAACATTAAATCGCTTGGTGGCACATCATTACATGGTAGGGTGGTATCTAACCACGGCTGTAATCTCTCACCAGCTAGACCCGGAGCATTTAAGACAATCTAATATAGTAATAGAACGGCAATCGTCTACCGCAACCGCATACCACTGCGCCAAGCACGCCGTCAAAAGGCCGTTAATTCTTTTGTTTTAAAAAGAATAAATTAAACACTGTTTAAATTAAATAATACAACATTATACATATAAAATTTATTATTATATCTATTTCTTGATTCACGCGCAGGCTTTGTACTTCACATTGACACAAAATCCGCCCAAAACGTGAAACCCGTAGATACGTTATGGCGTAATAAATTGCAGAGTGACTCGCAAGAGTGTTTGGTGACGATAGGAAGGTAAATTATTGCTGTAAGGGCTCCTGAGTGATACCGCAATAAAGCATTTGGATCTTTAATAAAAACAAAAACATTTCGTAACCAATTATCTAGGCTTCCTTTTCCAACAATATTTTAATTTTGCTACATGGTTTTTTATTCTACTTAGTAATAAATATCGGCCACAAAGGACTTCATTAGATAAGAAACTGTCACAGAAGGCATTCTCCGCTGTCAACGCGACGGATTTGTGTGAGATGACAAGAAACGATTGCATCACCGTCGTGGCTCCAGAGAGTTGCTGGATAACAAAAATATACAGCATAACCCAGTGAACCCTTAGGTATATGTTGTATATTTTTGACTCGTTGGACCAGTGCTTAGCCACGGAAATCGAGTTCCTGGGTTGGGCTATGAACTATATATATTTCTTTCTTTTAAAAAATTCGCAGTTAAAATCAGTTATCAGCCTGGAAATGAGAGGTTAACGATGTTACATCTTTAGATTTCAGGCTTCCGGGAAAACGTTAAGCTATCCGTCCCGAGCTACATTAGATAGATTAGGTAGATTTACATCAGATAGATTAGGTACAAAATCAAATATAGTGATTCGCTAATTCACATAACCAACACGAAGCAAAGTGTTGGGACGAAGATCTATATTCCGTTCCCTGTAAGTAGACTGATACTGATGATGATAGTGATGGTGACTAAAATGGGTAAGTATATCGTTGTGAGTAGACGCCAACCTTGTGACTACCTCGTAGTGGTTAGCCTGTGTGGCTTCGATCACGAGGTCCTGGGTTCGATTCCTGGGTCGGGTCACGGAATAATTCTGAGCTTTTTCATTCTTCTATGAAATGTTCAGTACATTCCAAGTCCGGAGTCTGAAAGTTAGTGGTGTCACACCCCCGTGCCTTGGAGAGCACGTTAAGCCGTCGGTTCCGGTCACAATCATCAACAACTAAAAGTGATCGTGAATAAAATGAAACATTATCACCCTAAGCCCGCCAACCCGCATTGAAGAAGCGTGGTAGGTCTACCCTCGATATCCCCTCTCCTATATGGAGGGAGGCCTGGCCCTGTGGACCTGGGACTTTAATAGGCTGATAATGATGATGAAGATAAGACGCCAACCTCGGCAGAGAAAAGATGTCACTTTGAAAAGAAGATGATCTCATTTAGATTAACTATAGGTACTGTAATAATTACGTAAATTGTTAGATTGAAGCAGCAGCGAATTAGAAAATAATATTATTGTTACAAAATTGCACGCATTACAATACCAATGAACCTACTTAACGTGGTGTTATCTCACTGTTCAATAGCTCGTAAAGTTAATAAATAAATTACAAATAAATGAAACCAATTTCGCATGCATGTAAATATCCAAGGTTTTATAAATAGTTTGGTGACTGCGAGCGAAGCAAATTGCTGTTTTGATGCAAAAATCTTGACTCTTGATGATAATAACTACTCCTAAACTGCCAATTACTACCAACAAGGCTCTCAACACGTTGCATTATGTGTGTAAATGTAGTGGTAATACTTAGGAGCAATGTAATAATCCAAAATAATATAATAAAGACGAAAGTTTGTATGTATTGATGGTCGGATGTTTGTTACCCATTTACGCAAAAACTACTGAACGGATGTTGATGTAACTTCACAATAATATAGCTTACATATCACAATAACACATGGGCCTCGTTTTATCCCCAAATTCCCATAGGAACGAAAACTATATGCGTGAAACCGCGGGCGTCCTCTAGTATACGATATTATTACGTAATATCTACCATTACATCCATTATATACTTTTAGCCCTGACCACCGGATATTTTAAACCGACGTATTAGGACAAACGACATTACGGACTAAGTCTAAGGCACGTGGGTAAATATCAATTACAGTGTACAAACACTTGTATGGTGTCGCTGTCGGAAGCACAATGTATGTACACAGATCTAAGTAAATTCGGTTTGATACTATTCCTCTATAAACATTTTACTGAGAGGGTTTGACTAAACCAATTCGGTATATTTTCCTTATAACAGTTTTTGGAGCTGAACCATCAAAACGACTCATACTTAAAATCTGATACATTTCTGCTTACAATTACGAGAGATAAGGACAAGGATAATACTCTTCTGCTTTCGCATACCGGTCCATTGTTTACGTAATACGTTTATTTTAATAAAATGAACAAATTATACTATAAAAAATAGAACCGACTCAAAACGCACTAAAAAGTAAAAAATAACTGTGTCTTTTGGTCGTTTTTTTAATTTACTCGTACTATACTGTCATAGTATATTATACGGCGCTAGTAGCCAAAAAGCTACTGAATAGATAAAGACCGAAATTGCTCTAAGCGTGCCTCCAAAATTTGAAGATTTCCTTCAATTTTCCCAGGATATCATCATCAGCTCTTAACATGATGACAATGCCACCTTGGAAGTATGCCCTTTCTAATAAAAAAAGAATTATCAAAATCGGACAACTCTGTAAAAAGTTATGCGTGGTCATACATAAAAAAAAAAAAAAAATACGTGTCAAATTGAGAACCTCCTCCGTTTTTTTCGTCGGTTAATAAGATTATGAATACAGTTGTATAGTTTATTCTATTTTCCAGTGATTTTTGATATTCATTCAAGTTAATGCAGCATCCATGCACATTTGAACCCGACTCTGGCAAACCCTATAACACAAAATACTTTAAAAACTTTACCTATAACTGAAATCTTAAAATTATTAATACCTACAAAATGAGTAACATCGACAATAGAGACTGAAAAAAAATATTAACTACATCAAACATAAATCCTATTTCTGAAACACGTTGACTTAACCCGGTCAAACTCATAGTTATATAAATATCTCCCAGATGGGTTATTTTTGTCCTTATAGATAGCTCTACAATACGACATGTCCTACGTCTAACAAACTGACACTGTACTTTCATTAATTATTTTCAAGTCTTTCGAAATACGTGATTAATGGTTATTCCTATTTGTGTAGATAAATCCAAATAAACAAATATTAATAAATGGTTAAATTCATTCATTCGTCAATCCCAAATCTAAAATCATTTGGTCACATATTAATTGTATATAAGACGCCATTTGTAATATTTTTGAAGTATTAAAATAAATGCCTGCTATGATAATAATTATCTATTATTTATGATGTCTTCTATTATTGCCTGGTGGAAATATCTGAGCGATAAGATTGCCTTTTGTATTATTTGTTATTTATGTTATTTGACTGAAAATTATTTAAATTTTGCTATTTTCGTATACATTTGACCGCCTCGTAGTTCTTTCAGCCAGTGGTTGGCATATGTAATTTTTAATTAAGTACCAGCTCCTGGTTGAATTTTAGTTCGGACTATAGAATGATAACCAAAATTTTCTTTGATCTAATAAAATTATTATTATAAAAACAAAAACCTGACTGCTTAGAAGTTATGAACTGAAAAGAGAACAACAAGGATCACTGTATCTATATAAAATTTTAAATACTTTGTGGAGATGCAATTCATAACTTCTAAGCAGTCAGGTTTTTTGTTTTTATAATAATAATTTTATTTGAGACTTTTTAGTTTTAGCTTATGATATAGAAATGAGACTGTAAACTTGGTACACTTTTTGCCATTTTTTATTAAAACGGCAATATAAACATGATATGATATTTATATTTTTGAAATGGTCTTTTTACGACCTTTCATTTGAGACCCATATTGCTAAGATAAGAGAAAGAAATACACACGTCCCCCCTCCCCCCCCCCCCCCCCCATTTACAGCCGCCATTTTGAAAATTTATATAGCCTATGTCACTGCCACAATTTTTACAAATTCAACGACACCTCACATGTCAAAATCGGTTCAGCCGTTTAGGCTTTAGCGCGTGCCGAAGAAATGGACATACATACATACATACGCTCGAAAAACATAACCCTCCTTCTGACGCAGTCGGGTAAAAAAGGAATCATCATCATCACGTGGTGACATCCTCTAAACGAGGTTTAGCGGTCATTATGCGAAAAGCTTTCCTATTTTCTACAACTCTCTTTAGTTGCGGGTAATTGAGTCCGGTCCACTCTCTTATGTCGTTCAACCATTTCCGCATTTGACGACCAGGTGCTCTCTTGCCCTGTAGCTTTCCTTCCAACCTCCAACCTTGGAAAGAAAAACTGAACTCCTCTTTGAAGGTGTCCAAACTTAGCTTTCTCTGCATGATAGTGGACACGAGTTTCCTCTTTTCATTCATCTTTTCCAGTACCCTGTTATTAGGTGGAAAAAGAAATATTAGGAAAAAATCACAAACTGGTCTCGGCAAGTGCTTCGGAGTGTACGTTAAACTATCAGTCCCGGACATTATCAAGGAGGGAGTTCTTTTTCTTTCATCTAAGACCTATCTAAGTAATTTCAGGCAAAATTCTAAGCCTGGAGTTGTTAAGATGGCGGTGTTACACACTCGTCAATCGGAGAGGACGTTAACTGTCGGTCCCGTCACCGTCAACATCTGATAGGATCTTTAATAGAGTCAAATATTGTCCAGCCCACTAATCCCAATTTAAGCAGCGTGGTAGGTATAAGCTTCATATCCCCTCTATTACAAGGCGGGACTCCTGGACCTGTATCTACAATTATTTTATTTCATACGGACCTATAGGTTCATGTAGCAGCAGAGAAGGAGGCTCCTAACAATTTACTTTTATAATGCAATCACATAAGCCGAATGTACCACACCTACATAGTTGAAGTGTTGAACCTGTCGCACACAAACAAGTTTGCCGTGCCTGCCTTTACCTGTCAACTCATTGCGTAAAACATAAGAAGATTTAATTAGGTATGACGTGCTTCTCTTAAACCTGTTGAACCGACATTGAATAAACCGCAGCAAAGCAGTCATTCCAAGCGGACGAAATCATGATTCATAAGTTCCAGTCCGGTCAGGCTGTAAAATATAGATAAACTTTTTCTTACATACAAGAAATTCTCCGTAAAAAATCTATGAAATTGATCACACCGCCGTTAAGCCGTCCTCTATTCATTATCAAACGGTATCTCATTCATTATCAAACCGTATTGGAGCAGTGTTGTGAGTCTAAACTTTACATCCCCTCAGGAAGGTCTGGTTTGTGTTTAGATTTTGTAACAATATTCGTCAATGCGAGTTGTCTCTACCTCTCTTTGACTTACACGATACTATAGATAGAGATATATAGAGACTAGGTCGAGACTCGTAGAGTCGAGTTTAATTACAGAATCGACTCGCTTTTGAAAAAGACGATAATGAGTGATGATTAAGTAAATTGCAACATGGCTTTTTGAAAGAAAATTGTAAATGCTACTCTCTACTCTCTAGCTAGAGCAAGAGAGACGAATATCTTAGCATTCCCTGGATTCGCCGTTCGGGGGCCGGGTCTATCGCGTGGCTGAGAGAAAAACTCCGAACAGAGCCCAAGACTTGTGACACGGGAGTAGGTTTAAAAGAGATCTCTTAGTGACGCGCGTCAACACTCACCTCCTCTGTTCAAGTTATTCTCCCTGCGCAGCCAAATTTGGAAGGACCCTACTAGAGCAGCTTTGGATACTCGTTCTAATATGGAGCTTACAGCATTGCTAGTAAGGCCAAGGGGTTTTAGCAGGTTATAGAGAGACTTCGCTGGTATACGTCTCGTACCCACTTCTACCGCGTATAAACTAACCACATAGCCATTTTCAGTTAGTTCATTAGTAAGGTCGAAATATTTATTCACTTTGAATACATGGTCTTTAGGAATATTTGTTTCCCACGGCACTGTAAGCTCAACAAGTACAATACGTTTGATTTGTTTGGAAAAAAAATATGTCCGGTCTAGATGTCGAAATACCTAAGTCTTCCGGGATTTTGCAGTACTTTTATATATATAGTCCAATCAGGTGCAGAGCCCAGAATTAAATAAGGCTTGCTGGTGGAATTTGTACTTCAGCCTGCTTTAACGAAGTTAGTTTGACTTTTATTCTTCGTCAACCGCTATTTCATGATAGAAAACGTAAATATTAATTCTAGAAATTTCTAAGTAAGGTTTATAGGGTAAACATACCCACTAGAGATAAATTTTGTTTTACATCCTAATATCAAGATGTGTATACAAATATTCTGTCTATGTATCAGAGTGCAAGAGCGTGCGTTTTAAAGCTGCGGCAATTTACACTTCGCAGAACTTTACGAGATATTGTAAAACTGTCGCATGTGTCGCGGAGCGGTTGGCGACCGGGAACATTTTAAATTAGATCTTACTACGCCCTGTCACACAATCGCATTTACTCTTCCTTACTTATGTGCTACTAGTTGTTACCCTTAACTTCGTCTGTCAAGATTATCGATAGCCCAATGTATTTCTTCTGGTTGTGTAATTGTCGTGGACCTGTATTTCTTACGTAGGATTACCTAGCAACCCGCATTGTGTCAGCGTGGTAAGCCAGAACTCTGTATCTACCTACGAGGAGCGAGGCCTGATCATACATTGATTGAGCTAATAAAAATACACTGACGATGATGATTAAGGTTACATCTCTATAATACTTAATGTCAATAAGGCTAACACAATACTTTTTATTACAGGCAAAGCAAGATCTACTAAAATTACGTTTGTTCCTACCTGCAGCGCCATAAAGTATATAAAATTTTATATATATAGAATGATACTTGTTTTTCTCTTTTCAGTTCATTACTTCTAAGCAGTCGGGTTTTTTGTTTTTATAATAATGTTTTTTTTGAGACATTTTACTTTTAGTTTGTAGTATAGAAAAGACACGGTACACTTTTTGGCATTCTTTTAGTAAAACAGTATTTTAAACATGATATGACATGTACATTTTGGAAATAGACATTTTTTTTACGACATTTCATATGATATTCATATTGTTAAGATAAGTAAAAAAATATACATATTCCCCTCTTTTTCCCCACTTACAGCCGCCATTTTGAAAATTTATATAGCCTAAGTCACTACCACAATTCTGATGAATTCAACGTCACCTCATGTGTCAAAATCCGTCCAGCCGTATAGGCTGTAGCGCGTGCCAAACAAATGGAAATTCATACATAGATACATACCCACATACATACGCTCGAAAAACATTACCCTCCTTCTGTTGCAGTCGGGTAAAAAGTAGCCTGTCCTTTCTCATGCTCTAAACTTCCTTTGTACCAAATTTCATTTAAATCGGTTCAATAGTATAGGCACGCCGCACGATTGAATATGAAACTGACGGAGATACTTTCGCATTTGTAATATTAGTTTAAATAAAGCAATATCTTTTGCGTGGTTACAACTCTACTCTTCCACGATAGTGTGCAGAGATTTTTAATTCATCTCATAGGTCCATTAAGTACGTAGCGTAGCGCGCTTTGAGATTTATTTAAAAACACTCCGAGCTACAAGTATTTACCCTACCACTTAGCTTTGAAACTTGTTTTTTGTGTCAATCACTCGAAATGTTATTTCTAATTTGATTCTCATCTTCCTTACCCGCGAATATCGAATTACCTATTTGAAACGAACTGCTGAAATGTAAATGTTTATTTTTACTTTTACCATTAAATTTATTTATTTACATTTTACCTATTGGCCCACTATAGGGCCAGGCCTATTTCATAGGAGATATGGAGCACAGACCTACCACGCTGCTTTAATGCTTGTTAGCGGGTTCAGGGTGATAATATTTTATTTATTAACGTTGATAGTGACCGGGACCGACGGATTTTCGAATTGTATAGAAGTAACGGAAGCTAACATACACTGTTTGTAGATATTAACTAGATGCAGCTTAAAATTTCTCACGCCTTCATGAGACGCTCAATATATCAGAGGACGTGCGTTTTAAAGCCGTGGCAATCTGCACTTCGAAGCAGTTTACGAGCCGGCAATATTGGAAAAATGTTGGCCGCACGTGTCTCGGAACTGTTGGCGACTGCGGACATTTTAAATTAGACTTGCTATGGTCTGGTCTACGATCACATTTCCTCTTCCTGTGCCACGTTGAGATGATTTATTATATATCTATGTATTATAGGTATATGACATTAGAAGAAAAACAAATCTTACCCCATAAGTACAGGACGACACTTATTTATTCACTGTTAACTCTCTCTATGGCCTGCATTTTTTTTAATTCGCAACGCTAGGAGCTGGTTTCTAGTTTAAGTAGGTATAAGTGTAGAATATTGAGTATACTATTAAAAATCCTATAGCTATAGGTAATAGGGATATTCCGTCTACAGGAAATCACAGAAATGTAACCTACTATTAAACGAATCGTGCTAGTTTAATTTTAACTAATATTATAAAATGACTATGTAATTTTATTTAAGCATGTGCTAGGATGCATGTGACGGCCGAGTGGCGCAGTGGGTAATGACCCTGCTTTTGCGTCCTGGGCTGTGGGTTCGATTCCCACATCTGGGAAATGTTTGTGTGATGAGCATGGATGTTTTCCAGTGTGTGTTTATAAGTATTAATGTATAGTATATATAAAAATATTCATCAGTTATCATAGCACCCATAACACAAGCTACTTACGAGTACGCTTACTTTGGGGCTATAAAGCGATGTGTGTAATTGTCGTATAATATTTATTTATTTATTATTTAATTATTATTTTAAAACAAAAAGACGTGTGGCACTCGGAGACTGCCGCGGTAAAGCTATTGCATAGCATTTTTTATCAACTATGTTTACCTACCGACGTCATTGGGACCGTGGCCTAGGGGTAAGGCACTCTAAGTGCCCGGATTGCCAGAAAGACGCGGGTTCGAATCCAGTCGGTTCCGCAATTTTTTTTTAAGCGTGACATTGCAATAAGTCATTAATTTAAAAAAATGATTTTTTAAATTTTACGCTTGAAAAACAAAATTGCGGAACCGACGGGATTCGAACCCGTGTCTCTCTGGCAATCCAGGCACTTAGAGCGCCTTACCGCTAAGCCACGTTCCCCGATGACATCGTTGCCGAAATTGTGCTTTTAATATTATGTTTTTGATACTCAGGGGGTGTTAGGTTTTTTCGTTACGTAATTTCTGTATTCGGTCTGCACGCTCAAGGCCCTCGATAAAAGCTATACTAATATATATTAATAATAACTAATTAGCTTAAAAAAATTTAAGCATAATATGTTAGGATACGTACAATGTTACTGGGATCGAACCCACGACAGTAAAATTCGATCCCTTATGCTTCGACGTTTCGAAACTTGTGAAACTACTAACTATAGCGTATTTTGGATAATCCCTTTATCACTTCTAATTATTTCTAATTCGCATGACATTAGCAATCTATCGTAACATCGTATGGGCGGCGGATATCTAGCAATTATTCGATTAAGCAATTATTTGGGCTTCCCGTTACCAAGCTGATTGGATGGCTATTTACTATCCCGCTCAGTTCCTATTGCGCTTGTTGTGATTACGAATAACAATAATTATTATATACGAATATCTCAGAAGGTCCTTAAGTTAGTGATCCTTAAGTAAGAAGAAATGACACCCATGCCTGTTTTCAGACAACGTCATTCGATAGTTTTTTTCCAGCAATTACTTTCAATAACTTTTTTATTTGATTTTTTATTTAAAAATAATATTTTTTATTCATTAAAAAGCTAAGCTTACCGGGTTTACAAGGCCAGACTCATTGAGATTGATCATAGATCACCGTCCATTTTTCTATTGCTATATTCTCTCTTATATTTTATGGGAGACGGTCCGAATGGAAGTCCCTAAAAGAGGCCTATGTCCAACAGTGGACGTCTACAGGCTCATAATGATATTCTCTCTTAACAGTTATTTGCGACTTTTGCGAAAATTAACTAAAAAAGCTGTCTTTAAAGACAATTTTGCGTGGTAACGTCACAAGTCGAACACTTGGGTCTATAATGTCTATCTATCGCTTGTTCTGCACTCTAACTTGTACAATCGTAAAAACGTAGCTCAGGCGGAACATGACAATGAGTCATACTTTTTCGTGGGTGCAGCCGGCGTTCCTCGATTTATAAAACACGTCAATAATTCTAACCGTGACATTCACCAATCACGATGTGTCAATTCCATGGACGGGTACAAAACGTTTTGGTTCTTCGTTCTTAATTCGAACTGCGGAAATATCCATCTGGCGTGACCAACCAAGCACTTGCCTATAAAGTATTAAAAAAATAAGCTTAGTATTTTACTTTTTGACGTGACTACGTCTTATAATTCGATAGCCGGCTGCACGCACGAAAAAACATGACGTTATGCGTCGTTACCTCCCTTTGAGGCGTTCCATGTAAGGCTTGAAGTGCAAGCGAGAGCGCGGAACGAGTGACAAAGAAGCACAATCGGCCTTTGCGTTCGACATGCGTCTATTAAATATATTAATTTTAAATTAAAAATTAATATATTTATAAATTGATATATTTATTATAAATTTATAAAATCAAAATCAATTAGGTATTTTATTAATTTAAAGTAATATTTATAAAAATATACTTAAATTAAAATTTTTAATAACCAATTAAATGCTACCATTCCATCAGTATTTTCTTCAGACGTTGTCACGTTCAACTATCGTCAGTAAACCGACTTTACAGACAACCATTTTTTTATTTAATTACATTACATAATTCCAACTTCTTTTGTTCACAGTGGCACTGGTGTTGGTGTATATTGATTGCTGCACTAAACACTTCCCGTGGAGAAAAGTTCATATTGGGATACATCACGGGATCACAGCGGCGACCGGGGGATTTAAACTACCAAAAACCCGGAATAGTCATCTCAGGTAAAAAAATTGACAAAGACAAAAAAAATATGCTGGTAATAATGCGAATAAATGTTGTTGTATGTTAATGACTTTATGACATGTTCTTACTAATTTACTCTAATAAAAAGAAAGAAAGAAAAGAAAGAAAATTATTTTTATTTGGTCAGAACATACAAAATTAAAAAATACAAACTAAATTTAAAAAACAAACAAAGAATACTGATCAAATAAAGGTCTCCCACTCAGCATAATGCTACAGCAAGCTGCAGCGCTGATTTTCAGTAGGAGCCTTTAAATGGGTAAGATGAGTGAACTTTTGATTGAAATATATCAATGGTTCTTTTGAAGATACAATTTTCTGATATAGAGATAAGGATGAAAACATAGAGGAACCTTATTAGATTACAATTTTTTTTTCAATGTGCTATTTGTAATCGAATGTAGCGGAAGCTAACATGCACTGCTTTTATACACCAGTTAGAGGCAGCTAAAAATTTATCACGCCTTTATAATACTCTTAATATATCAGAGAACGTGTGTTGAAATTGCAGTCATTACCTACATATCACTAATTTTGAGCACGATTACTAACAGGTTAGCCTTAGATTTAGTTGACAGTAGACAGGTTAGTTTTAGATTGCAACATCACTCACCATTAGCTGTGGATGCAGTCAAGGGCTAACAAGGGCACACGACTATAATGAAACTGATGAAAGCCGAAAAGGAACAAGTATCAAAATACTTGGACCTTGCTCATGAGATGTTGAGTCGACGATTGTTGTTCCTATAATCGTTTCAGTCAATGGTCTTATTGCGAAAAGCTTCGACCAACATCTTAAGAAGCTTTCGCTTGACTGTTGGATGGATCTAGGGTCGGATACAGAATGCGGTGATTCTTGAGATGGCGCGTATTGTGAGGATGTCCTCACTCTGGAGTCCTGACCTCCGGTTGCTTCGACCCTCAAAGTCCCCGCAAGTGGAGGGGCAAATTTTTTTTTATCGACTACAAGTTGGCCCTTGACCGCTATCACGCCTGATGTTAAGTGATGATACAGGCTAAAATGGAAGCGGGCTAACTTGTTAGGAGTGGGACGAAAATCCACACCCCTTTCGGTTTCTACACGACATCGTACCGGAACGCTAAATCGCTTGGCGATACGTCTTTGTCGGTAGAGTGGCAACTAGTCACGGCGAAAGCCTCCCACCAGCCAGACCAAGACAAATTAAGAAAAATCTCAATCTGCCCCGCCGGGAATTGAACCCAGGACCTCCGTCTTTTTTTTTTTTTATTTTTACTAGTGTTTTTATATGTTTTTGTATGACATTGTTAAAAAAATTATAAATACATAATAACTGCGAACCCCAATCTAACAATTGATGAAAACTCTTTCGTAATTCGTTTAGTATCTTTTGTATAAAGTTGTAACTAATAGGCCAGAATATGCATTATATTATTTAAAAATTAAAGAAGCTACAGAAGATATGCAAGGATCGTAGCAGGTGGAGGAAACTGATAGACTGGTTTATTTTGCTTACTTCCACAGTGCGATGTCTTATGGCATCTTGTTGTGGGGAAAGGCTGCTGACATAAATTCTGTCTTTATACTTCAGAAACGAGCAATTCGGTCGATTTATAAACTTAAATCACGCGAGTGCCTTCGTGTCAAATTTAAAGAAATAGGAATTCTTACAGTAGCCTGACAATACATATTCAATAACCTTGTCTTTGTTAAACAAAATAAAGGGGTTTAAACGATCGTCTTCCTAGAAATGGACATAAGTTAGTCATATCAGCTTATCGCCTCCGAAAAGTCCAAAAATCTTTCGTAGGATTGGGTGTACTCTTCTACAACAAGATGCCCAATTCAGTTTTAGATCTGCCATTGCATAAGTTTAAACAATGTATTAAAACTCACTTACTGAGTATTTACTTTTTATACTATTGATGAATTTTTAAATGACGAAGATGTTCAAAGGCAATTGGATCGGCTTTGAACTTAACACAGGAAGTAATAATATATAAATAATAAATAAATAACTTTATGTAACAACACACTTAATATTGTAAAATTGGTAATACTATAAAAAGAGCAACTGTTGAGTTTCTTGCCGGCTCTTCCCAACAGGGCCTGCCTTCCGAACCGGTGGTAGAGTAGCTACAAGTAGTCCGTTCAAAAAGTGCTTATAATTGAAATAAACGATTTTGAATTTAAATTTGAATTTGGACGTGGTCTCTGCCTAACCCTATGGGAATGAGGCGGCACGGTATGTATCTATGTTATTTTTAAAAATATATTTAGGTATTTATAGGAACAAAGAAAAACAGATTTTTGTATTCTGTGCTACCTACAAACAGTTATTTCGTATTTAAAGTAAATGGTGTAAGTTTATTCAGGCAGATTAACGTTACCCCGGCGATTCGTAGCACTCACAGTAATTTGGGTAAGAACTTAAAGTTACTTACCTACCCTATTACAACTCTGCGGAATAACTTTTCAAATAAAGTGTAAACAGGTAACAACGACACTGGCGAAATTCAGTACTTTTTCTATTTATTACGATAATATCAGGGTGTCGGGTTTTTTGCCAAATGAATACTTAACATTAATTTATGGAATTTATATCATATTCCATATAAATTGTTGTTACGTTTTTACGGAACAATTTGATGAAAAACAAACAACTTGACACTTATGAGCATTTCCGTATAGTTTACAAGTAGAAATAGATTTCAGAGCTGATTCGCGTTGGTACCTAGATGTGTTGAATTGATTAAAGCAGCTTTCGTGGTGATTCAATAAAAATGTTCATTAACATTTCAATGAACGTTCAAACGCAATATTTTTATTGTTAATAGCTTATATACAAACACGATTTTTATGTTCATACTGACACTTTAATATTATTTTATATATACTTTTTTAATCTTTTACAATAACTAAGAATTATTGTTAAAATTTGTTAGAAGTGTCCTGAAGTCCGAGCAAAACGCATATACATGGTGTCCCATAATTAGTGAATCAAAAGAAAATGGGAAATACTTCACCTAATTAGGTTAAGGTAGGTATGACTAGGCAATTAAAAAAAAGTTTTAGTATTTTTCGGAATTTTTTATTTTTTTTGGAGTAATTATTTTTTTTTCGTTCGAGGAGCCAATTTAAAATTAATATCCTGAAAAAAAATGTATGAAAGCGAAGTGGCCCATCATTCTAAAAACTTATACACTTATTAAAGTTTATAAGTTTGTATCAAAACTAACTTGGTTACAAAGTTGCTAGCAAATATCTATGCGATGTACTAAATTTTGAATATAAAGTAAAAAATGAAATGTTTATCCTTCCATCCATCTCTCGCTCGCATGAGTAAATGTAGAATGTCTAAAATCATAACACTGAAAGTCGGACAAGAGGAATCTAATGCCAATGAAGATACAATCTATGAATGTTTGCATCTCGGGCTAAAATATATTAAAACATTTATTTTACAGTTTATGACCCAGATTACTCATTCAACGGTGCATGAAGTGATAAATTACACTAATTTGTTTTACGGGCCAAACTTTTAAATACAGCACGTCGGTCCCGTGTAAAACGGATATGTTAATTTTTGCATCTAATTGGTTGGATTTTAGTGATTAAAACGAGTACAGTGACTGGGGTAGTAGCAGCGCCAAAGCACAGGGCGCAGACCTTCGAGGGGCGAAAA
The DNA here is from genome assembly GCA_034621355.1 of Mycalesis mineus. Taxonomy (NCBI): domain Eukaryota; kingdom Metazoa; phylum Arthropoda; class Insecta; order Lepidoptera; family Nymphalidae; genus Mycalesis; species Mycalesis mineus. The sequence goes on from CM067885.1 coordinate 8,855,654, forward strand.
ATTTACCAGACCAGAAAGGAACAGAATATACCTCATATTTATAGAGTCAGGTACAATAAAATAACACAGGATAAATATAAATATTTTATTTAGCTAACTTCGTAAGTCCATACAAAATCTGAACCAGGCTGAAAGGGGATTGTGCTACCCATAATCCCCTTTTGGATTTTTAAGGATTTTTAGTGGGAAGTTTGAAGCTCGCATGGGGCGTATGAAGAGTTAACTAACTACGGCACATTTAAATTATTTATTCTTCAAATGCCTCTTCATTACTAAGATGGGTCAGTATCTTAAACTACGCCATCCATGGCTAGACTTAATAACTGTCCAACTGTCTGTATGGCAGTCATCGCCCTTATTTTTCGTAATAATGGCATAGGTAATAATAATAATGGCATAGTATTCGTATCCTCTTATTTGCATTAAAGTACTGTAATGTTACAATTATGTCACAGTCTTATAAATCTTTTCTAGTGTCATATTGATTCAATATAAATCGGAAAGCTTTTTTATCACAAAATCCAGTATTTCCTAATTGTTATGATAGAACATCCCTAAGCACAACGAAACTCACTATATATTAATTTTTGTATAGTAAATTGGTCTGACAAGAATGTTCTCGTAGATACAAGGAACATAATGAATAAGTAAAAGTCCTTATTGTACAACTAATTACCATATAAATTGGCCCTCCAAGCTTTACCCAATGAAAATATGAAAATTAAATGGTAAAAATATCCCTATATTTTAATTTTATAATAATAATACATATTGAAGATAGACGGTAGTGATAATTGATCGATTAACGCGCCGTGCAATGATTGTTGATATTACCTACTGTTCCACATGACGATAATCTGGTGAAAGCTGAAAAGGAAAAAGTATCAAAATACTTGGATCTTGCTCATGAGATTACCGTCATGTGGAATGTTGATTCCACAATGATTGTTCCTATATTCGTTTCAGTCAACGGTCTTATAGCGAAAAGCTTTGACGAACATCTTAAAAAGCTTTCGCTTAATTGTTGGATCAAGGGTCGGATACAGAAGGCAGTAATTCTTGAAACGGCGCGTATTGTGAGGAGGTTCCTCACTCTGGAGCCCTGACCACCGGTTGCTTGGACCCCCGGGCCCCGCAGCAGGCGGAATGAATTGTTTTATAAATTTTTAATAGTGTTTTTTTTATAATTTTGTAAGCATTGTTAAAAAATTTAAAAAAAATTGTTAATAAATAAATGAGTGAAAAAAAATACATATTAAAGCATTGTTAAAAATTAAAAAAAATTGTAATGATAGATTATAAACATTTTATCTATCATAATGATTGATGAATCAGATTTAGTACATGTTGCGTTTTTTATAACAACCTAATCAGCACCAATTGGTCCTGTCAAGCTTGGATCAAACAAAATTGGCCTATAATAAAATTGAGATCAAATAGTGATTTGCAATCTGCAGCGGAGTGTGACGCTACAAATAGAATATACACTCAATTCGTGTTAAGTATTCAGGTTATAATAACACACCATGGTTATATATCGGTATTATATTGAGCAGACTCAGTATCGTTTCAAAACACGCGAATCATAATAAAAACATTATGGAGTGAGATATAAAACATGATCTGAAGAATTCTGTTTTGATAACACATAACATTAAAATAAAAATTTTGTATCTCCTTAAGTGCTTGTCAATCATACCGTACATTTGATGTACATACAGTAAATAGATTTATCTAAAATTAGTTCTTCAAAGTGAATCATAACACTTTTTGAGGCTACAGTTTGTAAACCTAGACTTGAGGCCTCTTAAGAGCTAAGATTACTCAACGGGCATAGAATAAATTAAACTCAGAGTATCTCTACATTCATCATCATCATCATTATCAGCCTACTAACGGCCCACTACAGGGCCAGGCCTCCCTCATTATAGGAGAGGGGATATGGAGCGTACACCCACCACGCTGCTAAATTGCGGGTTGGCGGACTTAGGGTAATAATGTGTCATATATTAACGATCACCATCAGATGTTGATGACAGTGACCGGGACCGACGGCTTAACGTACTCTCCGAGGCACGGGGGTATAACACCACCAACTTCCCGACTCCGGGCTTGGAATGTACTGAGAATTTCATAGAAGAACGAAAAACTCTGAATTATTCCGTGACCCGACCCAGGATTCGAACCCAGGACCTCGTGATCGAAGCTAGATAGACTAACCACTAGACCAACGAGGCAGTCATCTCTACATTATTTCTTTTTTCTCTACAATATCTCTACATTTATGAATCATAACTAATATACTTAAAAGATACAAAATTACCGACTTACCTTTTTGCAAAATGAAGTGCGAATGAGTGTTACACGTTTTTGATTGGAAGTACTGATAAACTGGGTAAATGAAAGGTCCTGCAATAGCGACTTTAGAGTAGTTGCTGGACTTTCACTAAAAGACCGATATTCAGCGAGAGTAGAGAGTCGAAGGATGATGTGACTCAGAAAAGTAATGTTTGAAAACCTCTAACAGAGGGTCTAACAATGATCTCCTAACGGCTAAACATGTTGATGGTTCGTAAATACTCATGTGACTATATCAACAACCTTTACAAACAAAATATTTATACTAGCTTTCTTAGATATTAAAATGTGTAGAATACGTACTCTGTAAAATAATACCTACTCAAAAAGAATTTTCCCTTACTATGAACCTCAATAAATCAAAATCTGGCAGCAAGTAGATGCCGCGATACGATAAACATTCTTTAAGTATAATGTCTAAAGTATATCGAAGATTCGCCCACATCGTATTGGTAAATCAAAAACATAATTTCAATTCGCAAGCTTTATAACAAAGCTTTTTTTGTTTTCTTTTTAATAAAGTCTCAATAGCTCCGTGTTCAATGGTTCCGAACTCAGTAGCGATAGGGTTTGATATCTTCTCACTGGACTAATTTTGTGTCCACCTCGGATCAGATCTTTGTTTATTTCAAGTGGCCTTAATTATATAGCTTTAATATAAAACGACAAGTTTTTCTGTTTGTGGTAACACTACCACGGGTTAGGAAAACAAATTACACTAGGTAATAAGACAGAAACTCCGCAGTTGCTGTTTTCAAATAATAATTATTTAAAATATTTGAATATATAATTCTAATATTCAAATATTTTAATAATCATTTTCATTTCTGTTACTACTACTTGTTGTGCGTAAGCTGAAAGCTGACAACATCATAACACAGTCTTTACGACTAATGAAACGGGAAGGGGAATATTGGAAGCTTGTAAAAATTATGTATTTTAATCTATCATTTATTTATTTCCATTTTTTTTTAATTTTCCGCAATGCTTATAAAACAATTATAAAAAACAGTATTATAAATTTATAAAAAAAAGTCCTGTCCGCCTGCTGCGGGGCCCGGGGGTCCAAGCAACCGGTGGTCAGGGCTCCAGAGTGAGGAACCTCCTCACAATACGCGCCGTATCAAGAATAACCGCCTTCTGTATCCGATCCTTGATTCAACAACTAAGCGAAAGCTTTTTAAGATGTTGGTCAAAGCTTTTCACTATAAGACCGTTGACTGAAACGACTATAGGAACAATCATCGTTGAATCAACATTCAACATTTATATTATAATTATTATTAACTTGGATTTTCTTTTCGACAGGCGCTATTTCAATGGCAGTAGACGAAGTGAACGAAAAGCTCCTCGGTCCCATGGGGCATTCGTTAGAATTTGTCGTCGCTGAAACTTATGGCCAAGAAGAAGTGTCTATTCGTCAGGTATCTATAACATAATAACTTAATTACCTACTTTTACTTACATGAAATATTATAGTTAAGTTATTAAATTATTGTAGGGAAGACAAGAATAAAATTTCCAAACTCTTAACTACCAAAGTTGGTCTCAAGAATGTCTTGAATTAAAATACTAAAGTGAAAATATCGAAATTATTTTCCATTTTATTACGCACAAGACTTTTGGGAAATCGGATTTATTTTCGGAGGAGGAGAGATATAGGTATAAAAACTTCGAGAGTTTTCCTCTTCAACTAATTAAAATTAATTGGCAAAACCCATTGAAAGATTGTTAGGAAATTCAATATTACTTATTAGGCTTGTTATAAGCTTTAGTAATAAATAATTTTATATCGTTAGAGTTGAATACGTTTTACCTAAAACTAACCGATTTAGTTTTTCTATAGGACCCTGCGTAGAAACTAATTACTGTTACAAAGGCATAAGTTAAATAACCCCAAGAGATACACCTTACCTTTTTTTCTCATGTATATGTTATCTCTATTTTATGTGCAATAAAGTGGTTCTTCTTCTTACTGTATAGTCATTTATTAACAGGTGAAATCGCTGCCAAAAATTAAAATACTTTCAGACCTATACTCGAATTGCTGTAAGAAGGTGCGCCTGACAGTTGTCAGTATGACGTTGACGTCAGTGACTAGGGATGCGACGCTTAGAAATTCATGTTTATCGCTGACGATACTCGCAGCATAAATCTAGCTCTTTTTAATGTTGTAAAAAAATTAGCTTAAAAGGCAAATTATTATTTGATCGTTGAGGAGACTTTGTTATCGCGATTATACTAATGCATAGTTTCTAGGGGTTAAACTTTTATTGACTATAGTCTCTGCGATAATTTTTTTAACAACTACAAGTTGGCAATTGACTGCTATCACACCTGATGTGTGATGCAGTCTAAGATGGATGCGGGCTAACTTGTTAGGTGTAGAATGAAACAACATCGTACCGGAACACTAAATCGCTTGGCGGTACGTCTTTGTCGGTAGGGTGGTGGTTGGTCCTTAGATATAATGTTATTGGGCCCAAATAACATGTATGCTTTTAATTTCAATTCCTATTTTGAAGCTCATTTTATAAAGCAGCATTTATAACATTAGCGTTGCGAACGCAGCATTACCTATGAAATAATTAATTATTTGATTGATTGAATTTATATACTTTTTTCCATATTCCCATTTAATTTTCAGTCACGCCGCAAAAATTAATACCTACTTCACCGCCATTAACGGCAAATAACATGTTGGCAGTGTTACAAGAGGCCATATACAAAGATTAACCTGAAGGCTGGTCGAAGGTCGTGAATAAAACAAAAAGGGATATTATGTCTGATTGGGATCGTGACGTCCATATTAACAACATAATTAATTCATCTATACATATAAATAAAATTGCAGTGTCTGTTTGTGCATATATGCATACCGTACATACACTAAAATAACATTTTTTTTTCAATTATTGTTCTGGCTTATCTCTGAAACTACATCAGTTATCGGTCGGATTATAAAAAAACCTTTTGTATATGATAGCTCGACTCATGAGGGGTGACATAAGGTAATTTGTATCCAGATATTACCATGCGGGACCAGGAACTACGAGGGTGAAATACCGGGAGACCGCTAGTTGTTAATAATATTCGTCATAGATTCAGATGAGGAATTTAGTGACAACAAATGTTCCTAATTCTGATATAAGTTTAGACGAATAAAATATATTTCTTCTTTGCAACCTTTTGAGTAAACTTTCCCTGACGTTCTGTTGTTGTATAAAATTATAAACTTTTTAAAAATAAAAATTACTACAATATGTTATTTTTAAAAATAAAAATTACTACATTATGTACTACAATATACGTTTATTATTAAAAAAAATATCGACTATTCATCGTAGAAGTACGTCCCATCACTAGACACGTCTATGGCGTTACGTTATACGTTACAACACTTTGCTTAATTTTTCTTTCAATTTGATTTTATTTGTAGACTAGAACATTCTGGCTGGGTTAAACGGTTTTAAATTTAAGTTACTACAGCTATTAACGATTTAATATATTAAGAATTTGGAACACCTGAAATGATAAGTCATAATTTGTAAATCGCTTCAACTTTCAAGAGTGAAACGGAAAGTTAATGACATATGTCACAGGCACCATGTTAGAGCGCAGGCACTATAGAAACTGTCAGAATAATTTATTATCTATTACAACTATTTATTTATTTTGTACCAATATAGTTAAAGCAAGTACCCAACATCTAAGCCGGTTTTCAGTGTGCGGTTGTTATAATATTATTATGGATAATTTACATTTATTTTACGACAACCCCGTGAGTAGATACTTTCAACGACGTCAGCAGTATTTTGTGGAGCTTTAAAGAGTCTTACAAACGTTTTGACCCATGCAAAGTGTCTGACACTTATTATACTATATTAAATTATTATAATATTCTACAATATATATAATTATATAAAAATCAGCCTTATAGTTACCTTTATTACCTAGTACCTGCGCAGGTGTCACAAGGCGAGCTACTCAAGAACGCTGGTATTCAAAACATAATGAAAGGACCAGAAAAGGGTGATACGGACAGGGGTACAGGTGGTCGGCTAAAACGACACCAGTGCCGAGGTGATAGGGGGGGCTCTTAGCCGGTAGGAGCCCGGCACTATCCGTGAAGATGTCCATAAGGATTTTCTTCTAGAAAAAAAGGTGTTCAAGTTCCACTAAAAACCTAAGGTTTCATCTATGTGAAAATAAGTTATGTTTGATCGCTCTGGAATCTTACTCTAAGAAATTCACAATGAAACTTCGTGATTATAACGTTTTATTATAGTCTGTGACCCCAAATTTAACGGCAATTTTATTGAGGCATTATATTACTACTATTAAGATGTTAACTTTATAACAATTTGGATATCTATTATTTCAAAGAAAATTATTTCTATATTGGTGGTATTTCAGCGCCATGAATATAAATAGTGTTCACTTATAGGTACATCAGGTAACTATTAGGACTTATCGTTTAAAGCTGAAATAAAATTTTACTATTATTTTCAAGGTGTGGTTTAAATAGATAGGATAGGTTCTGATAAGTAGGAAATAATTCTATCACAAAAAATCCGTGTTCTGATTCAAACAGCTTAAAAGTTCAGGGGACTTTGTTTTATAATGACTGTGAACCGGTAATCATTTTTGATAGAATGAAATATATTTTTGGGTACCTATTCATACTTATAATTAAAGCCCTGATGAATAGAATTTAAACTATTGCGAGTGTTATTCTTATTAAAAATATAACGGCTGAAACTCACGTCACGGTTGTCTACTAAAGTCAGAATTTTAATTCGATTCCAGATTTGACATTAGCTATTGTCATTTTGTGAAATAATGATACCACATATAATAGTGTAGTGATGAACACAAAAATCGATAAACAATCGAATTGATATAGGCGCAGGTAAAGGGGCATGTAGCTCAAAATAATAAAACTTTCAAATTGACAGACGTGAGAAATTTATTTCAGGAAGGCATTCAAAAAATTACGGCTGCCGAATGGTCTAAATGCGTATCCCATGTTGTCAAAGAAGAGGAAAAAATGAGTAGCCTAGATATGTTAATTGACAATATCACAGACACATTTATAATAAATGTTACAGAAAGTGACAGCGATAGCGATAGCGATGACGACGACAATTTATAAAATAAATTATTACCATAATACATCTATCTGTTTTATTTGTCATGTTCTTCATGATCAATTTTTTTATTTATTTCACACACAATTATAAAAGAAATGTTTCAGATGGTTAATTAATGGTCAAAACTAAATTATCGGTTCAGAAATATTTAATTTTCTGATATACTTAGTTTACGAGAGTAAAATTATAAACGAGAAGAATCGATCCGGAAATATTCCATTTCCATATCGAATAATTTCGCAACGTCACTATTTCTTACTAGTCGTAACGTTGCAACACTGAAATTGTCAAATCTGGAATCGAATTAAAATTCCGAGTATAGTCCTATGGGGCAAGTGCGAGTTTTTCACTGAGCGACTGCGTAAAACGTTCTTACTCGTAACGTCAAATTATATAGGAAAAAAAGCGTTTACTCTCACTATAACTAGATGGCGCTACTCTAATTCCATATAAAATTTGCGTTTACTGTTTTCGGTATCGACGCGGTAAAATCTCACACTAGCCACACTAAACTAGTCGGGCATACTCCGACAACCGTGATGTGAGTTTCAACCGTTATATTTTTAATAATAGTCCTGATGAAATTAATGAATGATTGTAATTAATTTATCATTTATAATATAAGGGTGTGAATGAAAAGAGTATTTTAAAAATAAGTATCGTCACGTATTGTATGTTACATTTCATTTTATTTCATTTCATACACATTAAGTACTAATAAATTATATATTTTACGGAATTTTAAACAGTTAAAATATCAACAACTAATCACGAAAAATATAGTGTAACATAAATTTCAGTTTCATTGTACCGTTAACCAATAAACCTGCTTGCACATTACTTATACGTCGTTCAAATTAATAAAATCTTCCTATACGCATTACGCACGATATTTATTTCCATACAGTTATGCCTACTTTTTTGACTTCAATCGCATTTGTTAAGAATGCAATTTGTCAGTGCATAAGAGAGCTAAAGTAACTCTATATCTGACACGTTTCCTTGCAGCATCTTTCTGAAACTAAATGGCTTTTTTGTAAATCTAGTGTCTAGCTACGACTAACTTCTTACACAAGACCTTAACAATTTAATAAACTTTTTTAAAATTTAAGTTCTAATTAAAACAAAACTTCCCAGTGTTAAACAAAGGCCTGATAAGATACTTCAATAAACGATAATGTTAAATTATATTAGAAGTTGCAAAACATACAAGAAAGTTCTTTGAATTTTTTGTCTAAGCAGTAAGGCTACGTAGGTTTTTGCTACAATTTTAGCGTACATTCTGCTGGCTGAGAGTTCACAAAATTTGTTAATCCATTAACCTACCTCCTACTCGAATGTGCAGTTTAGCGGGGACTCAATTAATAAAGACTACATATAAAACAAACGGGTAGTAGGTACTCATATAGAGTGTAGAGATAGACGAATACATTACTTTCTGGCGGCGGAAAACCTGTCTAACAAAAAGACATCATTTCCGGTGCGCTGGAAGCAAAAACTTTTTACATATTTTATTTCTCTCTTTTTAAGGCGTTCTATCTGATGAGGATAAGCTACTCCATAGCCTCGAGGCGCGCATAAATCACGACGTCACTACAGTTGCTTACATGATTTTTTGTGCCATGTCTAAAAAGTTTCGTATGAACAGCTTAGAACCGTAATTTATTCTCGGCGCTCTGATTTAATGTTACAAATTATAGTCTGCTTTATGAGTGTGTTTTGTTACCTACCAGACGTTAAATTATGTTGTTTCATATGGACAGCGTCATCATACTAGGACAATATACATAATCCATATCATTGACCAATTAACGGAATAAGGCAGTGCAGCATAAGCATAAGTGAAATGCTATATTTCACTATGAATGCTTTTTTTTTTAACGCTGGGAAATGCGTTTATGCATCCCCTCCGGAAACAGAATGGTCATAGCTGCGCCATTTCCGGGGGGGTATGTGGGACTCCCCAGCTGTGAAGCAGCCGAAATACCCACTAAAACCCAGCGATGTTCCTTCACACCGCCTGGTTACTGGGTCCCGGGAGCATTATGAATCGTCCGCAACCCAGCCAGCGGCATCCGCCGAGGCAGACCCGCATCTGGGGAATCAATGAATTCCCAAAAATTCGTCTGGGGCGCACCAAGAACAGGCAGTGCGCCCCCCAACTCGAGGATGAGTCTCAACAGGCGATGGGTTCCTCAAACCCACTGCCTGGAAGACCTTGTTAGGGAGGCAGGCGACGATCATGTGCACGACGCCTGCGTCCTACCCTTCGACGGCGGATCAGATCCGCGGCTTCACTATGAATGCTTACTAATATTATAAAAGCGAAAGTTTGGATGAACGAGAACTACGCGGGTGAAGCCGCGGGAGTCCTCTAGTAGTCAATATTTTTTTTATCGACTACAAGTTGGCCCTTGACTGCTATCACACCTGGTGTTAAGTGATGATGCAGTCTAAGATGAGAGCGGGCTAACTTGTTAGGAGTGGGACGAAAATCCACACCCCTTTCGGTTTCTACACGACATCGTACCGGAACGCTAAATCGCTTGGCGATACGTCTTTGTCGGCAGGGTGGTAACTAGCCACGGCGAAAGCCTCCCACCAGCCAGACCAAGACAAATTAAGAAAAATCTCAATCTGCCCCGCCGGGAATCGAACCCAGGACCTCCGTCTTATAAATCCATCGCGCATACCACTGAGCCAAGGAGGTCGTCAAAGCTCATAATCGTCATAATTTAGTTATTTAGCTATTTTTCGTGATAAATCAAGGAATCTAAATGACATTAGGTATCCAAATACAACACCTTCATAGTTTCGCTCCGAAATCAAAGCATCTTCGCGACTACGATGAAATGTTGACTCTACATTGTTCCTTTACGAGAGTACGTCGTAAACTCGTAACAGAATTTTTGGTTACTTTAAATTTAAATTAAAAATTCGGTAATTCAATTACGATTAACAAAATGGACGATAGACAATAGACAAAATTTACATTTTCAAGCGTCGATACAGTTAATTTTTGTTTTCTTTGTACAAGTATACTAACGTGACAAATATAAAATGATACCTAGTGTTTTTATGTAGACAGCGTAGAAGTTTTACATACATTCTTCAGTTTCTGATAAAAGTACACTAGACGTGTGGACGTCGTTAAACTCACTAGGCATTGGACGTCAACGAAGCGGTTTATCTGACAACGTAGATATCAATGCGTTAAATTATCATTTTACTAATATCACTGCAAACGTTAACTTCAAATCCGAAACCATTGATTCCATTCATTTACGTACTATGCCAGATTTTCCGTTGTTTTGTTTTAATTCTGTCAGTACTGATGATATTAGGAAGCATGTAATTGCAGTTAAATCTAATACTGTTGGCAGTGACGGCGTTAGTCGCAGAATGCTACGTCTATGCTTAGATGGTCATTACGCATGTACTTGGTTATTTATTTAATGAATCCCTATCTTCTAATATCTTTCCTAGAGCTAGGTGTGAAGCACATGTTATACCAATGATACCTAGTTTGTTTTTATGTAGACAGAGTAACGTTATGATATGGTACTACCATAAGAATGACTAAACTAAATCCCGTGTGTAATTTTTGTTGAAGAGGTAACGTTGGCGTTACCTGTGATACTTGTTTAGGCACCTATTTGAAAATAAATGCAGCTAAGTCCTTAATACTCAGCTTCATTTATTTGTGTTAACAAGTGTGCGCTTATAAGGCTATTTAACGTAACGATTAATCTCGAGCATAAAGCGCCATTGTTCCATACAACACAAACGACAGACCATAAGCACGTGGGATGCAGATGAATGAGATAACATCACACTTCGAGCTTCTAACGCCGTGTTTATAAATACCGCCGCTGATGTCAATGAACTGCACAAGAGACTGTTCGTGTTATTTACCTAGTTACCTGATGTATTTCACTCGGCTTGTGCATGTAATCCAATACTTGGCGAATTTGGCAGTCTTGATACGTTTGTGTCAACGTTTGTAATACAAATTCGTCGCTTGGCGATACTCAAAGTAGGTTTCTGTTTTTGGTAGTACTTTACTTGTCGAAATTTAATACACGAATTATTTTTTGGACATAAGCCTCTTGTAAGGACTTCCAATTATCTTATAATCCATCCAGCAGCTTCCTGTAAACCTGTAACTCGCTTACTGACATCGGTCCACATAGTAGGGATCCACTGCGTTTTCAGGTGCGGGGTTGCCTTTTTCCAACACCTGAAAACGTAATGCGGGCATAATAGTTTTATGGATGCACAATAACATAATTTATTTGGTTATTGAATCTACAAATTAAATACTTGCGACTTACTAATAAGATATTTTACTGTTAACTTAGAGCAAATAAGACAATATATCTAATTTATAATATAGACTTGTATATATAACTGTAGGTCTATTACAGTATTTTACTAAAATACGACTTCATATATTAATCGACGAAAAAAAACGAGGTTCTCAATTCAACATGTACATTTTTTGTTTTTTTTTTATGTATGACCACGCATAACTTTTTAGAGAGTCGTCCGATTTTCCGATTTTGATAATACTTTTTTTATTAGAAAGGGCACACTTCCAAAATGGTCCCATAGTCATCATGTCAGGATCTGATGATATCCTGGGAAAATCGAAGGAACTCTTCAAACTGTATAGGCACACTTCCACGATTTTTGTGTAAGTGTCGGTAATTTTTTGGCTTCAAGTGCCGTATAATGTATCTACTATATAATAGTATAGTACCAGCACGTTGCGTATCGATAAATCACTGAAAATTAAGAAATAAAAATTTTTATCAAAAAAATTTAACCGACTCAAAACGCACTAAAAAGTAAAAAATAACTGCGTTATTTACTTGCTTTAATGTACTTAAGTATATCTTTGTAGTCAGTGCAAGCCAAGGCTTATACTTTTAGGACGTTACCTAGAACCCACAAACTCCTCTACTATGGTAAATAAACCTCCTCCTAATTAAATTAGGCTGGAACCGACTTCATTGATATGCTTAAGTAGATTAAAGGAACTAAATGACGTAGTTATTTTTTAATTTTTAGTGCGTTTTGAGTCAATTTTTTTCTATTGTGTCAAGTAGTAACATACGAGCATATTTACGAACGATTTTGAAGATAAATAATAAACTAATTAATTGAATTAATATCAATACACGGTTGACGGTATAGCAATGACAGGCAAGGTCGACACTTGAAAGTTGCTATCTCGATGAATCACGAAGGTTAAGAATTCTCTTATGAAAGTTTGGAATTACATATTACCACATATTACCGAATGCGACGCCTACTGAGCTCGTGACTTCTCTATAATTCATTTTTATGTATACTATTCCTACATCCTATTATTTACTATAGGTTTAAAATACAACACTATTACATCGCTAATGTTTAAATAATTTAAGCAATAACCCGAATAGTTCCGCGGTTTATAGCCCGTTAGGCGTTAGATACACTATGCCGTATTCACTTCTAGTAGAGTCTTCGCACAGTTTGAGGAGAAAATAAAATAACTCATGTTCAAAAAGATGACTGGTATTCTCTTTAAAAAAAACTAGTTGCCCTAAACAATCACCACATTATTAAAATAATAAAGAACTTTCACGTCTACCTCTCCGTTCACGATGAACTTAAAGACGAAACAGATTTTCATGCGGCTCTCATCTATAGGTAGAGTAATATCTGTAAAAGTTTAGTATAAGATTTGTCACGTTATATGTTGGCTGAATTATATCGATAATTTAGATGTGTCGAATTTAGGAGAGCCACTGTCTGGAAGCTTTTATCAGAAACGCTGCCTTAACCCTTTGAAATATAACAAAAAATGTACGATAGGATGGTTCCCCTACCTATTAAGACTACAAAAAAGTGCACTATGACGGATCTATTTTTTTTATTTATCAGCTAAACGCCACATACTTACACCGAAAATGTTACCAAAAATATATTCTCTTAATGATTATATCATTATTAATGAAGCAATAAAATATGAAGATACGATAAATATAGTTTCTGATTTGTGACTAGAATGTAAGAAGAAACATCTAGAGAGCTCATTTGCGCCACGACACACTCAAATGCACTCCAAAAATATATTTAACTGGCGTTATTCCCGCGAATTGCAATGACCTAGTAATAGCGGCCATCAGAAAGCAGAACTCGTACTGGAGTTATCGAAAACTTGTTAGTTTAATTCACTCTGCGTAGTATGATAACCAGCTCGTCCGTTGCTGTGACACACATTAAGCGACGTATTATCACACAATGCATGTGTATTGTTATGGTGTTATTTAATAAACCGGTTTTTATTTAAGAACCTACCTGCGTATTAAAAAATGCTAACAACGTTAATGTTTAAAGAAAAGATACTCCGTCATACATCTGGTTCAGCTCATTGACCATAAATTATAATCAGGTTCAAGTAATTAAAGTTTAATCAATTGGTAATCTAAGCTTAGGTTACCATTACGGTGAGTCACACCGTAAACGTAATCTATTGTACTTTTTCTTCACATTAAATTATTTGTCTATATTCACGAGGTACAACATCAGAAGTTAAATTTTTTTTTATCGACTACAAGTTGGCCCTTGACTGCTAACACACTCTGATGTTAAGTGATGATGCAGTCTAAGATGGAAGCGGGCTAACTTGGTAGGTCAGGGACGAAAATCCACCCCTTTCGGTTTCTACAAGACATCGTACCGGAACGCTAAATCGCTTGGCGATACGTCTTTATCGGTAGGGTGATAACTAGCCACGGCGAAAGCCTCCCACCAGCCAGACCAAGACAAATTAAGAAGAATCTCAATCTGCCCCGCCGGGAATCGAACCCAGGGCATCCGGCTTATAAATCCACCGCATATAGCACTGCGCCACGCAGGTCGTCAAATAATATTATTCGAATAAAAAACTATCAAGATCTCTAACATTTACTTACCCTCTATTTTCATCACTTTTATCGCCGTTATAAATCCACCGCGCATACCACTCCGCCATGGAGGTCGTCAAATAAATTTTTTTCAAAAAATTATATATTTCTTTTTATTTTTTATTGACTACAAGTTAGCCCTTGACTGCTGTCATACCTGAGGTTAAGTGATGATGCAATCTAAGATGGAAGCGGGCTAACTTGTTAGGAGTAGGATATAATCTACACCCCTTTCGGTTTCTACACGACATCGTACCAGAAAGCTAAATCGCTTGGTGGTACGTCTTTGTCGGTTAGGTGGTAAATAGTCACGGCGATAGCTTCCCACCAGCCACGACAAATTAAGAAAAATCTCAATCTGCCCCGCCGGGAATCGAACCCAGGGCATCCGGCTTATAAATCCACCGCATATAGCACTGCGCCACGCAGGTCGTCAAATAATATTATTCGAATAAAAAACTATCAAGATCTCTAACATTTACTTACCCTCTATTTTCATCACTTTTATCGCCCGATTTCATTTTAATAATTAAAACAATTTAATAATTAGCTTATTTTTTTAATTTTGTAGGTAATTAAAGTTTCACACGAACCCTTATTGAAGCAATTTGGGGTAAAGTTAAATATAAAAATGTTCGAGGGGTTTCCCACGAAGAGAACATAGCATAAAATTGAACACATCCATCTCTGTCGACGTCAGATACTGTATGAATTCCACTGAAAATGGTCAAAGGTACACTTTTTACGACGCTCAGCAGAACAATGCCATTAATCACACATTTTGACCATCGTAACTGTGATAACATCAGCAAAAACTATAAAATATTATAGGGCAGTTTTTATAAAAAAATTTAAGACTTTTAGTGAAAAGCATTAGGTAGAGAAAAAGAATTCATAGTGACACAATAGCGATATTCTATAACGGTGTTTTATGTCTCGACAGTGAGACAGTGTGAGTTTCGAATTCGTCTCTGTATAGTTTCTGTGTTACACGATACTATAGGCAGAGAGAAGTTCGAAACTCATATTGTGGAGTTATTTTTATAACTCGACAATATGAGCTTATATCGTTACTTATATTTTTTGCGATTAAATTAGATATTGCTGTAGATTTTTTGACGGTCTCTGTGGCTGGGTCTCCGGTATGCGCGGAGTATTTATCGATGGAGGCCATGCGTACGATTCCCGACTAGGCCGATTGAAATTTTCTTATTTTAATCGAAGTGGGAGGCAACAGTCGTGGCTAGTTACCGGCAAAGACATGCCGCCAAGCGATTTTTCATTCATTTCATTCCGGTACGTTGTCGTGTAGAAACTGAAAGGGGTGTTGATGTCATCGTACTCCTAACAAGTGAGCTCGCTTCCATCTTATACTGAATCATCACTTGACAACAGGTGTGATTGCAGTCACAGACTTGTATAAAGTAAAAAAAAATTTAAATAAAAATAGAACCGACTCAAAACGCACTAAAAAGTAAAAAATAACTGTGTCATTTAGTTGCTTTAATTTACTTAAGCATATCTATGAAGTTGGTGCCAGCCAAGTTTAAGGAACATTTATTTTACGTAGTAAAGCAGTTTGTGGGTTCTAGGTAACATCCTTCCCCTTCCCGAAGTAATGAATCAACGGTACCGGGAAGGACGGCCGGTGTATGTAGGAGGTTTTAGTCCGTAGGTCATCGAGTACATCATCGATGAAGTCGGACATAGTCATTCGGGTAACCGGACGTCATCCATGAGGATTTCCTCCTACAATAAAAAAAAAAAAAAAAAGGTAACATCCTTAAAGTAGAAACCTTGGCTGGCACCGACTCCTAGATATGCTTAAGTAAATGAATGTAACTAAATGACACAGTTATTTTTTACTTTTTAGTGGGTTTTGAGTCGGTTCTATTTTCATTTCAAAATTTTTATTTCTTACTTTTTAGTGATTTATTGCCACGTAACGTACTCGTAATATACTGTCATAGTATATTATACGGCACTAGTAGCCAAAAAGCTACCGATACCGAGACAAAAACCGAAATCGCGGTAGGCGTGCCTCCAAAATTTGAAGAGTTCCTTCAATTTCCCCAGGATTTCATCATCAGATCCTAACATGATGACAATGGGACCACCTTGGAAGTGTGCCCTTTCTAATAAAAAAATAATTATCAAAATCGGATAACTCTGTAAAAAGTTATGCGTGGTCATACATAAAAAATAATACGTGTCGAATTGAGAACCTGCTCCGTTTTTTTCGTCGGTTAAAAAAGATTAGAAAGTGTTTATTGATTTTGTTACCGTAACATGTATATTCTGCAGAATACCAATTTAACAATAGTAAAAGCTTTTGATTTTATTTTGAGAGTTTACGGTGCAATCTGAGAGTAATGTTAATGATGTAATAAAATAATGTAGGACTTTATCGTAATTCTTAGAACTCTCTCTGGCTTTTATCTAGGACCTAGGTAATATGATACGAGACAAATGTTCCATTTGTTTGTCGAAGGAGTGTTCAAATATCTAACTACAGTCTCGTTCATGCACAAAAGAATAGTAAAAATGTTTTTTCGTAAACGCAGCCTTTAGTTTATGGTAGTCTTATTGGATTTACGCATGTATCTTACCACAAGAGTAGTTTTTATATACTTGTACTTCAAAGGTAGACATACCTATATATAAAATCCACATCTCATAACATCTATCGAATTATTTTTAGTGCATAGATAAACAAATCTTTAAATAGATTTTTATTACTCGTGAAAAAATCAGTCGAAACAGTTTGTAGGTATTGTTTTGTTCCTATACTAGTTAAGGTTTATTTATCTGCTAGGTATTACTAAACCACCGTCTATTTATATTAAAAATTTTTTAACAAAAAATAGAACTGACTAAAAAACGCACTAAAAAGTAAAAAATAACTGTGTATAAGCATATCTATGAAGTCGGTGCCAGCCAAGTTTAAGGAACATTTATTTTACGTAGTAAAGCAGTTTGTGGGTTCTAGGTAACGTCCTTGAAAGTAGAAACCTTGGCTGGACCGACTCCTAGATATGCTTAAGTAAATTAAAGCAACTAAATGACACAGTTATTTTTTACTTTTTAGTGCGTTTTTTAGTCGGTTCTATTTTTTGTTAAAAAATTTTATTTCGTACTTTTTAGTGATTTATCGCCACGTACCGTACTCGTATTATACTGTCATAGTATATTATATGGCACTAGTAGCCAAAAAGCTATTTTTTTCGTCGGTTAAAAAGACGACGATGTTTACAAAGTACTTAATTTGCAAATTGAAAACCAATTCAGTGGAGTTTATAGTAAACTTTAAAGTTGACTCAAAAGTTGTTTATCGGAATTCTGGAGAACTTTTCCAAAGTTCAGCTATCACAGCGGGTGCAATCAGCCAAAGGAAGTGCTAACAGGAAATAAAGTTGTAATTAAAAACTTTCACCTATTAGATGCGGTTTTAAGTGGTTGAACAAAAGGGCAAAAAATACTACGGTTTAATATTATTTTTTGCAAAAGAATAGGTACATACTTATTTTTTTAAAAAACTTTGTTAAATTACTATTATAGTACTTATACCTTTTGTCAGCACCAAAATTATGAGTTCCTTCTATTTTCGTATGATATTAACTGTCTAATCATATTATCTTTTCAATAATTGAATTCGATTTCTTGACATTTTCATCACATTTAGGTTTCCGTACTCAATACATTCATCGATCACTCGTATATACGTCTGTCCATCAGTCACGGTAATTTTTAGGTACCTAATGATTGTGTTCATCAGAACATCGTTTACAGCAATATATTTACAACAGGTCGCGTCACTGTGGGCTGCAAACGTATCCGCTTTCATCGGGCCTCAGGAAACGTGCGTCCATGAGGGTCGCATGGCTGCCGCATTCAACCTACCAATGATTAGCTATGTAAGTCTACTTGTTTTTCTATGTCGTGGACTAGCGGCTATTCAGATCAACCAAGAGTTTTTGTATCACTTCGACCATTATATCAATTTTTTTTTTTTCACCAATACATCAATAAATATATTCCATTTACCCACTAGATTTCTTGACACTACAAGATATTATCATAAGTTGCGTTTCGTAATCTAATGCCTTACAGCGATGTACTAATACAAATTGTGTACACAGTTATAAAAAGGTCATAAGTATAGACCGATTTGGTAACTAATCTAAATATAATATTGCGTACATTTGTTCCAGTACTGCCGAGACGTGGCCAGCTCCAACAAGCGCGTGTACGCCACGTTCGCGCGCACGCGCCCGTCCGACATCGACATCTCGCGCTCTGTGGTCGCCGTGCTCACACATTTCGATTTCATGCATGTAAACATTTCATCTGCCTCGTTGGTCTAGTGGTTAGACAATGTGGCTTCGATCACGAGGTCCTGGGTTCGATTCGGTCATAGAATAATTATGAGCTCTTTCATTCTTCTATGAAATGTTCAGTACATTCCAAGCCCGGAGTTTGGAAGTTGGTGGTGTTACACACCCGTGCCTCGGAGGGCACGTTAAGCCGTTGGTCCCAATCATCAACATATGATAGTGATCGTTTATAAATGAAACATTATCACCCTAAGCCCGCCAACCCGCATTGGAGCAGCGTGTATTGGTGGGTGTACGCTCCATATCCCCTCTCCTATAAGAAGGGATGGTTGGCCCTGTAGTGGGCCGTTAATAGGCTGATGATGATGATGATGATGAAATATTTCATATGGCCGTCTACAGGCTTTTAAGGGTTTTAAAACCCACTTTTTGTATAATTTTCGTAGTATTTACGAGCACTATTATTTTCCCAAATACATGGACAAAAATGATAATGAACTCTGATTGCTTGAACACGATTTAACGATAATGATCGAACAATAATTGTCAATGGAACAGAAAATTGGACATACTATTGACGATCCATTAAGATAATGATGATGATGATATACTCCAGAAATCAAAGTGTTTTTATTAAAATGTCACTCAGACTTACACATAATTATATATTTTTTTATACATAACTTATTATTTTAGGACACAGCTATATAGACTCAAATTTAACGAAAGTAGATATGCATGCAATTTTTTTTTATCGATTACAAGTTGGCCCTTCACTGCTATCACACCTGATGTTATGTGATGATGCCGTCTAAGATGGAAGCGGGCTTTATTAAGAGTGGAACGAAAATCCACACCCCTTTCGGTTTCTACACGACATCGTACCGAATCGCTAAATCGCACGTCTTTGTCGGTAGGGTGGTAACTAGCCACGGCGAAAGCCTCCCACCAGCCAGACCACGACAAATTAAGAAAAATCTCAATCTGCCCCGCCGGGAAACGAACCCAGGACCCCCGTCTTATAAATCCACCGCGCATACCACTGCGCTACGGAGGTCGTCAATTAGTTACTAAGTTTTATTTGTCATAGTAAATTTATATACTTACGTATTTCTGTTCGTAACAGATAGCCGTCGTATACCTCAAGGCACCGAATCATGACTTTTCAAGACTGGCCTTCGCTATCATAACCGCTGCTAATGAAAAGAAAATATCAATCCGTACAGTACAAGTGTACCGGCAACCTTATTATTACGGCGATATACCGGAAAACTTTACTCGGAACCCATTCCTGGATATTGTCAGAGAAACGTACAAAGATACAAGAAGTAAGTAAATGAAAAATACCGTGGGAAATTTGGCTCTAATATTCCATTTCTGTGAAGGAAAATGTCGGTAAAATTTCAATATTTAATTTTGTTACAGTTTATGTTTCCGTCGGATATTACCATGATCACATTGGACTGATGCAGGCTTTAGATGCAATGAAACTACTTGATTCAGGTGTGTATTAATTATACTTTTTAAATATAGTAGAAACAATTTGGTGCTCGTAGTTTTCGGTCACCAGTTGAGGCAATTAGTCGCGGTGAAATATTACGAAAACAATTTTGATATATTTGAAAACTAAGTAAATAAAAACTAAAACTAAAAAAAAATATTGGCTTTTTAATATTTTATCTATATGTCCTTTTGAAACGTATCAATAATAATAATTAAGTAATTAAATCATATGTCAATAATAAGATAGATACTTTCTACCTTACCTACACAATTTACTAAAAAAAACCAACCTGCTGCAACTACTATTACTATTAATAAATTATTCATAAATGTTATTAAATATTTTAAAATGCCTTTTGAAATACGTTTAGATAATAATACGAGTAAAACGGTTTGACGGAAAATTATTCAAAGCCTCGTGGGCGTGATTGATTGGTTATGATTAGCCATTCATTCTACAACGCTCGCACATGGTATCTCCTGGTACTTATTGTTACATTTGTCTTGTGAGCCTTTATTATACTACAGATATTTAGAGTATTTTCACATCTGACAGATAATATGTCGAGCCTACAGAATAAAAAAATCGCATGAGCGCTCTTAATTTTGTTCTGTGATTAAGCGTATCCACGGTCACGTCAATACGCATCATCGGTTGAGTCAAAGGTTTCAATGTTTTATTCAAACTTTCCACACTTCTCTCCTTTTATTTATTTATTGTCTGTTCTGACGTCATGCGACGCATCTTTTGTTAGGTGTGCAATGAACTTTAGTTTATTAAGACTTTTCTATTTTATTTATGGATCCATTAAAGTTATTATATGAATAGCTTTTAGCGGTATTTCAACCGTATCAATATCTTACGTTAAAAGTATTTTAGCGTATAAACTCTACCACCAGCTGATAATATATTTGTCTACAATATTCCCCTTTGTTGTCCTAACAATAAACTCGTAAGCCCATTATTTTCAGTGGTAAAGTTTGACGCCACATTAAATTATGAACAACTTGTAATATTGGGAAGTTTAGTTTTACAGATTGTTAACCACACATTTTGATTTTATTTCTCTATATTTCTACGTTACTGAATAACGATGTTTTTGAGCTGAATTGTTTATATTATTTTAATTTGATAACTTATAAATAAGAAACAATATCTAAGTTCATTTTATTTTATTTTTCATTTATTGTTATTTTTTATTTAAAAGCATATTACTACATTATTATTATAGGTAATAGTGTGCAATCCATATAAGCATAAAATCACTGCACACCCTTTGATATTACGAACATGGTAAAGAAGGATTTGTATCATATTTCTAGTAAGCAACTGCAAACTTTGCCTTGAGATAGTAATACTCATTTTGATTATATTTTAGGGGAATACGCTGCTATAGGAGTTGACGTCGAGAAGTACGAACCGGATGAAGCTATTCGATACCTCACGGGTCCATTACGCAAAGAACCGGGTCCAAGAGTCCCGAAAGCTTTCCGCTCTTACCTAGCGGTAGCCCCGTCTCCTGCGCCTTCCTACCCAGCGTTTGCGAGAGAAGTTAACAGAAGACTACAGATGCCACCGTTCAGTTTCACAAACCCCTTACTGGCTTTAGGCGGAGGTAAAGTGGTAAGTACTAGAAGTTAGAATAAGAATACAAAAATGAAATGAAATGAAATGAAATGAAAATGTCTTTATTTATACATTATGCCACACATCACAATTGCTTTTAGTACAATATCCTGCGGTGTGTGGCATAACCTAAAAAAAGGACCCAGCTCAGCATGCTACACAATCTAAGAGATCATGCAGCGCTGATTTTCAGCTGGATCCATGTCTAGGTGCCGCCACGGACGCAGCATGAAACAACCTTATGAACTATAAAGATATTCTATAATTAGACTAAAGATTTAATTTTTTTAAAGACCCAACTTAGCCCAAATAGTGAAAAGTAGAATAAAAATAATAAGTGTCTATAAAAATTAAAACTAAAAACATATTGCATAACTAAATATCTATAATATTATTGTTATAACTGCAATTTAAAAAATATAATAATAATAAAATAAATAAATAATTCATACGAATACGTCACGCACACATCTAACCTTAAGTATCTATTATATAATTATACCCTTTCATCTTACAAATATGAAATCTCCGCCACATGATGCTGGAACTCAAATTGCTTGTCAAGAAGAAATCCCTTTAATCGTTTTTTGAAGATAAATTTTGATTTAGTTTGCTTTATTGGAGGGGGGATATTATTCCAACATTTAGTGGCGGAGTAAGTGAAAGAACCCCTGAAAGCGGCAGTACGGTGAAATGGTATTCTAAACTGACTGCGACAACTTCGACGTTCTGTCAAAGCGTCACCCACCCAATTGAGTTTATTGAGTAGGTATAATGGTTTACCTTGCCTCAAGACCCCAAAAAGCAAACTAGCAAGATGTAGTTTTTGTCTCGACCTCATTTTCATTAAACGATAACTATTTAAAAATGGGGTAATGTGCGTTCTTGGAGGAATATTGAAACAGAAACGTGCACATGCATTTTGTACACGTTGAATAAGACGTTTGGTTCTGCACAATAATCGAGGACCATAAACGACATCCGCATAGTTGAGTTTAGATAGAACTAATGCTTCTACAAGCTGAACACGCACTTCTTGCGAGAGGTAATTACGAATTTTGTAAATTATTTTCAGCCTGTAGAAACAATTGCGAACTACCTCCGCTACATGATCCTCAAATTTAAGGCCTGAATCCATTATCAAACCCAAATTACGTGCTTTATATACTCTTTCCAATATGCTACCTCTGATAGTTAAATTTACAAGTTCAATATTAACTTTATTAAGTAGTTTATTGGTGCCAAACAAAATGTATTTTGATTTACTCGGGTTAAGCACCAGTGAATTTCGATCAGACCAAGCTGTAATTCGTTCGAGGTCTTCGTTAATTAAACTAACAGCTTTACTGACGTTCTCCGGTTTGCACGAATAATATAGCTGTAGGTCATCTGCATATATATGATACTTACAGTGATTAATTTGACTTATAATATCCGCGGAATAAATAATAAAAAGTAGGGGACCCAAAACGGAGCCCTGCGGTACACCTCTACGAACTAGAGACGATGATGATCTATACCTACTACCGTCGTCATGCACTAAATCTACCATTTGTGTCCTATTACTTAGATAACTGTCGAACCATTTAACAGCATCAATATTAAACCCGTAGTAGGATAATTTTGATAATAGGAGAGAAATATTGATGCTGTCAAAAGCTCTCGTAAAGTCGAGAAGCACTAATATAGTGCACATTCCAGCATCCTGTGCCTTAAGAATGTTATCAGTTACGTCTAAAAGAGCCGTCACTGTGCCACGACCAGGTCTAAAACCGGACTGATATTCAGGCAAAATGTGCTGCTCCTCGAGATATTGCAAAACTTGTGAATGGACACACTTTTCTAATATTTTTGAGAGGCAAGGTAAAATGCTGATGGGACGTAGGTCTTTTGCAGAAAGGGGGTCTGCAATTTTAGGCAGGGGCCGAACCAAAGCTGATTTCCAAGCATCTGGATAAACCGAGGTGGTAATGGATGTGTTAATCATACTCTTTACAGTATCCACACTTTGTGGGAGTGTCATTAGTAGCATTTCAAGAGTAATGCTATCGCTTCCCTCAGCATTAGAATGCAGATTTTTAAATATCTTCAATAAACTGGAGGTAGAGATAGGATTCAGACAAAATGTGTCAATAAACATACGGTTAAATTCATAGTAAGTCAATACAGATAAAGAAATGTTGATTGCACCTGGAACATTAAGAAAATGTTCGTTTATTGCTTCTGCATCAGTAAAATGAGTAGGCAATTGTATGGTTTTCTTAGGCAACACAGTGGATTTTAAATTGCGCCACATTAACTTAGGGTATTTGATTTTAGTATTAATATCATAGTTGAAAAAAGCGCACTTTTCGCTATGAATGGAACTAATAACCAAATGTTTGTATTGTTTATAGTATTGTTTATTCTGTTCAGATTTATTATTACGCCATTGTGTGTGTGCGTCATCCCTAAGTCGCATCATAATTTTCACATTATGCGTTATCCATGGGTTGCAACGCTCTTTTACTAATTTTGTTTTGCGAGGAGCATGCTTATCAAACAGTTGTTTTACGCAGTTATTAAATGATGACACCATTTGATTAACACAACTTAAACTTGAAATGTCGTCCCATGGCATTTCACTTAGATCTTCGTTAAAGCTATCAAGACATATATTATCAAATGCCCTATATTCAATCAACTTTGGTGGGAGTTTTTCTTTTTTTACACACAAAACGCAATCAAGAAAGGCATGATTACCCAATGAAGCTATACAATTCACGTTCACATCTCTAACTGGCAGATCTGTTGCTATGATATCAATTAATGTTTCATTTGCGTGAGTGAAATGTGTTGGGGAAGATATTAATTGTGTTAAATGTAAATAATTAAAGAAAGCATTCAATTTGATTGTCTTTGAGTCATTTGTGTCTAATAAATTCGTGTTGAAGTCACCTAATGGTCTTACAGAATCTACATAAAAGAACCATGGGCATGAATTTTCAAATCTGATATACTTACCACATCACTTTAAGGTCGGGGGACTTTGGATAGACGGGTCTCCCATACCTACATCCTCGAACGTAGCTACAGCTTTTTCATGAAGGGGTCCGAAGGTCCAACAATGATCTATAGCTTTTTAATGGAGGAGGGGAGGTCCTAATATAAAATTCCTAATACAAATCGTATGGTTGCGATGCGTTAGCGTTATTTTGTCTAATATCCATCCGATGAATAAGTTCCTGTAGATGATGTCCTTACAAACTCCCAAATGCGTGTCAAGTATCAAAACGCCAATCTCCCGAACAAAGGCTAGAGGTACACTTTCAATCTAAACTATTTAAAACCGCTATCTATACTAAAGCCAAACTCGATTGAGAATGCTTGTCAACAAACAAATTTAAAGTGAAGGTAGAAAATAATGTTTGGTTAAAATTATGTTTGGTTTTTTTATAAAATCTTATTTAAAAGATATTGAATATGTTAATTAGTTTTAAGCTTACTAATCTAATTTATTGTTATGAATTCGTCATATATTAAAAAAATAGGAGTAAAATGACTAGTGATTTCTACCTTCATTTTTAATTCGTTTGTTGACAAGCATTCTCAATCGAGTTTGGCTTTAGTATAATTATCTCTTTACTAAACCTCTAGTGATTACATCTACCTTTAGCGTTATACATAACACCAAAGAGAAACCGTTACAGAGTCAATCAGTCAAACATTATCGACCGCCAATCCGTATTGGGGCAACATGGTGGGTCTAAAAAAATATAATATGCTGATGATGATTGAGTGGCTTTAGATTATGTTAATTAAATATTATTCATTATAACCGCATAGGTGGGTAGATATAATCTTGTAGGCTCATTTCTGAACTTTTCTATTTAAACTAGCATTCTAACCCAGATTTCTGAGTTTCCCAAGTTTGATGAGAAGCGACTGCCATTTGACTTCCGCCATTATGAATGATCTAATTCCATCGGAATCTCTTCGAACGATGCAAATACAAAAGAATGTTTTATATTGCAGTTGAGTGTAGGAGTTCAGGCGATTGATCTTTTAAACTACATACCTAAATAATTTTGTACGATATAATCTAGCATACTGAAAAATTAGTATTATTAATTAGCTCATAATATATTTATAAACATGGATTTTAATAGATTTAAGTAATAAATGCGAAAGTAACTCTGTATGACTCGTTTACACGCTAAAACTACTTAACCGATTGGAATGAAATTTCGTACACAAATAGTCTAGAGGCTGAAAAAGGTCATAGGCAATAAAAGGGTTGTAAGTGGTTAAAAGGGATGATGAAATGTTGTATGGAAATATCGTCGTTTTTAAAACTTAAAACGTATTTTTAGGTAGTTCATTAGAAAGATTAGGTTGACGTAATAACTACTTTTGACGACCTCCGTGGCGCAGTAGTATGCGCGGTGGATTTATAAGACGGAGGTCCTGGGTTCGATTCCCGGCGGGGCAGATTGAGATTTTTCTTAATTTGTCTTGGTCTGGCTGGTGGGAGGCTTTCGCCGTGGCTAGTTACCACCCTACCGACAAAGACGTACCGCCAAGCGATTTAGCGTTCCGGTACGATGTCGTGTAGAAACCGAAAGGGGTGTAGATTTTCATCCTACTACTAACAAGTTAGCCCGCCTTCATCTTAGATTGCATCATCACTTAACATCAGGTGTGATAGCAGTCAAGGGCCAACTTGTAGTCGATAAAAAAAACTAATTCCACGCGGACGAAGTCGCGGGCAAAAGCTAGTCATAAATATACGAGTTACTGATAAAGATTCTTATGAGCAATCGACTTTACTTTCTTCTATTATACAAATAAGACAGGTTAATTTTATTAAAAGAGCAACTGCTATGCTAAATTCCAGCTCGTTTTTTTAAGGAAACGGCTTTCGGGATCGGTGGTAGAGTCCCTTAGATATGTACTAACAGGCTTGAATTTTCAAAAACGCTTGTATTTGTCAACTTGAAATGAATTAATTTGAATCATGAGAATTAGAGTTTATATAAATAGGTGTCAACTATAAATAAATAAATAAAATGAAATAGCCTTTATTCAGATAAATTTACAAAACCAAACAAGTACAAACAATAAAAAAAGATTAACTGTTTAGTTCTAGTAGTTGTGTCTTCTTTAATTTTTGTAAATCTATTTGCCAGTCGGCAAAGGCCTCCTCCAACCTTTTCCATTCATGTCTTTCCTGGGCCACTCTGTTCCATGTCACGCCTGCAACTTGCCTAATATCATCATCCCACCTTTCTAGTGGTCTACCCCTTCTTCGTTTTCCTTCTCTTGGATACCATTCTGTCACAAGCTTACTCCACTTGTCTTGTCCCCTTGCTGTCAACTATATTTCATATCAAATATTGTGAACATTTTAAATACGTGTTTCTGATTTCTTATATAATTTTTCATGACATCTTGCTTTTCGTGAAATACAAATAGGTAGATCCGGAAAGGGATCATTGTGAGGCGAGAAAAGTTATTTTATTCGCCTTGTTGTCTGTTGTAATAAAACTAATTAATTTTCCTGTTGTACGCCTTGGGGAGTAAGGGGAGAGCGGTAATAACATCCTAACCGACCCAAATGTCAACCTCACCTGCTCGCGTCGGTGGTTCGTAGGAATAACTGGCGGCGGTGGTCACAAGTCATCGCGGTGCTCCCTGCTAGATAACGGACGAGGCTCTGACGACCGAATCAATGGCGGTATATCCATAAACCCGACATCCAGTCGGAAGAGGCTACAGCGGCCTTGAGGTTCAAATACCCTCTAAAATGTCTGGTGCAGAAAGCCAGGGGAAACTACTGCACTATATTCCCATAGAAAGTCGTCATGAAGGTACAAAATAAGAGAAAACGGTGGCCATGCGATCCGCTTAGCAACCGGCGCCGCTCTGCGTCCGGGACAGACGGTGTGAAATGGGCTACCGGCCAGAATGATGTAGGAAACCAGGCATCGTCTGGAAATCATACTACTGGAATCTCTGCAATGAAGATACGAAGTGTCCAAAAAATTGGTACGTGGAATGTTCGTGGAATGCTTCAGCCAGGTAAACTTCATATTCTGGAAAAAGAAATGGAGCGATGTGACGTTAACATCTGTGGTCTCAGCGAAACTCATTGGACTGGCAACGGTCATTTTCACACTGTATCGCATGTTGTTTACTATTCTGGAAACAACGATAATAGTAGGAATGGAGTTGCCTTTATCCTGCCGAAGAAAATTAGTAACTGTGTGCAAGGATATGAACCTGTGAGCGATCGTGTGCTGAGTATTAAGTTAAAAGCAAAGCCGATCAATTTAAACATCATACAGTTATATGCACCAACTAGCGCAGCAAGCGACACAGAGATAGAAAGCTTTTACACTGAACTGGAATCAACTATAGCCAAAATCCCCAAAAGGGAAATACTGATTATAATGGGCGACCTAAATGCCAAAATAGGAGCTCAAGCTGATCACCTTAGTCAATGCGTAGGAAAATTCGGGCTCGGAAAGCTTAACGAAAGAGGAGAAAGACTTATGCAATTTGCCGCCGAGAACAACTTGGTGATAGCCAACAGTTTTTTCCAACATCATCCAAGAAGACTGTATACATGGACTTCACCTGATGGCAACTATCGAAACCAAATCGACTATATCATGATTGGTTCGAGATGGAAATCTTCCATAAGAAATGTTCACACTCTTCCCGGAGCCGATTGTGGATCAGATCACCAACTTCTTATAGCTAAAATCAAACTTAAGCTTAGAGCTGCTAGGAAAATTGAAAAGCTTGTAAGAATTCAGACCACAAACAAATCTAAATTTGTGGCTGCAATAGAGCAAAAATGGCATCACTGGACTGACCTAGATACTAAATCTGCATCCCCAGATCAACTGTGGGATCATGCTAAAAATTTACTCAAAACTGCCGTTTTAGATTCAAAGCCCTCTGAATCAGTTCGCAAGCGTCAACACTGGATGACTGATAAAACTCTTGCCCTTGTAGAAGAGAGAAGAATTATGAAGGCCCAGGGAGCAGATATTAAAAACATCAATTCCATATCTGCTCGGATACAGGAAGCATGTAGGCGGGATCTCAACAACCATCTAAACAACTTATGCACAGAAGTTGAGGTTCACGCTAATAGACATGAAACAAGTGACCTACATCAAAAAATAAAATCCATCACCAAAAGTCTTTCCTCTAAAACTTGGGCTATAGAAAACCCACACGGCGAATTACTTACGGAAATAGGTGAAATATCCGAGACCTGGAAGAATTACTGTCAATCTCTTTTTAATGATTGTGAAGCCCACAACTATCTCTCGACAGAGCCCATGGACAAAGAGAAAGAACCACACATACTGAAGGACGAAGTTCGTGCTGCTATCAAACATCTAAAAAGCGGAAAAGCTACAGGAAGGGATGCTATACCAATAGAAACAATCAAAGCATCAGGAGAGTATGGTGTTGATATCTTTCACACTCTGTGTAGCAAAGTTTGGGAAACAGGAACTTGGCCCCAAGAATGGACTCACACAGTCTTTGTACCATTACATAAAAAAGGCTCTACTAAAATATGTAGTAATTACCGCCTAATTGCCTTAATCTCACACGCAAGCAAAATCTTATTGCATATCTTAAACGAGAGATTGAAGTCCTACTTATCTAAGGAGATTGCTCCTGAGCAAGCTGGCTTTGTAAAAGGGAGGGGCACTCGTGAGCAGATCTTAAATTTACGCCAGATTATTGAAAAGGCTAGAGAGTTCAACAAGCCAACTTACATTTGCTTTGTCGACTTCTCTAAGGCGTTCGACTCAGTAAGATGGCCAGTACTTTGGGATACCCTCTTGACTATGGGAACACCAAAACATCTTGTTCACCTTCTCAGAAGGCTTTATGAGGAAGGTACAGCTTCGGTTAGAACGGACGACGTATTGTCTAACCAATTTCATCCAAGTGCCGGGGTTCGTCAAGGCTGCATCTTGTCACCGCTGCTGTTCAATATCTATACAGAACTCGTAATGAGGATTGCACTCGAGGATTGGTCCGACGGGATCGCTATTGGAGGTCACAAGATTTCCAACTTACGTTACGCAGATGACACCACCTTATTTGCATCTAGCACCGAGAGTATGGAATCATTACTCAGCAAAGTGGAACAAGTTAGCGCTGATTTCGGTCTAAAGATAAATCGCAGCAAGACAAGGATTATGATTGTCGATCGAGCTAAAGGCAACTCGCCCGAAGTGACTAGGATTGCGAATTGTGATATCGTTCAGTCATATATCTACCTAGGGGCACTTATATCAAACAATGGTGGATGCGTGGATGAGGTCAAGCGACGTATGGCCATAACAAGATCCGCCATGGATCGGCTCAAGAGGATATGGAGAAACAGAAACATCACAAAGGCCACAAAAATGCGACTTGAAAGGGCGTTAGTGTTTCCCATATTCCTTTATGGTGCTGAAACATGGACAGTAAGAGAAAGTGAGAAAAAGAAGATAGACGCTTTAGAAATGTGGTGTTGGAGAAAAATGCTTGGTATATCCTGGACACAATTCCGAACCAACGTTTCAATCCTCCAGGAACTCGGCATCAAACAGCGTCTGTCTTCCATCGTTCAAGGTCGCATTCTCACCTTCTTCGGGCATATTACTCGCCGAGGAGACACATCCATGGAACGTCTTGTGGTCCAGGGAAGGGTCGAAGGTACAAGAGCGCGCGGCAGGTCACCAATGCGCTGGACCGACCAAGTGAAGACTGCCCTAAATCGAAGTGTCCACGAATGCTCAAGAAGCGCAGGAGTACGGGAGCAATGGCGACGGCTTGTGAAGCTTGCCACCACCCCTGATGTGACGACCACGACCACTCTGTCAAGAGTGTAACGACGGAGAAGAACCGCATAGGTGGGTAGATATAATCTTGTAGGCTCATTTCTGAACTTTTCTATTTAAACTAGCATTCTAACCCAGATTTCTGAGTTTCCCAAGTTTGATGAGAAGCGACTGCCATTTGACTTCCGCCATTATGAATGATCTAATTCCATCGGAATCTCTTCGAACGATGCAAATACAAAAGAATGTTTTATATTGCAGTTGAGTGTAGGAGTTCAGGCGATTGATCTTTTAAACTACATACCTAAATAATTTTGTACGATATAATCTAGCATACTGAAAAATTAGTATTATTAATTAGCTCATAATATATTTATAAACATGGATTTTAATAGATTTAAGTAATAAATGCGAAAGTAACTCTGTATGACTCGTTTACACGCTAAAACTACTTAACCGATTGGAATGAAATTTCGTACACAAATAGTCTAGAGGCTGAAAAAGGTCATAGGCAATAAAAGGGTTGTAAGTGGTTAAAAGGGATGATGAAATGTTGTATGGAAATATCGTCGTTTTTAAAACTTAAAACGTATTTTTAGGTAGTTCATTAGAAAGATTAGGTTGACGTAATAACTACTTTTGACGACCTCCGTGGCGCAGTAGTATGCGCGGTGGATTTATAAGACGGAGGTCCTGGGTTCGATTCCCGGCGGGGCAGATTGAGATTTTTCTTAATTTGTCTTGGTCTGGCTGGTGGGAGGCTTTCGCCGTGGCTAGTTACCACCCTACCGACAAAGACGTACCGCCAAGCGATTTAGCGTTCCGGTACGATGTCGTGTAGAAACCGAAAGGGGTGTAGATTTTCATCCTACTACTAACAAGTTAGCCCGCCTTCATCTTAGATTGCATCATCACTTAACATCAGGTGTGATAGCAGTCAAGGGCCAACTTGTAGTCGATAAAAAAAACTAATTCCACGCGGACGAAGTCGCGGGCAAAAGCTAGTCATAAATATACGAGTTACTGATAAAGATTCTTATGAGCAATCGACTTTACTTTCTTCTATTATACAAATAAGACAGGTTAATTTTATTAAAAGAGCAACTGCTATGCTAAATTCCAGCTCGTTTTTTTAAGGAAACGGCTTTCGGGATCGGTGGTAGAGTCCCTTAGATATGTACTAACAGGCTTGAATTTTCAAAAACGCTTGTATTTGTCAACTTGAAATGAATTAATTTGAATCATGAGAATTAGAGTTTATATAAATAGGTGTCAACTATATATAAATAAATAAAATGAAATAGCCTTTATTCAGATAAATTTACAAAACCAAACAAGTACAAACAATAAAAAAAGATTAACTGTTTAGTTCTAGTAGTTGTGTCTTCTTTAATTTTTGTAAATCTATTTGCCAGTCGGCAAAGGCCTCCTCCAACCTTTTCCATTCATGTCTTTCCTGGGCCACTCTGTTCCATGTCACGCCTGCAACTTGCCTAATATCATCATCCCACCTTTCTAGTGGTCTACCCCTTCTTCGTTTTCCTTCTCTTGGATACCATTCTGTCACAAGCTTACTCCACTTGTCTTGTCCCCTTGGTGTCAACTATATTTCATATCAAATATTGTGAACATTTTAAATACGTGTTTCTGATTTCTTATATAATGTTTCATGTCATCTTGCTTTTCGTGAAATACAAATAGGTAGATCCGGAAAGGGATCATTGTGAGGCGAGAAAAGTTATTTTATTCGCCTTGTTGTCTGTTGTAATAAAACTAATTAATTTTCCTGTTGTACGCCTTGCGAATATTAATAAGGAGATAGTGATGAGAAAAATAATTCCTTTTATGTAACAAAAGAAAATTCTACTTGATATATTTATACATATTTATTTTTTGTTTCCTAGTTACACTACACTATACATATTCTATCAAAAGACTGTTTGACCGTACTGCGGAGATTTGCGTGTCGATTCTTGAAACAAATACATCATACGAACATCTCACTTACATCTCGTCGATCATCCCACCTTCAGTTCGATTGTCATTTTTAACCGACGAAAAAATACGGAGTAGGTTCTCAATTCGACACGTATATTATTATTTTGTTTTTTACCTTTTTACAGAGTTATCCGATTTTCATAATTCTTTTTATATTAGAAAGGGCATACTTCCAAGGTGGTCCCATTTTCATCATGTTAGGATCTGATGATGATATCCGGAGAAATTGAAGGAACTCTCCAAATTTTGGAGGCACGCTTACAGCGATTTCGGTTTTTGTCTCGGTATCGGTAGGTTTTTGGCTACTAGTGCCGTATAATATACTATGACAGTATAGTACGAGTACGTTACGTGGCGATAAATCACTAAAAAGTAAGAAATAAAAAATTTTTAAATAAAAATAGAACCGACTCAAGACGCACTTAAAAGTAAAAAATAACTGTCATTTAGTTGCTTGCATTTACTTAAGCATATCTAGGAGTCGGTACCAGCCAAGGTTTCTACTTTAAGGACGTTACCTAGAACCCACAAACTGCTTTACTACGTTAATTAAATGTTCCTTAAACTTGGCTGGTACCGACTTCATAGATATGCTTAAGTAAATTAAAGCAACTAAATGACAGTTATTTTTTACTTTTTAGTGCGTCTTGAGTCGGTTCTATTTTTATTAAAAAATTTGAATATGGCATAATGTCATTGGAGAATACCGATTACTGTTACATCCGCTTTATACATTGGCTAAAACTGACGTTTTTCCAAGAATCGACATACTGAGTGGTCGTAAAGCAATTATTGTACATCTGTCAGTGAATACGAATTACATTAAGGAAAGACAACAAATAATTCAACGACTATATGTATATAAAAGTTTTATCCCTATACCTAATTTCGAGCAACAAAGCAAGTAAAATAAAACCTTGCGGACTGAGATCCATGTACGACCAAATGTCCATCGACAAGGCTGTTTTAATGGATATTTATGAGAATCCGCGGCTGGGTCGGTTTATATTTATCTTTGTTTACGTAAATTGTGGTTTTGTGACACGTTTTACCATACGGTTGAAAAAGTTAATTCTCTGTATCCCTTCTGTTTTGATTCTGGGATTGGGATCTTTAGTATTGGGTACTATAATCAAAGATAAATCATAGACTATAATAGTGTCAAATTAATTTTACCAGATGTCGTTGAAAGTAGTTAGTAAAGAGAATAAAATTATTCCTTCAAAATGTAAATATTTTTAGTTTTTGTATCAGTACTACGATGTCGTAGAATAAAACAAGAATATTCAAGGCACATTAAACTTAGTAACAGAATGGAGACCTTACATTGGTCATTATTACGTATACCTAGGTAAACATATGAGCTTAGCTATAACTCTCTCATGGGAGACCAAAAATTATTTATATTTTTTTAATGACCCCCTCATGCATTAGTCTCCGCAGTAAAACACAGAATTCTTAATGCAAAACTTATATGTACGATGCGTGAACGTCATATATTTTGTCTAATATACAGACCCGCTTACTATATTGGATATTCAGACCTATATTGTTGTAGGCACCTATACTCTTTTTAATGGCAAAACTTTGGAATTTTTCAGTAAAAACTTTCTATCGGTTTTTGGTACCCTTATCAACGCGTTAACCGGAAAACAGATAACGTTGACTGTTGCCCCAGATGCCTAAATTTAACGGTTATTAGGGTAATTTGCAAATTCTTTTTTAGAACTGGGTTTACGATTCGCGCCGAGTGGATGCTTACGATTAAGGTCTAATACCGCGTTTGTTTTCTGTGAAAAATATACGGAATTCCTCAAGTTCAAGAAGCTAGAAAATGTGAGATAATGGCTCCCTGAAATATTCCGTTCGCTTAAAGTATTTGTAAAACAAAACAATTGAATTGATGCGGACTTACGATCTGACTCTTTTGTTGTTACACATTCGAGTCTCAAGTTGTGTTTATCTACTTTCCGTATTACTGGAGTGAGGAAGTAGTTGTTTAATCTCCGTACGTCGGTCTCGGTGAATATCAATATTAACAACAATAACGGACCATCTAAAATAGACTGATGAATGTGATGATTATATATTATTATGATTATTACGTGACTTCAGTAATTTATAACAGGAGCGAGCAAAAAGGACTAATGCCTTGATGATTTCTGCCGTCAAGCATCTTTCCTCTATTAAAGAATGATAAGTGCAGTTGCCCGTGAAATCACAGGTATAAGGCCTCAGGTTAGGACGTATTCCTGCCCTAAGAAGTGTTGCACTAGGTATAGGAAGGGCGATGGTTTTCTTCTAAATATGGTAGGTATAAAATTAAAAAGTCAAAGAAGGCTCAGAGTCACTCAGAGGGCGATGGAAAGAGCAATGCTCGGAGTATCTCTGCGTGATCGAATCAGAAATAAGGAGATCCGCAGAAGAACCAAAATAACCGACATATCTCAGCGAGTCGCAGAACTTAAGTGGCAATGGGCGGGGCAAGTGGTTCGAACAGCTGATGAACGTTGGGGGCCGAAGGTGCTAGATTGGCGACCCCGCACCGGAAAGCGCAATGTTGGTCGACCCCCCACCAAGTGGACTGATGACATCAAACGGGTCGCATGGAGCCCCTGGGCACATGCGGCTCAGGATCGTTGTGTTTGGAAGTCCCTAAAAAAGGCCTATGTTCAGCAGTGGACGTCCACCGGCTGATAATGATGATGATGATAATGAATATTAAA
The DNA here is from genome assembly GCA_034621355.1 of Mycalesis mineus. NCBI lineage: Eukaryota > Metazoa > Arthropoda > Insecta > Lepidoptera > Nymphalidae > Mycalesis > Mycalesis mineus. The sequence continues at coordinate 8,891,146 of CM067885.1, forward strand.
AAGTGAACGTCATGTCCAGATCCCAGTGGAGGCAGCATGGCTTCACGACGCGGTGTGGGTGTACGCGCGTGCGCTGGCCGACGTTTTACACACGGGTGAGAACCCTCGGGACGGACGTGCGATTGCTGTACGCATGCGCAACACTACTTACCGCAGTGTCATGGGGTGAGTACATTATAACTAGGATAATATTAATTAATTAATTGTAATATTCCATGTCATATCAGGAGGCGCAATTAAGACCATGAACCGCAGCTCAAAATGCTGAAACTGGTTAGTGGCACAAGAATGGCCGTGGTGACCCTTGGGTTCATGGAGTTACAGTGGCAGCGGATGGACTGGTTCGTTTTTTGCGCAATAGATAAGTTTAGCTGTCTAACACGGAAGAGTTGCCAGTCTTCTGGTCAACCATTACACATGGGCCTAATTTACATAGAGATTAAATAAAATTAGCTTAAGTTTCTTATTGTAGTAGGATACCTTTATAAACTACTTCAAAATAGTGAATGGACGACCTGAGTGAGTTGTGACGACGTGTCGTGTGTGCGATGTACTAGAAGACGCCGCGGTCTACAATATCACCATTGCAAGAACACAAACGCGTCTAATAAAAAAATATGTACTAGAAACATAAGTTGTAGTAAAGGCAAACTCTTGGACTTAGTATCAACGTTTAATATGCAGGTCCTATCATTAAAAAGAATGACTGAGTGGCTAAAAGTAACTAACTAGACTTTTTATAGTTATGAAATTGTTGATAACAGAATAAACTATTATCATAATATCTTCTTTGACAAATAAGCTTTTTCTATCTATTAATCGCATAGTAAGTTTCTGTATATATAAGCACTTTAGGTATTTCGCGTGCCATATCATTCGGCATTGTTGTAGACAGGTGTCATGCTTACGTAATACTTACTCGTAGTAACACTAGAATTAGTATTCTAACAGCGTATATCTTGACGGAACCGCAAATCAGCCAAACCACTAAACTGTTTTATGTTACCTAAACTAGCTATTACCTTGTACTATTATACCTATATTCTGTGCTATCACTTGACATTGTCTCGTAGACAATATTTTAACTTATATGTTTATATTGGTGTTGGCTTTTCGTATTTATTTTAAAAAAGAAATTTAAATTAACTTTGTCATAGACATATTTTATTGTATCAAAACAATTCTTATTCACTATTCCTCCATCCCACGAAATTGTTTTTTTTTATCGACTACAAGTTGGCCCTTGACTGCTATCACACCTGATGTTAAGTGATGATGCAGTCTAAGGTGGAAGCGGGCCAACTTGTTAGGAGTGGGACGAAAATCCACACCGCTTTCGGTTTCTACACGACATCGTACCGGAACGCTAAATCGCTTGGCGATACGTCTTTGTCGGTAGGGTGGTAACTAGCCACGGCGAAAGCCTCCCACCAGCCAGACCAAGACAAATTTAGAAAAATCTCAATCTACCCCACCGGGAATCGAACCCAGGACCTCCGTCTTATAAATCCACCGCGCATACCACTGCGCCACGGAGGTCGTCTTTCGAACTGTCTACCATCATTATCATTATAAGCCCACTACAGTTCCCTATCAAATTATATGAATAGATACTAGAGTTTGTTTAATAGATTCTCAATTTGCAAACTTGTAACAGGTGAGCGAAATTGGACAGAGCTAGAAAGATATGAAAGCTATAATAATAACAGACGTCTTCATAAATTTGGTTCAGAACTGACACACGTTGGCAAATTATAATTTGCCAATGTGTGTCATGTTATCAACGCAAATGACACCTGCATACAGCTTGATTAGTTGCGGCCAGATAACTGTATCCCAACCATCGCGATGATTGGTTCTAGTCATCAGATAACAGTAATTGGTTTAGAGTTTGGACCAATATATCGCCTAATTGCTTAATTGATCCAATGATTTGCTAAAATTTCGAAAATCATATCTTGGACTAATTAATGACTATGAAATATTGGAATTTTCTTTCGAAAAAATTGAAAAATTACTGGTTTTACAACCATGTGCCTTGGACAGCACATTAAGCCGTCGGTCACGGTCACGATCATAACATCTGATAGTGTTCGTTACATTATAGAGTTAAATATTATACCCTAAGCCCAACATTGGCTCAGCGTGATGACTACCTGTAAGCGTACCTTTAAATCGCCCTCTCTTACAGAAGAGAGAAGTCGTTTTTCTAGCAGTAAGCCAATAAATTATTATTGGATTACTCGTACTGCTAAGTAGACGAGGATAAAATTTAGTATTATTATTAAGTATCGATACCTCCACGATTACAAATGTTATAAAACCAAGCACAGTGCGAATATGTGGTTTTAAGTTTACAAAAGTTTTAAGATCTAGATACTCGTACTATCCACAGAATCATATGTTATGTGAATAGTAATGAGTTAATGACCTACTTTACTTTATTATTATATGTTTATCAGCCGGAAATATTAATTTACAACAGGGGCGCGCTCGTCCGATAATAAATATGAACTAATTGATAATTAACTTCGAGTCTGGCGAATCTGCAAAATGTTTCCAAACTGACATCTTCCTTATTAACCTGACTTTTTATTGCCTAAAAGATTACCTAGTCAAAAATTAGAGTAACTAAATCTGTAGTTTATAATAAATCCATCTTCAGTACAAAAAATAAGCGTTTAAATAGCGACTGATCTAATTGAAAGGACCTACATATAAATGGTTGCGTATATATTTTTCGGAAAATTCGCTTAGCAACCAGTAAAATGGCGTTATTGTTTATAAGCATAACAAATTCATTGCTTTTGCTTTTTGCAAAAAATAAACGTCCATGAACATCAATCACTCGATACATTTATATAAATTGTAATAATTTTACGGATTAACCTACTGAAAACTACTGGAAATATCTGATGGGTCAAGGATATAAACGATATATATACGATAGAAAGTAATTGTTACCATATTACATTAATATATGTGCAAATATACTTAGTAGCATAATTTGCAGACACATTTTGGAAAATGTTTCGATAAATTCAAATGTTAGATAAATTACTAACATAGGTACCTACCTACTTTCAACTATTCTTAATTAACATTTTCCAATAATTTCCATTATCATCTCTAACGAACTTCAAAGAACTCTTTTAGATTAGTTTAAGAATGTCATCTTTTAGGTACTCGTAGTGATTGGATCCTCGTGCTTTCAACTTAAATTAAGTTAACTTTATGAGATTAAATTTTAATCTACTAAAAGCTTCGATGGATATCTGCGTTGATTAGGCGGCACCTACTGTATTAGCTTGTTATTAAAAATCTATGAAATTTTCCTATGGATAATTATCGATTATTATTAGCACTTTATTTAACCGATCAGCATAAATATAACTAATTAAGAATATGTACTTAGAAAGTAGGTACCTAGGTTTTAGTTCTGTGTTGTAAAATTCCTACTCTATATAATTTATCCGGCACAAAACATGATAGAATACACCTATATTTAACTGTATAATAAACTTATGGTTATTTAGTCTCACTAAATGACTACTTAACGATACTTAGTCTGCTATATTTAAAAAAAAGTGTGCGTCTCGGGACGCCTGACAGAAGTGATTAATACAGCTCTGGGTTAAAGTAAGAGAGGAGGAGCCTACCTACCCAGACAATCCAGGCTGTACAGTGTACCCTTAAAAAAGCGGTTTACCCTCCGACAAGAAGTAATCCCTTCAGAAGTTCTATACTAATGGGCTTAGGCTTAAAGCAAAGAGCTACATAACTTACACATGTCACACATTCTATGTGACAGCAGTAGCACAATCCTGTAACCATATTTTCATAACTCGATTAGTTTTAGTTTTGAATTCATCTCTTCCTATAATAGATGCATTTTAGACAGACGGAGATAGAGACGAATTTCCTGTGGAGATCCATCGTATATACAATAGAGTATTGGTAGCAATGTAGATTTTTAGGGTTTCTAAAGGTTTTCTGAAATTTTCTTACGATGTAAAGCAGGCTCAAGTACAAACTCCATCAGCAAGCCTTATTCAATTCTGGGCTCTGCACGTGATGGGACTATATTAATGGACACGTATGAAAAGCACTATAAAATCCCAGAAGACTTAGCTATTTCGACATCTAGACCGGACATATTTCTTTTTTCCAAACAAATGAAACATATAGTACTTGTTGAGCTTACAGTGCCGTGGGAAACCAACATCCCTAAAGACCATGTATTTAAAGTGAATAAATATTATGACTAATTAACTAACTAAAAATGGCTATGTGGTTAGTTTATACGCGTAGAAGTGGGTCCGAGTGGTATACCAGCGAAGTCTCTGCTGCCTGCTAAAAGACCTTGGCCTTACTAGAAATGCAGTAAGCTCCATATCGGAACGAGTGTCCAAAGCTGCTCTAGTAGGGTCCTTCGGAATTTGGCAGGGCAGGGAGAATAAGAGTACTCTTTTAAACCTACACCCGTGTCACAGGTCTTGGGCTCTGTTCGGAGATTTTCTCTCAGCCACGCGATGGGCCCGGCACCCGCACGCTGAATCCATGGAATGCTAAGATATTCGTCTCTTCTTTATAAAATAAAATCAGTTTGTTGCCTACAGGTACTGGATCCATATGGACGAAAACGGTGATGCTGAAGGGAATTACACGCTTTTATCCGTCGACGCGACGCGCCCCCCGGGCCTCTACCCACTCGCTGTCCTGCACAAGACCGCGCCGGTCGGTAAACGTAAATTACTTTATTAATGTAAATGTTTTACAAAATTTTACTTTATGTGTATATTTATGTATTTCTACTAATACATTCATGATAACGGTAAAATTTCGCAGTCGACCGCAGACAACAACAGACTACATGTCGCAGTGATGCTACTGATTTATATCTACATATCTATATGTAGATATAATTTGACGTGTCGTCGGTTTCGACACGTATTTTAAAAATTCTTTACAAACCAGTAGTGTGGTTGCGTGACCACATGAGTAGATAAATGGAACAGAGACAAAGCTTCATACCACCGCGCGGATGGGCTGCACTGCTACAAGCTCGCGAGGGATGTACTTGTATGACTATGAGTGACCACCAGCCGCTTGTCGCATACGCGGCGAGACTGGAAAAAACCGGTTTACGCTGGCACAGTTAGTTGACACTCTTAGGGTCATGTCAGTGCGACACGTTGTTAGTTTGCCTGTATAATTTGTCTTAACCTATTGTAACCACCGTACCAAAATAGGTAACAATATTGCACGTTCTTAAGAAGCTTTACCTCTGTTCTTTTTACCTATTCATGTGGCGAGAGGTCGTCTGCAGTTGTCATATCTGCGTTGGTCTGCAAACTCTTTAAATACCTACTAGCGGACGCCCGCGACTTTGTTTTCTGATAATTCCACAAAAAGTAGCCTATATCCTTTCCAGGCTGTAGACTATCTATACACTATCATCTATCATTTAAATCGGTTCAGTAATTTAGGCGTGATTACAAACTTAACTTAACACAGAGTTGCTTTAGCATTTATAATATTTCTCTCTCTGCAATCGTTCATTCATTACTGAATATCGTGGTCCTGGTAAGATCCCAACTTTTTACGGGTCCATTTTTGGCTTCTATCGGTAACCATCTTCACTATCGTATAGAAATTCCTCTTGTTGCCTTCCATCAGTTGGTCAGCCCATCGTGTTGGAGAGCGGCCCCTCGGTCTTTTCCCCTCTGTGTTACCAGTAATTATGAGTTTTTCAATTCTGCCGTCCTCCCGCCGCATAATGTGCCCTAAATAAGCCAGTATACGCTGATAACATAAGGAGGAGAGCCTAACTTTAACTCCAAGCTGCGACAGAATAGACGCGTTTGTGCGTTTGGCTGTCCAAGGTATTCTTAACATCCTCCTCCTCCACCTCCACCAGCTATAATATTAGTATAAAGTATAATCAATATATATAGATTTACTAATACATACAATCGAAAGTTGCTAATTATTTTTTTGGGAAATTCACTCCAAGATCTGGACATGCAGCTATAAATATTGCATTAAGTGCACTAAATTACACCCTGATAATAATCTACACTTTAACTTCTAAAACAGTTAAACAGTTTTAAAGACAACGTACGTCGAATACTTATGTGACTGGAAAACGTTCTCGTGAGACGGAAATATCGTTAACTCGTGGACGTTCAAAGACATCACGTTCATATCTAATATCAACGTCATTTAAGATCTGCAACGAGCTACTTACATTTTAAATTTTGCAGTTTTATAGGTCCTTCTTTTTTAAACTACCAATTAACGTAAAAATAACAGGAAACGTACTATAGTACGAGTACGTTCTATTCTGGAAAATGTTTTGGTTTTAGATGTAATACTTATTAGGTATAACCGTGTTTGTGTGTGTGTATAAGCTAAAGGAATTTCAGCACTGCATAACGGTATTGTTATGATTAAATGACGACGAAACGAAACAGCCATCATTGACACACTCACACGGGCAATGATAATTTATAAAAATGTTATTGCGTTACTGACGTTCCTTCAGTTTAACACTTGCTTGGCTTGGTTGGTGGGAGACTTCGACCGTGGGTAGTTACTGCCCTACCGACAAAGAAGTACTGCCAAGCCAGTCAGCGGTACAATGTCGTGTAGAAATCGGAAAAAGAATAAAAAAGAAGAAAAGAAATCGTTTAATTACAAGTTAAATTAAAAAAAATAATTTGTAATAAAAATAACTAATGTCTATGTAACTTACAACCAAAAATAAACCCCCATTCCCTAAATGGAATACCTGAGATTATAGATCGTTCAATCCACGAAGGCTTGTGATTTTTTGTTTTTCAAACGCTTACAGTGCACACACATTGCTACTCGTCACGTAGTAATAGAACTGAAATTCTTGCAGTTTTTATTGCACACTTGCGCTGTAAGCGTATGAAAAACAAAAAACGACGAGCCTTAGTGGATTTAAGAATCTATATTTTTTATTATAACCAAAGCGACCCTAATAACAAAATCACACAGTCACGAGTTTGCTACGTGTTCTAAATGTTTGTTCAGCAAACACAAAATCATAAGAACATTTTTACTAAGCCAATTTGCATCAACTTTGTACTCAAACGAAGTCAAAATACTAGTTAGTACTATTTACGATAGAAAACGATTCATGAATAATAATAAAAAGCTATCAAGTTGCTATTGAATCGTACGTAATGTACGGACGACGTAGGTATAAAAAATTATACGAACTATTGCGATCATGGAATATTTTTCTACTGTTTAAATACATAGACATTCTTTTGTACAATAAGATCAAAGTGGAATTCCAAACAAAGCTCGCGGGCAAGATATTACTTTCAGGGCGAGTAATGTTTGAAATGTTTTTCTTCATCGTTGCCCACTTTTAATTATTCTTTTAATGATACTTAAACAGGAAATACGGTTCATTCGTGAGATGAAGTGGCCGGGTGGTCGGGTGCCTCTGTCGGAGCCCCCGTGCGGATTTCGAGGAGAGAAATGTGTCAGTAAGTACAAAAATCCTTTAGAATTCATTTTCAATTTCGTGAGCGATTAGCCTCGGAAATGTGAACGATTTAGGCACAAAGCTTTTAAGGGAATGGCAGACTAAATACTCGAATGAGATTGGCTGTTACTCATAAACCCTTGTGGATTTGTTAAAATGCAAATTTTTTGTTACTTTTATGCCTGATGTATGAAAAATGTTTGACAACGAAAATACATTAATCCTTAAATGCTCTTGCTCAGCTTGACTGTTGAGAGATTAAATACAAATCCGGGAGGTCTTGGGTTCGATCCCCGCCCTTTGAACTATTGTACTAAGTATCTACTGCTAGCACAAATTTTCGGAATCGGTAAGGTAGTATCGATCTCTCAACAGCTTCGGTATTAAGGGTCCGGGTTCAAATTCGAGAGGTCATAGGGTCAATTCCCGGCCGTCGGGTCATTGTTGTACGACTCGTAAAATAGTATCTAATTAGGTACAGTTGAACGGAAATGTTTGTCATATTTCAAAAAAAAGAAAGTCATATATAGTTATGATTAAATAGACATTGAAGAAAATTAATATTTAACTACCTGTTTTAAATTGTATGGCCACTAGGTAGCAACTAAAAGAGTAGGTATTTTCCGGATACGACGAAAAACGTATTATTCTAAATGTGTATATTGCGGGTACCTAAATACGTAATAGAATAAGCAACGAGTCGATTTAGTCCATTAGTTGGGCACATTTTGCCGGATGTAAAAAACTTATACTTGGCTGGAGGTCGGGTGGAACTAAGTACGGGGTTGTAAGAGAGTAAGTGGGGTGGGTCGTAAAAGCGTCGTAAGGAGTGTAAGTGACAAGCTATGCTGGGCAGACCATCGGCCGCACGCTCGACCCCCGCTGCGGCCGGCCCGCGTTCGCACTTTGCCTCCTACGCCAAAACATGACTAAATTATTTAAGCTTTTTACTTTTATACCTAACATCTACGTTAGTATATACTGTGGTTTCGAGGAAAATTCTACTTCAAAGAATATGTTTATTATTTAATTTTTTTTACAGAATGTGTTTATTACTTAAAATTAAAAACTTTTTGACTTAATATTAAAATGTTTCGACCTTTCAAGTGAATACCACTATGTGGAATGTTAAGTCAACTGTTATAGTTCCGATAGTCGTCTCAGCCAATGTTCTTGTTGCAAAAAGCTTCGGCTACCATCTCAAGACGATTTCGATTCTAAGTTTGATCAAGGGTCATACAGGAGGCAATAATCCTTAAACAGGCACGTATTGTAAGGAAGTTTCTCACTTTGAACCACCAACAAAAAAAGCCCTATAAGTGGAGGAACAAATTCTTGTATATATATTTTTTATATTATTACATTTTTTTATTGCATAACATTGTTAAATATTTTAAATAAAAATAAATGAGAGTAAATCTAATTGAAGAATAATGTCACAGACATATCTACTTTATATAGGTGAGTATTTTTAAGGATACAGATTTCAGGGTAGGTAGTTTCCTCCCTCGGGGAAGGGAAATACGTGGATGAAATCGCTGGGTACAGCTAGTTGGGGAGCTAATACATTGGTATATGACGTATTTATTGACAGATCTACAGTTAAAGAATTGAACTTAAAAAGAATAGCTGCTGAGTTCCATCTCCACCCGCTGGTATCGTACCCACTTCTAGCACAGGTTTTCCGTTTAGTTGACAAGAAAGCAGAAATATTATTCATCTTTAAAATATAAATATAGCTTCTTTATAAAACATTTTGAGCATTCTTATCGCTTATAGAACAAAATGATACTAGTTCATACATTACGACATTAATTATTTGCTTTTAGCCAAAATACCTTCTCCTGAGTGCGATCTCCCTAGAGTTTATATTATTAGATTACGAGAAAATATTATTGTCAAGAGTGTTTCTCTTTTACTAATAGACGCGCGCGACTTCGACCGTGAGGCAAATATTGTTGTTCCAAAACAATAAAAAAAATTTAACGCGAATCATTTTTTTTAAAGAAAGATTGAATATATTTAGCTATCCTTAATGGCCCAAGAGAGCCCAAGAGAACCCTTAAAGGCCAAGATGTAAAAACCACGAAAACTGTCCGGCTATTGAGGTAACATCTTTTTATAGGCCCCCAAGTAACATATATAAAATTCAGCTTTTATACTATAACGAAAGTATAATTATAATTTATCAAAGTTTAGGGGTGTCTGGCTAGGGGTAGCAACTGACATAAGTGTCCGGCAATGGATGACGAGATTTCTACAGTTATCCCGAAGAAAATATAAAAAAATTGAGCTTTATACTCTAACAAATTTTAAGTACTATTTTGTACACCTTCACTACCTGTTACCTGCCCAAGTAACCACAACCCAAACTTTATAGTCGCTGGTCGTTCTTACCTGTATAGGAGACATGTACGGAGAAAATTTCAGCTTTTATAAAATAAGGAAGGTCTGGCCGTCGCAGGCTCTTACTCTATAATAGAGAGATACGAGTATATGTCATCGCGGACTTTTTTGTAGGTCCATGCGTGCAATGCGAGTTAAGGCAGCTATTCAATGAAAAATACTACGACGCGACTCTTCCAGGAATTATCATTATCTTACAATTACCCATAACAAATTATATACTCAAACCTTCCTTATGAATCACTATCTATTGGTTTAAACCTCATTAAAATACGTTTGTCTTCGAGTTCATCGCTAACAAACAGATCGCGTCTGTTTACTCGGCAGGGGACATTGTTTTATAATATGAAGCGATAGTGATACTTATTTTATGGCACAAGGGTGTAACTAATTAGGTACTTATGACAAGGTCATACTCAAACCATCCACATATTTTGTTTTTCTTTAAATTATATAAATACTCAAATACAATATATAATAATAATATAAATACCGCAAAGTATAATACATAAAACAGTTTTGAGTTATACACATACATTATTGGAATTACCAGACCATGAAATAATAGCCTTGACAATTTGGGAACCGTGCTTATAAGTGAAAGCCTAGGTACTTAAAATAAACATAGATTTGTTATAGAATTTGCACGAAAAATATGAAACGCCGTCATAGGGCTATTTAAAATGCTTTCCTTTCAGTACAAAGCTCGATAGTCCACAATACAATAAATAAAACTTCATAAAATAGACTTCCCTCTACAAAGGCTGTGCCAACTGTCGATAAACTTAAGATTTATTGAGACCTATCGAAACTTTTTCTTGCAAGCATTTTTAAATGGATTGAATTTAAAGTATTGTGTTTATTTTTTCTTGCTGACAAAGATATACGATAGTTCCCGGAGAAGTTTTAAGTAATTTTACTGTAGACTACTTGTAATTTAAATAGTACACTTTATGTTTTAAATTAGGTAGATACGAAATTCAATAAATACATAAAGGAAAGTCGTAATAGTCATTGAAGTTTTTTTCGATAATTATCAACGTTTTTAAAATTTAAAAAACGGAACCCTTATAGGATCACTTCGTTGTCCGTCCGCCTGTCAAGGCCCTTTTTCTCAGAAACGCGCGGAAGTAAGTATCAAGCTGAAATTTATATCAAATACTCAATTCTGCTGTCTCTTAAAGTCATGAAATAATCAAGCTTCTAGGCCAAGGCAATCAAAAGATATAAGGCCGTTTATGCATTATAATCAAAACCTAGCGGGTAGTTCCCGTAAGATTAGGATGTTGAAATTTGATAAGAAGTAACATTATATAGTATAGATAATGGAAAAATTACGAAAGAAATTACATTACAGAAATTAGTAAACTAAAAAACAATACTAAAACTACGTACAAATCCACTAATAAATTAAATATCAAAGGTGTACCGCAGGGCAGCATTCTAGGCCCATTCCTTTTCTTAACTTACATAAATGACATCATCGCGGCAACAAAGCACCAATGTGTATTGTTTGCAGATGACACGACCATACTAGTTAGGGGTAATAATATCAACAGTTACGAACAAGAAATAAACGAAGCCTTAAAAAATATTATAATTTGGCTGAATGAAAATGACTTACAAGTAAATGTAAATAAAACTAAAATGATGCAATTTAGTTACTATAATTCAAAAACAGTTTCAATTAGCCTTAAATATAATGATATTAAAATTGAAGAATGTGACACAGTAAAATTTTTAGGATTAATTTATGACAAAACAGGTAACTGGAGATTTCACATTGACTATGTTTGTACAAAATTAGACAAATTCGTTTATGCATTGAGACGACTCAGACAGACAATTTCAATAAATGCAGCGTTAAGCGCTTATCATGGTCATGTGTCTTCAGTGTTATCATATGGTTTGATACTTTGGGGTAACTCTGTGGAATTCATAAGAGCGTTCCGACTACAGAAGAAATGCATTAGAGCTATTTGTAATATTGGGCCGTTAGACTGTTGTAAACCATTATTCAAACAACTACACATTCTTCCATTGCCATGTATGTGCATACGAGACATATGGACTTTCGTTAAGCGTAATCCAAAATATTTTCAGCGAAGATGTGAAATAAATGCCAATAAGCAAGTCAGACATCCTAACAGATTAGTTGTAGCAAAGCTTAGTTCTTGTTCTTACATGAAAAGCGCATACTGTATGGCTGTAAAATTATATAATAAATTGCCAGAAGATATCGAACGATTAGATTTACTTAACTTTAAAATAAAATTAAACAAATGGCTTCTTGAAAAATGCTGTTATGACCTAAAAGAATATTTGACTTAAAAGAATTGACTAGACTGTAAATTATTATTATCATTTATTTAAAGTTTGAAATTATTTTTATTTATTTTTGTAATTTTACTATTTATATTATGTTAGCAACGCCCTGCCAGGGTCCATGTCATGTAAAGCATGTTAGTACAATAATTTGACATGAACGCTAAATAAATGAATTTGAATTTGAATTTGAATTTGAAAACTGTAAATTTTTAGTTGCATCGTATAATAATAATGCTTTTAATAATTTTAAGCTTACCCACTTTTCTCATAAACCTTTAAATGTATTAAATTGAAATTCATATCAAATACTTGGGCATATGAAACCTTTAAGCTGTAACAAAATAAAATTTCTATGTCAACACAGTCAAAGGATATAGCAATATAAGCCGCATATTTAACTCACAACTAGACGCAACTAAATCAAAACCGAAAGGGTAGTTCCCGTTAAATTAGGATCTTGAAATTTGGTACAAAGTAACATCATATAGCACAAATAATGGAAAAATTATGAAATCTGTAAATTATTAGTTATATCATGTAATAAAAATATTTTTATTTTTAATAATTTACACTTACCCCCTTTTCTCATAAACGCGTAATGGAATTAAATTGAAATTCATATGAAATACTTGGCTCTATAATACTTTTAAGCTGTAAGAAAATAAAATTCCTAAGTCAACACAGTCAAAAGATACAGCTAAGCCGCATATTTAACTCTCTACTACTCGCAGCTAGAATCTTGAAATTTCGCATGATGCAATATTTAGGAATAATTCGGAAAACCTTAACATATATGGAACCCTTGGTGCGCGAGTCTAACTCGCACTTGGCCGGTTTTTTTATAAAACAATCAACTTGTTTTCTTTTACGAACTGATGCCCGCAATTTCGTTTGCGTAACATTTTGGGTTATAAGTATTTTTATGGCAAATCATAAAAAGATGAAAATTGGTCAAGCCATTTCGGGGGAGTTCGATTAGATACATTAAGCAATAATAAAACTCAAAATATTAATTATCTACCTTATAAAGCTTTGATTTATTATGAACACGCTCGTGTATTTCGGACATAGTTTGAAAACGTTTACCTTTGAAACGAAAGAGATTTTACGGGTACTTTGAATATAAAAAAGAAATAACTCGTGATTTTATTTCCCTGTCCCGGACGATAATGTAGCGTTTCCTTTGCAAAGGTCTGAAGGCTCGATTGAAGCTCGTCCTTCCCTCTTTCCATTTAATACTTTGACTTGCCCTCAAATCCACTTTACACAATCCCATTGGAGACCCTGTCTAAATCTTCTGCTTACAAATTGAAATGAAACGTTTATAACAAACTCGGAAATGCTACTGATATTTTTATTTTTTATTTCTTTAAATCGTGTAATTTAACTATATATAGCTATGTGTAAAACAATCTAGGTACATATCTACCTATCCTACGAGTACGAATCTCACATAAAACAGGTGTAGATATTAGCTTGAATCGTTTTAAAAGTTTGTTGCCTTGTAACTTAAGGTAACCTAGATTAAAACCTGACAAACCTGGACAAGATGCTCAAGACATGAGTATTAAAAAAACAGATTTTCTCATCATTTGGTGAATTTAAGGAAATCAGAAATTTCTCCATTCTCCATCTATTATTTGTCATGTGGTATCATGGCAATAAATATTTTTGGATGTAGAATCCGTTACCACGATAGTATTTAAATGTCTATAATTCGGACCGTTGTTATGAATCGATTGAAACTTCATTTATTAAAATTACACAAAGAGGTACGTGCTAAAATACAAACATTCGTACACAAATATATTCACGGTTAAACCTTTTGGCCTAGCCTAGTAAAAAGATGTTCGTTAAAATGCAATCATGCAGATGCAGTATTTAGGCTCTTCGCCAACAACCTTAAGTATTACGCCTGACCATATAAGAAAGAGGCTATGTTATACCTTCAAAACCTACGAGAGATTATTTTTTGGCAAAACAGGGTAAAAAGTAAACTCAAATAGATTTGTGTCTATTTTTGCTGCCTTCCAATAGATATTGCACCAGATGCTTTAAACGGGCCCCGGGCACGCTATAAATTAAAGACAATGAGAACAGCATTATAAATGAACGGCTTTTTTATTTATTTTTACAAAACTAACAATTATGAATTCATAGTCATTCATAAAAATAAGGAAAACCCAATATTTTGTAGCTAAACTACACTCGATCTCAATGCACTAGGGCGTCATAGCTTTATCACTAAACCAACAAGGCAATTAAGAAACCACCAACAATTCATTCGTTTTTGTTGTCTCTTGCCGGCTTTTCTAGGCAGAATCTACTTACAGAACATGTGGTCGATTCACCCTGCATTCATAGATTTCATTTTACAATAGTACTTAATTATAAACTTTATATTAAATTAAATAAACTTTATATCAAAATACGTCTAAATCAATCATAGGTCACGTGGGAGCGTGGGCCCTCGGCGCTTCCGGTGGCACGCTAGCTCTGCTAGCTCTAGCCGCTTTAGCACTGTACCGCGGCTGGCGCTACGAGCAGGAGCTGGACTCTCTGCTGTGGAAGATCGACTTCAGAGACCTGCATCTGCCTGACGAGGACCAGCGCACCAACAAAATGAGTAGGTAAACACAATTTATACATGTTGTTTGCATGATCCTCTTGATGCATGGTCATTTCTACATACGTAGCCCGGAGTATGGCGTGATCTTGTTATTTTATGTATTTTTTTCACAATAATATAGTGATATCAGCTATTGCTAATTTATATTATATTATTATGAATGAAAGAATAGACGCTGTACAGATTGATGATTAGAATAAATTTTTTAACTTTTGGTTCAAATCAAACACAATTTTTTCATTATACAAAATAATTAGCTACTATGCTATAAATCATCATATTTTATATACTTAGTAATTATACAAATGCTGTATGAATTTCTTTAAAATGAATGTTATTAAAGTAAAACTTAGCTAATCGCCTACGCCTCTACGGCGTAGACCCATATGTGTATTTGTCGACCCTAAATTATACACATTATATTCTCATAATATAATCTAAGTAGTCAAAGTAAAATTTATAAATTATTTAAATTCATAATCTACCTAACGTGATTGAAAGTATTGACAAATGGTTAACCAATTAGCTGCTTAAAATATGTGCACAAATTTTTGTTACTTTATCATTATGTATTCCAACCACCAACCAACGTTTTGACAAATCAAATTTGACAATCTATTTTAACAAATCAATTAGATTTATCAAAATTCAAATTTTTAACCGACGGAAAAAAACGGAGGAGGCTCTCAATTCGACTACGTATTTTTTTTATGTATGATCACGCATAACTTTTTACAGTGTTGTCCAATTTTGATAATTCTTTTTTTATTGGAAAGGGCACACTTCCAAGGTGGTTCCATTGTCATTATTTTAGGATCTGATAATGATATCCTGGGAAAATTGAAGGAACTCTTCAAATGTTATAGGCACACTTGCAGTTTTTGTATAAGTATCGGTAGCTCTTTGGCTATTAGTGCCGTATAATATACTATGAGAGTATAGTACGAGTACATTATGTGGCGATAAATCACTAAAAAGTAAGAAATAAAAATTTTTAACTAAAAATAGAACCGACTCAAAACGCACTAAAAAGTAAGAAATAACGGCGTCATTTAGTTGCTTTAATTTACTTAAGCATATCTAGGAGTCGGTGCCAGCCAAGGTTTCTACTTAAAGGTCGTTACCTACAACCCAAAAACTGCTTTACTACGTTAAAAAGATATTCCTTAAACTTGGCCGCCACTGACTTCATAGATATGCTTAAGTAAATTAAAGCATCTAAACGCCGTTATTTCTTACTTTTTAGTGCGTTTTGAGTCGGTTCTATTTTTTGTTAAAAATTTTTAAACGTCATATTATAATGCGAATTCACACGTAGCAAGTTGGTCAGAGCTAATTTTTTTCAGCAAGATAGCAGCGCCGGTGTGAACACAAACTCTAACAATGCAATTGGGAACAACGAGAAGAGTGGCGGCAGCACGGGCGGCGCTCGCTCCAGCCAAGTGTCCTTGAGCTCGAACCCGGACCTCGACTTCAGATACTCGGCGATTTTTACTGAAGTCGCTTTCTACCGTGGACGCTTGCTCGCAGTTAAGAGGGTGCGAAGAAATCACATCGACATCAGTCGGGAAATTAAAAAGGAATTAAAAATCGTGAGTATATTGAATAAATATAACATTTAGCAAAATATAAGAGTATGTATGTTATATATATTGTGTTCAGGATGTTAAATTGTGTTCCAGCTCGTATCAATTTAGTACAGTAATATTTGGGGTGGTAGTAACCCTAACTTCCTTAACTATTTCAATAACAGTTAAAAGAAAGAGTTAAGTTAAACGCAAAGTACCCGAGTAAGACCGACTATGGTCTGAAGTATATTAACTTTGAAACACAAAATGAATGGTACCGAAAGTATTGACTTTTTTATATTATTAAACCTAAATTTGCCAATGTTACGTTACGTTTCTTCTCAACAACATTATAACGTGTAACGGTGTATTATAAAACTTTGTAATATTAAATAGACGAGATACAAAACTCATTTGCGCTAAGTGCTATCAGGCTATGCACTAACTCGATCTAACTAACTCGATCTTTAGTAAATTCCTGTTCACCGTCGCTTACTCCCTAAGTACTCGTATAATGTCACTGCATAATACAAACTAATTTATAAGAAATATGTTTGCTCTGCCTCGTTGGTATAGTAGTAAACCTATCTGGTTTCGATCACGAGGTCCTGGGTTCAAGTCGGGTCGGGTCGGAGTTATTCTGAGTTTTTCATTCTTCTATGAAATTCTCAGTACATTCCAGGCCCGGAGTCGGGAAGTTGGTGGTGTAATGTAGTTACACCTCCGTGCCTCGGAGAGCATGTTAAGCCGTCGATACCGGTCACTGTCATCAACAGCTGATAGTGATCGTTAATAAATGACACATTATCACCCTAAGCCCGCCAACCCGCATTGGAGCAGCGTGGTGGGTCTACGCTCCATATCTCCTCTCCTGTAAGGGGGAGGCCTGGCCCTGTAGTGGGCCGTTAATAGGCTGATAATGGTGATGATGATGTTTACTCATTCAAAAAGAAAATGCTTAACTCTTTATTTGAATTAATATCGTAGACGCGTGATCTTCGGTAAATTACTTGGTAACGAATAAAAGTATATGAACATTCGATTATTTTTATCAATCTTTAGTACACGTGTAAAATAAACCCCTATTATTGTTTAGATTTATTCTCTAAGCTAGTATTTGGGAAATTAGGGAAATAACATTTCACTGATAAACACTTTGTTTGTAGTTAATGTTTCAAGTTTAAGTAGCTGAAGCTAACCTAACTTAATTTAATGCTCTCTAAACTTTATATGCTTAAGAAGCCATAAAGTTCAGACCTAAGTCAGATCTGTATTTTATGTTACAAAGTTAAGAACCAATCAACTACGTATTTCTTTTATTATACTGCTATACGTCGCATGAGTTTGAAGAAAAAGAAAAATTAATTATTATTTTTATAAGATTTATCAGTTTTTATTTAACTCTATATACCTAACTTGGTTATATCCATGACATAAGACTATTATGATTTATATTTTTTGTTTCTGATTTCTTATGGCCACGTCCCGTTAACCTTCAGACCAGTATATTCCGTAAGCTTTCGGAGCAGCAATGATAGAGTTTAGTAGATAAGGAGAGTAGAGACTAAAATCGCCCAGCAAATTAAAAATCTACATTCAATAGCCAACTCTATCATAATATTATTGTGTTGTCGTCGAAGATACACAAGTACGACTCCAATCAAACATCAGGGTGTATCCCAAATTTAGCTTCCAAGATAAGAAATAACAATTTAAAATATAAACTTGTAAAGCGTATCGCATAACACAACTTTTTTAGGTTGTATTCAACCTATAAAAGGTTTTTCAATAAAGCCACGCACCATGTGTCGTTGTTTATTTGTAATAAAACTGACTACGAAAAGACACCGTAATACACCAAACCCCAAAGCTCCCGAATCCCTTTCTTAAGGGAACTGAAAGTAACGATGTCTATCAAAGCCCTATAGCGCTCGCAAAATACGTAATTTCCTCTTACAATAGGTCGTACTAAAGGAATGAAGTGAGATAAATGATCGCCATTCATAAAACGTTTACGCCTCAGGTACAACAACAAACATTTTATTACGGGAGCGTGATATGAGATATGAACATGGCAATTTGAATGAATTAAGTAAGCGTAGCCTAGATTTATCCAAATAAGAGGCCTTACACACTGGCGTTTTCACTTTGAACGCAATTTATGTCACATTTCCCAAATAATAATGAAGTACTACTTTTTGATCTTATGTTTCCGTAATTATTTACGTTGTTTGTTGTGTCAATTTAGCGATTTTTATAGTTATGACAAAAGTCATTCGCTGACGCTGAGGCTACTTAAAAGCCGAGTAATTTTTATATTTAATCTTAACTTTTCTTAGACGATAATGTAAATGTGCAATATTGGGATCAGCTTCACCTTCATGAATTCAAGCAACAAATTATTGTATATTCAAATACGCAAAAGATATTTGCAATATAATTTCATGCGTTATAATTCGAGCGTTCTTTTTCTATATAGAAATGGCCCTTAATCACAAATCAGTGTCGAAAAACGTCAATCTGCAATCAAGGATCAAATCACGTTCGTTCTCAGAATAATTCAAGTCGACGCCGACGCGACCTCTCTCAGTCTCACACTCGTATCCGCCCTATTATTATACTTAATAATAAACTTTAATGACCTCGTCTTGCGAATCAATCAAAACCACAACCACATAATAAGGCAAATCGCAAGTTTTAACAATGCTTACTGCAAATGCAAACACTTTTGAGATTTTTTTTTTTTCAAATCACGGGTTTCGCGTGTAAGCATCGTAAAAAAATAAAATATTTTAACGACCTCCGTGGCGCAGTGGTATGCGCGCTGGATTTATAAGGCGGAGGCCTGGGTTCGATTCCCGGCGGGGCAGATTGAGATTCTTAATTTGTCTTAGTCAGGCTTGGAGGCTTTCGCCGTGGCTAGTTACCACCCTACCGACAAAGACGTACCGCTAAGCGATTTAGCGTTCCGGTACAATGTCGTGTAGAAACCGATAGGGGTGTGGATTTTCATCCTACTCCTAACAAGTTAGCCCGTTTCTATCTTAGAATGCATCATCACTTAACATCAGGTGTGATAGCAGTCAAGGGCCAATTTGTAGGCATTAAAAAAAATCATCCAAAATTAGGTAAATGACAGAAAGGACATAATCATGTGCATAACATAAGCATTAAACAGGCATGTAGCGTATTTATAAAAATCTAACGTATTTATAAAACTAATAACAGTTAAAAACTGTGTAAGATATAAAGCACAGATTAATGATAAGCATTGCATTAGTATCTACGATGTGATATTTCATATCACAGTATAAGATATAACACCATTTGTTACAATAATCCGGCAATTTACGAGTATACTGATCCATATAAAATATACGTCTTACACATCCGTGAAGTTATTTCATGTGCTTCAGCTTCATGACTTACAACGAGACGACGTTAGCTTCGTGATCGTTATTTCTTGACCGCATCGTAAAGTCACCGTAATCCTACATTTTACATTTTTAAAAAGAATAATAGTAAGATGTATAAAAGTAGCTTTTGAGTTTCGTACCATTCTTTAGTTAGACTTAGTTGGAAAAGTTTAGTCCTGTGGGATTTAAAATGCCATTTCGTATTTCAGTCCTTCCTTAATTTACGAATCTAATACAAAATAAATACGTGGCGCTAAAATTGATAGAGATATTTAATGGATTTCTCTCTACGATATTTTATGATCTCATTTTTAGGATAGGAAATACTGAGCTTTTTATTTATCAAACAAATTAATTAATCAGTAGAATTCCTCTCTGAAGTTGTTGGTGGTGGTACCTTTCCCGTGTCCTAAAGAGCATGTTCAGCGTTGGTCTAGATAATTATTTTATCACCTGATAGTGATAAAATCTTATATAACTAATCCGCTGATTGATGAGGGTTATTGATGAGGGAGAGCGTGTTGAGTCTTATTTTTATATGACCTTTCCTTTAAATATTTTGATTTGAATTGACTTGATAATTGATTTATTTTTATTCAAGATGTCTGATAGCAATATTTTAATTTACTGAAACCTGTGCTAAAGCCAATAAAAAAGTATTTCAAGGGCTTATCCTTGTCACAGACTATATGGATATTATCTTCCTCATCGCACAATAAAGATCTGTCAAAATAAAGCCAGTATTTTCATTTATTATATCTACGAAAAATATAAGTATACCCTTGTCACAAAATTACATACAACTTGACAATGTGATGGTACAGCCACTGGTTGTATTATCTGGGATATAATCCCCTTTTTTTCATTATATTCACAATAAATCATAGCAAACTAATCCTTGACACAGATGCGGGATTTACAGCACGACAACGTGAATGGGTTCGTGGGCGCGTGCATCGAACCACCGAATGTTTGTGCCCTGTCGGAGTACTGTACTAGGGGTAGTCTTAAGGTAAGATAAAACTAATATTTTAAAGAAAATTAATTGAGTATCACTGAAATTTTGAATAAAGACCAAGAATAAGATAAATATAAAACTAACTAATTAAATAAAAAAATCGTCATCAATCAATTTGGTGATTGTTGACTCTACAATGTTCAAAAGAGACACTTTTCAATTGAACATTATAGTCTTCTCAAGATAAGTACTAACTATATTAAACAAACAGAAGATCTATTCTCAAATCAGCAGCGTTAATATAATATATAGGTACTATATTTTTATAACTCGACAGTGAGAGTTTGGAATTTGTCTATATCTATTTATAATGTAATATTTGGTTTTTATCTATACTAATATTATAAAGAAGTAAAGTTTGTATGTTTGTAAGTTTGTAAATAAAATTCTGTCGGGGCTAATCTTCGGAACTACTGATCCGATTTTAAACATTCTTTCACCAGAAGAATGCTACGTTATCGGTGAGTGTTATAGGTTACATTTTATATTTGTATTGTATATATTACCCGAGTTATCACAGTTTTTGTCGCGCGAGTCGGACCGTGAAATTTATTTCATTTAGCTTTAGGCACGTACGTTGCCTTAGATATTGGATATAATTAAAAACATTGTATGAAAACTTTATGCATCTTAAAAAGTTCTACAAAAAAGTCCGCAATAGCATATATCTATCTTGTATATTTTGGCAGATATATAACTTTTTTAAAACTGTTTTAAAAAATCATTTAATTCATATGCTTACGTTTACGTCATTATTTATAGAACTAAACTTAAATACTTATCAAAATAAATTGCTAAATAATCACAAGGATATTATAGAGATAAGATGTGCCTTTTACAGTATGTTACTTAGTTATATAGTTTCGGAGATATTACAAAATTTCTAAAAAGCATGACAATGCCAAAAAAAATAAATTGAGAGGGGTAGCGGGAAAAGACCAAACTTTATATGAAAGTCTGTCTTTAAAATTAAAAGGGTACCCAAGAGGTTTTCAGGCGACTGCTAGTATTTTATAATTTTGAAACTACTTTTAAGCAATACAGACATTATAACAAAAGACTGTTTTCAGGATATATTAGAAAATGAAGATATAAAACTAGATAATATGTTCATCGCCTCTCTTGTTGGTGATATTATAAGGGTGAGTAGAAATTTTCTTACCAAAAATACTACTACAATTTAACGGATGATAACTCATCAGAGCCTTCAGTACCGGACTAACACCGCTTTGCCTTATTCGGTTAGTACTCTTTAATAAATGGATTTTAATGAACATACACCCACTATATGAAATATTGAGCGTTGTTTTTTCCAAGAAATTACTAATAAAATAATAGCAGCTGTTATTTTCAGTAACATCTGATAGTGGTCGTTACAGAATTGAAACAGTGTTTAATATAGTGTGTTAAATGACAGCTCAAAATCCCGTCTCCTATAAAGAGACACCTACTTTATTAACTTTGTATCAACACCAGCTTGTTTCATTCGCAAGCTGTAACGAGGTACTGCAGCTCGACTGCCACGTGGCTCTAATGAGCTTTTATGCTTGATGAAAAGTACCTACACTATCACAAAGTATGATAATTCAACTGTGTAGAAACATGCAATTTATAAATGATTAAATCTTAGAGTGTCGTATTTTTGGTCAATAGGTATTAGGTAGATCCAGACTAGGTTCTGATCCCTACATAGATTGCTATTGAATATTTAAGAATTGCTAACAATTGACAACTCTATTGTAAACAAATTACTTGAGAAATTTTAATGATATACCTATTGTTTTATTATTTGCGTAAGTAAATGCTAATACAATATAACAAACAAATTGGTGGAATTGGCATCTAGTTAAAAGCTTAAATTTTAATTAAATCTCTAAGAATAGCAACTTGTACTGATAATTGCCGCGCACTTTTGTGGCCGCCAAATTTCAAAAATTTTTTAAATATTAAGAAAGTTAATATTTCAAATTAATATTTAAAACTATTTGTAACAGGAATATACATTTAAATCCACAAAAAAATAAATTATTTTATTATTTGCTTAAAGAACAATAGCGACGCAAAGCGGGGTCTTGGTGTATTTAAAATTTTTGTCATAAACTATTTATGCAGTGTGTTGTAGTAAGTAAATAATTTTCATCTTTTTCTTTGTGTGCCGCCAAATTTGAAATCATTGAACATGTTCTAATAGAACGCCCTTGGAGCAATTTAATAAGGTGTCAAACAGAAGAAATATATTAGTTTAGCAGAGCAACAATATTATTTCGTAGATCTCTTTGTGGTAGAACGCGTTATAGCTGTTTATTTCCGCCGCTAAAGTTGCTGTTGTTGTGGACGTGTATATCGGCTGCCCATGCAATTATAGGCATATAAGGCTTAATACCTAAGCCTCATGTGTGCCTTGCATGCATTCGGAAATGTTACTGTTTATAGACGATTGTTTCCGACTTACCTGACAGGCCATCTTGGCCCGTCCTTTATACCTAACTATGAAAATAAAACAAAATAGTCACAAATAATAACAATATTTAAACAGGGGATGATCTTCATCCACGAGTCGCCACTGCAGTATCATGGATCTCTTCGGCCATCAAACTGCCTAGTTGACGCGCGGTGGGTGGTAAAGCTTGCAGACTTCGGGCTACGAGAGTTTAGAAGAGGGGAGGTACCCCCGTCTGATCCTAATGCACTTAGATCTCATATAGATAGTAAGTACCTGCCTACATCATATGCTTTAAATAGTCGTTTCTTAAAAAAAAGCAAAATTCATGTGTCTCTCGGTAGATTACACGGTCTCTAAATCGTGAAATTACAGTACAAAATTTATTTCGTCATTTTTATTTATTGGGCACTATATTCTACAACTTGGTTACTATTACGTTAAAAATAAAAAATTAAACCTAATAATATAAAATTATGTGTTTAGGCAAAACAGATTAAATACAGTGCGGTTTACATTTCCAAAATCCTTCACATAATTAAACCGTAAACACTGTTATCTATCGGTTACAGGAAATATCGGTCTATTTATGCATTGCCATTGCAGTTATCAATTTAGCCGATTCTATTATGCAGAGCTATGAAATAAAAGTCAACTTCAACAATAACTACGTTTTTGTTATTTTGAGCTTTTAATTAATTCTTTTTTAAAATAAGCACAACGGAAACTCCTTATTCGTTTGAAATACTTAAGTCAATTCGATCACATTTTTTATAAAGGTCTTGTTACGTTACCCGGACTTTAATCGCGGGCACAGGGGTAGCAGGACTGATTCATTATAAGTATATGAACATCCCTATCATAAAATTCCATGTAGAAAGTCCTTTTGTCTCTCATTCTTTATAGAGGTAGCCCCCAAAAATAGCAGAGCTTCTACGCTCACCCATGTCCCCATTGACACTGTTGCATTCTCATTAATAATGAGGCGTCCATTAATTACGTGAAGTGATTTTGGTGACTTTTCGATCACCTCCTCACCCCTTGGTGACATGTCGTGATATTTGGTTCATTAAATCATCAACAGATCAACATTCATTATTTATATTTATTTATATTTATCGCATTTTATAGCAGAAAAAAATTACGCGAGATATCTGCCGAAACCGACTCGCCCCCCACCTTATATTGTAGGGTGCGATTTGATGGCCCCTAAACGTACAACAAACATATAATTACTAAACAATAAATTAATTAATTAAGTTAATTAAAGTAGTAAGATCAATAAATTAATTAATTAATAATAATGCTTATACGATCTTCTGCACAGGTCTAGCGTACCTGTCACCGGAGTTGCTCCGCTTCGCGGGGTGGGGCAAGGACTGCTTCCCTACATCTCTGGATGTTCGCAGCGGCTCGGCGGCGGCGGACGTGTACGCGTTCGCGCTGCTGCTGTACGAGTTGCACACGCGGCGCGGCCCGTTCGGTGCGGACGCGCTGCCGCCGCCCGCGCTGCTGCGGCGGCTCGCGCACCCCCACCCTGCGCCTTACAGGTAGGTATGTGTCCCGCTTTATGTGTATAAAAAAACTACAGGTATCTATAATGATATTTGAGGGCTATATAAATAATATACAAAGATACCATTACCTACTAAAACCGCAAAGAAAATTCCTTATTTTAAGAGAAAGTTTAACTTCTCGAAATCGTGTCATGATATCAGCCATCATGAATAAGGAGATTAAAATAAGAATACGCACATTTTCATCAGTAGTCACTCCAAGAACGTTGTTTTTAGGACCTGGGCTGAATCTTATCCTTAATCCGTTATTTTGTTAAGTACGACTACAGTACATTGACGGTATAGTATCATAATTAATTTCCTTGTCCAGGCCACCATTAGAGGACTTGGCGGGGAGGTTTGACTGCGTGCGCGAATGTTGCGCTGAGTGTTGGGCCGAGGAGCCGACGCAGAGACCGGACTTCAAAGCTATACGAACACGCCTGCGACCGCTCCGGAAGGGCATGTATGAAAAATAATACCTATATTGTGCAGCTTCTTATGCAATCAATTTTCCACCATAAATGAAAACTCTAATACCTACTACAGGTCACTAAAGATCATACAGCCGATGTCCGAGAATCAGTAACTAATTACGATTTGTAAAAAATAAAACGTACTTATTGCAATAGAACAATGCATATGTCCTACAAAAAAGTCGTTCTAAAATAAACTACAACAAAAAATAAAGGTCCAATTATCGGACAAATACTTAAATTTTCATAATAAATTCTTTTAAGAATGCTTCATTATTTTCAGGAAACCAAATATTTTTGATAATATGATAGCTATGATGGAGAAGTATGCAAACAATTTGGAAGCTTTAGTTGATGAACGAACTGATCAATTACAAGAAGAAAAGAAAAAGACAGGTGATTTATATATAGCTATTAATACATTAGTATTGTTTTTTATATATCACATTTACTTGTAATTCCTATCCTAGCGTAGAAACGAATCCAGGACGTTGGTCATATAAATCTACTGTGCATATAACGGCATTTGACGGCCGAGTGGCGCAGTGGGTAGTGACCCTGCTTCTGCGTCCTAGGCTGTGGGTTCGATTCCCACATCTGGAAAATGTTTATGTGATGGGCATGGATGTTTTCCAGTGTCTGGGTGTTTATCTATAATCTATATATTATAAGTATTTATGTATAATATATATAAAAATATTCATCAGTTTCATAGCATCCATAACACAAGCTATTTACGAGTACGCCTACTTTGGGGCTGTGTGTAATTGTCCTATAATATTTATATTTATTTATATAACTGCCCCAAGGAGACCATCTTAAAGCTTACAGCTTTAACAAGACTTTGATAGAACTGTTTTTATAGACAAATGAAATAAGCTTTAAAAAAGAACATTGCCAAAAGTTGTATGTAGCTATGCAGTCGCAGGAAAAAGTTATGAAGGTTGAAAAAGTTGACTTTTCATACTACGACGACGGTCATGGGATTCAGAACACAAAAAATCGATTGAAATTTTTATTTTTTTGATATATTTTCAAGTGATTGCTATGAAACATGGGTAGTTGATTAAAATTCATTGTGTATTTAAATAAAACAACTATTTAACTGTTTAATGTAATATGAGCATAAGATTGGACCTTCTGTCCTTTGTCTGTCAAATCACAAATGTCGTTTCGAAAATAACTACTATTGTAAAGCGGTGAGCTATTTCAAAAATACAGAGGCTATGAAATTATAATATCTACAGATATCTACCTAACCGGAGCAATTGAAAACGAGTATTGCTACTACTATGCCATTTGGTATTACGACTACTTTTCTAACGCAGGCGAAATTCCCACTTAACGGTAGGTAGGTGCCCTTCGCAATAAAAAGTTACAACCGAAAGCTCGCAATACGTATTAGCATATTTATAGCATTATTCAAATTCGAAACCGTTTTACACTTCCTCGTACATTCCGCTTTGGTCTATAAATGTAGCAATATTTATTAATGGACTGGCCTGTGGCCTGACTTAAACTTTCGGTCACGAACCGAACGCTAGCTTGAATATTTGTCTAGTCCACTGACAAACTGTGAATATTGATAAGTATTTACTCGATATTTTATTAATGTCACGGCTGATAAGTCAGTGTTAGGTCTAATTTTATAAAAGCTATAATAAAATACACCCGCATAGCAACAACACTAGCAATTGTTACTAATTGTAGATCATACCAATCAACTTGACTTATCAAAAATGCAGCTTTGTCATCTAAACCTTAAACTACCAGTACTACTACCAATCCTTGAAATTACAGTGGCCTTGCTAGGTGTGGACAAAACGGGCGTGCAATTCGCAGACGGTTTTTGCATTACAACGTTTTAAAAAACGGATATAATAGCTTTATATGGTGAAACTTCTCTCGGCCTCGGGCTGGAAACGGTCTCTCTGAGGCGACTGCGTTCACATGTAAATAAATGCACTGTATAGGTACGCCACTGCTTGGAAAGTTAAAGTTTGGTATCTACCAGGTTATGCAGGCTGTACAGGCACAATAGACTTGTATTTTGTTAAGATGATCATGCACATGTGTAGAGGCCTTGCTGGAGGAGATGTTGCCCGCGCCGGTGGCCGAGCAGCTGAAGCGCGGGCGGCGCGTGCTGCCCGAGAGTTACGACTCCGTCACCATCTACTTCAGCGACATCGTCGGCTTCACCGCCATGTCGGCGGAGAGTACGCCTCTGCAGGTGTGTGTACGAGCACATATTTTCAATTAGCTTGAATTTATGATGATTTAAAAGTTGACAGCAAACTTAGAAGGAAACTAGTTGATGGCTTCCTTAAGAACAAATATAGGTTTACCTAGTTTAACCTCCCAAGGAGAAATTTATCGATAGTCCGCTGATTTATTTTTCTTGCAATATCCTCGCCTCGCGAGGGCACTTTGCCCACATTAAGTTTTGATCTTGGGCCGCCACTGTAGGCAAATACAATGTTTTTTTTAATAAATCTTTATTTACTATTAAATTAATTAAAATTGCAGGTGGTGGATTTTCTCAATGATCTCTACACGTGCTTTGACTCAATATTAGAAAATTTTGACGTCTATAAAGTCGAAACGATCGGTGACGCTTATATGGTGGTGAGTATTCCATGAATGTATTCATTTCTAAGAAAAATACGAGTCATCTACATGAAAAGGTTCTGTCCTAATATGTGGATGACTAGACGTTTTCCAAAAAAGTGTGAACGTGATTGATGAGCTGGTAGATTAAACGCTAAAAGAGTAGGTTTTACAGTACGACACACTTTGGTAAACATCGTTATTCGTGTTTAGGTTATTTTATGGAGTAAAAGGTTTTTCTTTCTTTGGATATGGTACGCCAAGGACACTACTCAATTGTAATTGCTGGAGTTATACCCTATAATGTACCCACACTAACGTTAATTTGATGGGTTTTTCGACTGTTATTTATTTTCAACAGTCTCATATAACTACGATGATTCCTTATCTCTACCTCTTTAAGTTATTCTTTATATTCTTAGTCAGTTATTCATGACTTAATATGTATTGTGATCTGATTGCGATTGAATTTTATTTGCAAGTACTTGCCACCAAAAAAAGGGAAATTAATTATTATTATTTTTAGCAACTTTGGCAAGTGGTATTGAAAACATTAATAAAGGAATATAAGTAAAGGAAACTGTTTTTAAATTATTTATATTATTACAGTTTCCTTTACTGATAATCTGTCCAAGATCAAAATCAGAACGATAGTACGCGGCGGGTGCGGACACAGGCTCAGGTAGTTCCAATGCACGTAGACACTTAGGTACTCACTGTCATTGCATGCGCGTCTATGTACATTTGAAATACACTTGCCCGCGTTAGCACCTGCACCTGCACCTGCCTGCAGTCTGATTCGAGTCTAAAATCTCACGCAGGTATCAGGCCTGCCCATCCGCAATGGAATCCTTCACGCAGGCGAGGTGGCGTCCATGGCACTCGCGCTGCTGGCCGCCACGCGCGCCTTTCGCGTGCGACACCGACCCGAGCACCGCATGCTGCTGCGCGTCGGGATACACTCCGGTAAGCGACTCACTCATCCTCGGCATAAGACGACGTCCTTGCCTTTACCAGCAAAAACTTTGTCAAGCCATATTAGCTAGGTGGGAGGGTTTGATGTCATGGAGGATAGCGTCCTTGCCATCAGCAAAAGCAACACCAGATCATTGGGTAGTACACAGTAAGTTGTGGATTTCATGTCAAAATAAAAACATTTTAAAAAACGTATTATTGAATAGAATGTTAAAAATGAGAACAAATTTAATAAAGGCCAATGATCAAAGGAATTAATATCATAAATTTCTTAAAGTCAATAAACTATATTAGAAAGTATACGTAATTGGACATAGGTTAAAAATGATAGATACATATATGGATAAACTAGTTTTAATTCAAGTATTATTTTTCACAGGTCCAGTATGCGCGGGTGTCGTAGGATTAAAGATGCCTAGGTATTGCTTATTCGGTGATACCGTTAACACTGCCAGTCGCTTTGAATCGACAGGTGTTCGTAAGTATTTTCACTTATAGGTACCTATGTACCTGTAAGTCACTCCTTGGAACGATTTCTACCTTATTTATGTCTAGCCAAAAACTGTTAGACAGAAAATAAATAGCCTAGGAAAACAAACGATAATAAATATTATTTTCTATTCCAGCTTTGAAGATCCATTGCAGCGCCGCGTGCAAGGCATTCCTCGACCAGCTGGGTGGGTACATCCTGGAAGAGCGCGGTATAGTGTCCATGAAGGGCAAGCGCGACCAGGTGACGTGGTGGCTGCGCGGGGAGGAGCCCAGCGCGGCGGCGGCGCGCGCTCGCCGTCGGGCGCACGCCAAGGGCCTGCCGCCCGCCGACACCAGCCACCAGAGCCACCAGGACCGACGCGGACAGCGCAGCTCTATGAAGACCAGGAATTGGAAGAACCAAGTGGGAGGATTGCACAGGTGAGGTTCAGCGTTACATTCTACGATGCATTTCCGGCATATAATAGTAGAAGTTGATGATACAAATCTATTTAATTATTATTGGTAGATACTTCTTAACTGTTTGTAATACCAACGACCATAGGCGTAGCGAGATAAAACAGGGTTTTAACGGTGTTTAAATTTTCTTTATCTCGTTTATTTTGTTGCAGATGCTGCAGTTTGGAATCTCCAAAGAAACTCAGGTTCGCGTCGGGAAACCATTTAGAATCCTATACAGATAATGTTTTGCATCATCGTAGTGACGAATATCTAATGGAAGTAAGTTCTTCATTATTTCACAGATCATAAATTATCAATGTTATTGCTAAGATAATAAAGATGTCTCCTCTTTAAAGGCAGGGTAGATTCATTGCCTGAATATTATAATACAAAATAACAAATCCGTTATAAAATTTACAACTCAAACAGCTAAACAGATCTGGAAGAAGTTTTAGCACAGAGATAATTTAATCATAATTATATATTATAGTCTAACATAGGTTACTTTTTATCCAGATATTCCCACAGGTACGATATGCTACAAAAACCGCGGAGGGTAGTTGTTAACAAAGCCAAATGTACGCAGGTAGTAGGCGAAGCGCAGCGGCCAGAACTGCTGGAAGCTCCGCTGCGCGAGCACGCGAGCGTGTCGTGTCCTATCATCGAACAGCGCTGCGACATCCGCCTCGTGGTCAACTGCCACGACCCCGCCGGCATCCCGCTGCTAGCCGACGCGTAGTGTACACTCTAAAGTACTCCGTTATACGTACAGAGAGCAGAACCGTAACCAGCAACTTATGCGCCCTGTGCCAGCGTGCGTAACTGCGCCCCACAGACTTGTAACCGACTCTAAATATGGTCGGGTAATTTCTGCGCCCTGTGCCCGGACTTCGCCGGCACTGCCCTAGTTACGGCACTGACAGAGAGTAGAGATAAGGAGAACCATCTATAGCGGCATTGACCTCTTAAATTAAAATTATATATATATATATATATATATATATATTAATAATATTGAGAATATATATATTAATAATGAATTTAACTTTCAAAGTTCAATATTAAAGCTGTTTCCAATAAAACCCCAAATTCAATTTGCAATTGCAACTACTTGACAATTCCACCTAAAGGGTAACGCAAAAACACACGAGCGTGCGCCCTCGCGAGTTTTATAATGAAAAATAGTATGGACAGCACAGGCGCGTGCGACGGAGCGCGGTCACGGGTGGCGGATCGTCACCAGCGCGGCGGGCGGCGGGCACACGCGAGCGGGTTTGTTTCTACAAATCAGTTGAGCGCCTCCAGATGCCACGGTTACACGCGTCGGAGGCTAGGTACCATCATGAACATCGATACAAAGCGCGTAGTAATTGAGGTGCAATTTCGGCCAGTATTATGGAATATGGCGAATGAATTATCGAATTCTCCACTGAGTAACCTACTTGTCAAGAACGGGTTATGCAGACGACGTTTTTTCCGTTGACGTGTTTTTGTCAAATAGTAAATTAGTAAATAATCCATGGTAATCTACTCAATACAACTGTACACGCTCGACATCAAAATTATACTAGCAGCGCTAACTGAGACGGGGGCCCGCAGCGGTCATCCGATGCGTGCGCCCGCGCCCGCACCCGCCCGTGTTTTAGCGTTAGCCCTAAAGCCTTCCTTCCTCTAAATCCTTATTTTTAATAAGAGGTCAATGAATACGGGGTATAAATTGAAAATGTCGAATGGTAAATAATTTAATTTTCAAATTTAAAAATGCCACATTCCTTTTTTTGTCTAAAACACTCGGTGGACATGAGTTAAAATACATATGCTTTTTGTACAGAGATGGTTTTCTTTACCTCTAGCCTGTTAACGTTGAACCATGACACGATCGACTGAGGATTATGTTCAATAATCGAAAAAATTAAAAATGATTTTCAAATTATGGCCGACGCAAAATGTTTTACGTCCAAGTCCACTAGTCAAATACCCGTCCGGATTATACATTGTGAATATTATTTATGTGAATCTGTTTTAATATAATAACATTCATTTCTATGTCGGCGCCGAGATAGGCTGTTGGAACTTCGGAACCGCATCGCACCCGTTCTACGTTTGCACCGGAGCGATGCCGCCGTATTGTGGCTATACGTGACTAGTTTTACGGCTCTGAGGTCTATCTATCTACACAATCTAACGGTCAGGTGCCGGTGCGGCTCCGGATCGTCTACAGGAAGCTATAAATGTTAATAATATACTTAATTTATAAGAATGTAAAAGATACCAGTAATGTAACATAGGAATAAATTTTTCTGTAGACATAATTAACGATGAAACCTGCGCGTCATAGATGTCGTCATTTGAGTATTCGATAGCGTTAAAGTGATCTATGTCAGTATTATTAAGAGACCATGTTCAATAGAAATTATTTAATAACATTAAACTCTTATTTCACAATTGACGGTAACATCGTTTTACTTACACATATTATTTACAAGAGCATTTCATATACATATATCGCAATATACACGGGGCGGGGCCTCACACGGCGGACTCGCGGTCGAGCAGGTGCGGCGCGCGGCGCAGCGAGGACGACGTGCTGCGCGCGCCGCCGCCGAAGATGCCGAGCAGCCACGAGCGGATCGCGAAGCGCGGCATCTTCGCGCCCCCCTTGGCGTCCGCGACGTTCTCGAGCGAGCGCCACTTCTTGTAGAACTCGATGTAGTCGGAGTCGGGCACCTTGCGCTTGGGGCGGTCGAGCTTGTTGCACAGGCTCGCCTTGCGCAGCAGCGGGCTGTCCTCGTCGTGGCGCGGCGGCTCGTCGGGCGGCGACAGCGCGGTGCCGTTGAACAGCGCGGACGACACGGTGGCGATCACCACGTCCGCGTCCAGCGAGCGCGTCGTGTTCTGGCGCCGCAGGCGGGCGCGCGTGCCCAGCGTGTCCAGCGAGCGCGCGGGGCGCAGCGCGCAGCCGTCCGCGTCGCCGGGCGCGCAGTCGCCCACGCACGCGCCCATGCCGCCGCCCATGCCCTCGCACGCCATCGACGACGCGATGGAGCTCAGCGCACGTCTGATGCCAAACAATACATTTACTACGGATGTGCCGAGCATTATAAAATTACAAAAGCTTCTAAAATGAGCTTGATAGAGTCAAAAAATTATTACTAGTTAATGACGAGTGAAATAAACGAATGAAATTAATAAATAAATATATGCGATACAAACATACATCGTCATCTATCTAGCTTCAATACAAGCTTACATTCTAAGACAAGCTGTACTAAGGATATTCAATGCATATAAGATTATACGCGCATATTATAGTATACTTTTAGTAGACAGATGAACACCCAGACACAGCAAAACTTCCTTGCTCATGACTGCCTTTCCATTTACCTGTTGTGTGCGTTATGCGGCGCGCGGCGGGCGGGCGGCGAGGCGGGCGGGGGCAGCGAGGCGCCGCTGTGCAGTCT
The DNA here is from genome assembly GCA_034621355.1 of Mycalesis mineus. Classification (NCBI taxonomy): domain Eukaryota; kingdom Metazoa; phylum Arthropoda; class Insecta; order Lepidoptera; family Nymphalidae; genus Mycalesis; species Mycalesis mineus. Next base: position 8,924,484 of record CM067885.1, read on the forward strand.
CTGTCGGATGCCGCCGCTGCCGCTGCCCGAGCGACCCTCGCTCTTCAGCTCTACCCACACAGCACACGAGCCGTATGTTACAATGTGTTATAGTCAAACCATTCGTACAACCGCGTACACTGGATACGCTCAAATATTGCAATTTATACCATTGTGTAATAGAGGGAATAATAAAATATATTGAAGCCTAAATAGCGGCGAAGTTAAAATATCGTTCTTCAAAGAGAAGAATATTTTTGATTTCGACGCTATTCTATTTTCCTAACAGAATATCTTTCCATAAGATTTATCTGGAGTAGTCATCCTAGACATCGATGTAGCCACCATAATAATAATTAGAAATTTGGCAACTCAATGGTCAATAATGGTCATAACATATTATATGGATAAGACAATATTTGAGCATACTTGCACATTAGTAAAAAATATTAACACTGCAATGCACATTTTAACATACAAACAATATCACATAAACAAACTGTTCACGTAAATAGTTAATGGCGGGCTCACATTTTACTTATCATGCCTGTAAATTGTGAATTAGAACATTAAATAATATTTCAGATAACCTTTGCAATATAAAGGCGCGTCCAAGGAGCCGAGCACGAGCAGATCTGCTTTTCTTGAATGCATTATTTCTAATACTATACAATAGAATCACTTAAGATTGCGCACGCGACCGACGCGTAGGTGACTTGTTCGAGGCTCGTCAGTCCACGCTACATGAATTCGAGTCTGTCTTGTGCTCGGCTCCTAAGTGTAGATTGTATTATTGTTTGTTCAAAATAAATAATCAACTCAGTAAATGCATGCTAAAATAAAGATACATCTTGCATTTTCTCTTTCAACATTCAATTTCAAACTTGGAAATAACTCGTAAAAGCTATAGAATAATGATGCATGTACCTGAGATAGATGGATGCCTAGAGTCAGTCAGCCTGGGACTTCGTCGCGGGCGACAAAACAGCGGTCGTTCCTCTCCCTCTACAGTCCTCTTTTGTATCGCCTTCTCAGTCGCACCAACCAGCCAATACGTTTGCAACTAAATATACATCAATTGTCATTATAAATGGGAAAGCACAGACATTATAATTCCAGATTAAATTAAATTATTTTTGACAGACTTAAAAAATAGAGGAGGCTCTCAGTTCAACGCCACATCTTAGCCAATTTTGAAAATTATATTTTTTTATTTGGAAGAGTTTTATTTGCAGATGGGTCCTATGAAAATCGGTTTAGTAGTTTGGTCTTTAATTCAAAATAACTGAAAAATCGTACTTATGGCCATAAGCAATATTTAGTAACTAGAATGTCTCTTATATACTTTATTATTTGATGATGATGAACTCAAGAAGTAGGCGACGAAGTTCGTAATGATTGAAGATAGTGACTTTCTGGCCACTAGTACTACAACAAAAATGGATTTTTTTTTTTATTTTACTATTATTTGAAGGCCAAATTAAAAAAAAAGTAAGAATAAAACTTAAGCCTATTCGGTTCATAATTTGGTTTTAAAATAAAAATGTCTCTGTAAGATAAAATGAACAACTCGGACATGCACATTGCACTATATGTTAATACCTGTCCCTTCCCCTTGATGGGTATAGTGCCCCTCGGCTCCACGACGTATCCGCCGAGCTTGTCGAGCGCCTGCTTGCAGCTGGGCGAGATGTGGATGCGCAGCGGCTCGCCGTTGGACTCCATGCGCGACGCCGTGTTGACGGTGTCGCCGAACAGACAGTAGCGCGGCATCGTCAGCCCCACCACGCCCGCCACCACCGCGCCTGTGTTGACCAACGTAACGTTGATAATCAGACAGCGTGCGCGGACTGACCAAAGCTAACCGGACTTAAGCGCGACGTCAGTCGACGTCCTTAAACCTTAAAGCATAGTTTCTAAACGTGAGCGAAAACGTCGCCATGTGGACGCTTTGAATTTTTAAGGGACAAAGTCGAAGAATCAAAATGGCTAGAATAAAATGGATCCAATGAATAATAAGGTGCGTTAAAATATCACAAAAATACACATATTTCGGTAGTGGAAAAATTTCATTCAGTTTAATACACCAAATCAATATAAATGAACAATTTCTTAAAAAGGGCGATGGACGAAATAAGGTTGAGAACCTATGAGCTACAGTATGGAATACTCTTCCAGTGCATGTACTACAATAAATTAAAACTTGAAGGCACAAGACTTGTTACGCGCTAATTTAAACCTTATCATTGCTTGTTATCAGAAGACATGTCAAGCTATGTATCCTGGGCTACTGGAGTACAGCATTACCTGTGTGGATCCCTATTCTTAGTTTGAGTATCTCGTTGGGTCTGTGCGATATCTTGTGCGTCTTGACAGCGTTGAGCAGCTCCAGCGCCATCGATGCGATCAGAAGACATGTCAAGCTATGTATCCTGGGCTACTGGAGTACAGCATTACCTGTGTGGATCCCTATTCTTAGTTTGAGTATCTCGTTGGGTCTGTGCGATATCTTGTGCGTCTTGACAGCGTTGAGCAGCTCCAGCGCCATCGATGCGATCAGAAGACATGTCAAGCTATGTATCCTGGGCTACTGGAGTACAGCATTACCTGTGTGGATCCCTATTCTTAGTTTGAGTATCTCGTTGGGTCTGTGCGATATCTTGTGCGTCTTGACAGCGTTGAGCAGCTCCAGCGCCATCGATGCGATCAGAAGACATGTCAAGCTATGTATCCTGGGCTACTGGAGTACAGCATTACCTGTGTGGATCCCTATTCTTAGTTTGAGTATCTCGTTGGGTCTGTGCGATATCTTGTGCGTCTTGACTGCGTTGAGCAGCTCCAGCGCCATCGATGCGATCAGAAGACATGTCAAGTTATGTATCCTGGGCTACTGGAGTACAGCATTACCTGTGTGGATCCCTATTCTTAGTTTGAGTATCTCGTTGGGTCTGTGCGATATCTTGTGCGTCTTGACAGCGTTGAGCAGCTCCAGCGCCATCGATGCGATCAGAAGACATGTCAAGCTATGTATCCTGGGCTACTGAAGTACAGCATTACCTGTGTGGATCCCTATTCTTAGTTTGAGTATCTCGTTGGGTCTGTGCGATATCTTGTGCGTCTTGACAGCGTTGAGCAGCTCCAGCGCCATCGATGCGATCAGAAGACATGTCAAGCTATATATCCTGGGCTACTGAAGTACGGCATTACCTGTGTGGATCCCTATTCTTAGTTTGAGTATCTCGTTGGGTCTGTGCGATATCTTGTGCGTCTTGACAGCGTTGAGCAGCTCCAGCGCCATCGATGCGATCAGAAGACATGTCAAGCTATATATCCTGGGCTACTGAAGTACGGCATTACCTGTGTGGATCCCTATTCTTAGTTTGAGTATCTCGTTGGGTCTGTGCGATATCTTGTGCGTCTTGACAGCGTTGAGCAGCTCCAGCGCCATCGATGCGATCAGAAGACATGTCAAGCTATATATCCTGGGCTACTGAAGTACAGCATTACCTGTGTGGATCCCTATTCTTAGTTTGAGTATCTCGTTGGGTCTGTGCGATATCTTGTGCGTCTTGACAGCGTTGAGCAGCTCCAGCGCCATCGATGCGATCAGAAGACATGTCAAGCTATGTATCCTGGGCTACTGAAGTACAGCATTACCTGTGTGGATCCCTATTCTTAGTTTGAGTATCTCGTTGGGTCTGTGCGATATCTTGTGCGTCTTGACAGCGTTGAGCAGCTCCAGCGCCATCGATGCGATCAGAAGACATGTCAAGCTATGTATCCTGGGCTACTGGAGTACAGCATTACCTGTGTGGATCCCTATTCTTAGTTTGAGTATCTCGTTGGGTCTGTGCGATATCTTGTGCGTCTTGACAGCGTTGAGCAGCTCCAGCGCCATCGATGCGATCAGAAGACATGTCAAGCTATGTATCCTGGGCTACTGGAGTACAGCATTACCTGTGTGGATCCCTATTCTTAGTTTGAGTATCTCGTTGGGTCTGTGCGATATCTTGTGCGTCTTGACAGCGTTGAGCAGCTCCAGCACCATCGATGCGATCAGAAGACATGTCAAACTATGTATCCAGGGCTACTGGAGTACAGCATTACCTGTGTGGATCCCTATTCTTAGTTTGAGTATCTCGTTGGGTCTGTGCGATATCTTGTGCGTCTTGACAGCGTTGAGCAGCTCCAGCGCCATCGATGCGATCAGAAGACATGTCAAGCTATGTATCCTGGGCTACTGAAGTACAGCATTACCTGTGTGGATCCCTATTCTTAGTTTGAGTATCTCGTTGGGTCTGTGCGATATCTTGTGCGTCTTGACAGCGTTGAGCAGCTCCAGCGCCATCGATGCGATCAGAAGACATGTCAAGCTATATATCCAGGGCTACTGAAGTACAGCATTACCTGTGTGGATCCCTATTCTTAGTTTGAGTATCTCGTTGGGTCTGTGCGATATCTTGTGCGTCTTGACAGCGTTGAGCAGCTCCAGCGCCATCGATGCGATCAGAAGACATGTCAAGCTATGTATCCTGGGCTACTGGGGTACAGCATTACCTGTGTGGATCCCTATTCTTAGTTTGAGTATCTCGTTGGGTCTGTGCGATATCTTGTGCGTCTTGACAGCGTTGAGCAGCTCCAGCGCCATCGATGCGATCAGAAGACATGTCAAGCTATATATCCTGGGCTACTGAAGTACAGCATTACCTGTGTGGATCCCTATTCTTAGTTTGAGTATCTCGTTGGGTCTGTGCGATATCTTGTGCGTCTTGACAGCGTTGAGCAGCTCCAGCGCCATCGATGCGATCTCGCCCACGTGTCTGTCGTTATTCCTTATTGGGAGACCGGATACCTGGAATATTTGATGAAAAAACATCTTAATAAAACTGTTCAGCTACTTCTAATTCATCTGAGGCCGCATTCAAATGAAGAAACTCAGCCGACACACTCATCTAAGTTCATAAAACTAATCCATTTTGATATGTTGAAATATGTTGTCTTTGACACTCATTTTTTTTTGTCTATGATTCTCGTCAATCACTTGTTCTCGCCTTTGTATGATATTTATGCCAAATTTTATTCATAGTTATGAATTTTTATAGTATTATAAATTTTGTTCTTAATTTTTATAAATAGTGTTAGTTAAAGTTAGTAGTGAATTTTTTTAATTTGTTACTTTCTTGGCTTTTTGATTGCGACTGTGACGCAACTGCTTTATTTTGGAATTAAATTGAAATTTTATTATCATCCTTATCAACCAATTTAATAAACTGCTAACAAGCACACTCGGACACAGTCAAGGAAGTTACAATATGAAAATATTTAAATAATACGTACCACCATATAAGCGTCCCCGATAGTTTCCACTTTATACACGTCATAGCCTCTAATTATCCTATCGAAGACAGTATACAGGTCGTTAAGGAAGTTGACGACCTGCAACGGCGTGCTCTCCGCTGACATGGCGGTGAACCCAACGATGTCACTGAAGTAGATGGTCACAGAGTCGAACGACTCCGGCTCGACCCCCTCGCCCGTCGTCAACCTTCGAGCCACTGACCTAGAACAAAACACTGTTGTGTACACTAGATACAGTGTAAATCTACATAATTACAAAGACGTACCGCCAAACGATTTAGCGTTCCGGTACGATGTCGCGTGGAAACTGAAAAGGGTGTGAATTTCATCCTACACCCAACAAGTTGGTCCGAGATTGCATAAAGACTTACCATTAGATATGATTGCAGCCAAGGAATAACGTATAGTAAACTAGCTTTTGCCCGCGACTTCGTCCGCGTGGAATTAGTTATTACGGCAGCCTAATTTTTCTAAGCTTTGAATTGAATTGAATATGACATTTATTAATATCTAATCAACTGCCTAAGAAATAGGTCTTAAGCTTTCAAAATGACGATACTTTCATACAACATTTCATCCCCCCTTTAACCCCTTACAACATTTTTTTCGCAATTAAAAGTGGCCTATGTCCTTTTTCAGGCTTTAGACTTACTGTGTACCAAATTTCATTTAAATCGGTTCAGTAGTTGTAGAGTGAAAGCAAGACAGACAGAGTTACTTTCGCATTTCTAATATTAGTTAGAATTTAAAAAAAAATAAAAAAAACCATTACCAGCCTACTATAACGGCCCACTAGGGCCAGGTCTCTTTGTAGGAGATGTGGGTAATGGCTTAAGTTTGTTTGGATTATAAATATTACTCATACACTATACTCTACTATAATAGCATCGATATAAGTATCGATACCAATATACTTCAAGTCACTATTTAAACACAACACTGATTTAATTACGAAGATGAAATATCTTCAAACACTAATAGGAAAATTAGTATATAATTCTTATAGAATTCATAACGAATGGTTTTCGAGATTTATGCAAAAATTTTGGAACCCAACATAAACTTCTGTTCTAAGTCTGCTATACGTGCCTTCCAAAATAATTTTATATTAATTAATTTAATGAGTACATTGAATAAAAACAAAACAAAATCTCATGCTAAAAGAAATCAACTTTTACAGTAAATGTAATACTAACTAAAAATCTATTTCTACGACTACTCTCGATTACACTACATGTGAAGCTATTAATTTCGATAATAATAACAATAGTACAAAATTGCATATAATACAGATAAAAGAATAATTATTATAAATAGGAAAAAGTGTATAACAATAAAGTTAGAACATTATAATTAAAACATGCTGTCTATGGTTAATCATAATTACCAAGTGTCGTGGATCCGTGATATCTAAAAACTAAAATACTCAATCGCATCGCACAAGCCAACGTTATTACCAACACCGCTCAAATCGCTCAATGTTAAACACCACAAGACCCAAAGCAAGCTCTAATGTTGTGTTAGACAACGTCCCCGCAGCCGTGAGACAAACCGCATTAACTACAATCACCAGTAGAGAGTTAATTACCTCAAGACATTTTCACGACATTTCTATAATGGATTCAACCCCCACATCTGGAAAAGAACACAAGTACAACAAAGTGAATATAATTACATTTTTTTTTTCCTTTTTATTACATTATGATGAGCAAGTACTGCTTTACATCAAGTCCGTGCCGATAGCTCAAAATCGAGCTGTTTCGAAAGTTCACTATTCCTGACGGTCAATCCGACTTCAAAAACTGTTACAAATTCACAATTAGTATCTACGAATGAGTATGTTACAAGTTAAATATTAAGTTTTTCTACAATGTTACCAGACTGAAATATGACGACAATTATTTATTTGGTTATGTGCTCCTACCCACAACATTAGATATTTATTTAGTATTCCTAGATAATGATTATTTTATAAGGCAAAGGTTATGGTTTAAAAAATTTTCTATACAATTTTTCATAAGAAATAACTAGTTATTGACATTATATACATTGTTAATACATTACTCAGATCACCTATTCAGAAATATAAAATTGACTTTGAACTTAATTGTTTTAATTAAGTTTATAGACAAAATGTGCGCAACCTCAAACGAATAGTATAAAATCCTATAAAAAATTATACATCGTATTTGTCTATAATTTTATGCCGCAATTTTATCAAAACTCCTTTTCCACTCAAAAATATTTCGCCAAGAGAAGAGTTGAGAAGAGTGGACTGAATGTAAACCAGTACGCACACCACTGTCGGTCAGCCAGTGCGATGCGGCTTGTTGTATTTGCGTTTTCCGTATCTGTGCTTACATTTACTAATTACAACAACGTTACGTACCTTCATTAGTCACGATAACTTCACCTTGCTTACAATTATATGCATTCTCCATTAAGTAACATGCAAACACCCATAATATTAATATAATAAAACAATAAAGTCGATCGCGTATCGCTATAAGAGATGCAAGAACCGCAGCAAACATTCTTTCTACTACACGGTGCCTAGTGTGAGTTGTAACCGAATCACCGTGCAAAAACGTAACCAGTACTAACGTCAATTTATAGGTAACTAGCTTTTGCCCGCGACTTCGTCCGCGTGGAATTAGTTATTACGGCAGCTTATTTTTCTAAGTTTTGAATGTCATATTTATTAATATCTAATCAACTGCCTAAGAAATAGGTAAGCTTAAGCTTTCAAAATGACGACACTTTCATACAACATTTAAAGGGGGGATCCTTTAACCCCTTACAACCCTTTTTTCGCAATTAAAAGTATCCTATGTCCTTTTTCAGGCTCTAGACTTACTGTGTACCAAATTTCATTTAAATCGGTTCAGTAGTTGTAGAGTGAAAGCAAGACAGACAGACAGAGTTACTTTCGCATTTATAATATTAGTTGAATTAAAGCAGCGACAGCTATGTTTAACATGAGGAAACGCTTCAATTTTCTATACAAATTGACATTACGAGTGGTTACGTTTTTTTACGGTGACTCGGTAAAACCTCACATTAGCCTCTCGGATGTGCTGTGAAAAATGAAGGGGAAAGTCACGGCTATGAAAGATTTTTTAAAAGATTCACGTATTTTAAACCTAACTAATATTCCCGTTTGCTTTTAACGAAGAGTCGTTGTGGTCATTATCTGTGTTCGCTGAGGTCCCTAGACTTCTTGGATTTCAAATCCTAACAAGGCTGTGATCTCTTCAAATGAGTGCTACTTAAAAAACAGAAAACCTTCAGCGACGATCACTCCTGCGCAGTCACTTACTGCCTATTTGTATGAAAGAAAAATCAATCAAAATGGACTATTTCAAGTATGCTTGATACCCAATAGAATGTAACGATCCTGCACAATACAAGAATGCTGACGTTTTGTACATACTGTGTTGATTTTTTTATAATAACAGTTTAAGGCATTAGCAGATACCTAAGGGATACCTCACATAATGTTAATTGGAAAACCACTGCATATACAGCAGGACTTCGCTAGGCATGCAAGAAAGACATCCTGATTGCGCTTAAAACACGCCCAATTACAACCCTTAAAACTTAAATCTAAACCACCTTCAGAAGAAAACATAGGAATGCTGTTAACAGCAAAATTAGAACGTGTGCGATTCTCTTATCTCTTACGAATCTCATATTCAATATGTATGGCACAACATCTTAAACCAAAAAATAAACCTAGACTTTGATGAGCTCTAACGTCTTAATAGCCAAATAGTGGTGTAGATAAATTATAAAACATTCGTCAGGCAATGTATTGTTAATTCTCCATATATTCGCACGTGTCCAATGGGAATGGTATTTGCATGTAACTAACAAGAGGTTATACATCGAAAACATACAGTTAATGAAGCCACATCGAAATGTTAAATTGACATTAATATTTTTTCTTTGGACATATCTAACATTACATACAGTAAATACATTTGAGTGGGGACGCGTCACTTACTTTGGTAGCATTCTATGCAGTAAATCTTCTGTCTTCTGTTTCTCTTCTATTAACAGCCTGGTTCTCTCGGTGACTAGTTCTTCTAAATTATTGGCATACTTCTCCATCATGTCCATCATTTGGTCCATAATATTTCTTGATCTGTAAAATTTAAATATAATTATTAAAATTTATTTAGTGTTCCAATATTAGGATAATTTTCTATAGATAAGTTATCGATTGGCATAAGATATGGTAAATGCATCGTTGATAAAGTGGTCAACGCATATAGTTTCGGATCACTAGGTCTTTGATTCAAGTCTTGAATAACCTATATGTTATATTCTATGGCCTGTGCACTCGCTGACCGCGATCAAAATGCGGGCGAAGTGCACCAGAACTCATGTAAAAAGCGTATACCCAAAGAACTCCAAACACAAAAAAACTGATCGCACGAGACGGGTGCCGGATGGCTCCAAGGTATCTTATGACCAAAACAGAGTTATATTACATAATGAAAGTGTTATTCTTTCATCGCGCGCGTCACGTCGCAACAGCTATTTGTCGTCTGCACTACACTCTATATATCATCATGGAAGTGTTTGGTCACGTACTTGCCGGACTTCAATTTCTTGAGCCTGCTGCGCACGATGGCGAAGTCAGGTCTAGCGGCGGGGTCCTCGGCCCAGCAGTCGCGCATGACGTTGAGCGCGTACTCCTCCACCGCGCCCTCCAGCGCGCGCGTGTCCGGCCGCAGCGGCTCCTCGCCGTCCGCGCGTGCGCCGCGCTTCACTCGCTCAACTATGTCTGCGAAATTTATTATTATACGAGCTATGTCTAAAAGCGTCAATATTTAAAAAGTAATAGTACAGTTAATGACTTGGCTACACAGCGGACGGGCCAGAGCGCGACGCGACGCTGGCGTGAACCGTTGTAATGTACTAGTTAACATAAAACACTTAAACAGAACATCACGCCAAGCTATAGCACCCTATATTGACTATTATAATTACAACTCAATAACACGAGCTAGAGCCACGTCGCTGCTCCGTCCCGGCTGCTGTATGGCCAAACCTTAAGCGGCCGATTGAACCCCGCCTATATTTTTCAATTATGATACAAGTAGTGTTATACAAATACGGAAACGTCGCCGCGCGTTGAAATTGAAAATCATGACGCGTCTCGACACTTCGATATTCGCCAATGTGAGAGTTGGACCTAATCCTAATCTAAATTGAAATAAAAATTTAATTACTTTTAAAAAATTACTACACTATCAATATGGCATAAAATATAGGCATTTTACAAAAGTCAAGTGCGATCATTGTTTATAGACTGCATATATTATAATTTTACCTTTGGGTTCAGTTGCCAAGCCGAATGGACCACGTCTGGCAAATATTTCATACAATATGATGCCGAATGCATAAACATCTCCTTTCTGCGTTCCGCCAACAAATCCGTTTGGATCATCCAGCTGTCTTAGCAATTCTGGAGATTTCCATAGCAAACCTAAAAAATAATATAAATAATAAAAAGGAGTAGTTTTTTTTTATAATACAACTGAAGAAACACTTTTCATACTTTTTTTTATAATCTAGCCATAGACATGCAATAATATTGCCAATATATTTTTCTGTTACAATTAGTGTGAAATTACGTTATTCGTTTCATAAATTAAATAAATAATTTCCAGGAAAAAATATTTTACTGATAGGTAATTTTCAAAGTAATTATTATTTAAAATTATAGCGTATTAAAAGGAAGTAATAGTTCAAACTAAACCCACCTCTGTAGTATTGATGTTCTCCTATAAAATCATTTTCAGCACAACATCTTAAATCGTGAAGACCAAAATCAGTAACCTACAAGGAAACATGTATACATTAATAAAATATCACACTACCCACACATTTTAATTCCAAATAAAAATATATATACTAAAGCCAAACTCGATTGAGAATGCTTATCAACAAACAAATTAAAAATGAAGGTAGAAATCACTAGTCATTTTTCACCTAATTTTTTTGATGAACTAGTTAATGACGAATTCATGACAATAAATTAGATTAGTAAGCTAAAGACTAATTAATATATTCAAAATCTTTTAAATAAGATTTTATAAAAAAACAAAACATAATTTTTAAATTATTAGACATAATATGTGTTGCATTTTCTACCTTCATTTTAAATTTGTTTGTTGACAAGCATTCTCAATCGAGTTTGGCTTTAGTATAGATCTGCTATCGTCTTGACTAGGTGTTAGAGGCCAACTCCTTCCTAAATTGTAAAATGAAAATTCAAGCTGACAAAATATCTACTCAAAATATACCAAATGAAAAATCTAAAATAGTTTTTAAGTTTTACTTAGGAATGTTATGTTCACTTGTATCTATATTTTGAGTTTACACTGGCCAAACAAATATTCTCACGCATGAAATTCCATATTTACATCTGTGCGACTAAATAATAATCTTCACAGGAACACAGACAAACGCGCGTATTGTATAAGCAATATTAGGTAATACATCAATACATTAATTGCAACTAATGTATGTCCTCGTATATATGTAAATATTGTTTAAGTATGTCTATTATAATGTATATATGATATTATTATTTATTACTATTATATTATTTATTGATATTCATGTATTAGTATGTAACTTATTGTATATGTAATTTTTTATTTTTTATGTAATAGTTTTGTTTATAGCTATTATTGTACACCAACCACCACTCTTTTTTTTAAATCTTGTTTCTCCTTAGGCTTGACGGTTGCCTGGAAGAGATCACATCTAGTGATAAGGCCGCCGTTACACCAATTGTTATAATTATTTAATTTGTTCTTTTTTCCTTCTTACCAATGTTAGTGTGTTCTTTGGTGTAATAAAGAGTTTTTATTATTATTACATAAAGACGAAACCTAACCTAAATTCGAAAACTGTTCCAAATCGTCTGACACGTTTACGAAATACAAAAATTTCTACAATAAATATAATATTGGACTGACCTGGAGCATCCACCGAGACGTGACCACACAGTTAGATGATTTGAGATTTCCGTGATAAATTAATGGCGATGTATGAATAAAAATCATACCCTGAAATATAAATTATTATTTTAGAAATAAAAAAGTTATAACAAAATAGTTAAATAAACTACAAATCTATTCAAAAAATGTAATAAAGGCGAACACAACAATAAGCAACGATAATCTATGATGTATAGGAACTGTTGAAGAAGAATATAAAAATAAATCACTCTACAACAAGTTTCGTTGCACAATTAAAGTTTTCTTGTGCAAAAATTAAAGATAAAGTTAATAACTGGGCCAACTCAAGTATATACAACGATTGGCAATTTAGCTTTCTTTGTATCGAATGACCTAAATTAAAGTTAAGAAAGAATTTACTATGTTGCAGCAGTTTATATCTTACCTTAATGAGATCATGTACTAGCGAAGATATAAACATTTGATCCAACTTTATATCCTCATTTTCAATTATATCCTGAAAAAGGAAATGCCATTTGTATATTTAAATAACATAAGTTGAGCCATCAACGTGACAGAAAAATGTTAAATCATTCTGGAAAAATTGACATTTTTTTTTATCGACTACAAGTTGGCCCTTGACTGCTATCACACCTGATGTTAAGTGATGATGCAATCTAAGATGGAAGCGTGCTAACTTGTTAGGAGTAGAATGAAATCCACACCCTATCGGTTTCTACACGACATCTATTTACAAGTATTATTATTATTATAATCCTTGTATAGATTTTAGAATACATTATTCGGGTTTAAAATGAAATCGTTGGATTGTTTAACGATCACTATCAGTTGCAATATAATGACCAAAATCGACAGTTTAAGGTATTCTCCGAGTCAGATAGTATTTTCTTAACAATTAACTACCCAACTTGGGCCGAGAAGTTTTGCTAAACATTTTTGAAAGATTTCAACTTCTGATCTGTGGGAAATGTTTGCTGATGACTGGACACTAGAGTAAGCCATTTTTAAATCATCCGCAGCGACTCCACCGCGGCGGCAGAAAATCAGAGATCTTGTAGAGGTTGTCGTGCCGCAGCTCGCGCAGCAGACGCATCTCCTTCATCTCCTCCCGGGGATATTGTACTCACATACAAACTCCCTTTAGCGCAGTAGTCGGTGATGAGCAGCACCCGCAGCGGCTCCACCACGGCGCCGATGAACGAGTTGAGGTTGTCGTGCCGCAGCTCGCGCAGCAGACGCATCTCCTTCATCTCCTCCCGGGGATATTGTACTCACATACAAACTCCCTTTAGCGCAGTAGTCGGTGATGAGCAGCACCCGCAGCGGCTCCACCACGGCGCCGATGAACGAGTTGAGGTTGTCGTGCCGCAGCTCGCGCAGCAGACGCATCTCCTTCATCTCCTCCCGGGGATATTGTACTCACATACAAACTCCCTTTAGCGCAGTAGTCGGTGATGAGCAGCACCCGCAGCGGCTCCACCACGGCGCCGATGAACGAGTTGAGGTTGTCGTGCCGCAGCTCGCGCAGCAGACGCATCTCCTTCATCACCTCCCGGGGATATTGTACTCACATACAGACTCCCTTTAGCGCAGTAGTCGGTGATGAGCAGCACCCGCAGCGGCTCCACCACGGCGCCGATGAACGAGTTGAGGTTGTCGTGCCGCAGCTCGCGCAGCAGACGCATCTCCTTCATCTCCTCCCGGGGATATTGTACTCACATACAAACTCCCTTTAGCGCAGTAGTCGGTGATGAGCAGCACCCGCAGCGGCTCCACCACGGCGCCGATGAACGAGTTGAGGTTGTCGTGCCGCAGCTCGCGCAGCAGACGCATCTCCTTCATCTCCTCCCGGGGATATTGTACTCACATACAAACTCCCTTTAGCGCAGTAGTCGGTGATGAGCAGCACCCGCAGCGGCTCCACCACGGCGCCGATGAACGAGTTGAGGTTGTCGTGCCGCAGCTCGCGCAGCAGACGCATCTCCTTCATCTCCTCCCGGGGATATTGTACTCACATACAAACTCCCTTTAGCGCAGTAGTCGGTGATGAGCAGCACCCGCAGCGGCTCCACCACGGCGCCGATGAACGAGTTGAGGTTGTCGTGCCGCAGCTCGCGCAGCAGACGCATCTCCTTCATCTCCTCCCGGGGATATTGTACTCACATACAAACTCCCTTTAGCGCAGTAGTCGGTGATGAGCAGCACCCGCAGCGGCTCCACCACGGCGCCGATGAACGAGTTGAGGTTGTCGTGCCGCAGCTCGCGCAGCAGACGCATCTCCTTCATCTCCTCCCGGGGATATCGTACTCACATACAAACTCCCTTTAGCGCAGTAGTCGGTGATGAGCAGCACCCGCAGCGGCTCCACCACGGCGCCGATGAACGAGTTGAGGTTGTCGTGCCGCAGCTCGCGCAGCAGACGCATCTCCTTCATCTCCTCCCGGGGATATTGTACTCACATACAAACTCCCTTTAGCGCAGTAGTCGGTGATGAGCAGCACCCGCAGCGGCTCCACCACGGCGCCGATGAACGAGTTGAGGTTGTCGTGCCGCAGCTCGCGCAGCAGACGCATCTCCTTCATCTCCTCCCGGGGATATTGTACTCACATACAAACTCCCTTTAGCGCAGTAGTCGGTGATGAGCAGCACCCGCAGCGGCTCCACCACGGCGCCGATGAACGAGTTGAGGTTGTCGTGCCGCAGCTCGCGCAGCAGACGCATCTCCTTCATCACCTCCCGGGGATATCGTACTCACATACAAACTCCCTTTAGCGCAGTAGTCGGTGATGAGCAGCACCCGCAGCGGCTCCACCACGGCGCCGATGAACGAGTTGAGGTTGTCGTGCCGCAGCTCGCGCAGCAGACACATCTCCTTCATCTCCTCCCGGGGATATTGTACTCACATACAAACTCCCTTTAGCGCAGTAGTCGGTGATGAGCAGCACCCGCAGCGGCTCCACCACGGCGCCGATGAACGAGTTGAGGTTGTCGTGCCGCAGCTCGCGCAGCAGACGCATCTCCTTCATCACCTCCCGGGGATATCGTACTCACATACAAACTCCCTTTAGCGCAGTAGTCGGTGATGAGCAGCACCCGCAGCGGCTCCACCACGGCGCCGATGAACGAGTTGAGGTTGTCGTGCCGCAGCTCGCGCAGCAGACGCATCTCCTTCATCACCTCCCGCGGGATATCCTACACATAACATCGACGTATTATGTATTTAGTAAGACCTGCAATCTTGTATTAATATTTCAAGAATTATGCAATGGATCTTAGGCTATCTCCGAAAGGGGCTGGAATATGTACCGGGGGAGACAAGAGATTATCTCGAGACCCGAGCCTTCAATGGTCCATAAAAGGGACCATTGAAGACGACCCACTCTGCTGTTGAATCTTTTGCAAAAAACTTTTATATCAAAAATACTAATAAGGTTTATCAACCTAAATTGTTGTGAGTAAGAAATTATAAAGCATATAATTATTTAGTCAAAAATTAATCAAGTCAAAAAATGTTGTGTGATAAATTTTAGTGTGGGTGTTTATCTATATATTATAAGTATTTATGTATAATATATATAAAAATATTCATCAGTTATCATAGCACCCATAACACAAGCTACTTACGAGTACGCTTACTTTAGGGCTATATAGCAATTTGTGTAATTGTCCTATAATATTTATTCATTTATTTTATTTATTTATAAAGATATAAATTATAATACCAAAGATTAATAGAAAAGTTAAACAGATACTAAAAACACTGGTAAACGAAATCACGAAAAATAACAAAAATTTAATCATAATATACTGATTTCATAAATTTAAATTTTGTAAATATAATTTAATTAATAACAGGGAGCAAATATTACTTTATGATAAGAGAGTATTGGTCGCTAAAGGAAATCACTAAAAACCTAGCAATACCCGTGAAATTAAAAACTCAAACATTCAACTTATGTATCCTCCCTTGAATGACGCACAGTTGTCATATTGAAAAAAGTATGTTAAGTGTAAGAAGGAAAGATAAGATGAATCTCAAATTAATCATAGACAAACAAAATATTACTAATGTAACCTACATAATTAAAAAACCTAAATGGAAGCCACTCGATACGAAACAAAAGCCAAACTGGGCTAAGGACATAACTGAGTGGTACGCTAGAGACAATAAAAGAAGACGCGGCAAGACCATTTAAAAGATGGGAAGATGAACTCAACAATACAGCGGGAGAGCTTTGTTTGAAATGTTCATGATCGCAAAGTATGGAAGTGGGAGTGGAGGCCTATGCTAAAAAGCAAGACAATATACCGGTGTCGTAACAGACTATGTATATAATTAAATTTCAAAATGTAAACTTATGTAAATTGTTGGATAAAGGCCATTATTAATAAATGACAGCAATATTTTTATAGAAAAACTAGCAGTCGCCCGCGACTTCGTCCGCGTAAAAACCTCTTAGGTGACCTAATTTTTTTTTTCTAATTTTAAACATCTATATAAAGTGTCGCCATTTCACACTCCTCTCAATTTAATTTTTTTTATATTTTCCCGTCAAGCAATATGTTCCGTCCCGTCCCGTGTACTAAAGATCTACATTTTTGTTAAACATTGTCCGATATTACAGTACATTAACATTAACAATATACATTTATGGATACTGATGAGTATAGCTTAATAATAAAGAAAGAATACGAGTACCAAAATGCTGATCCGTATTCAGTACCTATAATGTAAGACGGAGGAGGTCAACTTAATTTGGACACCATAGCGGCAGTTTAGCGCTTTTTAGAAATTTTCCCGACATTTCTTCTTATTTTTCTTACCTTTTAAACTTTAAACCTCCACGAACATTTCAAGGCCCAGATAGGAAAAATCCGTTTAGCCGTTCTCGAGTTTTAGCGAGACTAACGAACAGCAATTCATTTTTATATATATAGATGTTACAATTAGCAAGCATAATGAATAAGTGCATGATGCATCACATTACACGCATTTCAGTGTACATACCTTTTTCTTTGAAAACTTTAATTCTTTTATTCTCACAACATTCCCTCTATACTGCGCCGTAGTAGTAAATATTTGATTACAACATTTGCTTTCAGCGGATATTCCACTCGCCAAACTCAACTGAAATTAAATAATGCAAGCATTAATAATAATTAGATTCTAATTAATATCATTATGAATATAATAACATTTTAAATGTTAAATTAAACGTTTATTAAAATATTTAAAGCAATACTTAGAAAATCACTAATAAACTTACACCTGAGTTTTCTCTCTGCCATACGATACGACGGACGCGGCACCAAACGGTGTATTAAAGATAGCTAAGATATTCGTTACCGTTGAAATATCACTACTGACCTACAGACGACTCATCACGAGATCTCAAAATCTAGACAATCAATTGACCTTAAATAACGCTCACTAAAAACGGATTTCTGGCAAAACAGCAGGCCGAGCTAGTTTTATGTATAAAACAAAGTTGGCTTAACTACACTATTTACAACTAAAGAACAATAATTAAACTAATTTAAATTAAATATTAATCTAACTCTGCACAGATTTAGATTATAGTCTATACTAAAGCCAAACTCGATTGAGAATCCGTGTCAACAAACAAATTTAAAATGTAGGTAGAAAATGCAACACATTTTATGCCTAATAAATTTAAAATTATGTTTTGTTATTTAAAAAAATCTTATTTAAAAGATATTTAATATATTAATTAGTTTTAAGCTTACTAATCTAATTTATTGCCATGAATTCGTCATTAACTACTTAATTTAAAAAAATAGGTGTAAAATGACTAGTGATTTCTACCTTCATTTTTAATTTGTTTGTTGACAAGCATTCTCAATCGAGTTTGGCTTTAGTGTAGAATAGCAGATGGGCTATTTTTCATATAAAGTGTCGTATTCCCAGGATCCACGCAAATAAAACTACGAAAACTATACATAACTGTTTATTACCTTACTAGGAGACCAGACCAGACCACTGCCCAAATATCCAGCGATATCCTGAGAGTCGATCTTCCACAATAACCCTTCAATTTCCTGTTCGATTTTCCACTTCCTATAAATGCTGATGGTCACCACGAGCGCGCAGAAGAGCGTAACTGCCAATGTGCCGGCCACCACCAGAGAAGTTATCTGCGAGTCGTCTTTTGGACATTTCTCATTGAGGAAACCGCACGAGGGTTCCGCTTCTGGTTTTATTCCGTCGGGCCAGTCGATTTGAACCTTGGCGTTCGACTTGTACTCCTGGGATGGAAATCGATAGTTATAATATTGTCCTTCCCTTACATTGACATATTAATAATTAGTACTATGGACTTCGGCTCTAATGCAAAATTTACGACAAAAGTGTCCCAAGATATTTTATACACACTAGGACGTATTTATGTTTTTATACACAAAATAACATTGTAATGTATGTCTTATCGTATTGTTATACAGTCTAATTTACAACGGTCTAATTGCATGCAATAAGTAATCAGCTTCGCTTGACGGTTACCATGGCAGCCTTTTTTTGATATGACAGCTTCTCGTGAAAATAAGACAACATAAATGGTGTGGAGTAGGTAGCTTTCAATTTTTTTTGGCATCTTATAGGTATTTATATATTATATTTACAGCAAATTTTAATTTATATTTACATATCCCTGACCTCTATATGCTGGGATAAATCTTGTACCAATTAATAATTGTTGTAATTATCTTGTATAAAATAATAATTAGTTATAATAATAATTAATTACAAACCAAATCCACTAATGTACAAAATGATATGCCACTCGACATAGTTCATTACTTTGAAATTTTAAGTTCTCGATATTTTCCTCTTTTTAATTAAACTTAAAATATATTTTTTTACTTCAATGACGTTAGATCACTATTTTAAATAACTGTTCCTAATTTCATGTAGATAATTCTTATAGTTATCAAATTAATATACCATTATGGTAAAAGTTATTTGATTAATATTCATGACATAAAAAATAAAAATTTTTGAATTGAAAATAATAAAATTATTTTCATTCAAAAATTAAGTAATGTTACCAACCATCAATCCTTAGAGGATATTTATAATTAAGGGTACTTTATATTACTAGTCTGTGGACATCATCATTTCTAATCTGTGGACATCATCACGTGACAGCCGGATGTCAGTATTGATTATATAATATGTACCAACTTTCATTCCACCATCTTTTAAATGGCGCCATCACGTTATACCCGGATGTTACTATTAATTTTCAATTTATCTGCAATGATTATTAACCGATAAGATGTAGTATTTAGTTATTATTATTTACATCAATATTAATACTTTTTAGCATAAATTAAATTCATAATTAGTTATTTCTTTACTTCAACAATTATACAGTTACATCCGGTTTGTTTATAATTTAATTTCTTGAGTTTATCTATTGACGCTTAAATATTATTACATATTCATTATAAATCTTATTTTAATAATTAATGTTTAAAGCCAGATTAATAACGTTTGAATTGTAAAATAATATACCGGAACTATTGTCAAAATATATTTGTATCATTACCCCACTACTAAGTAATTCCGTGTTACCAACATTGTGTACTTACTTTTAAGAGTGTATTTAATGGCCTGATGTGGGCAGAAGGCAGATGTATTATTATTACGCGGCAAATTGTAACAAGAGGAAACTCTGTTCCAAGATAATAAAATATTGTTCTACAGTGTTATAAAGTATTTTACTTTCCCACATTCTGTTACATCAATTAAATAATTCAAATGTTAAACAACAAAATAACTCTATGCAGTCGTTGTTCTAAAACATTCTATTGCTCACGGCAGATCCGAACTAAATGTGGTTAATTAGATAAACATATTGCACTCCTTCTATCCTATACGCGGGTAGCGTATGGGAAAAGGACAGATAGATACTTTTGTTCATTTTGGTTGGTTATGCAATTCGTTTCTATAGTTTATTAAAAATTTAATAAAATAGCCTGTTTCCAAGCAAAATAATACTTTAAAATCATCAGTAAATATTTACTTACTGAAAATATGGTACACCGTCTTCTCTTCTCACCTTACTTGGGTAGTTCTTACAAGTTTTTTATAACACATTACGGCATTATTGACGTGTATTCTGTCAGTCAGCTAATATGAGACTGAATTGCGATTGGAAATCATTTCGCGTTTTGGCTTACTTTTGGTTCGGACACTTTTTATCGCTGACCCGAAGTCCATAGTATTAATATGTCAATGTTCCCTTAATATATTAAGTTACGTGACACCTTTTTAAAGTTATAAAAAGCGGTCGCCCGCGTAGATCTTGTTCCCGTGGTAATAACAGGATACAAATTAGCCTGTCATCATGACTCTGTATGTCATAAAATAAAAATTGATGTTTTTAGGTAAGTACAATATATGGTTTCCCAACTTTCCGTAAATTTTTTTCCAAATATGATAGCCAGACTTACGGGGACAATTTTTATGCTGATATTTCCACAGCTTTTGCTTATTAGCAAACTATACTAAAACCAAACTTGATTGAGAATGCTTGTCAATAAACAAATTAAAAATGAAGGTAGAAATCACTAATCATTTTACACCTCATTTTTTTAGTTAAGGTGTTAATGATAAATTCATGACAATAAATTAGATTAGTAAGCTTTTAACTAATTAATATATTCAATATCTATTAAATTAGATTTTATAAAAAACAAAACATGATTTTAAATTTATTAAGCACAAAATGTGTTGCATCTTCTACCTTCATTTTAAAATTTGTTTGTTGATAGCATTCTCAATCTAGTTTGGCTTTAGTATAGTTAATTAATTCCGCATATTCCGTATTTTTGAAACTTACAGGAAATTCTTTGCTGCTCTGTTGGAAGTGTCCAACGGGAACCATACTGGCGTTGCACTTGATATCTTCTATGGTGTAATTCTTGAAAGCGAGGACGGAGAAGTTACCCTCGGAGTCGGCTCGCTCGTCGAGACGTATCGACATCCCCGCCACACCTTGGGATACGACACACGATTAATATTATGATGTCTATTAACAACCCACTACAGGGCCAGACATTCCTCCTGGTAGGAGATATGGAGCTGTGTTCCCATGTGCTTTAGCGAGCTTAGGGTGTTAATTTTCAGTTTACCATCAATTATTAATTAATAGATGTTGATAATAGTATACAGACCAACGGCTTAACGTGCTCTCTGAAGTACGGGGGAGTAAAATCATCAGCTCTCCGACCCCGGGAGTAGAATTTAATGACAATGAAACGAAGAAAGAAAGGAAAGGAAAGGAAACCGAAAGGAGTGTTGATTTCATCCTACTCTTAACAAGTTAGCCCGCTTCCATCTCAGACTGCATCATCACTTAACATCAGGTGTGATAGCAGTCAAGGGCCAACTTGTAGTCGATAAAAAAAAATAATAAATGTCTTAGAAGAAAATCTCAGAATTATTCTACAAACCATATTTCGAGTCCAGGACCGCACCACATTATCGAAGCCACATACTACCCACTAGACCAACGAGGCAATATACAGAATGATTTTTATATATGTGTGGTCATTCTTTTTTGCGGTTCAGTGCCATTAACATATCGAAAAATCACTTACAGTTCTGTACAGTTTATAAAATACATTTTTTTCTATTTCTGGCTCAAATATAGCAAATGGATGGACATATTATCATCAAAAAAAACGCGCGAGTTTTTTAAAGGTTTCCTTACTGAATTTAGGTAATAGGTTAAAACCACTTTGCCACTCCTACCACTACCTAGACTTGTGAACAATATAACCTCTACAAATAGGTTTAATTTCTTTAAAACAACATTATACCCAAAACGCAAGGTTGTATCTAAAATTGTGATTTCTGATTTTACTGAACAACGTTGATAGTCAATTAAAACTTTTCATCAGTTAAAACTTTTTGATTATGCCTGTACTTAATAAGGACTTCAAATGAATAAATACAATAGAATTGAAAACTTACTTTTAAAAGGAGTAATATTAATCATTTTGGAGACAATCAGAGATCCGTTAGTGGCAATGGTCATCAGTTTTTCGTAGGTGAGACTTTCGTTCTTATATGTGGTCTCCTCTTCTATGAGAGTGTGCAGAGCGGTCGCGTACAACTTCACCGAGTCGTACAAATACGCTGCGTAGATTGACACAAACTGAAAAACAATATTTCTTATTACTTTCAGTAATAAACAAAATATAGATATTCGAAAACAAAATATTATAATTTACGCATAATATAATAATAATTCTTACACATTGAATTTAAATAAAATCTTTTCGAAAATGAACAATTGCCAAGTCTTTTTTGGCGACCGAAAAACTGCTTGGCAACAAAAATGTAAAATACTTTACCATCGTTTATTAACGTGTGTTATGCATGAATAGACAAGGATAAATACATTACAAATTGGTAGAAAACAAAACATTTGCCCTCCGGCTCCGACGACACCACCACCAGCAGCGACTGCGCGCGCTTCTTGAACGAACTTTAGAACGTAGTAATCTGTATAGATTAGGCAAGTGATCACCTTATTGAATCTCTTCTCGAAGACGGCGGGCAGCGGGAACTCGAAGGGCCACATGCTGTTGTAGTCGCGCACGCGGCTCGTGAACAGCTCGTAGCTGCCCTCCGGCTCCGACGACACCACCACCAGCAGCGACTGCGCGCGCTTCTTGAACGAACTTTAGAACGTAGTAATCTGTATAGATTAGGCAAGTGATCACCTTATTGAATCTCTTCTCGAAGACGGCGGGCAGCGGGAACTCGAAGGGCCACATGCTGTTGTAGTCGCGCACGCGGCTCGTGAACAGCTCGTAGCTGCCCTCCGGCTCCGACGACACCACCACCAGCAGCGACTGCGCGCGCTTCTTGAACGAACTTTAGAACGTAGTAATCTGTATAGATTAGGCAAGTGATCACCTTATTGAATCTCTTCTCGAAGACGGCGGGCAGCGGGAACTCGAAGGGCCACATGCTGTTGTAGTCGCGCACGCGGCTCGTGAACAGCTCGTAGCTGCCCTCCGGCTCCGACGACACCACCACCAGCAGCGACTGCGCGCGCTTCTTGAACGAACTTTAGAACGTAGTAATCTGTATAGATTAGGCAAGTGATCACCTTATTGAATCTCTTCTCGAAGACGGCGGGCAGCGGGAACTCGAAGGGCCACATGCTGTTGTAGTCGCGCACGCGGCTCGTGAACAGCTCGTAGCTGCCCTCCGGCTCCGACGACACCACCACCAGCAGCGACTGCGCGCGCTTCTTGAACGAACTTTAGAACGTAGTAATCTGTATAGATTAGGCAAGTGATCACCTTATTGAATCTCTTCTCGAAGACGGCGGGCAGCGGGAACTCGAAGGGCCACATGCTGTTGTAGTCGCGCACGCGGCTCGTGAACAGCTCGTAGCTGCCCTCCGGCTCCGACGACACCACCACCAGCAGCGACTGCGCGCGCTTCTTGAACGAACTTTAGAACGTAGTAATCTGTATAGATTAGGCAAGTGATCACCTTATTGAATCTCTTCTCGAAGACGGCGGGCAGCGGGAACTCGAAGGGCCACATGCTGTTGTAGTCGCGCACGCGGCTCGTGAACAGCTCGTAGCTGCCCTCCGGCTCCGACGACACCACCACCAGCAGCGACTGCGCGCGCTTCTTGAACGAACTTTAGAACGTAGTAATCTGTATAGATTAGGCAAGTGATCACCTTATTGAATCTCTTCTCGAAGACGGCGGGCAGCGGGAACTCGAAGGGCCACATGCTGTTGTAGTCGCGCACGCGGCTCGTGAACAGCTCGTAGCTGCCCTCCGGCTCCGACGACACCACCACCAGCAGCGACTGCGCGCGCTTCTTGAACGAACTTTAGAACGTAGTAATCTGTATAGATTAGGCAAGTGATCACCTTATTGAATCTCTTCTCGAAGACGGCGGGCAGCGGGAACTCGAAGGGCCACATGCTGTTGTAGTCGCGCACGCGGCTCGTGAACAGCTCGTAGCTGCCCTCCGGCTCCGACGACACCACCACCAGCAGCGACTGCGCGCGCTTCTTGAACGAACTTTAGAACGTAGTAATCTGTATAGATTAGGCAAGTGATCACCTTATTGAATCTCTTCTCGAAGACGGCGGGCAGCGGGAACTCGAAGGGCCACATGCTGTTGTAGTCGCGCACGCGGCTCGTGAACAGCTCGTAGCTGCCCTCCGGCTCCGACGACACCACCACCAGCAGCGACTGCGCGCGCTTCTTGAACGAACTTTAGAACGTAGTAATCTGTATAGATTAGGCAAGTGATCACCTTATTGAATCTCTTCTCGAAGACGGCGGGCAGCGGGAACTCGAAGGGCCACATGCTGTTGTAGTCGCGCACGCGGCTCGTGAACAGCTCGTAGCTGCCCTCCGGCTCCGACGACACCACCACCAGCAGCGACTGCGCGCGCTTCTTGAACGAACTTTAGAACGTAGTAATCTGTATAGATTAGGCAAGTGATCACCTTATTGAATCTCTTCTCGAAGACGGCGGGCAGCGGGAACTCGAAGGGCCACATGCTGTTGTAGTCGCGCACGCGGCTCGTGAACAGCTCGTAGCTGCCCTCCGGCTCCGACGACACCACCACCAGCAGCGACTGCGCGCGCTTCTTGAACGGCAGCTCCCAGTTCGTATTCGGACACACCGGAGTCGCACCGCGGTCTTCCGTTTCTGTATACCGTATTACGTAAATTTTAATCACGATATAGCCTGCTTAAAGAGCTTTGCCTGACTACTGCAGCAAGTTATATAATATAATGGACAGCCAAAGCTGCTACAGGAGAATCCTGCCTTTGGCCAGGCAGGGAAAATAACACAACCAAAACAAAACGAAAAGGTGGGTGTTGACCAGTTTCCAAGGTTTCTTAATCCTACATCTGGGTCACAAATCCTACGCTCTGTTGGGAGATTTTCTTTCTGCCTACAATGTATATTATATTGTTTTCTGTTGTTCAAAGTGATCTATATCTATCCGCGTAGCTTTAATTTTAAGTTCCGGCCCTTAATTACCACCATTATAACGTATCTATAATCTATCTCGAAATATCTATAAAGAGGTATACCAGTACTTGATGAATTAGGATTATAATGTAATACTCACTTATTAAGTATTTTAACGATTCTTTAGGAACATATGTCATCATGTCAACAAAAATGACCATATATTTTCCTTTGGCAAACAACTGCAACGACTCCATGGCTGTCATCATGTCAATCAGGCCAGCGGTTGAACCCAAAAAAACATATACTGTAATGAAAAAAGAAAAAAATGATGGAACTTTTATTATGTCAAAGGAACTGTACTTATGTCAATGGAACTGTTATTATGTAAATTGTACTGTTATTTTGTCCATAAAACTGATATTTTGTCAATGGAACTGTTATTATGTGAATTGTACTGTTATTTTGTCCATAAAACTGATATTATGTCAATGGAACTGTTATTATGTAAATTGTACTGTTATTTTGTCCATAAAACTGATATTATGTCAATGGAACTGTTATTATGTCCATAAAAGTGATATTATGTCAATGGAACTGTTATTATGTAATTGTACTGTTTTTTTGTCCATAAAACTGATATTATGTCAATGGAACTGTTATTATGTAATTGTACTGTTTTTTTGTCCATAAAACTGATATTATGTCAATGGAACTGTTATTATGTAAATTGTACCGTTATTTTGTCCATAAAACTGATATTATGTCAATGGTACTGTTATTATGTCAATGGTACTGTTATTATGTAAATTGTACTGTTACTTTGTCCATATAACTATTATTATGTCAATGGTATAGTGCTACAAACTTATCTGGTCCGGTGAAAGGTTTGACAAAAACCAAAAGTGTGACAGCTGCGACGTTAGTTAGTCAGTTTTAGCCGCCGATTTAGATTATTTTGTAGCAGTATACTGTTACTGCATCAATAAAACTGTCATTATGTCAATGGAACTGATTTTTTAATCACCATACTGGTCAAATCATTGGATTAGCGATAATTACAATGGGTTACGTTTTCTACTGTTACACAGAAGGCGCGCTTAAGAGGACACATTTTGACCCTTGTGTATATTTGATTTCAAAGATTAAGATGATATCGCTCCTTATATTAAAGCAAGAAGAATTGATTGTTAAACGAAACCTACTTCTGGTTCTATTGTACGTCTCCTGAATGAACTGGTACCAGAAGCCGGGCGCACAACAGGCCATCTTCTCCTCGCAGCACTTGAACCCGTCGATGACTGGTCTCTGATGGTTTACTGTCATGTTATTCTTCTTGGCATGGTTCTCCAGAGTCAAGGCCACCGTCACCCACGGCTCCTCGTATAGTATAGAGAACTTGGTCCATCTGTAGTACCGCAGAAGAGCTATTACAGATTTTGTTGCCTGCAAATTAAATTTTTCAATCAATACACTTACACGCAGGCATCTAAATAATTTTATAAATGTGAAAATTTGACAAAATCTAATACATTATATAATAATAAATAATCTAATATATAAAATTCTCCTGTCACAGTTTTCGTTGCCATACTCCTCGGAAACGGCTTTACCGATTTTTACCAAATTTTGTATGCGTATTCAGCAGGTCTGAGAATCGGCTACTATCAAATTTTCATCTAATTTTTTTTTAATTTTTAATGCAAAACAACGTTTGCCGAGTCAGCTAGTATGTATATAACGTTTATGCATCGCAAGTATAATATTTGCATTTAGGATTCCATATTTTACTGCGAAGACAAACAAAAGCTATCAAATTTATAATTTTTGGACCCTTGGAACTAACCACCGAATAGCGATGTTCATGTTTGACACAAACAAGACATCGACAAATACGTAACAACTATTTTAAGATGCCAATTCTTAGTCAACAGGCATAGATAAAAGACTACTACGTGACAATTATTTTAAGAGTGCACAAGATTATTTTTTATCCCTTTCAGCATGTTCGTTTTTATTGTTTGTCAAGAGTGGAGTTTGTGACAAGCAAGGGACATATCTGAGCAATTATTAGCTTTTTATTGAATTTGCTGATAAATAATATAACTTTGCGGTTACGATATTAATTTAAACGTTATCGTGCTATGGTGGGTTGTAATATTTTCGGCTGCAACAGTCGCAGCGAACAGAAAATCGAAGGAATTACGTTTCATACGTAAGTAGGCATAAACTTCATTGATTGATGATTTAAAGCTTAGATATGTTATTTTTTAGCAAATTTCATGTATTATGCGTTTACCAAACTATCTTATATAAAGTAATATTTCGTATTTACGATATTTTAAAACATAACGTTTTAGATGTACATCAAATGATGACATGTCATCAATAAACTGATTTGCTACACGCTATGGGCTCTATCTAGTTGTCTTTAATCTATGGATTATAGTCACTAATTCACCTGCTATAATGGGCTACTTTTTAACCTGATATTTCCACAGAATACAAGGAGCGGAATCTATGCGCCTATGATCGGGGGACACAGCTAGTAATTAAATTATTACAAACTTACTTGTGTATCAGGCGGCTCCAGTCTTGCGAAATTCGATAATGTAGAGGTTTGGTAATCGGAACATTTCTAAAACAAATGTAAAAATACTAATCAGCAATTTTTTTCACCTACTATTTAAAAATAAAAATTAATGATTCTGAAAAATTAATATTTTGCAAATTGTTAGATTTGTCAACAAATTGTTTCTGCTGGTAGGTAGTCATGACCAAAGCCTGGTCACACATAAGCCAGTTTAAATCATTTGATATCCTTATGGCTTATAAAATATAGTAAGTGTCAGGGTAATCATCGTTTTGTAACACCCGCCAGCCCGTATTAGAGCAAAGTGGTGTTCTATGCACCATATTTATTCTCCTATAAGGAAAGACCTTGGGTCTCCGTGGTGCAGCGGTATGCGCGGTGAATTTATAATACAGAGGTTTGATCGATTAAGATTTTTATTATTGGTTTTGGTTTGACTGGTGAGCGTATCTATTTACCACCTCGCCGGCAAAGCAACTGAGCGTTCTGGTTCGATATCTTGTAAACTTACGTAAGAGATCATGGGCAAGTTCCTAGACTTGGCTACGATGGCCTCAGTGTGGCAGCGTCCCTCGGGCCCGAAGAAGGCCACGACTCCAGAGCAGGTCATGTCCGTCAGCATCCGCGTCGCCGTCACAGTGTCGCAGCGCGTGTCGTTCCATTTTAACAGCAGGTTCACTTCTGGCAAAAGTTTTGTACCATTGTTGATCTGAAACAAATTATTTGGACAAAAATTAAGGAAGTTAAAAGTTAGAAAAACGCGAACATTTAGGTTAATGTATGTGGTTGATATAAAAATAACTTCACATTGATATATTAATAGTATAATAATAATGCAAAATTTACTTTATTTTGTACATATTAGGATGTATTTATGTTTTTATAAACAAAATAACATTGTAATGTATGTCTTATCGTATTGTTATACAGTCTAATTTGCAACGGTCTAATTGCATGCAATAAGTAATCAGCTTTGATTGACGGTTACCATGGCAGCCTTTTTTTGACATGACAGCTTCTCGTGAAAATAGGACAACATAAATGGTGTGGAGTAGGTAGCTTTGAATTTTTTTTGGCATCTTATATTTATATATTATATTTACAGCAAACTTTAATTCATATTTACATATCCGTGACCTCTATATGCTGGGATAAATCTTGTACCAAATAATAATTGTTGTAATTATCTTGTATTAAATAATAATTAGTTATAATAATAATTAATTACAAACCAAATCCACAAATGTACAAAATGATATGCCACTCGATATAGTTCTTTACTTTGAAATTTCAAGTTCTCGATATTTTCCTCTTTTTAATTAACTGAAAATATATTTTTTTACTTCAATGACGTTAGGTCACTATTTTAAAAAACCGTTCCTAATTTCATGTAGATAATTCTTATAGTTATCAAAATAATATACCATTATGGTAAAAGTTATTTGATTGTATATATGACATGAATATTCATGACATAAAAAATAAAAATTTTTGAATTGAAAATAATTAAATTATTTTCATTCAAAAATTAAATAATTAAATAATTCAAATGTTAAACAACAAGACTCTATGCAGTCGTTGTTCTGAAACATTCTATTGCTCACGGCAGATCCGAACTAAATGTGATTAATTAGATAAACATATTGCACTCCTTCTATCCTATTGGAGTAGCGTATGGGAAAAGGACATATATATACTTTTTGTTCATTCTGGTTGGTTATGCAATTTGTTTCTATAATTTATTAATTTTTTTATAAAATAGCCTATTTCTAAGCAAAATAATACTTTAAATTCATCAAAAAATATTTATTTACTGAAAATATGATACACCGTCTTTTTTTCTTCTTTGGGGTCAAGTTTTTATTACACAGTACGGCATTATTGACGAGTCTTCTGTCAGACAGCTAATATGAGACTGAATTGCGATTGGAAATCATTTGGCGTTTTGGCTTACTTTTGACCGAAGTCCATAGTATTAATATGTCAAGAGTGGATCCAAGGGCCTGAAGAACTTCAGGAGGGAGTTTGTATAATTTTGTGCGAGAATTTAATCCATAAAACTTATTTCAAGTTCTTCCTTTTTGAGCATTTTTGAGTGTTTGATGTTAGAGTCGCAGAATTGCGCGACAGGGTACGGCAAACACTTGATCGCAACTTTACGCCATGATAAAACCAGCATCATCATCAAAGCAGTTTTGTCCACTAACTGGAACTAACCTCCTCAAGGGCCATAGACAGAGCCCCTGAAATGGCCAGCCCCTGTCTGTCTCGCAGCTCGCCCTTTATAGACGGCAGATAGCCGATGGTGATGTTGAACTTCTTGTCGAGCGCGACGGAAGGCCCGGCCAGTAGCCCCAGCGCCGCGAGTAGGAGCACCCGCGCGCCGCGCCACATGCCGTCGCCTTCACCGCGGCTTCAGCACCTGGACGAAATAAACACTTATTTACAATAGCCGTCTCTGCGTCAAGTGGTTAAGTTAGGCTTAATACCATTAGGTCTAGAATACATAATTTTGCTTTCTCCCAAAAACCTCTCAGCAAATTGCAGCAAAACCCGGAGGGCTATCAGTGTGTAGGAATAACTATTTTAATCCATACGAGTTATTGACCCCGGGGCACGAATAACTTTCGTTAGTGTCAAAAGTCGTCCCAAAACTTGTACGGTGCCTAAGTGTTATTTTAGGCACCTCCCACATATGAAAAGAAATACCATCTGCTCTAGACAGCATTGAATCGTTTTACAACGCGGTTATAGCTGCAGCAGTTATAACAGGAGCAGATTTCATGACCCTTGGCCCAAAAGTTGTACAATGTTTTGTACAAGCGTCGAATAATTTTCAACAGTCGGAAAATTAAAGATTGACGCTCAAGGCGCAATACAGTCGCGCACAACTTTCATGTTTAAATTAGCAGGTAATTTCAGTTACAATTGGATAAGTTTCCAGACAAAGAAACACGTACTATACCTACTCGTACACCATTTTAACCGAAAATTCATGCAAAGCTGAACGCACATTATCTCATTAGTATATAATAATAGTCATATTATGGTACCAATTTTTTCATTGAGTTTATGCAAACAAAATTTGTTTTTATTTGCATAAAAACAATTGTACGAAAGCTGACGTGATCGAGATGGTTTCTTAAGGCAGGCTTACGATGCAGAAATGTGAATGCCTACCTTTGTAAGCCCAATCCCATCCTAATTCTAAACTAATGATGATCAAAGTATTTATATGCTCACAAAAGGTTTTATATGCTCACAAAACCTTTTGCACGTAGGTTTTCTTTATGGTCGATAGGCTTGCGCTTGACTACAGTCACGCCTGGTGGAAAGCAGTGATGAGGTCTAGGTAGGTACGCGCTTACATAGAAGATGCCTATTCACTCTTGTCTTGAAGATGTTCATATTGTAGGTGGTAGGAAACACTGACGCCGGAAGGGCATTCCACACTTTTGCCGTGCGTATTAGGAACGTGGATGCAAAACGTTTGGTACGACTTGCTTGGATGTCAACCACGTAATGGTGCCAGTGTTCACGGCGTCTAGCTGTTCGGTGGTAGAAAGGCGAGGGAGGAACAAGATCATGCAGTTTCTCCGCAAACTCACCAAAGTATATCCGGTAAAAAATCGATAAACAAGCAACATTGCGAGGGTGTTGAAAATTTTGCAAGTTAGCCTGTGTTATCGATTCATTACCAATTATCCTTCTAGCTCGGCGATCAATCGAGTACTTTTATTATAATCATCTTAATATTTTGCACGATCATTAAGACAGTGTGATAACAGAAAAGGTCGTATTGTGTGCAACGCAATAAAGGGGAGTGTTCCTGTCGCGATTTCCGCCCTCAAATGTAGGAATTACTTCCCTGCTGTCAACTAAGTAATTGCCTCGCAGCCGGCGGCCGATTAAACCAATTGACATGACGCTATTTTGACAAAACGACTCCAGCAAAAACCGTTTCTTGAAAACGTATGATACTGCTACAGCAAGAAACACTACGCATTTATACAAACAAATAAAAATTTTTTACAAAAAATAGAATGCATATGTAAGAACAAAGTTGGTACATAACACCTACATGGTATAAATAAAAAATAATAATTTATAAATTTTTGTGAGTCCCTCTTTTACCGACTATCAAAACGCATGCCGATAAATCTTTCACCGGAAGTAAAAAATAACTGTGTCATTTAGTTGCTTTAATTTATTTAAGCATATATAGGAGTCGGTACCAGCCAAGGTTTCTACTTTAAGGACATTAAATGTTTACTTACTAATATATACCCTCTATTTATTATGTCTTATATTTATATAATTTTAAAATAATGTAACTCATTTATATTTTATGATGTATTTATATATCATTATAATGTCACCTCAGCTGACGGGCTTCACGGAATACCAATGCGGTGTCCTGAACGGCACTGCAGAATGCTGAGTGAGCACCCATTTGGGATCACATCACTTTCACATCCTATATTTTTATTGTATTTTGTTGTATTTTATTTGTATTAGTGGTGTCTCTCCTAAATAAACATTTTTCTTTTTTTCTTTCTAAAAACTGTTTATTGCAAAGTATAGTTTTGTTTTTGCAGAATTCTATTTAATAATAATTAGGTATTATGGCGTCACAATGCGTTTGTAATAACCGTTAATAGATTATGCTTATAAATTTGTATAATCATTAATATATTATTTGTTAAAAAAATTTATTCGCACAGGTGCCAGTCAAAAAATATGGAGACAGATTAAAGCCTGCGTAGATTATATTTACATAGTATTCTCTTTATCTTGATATTACAACACGGTCTATTCAACACAAAAGGAATTTTTCAATTCGAACCAGTAGTTCCGGAACGATATCCACGCGGGTAAAACGCGGGACATAGCCTAGTATTGTAACAAAAAAATAAATTTTGAAAAAAAAATATTTTATTTATAATTTAGCTATAAAAGTAAGCTCTTATAGGACCACTTTGCTGTACGTTCGTCTGTCTATCCGTCTGTGTGTATGTTTGTCAAGACCCATAACATCGAAAACGCGTGAAAATGAATTTAAAACTACATACTCAATTCTACAATCCTTAAAATTGTAAAATTTATGTTAATAAATAATGTATGTTAAGTTATGCCATCATATAATACAATTGCAAGGAAAAACAGAAAACTACACATTTTCAATCAAATAAAAAAATATATTAGTAAAATTAAGTATTTGTTAAAAGTACATAATCAATTTATCCATTAATACCTGCCAACAATTTGCACGGAACCCTCGGTGGGCGAGTCGGACACGCACTTGTCCGTTTTTTTTTCAATATTTTGTTTCATGTACTTTGGCTTTAGACACAATTATTGTAATGCCTGAGAAAATTAAATAATGAGAAATGTTTTCTAAAACAACACTCTCCAAAACTTACTAATCCTTTTGCATGAATAATAAATCCTACTTTTCTATTTATTTATTTTATTTTATTTTTAATAATATATGCACAACTGCATAATGCTACTACAAAGGGAGAACTGGACTATCAGCTCTAAAACAAAGCTAAATTAATAACTGTAAAAACTGTAGTAGTAAAAGGCAAAGTACAAATTTTGACAAATGTGGAGTTAATCACATATGGAATTGCCCAGATGTGGGTGGCATTGCCGCACATTTATCGACATTTATCGGCAGATACCTATAGGTTTGTATTCGCGGAAAATTACAATTACAAAATATAATATTAGTATTTACTAATGATAAGTAATGATGAAACTCATATATATACCTTTTAAGAATTACATGCATTGAAAGTATGCAGCATCCCGGAAATTGAAAAACAAAAAGAACCCCAAAATCTTTCAAACAACATTATTAATTAATTAAGATCTAATTTCAACCATTGTACGGGTATGTAATATATAAATGATTAGCTTACTTCACTCGTAATATTCGAAAGCAAGTGCGTAGCATCTCCCTCCAGATTTTACACCGCATCTAACTACACTCAAAACGGGATTGGACAGACCAGTTTCTATCTGTGAAATATATTAACGCAACTTCTACTATATGTTTCTTATTATTTAGAAATTATTTCCGCTGAATGTTTGAACGTCTGAGGTTTAAAACAAGCTACACAGTTAAATCACAAAAAAGCGACATATTCGAATGCAGCAAAACTCGAATTTTTAGGTCCTTCAATGAATACAAAATCTATAAGTATATAACCCCAAAGTAAATGCAATCAACTGTGAAAATTTTAAGTAAAATGCAAATCCCTTTAGTTTTAGAAAGTAGAGTTAAAATCATGCGAACCGGGATAAAAATATATTAAGTAGTATTGTATTAAATTAAATAATCATCAACATCATCGTCATCACGTGATGTGATGGAACGAAGTTTGGCGGTCAGTATGCGAAAAGCTTTCCTATTTTCCAAATATTTGTGCCGCATGTAAAGCTGATTCTACCGATTTTTGCGTGATCGAGACCCTTACAGATTAGTGGTATGTATATACTTATATAGTGTCTACAATAACAGAGTAGTTTTGTTTTGATGTTATTTCTTGGTATAACAGACCTCTTTTTAACCGACGAAAAAAAAAACGGTCAATTCGACACGTATACGTTTATATTTTTGTATGACCGCATAACTTTTTACAGAGTTGTCCGATTTTGATAATTCTTTTTTTATTTTTTATTAGAAAAGGCACACTTCCAAGGTGGTCCCATTGTCATCATGTTAGGATCTGATGATGATATCCTGGGGAAATTGAAGGAACTCTTTAAATTTTGGAGGCACACTTACAGCGATTTCGGTTTTTGTCTCGGTATCGGTAGCTTTTTGGCTACTAGTGTCGTATAATATACTATGACAGTATAGTACGAGTACGTCACGTAACGATAAATCACTAAAAAGTAAAAAATAAAAATTTTTAACAAAAAATAAAACCACTAAAAAGTAAAAAATAACTGTGTCATTTAGTTACTTTAATTTACTTAAGCATATCTAGGAGTCGGTGCCAGCCAAGGTTTCTACTTTAAGGACATTACCTAGAACCCACAAACTGCTTTACTACGTTAAATAAATGTTCCTTAAACTTGGCTGGCACCGACTTTATAGATTAAGTAAATTAAAGCAACTAAATGACACAGTTATTTTTTACTTTTTAGTGCGTTTTGAGTCGGTTCTATTTTTTGTTAATTGTGTGATCGAGACCCTTACAGATTAGTAGTATATACATATATAGTGTCTACAATAACAGAGTAGTTTTGTTTTGATGTTATTTCTTGGTATAACAAACCTTTTTTTCTAGTACCAAGTGCCTATATTCTATAATATAATGGTAACAGCAGACTGATACTCTAACTGCTAACACGGTCCACCAGCGCAGTGATCTCGCCTTGAGATAGCGTCGGCGATAACGCTGCCGAGCTATTTTTACACTCGAAAGGTAATGTGGCAGTCGCGAGATTAATTTTTTACGGAATTGAAAATATTTACACACTTACATGTAAGTGCACGTGCACTGTATATTAAAATGAACTGTTACACCTACTGACTTGTTTTGTTTGTTTAGCTATGTGTACATATTTATATACTGCGGGTAAATAGTGACGATTGTTTTCAAATTGGTTTATTTAAGATGGTTTACTTTATACTTTTGAAGAGTCTATCTATTTGTGGTCACTCCTCTACCGGTTCTCTTACATCGCACATTATAAATAGTTAATTACCGATATATCCACGGGAACTTAATGTACACGGGCGAAAACGTAGGACGACTAGATATAAAACTAATAAGCAACTCAGTTCAATATTTTTTTTTGGTGGGGTAATACTTTTCGCAAAGGCTGTGTTAGAAGCAGGTACAACAGTAACCCCTATAACCAAAGACCATTAAATAATTAAAAGTATTTAATATAGCGACATTGAAGATACGACCAGGACACTTTAAAATAGTAATGCTTATAGATGTAGAATCATGTTGAATATTTGTAACCTCGACTTTGGTTACATATTTACTAAGTTATTAATAGAACAGCGAGTATACGCTGACTGCAGACTGAATCAGCGGTAATACCGCTTAGAATTTTATACTACGTCCAAAGCAGTCACAACTTGGTGAAAATAACGCATATTAGTTAGGTACCTACTATTTAGTAGACAACAACGAAGGGAAAATACTTTAATAGCTAAAACATGATTACTTGGTTATTTTCAACTTAGAAAATTTCGGATGTGATAAGTTACTTTATTGAGAAATAACGCTAGTCAAAAATCGCATATTTATACTAAAGCCAAACTCGATTGAGAATGCTTGTCAACAAACAAAATAAAAATGAAGGTAGAAATCATTGGTCATTTTACACCTATTTTTTAATTAATTAGTTAATGACGAATCCATGACAATAAATTAGATTAGTAAGCTTAAAAATAATTAATATATTCAATATCTTTTAAATAAGATTTTTTAAAATAAGAAAACATTATTTTAAATTTATTAGGCATAAAATGTGTTACATTTTCTACCTTCATTTTAAATTTGTTTGTTGACAAGCATTCTCAATCGAGTTTGGCTTTAGTATAGGTAATTATTTTATAGAATCAATTGTTAACGGGAATATGTAGTTGATAAAATGCCGTAGTTTAGGCAGTACGATGTCATCTATCTGATGATAATAAATATTAGCACATTCATGTCATGAAGTCCCTGACCTTACGACAGCTAGTTAAAGAAGTCACATTTATGTTCTATGTATAGCGATAAATATAAATATTATAATCTTTTCTATTTTTAGCAAGCTGTATTTTTATGTAAACTTAACCTGCTTTTGTCCATATTCAAAATTGTGAATATCTTGTCTATCCGTTCGTCTGTCATGTTGTCAACCAATCATTTTCTTTTTAAACAAAAATTTTTGGTTGTGCAAAAGTAAAGCCTTATTTTCAACATGAACATAACAATATGGACGTCCATAACCCGACATAGGCCTCTTGTAAAGACTTCCATCTCTTCGCGACAGGAATGACACCTAGGGAAAATTGCTACATCTGCAGAGACCCCGAGGCTTCCTGTTTACCCCGAAGATGTAAATATCGCAGCAGAGAGTGGCCCTGACTAGAATGTTAAAAGTGAGATGAAGGGTACAGATATGCTCACCTGTATAGAACTGTAATGATTCGGAGAGAAGCAAGAGAGAAGAAAAGAAAGCGTCGGAGTAATAAAATCAGGAAGGTCAGCATGCAATCAAGCTTGGCAGTCAGTATTATAAACTGATGAAGAAAGTAAGGGAGGTATTCTTTTTTCCCCGCTATTAAAAACGACTTCCTAAAACTACAGAAACAGATATGTGCAAACTATTGCAAACAAATCTTTTGTATATAATCTTTACAATAAAAGACACGGAACAAATCGATACCGTCAATATTTTAAAGCCTTAAAATCAGACGGATTTGACAGGCGTAAATATGGCTTGGAACGACAAAGCAAATTGATGATCTTTATAATTGGGTACCTATCTTTAAGACAAGTATTACAGAGCGAGAGACAAGTCTATCTTAAAGGACATAGGTAAAAAATGTATGGAAATCTGCCCCAGAGATGTCCAGAGATGATATATATGTCATTAAATAGTACAGATTAGTATTTAAATGTTAATAAAGTTACTTCTAGCCAAGCAGTCACTGATAAAAGTTATGAATGTTGATAAAAGGTGACTTTTCATACTACGACGACGGTTACGTGATTCAGAACACAAAAAGTCGATTGAAATTTTTATATTTTTGATATATTTTCAAGTGATTGCTTATGAAACATGGGTAGTTGTTTAAAATTCATTGTGTATTTAAATAAATTTTGGCAATGTCCTTTGAAGTGTCTGTTTGTAATTTCAAATTATAAATTTTGTGTCAATGTTATTGCACTTACATAGATTATACACGGTATTCCTAAATTATAATAAAACGATATTTAAAATTTTTTTAAATCTCTGAAAAAGCTGGACCAATCCTCGCAGATAGCTAATGTTATAACTTAAGCTACTTTTATTTTTAGAAATTTTATGTATTTTAATTTTAAGTCCACGCGTACGAATTCGCGAGCAACCGTTACAACAAAAAAAATAATTGCCGCAACGCAAATAAAAAATAGTAATATTTATATCACAGACTGTAAAAAAATAGAATAACCAGGTGAGCTAACTCGATTAATATAGTGTTTCATATAACCTCCAATAGATATAACAGGTTCGCAATATTAGTTTGGTACGGTATGTATGGAATTTTCCACCACTGTAAGCTTATTACGAAACACAGAATTAAATAGATAATACTTGTCTAATGCAAATGGAACTATCAGAAATGATTTTTCACTTACCCTAACTACCTGCTACTACTGCTTATATACATAGTACCTTACAGATTTTCATGAAATTACTGATTGGTTTAATACGTACTTCAAAAAGCTATTTTTATTTCTTAGAGACCATTGATCTTAATTTTCATACTACAAAATATTGAATCATTTCTTCGAAAATTTTTAACAAAAAAATAGTTAAAAATTTTCAAAGAAATTTTAAGAAGAATATACTTAAAAGAATATACTAAATCTTAATCTTAACATATTATATAAAAATTATAATAAAAAATTAAACCGACTCAAAACGCACTAAAAAGCAAAAAATAACTGCGTCATTTAGTTGCTTTCATTGTTTTAAGCATATCTATGAACTCGGTGCCATACAGGGTTTCTACTTTCCGAACGCTACCTAGAACCCAAAAAGTGCAGTGGTACTTCGTTAAATAAACGTTCCTTAAATATGGATGGCACCGACTTCATAGTATGCTTAAGTAAATTAAAGCAACTAAATGACGTAGTTATTTTTTATTTTTTTGTGCGTTTTGAAGTCGGTTTAATTTTTTATTAAAATTTTTATATTTGTCAAGATTAAGATTTATAGATTTTTATATATTACCGTTTATAATAAATGTCAGCGCTAAAAATAGTTTGCTGTTTTACATAAATTTAAATGTGCGGAATCTTAAAAAGTATATAGAATGTATAATGATTCATTAAATACCTACAAAATTATAAACTTTATTACGGATTATCAAGAATCTACTAAACCGTAGATCCATAATCGAGTATTTCAACATGAGATAGATAACACTCGTATGTGTAAGGAAAATTATAGAGATATGTAATTTGCAAAAACGACTGTGCTACTAATGCTCCTTATTTTCGTTAACAATCAAACATATGTTTACCTAGTTTATCACCGTTAATAGATGTTTCTAACACCAACAGTTTTTGGGTTACGGGGTTTAAATGAGCTTAGGTAACGGGCTTCTTACTCTTATGATGATAACAATGATGTGAAATTATGGCTCGTAGTTTATCACACTTAGGGCTAAAAACATTTAGTAAGAGTATAGTAGTATCGAAAGATAGAAAAGCTTAATATTACCTCGGACTTAAGACCTCGTGATTCGAAGCCATAGGCTTAGCTCTATACCAATGCCGTTATCATAGATAATGATCGTATTAAACCTAATGTATGTAATGTAATTTGGAGTCTCTAACTACATGACACATAGCTGATGATAGGGCAAACTTATAAGTGGAAGAAGTTGGCAGGAAAAAATGAGCAGGACAAAAGTTATAACGAAATGGCAAATACGCAGCGCAAATAGAAAAGGAGGTAGACAAGCGAAAAGTAGCAAATGTGGCAAAAACGGCTAACAACAGAGAAGAGAGAAGAACGGAAACAACTGCAAAACGCCCATGTGTCACATCACAGCCCACAGGACACGCCGATAAGTAAACCGGGTATTCCGATGTTTGATTATTAGTTAATTTTTATTATCTTAATTTTTATATCCGACCCAGCAAACGTTGTTTTGCCTACTATATTATATTAATTTCGACCAAATTTGATTACCATAAAAACGGTTCTATACTAAAGCCAAACTCGATTGAGAATGCTTGTCAACAAACAAATTTAAAATGAAGGTAGAAAATGCAACACATTTTATGCCTAATAAATTTTGTTAGCATTTTAAAATATTACAATTTGTTACCATAGACAATACTGTACGATATTGTCTATGGTAACGTAAGCTTGTGTCTGTCGACCGTGAGATGATTTTAAAAGGACTAGATTCCAGGTCGTAAAATAAAATGTAAAATGGATACGTTAGAATAGTTGAATAGTGTATGGCACTGTTCTTTTGGTTGTTACAAAGTATGCATATTTTAGTGTATTATTAATTATTGTAATTGAGTGGTTTTGTAATTATTCATTTAAAAGAGCATGTGTTGAGTTTTTCTGGCCGCGTCTTTTCTCGGCACGAACTGCTTTTCCGATGCGGCGGTAGATAAAAGATTATGAAAGAATAAAACGATTTTGAAGACATCAGAATATTATTTAAAATCCCGCTGCAACTAACAGTTCAGAAGAGGGATGCTGGGAAGAAAACTTAAATCATCCCGGTTGTGGACTACGCCCGAGAAAGAAATAACCTAGAAAAGGTGATGTAAAATTATCATTTCATACTATAAGAATTATACGTATACCCACATTCGAAATTAGATCATATTTTTTGTTCATTTTTCGTTTTGGAGAGAAAACGTATATGTAACTGCAAAATTGAAAACGATGTTGCTTAGAATATATGTACATGCCTTTTTTTTATCGTTTCAGTAAAATATAATATCGTGGCCGACAAGTATGGCTGTCATGGAGTCTTAATAGCGATGACAGGAAAATGGAGTATTGTAGCCGCTTACGATCGACAACCGCCGTTGTCGTTAATTGCCCAGAAGGTGATGTAAAATTATAATTTCATACACTTCAACTACATTCAATTTTTTCTTTTATTTTGGAAATAAAATTTAATATAATTTCAAAACTGAAAGCAATGTTTTTAAGAATATACATAGGTACATGCTCTTCTTTTTTTTACCGTTTCAGTAAAATGCAGTATCGTGGTCATCAGATACAGCTGCCATGGGAGTCTCAATAGCGTTGATAGGTGACTCAGATAATTTACGTTTATGTAAAGAAGGATAATAATAATGATATTTTGCGTATAATTGTGAGAGTTTCCAAAGACTGGTCCTAGCGAAACCAAGCTTGGTTCACTAAAGAATTGCCAGATTAAATATCTTTCAGTACATACTTGTTAAAATCTAAAGTAAAAATTTAATAGATTTATTTTGGTTCATCCGATGAATAAATAATATATATGAAATTACTTAAGTAGTATCCAGTACATAAAATACTATTCTTACAATTGAGCCATTGAAACGACAGAAAATAAATTAATCATTCTTGAAAATCTAACAATATATTTGTTTATAAGAGATAAGAACAGAGATAATAGTCGTCCGCTTTTTTTCATACACCGGTCTTT
Organism: Mycalesis mineus; assembly: GCA_034621355.1. Classification (NCBI taxonomy): domain Eukaryota; kingdom Metazoa; phylum Arthropoda; class Insecta; order Lepidoptera; family Nymphalidae; genus Mycalesis; species Mycalesis mineus. The sequence goes on from CM067885.1 coordinate 8,965,815, forward strand.
TGTTTACATTTTTTATTTCTTTCAAGAAAATGAATAAACTATAGGTAACATACTTTAGAGCCAAATACTTTGATACATATCTTGTAGTAGTATATAAAATCCTAAAGTTTCTTAAAGTTAATAAAAGGAAAAAGTTGAGATTAAAGATATCCAAAATTGTAGATCCAAAACAAACATTAATTTCGAGCATAACATATAATGACATACATACATTTATTATTAAAGATATATTTGAATACTTATGATGTTCAGTGAGAAATGGTTACCACTACACAGTGCAAGCATTAGTAGTAATAAAGCAACATGTTTTCTTGGCTTGATATTAAATATGCTCAACGTTTTGGCATTTTTACATCGACGGGTAAATTATTGTACAGATTTAAGTCTTTAAATTTTATATTTCTATAAAATATAAAATTGAAAGAAAATTTATATTTTAAAGACGAAAGAGAAATTTATAAATATAATAATTTTGTTAAGCATTTTTCTTGTTAACATACAAGTAGGTGTGCTATGGTTCGATATTAATAATTTATATTTTTTCATGTAATGTAAATGTAGCTGTTTAGGTTATTATAATTAAGTGGCTGGTTTAGGATGACTATGATGACTTTTAGTTTTTAGGATTAGTTAATATAAGAGACAATATACAAACAACATAACAAATAAGAGAGCCTTCAGTTCTTCAGTGATCTTTATCATCAGTTTTACAGCGAATTAAATATTATTTATTTATTTATTTAACGCTTTACATACACACCAAATCAACACAGCGTAATACAAAGTAATGGAATACATTTATGACATATGGATGAGCAAAAAGAGATGGCCTTATTTATTACTTAATTAAATCTGTTCAAGAATAAATATTATTTCAAATATCTAATTATGTTTGTCATATCGATGGCCTCCGTAACAACATTTGAGTTCTTATAATTTACCACTGTAGAGGGGTAGGTATTTAATAAAATTTTATGTGACTAAAGTCATACTATTCATTATTATTGTAGTATTGTTCATATTTAGACAGGCAGGTAACAACACGTTGAGGGTTTGGATATATGGACGAGGTTAGAATTTCATTTAAAAAAAAATATTATCTGATCTGGTTAAACTGGTAATAACGGTTAATCACATAGATAAATAATATTAATTGTTATATTCAATTAGTTTCATTTAATTTATTTTTGGGATTGACAATTGTTGCTTAATAATTGAGATATTTAGTTGATGAAATCTAATTTAGTATATTTATTAAAACAATTACAAATACAAGAAGAAGTTGCAACTAAATTAATTCTTTTTAGTATATCAAATAGAAACAGTGAGCGAAGTGAGATCAGGAATAAATAATATAATTTTAAAATATGTTTACCGCTTAAGTTCATCAGGTTCAAAAACATAGTAATAATACTTAAGGGCAAACTCGATTAATTATTATAATGTAGATTAGTTTGGATTGAAGGTTAGCAAAAGTCATTTGAAATCAGTCTAAAATGAAAACTCAGTCGATAATACTTTATTTAGAAAAGGACATTAAATAGAAAATTAAAACAAATCTTATAATATAATTTTCTGTGTTATACACTTCAAATTAAGTATTATAATTAAAATTGATAGTAAAATACATATTCGTACATAAAAATTAGAATTCTGGTATGAGAAGACTTATTTATTGGAATAGGTTTATTAAATATAGAAATTTGGTATAAATCCTATGTCAATAATATTATTATTTATGAAGTTCAAATATAAAAGTTATGATTAATCGTAATGATAACATAAATGAAAAAAAATGGTATAAATATTAAATGTACGAAGTTGGAATGTGTTCACTGATTTGGAAGTATTGAGTTTAGAAAAACAAGGCTGACGAAATAGCGATGATGATAGTAAACACAAAAAAGGACGCGGGTGATTATTAACTACACCAGGCGTTATTGCTGTTATTGACTGACTTATACTTTTATTTATTTATAATTATACTTTTATTCAGGGAAATCAATAATAGACAATATACCTAGTAAATCTTTTACGTAATTGGACACTGTAAATAAATGTTCAGATAATTGTAGATTGATACAACTTTCACACAATACGAGTATGTTATGTCGAAATTACATCTGTCGAATTCGTATATTGCCTAGCAAGGATATATTTATTCATCAGTAGACATCGAATTATCAAGATAGATAAATAAAAAAATGGTTTATTATCAAATAACAGTAAAACTAGCCATATATTTATATTAAAATGGCATATATAATATAAAAATAATCAAATTGTTATGAATAATCGACTAATTATTTAGTACTCCAAATATAAGTAACGTTTTACCGGAAGTCAAACAGATAATTGTAAATCAAATGTTCGAGGTATATCGAGAAAGGATATTTGACTGACTTATAATATTATATAGGTACATTTAATTACAAATAGACAGAGGTCTATTATTTGGCGAGATACTGAAAATAAAGACGTAGTGAATCAATTCAGAATAGTTATTTTGTTTAGTGCTTCGTCTTATTACTATCCTTCTGGCTAGAGTTTATAAGCTTTGATAAGATGAAACGATATTTAATTACGAGCTGTATTTAAGTTTTTTCTAATAAGACTAATATTTGCAAGTTTTGAAACGATTTCGTTTATAGTTTATTTGAAAGATAAGTGATAAATGAATTTCAAATGTAAGTTTATTGTGATTAGAAATACAGTAGAGTTATTGCAAACATATTATAAGTAAAGGGGTCACTCGATCAGGTCGTTGTGAACAGAAGTAGGCTGTTGTGAACATGAAGTTGTCACTCGGCTAGATTATAATAAATAGAGAGGTCACTCTACTAGGCTGCTGTGTGAACCATAAGAGGTTGTTCGGCCAAGTAGTTGTGAATGTAGATGCTATTTTTGTGGATAGAGAGGTCACTCTACTAGGCTGCTGTGTGAACCTTTAGAGGTTGTTCGGCCAAGTAGTTGTGAATGTAGAGGCTGATGTGTGAACATAAAGGGGTCACTTGGCCATAGAAAGAGAGAGAGACTTTTTAGAGAGAGAGAGTTTAGTATAAGAGTGATGTAATAAATGTTGATCATAGCTATAATATAATCAGTTTATTGTATGTCGGTGTCATAATGATAATTGTTTGTTTTTTGAGTTATTGCATAATTATTTTGTAACATGTAGTTGTCACTAGTCAAAATATTTGATAAAAGGGATTATACAAAATCAGTTAGTATGTCAGTGTCATAATGATAACTGTATGATATTTGGGATATTGCATAATTATTTTGTAACATGTAGTTGTCACTAGAGTCAAAATACATACACATGTCAGTATCACAAAGATAGTTGTTTGATATTTGGTATATTTCAGAATTATTTTGTAAAATGTAGTCGTCACTAAAGTTGAAATGCTTGATATTAGAGATAATGCAAAATTAGTTTATAAAATGTTAGTCTCACAAAGATAGTTGTTTGATATTTGAGATATTACAGAATTATTTTGTAACATGTATTCATCACCAAGGTTAAAATGTTTGCTATTAGAGATAATGCATAATCAGTTTATAAAATGTCAGTGTGACAAAGATATTTATTTTATATTTGATATATTGCAGAATCATTTGGTAACAGTTGTCACTAGGGTTAAAACGTTTGATAAAATAATTATAATAAATGCAATAATAATATTTATTATTATTATTTTTGTAATTAAATTGTGAATAAAGTTACAAATAAATTTATACTAATAAATAAAAAAAATGTTCCTAGTTATATATAAAAAAAATATTTTATAAAATAAGTAATTATTTGAAGTTAGAAATATTGCTGAATCATTTCGGTAGGTAGTAGGAGTAGGTTAAATTCATATAGTGCATAATCCATTTATGATATGTATCCTTTATTTCCAAAAAGTCAATTATTGAATTCTACTATTCATAAACTTTAATTGGTATAATTGTTAAGAGAAATTAGATTTATATACAAACCACCTTATTGTACCTTGTACATTGTAATATAGAGATATTATAAAAATATTTTATGTTTTGTAAATGTCACGAATTTTGAATCGTTTTGATATTAGATATAAAGATTAATCATTATATGATACGTCAGTATATCGAAAGGTAAAACGGGTAAAAAGCAATTATATTGCAGAATTAGTTCAGGATAATTCAGTCTATTTAGTTAATTGTTTGTTATTATAGACAATATTCCATTGATAATAATTCCATAACATGTAAGTGGATGCCATTGATATTAATAGATTCTTCAATATTAGGAATATGTTTGATGTTACGAAGAAATTTCAGAAAATTTTAATGATGTACTGTATAAGATTTAATAACGGTTTGATATTGTAAAAATTGCAGAATTATTTAATAACATACAAGTGTTGCTACGATTAAATTGCTTGTTTCTATTACAGAGTTATAGTACAAACATGCACGAATCCCTCAGATTCAATTGTTTACACTATTTCAAAATATGTTATATGTTCATAGAATTCCGGTGTCGTTTTGGAATTTATTGATATTTGTATAATTTCAAAAGTATTTTATCTATAAGTAGCCGTAGTTAGGACTAAATTGTAACTTGCAGTTTTAAAGATATTATTTACTGTTGTTATTTAAGGAAAGTAGAATTGTTGGATATTTTTGATAGTTTGTAGTCATCATTGACAATCGTGAAGTTTTTCTCACGGGACGTGAGAATTGGTCAGGAAAGGCCGACTGTTAGCATTTTAAAATATTACAATTTGTTACCATAGACAATACTGTACGATATTGTCTATGGTAACGTAAGCTTGTGTCTGTCGACCGTGAGATGATTTTAAAAGGACTAGATTCCAGGTCGTAAAATAAAATGTAAAATGGATACGTTAGAATAGTTGAATAGTGTATGGCACTGTTCTTTTGGTTGTTACAAAGTATGCATATTTTAGTGTATTATTAATTATTGTAATTGAGTGGTTTTGTAATTATTCATTTAAAAGAGCATGTGTCGAGTTTTTCTGGCCGCGTCTTTTCTCGGCACGAACTGCTTTTCCGATGCGGCGGTAGATAAAAGATTATGAAAGAATAAAACGATTTTGAAGACATCAGAATATTATTTAAAATCCCGCTGCAACTAACAATTTAAAATTATGTTTTGTTTTTTTATAAAATGTTATTTAAAAGATATTGAATATATTAATTAGTTTTATGCTTACTAATCTAATTTATTGTCATGAATTCGTCATTAACAAGCTAACTAAAAAAATTGGGAGTAAAATGACTAGTGATTTCTACCTTCATTTTTAATTTGTTTGTTGATAAGCATTCTCTATCGAGTTTGGCTTTAGTATAGTGAGTTAATCTTAAAAGATTTGTTTAGATAATTTCAAGAGGAATAATTCTTTCATACATATATTTTAGTATCTTGAACCGTTTTCCCAGCGCACGCAACGGAAGCCCTCAAGGATGAATAATTTTCCCCGTTTTTTTTTCACATTTTCCATTATTTCTTCGCTCCTAATAGTTGCAGCAATTTGTTATATAGCCTAAAGCCTTCCTCGATAAATGGTCCATTCAACACAGAAAAGAATTTTTCAATTCGAACCATTAGTTCCTGAAATTAGCGCGTTCAAACAAACAAACAAACAAACAAACTCTTCAGCTTTATAATATTAGTATAGATATGTACGAGTACCTAAAAAAATTCAATGTACTGGGTCAGCCCCTATTCTGTAACTGTTTTTATTAGTTGACATGACGTGACTATCGATTTCGTGTTTGTCTCAACGTCTAACGCGACACTATAAATAAAGGGAGATAATAGTAATTATATTCAATCTCTCTTTACCTATATTATCGCGATAGATGGTGAGACGGAAACAAGTACAATGATCACATGTAGACAAATAAAAACATAGTTACAGAATAGGGAGGCAGAGCAGCAATAAAGGCTCAAATATCATTATTTTCCGGCTGGATATTGGACTTTCTTTTTATTATTTTTTTTATTTGTATTCATTAGACTTTCGTATATAAGAAGTAGTATTAGATGGCGCTATTATTATTTTCGCTTTAGATAGTTATCATTATTATCAAGTTTTAATCATCATCATCATCATCATAATCATTATCATTATCATCATTACCAGTGTATTAATGTCTCACTACAGGACAAGGTCTCCCTCCTTATAGGAGAGGGGATTGCAGGTCGGTGGCAAGTTTTGCCACATTTGATATATTGGTAGACTAACAAAGTATTTCTTTTTTTGTTAGACTTATAATTTAGTTTTTTACATAGGCAGGAAACGATCCAAACTGTCGTTTACAGATTCGGGTATATAAGAAATGTGCCACAGCGGAATCGTCCGCGATGCTATCGATCTTGGTGAGGCGATGTTTGGCTAGCCACTCCTAGGCACACCCTCCTAACTTGATAATAAAAATCGACCACCGAGCCGCCCTGCCGCCGGCGTACTATATTTATCACATTTGCTAATACATTTTATTATGCTCTTAAATATAAAACCGAATCAGTGTATTTTGATATTAATAGATAATAGACACACAAGGATAACTAGTAATAAAATTAAAACGAAGAAACATAATTAATCACTCTTGTCTAAATCTCCCATAAAAAGATCAAGAAAAATAAAAACTCGTTTAATAAAATAATCCTTAAAACCGTATGTGATTCGATAGGAAGCCACTTTGTACCTTTTGCCGACATTCATGATCGTTCGTATTTTAACCGACGAAAAAAACGGAGGAGGTTCTCAATTCGACACATATTTTTTTTTTATGTATGACCACGCATAACTTTTTACAGAGTTGTCCGATTTTGATAATTATGTTTTTATTAGAAAGGGCATACTTCCACGGTGGTCCCATTGTCATCATGTTAGGATCTGATGATGATATCCTGGGGAAATTGAAGGAACTTTTCAAATTTTGGAGGCACGCTTGCAGCGATTTCGGTTTTTGTCTCGGTATCGGTAGCTTTTTGGCTACTAGTGCCGTATAATATACTATGACATTATAGTACGAGTACGTTACGTGTCGATAAATCACTAAAAAGTAAGAAATAAAAATTCTTAACAAAAAATAGAACCGACTCAAAACGCACTAAATAATAAAAAATAACTATGTCATTTAGTTGCTTCAATCTACTTAAGCATAACTAGGAGTCGGTGCCAGCCAAGGTTTCTACTTTAAGGACATTACCTAGAACCCACAAACTGCTTTGCTACTAAATAAATGTTCCTTAAACTTGCTGGCACCGACTTCATAGATTACTTAAGTAAATTGAAGCAACTAAATGACACAGTTATTTTTTACTTTTTAGTGCGTTTTGAGTCGGTTCTATTTTTGTTATATCCAAATAGTCCCCAACCGTTGGATTGTTGACAAGCTTTTCGCCTCCTTGCAAGGGAAGAGTTTGGGAAGCAAAGGGAACTCCAGATTCAAAGATAAAAAATCATTACATTACTAAATAGAGCAAGTGTCAAACGGCATGCGACTAAAATAGTGCAAAAATAATAAACAACTGAGATTTATCAAATGAAAAAATACTCAAAATAAAATTATTATTATAAAAACAAAAAACCCGACTGCTTAGAAGTTATGAACTGAGAAGAGAAAAACAAGGGTCAATATATCTGTATAAAATTCTAAATACTTTATGGTGCTGCAAACAGGGACAAAATACTTTAACCTGCAGGGAAAGAAAGATCTACCAAAACTATGTTTGTCCCCGCCTGCAACACCATAAAGTATTTAGAATTTTATACAGATATCTTGATCCTTGTTTTTCTCTTTTCAGTTCATAACTTCTAAGCAGTCGGGTTTTTTGTTTTTATAATAATAATTTTATTTGAGACTTTTTAGTTTTAGTTTATGGTATGAGTAAATGTGTAAGAAATGAGACGGAACACTTGGTACACTTTTTGCCATTTTTTGTTAAAAAAGTAATATGAACATGATATGATATTTATATTTTTATAATGGTCTTTTTACGACCTTTCAATTGGTACCCATATTGCCAAGATAAGAGAAAAAAATACACACATCCCCCCTTTTTTCCCCCATTTACAGCCGCCATTTTGAAAATTTATATAGCCTATGTCACTACCACAATTTTGACAAATTCAATGACACCTCACATGTCAAAATCCGTTCAGCCGTTTAGGCTGTAGCGCGTGCCGAAGAAATGGACATACATACATACATACTCTCGAAAAACATAACCCTCCTTCTGACGCAGTCGGGTAAAAAGGGTGACAAACTTACAAAAACCTTTAGTTTATACTAAAGTTTTTCCAGAAGTGTTAAATATCGGTGAGAACAGGTACTCTGTGTTACGGGCGACAATTCCACTTTAAACTTTTAAAATAAATGTATCAGGCACTTACTAAATGATTATTGAATAATACTTGAAACGGTCGCCATTATGTTATTCTTCACTTAATTCAATGTTGTATTGAGTCATTTCGGAATTTTCATATTTAAGAAAGGTATTTTTTATTGTTAAGTGCCCGAAGCAGCCGTGACGAGCTTAACAACCAGTATATTATCATTACTGTGGGAAAACTAGAGTTGTACTGTTCGTCTGACTGCACAAAATCAAACCTTTTTCAAAGAAGAAAAAAAGAGGAAACTCTTTTTTTAAAAAAAGAGAAAATTCAATTTCAAATTTATAAATCTCTAGAGGTTTTAAATATTTTTTAAGAAAAACAAACCTTTTTTAGTAAATTGTTCATGACTTTTGCAATTTTGGCGAGCGAAACTTTCCAAAAAGGGCGACCTTGTGTATTATTAACTTTTTCATTTTCCGCGACTGCTATGAGTATCGGCATAAATACTCTTCCTAATTATGTGTGTATGAAATCCATAAAATAAACTTGTATTTTTTTGTTACAATGCACTTAAAATTATTAGTTAATTTTTAGTAGTCATACAGACATCTAAAGCGCAGTCTCCACGTGGGAGAGAATCGCGACAGGACCGCGCTTCTATTGTCGGGTAATCTCTACAAACGAGCAATTATTTTTTTTTATCGACTAAATCGCTTGGCGGTACGTCTTTGTCGGTAGGGTGGGAAACTAGCCACGGCGAAAGCCTCCCACCAGCCAGCCCTAGATAATTTAAGAAAAATCTCAATTTGCCCCGCCGGGAATCGAACCCAGGACCTCCATCTTATAAATCTACCGCGCATACCACCGCGCCACGGAGGTCGTCAATCGTAATCCGCCAGCATCGTCATAACGTCGTCGTCGTCGACTTATACTGAAATCGCCGCATTTCCCTTGATCAGCGATATTTTCGTCGCACAACGAAAACATCGCCGCGATTCTAACATCGGGGAGTCTCCACGATCGAACGATTATTCCGCCGACATATTATCGCAGCTCATTAAACTTAATCAGCGACGAATTTTTGTCCAATAGTGGTTAAAATGGGAGCATTCGTTAGGCGCTGCTAGCACAACGTAACGACTTATGAAGAAATAACAATTTGTTCGCGACTAACGTCTAGCCCTCTAAGGGAAATGAGACATTTTCCTCGATGCATTGAGCCTTTATTAGTTAAAAGATTTCAGTTAAGGGCTAGACGAGAGCGAAGTAAATAATGTATCGGATAATAAAATAATTCTTTGTTATGTTTGTAGTGTTCTGGGGTGGTTGACAGCGCATCCGTCGCGCGCTTTCTGTGAACGACGATACGACTACGTTACACGCACATTGCCACTCGTATCCCGTCGCATCGCCGCGACAAAATTGTCGTGAGGAGACACCATTATATAAAGAGTATATAATATAGTGGCACGACGATAATTTAGCCGCGAAACTTTTTCTCGTGTAGACAGCGCTTTAGACAGCGCGCTCATCTTGCTCTCGCTGCGAAGACGCGGTAGGCGCGCCACGAGTAGCGACGATACCGCAGCGATACGACGACGTTACGATCGTGCATTGCCACTCGTCCCATCACCGCGATAGCATCGCCGTGATGAGACACCTTCATAGAAATCATATAGAAATACGTGGCATGGCACGATGATAACGCCACGATTCTCGTACTCGAAAAGATGTTCCTAAACTAATATTACAATTTGTTTGAAAAAGATCCAAAACAGTAGTGTAAAAATGTGCATTTAGCAAGGCCAGTTTTAAGGATAGGGTATTTAGTGCATACATTTCCTAAGATATATTTCCAGCTTTGTTGGGGCTCTCAAAAAACCACCAAGATTATAGCAGACATACTTTTACTCATGTACCGAACACATCCGGCATTGTTACTTGTAAACAATAGTTAAGTAAGAACTTATTCCACCTGGGTGCTACAAAGTTTAGAGCTGCCACTGCACAATTGTAATGTCTGTGGCACATCTCCAAAATGGATAAACTAATTAGACTTTTAGGTTTTTCAATGATGATGAATGATGATGATCTTGTATGATGGTTAGATAAGATAATCCATAGATAAGAATGTTTCTTCTATTATTAAAAGAATTTCAGACACATAAATCATTAAAACTTATTTATTGGAGGAGCCAGCAAAAATTTTCATGATCAGATCCTAACCTAAAACTGGTACAGAGTTTGTCAGTACTGTTTAAGTAGCCTAAATAATTAGCTATACAAGTTAGCTGCAATTTTGATGGGGGGTTGGAAGAGTAGCCTCACATACCCCATTTAAATCTTACTTTATAGTTAACCCAGCTTGAAGCTGAGAAGTAGCTGACTGTAAGAGTGGTGGAATGCAGGTCAGCTGGTCATATGAAGTTGTAAAGAATGAAATAATTTTTTATAATTAAAAAAACATTTTAAGATTATATTTATATTATATATAACTAGAAACTCACAAAAAATTAAAATTAAGTAGATATTATTTTTACATCTTGTATTTTTGCAAAAAAAATGAAAATGTACAAAGTTGTAGAAGTGTTGTTACTCTAAGACTTCTAGGGCAAAAATCTTGCAACATAAATTTTGTCCTAGAAGTTTTTCCTGCCTTTGGAACTCTCACTAGACTCAGGATTCTAACTCAGCACTTGCAAGAGAAATGAACTCCTTTCTCCTATTGTAAAAATTACAATTTTAATTATTTGTATAACACCTGCACAAGGATATTAAAGGTCACCTTTTAATTGATCCATAATAATCTTCTAAATATTTTCATTCCTAATGCTATAAACTAAAAACCTATCAAAACTAAATCCATAATCAATCTGTAAAATGACTAGTGATTTATACCAATGTAAATAACTAAATAGTTATTTATTTAAAATTTATTAGATGTGAAAAAAATTACATGAATAGTAGCATTTACAATGAGCTAAGTAGAGATTACAAGTTAAAGTTTTAGTTAACCAACTTAAATAATGTAGTATGTTGCTTATTTGATTCCAGTTACTTTACAGTTATTTTTTTACTTTTTAGTGCATTTTGAGTCAGTTCTATTTTTTGTTAAAAATTTTTATTTCTTACTTTTTAGTGATTTATCACCACGTAACATACTCATACTATACTCTCATAGTATATTATATCACACTTGTAGCCAAAAAGCTACCGATACTCACACAAAAACCGAAATGGCTACAAGTGTGCCTATAAAATTTGAAGAGTTTCTTCAATTTTCCCAGGATATCATCATCAGATTCTAACATGACGAACATGGGACCATCTTGGAATTGTGCCTTTTCTGATAAAAAAAGAATTATCAAGATTGGACAACTCTGTAAAAAGTTATGCATGGTTATACATAAAACAAAGGAAATATATGTGTCAAATTGAGAACCTCTTCCGTTTTTTTTCGTCTGTTAAAATCTATACACTTGATTGACTTAAAACTTGGCATAGTTATACATTTTGTGATATAGACTTGTTAAGCACAGATTTCTCAATACACCCATGGGAAATGGGATATATGTATGTGAGTGCAACCAATAGGCACTGTTAGTATTTATAATTTTTTTTTTAACTATTACTTATTAGAAACTATAAAAGGTATAGTTTGGTTTTACAATTTCTACTTTAAAAAAAATAAAAATATTGAACTCTATCTCAAATAAAAATAAGTCAGGTATGTTTGAATCATTATGTACTTATGTATAGTAGGTATATATATATATATATATATATTCTCACTCAAATTTCTCAAACTTTCTTATTTCAGAGATGGATTTAGCTTACATTAATCAAATTATTATCTATTTTTAGTTTATTTACTCACATACAGATTATACAAATTAATTTAGGGACAAAATCACATTTAACTATTAATATTTATAGGTATCTACATCTGAGTAATTCATAAAATAATGAAAACAAGAGAACACACAGATTTCAATAAGGAAACTAAATAACTACATGCATAAACTGTTGTTTACACAATTTATCATAGAGCATACTTAAATTAGCACATAATAATTACTCAAATAACACAATGATTATACTTTCAGATGAAATATAATACATGATACATATTATATGTATACAAAAAGGCACTTACCATAAATATGAAGATAATATTGTTGAATTTGCTCCCAATAAGAAATAGGTGATATTCATTACACAAGTAAAGCTTTAAAAATTATCCACTGATCAGTTTCATACAGTCATAATAAAAACAGCACAAGTATTTACAATATAGTGTTTACAAAGACATCAGACTCAATACGAGTCGAGTTCTAAAAATACACCAAACGATAATAAAACACTGTGAATGTGTTAAAACATAAAGCCACACTACGATGACAATGACTATATGTGGATCGCGAATCCGGATTATCCACTATGATTCTGTTGAACTAGGCGAGAACTTCTCCATCACTAACTATATCTACCCAACAAACAAATCATATAGATAACGAAAAATCAATATTATATCTCTAATAATAAACTAAAATAGCTACACTTTCAAAACCTGTGAACATTTTAGTTAGCTTAGCAAATAACAAGTAGGTAACTGACGTTATGTTAAGGTAGATGTTAGTTATGGAAATTAGTTCACTTTAACTAGAAAGTTGAAAGTACAATCTCTACACTGTAGAATTATGTATTCAAGAGAATCACTACAAACAAAAAGGAAAAACAGCACAGCGCACTTGTTCTTACATTTACATTCAACGAGAAACGTGAGCAAAAGCAACGCAAAAATAATATTACTATTCGGTGTGTTATTCTGTATCTTTTTAAAGCATACATAAGTTGCTGTCGCACTCACAGTTGCTCTTAGTTGCCGAACAGTTGCTGAACGCTTTTTCATTCATCTGTGGTAGAACAGTTACAACCACAGACTTACAAACACAGAAAATTTACCACAGATCAGTGGGAACAATTGAAACACAGACCATAATGTGTTTTACTCTATGTGAGAATATTACCTGGACTAAGATTATTATTCTGTGTCTATGCATGTATGTTTTTCTCTGTGGTATTCTTGCGTGGTACTAGTGTTTATATACTCTTTGGAGACCATAAAGGACTTGATTCCAGGCCATTAAATAAATAATAAATTATACTCTTTGGTGTTAGTGATTGGTGCGTAAAACAGGACAACATAAAACAAGAAATTATTTACATCTTTACTTTAACATCAGCTATCGAGTAAATAGTTAAAAAGCCAAAATGGGCAAAGGTTTTAATAATTATATGTGCAAAAAATTCTTCCATCCCGCATCTAGAGATAACTTGAAAAGGGTAATTAAGTTTTAGCCTATTTGTTAATTTTATTCATTGATTTTGTTAATAAATTTCCACAAATCAGTTTATTTGATACGTCATAAAGACAATCTTGTTTTTTAAAATATAAAAGGGTTGTTGCTGCTGTTCTGCTGACTAGAGTTATTTATGTCTTTTTAGGTATGGATGGCTGAACAGAAATCTGATGCATACAAAAAGAAGCAGGAAGAACTGAGAGTGCAGTATGAGAAGGAGCAAGAACTACATGAAAATAAGTAAGATACACACATAAGGAATAACAGATCCTAAGAATGTTTACTTACATAATAGATGTTTCGTATATTTTAAGTAGATTAGTTATAGTAGTTACAAGCAGTCTTAAGATTGGTATATTTTCTTTTACAGGGCATTGTTGAGCAAAGACAGTAAAGATAAACTGAGTTTAAACTTCATGTATGAACCTCCACCGGGTGTAAAAAAAGAAAGGGAGCGTGAGGACAATGAACCGGAATATAAATTTGAGTGGCAGAGAAAATACAATGCTCCCAGGGAGAGCTATTGTAAAGGAGATAATGAAATCAGGGACCAGCCTTTTGGTATTTTGGTCAGAAATGTTAGATGCATCAAATGTCATAAATGGGGTCACATTAATACTGGTTTGTATAAGTTTTATCTTAAATCAGTTATTTTGATATTATTTACCCTACCCTACAAATAGTAATCTAATCCAGTCTATGAAGCATTTTGCTTTTTATACTAATTGTATGCAGACAATTTTCCACTCAAATAACCAATCTTTAAGATTACTACAGTAAAATAATGTACTGAAATGTACTGAATAATGTTTTTGACACAAGAATTAGGAAGTGCAAGCTATTTGTGATTTAAATTATTTAGATATCACTACTAATATAGCTGTTGATGTGAAAATTAAATTAAAAATACACTGGTAAGCATGTGCATTGAATGGGTTAAATTAGGAGGTTTGAGAATTGTAAATTCCAGAAAGGCACTTTGTTGTCAGGTGTAGCTCTATGATTAAATATTTATTTAGATGAAAGGATTGTTCCTCTTTGTTAGGACTATAAAAGTGTGTAACAGTGTATATCAATTTTTTGAGAATAGCTTGTTATACTCATTCTTTCCTTAAAAAAAGTCTCAAAAACTAGTAAAGTAAACAGTATTTTTTTGGTGTTCTTAGAAGTTTTCAATATACTCTTTTGCGAGGGCGAGAACACGGGCATCTGGTTGTAGTATATTATAAACAAAATATTGTTTCAGATAAGGAATGTTCAATGTACTCTCTTTCAATGAGTGAAGCGAGAGCGTTACAGGCATCTGCCACTGCACCAGAGGATGAAGAAGAAAAACCTGATGTTCCAACTTTGATGCAGCATATGAGAGATTCTGGACTTGTAATGAAGCCTGGTGCTATGCCACTTGCAGCCAACAAAATTGTTGACAATGATACTTCACTCACTGAGACTGACCTCATCAGCCAGTTGACAAAGAAGCAGAAAAAGAAACTTCTAAAGTAAGATATTAATAGTTTCATAATATATGTTTGGGAGTAATAAAATAAATATCCTTTTTTATTAATAAAAAATTAACTAAATATCCTGCTTCCGATCATATCAAATCTAAGGGAAGTGTATTTAATAAATCAATTTTCCACTGAGTTATTTTAAAAATAAATTATATTTGTAATGTCATTAATTGAAGTTAGAAGGGTTAAGTTACATATTTTACTAAAATACAATTTTAATGATAAAGTTTAATGTTTTTCAGGAAATTGGAGAAGTTGGAAAAGAAAAAAGAGAAAAAGCACAAGCACAGTTCAAAGCATTAATGAATATTGTCTAAAAATAATAAGACCTCAGACCATTTTAGATTTTATGTATAAGACTTAATGAGTGTAATTATTTTAATATGAAACAACAAATGAAATTAAAACTTAATTGAGGTTTACAAGTAATGTAAAAAGCTGAATTAGAAAAGCTGCCTTGAATAAAAGAAATTGTATTCTTTTATATATAAAATTTAATTGTGTAACTAACAATAATATATATTTTACAAAAGCTCAAAATTGTTTAATTAAATCACAGTTATAATTAAGACTTAAAATATTTTTACAGAAACTTTTTATAGCATATTGGAAAAAAACGGAACCTATATTGGTGTTAGTAATAGATTTACACTTAGGTAACTATAAATATTACAATTTGCGTCTATTATAGAGTTTGCAACCATCCTGTTTTCCTTGTCCTGCATTTTGGAGAGTTGCAAGCGCAACTAATCGTTTCGTCAATTTATTCAGTGCATATAACAATTAGTTACTACATTATATATAATCTTGTTTTAAAACTGAAATGTTCTGGTATTTCTATATTCAAATCCTGGATTTAAAATTTTGCAGATGACATCACTAGTCTATTAGATTTATAAATACCTAATAATTAAATTAATCTCTTATTTTTAACAAATTTAAAATATACATTTTTACTATGCGTTTTCTACACCATCACATATTTTCCAATATATGATTCAGTAGTTCAAAATTTGGCTGCATTTTAAAAGCTATAACAAGTTTTTGAATAAAATCACTAAATAAACTTTATTGCCATACTCTCGGAATATATTTATGTTACATGTGTGTATATACAACACAAATACATTGGAAATTTTAAAATTTAGAAGAAGTAAATTTTAGACAATTCAGGTCTTAATATTATATTGAAAAGCATTTCAAAATCTGCTGCATAGACATTTGAAAAATGGACTGTTTTACATAAGAACTACTGTACTGCAATAGTAATATGACCTGGCATTCCTAGCTATTTCTATACCAAATATATTAACAGAACTTAAATATAATAATTTCATTTCAACTTGCGTAGGAGTAAACTATGAGCCTTACATTTAGATTTGCCATGACAACAACAATAGGAATAATACATTAAATCACAGATATATTTTCTATCAGAATAATAATGTTGTAATCTATAACTTAACATAAGTTTTATCATCTATTTCAATGATGTCCTGTCTATCATTTCTTTCTTTCCAATGTAAATATGAAACACAAGCAGTTATTACAACAATTATAGCTGTCAATACAAACACACTCTTAAGAATAACTTTGCTTGGTGTGACAAATAGTTGAGCTCTCCACTCGGAAGGATCATTTGGTGGAGCAGGAATTAACACTATCTGAGAATTTGGTATAATCTGTGTCCAACTTTTTGAGTACCCAGATAGCCCTACGGTCAAAGTGTCAACAAAATTTGGTGTTCTATCAAGTCCAAATATTGAATAGGGTAGCTGTAAAGCAAAGTAAGCCGACTGTGGCAACTGTGCACACACTCCAGTCCTATACTGTCCTTCTTGTGACCAGGTGTTGTAACCAATCTTTGGTCCTGGTAAATTAGTTCCTGAAAAAATATTTAAATATTATTAATAGGACTGTAATGTATTCATAATCTAGTCATAGGTAAAATAAAGTAGAAAATTTTATATTTAAATGCATGTTATTTTTTTTATGACAGCATAGTGCTCGCTGCAATCATGTCTGTTAGAATGTGACAATTCTATTGTGGAACAGCCAGCAGATAACATAGGAATACATATATTGTCTAAATTTAGAATATACAATGAAATGTTAATTAAAACTCAGCTATGGGAGGCTTTCGCCATGGCTAGTTATCACCCTACCAACAAAGAAGTACCTCCAAGCGTTCATTGTCATTTAGAAACTCCTACTCCTTCTTACTCCTAACATGTTAGCCAGCTTCCATCTTAGATTGCATCATCACTTAATATCAGGTGTGATAGCAGTTAAGGGCCAACTTGTAGTAAATAAAAAAAAAACAAAACTAAATAATTTTGAAACTATACATACCAAATGTCACTTTACTATTGTACAAAGTTCCATTTATAGTAGGTACTCTCTCATTACTTAATCCTGTTACAACAATAACTTTAATAAAATTGGTATCATATTCCAATTCATTTCTAAAAGCTTTCATTATATACTTCTCAGTTGTGTTGGTTACATTTTTTTGTACATATATAACATCAAGAACTCCATCCATATAGAGGTCATAAAAAGTGGCCATAACAACATTTTTACCAAAATTATTCAGTTTCTCCCACTGGACTTCAAAAGTTCTGTGAAATTTGCATTCAGGTGAATTGCAAGGCACATTATGTAATAAAAAGGCTTTGGTATCTTTACCGCTGACTGGACTCAAAGTCATCAGAATGTCGGGGTAACCATCCATATTGTAGTCCCCACTACGCATTGTTATTGTATCCAAATACACCTCAGCTCGTGGTGGTATGAATCTCCACAAAGTGCCTTTCCCATCATTGAAATCTACTTGTAGATCATGCCATTGCTCATTGTCATAAATCAAGATTGTGCTGTTAACACATTCGAGGTCATAACACACTGGCACTACAAGAAAAAATTGTCCAGATAGTGCTACATCTATAAATAATGCTTGACCATATATAGTTGGATGGCCAACTAATAATTCAATACTGTTGTTATATCTAAATCCACCTGTTTCATCATTGAGCCATATCTCAACATCTACATGTGTCGTCACTAATAAGTCAGCAGCATTATCATCATTTACATCCAAAAAAGAATGGGAATGGGGCAATTTTATTTCCTTAAATTTCTTTTTATTGCTCATCAATATTTCAGTAGGTGTTGACCTTGAGTTATCAAAAACCCAAAATACTCTATTATTTTCTGCATTTATACCAAACAGATCTAGTGTCATATCTCTGTTGTAGTCCAACACAAGAGGCTGACCGACAGATTTTGCTTTTATCACTGAGGCATCTGAACAATTTAAAGTTGGCATACCACCCCATAATATTCTTACTTCATGGATGTTGGAAGAATTCTTAATTTGAGTAGTAACCAGAATATCCATGTATGCATCTCCATCATAATCACCAGGGACAACACTAGTAATAATGAGATTACTAAAGTTACAACTGTATGAGGAAGGTCTAAAGAATGGCTCTTTGTCGTAAGCTAGTAATACCTCCACATTGGATCCATTTATTATAAAGGCATCCGTTAATTCGTCTGAATTAAAATCACCAAACGCAGCAATATACCCTTCGTTTCTATTTCCGAAAGTACTCACAGTCATATCACTAATAAATAAACAACGCACAAGGACCCCATTGAAAATAAGAATGCAAAGATATTTAAACATATTTGTCGATATTATTCACAGCAGTGTTATTGTTATCTAATAAGAAAATAGTCCAAGCAAACAACAATTAATATGGTTCATTAATTAGCATTTTCTAAGTTTGTTAAAACACTAATTGCCAAAATTTTAATGAAATATTTAGATTTTCATCGTAAATTAAAAAATATTCCTTTTATTTATTTATTCTATACCTACATAGTATTTTTATACACTCTTTGATATTGAGACAGTCGTTTACATGTCACGTTGACGTTCAAAAACACAAAACAAAGAAATTGCAGTCCACGCTCCATGTTGTTATGAGGCAATATTACACAAGCCAATTACGGTTCAATGTAGTTTTCAATGTCACTACTTCACTTGAAACGATCAAAACATCTAAATACATTAAAAAAAAACATTTTTTTATGATTTACGTTTTATATCGTTCAATGTGCAATGTTAATTGTTAATTGCTTTTCAATATAGATGCTTTATATCGCCTTTTCTATGAACTTGATACGTGATTGTGGGTTTATGCTCTGTGGATACGGGAGTAATATTGTCTGTGGTTTGTTCTTTTTTTTAAATAGAAAAAAGAATTCTTAAATCTTTGCCTCTGTTCATAGGTATCGATTATTTTGTAATTTTATTTTTGTGTTCTCAATAAAAATACTGTAGGAAATTGAATTGTCATAAATATACTAATTCATGTGGCGGAGATAACCCATCAGGAGTTAAGGTTCTGATAGGTTGTGAGCTGTGTTGGTTTAAAATATGGCTGATGGAGTCCAAGTCCTCCTTAGGCGTAATCGCCCTGGATCTAAAGCAAAGGTAACAATAACAATTTATAGAGCTTTGTGTCTATTCAAAATAGTATGTATAAAAAAGTCTTATTTACAGGATTTTTGTCGCTGGCCTGATGAGCCTTTTGAAGAAATGGACAGCACTTTAGCAGTTCAACAGTTTATTCAACAGACTATAAGACGTGATCCTGCTAATCTGGAAGCAATTTTGAAGATGCCTGAGGCTCAAGATGAAGGTGTGTGGAAATATGAACATTTAAGGTAATTTAAATAATTTATTTACTCTAATGTTGTTATTAATCAAATAACCAAATTAAAAGATTGTGTACATACAAAGTGAAACAAGCACAGTTGTACCTTTGTTGTATCTTTGTTTGCTTCAAATATTTATTATTTATATTTAACATAATAAAATCATTTCGTAGTTTATAACGAAGCACTCTACTATACTATAGTCAAACTCGATTGAGAATGCTTGTCAACAAACAAATTATAAATTAAGGTAGAAATCACTAGTAATTTTAAACCTAATTTTTTTAGTTAACTTGTTAACGACGAATTCATGACAATAAATTAGATGAGTAAGCTTAAAACTAATTAATATATTCAATATCTTTTCAATGAGATTTTATAAAAAACAAAATTATAATAATTTGTTTGTTGACAAGCATTCTCAATATAGTCCACTATATTCTATGAAACTTTTATATATAATATTTACCTTTAGCTTATTTTGTATATAATATTTACCTTTGTTTTATATTTTTACATATCCCTGTTTGTCAAATTTTATTAAAACAAGTTGAATATTTTTTAAATTCACAGACAATTTTGTATGGAGTTGAATGGCTTAGCTGTAAGGTTACAAAGCGAATGTAAACCTGAGACATGCACTCAGATGACTGCTACAGAACAATGGATATTCCTGTGTGCTGCACACAAGACACCTAAAGAATGTCCTGCTATTGATTACACCAGACACACACTCGATGGAGCTGCTTGCTTATTGAACAGCAATAAATATTTTCCAAGCAGGTACAAACATATTTTTATTATTATATTGTTATAAAGCATTGAGACTAAGAGTAGACATATTATGAGTAAAAAAAAAGTTGAGAGGTGTCAAGGGACACCCAGATGGAACGAAGTTCCTTTCGATTAATTAGTGAAGGAATTGTAATAAAATTTTATTTATTTTAAGTAATAATAATATTTGTTGTTGTACACCGAAACACCAGAGGGCGCCACGAGAGCGCGAGACAGCATACAGCGCGGGCGCCCCCCGCCGCTCACGCGCACACACATCAAAGGCGGCGGCAAGATCCTTTGATCAAAAAGTGTCGTGACAACTTTTCGTATGAATTTTTTCCGTCTAGCCCCCTTTCACAACGCGCGATAAGGAACTTTGTTCCAATAGACCTTAATGTATAGTGTATGTTTTATTATTAATGCCAGAGATAATTATGCATTTTTTCATTCATTTTCTATTAAATATTAAATTATCATTTCTTTGGACTAATGAAATGGATATGACTAATCTATGGCTTTCTTCTTCCAGAGTGAGTATAAAAGAATCTTCAGTGGCAAAGCTGGGCTCAGTGTGTAGAAGAGTCTACCGCATCTTCTCTCATGCATATTTTCATCACCGAGCAATATTTGATTCTTTTGAGAAGGAAACACATTTGTGTAAAAGATTTACATATTTTGTGACAAAATACTCTATTATATCTAAAGAGATTTTAATACTGCCAAAACTAGATGATGAAACACCAATAACTCAACCAGTTGGTGAATCAGAAGCTTGAATCAGCAAATACTTTTCCTCTTTTAACTTTTCCCCAGTATTATCCTGCCCTATTATTGTCATTATGATATTTTTACAATATGAAAATTTTACCTTGAAATAAAATTTGTATTATGTTTCCTAAGACGTCAGAAGTCCATTATGAAGAGTACATCGTCTTCTTCCGCTAGATTTCAAATCCTTTCCGTTCGATCCCGCGTCACTCGAATTCTGCGAACTAATTCAAAAAGCAGGAACAAACGCCGTCATCTATTTTAAAATCATTGTCGGAATAAGATGTCCCTGAGGAATAATAGCCCCAGGAAGACATCATCTGGACTTCTGACGTCTTAGGAAACATAATACAAATTTTATTTCAAGGTAAAATTTTCATATTATGTGTTCCGTTTGACGTCAGAAGTCCATTATGAAGAACTGTTTGTTATCTCCTGGCGGCGTGTACTAAAAAGAATGCAACAATGTGATTAAGACAATTTATTTCTTATATTGTAATTTTAGAAATTAAAAACAAAAGAAGTATGATAATACAGAACAAATAAAATAAAACTATAATCAGTATCACCGTGTGTATATTATATAAATTACCATGTTTCGAAAAAAAAACTAATAATTTATTATGAGATTAAATATATATGATTCTTTAAACTAGAAAATACTGAGAAAGGGACTTAGTATTTGAATCAATATTTTTAAAATCTATTTCCTTATGGTAAAATCGTCTAAAAGTATTCTCATGACGCCAATTTGCCTTGGACAAAATATCATTTACGGGATAATGTTCAACCCAGTTTAAGGACGACACTGCAGATCTGAAACTACCAGGCGTAGCCTCAATGCCAGCCTCTAATAAAAGGTTCTTAACCCAACCACCAATAACTGTTGCAGAGGCTGGTCTGTATGGTTCTCGTGTGGAAATAAACAAATTTGTCATAGACCCTCTAACACTATTAGACACATTAACTAAAGTTCTGAGCCAAAACAAAGGATTCGTATTCTGTACTGGACAGGACGTAAAAGTCCAGCTTGACTGCTGGTATGTAGCGGAATCTGTCTTCGAACCAAAAACGGGGTGCAAGGTTATACAATTATTCTTATCTACAAAATGTTGAGGATCACAATGTAGCAATGTAAGATCATGAACTCGACGGCTAGATGATAGCAAAAGAATTGCAGCAGTACGTTTTGATACTTCATATAAGTTACTATGACAAGGATTTGTTTCCTGTAAATACTTAATGAGAATTCTTGCATCCCATATGGGGATTTTAGGAGGTATGGGCATAGCTAACGAAACTGCTTTCAAAATGTGTTTAACTAAATGATTTGATGAAATATTTATATTTGAAATTGTTTCACAAATAGAAGCTATAGCTGATTTATGTACGAGTATGGTACGGTAAGCTAAATTTTCTTCTAAATACAATTTTGCCAAATATCTAGCCACCTCACTGGGTAATGGACAACGAAAATTTACTTTATTTAATAAACACCAATCTGTCCACTTTCTCCAAATGGGGGCATATGTTTTAAGCGTCGATGGTCTCCAACAAGATAAAAGAAGATTTTTCTCCTCTTCAGACCAGTTTTCCGTTAAACTGTCCCACCCAAAATAAGCCACGCTTCCAAGTTCAGCGACTCGATGAAAGCTGGTGGACGCCCCGATGTCGAGTCTATTAGTGTCTTGTCTAGATCTCGAATCTTTATAGGCCGTGCTAGAGCACGACTTTTCAAATCCGGGCGCCAAAAGGGCTTCTTCCACTTGGGTGCCACTATTACGTATTTGCCTGCTGCCGAGTTTAGGCGTTGCAGGACGCGAGGAAGTAGTCCGGGCGGTGGAAAAATCCAAGCTAGATCGTACATCCAAAATTTGCTGAACGCGTCGTGAAAGGAGGCGTTCAAGTCGCTCAAGTCGAGAGATGCATAATTTTGAACGACGTGAGCTCTTTGAGACGCAAACAGATCTATGACTGGCGTTCCCCATACGTTGAAAATTCGAGATGTTGCTCCTTCTAGCAAATGCCACTCCGAGCCCACGCGATTGCGCGATAGATTGTCGGCTTCGGTATTGTACACTCCCGGAAGGTAATGAGGGAGAAGTACAATATTCAGGCTGTCCGTCAGAGTGAAAAGCTCCTTTGTCAAGTCCAGAAGCCTTTTCGACCTTGTTCCTCCTTCGTTTTTTATGTATGAAATCACTGTTTTGTTGTCGCTTTGTAAAACTACTGTAGAATCTCTCAGTATTAGGGCCTTGGCTGAGATTGCAGCAATCACAGCCCACATCTCTTTCAAGTTGCAATGGAACTTTCTCTGTTGTTGACTCCATGAGCCCGTCACTATGTCGTTGTTCACAAGAGCACCCCATTGTATGTCCGATGCATCTGTTATAAGATAATTTGTAAAACTTCTCTCTTGGTGAATTGGAGTCGACTGACAAAGATTCTCTAGCCACCAAAGTAGTTCGACACGCACCTCTTCCGGATATTGCATGAGTTTTCGTGAACCTCGGTGTAGATACTTGTGGTGACGTTGCAGAACACGGCAATGCAACCTTCCCCGGTGGGTGATGAAGGTCGCAAAGTTGAGATACCCTAAGAGGCGTTGCGCCTGCTTGAGGGTCCAACTGCCGATTGCAAGGAGAGATTGCAGACTCTGACGGATTCTCGCTACTTTCTCTGGAGGTAAAGACTTGCAGTTTTGTTGCGTGTTCCATGTTATTCCTAAATACTCCAGAACTCTCGTCGGTGTTGTGACTGATTTCCCGTGGTTTACACACCAGCCCAGACTGCTTAAGAAATCTATTGCCATATGGACGTGTGCTCTCAGAGTTTCCTTTGACTGGTGAACAATGAGGTAATCGTCCAGATATACCACTAGGCGAAGTCCTTTGTCGCGTAATATTTGTGCAGTCCAATTTGTTATGGAAACAAACATTCTTGGCGCGGCTGCTAGACCAAACGGTAGACAAGTCATTTGTAGCAAACGACCTTCGTAACTGATTCGCAGATAACGTCGATGCTCTTTCTTTATTGGGATATGATAATAAGCTTGACTCAAATCGATCTTGACCATCCAATCTTTGGGTTGTAGAAATTTTGGCAGTTGATGGTGGTGAAACAGATGAAAACGCTTCGGTATCATGAATTTGTTCAAAGCTTTTAGATTGAATATCACCCTGTTTTTTCCATCGCTTTTTGGTATTATAAAAAGCGGGGAAATAAAGGATGCCGTTGGCGGAGCTGGTTCTAATACCCGAGCTTTCAACATTTTCAAAATTTCCAAAGTCATATTCTCTGAGGTTGGGGTCCGATATTCTGTCAGAACTTTCAAGGTTGGAAAGACTAGCGGAGGGGCGTAATTGAAAGGAATTCGGGCCCCCGAAATTAGTTTTAAAATAGTCTTGGGCGGGTTGAAAATTAGCCACTTGTTTCGAAATTTTTTCAAACAGCCGCCCGAAAAAGTAACCGAGTCATTTTCTCCTATTTTTTGAACGGGTATCCTTTCGTCCCCCCTTTTTCTTATTAGCAAAGTCCCTATCTCTATTCCCGTCCTTTCGTTGCTTATTCTTGATTTGTTGCGGACGAAAATTAAGGACACGCGAAGTAGACGGTAACGGTGATTTCGAATCTACCCGAGAATGCGTGGGAGTTTTAGGACTCCTTTGAAGTTTATCAACACCACCAATTTTTTGCAAATATTGAGCTAAATTTAAAGAATTAAAAATATATTCTTCAGAAGGAGGTATTTTTGTTAAATCTTCACGAATAAATTTGTCTTTAAATTCTTTTAAAAGTTGTTTTCGACGAAATTCTATAATTTCTGCACGTTTACCGCATATAATCTGCAGGATATCATGCGAAACAATTTTATAGTTTGACTCCGAGCCAAATAACTGTCTAAGCTTCTCATACAATGCAATTGAAGAGATCCGTGTACCAGCTTTAGAAGACCATTCAATTACTGATTGTAAAGCCTCATTTAGTAACTCGTTCTGAGCTAGAAACGCGTTTGACAATGCCGCAAAACTACGTTCCATTTTAACCCATTTCACTAAGCTATAAGAATCCTCAAAACGCCTTAACTCTTCATTAATATGCAACTCTGTAAAAGCTGGGGACGCCACATATTTCTTTTGCGCGTCATTATATCGCACCGCATTCCAATCTGCAGTATTAAATCTTTGCATAGAAGATATTTTATTTATCCGATCTGGTTTTGCTTTTTGAACGGATGGTTCTTTAATCGAAACCGCTAAATTCGAAATGTCGATCTTGTCGGGGGACCGTGAAAATGGATCTGATACAGCTGTAGAATTTGGTAAATTCTGTTGCATTGGCAGTTGAGCACATAATAAATTATTAACTTGACTTACCAATTGTTGAGTAAGCGACTCAAACCTGCGATCCAATTCTTCCGACTGGCTGCGGCTCCTTGAGCGGCTACGGTCCCCCGCGCTGCGGCGTTTTCTTTTCGACGGTGGCGGTGTTGCTTCCGACGAGTTTTCATTCTCACTAGAAGAATCTTCTGATCGAACTTTCTCGATCTCCGATGACGCGGGTATTTCCTCCATTTCGTGTACACAAAACTTACGTAACGGAAAAAATCTGCTAGTTAAAAATACTTTTTACTTTAAATCTCAAAAGATTTTTAACAAAAATTCTAACGGTTATGCGTAGTTGAAGAACAATGCAACAATGATTTTAAAATAGATGACGGCGTTTGTTCCTGCTTTTTGAATTAGTTCGCAGAATTCGAGTGACGCGGGATCGAACGGAAAGGATTTGAAATCTAGCGGAAGAAGACGATGTACTCTTCATAATGGACTTCTGACGTCAAACGGAACACATAATAACAATCTGACTTTAAGAGTTTTAAAAAAAATTTTACCTCATTAGATCAAATTAAAATTATCAACTTTGTGGTCAAGTATATTAGCCTCGAAGTGGCAAACTAGTTAATGGAATCAATTAATTAGTTGTAACTCTCTTATAAAACCTACATTACATTTCTTACAATATATTTTTGTTTTGTTGATTGTTGTGCGTAAAATAGAGTCAAATTATTGACTAAACAGAAAATTATTTTTCACATCCAAATGCTGACGTGACATGGGTTTAAAGTTCCCTTAAAAATAATTTGCAAACAAAAACTTATAATAAATATTTTTTATTTTTACAAGAGTATACTTGTATAGAAGTTCTGTCTCTTTTTTCACATTTTGTATACCCACAATAATAAATGTTAGTTAAGTATAATTGAACTTCAATAAACAGTGTTCTTACACTACAATGTTTTGTTTTATTTGTGCACTATTATAATTATTACTAAATAATTTGTCTAAACAGAAACCTGAAGGACAATTTGATTTAACCTATAAACAAACCTTATCACTTTCGATTACTATATTATTCGTGAAAACTCCATCAAAATCTGTTGAATACATGAAAGATATGCATACAGCATGAAGAGAGCTTGTTTTATAATAATAGATAAGGTATAGGTCTTACCTAGGCTTCATGATTATTGGCAATCGTAATTGTTTGATAATATTTCATAGACAAACTTCTTTGAAAACTTACTGTTTGGAATGCCAACTGGCAGGTAAGTAGTTTACTAAAAATTGAGGAGATGTAGACACACAAAATTGAGTAAAGCTTTTTTATTTACTATGATTTGGTCTTGACTGCAATCAACTGTTGGTAAGTTATGATCCAATTTAAAGTGGAAGCAGGCTATACTTGTTAGCACTAGAAAGACTGGTTAAGGTTTTGACCAACTTATTAAAGTTTAGCAGTTCAAAACTTAATTCTTGAGCTAGATATTCATGTTTGACGGCACATGCAGTTTTTCTAAATATGTCTTAGTCTGGCTGGCTTTCGCCGTGGCTAGTTACCACCCTACTGACAAAGACGGCCAAGCAATTTAGCGTTATGGTGTATAGAAACCGAATGGGGTGGGGTAAAGAAGAAATCGTTCTTCTTACTCCTAACTAGTTGGCCCGATTCCATCTTAGATTGCATCATCACTTAGCATCAGGTGTGATAGCAGGCAAGGGCCAACTTGCAGTTGATAAAAAAGAAAAAAATATTCATGTTAGGAGGAGGATAAAATCTACTCCATTGTTGTTTCTACACATCTTATTGGAATGCTGAATCACTTCTCGGTAAACCTTTTCCCAGTGATAGTAACTTGCCTAGAAAATATGGATGAGCTGCGCTGTCAGGGAGACATTATTAGTATATTCTTGGAAATAGATATAAATAAAGAGCATATTTTAAATTGTCTAACCATATAAGTAATGAACAAAAGAAGGAAGATTGGTAAATAAAACCACCATAGTTTTATAAAGTAAAACAACAGATACTAAAGAATTATTGCTGTATTTGAGCCTTCTTTTGTTTAAATGGCTTTTTCACTTTATTTGGTTGATGTTGTTTAGAGTTGCTAGTTGATTCCTTTTCCCAAAACTTTTTCTTGACTGAACTTTGATACCTAAAACAAATGTTAGCATTATTTTTTTAATTGAATCAGTAACTTTTTTTACTTCTATATATTTCTTACCCAAGCTGGTTAATGTCTGATATGTCTGCAGTTGACAGTAGTATGTGAATGACTGGTATTTGCCTTTTTACAACAATAGTTTCAAGTCCATCTACTTTTGGTTCCCAATATTCTTCTACACTGCAAATAAAAAATCACTTGTATTAGTAACACTCCTTAGAGAGTCTCTAATACTATATATTTTTTTTAATAGCAATAATATTTTCAAAAGTCCTGTAAGTTCACTTACACAATTGCAACAGTACATAGAAAGATTGTTTAAGGCTCAAGCATGTCTGAAATGTATGTGAAAGCTGAATCCGGCTGCCACTTCACTTGATGAGTTAAAAGATTTAGTATATGTTACCTTTTATATGTTAGTTTTGTCACTTGATGTTGTATGGAAAACTGTCTCTTTATTATCTCAGCACAGGATATGGCCTTGGGTATGCCAACACCTACTCCACTCCAAACTACTGCAGTTGCTGTCTTATCTTGAAGTATTCCCGTGACATGGTTCAGTAAATTACTCATCTTGCTACCGCCCTTAACCTAAAAGAAATTTCATTACAAGTATAGTTTAAACTAAGAAGAACAAAACTAATTTGTATTAAGTATTAATTCTTTTATAAATTAATCTCTGAACAAATAAATATATGAACTTACTTGCATCCAAAGGAAGTTATCAGGAATATCTGGGATAGGTATTTTACTTCTCTCCAATTCTTCTTCAACATTTTTACCTTTGAAATAATTTTCCATTTACAATACAACTAGATTTGACATGTAACTTGTAAAATTTTTATTTTTTATCTTTTGTTCTTTCTTTCAAATTATTAATTATTATGAAATATATTCAATTCAATTCAATTCTTCTTTATGATGAAATCTATTAATTTAATATTTTCATTTCAATAATAAATTTTGAATGCCAAATGACAGTTTGCAATGACATTGACAGTAGATATTTTTTAACTAGCTCTGGGTTCAAGCCCTACTCACTGACAGCAGATTCGACAGCAATCAACACAGATTAATGAATTCATTCCGTTTGAATTCTAATCAATAAATTGATCAAGTGATTAGACTTGAAACAAACATTCAGTTTTTTATACTGAATTTACGAGTATCTATTACCTACCTACCCTAAAAAAACAATAGACTAGTTGATACTTTATTTAAACAAACGAATTATAAAAGAAATAATTTGTTAGTCAGGAAAAGTTCTTAATTTCTTAAAGAATAGTTTCGCCCTCCCTTTCTCCCTTTATCTAGCCTTTGAGGTCTTTACTTATAGCAAAGTTTCTGCGTTTGCAGAAAGTTCCAAATTATACTGCTGAGATCCTATTAAAAACACGGTAGGAAGTAATAATTACCTTAGTAAAATTAATATATATAAAATATCATAAATATTAGTTTATTATATCGTAGGTAATCCACAGGTTATTTTTTTAAATTTTTTCGTAACTAGTTTTAAAGGGACACATATGCACACATTTCAACTAAGGCCTAATTTCCTTCTCAGGGCATAAGAGCAAAAATATTTTTCAATGTTTTTAATAAATTACGAGTATAAGAGGCAATCCACACGCGATCAAACCCCGTTTGCGTAATTACATACATTCGACTAAAGGTTATCAATCGAGATATAACGGCATAAACACCTAATTAAGTCATGGCTAAGCAGTTATCAAGTAAAATTTACCAAGAACGACTGTTTGGTACTAATTTTCATTAATTGTAAAAAAAATGGGTAATTATAATAGAGTCAGTTTTTATCTTTGCATATCTGTGTATATCGTAGCAATTTCAGCGGGACAGCTAAATATATTTAATTTGGACAAAACTTGGATTTGTAATATTAAAAAGTCTTGCGTAGATTGTCTCCGTTTTTCTCAGTGCTCGTGGTGCCGCTCGGAAAATAAATGTTTCTCGGAAAAATTGCCTAGTTATCAAGATTACTGCAAGGAAGACAAGGTGCGACACGTTAACTATGGAAGTGAGTGAGAATCCCCATCACACTATTATAAATATATATCTATTTTTAAAAACGAAATGCCACTCACTGATTTATAACGAAATCTCAGTAACTAAACACCTGATTGACTTCCCACAAATTATTATCAGGAATGGGATTCACGTGGGTAAAACCGCAGGGCACTGCTAGTTAAATATAAATTTAAGCTCATTGTATGCCAAGATCTCAAGACCTATGTCTACCTACATTGTATATTGTATCTACTACCAAACTCTGAAAAGTTTCTCCCTACCCACAGCCTTGGATATTAAATATAGATGATAGTACTGTTGTAGGCAAAGTAACCTACATACATACATAACCATACTAGTTACGTATATAAGTGCTTTGTTAGTTTAAGATAATAATTAATTTTATAATTTATGTCCAAATTTTATGATTTCAGTGAGTTTAGAAGAAAACGCAAAGTGCGCTTGTGACCCAGATCATTTAGCCGGTGAACAAAACTGTCAGCACCCGGACGTGACGAGCGTTGATTGCTCGGGGCGAGGAATATGCCTCTGCGGTAGATGCTTTTGCAATAACATGCCTGATCCTGAAAATCCGAGCAAGGTATAACTCGTAACTCTACCTTTTTCCGACCTCTCTGCCGCATCTGGTGTTTTATAACGAAGGGTTTTGAATTTCATGGTTGGGTTAATTTAACAAATTATAAAATTTAGGAATCAGGCCGGCTTTTAAGGCTTAACATTACTGCCAAAAATGTATAGATTTATTATGATATTGCGATTGTTAGGGGTATAAATCCTCATAGTAAAAATGTAAAAGAAACAGCGTGTTTAATACCAAACTATAGAGAAAAGATGAGTGTCACCGACGAGTACCCTGTGTCTAAAGTGTTGAGTACAAAAATTCACAAATAGATCCCATTTGATCAATAATCGATTAGGACGAATTGTATGCGCGTCGACTATGATCTGAATCTGAATAAATAACAGTTCTCTAGGACCTCAATATCGTAGCCAATTGCCAATTCACAAAAAAAATCCTACCTGGCTAAGGTACCTCATTCTAAAACATGCCATCATTGTGCTTATCTATTTTTCTTTCAGACAATAATGGGTGAATATTGTGAATACGATAACTATTCCTGCAACGACACTAAATGCAATGAAGGTCCTTACAACATATACGAATTACAAAACTATGAAGAAAACATCAAATACAATGGTGATTAAATGGAGGCATTGAGTGTTAGAAGAAAAAAAATTGAAGATAAGTTATTATAATAATTATAACAATTGTAACAATAATTAACAATTAAATATAATTCTCCACAAATAGATACTTTAACTAACAAGCCTACCTCATAGAATAGACTAAAGTCCCTATTTTCCCAAAATTTTCCTATTAGAAATGTCTTTAAGGAATCATGACATGACAAAAATTAAATATTGAACTATATTGTTAATGATATCAAAAAGTCTTCGAATAACAAAATGTTCTTCGAAAAATCTTCGCCTATGAAAAGAGATTCCTAACCCTGTAGTGGACTGTACCTAATAGGCTGATATTGATATGGATTTTTTATTTTTTTCTCGGAGAATTCTTTAAGGATTTCTAAAATGTAATAGCCAATTCGAATGTAGGTGACTACAAAATCATCGATCGAAAATAAAATAAAATTCCGTGACGTCGATGCTGCGGCAGCTTTTTAACTGACGGAGTCTTAGTTATAGGAGGCTCAATTAAAATAGATATGAGCGAGTGTCTGCTGCGGATAGCTGATCGGGCTCAAGTGCTGCCTGTTATCGTTACGCGAAATTAGATTTCAACAAGTTCGCCTTCTTTCTCGAAATATTTCTTCGTCTTTTATATTCGCGGTATTTCTCAGACGGCCTATATTACATTATTTAGTAGGTACCTATAATGCCATACTGAATTTACGTAATTTAGCTACTTAACATAATCATTATCCTTTCAATGGCCTATCACTGTACTTAGAAGAGGCGATTTTGAGTTTAACGTAGTGGAGTTGCTGTAATGCGGGTTTACGGACCTACAGGGATTACAGGGCTTTTCCTGATAAAATCAAAACTGAAGACATAAGTAAAGTTAGGTACATTATTTTATGAGAGCTAAGTAGCTGTCTGCTAGAACTTGTTACTTACCTGCGAAATGGTCAAACTATCTATATTAAGGTTACCTGTGTATCTACAAGCACTATGAAGTCGGTGCCAGCCAAGTCTAAGGAACCTTTATTTTACGTAGTAAAGCAGTTTGTGGGTTCTAAGTAACGTCCTTAAAGTAAAAACCTTGTCTGGCACTGACTTCTAGATATGCTTAAGTAAATTAAAACAACTAAATGACACAGTTATTTTTGACTTTTTAGTGCGTTCTGAGTCGGTTCTATTTTTATTTAAAAATTTTTATTTCTGTTAAATTTTTATTAATTTTAAATTAAAAATTATTTTTTATAAATTTATAAAATCAAAATCAATTATTTTATTAATTTAAATTAATATTTATAAAAATATACTTAAATTAAAAATTTTAATAACTAATTAAATGCTACCATTCCATCAGTATTTTCTTCAGACGTTGTCACGTTCAACTATCGTCAGTAAACCGACTTTACAGACAACCAATTTTTTTTACCTAAGCTACCGATACCGAGGCAAAAACCGAAATCACTGTAAGCGTGCCTCCAAAATTTGAAGAGTTCCTTCAATTTCCCCAGGATATCATCATCAGATCCTAACATGATGACAATGGAACCACCTTGGAAGTATGTCCTTTCTAATAAAAAAAGAATTATCAAAATCGGACAACTCTGCAACTCTGTAAAAAGTTATGAGTGGTCATACATAAAAAAAATATATACGTTTCGAATTGAGAACCTCCTCCGTTTTTTTTCGTCGGTTAACAATATACTCGTATCTTTAGCACGTAGGCAACACGATCTGAATAAAGTCTTCAATAATGTTATCTAATCATTTTTCAAATTAGCCCTTGACTGCGATGTCACCTAAGTGATCTAAGATGAAAGCGAACCTTCTTGAAAAGGTACGTTTTTCAAACTATACCTGAAATGGTTTCTATGCGGCATTATACTGGAGCAATGTTGTGTAGCAACAGAAAGGATACCTAACTTTGTGCTACTACTCACAAGTTAGTCCGCTTCTATCTTAAATTGCATTATCACCTACCATCAGGTGTAAAGTAAAGGATTATCTTGTAGTGAATAAAATGGACCTCTCTGTTTAAAGCCAAGGCATTATCAACTGCACCAAAGAGGTACTTAGGTACTAATTATAAATGCGGAACTCGAAAGCAAGTCTGTTTGAAGTTATCACCGAATAGACCAAAACTATAAAATGTTTTACGTTCAAATATATACTGCTAAAGCTGAAGAAAAGGCAAAGAAATAGAATAGAACCTATTAAACATGCTTATCAAAGTATAAAACACAAAAGATACATTACGAAACTAAAAGTACGAAGTTATTCAAGCAAAAAAGTGCAGATAGCCAGCGGCTCCACTTTCAGAACAGCTAGTGACCTAAAAAGCATTTAAAAAGAATTTCACACTTGTGAAAAGGGAAACGTCGTTGAAATTTAATTTTCTCCAGCTTATATTGTAATAGACTTCGATAATTGTAATGAAAAGGTAGATTGGCACAAACGTTTGCCATTCGAAGGTCATTAAAAGTCTACATTGAATTACTATAAGATAACCTTCTAAATCTTAGGCCTGTGTGCACCAAGATTTCGGTTATCATAAGCAACGGTTAACATAAGCTAACCGTCGGTTACTATAAATTTACTGTTCACGACAAAGGATTGGTTGGTTATGATAACCGTAATCGGTACACCGGTTAATGACATCTAATCTTACGTTGAAGCTCGGCAAATATAAGATTGAAACAAAAAAAATTTAACTTGGATTTACTGAAGTTAAAGGAGCAGATGATTTTACTGAAAATCATATGGAAATGTTGGTTCCAATAGTTTGAGACCGTACATGATTCTCCATGGTCTGAATTAGAGTAGATATTTTTTCAATTACGTTTAGATTTAGTTATTTTATACACCGTTGGTTATGATTAACCCAAATTTTGATGCACACAACGCGTTTACGTAAGAAACTCACATTTTGAAAATCAATTTATTTCGCCCCCTATCTGTCTATACCTTTAAGGGTCGGTACTAAGTGAAAACTTTTTATACCTACACTTTCCTTGTTTCTAATTAATTCTCAATAGCCCATTGAGAGTAAAGTTATTACTGCGATCCTCTTAAAGCACGTTAGTCCGGTCATTAAAATCTGATAGGGATCGTTACAGAAACATTGAGACTGCCCTATTCGGATTGAAGCAGCGTAGCGGGTCTACGCCTCTATCCTTCCTATAAGAGAATCCTCTCCTATAAGAGAAGCCTAGACCTACAGTTGGCTATATTGATAACAGTTATTGTAATGATGATAATAAACGTGGCCGTTGTCAACTACAATAAAATCATTTTATTTTGATTGACAAATTAAAACATTATGCTTTGCTTATTAAATTAAAATCAATTAAATACAAATTGATTTCGGCATTAGAATTAAATTTTTTAGGTTCTTTTATTTCTTATACAGTTGTTGTTATTTTTTTCATATTTAAATTTGTACACTTCAATGTGAAATGGTCTGAAGTACTTAACTCAAGTTTGATGTGTAACAGTTGTAAAACTTTTAATGAGGTATATTTTTAAAGGTTTTGAACTAAAAAAAAAACAATAAATAAACGTAGCAAATTGTGGAAATTGTAGATACCTAGGTACTTAGTAAGGATTTTCTGGGGCATTAAGGCATGATCGCAGTAGGGTTGGAGGTGGCGGCACGCCGGGAAGTCGCCTCGACGGAACGCGCATTCCGCCGCCGTTTGGAATACCAATGCCATATTATTATGTGTGATCCCCTTCATTCATTCCATTATTGTGCTCCATTCTATCTGTATATAGACCAGACCCAATGACATCTTATTCTTGCACTCATATGGTTCTCGAGTCACGTTTTGATTATTGAGTCGGTTAAATTCCACATTCTCTTCCAATATTTTTTGCAGAAGAGTTGTTGAACTCAGCAGAACAAGAACTCAGCGACAGCTGAATTCATAGGTAGATATCTCCTATTTTGTGTACAGGTATATAAGAAAGGTTGTTATTATGATTTATAACTATCAATCTATAAACATAAATAAGATTAAAGTGTCTGTTTGTAATGGCAAATTAACAACTTTTTACTAAATGCATGAGAAAGTATATACAGTATTAAGATCATCAAATCCTTTTTTTTAATTTCTGTGTCCTTGTTTCATTCGGGTAAATTATGAAACACCACCTATAAAGGATAGAGATTGGATTGCAAATAGAAATTTTATTTATTTTAAAGAGTCAGTTCATTTTGTATGCAGCGACTTCGTTCTCGATATCTCGACATATTATGCTACTTAATGACCATTCAACGACTGAACTATTCTAAATGAAAAAATGGCACAGTGGTAGATTATAGTCTGGAGTGTAATCTAATATATAGACTTTTTATCCCAATATTTTCAAAGGAACGAGATCGACGCGAGTGAAACCGGGCATGTAGATAAATAAAAATGTTTTTCCTTAGAGATAAATAAATGTGTTTAACGATACATGTCGAAAATTATTCATGTTCGGTTACTTGATGCTTGTCATTGGCGTTCAAGTTGCTGATTAACTCTATAAAACAATTTCTTAGGCGCTCCTACCTAATCAAATTGGACGCCACGAATACAAGCTTCGCTATAGGTAGTACAGCTTCCTGTGCAATTATTGAACGGAAATTAGCTTATAGATACATGTCCTTACAATATTATTGTACACATAATTCGCACTGACGCGTATCTTCTATGTAAATAATTTACCAATACATAGGTCTACGGCACAGCATATATGATAGTTTTTCGTGATTTGGACAAGTGGCTATATAGGTAAGGTGACAACACTGACCAATTTATTGCTCTCACGAGATATTAAAAACTATACACTCGATTGCTTAGACTGACAAGTAAAGAAATCCTTTCTTAATTAGTGACTCTGACGGATTTATTGATAGGTATTCTTATAAAGGTACGTGGCTGCAACCGTTGGGCACTGATAGTTAATAGACATATAACGGTGAATTTAGTAAGTCCATCGAATAAGATGAAGCTTCCAACATATAATAGGGGTTAAAGAATGAAATTGCCGTTTTATTGTAATAGGTACTTCGAATTGACATAGAACCTTCATGGTTTAAGATTTTAAAGTACTGTGTAGGTCTTCTTTTAAAAATGTGCAACATTCGATTATCAACTTTCAGTTGTTTTTTTTTTATTCAGCCGACACAGGTGAATAACAAAGATTTGAAAGAGATGGTGGAAGCCGATCCGAGGTAAACTACCCAGGAATTAGCGGCATGGTTTAACTTTACTTTACCAACAATATTGGCTCATTTGCGTCAAATCAATAAAATAAAAAAATATAAAAAATGGGTGCCTCATGATTTGACTGATCTGCAGAAAGAAACGCGTGTTGAAACTTGCGTTGCCTTGTTGAATCGATACAGAAATGAAAGAATATTGGATCGAATTGTGACATGTGATGAAAAATGGATTCTTTACGATAATCGTAAGCAGAAAATGCAATGGCTGACCCCAGATCAAACGCCGCAACAGTGTCCTAAAGCAAAGCTTACCAATAAAAAGGTAATGGTAACTGTTTGGTGATCTCTTCACTATAGCCGAACTCCGAACAATGATAGCGAAACTAGCAGTGAAACAGCCCCGACTTATGAATCGATCTTCACCATTATTGCTCCATGATAACGCGAGACCTGCAATACTGCACGAGAAACCGTTTTAACTCTACAGGAACTTCAATTAGAAACCATTCGTCACCCTCCATATTCGCCAGCTTGCTTGCTCGAACGGATTACCATTTTTTTCGTGATTTGGACAATTTTCTACTTGATAAAAAGTTTCCTCTCAGGATGCAGTGCAAAATGCTTTCACACAGTTTGTCGAATCTAGATCACCAGAGTTCTATCGCAAAGGCATAAATGAGCTTCCTATTAGAAGGCAGTAATGTATAAATAAGAATGGTAATTATTTTGATTAAATAAATATGTTAAATTAAAAAAAACGAATTTTTATTTTTCAGTACAAATCAGCAATTTTATACTTTAACCCCTGATAATTTTGATTATCAATATTTTTTCCAATATAATAAGGGCCTATTTTTCTTTTAAGGCACGGAATGTTAAAAACACGAATGACAAGAAAGAGTTGTGGAAAACTCTTCGAAATTCAATTTAGTACTCCCACAACTACAAAGAATGGTACCTACCTATAAATACCTATGGAAACGACCTCAATGAGCCATCAACAGCAGATGCCGCTTCATATTGAATTCTTAATTGATTCTTCACATCATCGCGCTTTTTATTTCTTATTCCTTTCAACTTAGGCTTTAATTTAACTACCAAGAAGTATAGGTATAACTACATATTTAAAAACATAAAACATTTAGCCATCATTATTTGAAATAGTCCATCATGAGCCTTTTGATTTTATACGTAAGATCCGTACAAGTTACCAACACTATTATCTACCTACCCTATAAGTTATCTATCTACCTACTTATATATTTAATAAAACAACGTACACCCATGATTTCATCCCCGTTGAATTCAGCTTTCTTTCGTCCGATCAATGTAATGTGTATGTGCTTATTCTGTGGTAATAGATATTTAAAGCTATTACAGCTTAATCGACCCACGAAAACGCACAAAAATCGGTTTGTTGAGTTTTCGGTGACGAATATACAATTTTATCACTGAAAACCTAATAACTGAAAACTGCTGTTTAGGGTTACCGTTTTAAAAACAGTCTAATATATAAATAACAACTCAGAAGAAAACAAAGTTAGAAGACTCAATGGGCGTTGGAGTACTAACATCGCTATGACTAGGACAGTGCCAGCGGTGGCCTGGTACAGTACCCAAACCCTGTAGGGGCGCAGAAAAGATCAGACAGTAAACAATTATTATTTATTATTTACCTTATTATTTATAGACTTATTTACAAGTAGTTAGTATTAATCACTACATAACCGACTCACAACTCGATGAAAAATCTTGACTGGGCTATAAGGGACTACTACCTACCTCTTGGGTAGCGGCGAATTTTCATACAGGCGCATCAAAGCTACATAAGTTGCTAGGATTCAAGCCATCGAGAAAAGCAGTAGTACATATATACATCCCCCACTAGGTCGACCGATAATACCAAATGGAGAGGGATCAAGGATTGCATCTCAGCCTCCTGATGATTCAGTAGGGCCAGTCCTCCCCCTTGTAGGAGAGGGGATATCAAACGCAGATCTACTACGCTGCTCTAAAGCGGGGTGTCTTAGGGTAATAATATTTAATTCATTAACAATCACAATCACATGTTGATAAGAGCGCCCTGACCTTAGGCACAGAGTGTTACACTACCACTTCCTGACTCTAGGTTTAGAATTTACTGAAAATATCATAGAAGAAAGAAAAACTCGGGAAAATATTTATTCCACAACTAAACTTACGTATTTATACTCTTGCGCAATTGAAATTAAACACCATACTATTGTCTTTCTTGTAATAATGTGAGAAAACTTAATCTCGGTGTGAGTACTTACTTTCTTCATTAAGCTAAGGGAAAAGGTTAATACACGCCAAAGTGTTTTCCATTACAAGCGGGTAACATTAAGTTATACAGTGTGTTCACAAATCGTTCACTTTACAATTTACAAATATCAGTTGAGGAGTAACTTTGTTTTTATTCTGTGCGTTAGAGTACGTACGTACGAAAATAAGATTTGTGATAATTAACTTTGGTAGGTATATTCAGTAATTTTAAAGGAAATTTGTATTTATATACAAAATCTCATATGCATCATCAGTCTTAATCTATTTTCCAAATTAATTTATCGCTAGAAGAATGTTATTAAGTTTTAGTGTGGAATAACAAAATGTAGTAAACAGGCGGAAATAATTAATAATAAATTTTCGATTAAAACTCCAAGGCGCCATATGTTTCAGTTAATCATCCCCAAAAACAACTCTATATACCTATTGGCGAAAACTGTATAAAAATCTGTTTAGTACCTAGTCAATCGAATTTACCGCTAACAGGCAGATAGACGCGGTGATAAACTTTTTTTTACAATGTGTCCTGAATACTAATTGACTACATATGTAACGTACGTAGGTTTTGTTACACTCTGTATAAAATCGTTAACGTAATCGTTCGTGTAAGTGTTGACACGTTAGTTAGCACCATTTCTTTTATTGAGCAAATAATAATATATTTATCTCTGTTAGTCAATGGTCTTATAGCGAAGAGCTTCAACTGATATGTTAAGAAGCTTTTGCTTGGCTGTTGGGTCATCATCAAACTATGTTATGGCCCACTGCATGGCCAGAACAATCCCTTATTGGAGAAGGATAAAACCCACTAAGCTGTCTCAATGGGTAACAATTAACTAATATAAAATGTTAATGACTGGGACCAGAATGTTACCAAGGCACTGGGTCTTCAACAACCAACTACCCAACTCCAGCAACTAAGAACTTTTTGTAAAATTAAAAATCATAAATTCGTAGCATGACACACAGTAGGTACAATATAAGTAGCGCTGCTAACGCTATTTCATGACGCCTGACCCGAACCAAAGACCTCGCGGTCTGTAGCCGCATAGGCTAACCAAACCTACAAAGGACCTATTTATGAGAACGAATCTATTTATGACGTTTTTAGCCAAATTTTTAGTTATATCTCTGCACTTATGTCTTCTAAAGGTAGGTTGCAATATCTAAATTCAAGCTCAGACTATTATATTTTATAAAGCACTCCCAAATTTGCCTATTCAAATATGAGAGCGACCATGTTTCCTTAAAATTCCGCACTTATCTGTTGAAGTAGAGACTTGCTCGTTAATGAATCTTCATTGTTGCTTAAGTCAAAAAGGACGAATTAGAATATTCATTTTCTTGCATTCTAAATATCGATTTGGTTTCAGTGGTGAAGGATATAATGAAACCACTATTTCTTACGATTAAATTTGGTACATTTAATTTAATTGTTCCTAATTCAGATTGCAGTGTTGGTTAAATTAGGTTAGGTTATTCATAAAATTATTTATTTACTTATCTAGTATATTTAATTGTAACATTGAATTTTGTTTCATATTTTGCTGTCATTTAGTTTTTATTTATCTTTATTTGGTGGCAATGGGCGGGGCATGTAGTTCCAACAGCTGATGGACGTTGGGGCCCAAGGTGCTAGAATGGCGAACCCGCACTGGAAAGCGCAGTGTTGGATGAGTGTTGGTCGACCCTCAACTAGGTGGACCGACGGCAAAACGTATCGCAGGGGGCCACAGGCTGCTCAGGACCGTTGTGTTTTGAATTCCTTGAAAAAGGTCTATGTC
Source organism: Mycalesis mineus (assembly GCA_034621355.1). Lineage (NCBI taxonomy): Eukaryota > Metazoa > Arthropoda > Insecta > Lepidoptera > Nymphalidae > Mycalesis > Mycalesis mineus. Next base: position 9,006,352 of record CM067885.1, read on the forward strand.
CAACAGTGGACCTCTATCGGCTGCTAATGATGAAAATGATGATGATGAATTGTATGATTAAGCATGAAAATCAGCGTCACAGCTCGTTGTGGCCTCGTGCTGAGGCTTGTTTGTCGACGACGCTTCTCTAATTTCAGAGCTGTTGTTATTAATTATTTTCTCATGTATGTTTTGTGGACAAACAAATAAGTATTTTATTCTATCTAACAAGGAAATACGTTTTATTTAAAAATTTTGAAAATCATTCCACCTATCCCTTCTGCAGACATTCCAATTACATCCCATCTAAAGACCTCTATGTTAGAAATTACTAAAAGAAAAACGACGATATATTTGAATTGGTATATATATTATTATCGTCCCTATATCTTCTTCTGCTTCTAAGAAACAGTTATTTCGTTCTCCTAAGAGAATTCTCAAAATTCAAAAAATACAATTTCGTTTATTTCATGTAGTAAGCCTACATAATATATATAGCACTTTGAAAACGTCAAGTTAGACTCGTTAGTTTGTGACTCTAACACCGGCTCGGAAGGCAAGTTCAAACTTAGAACAACTCTTTTTTAAGTTGGAGTTTAAAAAAATAAGTATTAACTCTTCAAACCTCTTTCTCAGCAACGCGAGGAGGTGTCTATTGCGCAGCGATAAGATAACTACATGACTTCTATAATTGCCATGTCATTAAGATGTCTTTAGCTACGATGTAGATATATAACTAATATAACTAAGTTGGTCTTCGCAATAGAGTCAACATCACTATCAGCCCATTTTAACAACTGCAGGGTAGGTCTCCTTGTTTTTAGGAGCTTTTTTTTTACTTGGAGAGTCTATTAAAAAGTAAACGATAGTTAAAGTAAAAGTAAAGATAGTAAAGTAAAGATTTTGAATTTTAAATTGAATTTGGAACATTGCATTCGATTGTAGTGAATAACATTTACTTGCATATGATGTTGTGCTAAATGTTAGTAATATTTAGTTTATACCTTCTGGATGTTTCTTACAATGCTTTGATAAGAACTAATTTTAGAATAATAAATCATGTTTTTAGGTTCCATTCCGAGTTGAATAATAATTATAAAAAAAACATAAGTACCTTAAGAGTTACCCATATAAAAATCTAATTTCAAAGGAAGGTTTATAAAAAGGATTCGTTAGGTAAAGAAAAAGCAAATGTCCAAGGAACATTAGATAACTTGAGTATCCAGTTATGCTTTTTGTTTATCTTTCCACACCTTTGTACAAGCCTTCCTTTGAAATTAGGTATTGTGATCGAAATGTTCGAAGTCCCGTTTTATAATTTAGTCACAGAATTAATATCAGACAAAATTCCTACATTTACATTCTAAGTCAGAGATGATCGTGAAAAATTGCATACGTATCATAGCACGACAAATAGCTGACTCAATGAAGTGGCGTAGAGGGCGGGCGGTGACGTAGCGCGCTGGCTCTCAAGTTGTAGGCGGGCGGCGATTTCACCCGCGTACAGTTCGTACTAAGCACTGAATGCGAGGCCTTTGCCTGCACATTATACAAATTGATTTTGTTGTACAAATTAGTAAGCAAAGCCATCATGACAGCTGTAACTTCAGACGGAGCTTCCGACTTTTATATCCCGTGGCAGTATCGAGAAATTCATGCAAGTTAATACATTTAAAGGTACTACATTTTGCGTTGTCTACATCACAAATGGATAAATATCTCAAACAAGTCAATCGAGTGAGCAATTTTAGGGATATCGTGATGGGTCAATAGGTCAGAGGTATTTCACTCATATTTACATTTATAGATGTGTATAGCCGAAAAACTACTGAAATAAGAAAAAAAAGATAAAGAAAAACATTTTGTTATTAATTTTCATGGTGAAAAATCAGTAAGTAATTAAAATCTACTTAACTTCGTGGAAACCCTTTTCGTAAGACCTTAAAAGTTTAATTTTTAACGGTGTTTTTGGACAGGAATGAAAGTGACATTTCTGATTTCTCATATTAACTCGAACTAATAGTAAATATAATCATTTGTAAATACTTGGTCTCTGAGTTCTCTACCTTACGTATATGAGCATAAAATCCGGGTTTTTATGGCACTTGGCCATGATGTTGACGCACAACGGCCCGGGAACCAGAAGATGAAGCTCCTAAATTATCAACTTAACTCAGAAATTTAGAATTTAATATACCGTGAATGTTTGTGATATAATACTTATAGAATGTCACAAAATACTTCATCACTACTTTCTATTCAGGATTGTTGCCAACAGCAAGCCTGTACACGGGCAAACGCGTATTTACTTTTTATATTTTTTACATTGTATATATCTATAGTTTTGTAAGAACTGAATGTATTAATTAATGTACGCAAAATAATTATTGATATAAGTTGTAATATTCAATTTAAGAACTACATTTTTTATATTTATTCAAGTTATGTTGTATAGCTATTATCAGTAATCACGAAACGCTTGTACCTTGAGTCGGTATTCTGAAAACCGTACACTTCACAGGCGTCGACACCCCGCGCTCCGTCGTCCTCTCGAGCAAGAAGTGCTGCCATTTGGTGGTGGAGTCGGTCAGAGGACAACGCGCCGTTGACATAAGCTGGCCCTCGTCCCAACCTCCATTTGTGTTGCGTCGCTCGTTCAGTACACTACTTGCAGTCCGGAACTATGGACGTTGAAGAGTTTCGCGTGCGGGGCAAAGAGATGGTCGATTATATATGTACGTATATGAATACTTTGAAGACGCGACGCGTAACACCATCGGTGGAGCCTGGATACCTTCGCGCTGCTCTTCCTCCAGAAGCACCCTTGCACCCTGAGCCTTGGGATGACGTTATGAGCGATGTGGAGAACAAGATCATGCCTGGTGTGACGCACTGGCAGCACCCTCGGTTCCACGCGTATTTTCCAGCTGGTAATGGATACCCTTCTATACTGGGAGACATGCTTTCAGCGGGCATCGGCTGCATCGGGTTTTCTTGGGTAATTTACCACTTTACCTTACATTTACGGTTTTAATTAAATAAATGAATCATGTCGATACTGCGCAATATTTTTAATATTTATCCAAAAATTTTTTTGAAAATACATCATGTTTGAAATAGATAGGCAAAAATAGGTAACTACTTTATTTTTTTATTGAATATATGTTATTATACGTGTCTAAATAAATTATTTCTTAGTGCTAAATTATAAAAATAGAGATAAATTTTACATACTATAAACACGCATTTCAAATTCATTATAATGTCTTCCTTTTAGCATTATTATCAAAACTACAATAATAAAGTGGTATGTGTATTCAATTTATGACATGGAATATCTAAGTTGACATCAAGACAAGCGACGGTATTGATTGTACTACTGTAATAGTAGTTTTGAATAACTTATATCGTAAAAACAATGCTACGATAGTCTGCGATAGACAGTGCAGCCCCGCTCAGGATTTTATTCGCTGTACTATCAAAACAGTTGCGTCTTTTAAATTTTACTAATATTTTTGTATCTTTTATCAACAATAATTTTTATATAATCTTTAAATAGTTTAAATTACTGATAATACTAAAGTTATAAGATGATTTGCCTACTTTTTTTTTTATTGAGAAAGAATAAAAAAAAAGAACAATAAGGAACTTAAGCTAATTTATCCTAATATCTATACAAATCATGCCCACGTGGAATGGTGGCAAGAATACTGGCTGCATTTCCTCGTTGCCAGGCTAATCCTTTGCGCAAAAAACGAGCCAGCTCTTCGGTCACTAGATGAGGCAATGCGCGGTGAAATATTACGAAAGATTTTTTTGCACTGCGACTCCATGGCCCAAGGGTCTCCATGGCAAAAAGAACAAATATGTAACTCTCTGTAAGAGAGGCATACTTGTGCCACTTACCGGTTTTAGCCTTTTTTCGGCTTCCGGTCTTGATTCTGTCTCCCTGATATGACACGAAGCAAATGTGTCAACGCAAGTAGCGTCCCACATTAGAGCCCGTCCCACTTCCCAGGGAACCAGCGTCAATCCATCAGGTCTCTTGCCATCATCCCGGCTTATTCCTGACGTCTCGATTAGCGCAGGAACGTTTATGGTGGCAAGAGCCCTTTTTATTATATAATTAAGAGAGCCATGCCGAAAAAGCCTACCGCCACTCCTTTGGCATGAGAGCCCGTGAAATCAAAATTTACCTTTTTTCGACACGGACATCTGTGCCCTAAGCCTACTTACTAAAATAAAATATGTGAAATAAATACCATCCTGCTGCATTATCGAATCAATATTTACCTAATGCATTGATTTAATGTGGTCAAGGTTTACTCCCAGAGCTCCACGGGGGACTCGAAAGATGGGGAAATCCCAAATCGTAAGCGGAGGTCGACGAAAATGCATCTGGTATAGTTGTACAGAACTAAAATGTATGCAGATCACATTTTAAGAACTTACTACCTACTACTACGGAAACTTGCGTTACCGCTGCAGGTAGTTAGTATATCCTATTATCACACTTTTATTCGGAAAATAGTAGAAATTTAGCTGCAGTTGCACCGGCTTAATTTTGAAAGTAATGTATGAGAAAATAGAGTTTAAAAACCTCTGGTTAAATTATGGTATAGGTACCTACGTATACATTGTATAGCAAAATATTATACTTTGAGTCCAATATTCATCAGCCGCAGCCCAGGCTACCACACTGGTTTTTATACCCGCCTACTTACACAATCTTATTACCTACTATTTCAACAATTTATTATATCTATTTTTATCTCTACGAATCTTAGAGACTAAAAAATCTGATTTTCATATTTTAGTAAACTAAGAAACAGACTTACTAACTAAAAAAACGAACAATATAACAGAAAAGCCGTTTAACTTTTTTGGTACCGTTTTTAATATGAGAAAATCTTCTAGAATAGCTCATAGTCCTACTTTCTCACGGTGGGGAGGAAAATGGTCATATTGGCCTCCTAAAGATTGAAACCGGCTCAACCGCACATTAAGTGTACGGTTTGTTTTTTGACGACCTCCGTGGCGCAATGGTATACGCGGTGGATTTATAAGACGGAGGTCCTGGGTTCGATTCCCGGCTGGGCAGGTTGAGATTTTTCTTAATTTGTCTTGGTCTGGCTGGTGGGAGGCTATCGCCGTGGCTAGTTACCACCCTACCGACAAAGACGTACCGCCAAGCGATTTAGCGTTCCAGTACGATGTCCTGTAGAAACCGAAAGGGGTGTGGATTTTCGTCCCACTCCTAACAAGTTAGCCCGCTTCCATCTTAGACTGCATCATCACTTAACATCAGGTGTGATAGCAGTCAAGGGCCAACTTGTAGTCGATAAAAAAAAGAAAACTTAAGACAAGGCCTCACGTACAACACTATATACGCAATAACGCTATGATAGACTAGGGTTAACTGCTTTTAATAGAGTTATTAGATCTGTAACGACGCAACCACGAATAAATGAAGTACTATAAAATTTTAATAAATATTGTTAATTTCAGGCAGCAAGTCCAGCCTGCACGGAGTTGGAAATAATTATGTTAGATTGGATGGGTGAGTACATAGCATATTGTACGTACGTAAGTAATTCTTATTTTTATTGGATAGTACTAAATGAGATAGATATATGCACCTAAATATTTTATTGGTTTTGTTCGCTAGCTATTATTATTTCAATGAGACGTTATTTCTTTCTTTCTAATAATGTTTAATTGTTTCATGAAAACGATTGATTACATTTTATAATTCAATCCCCTTGCCCTTAGTTAGTCTTTGACTGCATTCACACCTGGTGGTAAGTGGTGATGCAATCTAAGATGGAAACAAGCTGAAGCTATTAGAACCTACTTAGAATGAAATCGTTTTCGCAAAAAATTTCAACTTCATAAGTCTGTAATTTCACCGGCAATCATACCTTATCTAGATTATTCTGTGGACAACCTCTGTCACAAAGAACTGTAGGTACTTAGTACCATAGATTAGGTACATAATAGTACAAATAGTAATACTACGAATTTCTTTTTTTTTTTAATAAAAAATTCCTCAACCAAATTCTACTAATTGTGTTACAAGCTTCGAACCCATCGACCTTTCAGTGTCAAGCCCGACTTCTTTACAGTGTGACAATATAGTATTTGCTCTTTATATTGACACTTCGCAATAACCACTTAGTGCCTAAACTAGATGTTCCAACTAGGCCATGCGAAACATCACGAACGGTCCATTCAAATTCAATACATTTCTTCCACTTGGGAGCAGGATGGGCAATCAACCTATATCTGTTTTTAGGGTTCCGTACCTAAAAAGGAACTAGTAGTACTTAGGTTTGTCATAATTTTGTCTTCAAATTATTTCCCTTCAATTGGCCTTTTTCTAGAGAAGTCTCTACCGCAGTCTATACCACAAACTAAAACTAAAAAGTCACAAAAAAATAAAAGTTGAGAGGTGTCAAGGGACACCCGGATGGAACGAAGTTCCTTTCGATTAATTAGTGAAGGAATTGTAATAAAATTTTATTTTTTTTAAGTAATAATAATATTTTTTTTATTATTAACAAATATAATGTTATATAAACTTAATCAGTAGGCTCAATTTTTTCACACACGCGTTTGTTGTTGTACACCGAAACACCAGAGGGCGCCACGAGAGCGCGAGACAGCATACAGCGCGGGCGCCCCCCGCCGCTCACGCGCACACACATCAAAGGCGGCGGCAAGATCCTTTGATCAAAAAGTGTCGTGACAACTTTTCGTACGAATTTTTCCCGTCTAGCCCCCTTCACAACGCGCGATAAGGAACTTCGTTCCAAAAAACGGAACCCTTATTGGATCAGTTCGATGTCCGTCCGTCTGACTGTCAAGACCCTTTTTCTCAGGAACGCGTGAAAGTATCAAGCTGAAATTTATATCAAATACTCAAGTCTGCTGGCCCTTAGAGTCGTGGAAAAATCAAGCATCTAGGCCAAGGCAATCAAAAGATACAGCCGTTCATGGCAAAAATTTCCCCAATTTGCGACACGGTCAAGTAAATCATAACCGAACGGGTTGTTCCCGTAACCATAGGATCTTGAAATTTGGTACGAAGTAACGTAATTTTTAGTTGCATCGTATAATAATAATGCTTTTAATAATTTTAAGCTTACCCCCTTTTCTCATAAACCCGTAAAGGTATTAAATTGAAATTTATATCAAATACTTAGGCCTATAAAATCTTTAAGCTGTAACAAAATCAAACTTCTATGTCAACACAATCAAAAGATATAGCAATATAAGCCGCATATTTAACTCACGACTAGACGCAACTAAATCAAAACCAAACGGGTATTTCCCGTAAACTTGAAATTTGGTACGAAGCAACGTCATATACTACGGATAATGGAAAAATTACGAAATCTGTAAATTTTTGGTTACATCATATAATAAAAATATTTTTAACAATTTAAAACTTACCCCCTTTGCTGATGGACGTGTAGAGGTATTCAATTGAAATATATATCTACTCTATAATACCTTTAAGCTGTATCGAAATCAAACTTCTATGTCAACGCAATCAAAAGATACAACATAAGCCGCATATTTAACTCTCTACTACTCGCAACAACTCCTAGTCCTAGAATCTTGAAATTTCGCAAGAAAAAATGCTTAGGAATAATTCCGAAAACCTTAAAATTTACGGAACCCTCGGTGCGTGAGTCCGACTTGCACTTGGCCGGTTTTTTTTTAAATAACTACGTATATTAAAAAAACAATGGATGACATAAAACCAATAACTGTGACGCTGAATATGTCGGTAAGTATTACTTATCAGAACAGAGCTTATTTTCTCTTATATATTGTGATCATTTCTCGTTTTACGTCAGAGTAGGTACATACTAACCAATTTTTGTAGGCAATAGGCCCTTACAATCACGGACCAACTACTAACATGCGAATATCTTTGTAGCTTTGTACCCTCATAACCGGGTTCTTTGTACGGTTAGATAAGTAATGTTATCAAGATACATTTTCATTTGGAAATGGGTAATAAACCTTTTGTATTGTTAAAACAGATATACGTAAAGAGAAGATTGAACCATTGATATCATGTACAATATATTCCTATTTACCTACATACCATCTCATCTTTTACAAAGCTACATATATAAAAGCGAAATACCTCTTACTGATGAAACTTGTTTGGCAGGGTGTAGACATACGCTAGGAACGGATTTTACGAAACTATACCCCTAGGAGGGTAAAACAGGGGTTGAAAGTTTGTATGATAGTCATATATATTTATTCTTATATTTTTGAAGTAAGAGTATGCTCTATAGATGATGTAGAGACTTGCCACTTTTTACACGCTTTATATTAGCTTCACTTGTATGTCAGTTATTTTTTTTTTTTTTTTTATGTGAGGAGGAAAAAATCCCTTCGGATTTCTGCATGTCAGCAGGGTATGTCCGACTTGCACGGACTAAAACGACCTCCTCCGGACTCCATGGTTGGCACGGAACCGCACTACATATCTTCATGCCAACCATCTGCCGTCTCTCTTCTCCTCCTTTCTGATTTTTCCATCTCCTCCCTTCTTCGCATTATGTCTCGCAGCATCTTGGCATATGTTTGCCACTCTTCCTCGCTGCTTAACATTCTCGGTATCAGGTTTTCAGAGTTAACATCGCTGTTTTTACCCTGTGCCTCCACTCTCAGATCCGTGCAAGCCGGACACTCGAATATCGCATGCCTTGGAGTGTCGTCCTCCCCGCAAAAGTAGCATTTCTCTATCGGAACTTTCCCAATTGCGAAGAGATACGTGTTGAACACCCCGTGGCCGCTTAGCGCTTGCGTGAGCCACCGGTCCACCTCTCCGAACTTTCTATTTATCCACGGTTTTAGGTCTTTAATTAATTCTCTCGTCCACGTTCCCTTGCCTATGCCCAACCATTCGTTTTTCCATTCATTTAAGGTTTCGTCCCGCAATGCTGTTGGCTTCAATTCTTTGTTTCTGAATAGAAGGGCACGTTCTCTGACCATTTTATCTATGGGGACTAATCCTGCAATCACGAGCACTGCGTCGGTCGAGATTGTTCGATATGCCCCACAAATACCAATCGCCAGTCGCCTTTGTACCGATGTAAGTTTTTTCCGGTAGAGCTCAACCATCATCGCACTCTCATAGATGGGCGCTGCGTAGAGGATGATGGAGTGGGCCACCGATGCCAGCACCCTTCTTTTACTTGCTCTAGGGCCGCCTTTGGTTGGCATTAGCCTATACAGTGCCTCCGTCATATTCTGCGCTTTCTTTGCTGTCTCCTCTATATGTTTTTTGTAATTAAGGTTTTTGTCCAGCCATACTCCTAGATATTTAATGGACTCTCTTGGCGTTATTATGACATCCTCAATTACAAATTTGATGGGATCTAATTTTCGTCTCCCGCTGAAAACTATGGCCTCGGTCTTTTCGGGAGCTAAACACAACCGTTTACTTTGCATCCACCTATTTATTAGCTTAAGTGCTGTGTTTACCTTCACCATGAGCGCTATCTCTGTTTTCGCTATAGCCACTAGTGCCAGATCATCGGCAAAGCCTACTAGTTGGACTCCCTCCTCTTGATTTATCTGGAAGACTCCGTCGTACAACAGGTTCCAAAGTGTTGGGCCGAGAATTGATCCTTGAGGCACTCCGCTACTAACTGTAATGATTTCCTCGCTACCCTTGTAATCCTTAACCTTAACGGACCTTCCCTCAAGATAGCTACTGACCAAGTTGAGTATATATCCAGGAAAATGTCTCTTTCTTAATTCGAGTACTATCTCTATCCAGGGTGCGGAGTTAAAAGCGTTTCTGACATCCAGGCATATCAGTGCACATAACTTTCGATTCCCATGAGTGCCCTGCTTTTGCTGCTTTGCCTATGGCCATTAGAGTGGAGCGACCTTTTCTGAACCCATATTGATGATTAGATAGGCCGCCGTGTTCAGGCAATAACTCCTCGATTCTGTTTAGGAGGATTTTTTCCAGCAATTTCCCATAGCAATCTAATAGGCAGACAGGTCTGTATCCTGTCGGATCGTCTGCCGGCTTGTTTGCCTTTTTGAGAAGTACTAAGCTTGCTATCTTCCATGCTGGAGGAAATTGACCAGATGAAAGAACCGCCTCTGAGATCTTCTGAACTGTCTCTGGAATAACCTCAACTGCAATTTTTACCACCTCTGGGTAAATAAGATCCGGTCCTGGCGCCTTATTTACTTTCAAACTATCTGCAGCTGCACTTATTTCCTCTATTGTCAGTTCTACTTTTTCGGGAGCTGCCAAAATTCGACAGAAGTCCCTGTGGACCGGAAACAGCACTTTGACTACTGACTTGATTAAGTCCATCTTAAGTCTTGGGGGACTTCTTCTCATCTTATCAGTCACTATCCTGTAACCAAGCCCCCAAGGATCCCTATCAATCTCCTCGCAAATCCCTTTCCATTGTTCTTCTTTGGACTTTAGTATTGCCAGCTGTAGGTTTAATTTTGCTGATCTGTATTGCTCTTTCAGATATTCTGTTTCCTTGTCATCCTGACCTGATGGACTTGAGTGCTGTTTACCCTGTTTTCTTCTTCGTCTTGTATATTTTCTACGGCACTTAGTACAGTGTTCCCTTTTCTCCCTTATATCTTTATTCCACCAGTGAACCGGGGTTTTCTTTGACATTACTTTTCTTGGCATAGCCTTTTCACAGGCTTTTGTAGTGATTTCCGTCAGTTCAGCTGGTGATTGAATGTTTTCTTCTTTCAGAATTCGTTCCAGTTCTGTCCTATCTAGTTTTTCTAGGCGCCAACCAATAGGTGTTTGCATGGGCGGTTTTATTTCGTTGTGATTTATATCAAACTTTATGTATCGATGCCCACTCATACTGTCCTCCTCCAAGACCTGCCAGTCTGTAACTTTCCTTTTCAGACTGGAACTCACAAATGTGATATCTGGAGTAGAGTTTTTGGTCCCTCTTTGGAATGTTGGAGCTAGGCCTACGTTGGCTATCACCATGTCTGTGCTAGCTAAAAATTCCAAAATAAGGCGTCCTCGGGCGTTTTCGGTTTTAGTGGACCAAACGTTTGAGGACGCATTGAAATCTCCGGCTACCACTACATCACCTTGTTGTGCCTGGACACTTTCAAAAAGCTCTGTTAGGTCTTTTTCAAACTCTTCAAAACTATAGTTTGGCGAGAAGTAGCAGCTGTAGATAATAATGCCGGATAGGTCTAGGGCAATAAAACCGTTTCCCCGAGCGGCAACTTTTGCCTGTATCCCGCTGTTAAGCAAGACTAGAGAAGCATCTCCTCTCACATCTGTTAACCATTTTCGTACTTCTGTAATTTTCCTGTTTGGCTCCGATATTACAATTACATCTATATTGTGCTCTTTAGCAGTCACATCCAGCAGGTCGTGGGCGGATCGTATCCTGTCAAGGTTAATTTGTAATACCTTGAGTTGTGACCCTGATAGTCCACTACCTGCTGTTACACCCCGTTTTTTGGTCTCGTTATTCTTAAACCAGGCACCGTTTCCTTCCAAGATGGACAACTTCTGGAGCCGACTCTGTGCTCTGTATTAATCTTGCCCTTATCTTTACATATAGCACATGCCATTTTATTACCGCATTCCTTAGCTTTGTGTCCCTCAATTCCACAGTTGTAACACCTAGTGCTTCTGTCCTGGCCTGGGCACCCAGTAGAAAAGTGACCATACTCGAGACACCTATAGCATTTTTTTCTGTGCTGTAAAAGGCTAATCGATGCTCTGACCTATCCTATTTTTATTTTCTTTTCCTCTACAATTTTTTGGGCTTCTTCCTTTGACACTTCTAGTATTGCTGTTTTAACTCCATAGTTATTCTCCCAGAAACTTTTAATGCGGAATTCATTTACTTTCTTTTTAACCGCCTGCTCTATATCTTCTCTTTGAATTGTGGGATCCAAGCCTTTTATTATAACATCAGCACCTTCTTTAAGCGTTCTTAGCGATAAGGTAGGACATAATTCTCCCACTTTATTTTTTATTTGTAAGGCTTCTCCGTTTGGTCCTTTTTCTAGCTCTAGCAAGATGTCCCCTTTTCTTGTCTTTCTTACTTTCGAGAAGACAATTTCTTCATTTGCTAGGCTTGATTTTACTTCTTTCAGTACGCTAGCGTAGTCCCGATCTTTTACTTCTACTAGTATTGCTTCCGGTTTCGCTATAAGCTTTCTAGCTCGGGCATTTGGCTTTGCCTTTATTTTGCCTTCACCGTAGTTTTTTTCTTTCTGTTTCGGAGCCTCTGTGCTCTCCTTTCTCTGCGTTTTGACTGATATCTTATGTCTTTCCTCTTTGTCTTTTATTTTTTCTTTAACCCTCTGTGGCGTTCCCTCAGAAACTCCTTTCCTTCCATCGTGTCTTGTATTCTCTTTGTAGCGCAGTCTTTTTCCTTTTGTTTTTACTACCTTCCAGTCTGTTTCTGTTCCCAGATCATCATCCCATTCCAGTCCGTCCATTTCACCTCCTGTAGATGTGTTTGTTTCTTTGTCTTCTACTGACAGTACTCTTTTGGCCCTTTTTGGGATCCTTTCCCCTTCCTCATCATTATTTTCAGCTCTCATTCTTCTTACATCCATAATTCTTCCACATGCTTTTTGTAGCTCGCGTAGTTTTATCTTGATTTCATTAGCCGTATTTTTATATGGCCCTTGTCTGTCCACGAGAGAGTTTACTATTACGATGTTATCGAACAGTCCATTCATTAAGCGGTCCTCTTTTTCCTCCAGAGTTTCCATCTCTTTGTTGGTCGGCGACTTCTTCCGTTTGCACTCTCCCCTGTTCTTCGGCGTACTCGCCAGAGGTGAAAAGAAGGTTAGAGGGCTTACATATGTCGCTCTTCGGTAGTGTGCGCCTTCGTCGCCAGTAGATACTCCATCCTCAGTCTCTGTTTGTTCTGTGTCTGCTTCCATTCTTCTTTGTACCTGTGTTGTCGTCTTTGGTGGCGTGCGTTTCAGCAAGCCAGATCTCGCAAATGGTTTATCCCACTTAGGCAAAACTTCGCCCCCCCCAGAATACGAGGGGCAGCCCCTATCATCGGCCGAAGCCTCCAGGGGGCGGGATTCCCCGTTGCCGGGACCCGCCTGGGGACAGTATTTTTTTAGTTGTGCTTCCATGTTCAAATTCTATCCTCCTACTCACATCCAAGAGAAAACCAGCCGCCCAATATGGAACAGACGCTGGTACCAGGCAAGCCGCTCGCTCCGAGTACAGACGCTGCCTGGATTTGTGTTGCTTGCTTTTGGTCCGCGCCAGGTATTTTATTTCCCTGGTACCCGCCAGACGGGTCTGGTGAGGGAACTCCCCTATCCGCCACCCGGGGACGCGCCCGATGGGAGAGCAGCCAACTCCACATGTCAGTATGTCAGTATGTAACTTGTATGTGTGTTCGCGCATAACTTCGTCGTTTATTATCCCGTTATACTCCCGAAAAGTCTTTAAAGAAAATACTATACTAAGTAGGTAGGTTTAGTCAGTGCCGTAACTAGGACAGTGCCACCGGTGCCCAGGCACAGGGCACAGACCCTAGAGGAGCGCAGAAATTACCAGACCATATACAAACAATATCTTATTTAGAGTCAGTTACAAGTCTGTAGGGCGCAGTTACGGTTCTGGGTTTAGGATGTTCTTTGGATTTTCGCTCATAAAAAAAATAATTGCAGGTAAAGCTATTGGACTACCGCCCGCGTTTCTGGCACTTGAAGAAGGCAGTAAAGGTGGCGGCGTTATTCAGGTAAGTTTAATAAAATTCAATCAACAAGAAAATTGATAAAGAAACCACAATAGCTCAAGTAGACAGTTTCAGTGTTTTGAGCTTCACCAATGTCATGACTTTTGAATCACTGTACCCTAATTTCGATTTAATTACATATAGAGGCAACGAGAAGACGCGTTAGAAGTTTATACGTTTTTTGGGGAACATTTTCTAATTATAGCGGTGCTCTAAAAGAAAATTTTCAATATTTTTATCATGATTACAAGTAGCTTACTTAAAGTCCTTTTCATCATCATCATTACCAGCCTGTAGACGTCCACTGTTGGACATAGGCCTTTTTTAGGGACTTCCAAACACAACGATCCCGAGCCGCCTGTTGCCAGCGGCTCCCTGCGACACGTTTGATGTCGTCAGTCCACCTGGTTGGGGGTCGACCAACGCTGCGCTTTCCGGTGCGGGGTCGCCAATCTACCACCTTGGGCCCCCAACGTCCATCAGCTGTTCGAACTACGTGCCCCGCCCATTGCCACTTCAGTTCTGCGACTCGCTGAGCTATGTCGGTTACTTTGGTTCTTCTGCGGATCTCCTCATTTCTGATTCGATCACGCAGAGATACTCCGAGCATTGCTCTTTCCATCGCCCGCTGAGTGACTCTGAGCCTTCTTATGAAGCCCGCAGTCAGCGACCAAGATTCGGATCCGTAGGTCATCACTGGTAACACGCACTGTTCGAAGACTCTCGTCGTCAGGCACTGAGGAATTTTGGACAAAAAGATGTCACGAAGTTTCCCGAACGCTGCCCAGCCGAGTTGGATTCGGCGGTTCACCTCTTTCTCGAAATTGGACCTACCTAACTGGACTATATGCCCTAGGTAAATATACTCGTCTACAATTTCGAGTGCAGAATTTTCAACAATTACTGGGTGGAGCGGAACGTGAGCATTACACATGATCTTTGTCTTGCTCATGTTCATTTTAAGGCCCACCTGTTGAGAAACGTTCTATCAGAACTCTCAAAAAAAAAGAGAACTCAGCAAAGTCCTTCTATACAATCATAATTTCTCTCAAAGTTGTTCAGGCTACTAAAAACGAGATATTAAATAATAAACAACTTAATTGCATATTCTGCCTTGTTGGTCTATACGGCTACGGTTCATAATGCCCAGGGTTGAATCCAGGGGTCGTCGATATATTGAGATTCGTTTTTCATCCGAGAATTTCCCAGTAAGTTAACTCTGAAACTGGAAAGTTGAGTACTCTACTCTTCTATGGCTCCGAGAAAACGTTAAGCTGTCAGAGCTACAATCCCGCATTGAATAAGCATGATGGGTTTAAGTTCTACATCCCCGGCATATCTAACGAGACTGTTCCTGCAATGACCCGCAAAAAATATGCTGAAAATTATGTAACTTGTAGTAGATAAAAAAAGATAAGTAGGTTAAGTTAATGTTATACAACGGCAGGGGTCAGCGAGCGAGTGCGTCCTGGTGTCGATGCTAGCGGCGCGGGCGGCCGGCATCAAACGGTTGAAGCATCAGTTCCCTACCGTTGACGAGGGTCTATTGCTCTCCAAGTTAATCGCGTATTGTTCCAAAGAGGCCCATTCCGGCGTTGAAAAGGCTGCTATGATCAGCTTCGTCAAACTTCGCATCTTACAACCTGATGAAAATGGATGCTTGAGAGGACAAACTTTAAAAGAAGTAAGTGAAACGATAACTGTACCTAATTAAGATTAAGAGAAACTTAACTTCCTGATTTTCGGATGGTTATCATAATTTATTTTATTTTTTTATAAAGGTTTTTACTTCTAACTTTTTTTCACTTCTTGTTTTATATTTCTCAGCCAATAAGAAGTTTCTACGTGTTTGGTTTATAGATAGTTACACTAACTACTTACCTAAATACTAATTTACACATGGAAAAACAAATGAACCTATCATTACCACTACATTTACCTAATAAAAAAATCACCCGCCGCGTTCACGATAAACTCGAAGACTATCTTACGGTACGGTACGGATTTTCATTCATTTTTACTAAAAGATAGTGATTTCTGACGAAGGTTTTAATAAATAATTTTAAGCCTCAAATAAAATAATAATAGTGGGAAGAGTCGCGTGCCTAGGAGCTTTAATTGAAAACGCTGCCTAATTACTTTGATATATAACAAAACAGTGCATGAAAGAATTTATCCTCTTTATTAGGACTACTAAAACGTTCAGGACGGCATATCTATGTTTTAAGGTGTTTCAACTTTATTTGCAAATGAATGCATCATTCAATCAATTATATAAACCAATAGAATATAGGTACCTACCTAGGTAATAATGAACACAGACCAATAATCAAAACGTATAAATTGAAAATTCATTATAACAAATTCTAGACAATTTAGAAGATAATGCGGTAACGAAGTAAGTTACGCTACGATGAAATTCAGATAATAATCGGGCGGTAATTGAAGAGACGAGCCTCATCGCATCATACCGAGGCTCGCGCTCCGTCGGCGGCGGCGTTTAATGAAACGGCGGATGCCGGAAATACGTGGCGAGCCGAGAGGCAATACGCCGCATTGTGCCACCTTCAGTCTCGGGAATATTGAAAATTTAATCATTCGACCCTCTCCTATAACAGATGACAATTTATATTCAAACGAATTACTTACATTTTATCAGGTCGCGGTCTACGTTCTAATTGCCGCATTTCATTTGTTCCAAGGCCATGGAAGAGGACGAGGAGGCGGGACTAGTGCCATTCTTTGTTTCGACTACATTGGGTACAACGTCATGCTGTTCTTTCGACAATTTGCCTGAAATAGGCCCCATCGTAAGGAAGTTTCCAAGCGTGTGGCTGCATGTGGATGCAGCTTACGCTGGCAACGCATTCCTCTGCCCTGAACATAAATGCCATCTAGCTGGGATTGAATACGCCGACTCGTTCAACACCAATCCGAATAAACTCATGCTTACGGCGTTCGATTGCTCCCTGCTGTGGGTGACCAATCGATATCTTCTAACTTCCGCGTTGGTGGTGGATCCTCTGTACCTGCAGCACTGTTACGACCACACCGCTATTGATTACCGACATTGGGGGATACCGCTCAGCCGTCGCTTTCGTTCTCTCAAGTTGTGGTTCATGCTGAGAAGTTATGGCATAAGCGGTTTGCAGAAGTATGTGAGACGACACTGCGAACTGGCGAAATATTTCGAAAAGCTCGTAAAGAAGGACGAAAGATTTGAAGTTTGCAATCAAGTCAAGGTAAGCAATGCAATTACCAATAAATATTCATAAAATCGTTCTATCTTGTCATCAAAGATCAATGTTTTTTGTCAAAAAATTTTAGCCAAGGTTACTAGGTACTTTAAGGACGTTACCTAGAACCCACAAACTGCTTTACTACGTAAAATAAATAAACTTGGCTGGCAGCGACTCCTAGATATGCTTAAGTAAATGAAAGCAATTAAATGACACAGTTATTTTTTACTTTATAGTGCGTTTTGAGTCGGTTCTATTTTTTGTTAAAAAATTTTATTTCTTACTTTTTAGTGATTTATGTATGTACCTACGTAACGTACTCGTACTATACTGTCATAGTATATTATACGGCACTAGTAGCCAAAAATCTACTGATACCGAGACAAAAACCGAAATCGCTATATGCGTGCCTCCAATTTCCCCAGGATATCATCATCAGATCTTAACATGATGACAATGGGACCACCTTGGAAGTATGCCCTTTCTAATAAAAAAAGAATTACCAAAATTCGTCGGTTAAAAAGAACAATTAATTAATTACTTATCTACTTAATATAAAAGGTACATATCGTTCTTTATACAGTTGGGTTTGGTGTGCTTTCGTCTTATTGGAGGTCCCGATGAAACGCCTCAGCAGATCGATGACCTGAACAAGAAGCTGCTGACAAACATTAACGCTTCTGGCAAGCTTCACATGGTCCCGGCGTCTGTGCGGGAACAATTTGTTATTCGGTTCTGCGTAGTAAGCCAACATGCAACTCGGGAAGATATTGGTAACGATTATAATTACCATCCTAATCCATTAATAATTTGGTTTAAGTATCACTACCTATGTTCATTTGTAATTAAAACATCATAAATAATTACAGAGATTGCTTGGGACATTATAACAGACTTCGCAACGGAATTGATCGAAGGCCCAGACAAAGAAAGGGTAAGATGACAGTAGATACCTACTTAGTTAGGAATTATTTTTATAATAAGGTGTAGTAGAGATAGGCATTATAGACGGATATAAAATAATGGTTACGTTGGGTCCGAGCTATAAACATATTGAAATTTTCTTTTTTTTTACGAAATTCTCAGTAGCAGATCGAACTTAAAAGTCGGTGATGTTACTTGACTCGGCCATAAACATGTCATCGTTACAGAGTCAAATATTATGATTAGTTTAAGTCCGCCAATCTGTATTGGAGCACTGTGGTGGGGATAAGCTCCATATCAAACTATGTCATTTGATATGGAGCCTTTATGATATGGATACCTTTGCAGGCGTTGTCAAAGTTGCAGCGTGTTGCAACTTTAGGGAGGACTCGAAGTTTGGCGCGCACTGTACTGTACTCTTTGGAATTTAGGCACAGTATACAATAGGTAATAAAAGCTACTTCCCTACCTAACTATGAAATAACCCTGTAAATACAATTTAGGACTTGAACGAAGAGCGGGCCCGTAAGCACCGTGCGGCTCTTGCGCACAAGCGTTCGTTCTTCGTGCGCATGGTGAGCGATCCGAAGATCTACAACCCGGCTATCAACAAGACCCCGCCGCCCATACCCACCAGCCCTGGCACGCCGCCGCAGCCAGCACCCGCCACACCGGATACGCCTTCCGACACCGAGTCCATTCAACTTGTTCCATCAACTCCGTAAGTGTAACCAGTGTGGCTAGTGTGAGATTTTACCACGTCGATACCGAAAACAGTAAACGCAAATTTTATATGGAATTGGAGATGCGCCATCTAGTTATAGTGAGAATAAAAACTTTTTTTCTATATAATTTGACGTTACGAGTACGCTTTTACGCAGTCGCTCGGTGAAAACGCACTTGCCCCATAGTTTTCCAAATAAATAGTATTAGTAAACTAACGTTTTCTTATCGATTATATCACTTGTTTTTCGTACCATACATATTTACAGAACAAACAGCTAACAACATCACTTACCATACCACAGAGTATAAGGCCCTTATAAGCAGTTATACGGTGAGATACACTTCATAAGTGCAAAAATGCCTACGGCTACCCTGAGGACTCTTTACGAACCTAAATTATTGGAGAAGGAATTTTCTTTTTTTAAAACGACGAAAAAACGGAGGAGGTTCTCAATTCGACGCGTATACCTATTATTTTTATGTATGACCACCATGCATAACTTTTTACAGAGTAGTCCGATTTTGATAATTCTATTTTACTAGAAAGGTCCACATAGTCATCATGATTAGATTTGGATTTGATGATGATATACTGGGAAACTCGAAGAAAATCTTAAAATTTTAGAGGCACAATTGAAGCGTTTTCGGTAATTGTTTAAGTGTTGGTAGATTTTTGGCTACAAATGGCGTATAATGTACTCTAATAATAGTACGAGTAGGTTACGTGTAGATAAATCAGTAAAAAGTATGAAATAAAAATTTTTACACGACCTTTTTGTACGTATAAGAAAGAAAAAGCAAAATTTATTTGGGTAACATAAAAACAAAATAAAATACCTTTACTAAAGCCAAACTCGATTGAGAATGCTTGTCAACAAACAAATTAAAAAGTAAGGTAGAAATCACTAGTCATTTTACACCTATTTTTTTAATTAAATAGACGAATTCATGACAATAAATTAGATTAGTAAGCTTAAAACTAATAAGAAAAAAAGATATTGAAGATACAATATCTTTTAAATAAGAATTTTTAAAATAACAAAACATAATTTTAAATTTATTAAGCATAAAATGTGTTGCATTTCCTACCTTAATTTTAAATTTGTTTGTTGACAAGCATTGTCAATCGAGTTTGGCTTTAGTATAGTTCGATAAGTAGGTTCATTGACATATTAATACTATGGACTTCGGGTCAGCGATAAAAAGTGTCCGAACCAAAAGTAAGCCAAAACGCGAAATGAGATCCAATCGCAATTCAGTCTCATATTAGCTGACTGACAGAATACACGTCAATAATGCCGTAATGTGTTATAAAAAACTTGTAAGAACTACCCGAGTAAGGTGAGAAAAGAAGACGGTGTACCATATTATCAGTAAGTAAATATTTACTGATGATTTTAAAGTATTATTTTGCTTAGAAACAGGCTATTTTATTAAAATTTTAATAAACTATAGAAACGAATTGCATAACCAACCAAAATGAACAAAAGTATCTATCTGTCCTTTTCCCATACGCTACCCGCGTATAGGATAGAAGGAGTGCAATATGTTTATCTAATTAACCACATTTAGTTCGGATCTGCCGTGAGCAATAGAATGTTTTAGAACAACGACTGCATAGAGTTATTTTGTTGTTTAACATTTGAATTATTTAATTACTTAATTTTTGAATGAAAATAATTTGATTATTTTCAATTCGAAAATTTTTATTTTTATGTCAACTTTTATTTTTTATGTCATGAATATTAATCAAATAACTTTTACCATAATGGTATATTAATTTGATAACTATAAGAATTATCTACATGAAATTAGGAACAGTTATTTAAAAAAGTGATCTAACGTCATTGAAGTAAAAAATATATTTTCAGTTTAATTAAAAAGAGGAAAATATCGAGAACTTAAAATTTCAAAGTAAAGAACTATGTCGAGTGGCATATAATTTTGTACATTAGTGGATTTGGTTTGTAATTAATTATTATTATAAGTAATTATTATTTTATACAAGATAATTACAACAATTATTATTTGGTACAAGATTTATCCCAGCATATAGAGGAGGGATATGTAAATATAAATTAGAATTTGCTGTAAATATAACATATAAATATAAGATGCCAAAAAAATTTGAAAGCTACCGACTCCACACCATTTATGTTGTCCTATTTTCACGAGAAGCTGTCATGTCAAAAAAAGGCTGTCATGGTAACCGTCAATCGAAGCTGATTACTTATTGCATGCAATTAGATCGTTGCAAATTAGACTGTATAACAATACGATAAGACATACATTACAATGTTATTTTGTTTATAAAAACATAAATACATCCTAGTGTGTATAAAATATCTTGGGACACTTTTGACGTAAATTTTGCATTAGACCCGAAGTCCATAGTATTAATATGTCAATGAGTAGGTTGTTAATAGTGCCTACCGTAGTTAAAAACCTTGAGTGCGCCACTGAGCTTCCGTAGGCGCACACATAAGTACCTACCCACAAGCAAGATGCCGGGGATGCAGAATATTTTTATGACATTAGATGTAGATTGAATTGTATTTTTAATTATTATTGGTAGATACAAAGATATTGTAGAATTGACATTTCGATTGATGTGTTTCTGTTTTAGGAAACAATCGTCTTGGATAAGTTGGCCGCTTGCTTTCTTCTTTCAAAGCGTTGACAACGACGCCAACGACTTGCCGTTAAGGTAAATTTTTCATATTTTTTAATATACCCTCAGAATAGAAAACAAGAATTAATTGAACTCAGGTTAAGTAAGCCATAGTTAACCAAGTTAGCAACTGGGATTTCTCGCGCTAACCAAAAAGAGACTGGTTTAAAGCATTGCGAACCGTTTTTAATCAATTCCATTTTGTTATATATTAGCTTTACCCTTTTCTCCCGCGGGATTACATTGGTACCTAAAGGTCGCGAGACTATATGAGCACTCGCCGAGGTACGATTTAGTCTATAAACTACACCTATACCATATTTTATCCAGATTTGTACAGCAGTACTATATTGTAAGTAACTAGCCTGGAGGTACCTATAATCTGGTAGATACTCAGAACTACCATACGTACATACAGTAACATAACTTATATACATTTGTGTTTATTCTTTGAATATTGATACTTAGCCATTGTGTCCTAGGTTCCGTCACCTGGACACTATGGTGCGTCTGAAGAGTCCAAACCACGGGCGTCGAGGCTCCACCCCTGGCGCGTCTCCCGAGCGCCGCGCACCCTCCCCTTCTTCGCATTGACCTCCGAAGTAGTATTGAATCATCATCATCATCACCATAACTTCAACCTATGGATATATGCTGCTGGACATATCTTTTAGAAGGATTCCTAACTGATCGGAACTATAACTGTGCCAACGAGATAGACACTTAATTTTTTAACATATATTATGCTTTATATGTGCTCAAGAACTTGAAAATGTAGTTTATCCTTCTTTCTACTAGAAGTGTAACAGGCACGATAGCATCTTTATGTTAGAACACGAGTCCATTCAGTCGAAATGCTTTGCATCGACGTTTTATTATACGAACAGCTTACTTAAATGTCCTTTAAGCTTTTTATGTATCTTGTCGTGTGTCATACGTACAGGAATTCATTTACACAGGAGTAAAATATGTAGCATAGGAATATTGCGATCTGTCAGGCATGATATAATCATGCCATATTTTTAGTATAAAATTTAATTTGGTCTATATAATTATGAATATGTATGTTTGCCCAGCTTGTAAATGAAGATTTGTTGCATTATGCCCAGCGTCTTTCAATAGCTTCAGATCTCGACGTCCATCGGCCCTTCGAGCATCACATTACAGTTGGGACTATTATTGTGAATTATTATGATATTTTATCAATAAATTACTTTATGAGCATTAAAATAGTTTGTGATTATTTTCCTAAACTTATTCTCACCCGTAGATATAATTACCCAATAATGAAAATTAATATTGTAAATTAAATACGAGAATATAAGGTGTCCTATTGACAAATTGATAAATGAGACTGCATTGTTGGTCTAGTGATAGCCTCGTTGGTCTAGTGGTTAGTTAGCTTATGTGGCTTTGATCACGAGGTCCTGGGTTCGATCCCTGGTCGGGTCATGGAATAATTCTGAGCTTTTTCATTCTTCTATGAAATGTTCAGTATTTCAAGCCCGGAGTCTAGAAGTTGATGGTCTTACACCCCCGTGCCTCGGAGAGCACGTTAAGCCGTCGGTCCCGGTCACTATCATCAACATCTGATAGTGATAATTAATAAATGAGACATTATCACCCTAAGCCCGCCAACCCGCATTGGAGCAGCGTGGTGGGTGTACGCTCCATATCCCCTCTCCTGTAAGGAGGGTGGCCTGGCCCTGTAGTGGGACGTTAATAGGCTGATAATGATAAGGTATTCTATTATAATCTATAGAGCTAGATTCAACTGTTAGCATAAAACAAATAGGAATACCAAAAAAATATTTATTCAGGAATACCTAGTTGTAATACCTTAATTCTAGTCAACTCTTTGTACATTGTGAGCATTAGTGAATGTTCAGCTTTTAATAGATTTTTACAATGGTCACAATAATTAAATTTAAAAATGTCATAATTACAGACTTAATATACCTATTAATACACTACATAAGAATACAGATACAGTGTATCCTACTACCTAAAATTTGAACATCTTCCAAGGCAAGAGTGAAAAGGCGTCTTGTAGGTAAGCAAGTTCCAACTTAGACCTCATCACTGCGTTCCACCAGGCGTGACTGTAGTCCAGCGCAAGACTGTCTACCATAAAAAAAAATACAGAACATTACCCCTTGTACATTGAATGAAGGCAGATGTTAGTCATTTATTTATTTATTTATTTATATATATAGTCTCCAACTTACAGTGTTATAACATGGCCATATTAACCATTGCTGCAAAAGGCTAGTTCTTACGATATATCCCATTCTTTTGATGGCCGGCACTTGCGGAAAAGGCCCAAAATTAATGATCTTCTTTAATTATCATACATACATAATTTTTCTTTTAGTTTGTCAAAAACATTCGCCAAACATTGATTGATTGATGCGAATGTGGATGTAAAATTATGCGAATATTCGTTACATCACTAGAACTTTACATAACACTCTTGGTCGGTTTTTAAGCAGAACCTATATTGTGAATCTTTATTTCACTGTCCCATCCAACAGCGTGTAAAATGTTTCTGTCTTCAACATCCCAAGCCATTCCTCTTATGTAAGAACTATGTAAATGGCTGTTTTCATAAATCATCTGCAGCTTAGAGTCTCCGTCAAACTCAAATATTGACAATATGTTGTTATTGCAACACACAGATATGCGATTGGATCTAAAACAAAATTAAAAAAATAAATTCATGAAATAAGTTACAATAATTAATATTTTTAATAATATTTTATTGTAGTAAATATTAGGAAAATACACATATTGCCATCTAACCTTACAATGAGCATTGATTGAATTTATAAGCATTTAATTTACATAATGAAACACCCTTAGTGCTGATCCTATGCACAAACATTGTATAGTTTAAATGAAACCTTCATCAACCTTGTAAGCATAAAACAGGGTAACTGAGCCAATCAGATGTCAATCAAATTAAATGAGTTCTATTTTTATTTAAAAATATTTATTTCTTACTTTTTAGTGATTTATTGCCACATATCGTACTCGTACTATACTGTCATAGTATATTATATGGCACTAGTAACCAAAAAGCTACCGATACCGAGACAAAAATCGAAATCGCTGTAAGCGTGCCTCCAAAATTTGAAGAGTTCCTTCAATTTCCCCAGGATATCCTAACATGATGAAAATTACTCGCGCTTGCAGGGGTTTTGAGGGGTGTAGTGCGCTGCCACGGTGGCCGTACAGTCCCAACCTCCCTGTTAGCGGCCCATTCCCCATGGGACCGAGCGGGTCGGCCGGTTTGTGGATGGCCGATAGTCCCTCCCTGTGAGGGACCCTGAACAAGGGGTCGGGCCGGTTACACTCCCAACACCGGCAAGGTACCTAAAACCCAATTCCCATGACCCCGTAGCTTAGGAACCCACCCTTACAACCTTAATCCTACCCTTTATTACGTCCCCAACAATACATTCACTTACACACACACTAATACAGACAAAGACTGAACAATTCACACACTTCGACCACACCATGAAGACGGCACTCAACAGAAATAAACTACCCCAGGAGGGTGTTCAATCCCTCTCTGTGGCGGCATCGCCGGTCAAGCCTGTCACTAATGACGGCGACGACGGCGGTGCAGCTACAGGCTGCTCCACGTATTCTGGGGGGAGCAAAGTTCCGCCTTGTGCGCTCGCGCACGCCCAACGACCCAGCACAGTACAAAGGACTGACGAACCGACAGCACACGAACCAACCCCAACCACGAATATCTTGACCTCCGAATCCAAGCCCACCGAAATGACCCTGACCAGACCAACTGACACCGCACCGACCATCAACCTCCAGTCAATAGCCGTCGCCATCCCACCACCAAAGCTGGATACCGCCTGGGCCCAAGTAGTCCCGAGGCACAGGCGGAGAAGGCCGCGTAAGGTACCCAAGACAACGACCGACAGACTGACTATAGAGGAAACTCCGAACACCGCCTCGGGCTCAGGCACGCGCAAGCAGAAGCCAGAGCCAGACAAGAAAGCGACCGACGCAGGCGACACCCAGGCGGGGGACTTGTATCGACCGAGTGGTAGCGGGCGGCCTGAAACATACAGTGGCTGCCCCTCCGCCGGGAACGTCGTTCCACGCCCGGGTCCCAGCTGTAAGGCGGAAGCCAAGGTGTCTGACTCTGATAGAAGCCAGCCGCCCGAGCCCACCACTAAATCTACATTGGACAGTGACAACATTCCCGCCCTGCGTCAGCAGCGCCCCGCCGCGCCCCGGCATACCCAACCCCGGTTGGCGCGGAACGGTGGCGGGCGGAGACCCCGGCGCCTCGTCGAGCCAGACTGCGCAAAAACGCGATAGGCTCGACGACACCATCTCGCCACGGGGCAAACACAAACAATTAAAATCAAACAAGAACCAAAAACCCAAACTATCCTACGCCAGTGCGGCGCAACCACACCTTAGTGTGGCCTTCGCACTATCACCCAGAACCGACATGACCCAAGCAGAAGCTGACGCTCTGCAGGGTCAAATACAAAACGAAGTCTTTGAGACATGTTACAGGGACCCGATACCAGGAGTCCCCTTAACACAAGCACCTGTCTTCAATGGTAAGGCCTACCTTAGCGAGGGCGCGCTGAAGCTGTGGTGCGGCGACGACCCCGCCCTTGAGTGGCTGAGGGCGGTCCAGCCTCTGCTAAAGTCGCCCCGCGAAGGAACCACACTAGAGCTGATTCGACAATGCGACATACCCGTCCGTGTCAAGTCAGCCCTATTCGTACCTGGATACAGCGGAGAAATAGGGAAACTGCACAGGATCCTTTCCCGCCAGAACCCAACATACAACGTTCACACCTGGACGTTGTACAATTTCATACGAACAACAGGTCGTTCTCCGGGGGTCTTTCTAGTTTTGGGAATACCCCAGGAGAACATTAAGACCATACTTGACAACGACAGGAGGGTAGGATACTCTACTGGGAGGATATACGTGCGGTTCTACGACGGCGCGGAACTGTGCGATATACCCCAAAACACAGGATGCAAATACAAGCGGTGACAACCCGGTACCGCAACCAACGATTCCCCAACACATTACACCCGCCCCGGCGCCGGAATCGACCCATCAAAGGGAACCGAGCCCAGGACCGAGCGCCGGATCGAACGCTACACCACCCAACAGTGGTGTGCAATGGGACAAGGCACCGGAGGCGGACGTATCAGACCTCGACATGGAAACGGAGGATACAGACGACGAGGAGGACGCGGTGGAGCACATCCCGCTGCACGAACTCCTCGACAAATGGGACCCAGGGACCACAACCACCCCACAAACCTTCCCCTTCCCCCCCCCCCTTTTTTTAAACCCTACATACGATACCGACAATGAAAGTGTAAGTAATCAAAACAATATAAAACTTAACACGCATATTACAAAAACCAAGATTAAAATCATACAAACTAACCTCCAGCACAAACAACTTGCAACAGCTACGCTACGAGGACTCTTGGAAGTCGAAGCCGACACGATAGTCCTGATCCAAGAGCCATGGGTCAGGAAGAACCAGATATGCGGCTTAAACAGCTTAAATGGTAAGATACTTTATGATAGCAAACAAACACCTCCAAGAACTGGAATCTACATACCCCGCTGCATCAAAGCGACACTTCTAACACAATACTGTTTCAGAGATCTCACCACGGTGAGGATACAGAACGGAATTCAGCACAAAGATGCCAAGACTAGACCACTAGTCCTAGCATCACTCTACCTACCCATAGAGGAAGAACCACCACCAAAAGAAGTCATGGACCTCATAATTCATTGTGAGGACGTAAACACAGACCTAATAATATCGGTTGATAGCAACGCACACCACACCCTTTGGGGATGCACAACCAACAACAAAAGAGGTGAGAAAATAATGTCTTACTTACTAACAACTAACCTAAACGTTATAAACACAGGCACGGAACCCACGTTCGTCTCCAGCAGATACCAGTCAATAATAGACCTAACGCTAGCATCGAACAACATCGTAGACCACATTAATAACTGGCATGTCAGCGATGAGCTGACTCTATCCGACCATCGTCGAGTAAGATACGAACTACAGTTAACCACGACACAAAACACACCTTGGAGGAATCCAAGGAAAACGAACAGGATACTATACAAAAAACTGCTGAATACAAGCATAAAACCTACGAACCTAGCAGGAAAAAGACAGCTTACCACAACCCAACAAATAGACGAAGTAGTGTTAAACATTACGAAAACCATCAATCAATGCTTCGAAAAAGCATGCCCCACTTGGAAACCTACAACTAAACAAGCACCAAGAAGCAATTGGTGGAGTAAAGACCTTGAAAGGAAAAGACAAAACCTAAGACGACTTTTCAACAGAGCAAAGAACACCAGGGATGACACGGACTGGGACAACTTCAAATACTCCCAGAACACATACAAAAAACTCACACGACAAAGAGAAGCTAAAACATGGCACTCCTTCTGTACAAACATAGAATCTAACGAAAAGGCCAACAGAGTAAGGAAGATACTGTCTAAAGACAAAAATCTAACATTAAGCTCACTAAGAAAACAGGATGGGAGCTATACTAAGAACAACAAAGAAATAAGCGAAATACTGATAGAAACACACTTCCCAGGCTGTAGAATCCTAAATGACCTACAATGGGATGACGTACGTAGCCACAACCCTACAGAGACAGACTGGAACCTCGCTAACGAGATAGTTACACAAGACAAACTACGCTGGGCCATCAACACCTTCCACCCCTTCAAGTCAGCGGGTATGGACGAAATCTTCCCCGCCCTACTACAGTGGGGCATGGAAGACCTAGTAACAGATCTAATGCAGGTGTACAAAGCATGCCTGGCCTATAAACATATCCCTGTGCCTTGGAGAGAGGTAAAAGTAGTCTTCTTACCAAAACCAGGCAAATCAGACTACACCCAACCAAAATCATTTAGACCGATCAGTCTCACTTCATTCCTTCTAAAAACCCTAGAAAGGCTGAGTGACAGATTCCTACGCGACGGCGTACTGAAGCATACACCCCTACACCCAAACCAACATGCCTACTGCACAAGCAAATCAACAGAGACAGCACTACACTCCGTGGTGAGAAGAATAGAACACAATCTAGAGAACAAACTATCGACGCTAGGAGCCTTCATAGATATTGAGGGTGCGTTCGACAAAACCACATTTAAAAGCATCGACAGATCTTTAGAAAGATATAAAGTACCGGACACTTTACGCAGATGGATTAATGCTCTCCTAGAACTGAGGGTCATCCAAATAGACATAAACGGAAAAACAAGAGGAATCGTAGCCAAAGGGTGTCCACAGGGAGGAGTCCTATCTCCACTTTTGTGGAACCTAGTGGTGGACGACCTCATTACAAAAATGAACAACAAAGGATTCCCAACCATAGGGTACGCGGATGATATTACAATACTCATCGGCGGCAAACAAGAAAACACATTGCATGGAATAATGCAAAACGCCCTACGAACGATAGAAAACTGGTGCAAAACCAATGAACTATCTGTCAACCCAAAGAAAACAGAACTTGTCCTATTTACACACAAGAGAAAACCAAATCTAAACAAAACACCAACACTTTTCAATGAAACCCTAAAGCTATCAACAGAGGTAAAGTACCTAGGGGTGCTCTTGGACCAAAAACTAAACTGGAAAAGACACATCGAGACGAAACTACAGAAGTCCACCATCATCCTCTGCCAATGCAAACGCATGATAGGTAAAACCTGGGGCTTAAGACCACACATAGTGAAATGGCTATACACGACGGTAGTGAGGAGCTCACTGACCTACGCGTCGATAATATGGTGGCCTAGAACGCTACTAACAACAGCGCAGAAGGACTTACAGAAATTTCAAAGACAGGCATTGCTAGCCATCACTGGCTGCATGAACACTACACCTACAGCAGCTCTTGAGGCGCTAATGGGCATACCACCGCTTCACCTTTATATACAAGAGGAGGCGAAGTTGACAGCCCTCAGGCTAAAAGCCTGCCAACAATGGCAAGAAACAACCACGGGTCATACAGAAATACTCAAAGCATCAACCACAGACAACTCGCCCCTGAGTTATGCGACAAGACTACAAAACAATATCTCATGGACAAACCCTACAAGGTCAACATAGACGGTAACAATGGCAATGTAACAAGACCAGACGAAATAAACATATACACCGACGGCTCTAAAACAGTCACAGGCACCGGGGCAGGAGCCTACTGTCAGGAGCTGAACATAAACATCGCACAGGCGCTCGGCAGGAATAACTCGGTCTTCCAAGCTGAATGCGTTGGTATTACAACTGCGGCCATGGCTATGGTCGCTAGAAAGGTAACAAACTTTAATATCAATATACACAGCGACAGCCAAGCAGCACTCAAGGCAATAGACAAATACTGGACCACCTCTAAACTGCTGCTTGACTGCCACAATACACTCAGAAAACTCTCTAAGGAAAACAAAGTAACCTTGTTTTGGGTCAAGGGACACGACGGTAATCACGGTAACGAAAGGGCAGACGAACTTGCACGACGTGCAACAACACTGAAGGTCATGGGACCGAACCCCATAATCCCAATACCCTTCAGTGAATACAAATCCTGGTTACACAAAGACACCCACCATAAACACACAAGGATTTGGACACAGACTACGGACTGCAAACACACCAAGGAGGCAATACCACGCCTAAACACTAAACTAACCAAAAAACTCACACGGTTAACCCGCGCAAAACTCAGAACAGTCATAGGACTGATTACAGGTCACTGTCCATTAAACAAACACCTCTCACTTCTAGGTATGACCGACAGCCCATTGTGCAGGGCTTGTCTGGAACACGACGAGACACCGATACACGTTATGCTCAGTTGCAGAGGGGTATCGGAACAACGTGAAACACACATTGGCTCCAAAGCGACACTCCATGAGGCAATTGGCGACCTGGGAGGCCTCCTAAGCTTCTGGAGCGAGCTCGGCTGGCTGGAGTGAGTCAGCGGGAGCCTACACCAAGGGACCCACGCACAACGGCCAACTCACTGGTCAAGTGCGGAAAATACCCAGGAAATGAAGAAGATGAAGAAGAAGATGATGACAATGGGACCACCTTGGAAGTATGCCTTTTCTAATAAAAAAAGAATTATCAAAATCG
This sequence comes from Mycalesis mineus, assembly GCA_034621355.1. Taxonomy (NCBI): domain Eukaryota; kingdom Metazoa; phylum Arthropoda; class Insecta; order Lepidoptera; family Nymphalidae; genus Mycalesis; species Mycalesis mineus. The sequence continues at coordinate 9,036,881 of CM067885.1, forward strand.
GACAACTCTGTAAAAAGTTATGTGTGGTCATACATAAAAAAAATATATATGTGTCGAATTGAGAACCTCCTCCGTTTTTTTTCGTCGGTTAAAAAATAAGAAAATCTCTTACCCTGATTGGCAGCAAATTTTGTGAACTGGGGCAGGGAATTCTGTGAGCTTAGTGACATATTTAGGTTTTCTGACATCAACAACACTCAAGGCTCCAGCTTCATCACCAAAGAACAGCTGATACTCATCCAGCCATTGTAAACAATTAATGCCACAATCATTTTTAGCCAGATCTATAAAATGTAAGAAAATGTTTTTTCTAGTAAATAAAATATTTTGTAAAGGTTGAGTTAAAAAAAATATTATTAGCTTATTTATCATGATTGGCGAAAATAAAAGATGCAGTAAGTAATTAATCTATTCAGAAAGTTTTAATTACCTAAAACAGGTTTTGTAACATTGTGATCCCAAAGTGATGCATAATAATCTAATGATCCTGTTGCTAGATTTGAATCAGACTGTGGCCTGACAGAAAGTCCATAAATTGCACGGCTATGTGCTCCAATATAATTTCTTACACATATCAAATCTGTAATATCCCAGACCTGAAAAAACAAAATAATAGATATATAAAATAACTAGCTTTTGCCCGCGACTTCGTCCGCGTGTATTTAGTTATTACGGCAGCCTAATTTTTCTAAGCTTTGAATGTCTTATTTATTAATATCTAATCAACTGCCTAAGAAATAGGTCTTAAGCTTTCAAAATGACGATACTTTCATACAACATTTCATCCCCCCTTTAACTCCTTACAACCCTTTTTTCGCAATTAAAAATAGCCTATGTCCTTTTTCAGGCTCTAGACTTACTGTGTACCAAATTTCATTTAAATCGGTTCAGTAGTTGTAGAGTAAAAGCAAGACAGACAGACAGAGTTACTTTCGCATTTATAATATTAGTTAGGATAATAAAAATTATAATAGATAATAGATAGAAATAGGATAGCAACAACTACTAACAAGTTAGCCCGCTTCCATCTTAGATTGCATCATCACTTAACATCAGGTGTGATAGCAGTCAAGGGCCAACTTGTAGTCATTAAAAAAAAAAAAAAAAAAATAGTCCAGAAGAAATCACTTTACAGTGATAATGTCACCCATTGCTTTTGTAATAGCTTATAACATTACATTTGCTTCAGTTTTGTTTAATGCCATAAAGTATTTATCACCCATATCTTTGTTCACCTGTAATAAAATCAAAAGGTGAAGCAGATGGCCCACCTAATGGTAAGTGGAAAAGTACTGCCCTTAAGAGAGCAACACTTTGCTTTACAGGGCATGTAAGGAACAAGTTCTGGAAGCTCTTATACACAGGAATACTAATAATCAAAATGAAAAATAAAAATAAAAAAAAATAAAAGAAATGACAGTCTTATTGGCTTCAGAAAATTAATAGACAGGCACTCTGTTCTCACCAGGGCTGGTGGTCAGAGTTGACCTGTCTTGAAAAACTGTTAATACAAAGCCAAATTCAAGACGGCATTAGCTGGCAGTGAGATTGGCAGTCAATGCTGGCTTTGTTTTGCTGGTAAACAAAAAAGGATATGAAAGGGTTTGTACCTTCATATTTCCATCTGCACCAACAGTGACATACTCAGTTCCAGGAATCAAGCAGTCTATAGCCAACACAGCTCCGTCATGCTCTGCCACTGATATGTCTTCACTCCATAGATCCCAAGCATCATTGACTTTACTAGTCCATACACTCAGAGCACCACTGTCCTCACCAAGCAAAACCTTAGCATTGGAGAAAATTTGTTTTAATTTCATTTTTAGATTTTTAAAAATCTATTTAAACACACTGGTAACAAATATAGGTAGAATTTATTTTAAGGAAAAACATTTTTATATATAAACATACTTTTCTTTTCATTTCAGTGCATTTTATATTTTAACTACTTTTAATAATGTTATTCTATACGAGGTACATAAATATCTCATGTTGCTATAACATTCCAGTCTAACAAATTTTATTGAAATTTCATAACTATGTTTAATTTAGGCTTGTGTGCACCAAGATTTCTGTATCATAACCAACAGTTAACATAAAGCTAACTATAAATTAACTGAAATCTTGGTGCACACAGGCCTTAGTCCAACTTTAACTATAGGAGAGTTTTTATCACAATTATTGTCTACCTTTCACCAAAGTTTAAATGTATTTTTAGATAGTAATAATTGACAGACCAGGCAAATGGCTTATTTACACCAGAACAGCAATTCTGCTTGCCTGCAAAACTTAGCTTGTTCTTTAGTAGTTCCCTAGCTGTCACAAAAAGCTATGCTACTCATAATTAAAACCCACCTTATTTGAACTATCTATAAAGCAGCCATCAGCTGAACCACTTGTTAAGTTAATATCTTTCTTTGGGGGGCTTCTAGTTTTATTGTCAGACCACTTGGGGCAAACACTAACACCACCATTCCAATTTCTTCCTGTCAATTCTGAACTGCCCATCAGTGATGTTCCTTCTAAAAGCAAACAATTATTTATTTAATATGCTGGCGAACAATCTTCTTTGGTAGACAGACAATATCAAGTAATTCCAAGAGTGTATAATAAAAATTAAAGACAGTAAGTACATATTCAATATTTATGTATATTTAAAAATATGCATCAATTATCTTAGTACCCATAAATCAAGATATGCTTACTTCGGGGCTCGATATAAATAACGATTTCCTATAATAGTTAGTTATTTGAATTGATTTTAATTATTTGATTTTACATGAATTTCATGTTAGCAACTGGGTAAACAAATAAGACTCGTATTTGAGGTTATAATTACTCGGCATTCAATTATCGTTAATTCGTTCGTTAAAAGTTAATCTTTGCATAAGATAAATAAATTAGGTACTGCAAATATTACCGGTATTAATATGAATATAATCGAGGTGCGAGTGATTGCTCATATTCGAAGCCGTTGAAGCGTAAGTTCTATAAACATCGGCATTCAAATATGCTGGAATTATTTTGTTGCAATTTTCCATTTTTTTAAGTACACCCATATGAGCTTATTATAGTTGTTTATTATACTACACTTCAACTGATAATAATATGGTTAATGCGAAACAGGATAGAAAAAGGACTATTACGATTTTTAATAGGTTTTGGATTTTTGAATTGATGCACAGCCACAGACGACTGTCAAGATCAAGCGATACAAGTGTAGGTTTTATTTTTTTTCAAATTTATTTAACGGCCTGGAATCAAACAATTCATGGCTAAGTGTAGATAAATATTATCTATGATTAGATACCACAGGAGGAGTAATTTTGTTCTGTGAAAGAACCTCAGCGGAAGAAATGCAACTCAAAGAATTCAACCATGCAACCAAAAGAGAGAGTACCTCATTTCTTTTTGCGAAATCATAGAGTCGTCTAATACTCTTAGATTTAAATTTTCAGATATTTTCATATTTCTATCTGTGAATTTAGTGAAGAAATATTTTATTCTGTGGTCTGCTCGACTTCGATTTTCTGGATTTTCTGATTCTGACGTTTTGAATTAAAATCATTTTCATTGATTTCCACTTCGTAATTTAATACGAGGAAAATACATATTAGACATGATTGTTTATATATAATGTTATTAATTTTAGTGTCTATCAAAAGTGCGGAAGTAAAACTAGATTTACAGTTTTAATCCAATATTGCGCATTTAAAATGGCAGGCCCCGTAAATGATTTCACATCTATAATAGATTTGCCGGATGAAATAATAACATTGATATTACTGGAAATTGAAACTAGTGACATTATACACTTCGGCTCCACATGTAAACAGTTCCTTGAATTAGTCTCGAACAATGATTTTTTGTGGAAAAAGAAGTTTTCAGAAACGTAAGATTGGCTATGTTCATGCTATGAAAATTATCAGATAACATGATTAGGCTGTACATATTTAAGTTTTCTTCTATTGCTACAGTGTACCAAAGTCAGTGGTTAAACTTGTTAGAGAACGTAAAGGCGGTAATTGGCTCAAGGAAATAATCCACTTTTACAAACTGAAACAATCAGTATGTATGGAGTTACTGTCTTTGCCACCCATTCACAACTGGTAAGAGTGTTTTTGTTTTGATAACAAATATTGTTTAAAATATCTATCCTTTGAGAGAACTGCATACAAAACATACATACATATACTAGTTATACAATTGTTATATTTATAATGTTCTCTAATGCGAATATTTACATCTAATATAGCAAATGCGAATGTTGATTTTTCATAAAAATTAAATTTCTATTTATCTTGGTCGTTGAGTCACAAGTGAACGGCTCAACTAGTTTTGCTATAGTGTATGCACTGTTGCATGGTGCGTGTGACAGTTTCCTGTATATGTCATCTGTCATCTAGGGGTAGGGACTAGGGGTGTGACATTTAGCAATTCATTTTTATCACTGTTTTCTTCTCAGCGATACAATGGACTTGGCACCCGCACGGAATGGAATGCTAAGATATTTGTCTCAACTCTCTTAGTTTCTAAGGATTAAATCTTAATCGACTATGGTCCAATATATACTATTATGTCTGATAGATACAATTAATAAAATAACACACCCTACCATTTGATACAAATTAAAAAAAACACAAAAGTGAGTTGGTTGTAACTCTGTAACTCTGTTTTCACTCAGCCACATTGGCTGAGTGAAAACAGAATTACAGCGGATATTATAATGTTGAAGTCAGAGCTTATTGCCTTAGTTCGGCGTCATAAGCGACTAAGTCTTACTTATGCTCTGGAAGAAAAAAGCCACCAGGTCCGTTGACTAGCTATTGAGCTAATCTGGGGCCTAAATAAAAGGTATGTTTTTAGTTTTAATTTCCATTTTGAACTATATAAAGAAATCAGCTTTCTGAATGTAGCATTACCTATGAAATAATTGATTATTTATTGAATTGAAATACTTTTTTTCATATTTCTGATTTTTAGGTCAAGCCGCAAAAGTTAATACTTTGCAGCTATTTACAGCAAATAAGATGTTCAACCTGAAGACTGCTCGAAGGCAGTGAATAAAGCAAAAGTGACATTGATCTGATTGGGATTGTAACGTCCATATCCATCACAGATTCAGATCATGAATTTAGTGAAAATTCAGATATTCCTGACTCTGATATAAGTTTAGATGAATAAAATTTATTTCTTCTTAGCAACTTTTTAAGGAACCTTACCCTGTATGTTCTGTTGATTCATTTGTGTCATTATAGACTTTAACAATAAAAATTGATATATACACAATATATGTTTTTATTATAAAAACTAACTATCCATCCTAGCAGTACATCAAAGCACTAAATATGTCGATGGTGTTACATTATATGCATAACACTTTACTTAATTTTTCTTTCAATATAATTTAATTTGTAGAATAAAACATTCTGGCTGGGTTGAATTTAAGTTACTACAGTTATTAATGATTTAATATGTGGTATAAATATACTATACTATACTAAGTCAATTTGTAAATTGCAGCATACATTTAAGAGTGAAACAAAACATTACTGAAACTGTCACCTGCACAATGCTACAGCACATACACTATCATTAATTTTTTCGTATTTATTATTATCAGAATTTGTATTTGTTATTTATAAGAGAAAAAATTGTGTGTAAAAATTCAGCTAACAAATGAATGGATCTACATAAGTAAACTTTTAGTCTGTTTTGCACTAAATACTTGAAACCTTGAACTTGTTATAGGTGCATCCCAGTAGTAGGTACCCCATACCGTAGTTCTATAGAACTGTTAGGATATTTTCCGTGCTGTCAAATTATGTCCCAATAGTTCTATATAGTACTGTAGTATAGTTTTTACTCTTGACTTTACTTATAACATATAAGTTATAAACTTTATATTGTTTTGATTGATATTTCATTTTGTTTTTAACAAAAAAATGTCCCTTGCGACAAAAATAAGTTGTTAAAACCAAGTAGTAGTTGTGTCTAAAAAAATATTCTCTTATTTTAGAAGTTACAGGGGGGGGGGGGGACACACTTTACCACTTTGGAAGTATCTTTCGCGCAAACTATTCTGTTAAGAAAAAAATTATATTAAAAACCTCAATACCATTTTAAAGACATTTTGTGCAATTTAAGCAAATACTCTCAAATTTAAGTGGACATTTATTATTTCAATCAAAAGAGATTCCATATTATACTTATAAAACTATAGATATTTTATATTTAACGTACAAACAAGATGTTGATATCAACATTTCTTTAATTTTGTAAAAACACTAAGCACTAATATGGTGTATCAACACTTCTATAGAACTAAAATTAGGGGGTACTACTGGGATGCACCCGATATTATAACATTTGGCTGAAATATTCTTTTTTTTTGTTCTTAGACTTATTACACATAACTGATCTTATGCTCACTGACAGATTTTGAAATAGATCTTTTTATGTAATTTTAATTCATCAAAACAAGAACCAAATGTTTGCATCATTTCTTGCAAATATAATTTGTGACTATCTGTGAATGCGAATGTGAATATTTTTACATTACTAATACATACAAATAGAGAATAGAAGTTCCTTTTTTGATAATGTCAGTCTGTATAGTGTAAAAATGTGTTATTCCTAAATTAATATTTCAGGAGAGTCAGGGATGTCACTTTGACAGATGTAAAGGGATTCTTTTCTGTTGCAACAGACAGTAATCTTAACTACTATTACACAATTTATATACTTCAAGATATTGTGGACAAAGGATATGCTATAATCAATGCCAAAAGATGTGAGAAGTAAGTTCAAGTCATTTAGTTTCTCTAAACAAACCTAATTTTACTTGTTGAGAACTAAATTAACAATTCAAACTATGGCAGAAGAAAAACTAAACATACTAAAAAACTATCAAAAAGGACATAGGTGAAAAATGTATGGATGTCTGCCTCAGAGATGTCCGGAGATGATATATATTATGTCATTAAATAGTACAGATCTTCATAATTATTTAAATAGTAATAAAGTTACTTGTAGCTAAGCAGTCGCTGATAAAAGTTATGAAGGTTGATAAAAGTTGACCTTTCATACTATGACGACGGTCACATGATTCAGAACACAAAAAATTAATTGAAATTCTTATATTTTTGATATATTTTCAAGTGATTTCTATGAAACATGGGCAGTTGTTTAAAATTCATTGTATATTTAAATAAAATAGTTAAATGTGAGCATATGTTTGGCTGACCAAATTGGGCAAATTTTGGCAATGACCTTTAACACAAAGTTGCATGTGACAATTTAATATCTAACAATGCAGTCCAGTAGGCCTAGGATATGCAGCATGATATTCATTATATAGAGAAATAGGCATATTATAATTAAACATTTTGATTTCTCTTTTGTTTTATTGCAATGAACAAGCAATTATTTTATTTTACTCAGCTATTAGTCAACAATATATCAATATGGTGAGATTCGCCTTCTGGCAGATTTTAGGTCGACATGATCAGACAGACCAAACTAAAAGGAAGCCACAGAATTAATTTCTCATTCTGCATTTCTTTATAGAAGATATGTTAAAAAAATTTATATACTTAAAAAAACCTTATTAATTTCAAATCTGGCCCCCTTACTGTGGAACTATTGATACTTATTGTAGATTTAGTCGTATATACCTGTTTTATGTAATTTGTTTTGCTCATTTACTGTATGGCAAGATAAGAGCAAGAGTTTTGAGGCCACTATATTATTGTTAAATGCAACAGAAAATTGGATGTATAAAAATATTTTTTTTTTCAGACCACTGTATACATTGACAGTTATATATTATGCAAAAATTGCTCTTCGATATCTGTTTCATACCTATCTGGCTATGAAATGGCTACAAAAACACATTCGGACTGAGCTCACACCAGTATTTGTTACTACTTTCTTTTTACAGTGGGTAGATGTTACTAGAATGTACAGCGATGAAGAAGTTGAACAGACGGTAATTAGTACACTATTATTATAAAGGCGAAATTTTGTACATGTGTATATATTTGCTACTCCTACTGCAGCTATTGATCAGATTTTGCTAAAAGGACAATGCTCATTTTGTAAAAAAAACTCAGGCTATAGCGCAAACAAAATGTATAGCAGATTTTAGCTATTAATGAGTAAATATACAACATATATTAGATAAAATATGAAACAGCAATACATATGTTGTAATTATTTATTTATTAATACCTAAAATGTTACATACATTTAATTTGCATTTTGGAGCATTGCTCTTTGAAAGGTGACTAATCGATTTTCTTTCCGAACCAAATTCTGAATACGAAGCTCAGCGCAGTAAACATTGGATTTTTAACACAAAATCGGTCTCGGCGCCGCCTTACTACCTACATTTTGCTAATTAAGAGGGGACTGTAACACCAGCTGTACCTAAATGTATAAGAAAGCTCAGAATGACTTAATACATCAGAGACTAAATAAGATGTGCTTAGAGTAAACCTGCTTGATTTAATCAAAAATGAGATCGGCGGGGACTAGAGTTAGTGACAAATCAAACCAGTCATAAAGCAAAATTGGCTGGAGTAGTTTACTTTTTAAAATATTTATATTTATGCACATTTTAAGAGGGAGAAAAAATATATTTTCCAAAGCTAAGAATCTTTAATGTTCGTCAACTATCTTTATTCTCCCTTTATGTTGTTTTCTCGACCTACATCATGTGTGGCTTTCTTCAAATCAATATTGAACAATAGGCACTTTTTAAGCAAACATATTGCTTTGTAGGTTGCATCTTGGTTTGCACCAGGCATCCCTGCAGTCATGCATTAATCTACAGAGTAATAAATGTCCAATAAAACTCTTTATGTATTTCAGATACAATTACTGGTGACAAGAGTTGAAAAGTGTTTGGAGGAGACTCATCCAAAATTGAAAGGAAAACAACAAAAAGAGAAAATAAAATACACAGAAAGGCAATTACTGCAGGCTATAACAAAAGTAATATATAATGACAACTCTAGAGTGTCCACCTCACCCAGCTCAAGGACTTTAGACATTGTAAAGGTAGTACCGATTGTTATTTCTTTAATTGGATCTAAAAATATAAACAATAATTTTAACCAAAAAATAATATGTTGAAATAAAACTTTTTTTTTATCGCCCTTGACTGCTATCACACCTGATGTTACGTGATAATGCAATCTAAGATTGAAGCGGGCTAACTTGTTAGGAGTAGGATGAAATCCCTTTCGGTTTCTACACGACATCGTACCGGAACGCTAAATCGCTTGGCGGTACGTTTTTGTCGTTAAGGTGGTAACTAGCCACGGTGAAAGCCTCCCACCAGCCAGACCGAGACAAATTAAGAAAAATCTCAATATGCCCCGCCAGAATCGAACCCAGGGCCTCCGTCTTATTAATCCGCCGCGCACACCACTGCGCCACGAAGGTCGTCATATATCTCACTATCATGCAGACTTATATTGCAAATCGAAATGGGATGTTGAAGGCAAGCCCATAACTACATAATATAAGTATTAAGTATTATATATTTCTAAGATATCCATCAGCAATGAATATATTAATAGTATAACTGGGTGAATGACTGAGATAATAATGCACAATAATTAGGGCTAGCAAATTCTAATTTTAAATAAAAGAAATCATTTCAGATTTCTTTTACATTATTAAATGATTTATTTTATACAACCTCTAAGCAAGATAAGCTTTAAAGGGTCAATATTATGTACTACATAAAACAGTAAACAGGTTCAAGTGTGACCCATTGCAGAATAAACTTATCGAAAAAAGTCGAACCAACTACAAAAATGTATTACATTAAAAAGCGAAAAATAACATTGTACCTATGTGTTATTTACTAAACGGTATGAAGGTGGTGCAGACATAGTCTTTAGTTTTATTTTTTTATTTATTGGCAATGCTTTTTCATTTTTAATGTACAATCACTTGGGTACCAAAATTGTTTTCAAACCAAACTGCTAAACCATTTTTTAAATTTTATGTGACCAATCTGGAGGCTTACACTTTCAATTAAAAAACGATCTTTAATATTGACGACGACCTCCGTGGCGCAGTGGTATGCGCGGTGGATTTATAAGACGGAGGTCCTGGGTTCGATTCCTGGCGGGGCAGATTGAGATTTTTCTTAATTTGTCTTGGTCTGGCTGGTGGGAGGCTGTCGCCGTGGCTAGTTACCACCCTACCGTCAAAGACGTATCGCCAAGCGATTTAGCGTTCCGGTACGATGTCGTGTAGAAACCGAAAGGGGTGTGGATTTTCGTCCCACTGCTAACAAGTTAGCCCGCTTCCATCTTAGACTGCATCATCACTTAACATCAGGTGTGATAGTAGTCAAGGGCCAACTTGTAGTCGATAAAAAAAAAATTAAGAAATGACAGAGTTATGAGGTAGCGAACATGGAAAAATACCTGTTCAATTGAGGACTTCCTCCTTTTTCTGAAGTCTGTTAAAAAGATGAAATTACATATGAAAATCCTTAATAAACTTCCATACAGTCGACTTGTAACTCGGCTAGAAGTTCAATTTTCCAAATGTTTAACAAATATGTTTGAATGATGTGTTTGAAAGTAGGAAAAAGCTAGAATTAGCTTAGGACTTCATAAACTCCTGGATTCCTTTTGTAGGTTGTAGAAGATGACGATGGCAATTTCATTTCATATGGTGCAATTTATCAAGCAGTTGCAAAAAAGTTTGGTCTACAGTGTGATCTAATTGCATTTCCGGATCATCTGTTCTTGAAATGGCAAAGTGTTGACGAGCCCAATGAGACATATACCGTCGATCTCTTTAATGGCGAGATAAAGCCCAAACGGCGTTGTCCATTCGCACCAGGCCCTGTTAAATATGAATATTGCCCAGATTCTTTGCTGCAGTTCATATATTCTTCTTACATGAAAACGAAAGGCCCTATTAAAACATGGTGAGTGTGCTGATACAATACTAAACTTTATTACGTAGAGTACAATACAGTGTATTTTTAAGGTTAAAAACTAGACCATTAAGGTCTAGTTTTTAAGTAATTGAATGCCACGTGGGTGTTTTTTTACTGCTCCATAAAATGTTAACATTATTTATGTAGATTTGAAACACCCATCTACTTACAATGTGAGAAAATACTTAATGGCATTTAACAGAGTGACTCAGTAATAACTCTCTCTATTCACAAGGTTATGATATGTATTATTACTATTATTATAACGGTGAGGCCGGCCATAGAGGATGCACTTCGACCCTTTTTGATCTTTTGTACTTGCCCCTATGAATATTTAACTTTGTGTTTACCCCTTTTAGCTATTTATCAAGACTTATAATTGGCATTTCGCCCGAGACAACTAGTATTGCCAGGAAATTCCTAAATAATAATTAAGTGACAATTACTTTATTAGACATAGTAAGGAAAAAGATGTTTTTTTTTTATATAAAACCTAACTAAGTTTGAATCATTTTGAATGTAGAATTCATTAATTCATAATGAATTTAAAAATTTGAATTTTTTAAAATTTTTATTTGGGTTTCAGCAAAACTCAAAATGCAATTCATCTTTGGGATTTCTTTGGCACCAATCACAATACACACAGTGCTTACAAAAACTTCTTCCAACATTTGGTGAAGTATGCTCAATCACCTGCAATTGAGAGCACACTCAACATGAAATATGTGAGTACAGACGTTTTGTCTATAGCTTTTGACTGCTCAGTGCTCCACTTGTGGTTATGTTCATAGGAAATTGGACAAATTTACAGTAAGTGCTTCAAATTAATATTAATACATACAATATAAATAGTATAAATTTCGAGATACATAATATTATATAGGAAAAGAAAATTGAACTAAACAAATCATAAAAAATTAAATAATAGATTAGATTATCTATGTATAATTAAAAAGTACTACTAGTGCTAAATTAACTCTCAAACCTCCTCGAATCCAATGCAGCGAGGCACAGTAATGAATTTTGAGTAAATATAAAATTTACTAAATGTAAAGTAAAACTCCTTGTTTTCTTTTTACAGTTGGAAGATATACAACTTGAAATGATACTAATATTGTCGAGATTGAATGAAAGTTCTTTAGAAGATGTTAGGCATCCGGTGAGTTTTTAATAAATCTGTTGAAAATTCTTTTGTTTCTTATTCATCGTTTATAATTTATTAGAGAAGGCCATAACTTAATAAACAACTTGTCAAATATTTTAAGAACTATAATTACAAGGATAACTGGCGTATCTGAAGCCAGCAAGATAATATTTAGTCATATCCTTGTGAGAAGGATACACTAAGAAAGTATTCTTTTAAATTTCAAATTAAGTGGGAAAATGGGAGGCCTACTATAGTTGATGATCAAGTTATACTTGCATCATTTGCTAATGAACTGCAGGAGATGGTAAGTATTACAAAGTAAGAAAGAAAGGAAGGAATGAAAGTGAATGTAAGTTAACGAAACTAATGATTTTTGAAAAAAATTATTGTATGACAAATTGTAACGTTTTCATAGATAGAACAAATAGAAGTTGTAAATAGTGTATTAAATGCAGTAGAAAAGGGATAAATAATAATTATTTGTTTGCCACAAACATGGGTACAAATCGGTTACATTTATGCATAATTATAGAACCAAGCATGTTTTACCATAAAGGCGTGCAAAATATTTTAAAATTAAAAGACAAATTACAAAATTCATACAATACATTAAACACAGATAAAAGAAAAGTTATGATAATATTAAAATAAGGCCTTAAAAATAACATGTCATTAGTGTTATTATTATTATTAGTCAAATTTTAGTTTAAAATAGTCGTTAATGTCATAAATGTTCGCATTAATAAATTTATTAAAAATAATAATTTTAGCATTTAGTAAAAGTCAAATCATTGATCCTGTCTGGCAAGTAGCTATATATTTTTATGGCCATGCAGTACACATTATTTTTATATACGTGAATTTTTTGAAATAGCACTTCCAGCTTGTTAATGGACGAAAAAAAACGGAGGAGGTTCTCAATTCGACATGTATATATTTTTTTTTTATGTACCACGCATAACGTTTTACAGAGTTGTTCGATTTTGATAATTCTTTTTTTATTAGAAAGGGCATACATCCAAGGTGGTCCCATTGTCCATGTTAGGATCTGATGATGATATCCTGGGGAAATTGACTGGGGGAATTATTACAGCGATTTCGGTTTTTGTCTCGGTATCGGTAGCTTTTTAGCTACTAGTGCCGTATAATATACTAGAGGACGCCCGCGGTTTCACCCGCGTAGTTCTCGTTCCCGTGGGAATTTCGGTATAAAATGTAGCCTATGTGTTATTCTGATATGTAACCTATATTATTGTGAAGTTTCATCAAAATCCATTCAGTAGTTTTTGCGTGAAAAAGTAACAAACATCCATACATCCATACATACAAACTTTCCCCTTTATAATATTAGTAAGGACTATCACAGTATAGTACGAGTACGTTACGTGGCGATAAATCACTAAAAAGCAAGAAATAAAAATTTTCAACAAAAAATAGAACCGACTCAAAATGTACTAAAAAGTAAAAAATAACTGTCATTTAGTAGCTTTAATTTACTTAAGCATATCTAGGAGTCGGTGCCAGCAAGGTTTCCACTGTAAGGACGTTACCTAGAACCCACAAACTGCTTTACTACGTTAAATAAATGTTCCTCAAACTTGCTGGTACCGACTTCATAGATATGCTTAAGTAAATTAAAGCAACTAAATAACACAGTAATTTTTTACTTTTTAGTGCGTTTTGAGTCAGTTCTATTTTTTGTTAAAAATGTTTACTTTTGTCTATTGTGTCTGGCATTTTTAAATGGGAATAAATTAAATTTCTTTTTTGACAAAAATGCACATTTCAAGTATGTACAAAGCTTGTAGTGGAAAAAAAGGATTTTTTTCCTAAATAATGGTTGACAACCGTCTAGAAAACCTGCGCCGCATAGACTACGTAAACACCTTTTTTGTGCTCTAAACACTTTTATTAGGAAAAGCTATACATCATGGCTTTATTTGCTAATAAATACATAGTTTCTTAATAAGGTTAGAACTTAAACCAAATAATAAGCATTCATGATTGTATGTGCCACTTCTGTAGTGCCCTCATTAAGCTTATATATAATAACTCTAAAGAAGTTCAAATACCTACGATTCTCATACTGGCACGATTTGTAGAAAAAATATATGAGATGAAAATAGAAGGCTATGGCATGATTAAGATTGTTTAAAGTTTCAATAAATCGTACTTATTTATGGTATTTTTCCGTGATAAAGCAGAATAAAATAAAAAATGCATATAAACTATGGTCAGACGCACATACGCACGGCACAAGACTACAAAACATTTTTAACAAAAAATAGAACCGACTCAAAACGCACTAAAAAGTAAAAAATAACTGTGTCATTTAGTTGCTTTAATTTACTTAAGCATATCTATGAAGTCGGTGCCAGCCAAGTTTAAGGAACATTTATTTTACGTAGTAGAGAAGTTTGTGGGTTCTAGGTAACGTCCTTGAAAGTAGAAACCTTGGCTGGCACCGACTCCTAGATATGCTTAAGTAAATTAAAGCAACTAAATGACACAGTTATTTTTTACTTTTTAGTGCGTTTTGAGTCGGTTCTATTTTTTGTTAAAAATGTTTATTTCTTACTTTTTAGTGATTTATTGCCACATCACATACTCGTACTATACTGGCATAGTATATTATTCGGCACTAGTAGCCAAAAAGCTACCGATACCGAGTCAAAAACCGAAATCGCTGTAAGCATGCCTCCAAAATTTGAAGAGTTCCTTCAATTTCCCCAGGATATCATCATCAGATCCTAATATGAGGACAATGGGACCAACTTGGATGTATGCCCTTTCTAATAAAAAAAGAATTATCAAAATCGGACAACACTGTAAAAAGTTATGCGTGGTCATACATAAAAAAAAAAAAAAAAAAAAAAAAAAAAAAAAAAAAACAAATATACGTGTCGAATTGAGAACCTCCTCCGTTTTTTTTCGTCGGTTAAAAATCCGAGTCCAGGTTCAATTATTACTTTCCGAACGCAGATTTTAAGCTTACTTTCAAAACGCTCTAAAAAGTAAAAAATAACTGCGTCATTTAGTTGCTTGAATTAAGTGTGCCTATGAAATTTGAAGAGTTCGTTCTATTTTCCCAAGATATCATTATCAGATCCTAAAATGATGACTACCACCATTTCGGAAGTCTGCCCTTTCTAATAAAAAAAGAATTGTCAAAATCGGATGGCTCTGTAAAAAGTTATGCATGGTCTTACATAAAAAACATGGTCTTACATAAAAAAAATATAAGTGTCGAATTGAGAACCTCCTCCGTTTTTTTCGTCGGTTAAAAATAGCTCTCAGTGCGACTACGACCCTGTGCAGTTCGACGTGTTGCAACTACAGAATGTTAAGGAATTCGACGCGGACTGCTAGGTCCGAAAACTGGTACACATTACTTGAGTTCGGCGCTCGAGTCAATTTTAGCATCCCCCTACGACTCTCCTATTATGGCACCTTATTTCAGGTGGAAGTTAAAAGGCACCAAAAGGTAATAAAATACGCAGTTGGCATGATATGTTATCACAAAATTTATAACTACATCTGCGTGATCCGCGGCTGGGCAATCAACGGTCACAACTTGGCGATACACGGCGTGGATGGCTTGCGCGAGAGGGAGCAACCCTTCTACTTTGTTATGGCGGGGGATCAGACCGAGAGATATGTTGCTCAGGGTGAGTATGAACTGTCATTATCTATGCATTTAATCCGAAATTATTGACTTTAATTATTAATAAGTGGTAAAATATTTTAAAAAATAATTCAACCCACTTCTTAATATTTATTGACACAAGTTACAATTAAATATGATCGACGAGACCTTTTCGTAGTACCAGATATATTTTGATTTCTGTTTCAAAAACTACTATATTTCGACGGAACTTGCACTATTCCTTAAGATGGATTCCTAGTTCAACTAATAAGAATCCTGTGAAGAATGTATGTGATCTGACTTATATAGGCTTTGAGATATCCGTGGACAAACATACAAACACAAATATTATAGGCTTACGTATACACATGCATTATATACGGTTCGAATTGATAACTTTCTTTTTTGAAGTTTCTTAAAAAATATCGTATGCTTAGTTAGCCAAATAGCACAATGTTTTCTCTCGTGATTTAACCTTCTACGGTTTTGCAATATCAGAAATCAATCAAAATTTTCAAAAAAAACATGCTTATTTATTAATAAAACTCAAAATGCACTACATTTATTTGAGGTTTGTGTTTTCAGAACATATAAATATGGTATACGCGCCATATCGAATCCAGACATTGGAGGACAGCTTGGCGAAAGATTTCACTCATTTCGATGGATATGCATACATTCCTAATGATGAGAAATTGGTCGAATATCCAGATGAAATTCAATACATCGAGGAATATAAAAAATCTTCACCTAGGCAAATCTAGTTGATTTATTCCTGGTCTCCGAATCCTCGGCAAACCAGGAGAAACTAATATTTTTATAATATGTCAGTTGCCAAATGCGAAATTAATAAGTAGATATTCCTACCATGTTAGGTAATACGGTATGGTTGAAAAGACTATCTATATATTTAAATAAAATTGGGTGTCTGGTAATCTAATTTTGACCCACAAAATCAAAACCATGTTTCAGCGTCTTGCTATCAGGGCGCGGGCGCAGTAATTCAAACAGCAATGTCAAAAGATTTAATCATGGCATAGTCCGTTATCTATCGACATAGTCGTTTATGCCAATAGCTAAGGGACCGGCGATACCATCATAGATGAGTGTTGTCACATGTTAATTTTTTTACAGTTTCAAGAGGAGCTGTACTCAATTTGCACATTATAAAAATATCAGTCCTAATTATGAAATAATATTTTTCAGTTTTCCTATTAATAACATTAATAGGATGCTTACAAATATTACTTCCGGTTCTGGGGATTTCGAGTCAGTCAAATCTATATCTGAATTTAAATCACAATAAGGCAGATGACTAAAATTTTTTGTTACTTTGTAATAAATTGGAATAAAATTAATGACGTTATACGCGTTTGAATGATGGAGGGGTCTTCTGTTAATTTCTGGCAAAATATTTACCAAACTACAATGACGTTACAATTGGTGACGTCATAGTAGTGTTCGGCTGTCTCTATTTAATTATTAACAATATTTTTTACAACTCTGTTTTTATTTGATCAATTTAATATCTTTTTTTCATAATTTTATGTTTTTTTTGAGTTTTAAAAAAGAATATAAAACACCAGTATTTTAACATTAGTCATCTTCCCTATTCCAATTATTACATTTTATGCGAAACCTTTGTCTATGAATACGGGTGTTGGTCATTATTGTACTCATGTAAATGTATTTTATGTATTAAATGGTATATTAAGTCAATAATCAATACGGTATTGTATAGATGTTAGTTGATGTAGACTTCCAAAATTTTTACCGATTCTTCCCTCTTTTCACTGAGAAAGGAAATTTTTCGAAGAAAATTTTGCTCCATATAGATATTGTATATGTGGTATACAGATACTCGTAGTTCATAAGAATATAATGAAAATTAAATGTATATTTTGATTAAACTTATAATACAGTAAATATTATTACGTCATGATTGTCTATTTAAGCGTTGATTACGATAATAATCGTCGCTGCCCTTATTGTACTCATATAAGTGTATTTTATCTTCTAAATGGTATACTAAATCAATATGGTATGTATTGTATAGATGTTAGTGCATGTAGAATTTCAAAAATTTTACTGACTGTTTCATCTTTTCACCAATAAAGGTACTATTTTCCTCCATATAGATATTGTATAAGTGGTACACAGATACTCTTAGTTCATAATTTGAGTGAAGATATAAAGAAAATTAAACGTTTGTGGAATTAAATTTAAAATACAGTAAATATGATTACGTCATGATCGTTTCTTTAAGCATTGATCACGATAATAATCGTGGCTGGCCGTTATTGTACTCATCTAAGTGTATTTAACTTCTAAATGGTATGCTAAGTCAATAATCAATATGTGGATGTAGACTTTCAAAATTTTTACCGATTCTTTCATCGTTTCACTGAGAAAGGTACTATTTTGCCCCATACAGATATTGTATATGTAGTAAACACATACTCGTAGTTCATAAGATTAAAGGATATAAAAAAATAAATGTATATTTGATAACTTATAATACAGTAAATATTATTGCGTCATGATTGTCTATTTAAGCATCGATTACGATAATAATCGTCGCTGGCCGTTATTGTACTCGTCTGAGTGTATTTTATCTTCTAAATGGTATGCTAAGTCAATAATCCATATGGTATGTATTGCATACATGTAAGTGGATATAAAATTTCAAAATGATTACCGACTGTTTCATCTATTCTCTGAGAAAGGTACTATTATACTTCATATTTATATATGTAATATACAGATACTCGTAGTTCATAAGAATAAAGGATATAAAGAAAATTAAGTGTGTTTGATTAACTTAAAATTATAGTAAATATTATTTAAGGCACGAGCTTTTCTTTACGGATTGATTACTACAATGTACGTCGCTGGTCATTATTGTTTCTACTCATGGAAGTGTATTTTATCTTCTAAATGGAATAATAAGTAATAAATTTGTTATTGTTATTGTATAGATGTTAGTGGATGTAGAGTTTCAAAATGTTTACTGTTTCATCCTTTAACTGAAATAGGTACTATAGCTCTATATACCCAGTGGCGTGCACTTCATAAATGCAAAACCCTGAGGATATGCTGCGAACCAATATTGAAGACGGAATTTTCCATTTCGTATAGATAGTACCTATAATGCCTACCTTAGTTAAAAACCTTGTGCACGTCACTGTATATACCTACTGATAGTTCAATTCACTAAGACGCGCCCCACTATTTCTCGCGAGGGGAAACCGAAGGGTGCGGGGAGTACAGTTCGAACATCAGTCTCGAGTCGACCACGGCTCGGTGTACACGGGCTATTGTAGGTTGTATCGCTGCGTGTCATGACCCAACGGAATGATGCTCTACTTAATTTTTTTACTAATATTATATTTATAATATCAAAAAAACGTATCGTATGATGATAAACTATCTACATATTTAAATGTGATTTAGCCAGAAAAATCGTTCCGTTGCCCATTCCTTCAGGTTGACCGACTCGACTTTAATTTTTCTACAAAGGTCACTTGATTGGTTTGTTACTGCCAATATAGATTTTCCAAATTAGCTTAGCGAAATAGCTTTGGTCATTGGTACCGTCCTACTAAAAAAGACGTGCCGTCAAGCGATTTAGCGTTCCGGTACGGTATCGTGTAGAAACTAAAGAAATGTAAATTTCATGCTACTCCTAACAAGTTAGCCCGCTTCCATCTTAGTTTACATAAACTAACTTGTAATGAATCAAAATAATAATAGATATCATGGGTTCACGCTTTACAAACAACACTAGGGGTATGGTAGACAAGACAGCGTGGAATTGAGCTCAATCATTAAACTGTTTAAACAAAAGAAAAATAGATATACTAGGTACCTATCTGAGATGATTGTGGATATGTGTGTTTTTAAGATATTTTTAAATGGGTTAATATATATGTCGAAGGAATTAGACTAGAGACTTAGAATAGATTGTTGTAATATTGTAATAGACGTCATTGTTTATGGAAATGTTACTGTCTGTGGATGTAATTATTTTTGGTATGTCACGAGTTTTTGACGTGACAACGTCTTGTAATTCGATAGAGCCGGCTGCACGCACGAAAAAACATGACGTCATGCGTCGTTACCTTGCTTTGAGGCGTTCCATGTAAGGCTTGAATTGCAAGCGAGAGCGCGGAACTAGCGACAAAGAAGGACAATCGGCCTTTGCGTTCGGCAGCGTTCAACATCCGTCTATTAAATATAATTATTAAATATATTAATTTTAAATTAAAAATTAATATATTTATTATAAATTTAAAATATAAATTTATAAAATCAAAATCAATTATATTATTAATTTAAATTAATATTTATAAAAATATAAAAATTTTAATAACCAATTACATGCTACCATTTCATCGGTATTTTCTTAAGACATTGTCACGTTCAACTATCGTCAGTAAACCGACTTTACAGACAACCAATTTTTTTTTATGAAAGTAATCGAAATAGAACTAATTGTTAATCATTTAATGAGAGATATGAGATAGGTGCTTACTTAAAACTTTAACACAAAGTTAAATTCAATTTGATTTGATAAATGAATGTATGATTGATTTGTTTTAATACTCCAACCAATAAAAGAGTCAGGCGCAAAAGTCCTAGTATTTACACCATCTTGAGGGGAATAAAGGAGTTGGGTAGTTAGTTTGTGTCTGGAGTGCGGAGAGGATATACTTTTACACTGGTCGAGTTGGACCAGTGTAAAAGTGTTCTGAAGAAGTAAATTAAATTAGGGAGTAAAGTAAGATGGGTGTAAATAAACTACTGTTCTGAATCTTTATAATAC
The DNA here is from genome assembly GCA_034621355.1 of Mycalesis mineus. Classification (NCBI taxonomy): domain Eukaryota; kingdom Metazoa; phylum Arthropoda; class Insecta; order Lepidoptera; family Nymphalidae; genus Mycalesis; species Mycalesis mineus. The sequence goes on from CM067885.1 coordinate 9,057,471, forward strand.
GTCAGGAATTATAAAAATCTATTTCATGTATCAAAACATTGTGAACTTGCAATACATCTGTTCGTGAAGACAAAGTCTTTGTAACCCTTGAAAACGCCCAAGAGATTAAGAACCACTAAAGATGATGTCAAGAAGAATGGTGATACTCATCGGAGTATCACCATTCTTCTTGTAAAATTATAATTATGTAAAATTATATTGTGATATAGGTTAATATATATATCGATTCGATTAACCTATATCACAATATAATTTTGCTGTGCAGGACCAACACGACATATTCATTTTTAAAAAATGAGTTAAAATGAAGTAGAGCATACTGCTAGTCAAACATGACATTCTTGTTGACATTATTAACTTGACACTTTGTGTGAGTGTGCACACATTGCTACTCGTTACGTAGTAATAGAACTCACATTCTTGCAGTTTTTATTGCACACTTGCACTGTAAGCGTTTAAAAAACAAAACACTACGAGCCATCGTGGATTGACCAAGCTATAGATATTGTATATGCAGTAGATAAATTACTCGTAGTTGATAATTTGAGTAAAGAATAAATATGTAAAGGAAAGTAAATGTTTTTATGATTAAATTTTAAATACAGTAAATATGATAACTTCATGGCCGTTTCTTTAAGCATTGATAACGATATTAAACATCGCTGTCTTTTATTATACTCATGTAAGTGTATTTTATCTTCTAAATGGTTAATTCTTTGTCAATAATCAATATGATACGTATTGTATAGGTTAGTGGATGTAGAATTTCAAAATTTTCATTGAGCGTTTCATCTTCTCACAGATAGGTACTATTTTCTACTACGAGTATACATACATTGTATATGTGGTACACAGATAGATACTCGTAGTTCATAATTTTTAAAATTGGTAGGTTAATAAATACGTAAATGTTTCCAAGTTATACCCAATAGTATAATAATACCTATACGGCTTATTGTATATTATAAACTTCAATACTGAGTTGGTATAATTCAAGTTTCCTATAGTTAGTTTTGCAGCAAGTGATTATCTAGTCCAGTTCATAGGTCCTTATGACTTAATGTGTTTAGACCGCAAATGTGGGAGTTTGACTTTCAAGAGGGGCCAGTCAGATTCAGAAAACAATATAAAAAAAAAGATTTCATCTAGGAAAATAAGGTTGAGAAGCTATGTTCTAGTTCAGGTATATGCAAAATTTTGTACTGTATTTCCATATTTTTTATTCTATATGTATCTCAATTATTGTAAGCAAAGTACAGTACGTTCATAGTTATCTTACATAAAGTTGTCAGGTTGGCTGGCTTGAGGTCTGTATTGTCATATTTTGGTTCTAACAATTTTCCTGTTTGAATTCATTAAACAGGCGTTTTCAAAACGACCAATGTACTTGACTTTGACTACAAGTAATGCCAACGTAGCGCAAAGTAAAGATGAACAAATGTCAGAGGTAAAATAACTGTGAATGGACTGTAGTGTTCGCCCACTAAGTTACAGTTTAATACCATATAAATATAATTTGTGTCTGTAATCTGTGTCTATATTTCATTGTATAACTGTTTATGAGAATAAAAATCTGAATGTTGTAGGTAAATCGTTTAATTTCTGATTGATTTTTTGACACATTTAAATAGTCAATGACATGAAATTATTGGTTATGGCAAAGTAAATCTTTATAAACATTTAACTAGACTAGTGCTGAAATGGCGACCCCCGTACGTGAAGGCTAAGTGTCGGCCGACTACCCACTAGGTGGATGAACCAACGTGTCGCAGTGAGCCGCTGGCTCCTGTCCTTAAAAAGGCTTATGTCCATTTTTAAGGCTGATGTGATGATGATTACAAAATTTATCTAATTAGGTTCCATAATTATAATGATCGGTTCCGTGGTTTAGCCGTATAAAGATAACAATCAGACCGGCGTACTTTCGCATTTATAATATATGTACGGGCTTTTAAATATAGTAAAAACGCTTTAAGATTTTCTGTACTTTTACAGTAAAAACACTGTTTTATTAATGTAACCTGGCGACACTGCAAGTAACTGACAGTGACGTGAATTAGTGACAGCAGACGGGGACGACCGACACCGACAGTTACTTTGCTAAAGTATATAGAAGTAGGTAGGTATTTATCATAACCTAAAACTGAAATATCAACAGAAGACAATAAAAGTTTAATTCACATTTTACTTTTTACTCAGTTTTACTGATTACTTATGTGAGTAAGATTTGAGTGGAATTAAGTAGGTATATGATTGAAATATTATTTAAGCTATAATCTCATTATTAGGTAAATAGTTATTTATTAAGTCCTTTATGTTTAAATAATATATTGTAATATAATTAGGAATAATAAACGTGTTTCGCAAATAAATCTTAAATTGATGAAGGTTAAGTAAACAGAGTTGTGAAGTCTATGATGGCAAAGTTAGAGCTATTGCAATCAATCAGCGGCCACAAGGGCATAGTGTGGAATGTATCATGGCATCCTCTTGGAAAAATATTTGCTTCCTGCGGTGAAGATAAAATAATCAAGCTGTGGGGGAAGGAAGGAGAGACGTGGTCAATGAAAACTGTTCTAGTGGACGGTCATCAGCGCACCATTAGAGAAGTTGCATGGTCTCCTTGTGGAAACTTCTTAGCATCGGCGAGTTTTGATGGCACTACAGCTGTGTGGGACAAAAAAAGTGGTGTGTATACAATTGATTATATTAAGTACAGAGACAAGAAAATTTAAAAAGGGGTGTATGCAATGAAAAACAATTAAAATGATTGTATTTCAACAGGTCAATTTGAATGCAACGCTACCCTAGAAGGACATGAGAATGAAGTAAAGAGTGTTGCTTGGTCGCCATCTGGACAATTATTGGCAACATGTGGCCGAGATAAATCTGTGTGGGTATGGGAAGTTGCAGGAGAAGATGAGTATGTCTGCGAGGCTGTGTTGAATGCCCATAACCAAGATGTAAAGAAAGTGTGTACTCATTTTCATATCTCGTTTTATAAATAGCACCAATACCATCACTTTAAAAGTACTTTTTTTGTAGGTTGCATGGCATCCATCCTCTGATCTTTTAGCTTCTGCTTCATATGATAATACAGTGAAGATGTACAAGGAAGATCAAATGGATAGCGATTGGACTTGTGTCGCAACATTGCAATCACATGAATCCACAGTATGGAGCTTGACATTTGACAAGACTGGTAAACGGTTGGCGACTTGTAGCGATGACAGAACAGTAAAAATTTGGCAAGAATATGGTCCAGACAATCAAGAGGGTGTCAATGTTGAAGATAGAGAGTCAAGTTGGAAATGTGTTTGTACTCTGTCAGGTTACCATACAAGATGCATTTATGACATCACTTGGTGTACCACAACAGGGCTGATCGCCACTGCTTGTGGAGATGATATCATTAGAGTATTCAAAGAAGCTGATGATTCAGACCCAAATGCACCCACTTTTGACCTAATTTATACAAAACTTGATGCACATTCTCAAGATGTGAATTGTGTAAAGTGGAACCCATTAGGAAATCAAGAACTTGTCTCATGCAGTGACAATGGTGAAATAAAAATATGGAAATTTACTGAACAGTAGAATTTGGTGAAGGGGAAGGTGCAGGGAATCGAGTTAATTCTTATTAAAGATTATTATAAGTGTATATTGAATATTTAGTTGATACTAAATATTAATGTCTTTTGTATAGATTTTTTTTGTAAAAATATCATGTATCCATTACAAATAAATTTTGTTTGTTATTGCTATACTGTCTATTAAGTACACCTTCAAACCGCTGTGATTTAATTCATGTAGTGCCTCGCAGAGTCCAACAGGACATAGCATTCTAATGTCTGTGCATATTAAAGCAGTATGTTTATGTTTTCACCAATAATTAAATATTATAATTCTGTTAAAAACTATAAATTCTTATAGGATCATTCATTTTTGTCTTAGAATAAAGAATGTTTATTAGACCAACCCAGGACAGTCTAGGATCTGATGTTCCGATTACTAGTTGCTTTAAAGCTATGTTAGGATGCAATAACCTATTTACTTCATTTGTTGTGTGTCCTAAAGTACTTGAACAAAACTTATTAATTTATATTCTATTTAAGACAAGACTCTGCTAACTAAACCTTTTAAAGATTAAACAAAAAAAATATGAGTAAGTACTGATAATATGCCATGTTTTAAGTAGATTATTATTTTTTATATTTTCAGTAGATCCTTTCATAACTGATGTTTATAAAGTTGGGAAAAAGTTTGTTTGTGAAAAGCAATTACAGAACATACACCACAATCATGTCGAAGATGTCTTCTGGTGAAAACAGTGGCATCAAACTAACTGAGGTTGTAGCCGCATTGGAGAAATTTGCCCCAAAAAAACTTTCAGAGCAATGGGACAACACAGGCTTGCTAGTAGAGCCTTATACTCCAAGGTTAATTTTAATATTTATGTATTTGTTTATTTTTCTCAATGTAATGTAAAGCTGTAATACTTACCTATTGTTTTAAGATAAGTATAAGATATTAAATTAGATTTAGTTTAAATGTATTAGGAATATTTTTATGAAAATCAAATTTATTTAGTTCAGAAATAAGAGTGTCCAAAAATTACTTCAGCCTGGTTAGTTTCATTGCCAAAAGCGAGCCTCTGAATTACATCCAAATATGTTTGGCCTTTAAAGTAAAGTATTCTCCTGGACTGACGAAATTTCATTTTATTGACATGTTGATGCCACGGAGCATCTAGCATTATAGATGCCGGAGGCTCTATACAATATTTAGAAGACCTTACGAGAGATCTATGTCCAACAGTGGACATCAATTAGGTGATAATTATAATGATGATGATAAACATTAAAATTAAAACCTACATAATAAAAATTTCAGATTGATAATATAATACATAATCTATTTTTTTCCGTTTTAATAGGAATATTACTAAAATATTACTAACCAATGATTTGACTGAAGATGTGGCACTAGAAGCAAAAGAAGAAGGTTGTGAAATGATTATATCTTATCACCCTCCCATTTTTGCACCTATGAAGTCTATCATTCAGAGGTAAGATTAGATTACAACTGCATATCCTAATTTATCATTCAAGAAAAGTATAGTTGATTCATTGACACAATAGAAAATTAATTGAAAATTAATCATTCTTGTAAATGTGACACCATTTTTGCTTAAGTGAGATAAGGGCAAAAGAACTAATTAAAGATAATAAAACCATATACTCTGAAATAGGTTGTAATAAATTGCAATTTGCATGTTTCAGTGCCTGGAAGGAACGCATTGTATCATTACTCCTAGAAACAAGAATTTATCTGTATTCGCCGCACACAAGTTGGGATGCTGTAAAGGGTGGAGTAAATGATTGGCTTGCATCTGCGTTTCCATTTGACAGTTCAGTACCAATCATACCTGGCGAGGATACTGAAACAGGGGCAGGGAGGTAAGAAATATCATTTCTCCACATCATATCATTGCTCCACACTTAGCTGTTATTTTTAATGAATGTGTGGACTCAGGTACTTTTCCAAACCTAATGAAACATGGAAAACTTATTCCACTTTTTAAATCAGGCGACCAAGCAGATCTCAATAATTACAGACCGGTTTCAATATTGCCAACACTAAGTAAGGTCTTTGAAAAAATAGTTTTAAATCAACTGCATAGTCATTTTAACTTAAATAACTTACTTCATCCTGACCAATATGGTTTCACTAAAGGTCGCAATACTACTGATGCAGGTGCTAAACTATTAAAACACATCTTTGATGCCTGGGAAAGGTCTAAGAATGCTATTGGCGTATTCTGTGACTTGTCCAAGGCTTTCGATTGTGTTGACCATAAAACTCTTTTGCTTAAGTTAAGCCACTATGGCATTAAAAATGTTGCACTTAATCTCATTGCCTCTTATCTTAGTGATAGAACTCAAACGGTATGCATTAATGATATAAAGTCACGTGGCTCATCTCCTAAAATGGGCGTTCCACAGGGTTCAATTTTGGGTCCTTTTCTATTTTTAGTGTATATCAATGATTTACCATACCATGTTAGCGACATTTGTGAAATTGTACTGTTTGCTGATGACACATCTTTAATTTTTAAAACTGATAGAAATAAAAGTGACTTTGACGATGTAAACCGTGCTGTATCGCATGTGTCGCATTGGTTTACTGCTAATAATTTACTATTAAATGCAAAGAAAACTAAATGTGTTGAGTTTTCTTTACCGAATGTAAAAAAAATAAATAAGTCTTTAATGATAAATGGTGAAACGCTAAGAATGGAGAGTTCTACAGTCTTTCTAGGAGTGACCTTGGACTGTAAACTTCAGTGGAGCGCTCATATAGAGTCACTGACAGCTAAACTTAGTTCAGCAGCATTTGCAGTGGGAAAAATAAGACAGTTTACCGATGTAGAAACAGCTAGACTGGTTTATTTTGCTTACTTCCACAGTGTGATGTCTTATGGCATCTTGTTGTGGGGAAAGGCTGCTGACATAAATTCTGTCTTTATACTTCAGAAACGAGCAATTCGGTCGATTTATAAACTTAAACCACGCGAGTCCCTTCGAGTCAAATTTAAAGAAATAGGAATTCTTACAGTAGCCTGTCAATACATATTCAATAACCTAGTTTATGTTAAACAAAATATAAATATGTATAAACAGAAAAAGGATTTAAACGACCGTCTTCCTAGAAACGGACATAAGTTAGTCATATCAGCTTATCGCCTCCGAAAAGTGCAAAAATCTTTCGTAGGATTGGGTGTACTCTTCTACAACAAGATGCCCAATTCAGTTTTAGATCTGCCATTGCATAAGTTTAAACAATGTATTAAAACTCACTTACTGAGTCAGGGTTATTATACTATCGATGAATTTTTAAATGACAAAGATGTTCAAATCCAATTGGATAGGCTTTCAACTTCACACAGGAAATAAAATAAATAACTTTATGTAACAACACACTTAATATTGTAAAATTGATAATATTATAAAAAGAGCAACTGTTGAGTTTCTTGCCGGCTCTTCTCAACAGGGCCTGCCTTCCGAGCCGGTGGTAGAGTCACTACAAATAGTCCAATTTGACGTTTCAAAAGTGCTTGTAATAAGCCTACTTGAAATAAATGATTTTGAATTTGAATTTGAATTTGAAAGAAAAATACTTTAGTTGGCAAACAAATAAAAATTGAGGAGAAATTTTAGGAGGTCAGGAAGGTATGTCTATTTATCCGGGTATGTGCTTGTGTGTGAATGTTCATTTGAGATATCTTAGGTTTTCTTTTGCAGATTAGCAGTTTGTTTAGTAGCATTAATGAAAAAAATAAAAACAGATTTTTTATCGTTTTAGGCTCTTGTCTTTAAGTGACAATAAAGGCTTTAATATCCTCCAAGCCGTAGAGAATGTAAAAAATCTCACAGGACTCAAGCATGTCCGACTGGCGATCGCAAAGGGTAAAACTACGAAAGATACCGTACGAAGCGTAGCTCTCTGCGCGGGATCTGGAGGCTCAGTTCTAAAAAAAGCCGCTAATGTTGATTTATTTTTAACAGGTAACTTAATAGATTTTACACAAATTATCTTTAATTTTTTTGATAGTTTGAATAATCCAACAAAAAATATATTTATAGATTGTACATAATTTTTTTCCAATAAAAAATTAAACCTTTGTAGTATAACTTTGTCTGTTTGTCTATCTCTCTGATGAGATCCTTTTTGTAAAAAAAAATGTGAAGGTATGTAGTTACCCATCTCTCACAGCTGAAATACATCATAACTTTGATAAATCAGATTTCTAAGTCAGGGCATACGACGGTTCGACGTTCTATGTCGCAATTTTGTATTGCTATTAATTTTTAAAGAATTAAATCTTTTAGATAGATTCGCATTTGACCAGTTTCTAAGAATAATTTATGTTTTAGGTGAAATGCTTCACCATGACGTACTTGATGCTACTCAAAGAGGAATTTCTGTAATTCTTACCAACCACTCAGATTCAGAAAGAGGATTTCTTCAAGGATTCTCCACACATTTACGACGTGAACTGGAGAACCAAGCCGAGGTCATAGTAAGCAAATGTGATAAAGATCCATTGTTAACCGTTTGAGGCAATAAAATGTTTTAATGTAGTGTATTATATTTAATTTATTAATACGTTACTCCATAGCAGTGTTAATTAGCATTACATTGTTTTGATTGTAATATGTGAGATCAATATAATATTAATTAATTATATTATGATATCGTTTTACAATAGAAACTTATTACAATACTAGCATATCATTAAGATTTATAATATACGACAGAATCACCTCAACCTTGACATGTAATGCATTAAGCTACAATAGTTGGCAAGATCTTTGTGCATGTACAAATGTCTTCCTTTTCCTTTTTCTCGCATCCTGATCGAATGTATTCCAATTTTCGCCGGGAAAGTGGACTGAAATATTTTCATGTAATAAACTTATTTATCGCTCTTTTAACATATTATAGCATGCACATTATTACTTACGCAAAGCAATTTTGTTTAGACTTTTCTCTTTCGTTTTAGATTCTTGAAGATTTTTATCATCAATTTCAATAATTTTTCTTTTATATGTACCAGGCCCTTTCTTTATTTTACAAATAGATGACACTGTTCCGTTTTTGTCATCATAATTTATTACATACTTGCTGCGTTTCGGCTTTGTAGACTTCTCTAGCTTTGTGCCAGGAATCTTTTCTATCTTTTGTGACGTTACGGCATTTCTACTTGATTTTGAAGAAGGCTTATGGTCACTTAACGAGGAATGATTAAGAAGTTTTACAGTACCGTTTTCTTTATTGTGTACATCTTTCTTGGTTACATTTGGTACGCTTCCATTTTCTAAATTTACTTTAGTTGTATTTTGGGCACTATTTCTTTTCAAAGATTCGCTTCTCTGTACTTTAGGAGTGCAATTTTTATCTGATGACACTTTTTTAACTTCTTTAGGTGTTTTTTCAGAGCTGATTTCGCGTATTATTATGTCTGGTGTTGTAAGTTTTTCAGTCCTTTTTGGTGTGTGTTTTTTCTGTGAACGTTGATGACTTTCTTGTTTTGCTACATATTTTTTATCCTTACTGTCAGAAAGAACGGGGGTAATGCTTTCTTTTTTATCCGATGAAGCACTTCTTATCCTAGTTTCCAGTTTATTTGCTTTAACATCCTTATTCACAGAACTTCGCAAGCGGGTCGTGTTTAGACTTGAATCCTCCATAGTTGGTTCACGTTTTTCTTTTAGATCTCTAAAATTAATATTTACATAAAGAGGTGACTCTGCTCTTCGGGACGTTACATCTCGTGTAAATTTAGAAGTTTCATTTTCTTTGTTGCTCTTTATACTTTTTATAGTATTGTCACTGGATTTTCTGAAAAACAAAAAATAATAAAAAATCTTATGCTTATTATAATAATATATAATGCTTATATTGTATATTTACCCAGGCGAAGTGAAACGGCTTCGTGCATTATCTTTTGTATCTCTTTGTCTACATTGTTTTGCTTTAGTTTTGCTCGACTCGTCTGTAACTTGACGCGAGTGTTTTAGCGGATCTTTATGTCTTTTCAAACTGTTATTTTTAAATTCTGAGACAACAGTGTGTTCAGTGACTTGTTCACTAATTGGTTTTAAAACTCTCTGCTCACTCATTGTGTTAGTATCTTTATAGTACTTCGATCGTGGACTTGGGGTAGGAACTTTATTGAAATTTAATTTTGTTGGAATATTTTGATACTCCGGGGTGTCATCAGATTCCGCTTCACTGTTACAAACACTATTAGATACTTGCTGGACTAACTTGACTGAGTGAAATATTTCTTCTTGAAGGTTGTCTGTACTCTGGATATGTTTAGAAGTTTCATTATTATCGATTCCAAAATAAGCTAAATCTCTTCCTCTAAGTTCTCTAACTTTAGTTTTACTTATTTCAGAAGTCACAGGTAATATTCCCACTTTTTTGTTTAGTGACTTTGTATCTAATATCTCTATTGGAACATCATTAGACAACTTTAATTGATTACTGTGTCGTTCCGGACCTGCAACAAATTATTATATATATTATCAAAATATTTATTTTATTGTCCACTAGTCTTTATTCAACATCTTTAGGTGATAATGGTAAGGTGGCTGGTAAGAGGCTTAAGCTGTGGCTAGTTACCACTCTAACAACGAAGCGATTCTACCGATTTCGCGCTCTGGTACGATGTCGTGTAGTAAACGAAAGGGGTGTGGACTCCTAACAAGTTAGCCCGCTTCTATCTTAAATTACATCATTACTTAACATAAGGTGTGATAGCAGTTAAGGGCCAATTAGTAGTAGATAAAAAAAATATATCTTAAATCAAAATACCTTTACTTCTTGTCCTATTTGTGTTGGTTGTCAGAGCGGTTGAATCTATGTCACTCAAATTGCTTGAAATAGTGTCATTACTAAATCGTCTCTCTGATTGTAATTGACTATTTATTAGAGAAACTGCGCTAGTTTTTGTTAAGTTTCTGGTGAAGTCTAGGCTATTTTTATCTACGCTAGAATTCCCAATTACCATGTTCTCGCCAAGAAGATATGGCTTGGGCTTCGGGATTTTGTTTTTGAGAATACTTTTTGTAGCTGCTATATTCTCGTCAGATTCTGCGCACTCATTTAAAATGCCTTGATCATCGCTTATCTGTGAAAATTCAGATTTTTCACCGAAAAGTGTAATGGATCTATCGACTTTATTATTTAAGGGCACAAACGCACTACGTCTTCTTCTAAAGTCATTTGAAGGTGGCGGCTTTTCATCGGTAGCTATTATGTTAACTGTTCCAGTATCTACAGCAAAATGCAATTCTGTTTTACAAAATTCAACCCTTTTTGTTTTACGGTCATTGTCATCATGTAATGCGATTTTTTCAGTTTTTGCAGTTTTTTGACTGTCAAATGGCAACGTAATAGAAACTTTGCCAGTAGATTGTAGCGTGATATTGCCTGCTGTTTCTTTAGATTCGGTAGCACGATAACTTCGCGGTGGAGTCGTGCTGGTATCTCTATAGGATTTAGATCTATTTCTTGAGAGCCACTGTTTGAATGATTCGTCTTGATAATTATTTTCACTGCTTAGAGTGGGTTTTATACTGGCGGGATTATTCAATGAATCGTCAACTATTTCTGAAGATTTACATATACCACTGTCTGTAGATGAGTCTATGGTATGAGAGTTATTTTGTGGTAAAACATTGTTGTCGAGCGGCGATGTATCTTCGAAACTGTAACTTTTTCTTCTACCGTTCCATTCGTCGCTGCTGTTTAATATAGATGTGTATTTGAGAGTACTCAACGCTACTGGCGCGTCCAATAATGGCGAAACCCTGGTGTTGATTATGTGCGTTCTACTTTTTTCTTCACCGTGTTTACTTTGCAAAGATTTTTTAAACGAACTAGTACTGGTGCTCCTGGAGTCGAGATCAATAATACTGGCATTGTCTGCTGATGATGATTCTTCACTAGGCATTCGTATTGAATTATTTCCGGATGAGCCTCTCCATTTTGATGGTTCTGATATATCATAGTCGTCCGGTTCGGTCACCTTGTAATTTTCTCTTTCGACTTCGCTGTCCCGCAATGAGCCTAATGGAGTTGAGGATATTTCCAGAGGTTTCGATGGTGTCAGAGTTGGTTCTAGAAAATTATACCCGGATGATATGACCTGAAAAATATTTTTTTTGTTACAAATTTGTTTTTATAAATGTTGTTGTATAGGGAGCGTTGAGATGGCGCGAAACAGTCTACTAGCAAACTTGCTGGACTTTTTACTGTCATAAGTTTGGCAAATTTCTTATTTCATGAAAACACGTTTACGACTTCACTACCGGGCTCGATAATAGGGTTGACAGCTCCTAAAAATGAAATATTCTCACAGATATATTTCATTTAAAAAGACTGAATTTAAAAATGAAAAAGAAAGAAAGAAGTTTCCAGAAACTATGTTCTATAGTATGAGAGCTTACCTGTCTGGAGGAGTGCATGACGTAGGAGGAGGCGGGCGCGCCCGGGCCGGCGGACGAGTGGTACGCTGCGCGCATGACGCGCACGCGTGCTCCCGGCGCGCTCGCGTGCAGCACTTCCATGGCGCGCGCGACGTTGCGCGTCACGCCGCCTTCTGTCACCTGCATCCAAAAACAGCGCTATAGCCCAATCCTATAACTACTCGTACGACTCATACCACACAATCACAATATATCATCATCATCGTCATTATCAGCCTATGAACGACCCACTACTTACAGGGCCAAGTCTTCTTATAGGAGAGGGAACATGGTCCGTAGACTCATCACGCCAGTCCAATGCGGGTTGGTGGCCTATTATAAATCTATACAAATGAATGAAATCATAGTGTTTTTTTGTAATTTCAAATAACACCTTTTCACTAAATGCATATGAAAGTATATATAACTATGGTGTTTACAAAAAAAAACAATTTTTAAAATGTTATGTCTGTTTATTTTAGTTAATATCTAGAACTACCAGTCGGTTGGTAAAAAATGCTAATTTTGATCCTTATATACTTAATATGAACTAAGCAGACGAAGCCGCGAGCGTCCGCTAGTCTATACTAATATTCAAACTTGACATTTCAAAAATTTTTAACAAAAAAAAGAACCGACTCAAAACGCACTAAAAAGTAAAAGATAACTGTCATTTAGTTGCTTTAATTTACTTAAGCATATCTATGGAGTTGGTGCCAGCCAAGTTTAAGGAACATTTATTTTACGTAGTAAAGCAGTTTGTGGGATCTAGGTAACGTCCTTACTCTCCTTCGTTTTTTCGTCGGTTAAAATGTGCTTGTAAACAAATAAAGCCTGCTTAACATAAACCAACTAGCAAGAGTGCTGAATCTGAACTCCATTTTAAAAGCTTTAGCTTAAAAACTTAAGCTTTCTCACGGATGTTAAAGATAGATCTTGAACTAGAACTTGTAAAGTAAGTATTTCTAATGTCTATGTAAATATAATTTTTAAATGTTATATATTTTGCAATATAACGCAATTGCCAAACCAAGATTAAATGACTGCCGTAACTTAATCATTCATTGAAATAATATTGTATAACTATTCCGACTTGCGCAACGTAGAACTCAAGCTCGTATAAAACGATTCCTCTACATGTAGCAATGTTTTACTTATTAGGTTTTGCTAGCTTCATCAGAGCCTAATCGTGTTGTTTTCCCGAAAACAAGCTTAAATCAGATCTACAGAACCTAATTGAAAGAGAAAAAGAAATAATAATTTTCAAGAATATTCGAGATTGCCAGATATTTCAGTAATTATTATAATAAATGACCGTGACTATATTAATGATAAAATTCGATTGCTGATAATAATCAATATTTCGAAGGTCCTTGTCAGAACTGCACCGTTAGATACACGAGGGAAGATTTAAGTTATAAAATATTGCGTTGAATTTCGGTCCTAGGAGAAGTTTTGTCTAAATTTGAGGTTACAATGCAGCTGTTGGTTTTTCGCTACCAATAATGTGATCTTAACTTAAACAAAATAACAACCTAAGCCTACGAGGTTATAAAGTTTTTTTAAAGTAGGAGGTGTTATATTAAAGAATATTATTAGTAAGCACTTAGTTTACATCTAATAATAATCGTTACAGAAATTAACTTTACTGTTACTAAACCCGCCAACCCATATTGTAATAGCGTGGTGCGTCTAAGCTCCATATTCCCTCCCAATAGGTTTGCACCCTGCATTGCGCCGTTAGTATTGTGATAAATGGCTTGATATCAAGTTAAAATATAAAGCTATTGTCAAGACATATAAACGTCACTACAGTTTTGATTGCTATCTACTAAATTAATTTTAATTGTAATCATGTTTCAGTTTTTAATTGTCCAATATCTTAACTGATACATTGTCAATACAAACCACACATTCTTATTGCGGCCTTCATTTGGAACAGGCAACTATTTTATTGTTATAAGTGACGTGGACAGAACGCGGGGGCGAAATGAAATTGTGACTGATTACGTTCTCCTCGACAGTCTTTGTCTTTTTAACTATTTCGCTAACAATAAGTACCTACGTATATATTTAGGCTGTGTCGTAAGTAATAATGCAACCTTACATAACAGATGTATATTTACAGTGAATTAATTCGCATATGTTTTTGTATTTCATGAATTGTGAGTTAGTTAATTTGCAGCAATACCTATTAAATTTGATAACTTGTGTTTATAGAAATTAATTACAGAAACTAATGAGAATCTTCAAGAACTTTAAATTTCTTACAAGTATAGTTAATCATCTTCTTGTCTATTCACGCAAAAAAAGGAAAATTTAAGCCCATCATACTGGTCAAACACGGGTTGGTGGGCTTAGGGTAATGTGCAAGTCTGTAACGATCATTAGTTATCTGACGTTAATCATAATGAACGGAACCAGTTGCTTAACATTATCTATACCTAATTTTAAACCTCCCATACTCCCGAAAAACCCCATAACATTCTAACCCGTCTCCGGACCACCCACAACCTCGTAATCAGAAGAGAAGAGTGAAAGCATTCAGTAGATGGTCGATATTCCTTAAAGCGAGAAACATTTTTCTTACAAACGATGATCGATCTATAAGGAAACATTATCTTTACATATATGATATATGTAGGTACTTATACCAATTTAGTGGTTATGTTAATTGCTCGCGGCAGTTACTGGTTTTACTAATGGATCAAGGTAATGCAAGCACGATAGGTACTTAGGTATCAGAGAAATACCTGACGTCACCCATATGCAAACTGAAACCCAAACTAAGGTCGCAACTCGCCCACTTACACTGCGACGGCATTAAAGAGCAGAAGTTAATGAAAAAATATTAATAAAATAAAATATACCGACTTCAAAACGCACTAAAAAGTAAAAAATAATTTCGTCATTTAATTACTTTAATTTACTTAACCATGTCTATAAAGTCGGTTTCATTCATCGATCTATCCATCCGTTATGAAAAAATCGGCCGAAAATTACTTACTAACATTTTTTGTGTATCTGACATGCAAAAGTTTTTTAAAACTTCTACAAGGATTTCTATTAGATTAAAAGTGCGAATCGGACTCGTGCACCGAGGGTTCCGTACAAACTTGTAGGTAGGTAGTAAGAGTTTACCCATCACGACAATCGAGTCATAGTTACGAGTATGGTGTTTTTGTTGCAAAATGAAATCCATAACATTACAATATGGATAGCTGGAGGATAAAGATGCGGCTTATTTTGCTATATCTTTTGATTGCGTTAACACAGAAGCTTGATTTTTTTTATAACTTTAAGTTCTTATAAGCCCAAGTATTTGATTTAAATTTAAAATACCTTTACGTGTTCATGAGAAAAGGGGGTACTTATGTTTATTAAATGATGTAACTAAAAACATGCAATTTTCTCATTATCTATGATATGTAATGTTACTTCGTCCCAAATTTCGAGATCCTAAGTTTACGGAAACTACCCGTAAAGTTTTGATTTACTTCCGAGGAGTTCCGAGTTAAATATGCAGCTTATTTTGCTGTATCTTTTGATTGCGTTAACACACAAGTTTGATTCTGTTACAGCTTAAAGTTAAATTTTATAGACTCCAGTATTTGATATGAATTTGAATATAACCTTTATGCGTTCATGAGAAAAGGGAGTAAAGTGTAAAATTATTCAAAATATTTTTGTTATATGACGTAACTAAAAATTTACAGTTTTCGCAATTTTCCCTATATCTATGCTATATAATGTTACTTTGTACCAAATTTCAAGATTCTAAGTTTACGGGACCTACTCGTTAGGTTTTAATTTGCTTGCCCTTGTCGAAAATTTACGGAATTTTCGGCATAAACGACTGTATTTTGCCTTAGCCTAGAAGTATGATTCTTCACAACTCTAACAGTAGACCTATTATTATATAGAGTATTTGACATAAATTTCAGCCATATAACACCACACGTTCCTGAGAAAAAGGGTCTAGACAGACAGACGGACGGGCAAGAAAGTGAACCTATAATCATTCCGTTTTTTCATGTTACGGAGCCCTAAAAAAATAAGAAGCATTTTATCATTATTTGTTTATCTAAGAATGAAAAAAATAACATTATCATTACATGATCTTATTTAAGATATAATATTAGATATTAAATGAACTAAGTTTTAAGTATCAGGGTATGCGGTTAAAGCACATAGTGTTACCATAAGAACGACGCCAGCGCCGTGTTTATTTTCTACTCCTTTGTGCCGCACTGTATCTTAAATCATAACGGTCAATGTACAGTGTAATTATGGATAAGTACCTACCTAGTATATTTACATAATAAGTGTTCATTAGAAGAATCAAGAGTGTGAATGTGTATTGTACAGACCGATGTTGAGGTCAGTGAGGGGCCTGGTCGTTGACACTTGTTATATAAATGTGTCATCGATTTAGAATCATAACACTAACGATCTTCTCGGGGAACGCCAGTATAAGCACGTATTACGCACTGATTCATGTAAACGTCACGCTTTGAATTTATAAACATGTATTTATAAAATACCCAAGCACATTAACTACGTAGAAATAACAATTATCATCCTAAATGACTCAGATCGTTTTTACTGATGAATGAAATATCATCGTTGTTTTTAAATTATGTTCCTATATCTGTATAGCAATAGTCTAATGGCGAAAACACGTCAAACAATATATTAGATCACGCTCTAAAAACTAGACTCCTACGCTGTATCCAGCCTACCTACTAACTCGAACATTAGGTACATTTAGGTAAAGGAGAGACTACACACACAAGTTTTCATTCATGAATAAGTATATGATAATAATGGTGATCTTTACGTCTAAGCATCTACTTACAATTTCTCATTTAGGTATTTATATTTTTAAATTTATATATACCTAATTATACAGTACAAATATTCGCTTCTCCACGATCCGGGCTTTTGAGTTCCTAACCCTCTGTGGCGGAGTGGTATGCGTTGTGGATTTATAAGACGAAGGTCCTGGGCTCAATATCCGGCTAGGCCGATTATGATTTTCTAAAATGGTCCAGAACTACAATGGTGAGAGGTTTCGGCCGTGGCTAGTTTTTTCGGCCACCCTACCCGCAAAGATGTAGCGCCAAGCGATTTATAGTTCCGGTACGATATCATATAGCGATAATCGTGTGTATTTCATCCTATTTATCGGTCGAACCATTATTCATGTAGGTATATATAACAAGCTAGCTCGCTTCCATCTTAGATTGCAACACTATTTACCATCAGGTTTGATTGCAGTCAAAGGTTAACTTCTAGCGAAAAAGAAGCAAGCGGCGGTCAGTCAGGGCTCGTGAGTGAAGAACATAATATGTAAGGTAACATTTGACTACATAAAGTTATTTTAATATTTTAAACTCCTTTCGAAACCCTCAGTGCGCAAGCTCTATTCACTTTTGGCCAGGTTTTATCGGGTGACCACGGATCTCTATCGACTATGATACACAGAACGCTATGAAACTAAACTCTTTTTAGTTTTTATCGTATCTACCTGTATATTACGAGCAGTAAATTGCACAAATTATCCTTAACGGTAATTATAATTACATTACGACTTCATATTTAGACTAATATGTGCGGAGTTGCCGCGGAATTTGCCTTTAGGGCTACATTGGTACCTTATACGTTTAGTATTACA
The DNA here is from genome assembly GCA_034621355.1 of Mycalesis mineus. NCBI lineage: Eukaryota > Metazoa > Arthropoda > Insecta > Lepidoptera > Nymphalidae > Mycalesis > Mycalesis mineus. The sequence goes on from CM067885.1 coordinate 9,075,189, forward strand.
TAAGAAAATGCTTGGTTGAATTTTAAATTTTACTAATCTATAAACGATGTTACATTTAAGTGACATCATAAAATGTATTCGGTATTAATTTATTACTAGGTAGATGTTATAAAATTCGGAACGGCGCAGTTCAGCCTCGAAGTGGCCTTTGCACAGGATTTCCGGGACATTGCACGCCAGCAACGCACAGAAATCTTCCAAACAAAGCTTTGTTTGCGTAATGTTTACTTTAAATTACTTAACTAAATATTTAAAAATAATGCTCGTAGGAGTTAACCACAAATATGTAATGAACCAACATATAGTTTAAAATTAACGTTAATATTCACATCAATTATCTATTTTAAAACTTTAATGATTAGTGATTACCTATTATTTATATTATTATTGTATTTGTATTATATTATTGTCATTATATATATTATATTAGTAAGGATTACACCACAAAATAAATAATATATTACATAGATTGTAATAGTTACTTATTATAATTTATAAGAAATCTATAAGATTTTAAATTATAGAGACTTATTGTGTTATAAAAAGTAATAGACTTCAACGCGTATGCAGCACTTTACTTTTATTATAAGATCACCTACAACTTCGAGTTCCGCCGTTGCGTCAACATTTGAAATATCAAAAATACATTGTTCGTGTATATTATTAAATTATATTTAACCTTTATTTTGTAATTTGTGTTAAATTTACCAAGTAATACTCACATATGAATATTGTTAATGCATTGTGATAAAGGAAGTAGGTACTCTTAATATATCTTTGTTTACATTAACGCACAGAATTATAACAATAGCAGGTTGTTACCTATACTTATCAATACAAATGTACCGAGGAAGTGAATTCACATGAGTACAAATGAAAAGGTTTTGTAGCGTCGCGGAGACAGTTTGTTAGTTTCCTCACGATTGACACTTTCTCCACTTTACTTACAATTACTGGGTTGGCGTTACTCAATTATAGCATGCTTTACACTAAGTTAGTAGGTGTAAGTTCTAAGACAGACTGCTATAAATAAAGATTTGAAAATAACTTTTACATTGCACAAAAAATAATTTCTTCTGTTATTTTCTTCGCAAAACCTCAATACGACGAATCCAAACATAAAAAAATAGTATATAAATAAAATCTGAAAGCGAAATCAAAGCACCATGAGCAATGCTGACTCTACATGTTTGATTTAAAGTTTTGCTTTTTAATGTATCTAACTCTTCCGCACATTCCGCTTGTAATTAGTACTGATAGGCACATACCTAATTAGGTATTCCTATTAATCTTTACCCATATTTTCTTGTTTTAAAGGCTGTGAAAGTTGACCATATTATCCAGCAACTTCAGTTTGGTTTCGCCTCGTTGTTGAACTAGCTCATGATTAAGATGGGTACTATATTAGTCTGGTCTATTCCGACTAACTTTACGCGAGCTCGGCCGTTTATCTACCTATTTCGCTTTTCATTATCATATTGTGGTTAACCATACTTTGATACCTACATGCAGAGGACTCAAGTTACGAAGTGTATAGTGTGAATCGAAGACCTCAATTTGAATATTTTTCGTAGAATAGGTATCCCCAATAAAAAGAACTGATCAAGTACACGACGAACTCTAACAGAAATGCTAGATTTATTTCGTAATAAGCTTTTGAGTGTGTTTATTTAGTATCGATCTACCATCCAATTATCTGATTTGGTTTTTACAACTCGGATATCATGTAGACTGATGACAAATTCCAACTTTTACCTTAATACTTACCCGAGAATAAGAATTATCTTACCTAGGAAAAACGATAAAAACGGAGGGACAATCAAGTCCCGTTTGAAGAAGAGTCCCGTTTTACGTTTTCCTCTATGATTCATTGTTTCTTATAAACAGATACTGTGGTTGTGATATAGTTTGGCTGGCTGCAAGAGAAGATGCTGTAAGTAAGTATGCTAGCTAACGAGAGTCCTAACACCTATTTATATTTTTATTGCATCAATGTCTGACACTCGCTACATTATGTATTATTATATTGTATATCTACCTACTAGTAACAACATACGTAGGTAGCAATACCAATAACATCATAAGTACCTTTTAACCACCATAGAACTTTATAAAAAGATCACAAACATAAAGTGGTCCAGACAAGATAAAACAAATGAATTGGTATTGACCTTTAAAGCACCAGTGTCGGTGATTCATTTTTGCCTATCACAAGAATAAGCATTACTTGCTCAGGCGGTCGGGTCGCGTAAGTTTTACACCATATAAGGAAACGACAGGTTTATACTTTTGGCAATGACCGCCTGTAAACTTAAACTTAATAGTTACCTACATATAGATGTAGGTACCAACCTATCTGTAAAACAAACATGTCTAACTTTAAACCTGTCTTAAAATACGTTAACTTTTTTATAACTTCCGACTACTTATGTACATTTTATTAGACAGAGAAGTAAAATATTTCAGAAAATGTGGAAACCGTTAGTATACTTAATTAATAAACAATACACTGTTAAGTAGTTTGTTCATAATATTATGAATAAAGACCTTATCGATACTCTTACTAGAGGTAGAGTAGAGTAAGCCAGCACTGCACTGAAATCTCACCTTCCCGTATTCCGCGGAACCGGCCCACTGGCGGCGCCATTGACCAGCCACTTCCATGTCCGTAGGTCGGCGTTCGTTTCTCGATCGTTGCAGCTACACTCGGTGTTAGATGACGCACACCTAATTTTAAACGCGCGCACGTTCGCTTTTTGCGCTGGCGCGTAGCCTACTGCCTGTGAGTTGTGAGTCGAAGCGAGTCGCAGCTTACGACGCAAAACTTAGCTCTCAAATTAAATAACTTTATTTCTTCTGCAAAAACATTGTAGGCACCGATTCGATGTCAACGCCCACTAAAGATTTCAAGCCGCTACCCAGACGACGCTTCCTACGCGTAAATAATGTGTTGCAACATTCCAAATGGTATGCATTTATGTTTTGTTTTGTATAGTTTGTCATGAAATCCATTATACCAAGTCAAGGAAACTGTAATACAGGCTTGAAAATTCAAGTTATAAAATTTCATTTAACTCCTGAAAGTTATCTTATAAAGCTCCAGCATTACAGAGCAATGACCTTTCTGTAACCAGTAATCTGTAGTACGTTAGACACGCATAGAGTACTAGCTGATAGCCGCATCTTCGTCTGCTTTAATTTAGATAGCGTAAACTTAGCTTTAGCTTTAGCTTCGTCTGCTTTAATTTAGATAGCGTAAACTAGCTTTCGGGGATTCGGCTTTCCCCATTCCATACTCAAAATGGTCCAGTAGTTGTGGTAGCTACTATTATACTAGGAGGCAGGCTTGGACTAGTGGTTAAGAATAGCAAAAAAACAAGGCAACTGCAGTTCTTCACTAAACTTACTGTATAGAGATGAAAGAAAGAAATTATATAGATCGTAGAAATCTTCGAGTCGGCTCTGACCACAAGGTGTATGCGTTCATAGCAAAAAAATTGGTTTATTTGGCACTAGCACTAGCACTAAGTAGGTATGTCACCCATTCATACCCCAATAGTTAACGCTGCTTAACCAAAGTATTATTTTGCACTGATGTAATAATTACTAGGAAATAATAAATTAGCAAAGTTAAAAAAACATAGGTAAAAGTAGTAATTGTAGATACTTACCTATTTCTAGTTTAGTGCTATAAACCAAAGTCTCCAATCACCATAAACGCAAAGACTACTGAACAAATCATGTATTATCACAATGTTCCTGAGTAAGGCTTAACACTTAAGCCTTAGAGAAGTCTTGTTCCTGAAGACTTTTGTAGCACTTTTTTATCTTTCTAGGATAGCTAAATTAAAAAAAAGATTGGTCAAAAAATTGTCACATACATTTCTTTTGGTGTTCTTTCAAAGTTGCAATAAACTGATTTTCTGACAGGCAATGTTGCAGACTCTTGCTAGGTGCAAATAAAAATAAACAGCATAAATAACTAAAAAAGAGAATTTATTTTGTACATTACAATAATTCATGTGTTTTGATTGTTAATAAAGTAGTTTATTGGCTTTAGTTATATTTTGTCAACTTCCATTGGATGCATTTTTTGACTGACTACTACCACTAAGTGGATGCAATTTTCTTAAACAATTCATGTACATATCTAAAACATAGCCACTTAATTTTCTTAGTTGTATAATATTGATAAGGGGTTCATCCTTATTTTTATTTCTTGTATTAACTGCTCTACTGAATATTGCAATAAAGACATCTTCCTTTTGGTTGCTGTGACAAAAATTATAAAACAGCTTCTGTTCACATCTGAAGTTTGAACTTAAGCCTTTTTTAAACTGTCTGTAAAACAGTTGTTGACCACAATCACACATATCCTCTATATCAGACCATTCCTCTAAGGTCAGGCCAAACAAAAGTCCTATTGTTTTTCCCTTTATAACACAGGTTACTTGGCCTGATGTGTCTGCCACTTGAAGTACAGCTGTTGATGACACTTCGTTTGGTTTGTATCTTGTTATCTTGACAGATTCTAGGACATAATCACTCAGCAAGCCCCAACTTTCCAAGTGCAGATTTAAACGACCGCATTCTGTTAATTTTATAGGAGGAACGGTTTCATAAAATGATCTTTTGTATTCTCTATCTCTAACATTCTTTTTCATTAAGTACCAAAAGATTTAATTTTTTTTTATTATCAAAAAGGTTTTATTTTAACTTAAATTCACTGATTTGTATGTATTTCTGTTACATTATTCCTAATAAGTAAGTAATAGTTTCATCATGATTTACTGCAGATGATATCTATATTTCACTGTTTTACCAATTATAATAGTTCTTCGAAACTTATTAATAACAACATTACAACACTAGTTTTAAATAAAACCAAATCAAATAGTCGAATTGCTTAGAATTGTTAAGATCAAAAGTTTTCTAAGCAGAGACAGAGGAAATATTTATTATATTACCTATTTCTATTTGAGTTATTTGTTTCAAATTCAAAATTTCAAAAATCAAAACGTCAATGTCAAAATAGCTTTTTTTCATTTCCCTACACGGCTTAGAGTTCTAATCCACGGATGATTATCACTTTTTCTAGCCTTAGAGGCGTTATACACAAAATTAATTTCAAACTACACTTTCGGCACACAATAAGTCTTAACTTAACATTCATTTTATCTTCATATCATTAACTTTGCTAATTTGATAGGAATTTTCGCGAATTAGGTAAACTGTGCCTGCACCCGGCAATTCGTAACCATTAAATATGAAAATATGGTTAGGTGAGAAGGTAACGGGTAACCTTCCTTTCCTTTTATTTCGTATGGGTTTAGAAACTACGTTTGATTTTGGCCGTCTGTGGTGTTGTGGCTTAAAAGAGCGTGAACCCAAATCAAATAATTGACATTTGACAATTGTTATGTCATAACTTATGACATAATCATAACGCAACGTAACCTACTCTAAACCTACTCTGTTATTATTTTAATATAAAACTAAAAATTAAGTTCTGATTTTTTTCCGTGCTGAATGTATTAATTCTGCGCTAAAAAACAGATATCTTAACTTTCTTTCACTTATTCCACACACCATGAGGTAATTTTCATTCCTATGTCTACTACTTTATCACTAGTTTAAAATAAAATTTATACACCACAAAAGAACGTGCAAGGCATACATTTGTTCGAATTGAAATGAGAATTGGTTGGATTCATAAACTAGTCAACAAATGGCCTGGAAAAAAAACATTTGGAATGTATAGATTTCTTCCTATGTTCTTTGTACTGGGAGCCGCATTGGAATACTCTATGATCAACTGGAAGGTCGGCGAGGTAAACTTTTACAATACATTCAAAAGACGACAGGCTAAAGATATTGTTGAAGATAAAATAAAGAAGTATTCAGCTTTATAACATGCCTGCAGGTGTGACATGGGGACAATATATACGTTTTTCAATAGCCTCTTTGCTGACGATGTTGGCTGGCTCACAAGTCATTCATCTCCACTACAAACCTTTACTAGACCTCAATAAATATATAAATAAGGAATTGGAGGGATACCCCGAAAATGTTCAACAGAAAATTAGACAGGAGCTTAAAGAAGAAGGTGTACTCAAGTAGTGTTGTTAATATATTATTTACTCTGTAGTTAGTTTCATAGCCCTAATAAATTATATAAACATGTAATTTATCATTGTTTTATTTCTGTTGATTTTAAAAAGCATACCACCAAGTAATCATTTGAGATTAATTGCAGGCATATAATAAGACAAATTTTGGGAACTTGAAATACACAATAACATTAATATTTGGTATTTGTGTATCATCTACCCATACCACAAGGATGTTCAATTGTTCACATATTACTTGACACTTAAAAACACACACAAGAAACCAGGAGACATTTAACTCATCATCAAGTTATAGTTATTGTAGTGTTAATCATTATTTGTTACTCTGACAACTATTATAGGAGCACCAACCACCATGGTGCTCCTATTAAACTCTGAACCTTCTCAAGTAAAGGCCTGGGTCAACTATAAGTGGCTGATACTGAGAGCAAATAACGGTATAAAATATGTAAATGGTAAAAAAATAAAAATACTTGTACAGATGTTTAAATTAATTTATTTATAATAATTTGGTATTTTACTTTGAAACATATTTACAATCATTTTACAAGTTTTATATAAGCCATAAATATTACTACATACAGTCTTACACTAATCTAAAATTATTATAATACAAATTATGAGATGATTTTTATAATATTGAGTATTTTTAATCAGATATCAGAAAGTACAAAACTACAAAATATTAAAAACATATTTCAGATATATTTTAATTTGTACTAAGATTGTGTAATTTCAAAATAGAAAGTATTTAAAGTTTTACCTAATATTGATGTATTCATGATGGGCATAATTATAAACAAAATATTTGTTCCTGGCTTCCTAGAAAAGACATTGAATTACAATCTTTAACTCTGTTAATACTGAAAATTTTAATAAAATAACTAATAACTTTCTCCTATTTCTTTTTCTGTATTTTAAAATGTTCTTAGGTAGGTATGTACTATATAAAAAATAATATTAAAATATTTGATTCCAATCTTATGTACAAAACTGATGTAATCCAAGCAGTCTATGGCATTTACAGTAAAATAGTCTTACCTATTGATTTCTTACATATTACAGTTAGGCTAGTTAATATTTCAAACCTTTATAGACAAGCAGACAGCACACTAAATCCTTTTATTTAGTTTAAATGATGTTAATTATCTAATTGAATAAAATCTACACATAGGTGGATTTTTTTTTCAATAGTTACAATTTGTAACTTACTGCATATCAGGACGGCGACGTTACTGAGGAACTCACTTCAACTGTAATAACTTTACAATACATAAATAGGATATAATTATAACACACACTTCTGCAACATTCTAAACCTTTTTTATACATAAAACGTAACAAACCTTACCAGCTACAGTATCATACATAACAATGGTTGAACATTTGCAGTCTTTTCTTGTGTTAAAGTCACCTTGACGAGTTGGCGATGGTTCTTCGTATCCACTCTATGTGCGAGGCCACGGCGTCGTATATGCGCGGACGGCCGAGTCCTATTTTCGAGCACGCGATCCTCCACCCACTGACTCCTAATAAGGACCAGTGTTTTGATTTTTCGTCAAAGCACATCATTGAACTCCCAGCATATTCTTCCTCCTGCAAATTAAAACGAAATTAAAAATACAGTAAGTGATTATTTCTATTAAGTTCTTATTTTAATCAGCTTTATCAACTATACTAAAGCCAAACTCGATTAAGAATGCTTGTCAACAAACAAATTAAATATGAAGGTAGAATCACTAGTCATTTTACACCTATTTTTTTAAATTAACTAGTTCATGACAAATTCACGACAATAAATTAAATTAGTAAGCTTAAAACGAATTAATATATTTAATATCTTTTAAATAAGATTTTTTTAAAATAACAAAACATAATTTTAAATTTATTAGGTACAAAATGTGTTGCGTTTTCTACCTTCATTTTAAATTTGTTTTTTGACAAGCGTTCTCAATTGAGTTTGGCTTTCGTATAGTAGGTAGATTTTTGTGTAAGTTTTAAATTTTATGTTTTCAAAAGGAATCACCAGTTATTCGATTGACTGAAATTAAAGATTTATCTTATTTCCAACATCATTATTATTTTTAATATAAATAAAATTTAAAAAAAAAACTTTTACTTACATCACAATCGTCTTGGTCATATAACGGTTCGGCGCATATTCCATTTCCTGTCGCAATACTAACATTTTCACACGTGTTCATCGCTGTCGGTACAACGTGTACTCTTTGTAACTGATCTCTATTTCTTGTCCAACCGAGGGTATTGCATATGCTCTGTTCATCTGCCTTGAAACCGTCGTCGGGGAGGCAGGCGGGGCGCACAAAGTCGGTCATCTCCACTGCTTCCTCCAACCGCACCATGGCTAGCATGCTGCCCTCGACCGGCGAGCGCACCATGCCTACGATACGACGCTCTTGCTGCCACGGCGTGGTGCTCTGGATGCGCACACTACCTAGCCTGGCTGTCCACTCCGCTTTCGGTTGACCCTAAAAGTTTTAAAATAATAGGGTTAGGAGAAATATTTCCTTTCTTTAAAATAGTAATATCTATTTCAACTATTACATTCGGACAATAGTTAATTCAAGTAGGTAAGCATTTCACTTATTGATCAAATATTCCTTTTCGTGGTCACTTCAACATATTCCTTAACACTATACATTGTACATAACAATTCGCGAATGCTCGTAATTCTCTTATCTTAGCTTATAATAAAATTGTTACATGTTTTGAAGATATCATTTTTTGCATCGGATACTTTTTGAATTTGATTGAAGGTTTGTATGGATTTATTATTTTATTTTTGAAGTTATTTCTACAAAAGTTGGTGTTGTGTGGTTGTTCTTATAACTACTGAATAAATATAAAACATTTGGCATTCAAGGATTTTAAAAATTTCACTCCTATAGGTTTACAGAGGTGTTTAAAGTTTGTATGAAGTTCTTCATTTTTCGATGAATTTTTTTATTCATTTTTCAAACTGCTGCACCTATTTAGACGCGACTTAAAAACGTTCAATTAATATTGATTTTATTTGTTATAATACCACGCGGACAAAGTCGCTGGCGTCCGCTAGTTTAGATTAAAATGATGCAAGTAGGTAATTAAATGTTCCGCTCACCTGGAAACATGAGGCCGTGGTGATGAGCCAGGCGGGGTGCACGAGCGCGGCGTCGCACGCATGCACGTGCGCTCGCAGCAGCGCTGCGTGCCACGGCCAGTCGCCGGGACGCGCGCCCCGCGGCAATCCCGACACGCCCTGCGCCGCCAGCCCGCCACGAGCCGACGCCACACCGCACTCTGGAAGTAATTAACATCATACATGGTGTTCCAATATAAACATTGCTTAACTGATGGGTGAATTTAAAATAACTACATGATTAATTTCTAGTACTTACAGGTGTTAGAGCGTTAGCGACCAACTAATACTTAAGTTGGTCCGGGTAAGTTTTCGAACGAATGAAAATAAATAAGTAGTGATAATGAATAATTTATAATATCTGTGGGTTATGTTAAATCTAAAACATTAGGAATGGTAATTGTATAATAAAACTTTATATTTTCGATTCAAAACTCAAAATCATGAAATCATGTTCCTAATCCTTAAAAACTTCCACCTGTAAAAGACTTCAACGGCAGTGCAGTTTGCAAGATTTTGCACTTAATATTATATCTTAAGTATAGGTAACAAGTTGTACTTATATTTAAAGATTTTTTCATAAATATAAACGAACGTTCGGTTCGGACTAAAATTCTACCGTAGTAGTTCTAGTACTGTTACTATTTATTTAGATAAGTACGTACCTAACTGGTCGCAAACAATCTTTATAACCCTCCGTTGCGGACATTCGCTTTTGACAAACGATATTTCCGAAGCTATGGGGTCGACTACTTGCACGTATTCGGGCGCGTCTCTCCTCGTTCTATCATGCAGCGTGTCTTCAGTCGTGTCCTCGTCAAACTCTTCCTCGCCATCAGGCACCGCCTCCGCGGACACAGCAACTCTGAATAAAAATATTTTAAAAATGTATTAAAAACCTTGTCCTTCCTAACGTATATTGGCATTGTCACTCTGGACGATTTAATGATTCTAAAATTACCACATATTCTGTTCAGCAATTTAGAAGTTTAGATGGTGTTTTAGATGAAATTGTTTGTTAATGCAATACTTACTAGATACTTATATAGCACTTGCACAGGTATTTACACCTTCTACATTTACATCTTTGTTGGTCCATGCAAGTCGCACGAGCCAAATTAAATAAACTCATAATCACATATTACGTAAGTGATTGTAAAACTTGACAATTGTAACATTAAATCTGTTTTGAGCTGCTGTATAGGTAAAAAATATGAAATGTTCAGATGATTAAACCATCCTGCAGCCTACTATACTTTTTATAAACACCTAGGTACTTAATATTCAACGCCCGGTCGTCAGGTTACTGAACCGGTTCAGTTGCATAAACTGAATTTTTACTTATTTTTTATTCAAATTAAGTTAGTGCTTGACTGGGATCTCCGTCGACTAGTATTGTAAGCGCAGCATTGGAGGGGAGGGGTACTTACAGTTCATTGAACACAAGCATAGTTTTATATGTAAAGTACCGGTAAGCTAAAGCCCTTAGTGCCCTTTTTTAACCGACGAAAAAAAACGGAGGAGTTTCTCAATTCGACACGTATATTTCTTTTTTTTTTATGTATGACGCATAACTTTTTACAGAGTGGTCCGATTTTGACAATTCTTTTTTTATTAGATAGGACATACTTCCAAGGTGGTCCCATTGTCACCATGTTAAGATTTGATGATGATATCCTGGGGAAAATGAAGGAACTCTTCAAATTTTGGAGGCACGCTTACAGCGATTTCGGTTTTTATCTCGGTATCGGTAGCTTTATGGCTACTAGTGCCGTATAATATACTATGACAGTATAATAAACAGATACGTGGCGATAAATCACCCAAAAGTAAGAAATAAAAATTTTTAAATAAAAATAGAACCGACTCAAAACACACTAAATAGTAAAAAATAACTGTGTCAATTTACTTAAGCATATCTATGAAGTCGGTGTCGACTCCTAGATATGCTTAAGTAAATTAAAGCAACTAAATGACACAGTAATTTTTTACTATATAGTGCGTTTTGAGTCGGTTCTATTTTTCTATTTTTATTTAAAAATTTTTATATAATTCAAAGTTCAACTCACGCTGGCACAAAGCCGAGCGATGCGTGTCCAATGTGCTGTATCGCATCACACTAACACAGTCGTACCTGAAGGTGAGCGCGGTACACAGCGAGGTGGCGAGGCTCGTGAGCGCGCGGCGGTCGTGCTCGTAGGGCGCGGCGCAGATCTTGCCCACGCGCCCGCGCTCCGCCCACACGGCATACCCGGCGCGACTGCGCACGGCGCCCAGCGTCGTCTCCGCCGTCTCACGCCGCCACGACGCCAAAGAGCGGGTCACCCACACTAGATAGTCACACATTTAGGGCGGGTTTAGATTATGACAAACAATAATTAATCGGACACGCGTAATCCATACCCAAGTACGATTGTTGCGCGCTAAAATGACTGGCATAATTGGATTATGTGCATAAGATTTTGACATTTACATTTTACTCGACAGTATTTAGTATTAAAACTTACAGCAACCAGATTCATCACTGCCATCGGCGCAATCGGGTGTGCCGTCACAGCGCAGATGCGCGGGGAGACAGCGTGGCAGCAGAGCGCAGCGCAGTGCCCCGGGCCCCGCCGTAGCGCAGTGGGAGCAGCTGCGCTCGTCGGACGCGTCTGCGCAGTCGGGGACCGCGTCGCACGCGCGTCTTGACAGTGCCGCTCTTTGGAGACTACCCACACAATCTATATTTGCAGACAACGAAGTAAGTAACAAATAGAAATTAATTTATTGTTAATAGCGTTCTTTAAAGTGCAGTATAGTATATTAATGATACCCCGGATATATTAATGAACCCGGTCATTGTTATTAACATCTGATAGTAATCGTTCACATCATCACATTAATGTCCAAATACTGAAACATCACTCCTGAATTTCTGTACCCACCTCTCAGTATTTAAGTCATGATACAGGATACAAATTTGGAGTTTAGTAAATTAAGATATTTGGGTTTAGATGATTCTTAACATTTGATAGACATTTCAGTATTCGGGGTCTTAGCTCAAAATCTTTCTTAAAGGATAGACACCTGGCCTCGGGGAATTAGGTTCATGATGTTGATATTACCTGGTTCCGAGGAGCAAGAGCCGGGGCCGAAGTAGTCCGGGAAGCGGGCGCAGTCGAAGTGCGGGCGCAATCGGTCGGGCAGTCGCGCGCCGCAGCCGGCGGTGAACGCGCGGCAGTACGCACGGCACGGCCGGACTAGCCTCGCATCTTCGCACCGCGGTTGAAGCATTTGACATACGAAATCCTGAAATGTACATACTTGTTTATAAATGTAGATATAAATACTGTGAAACCAGTCCATTCTGCAGCGTGTAAATTGATTTACGAGTAGAAGTTGATACAAAATTTTATACCGGTCTTAAAGTTTGGCTCGAACTTTAAGTACTTACCTAAGTATATTTTGTGCTTCAATCACTGAACATATTTAAAATGTTATTAAGACATCGCACGCTTAGAAATATAGTGACCTAATTAAAAATTTTCTTTTTTTGAACTTAATTAAAAAAACGACCTAAACTCGACATTTGATTGTGAGTGTCAAAAGTATTAGATTTTAATGTCGGCATTAATACTAGTATAAGTTTTCTAGGTTAAATAACTAAGTCGGAAGTATAAAAACGAAAAAATATTTACTTGTGCTAGATGTGAACATTCAGCATCCAACAGCTCTCTAAACGCAACGAGATCTCGTAGCAACGCTTCTTTGGATGAATGCCCCACTAAGTTTGGATACGTGGTTGTGTTATATGGCAAATGGGAACACAAGGACAAAGTCAAAGGCGAACATTCTCGAAGATCCTCTTCGATTTCAAACGCGACCACTTCGGTTGTCGATATCTCTGTGATCGGCGCGTCACCTTCTTTTAAAGCTTGTGAAGATATTATTGAGCTTTCCTGAAACATATAAAAATATAACATTATCATCAACAAAAATATACGTTGCTGTCTTCTTTAAAATAAATTAAGTTATGATTTTGAGTTTTGGTTATTCGCTATCTTAGTGTCCTTCAAAAGCCAAAGAAGCTTGTAAAAATTAACATGTTTTACATTTCATATTCATTGATACAAAAGAAATATTTTGTAGCATATCTTCTCGGAAAAGGGGAAATAAATCAATTCGGATTAGTGACCTTCAATTTCTGAAAGCGATCAGGTTAGCGTATAGCCCAGAAGATTTCATTTCGAATTGGCAATAGATACATTGGTTTTTAATTTTTGACATAATATTATAAAAAAAACGTCACAAAGTTATAATTAAAGCTATAACAAGATTCAGTAGCTTAGCTCCTAGAAATCCACGAAAATGCCAGGAAAAGAACTTTATTGATTTTTTACCTCAATATGCAAAGTTGCAGGAATAACGCCCAGTCCTTGAAAGTAAGGTGCAGGAAACGCCCTTATTAATACAGAGGTCACTTCAGCCGTGGTCACCGCCGTGAAAATAGGTTCGAATGATACTTCAAAATGGACTCGCGTACCTTCCTGGACGCTGCAATTCAAATATTAGACTCCGTTATTATTAACGTATAAGTTAGGATATCTATTCGATATTTTATCAATAAGTCAAAGTATGGATAAAATACCGTCATTATATCTATTTAAAGTACAATCAAAACTATCTGTGCACTGAACATATTACGGAACGATAAAGAGTATTATTGCACATTTGTTCAGACGCTGATGTAAAGTAACATATAAGAAAACTGGGCAGTTCTGCAAAATATTACATGCATACGGCTCGAATTGATAACCTCCTTTTTTGAAGTCGGTTAAAAAGCGTGTGCCTCTCGGGACGCCCAACATTAGTGATAACTCTAATACGGTTAGCGATGTGGGTTAGAGTGAGGAAGCAGGAGCCTGCCTACCGCTGCGGTATGCGTGAGAAAATGGAAGCCAGACAGGCTAACGCCGTGCAGCTTTACCTACGTAATGAATCAGTTTACCCTCCTATAATAAGTGATCACTCCAAAAATATATTGTTAAATAATATATTTATTAGATATATTTTTTTAACCACAAGGCTTTATTTTATTAAAATCGGACATACTTAAATTTATCCAAATAAAAAAAATTCTACGCGGACGAAGTCGCGTACCGCGTAGTAATACTTTAGTGAGTGTTAATAATTTAAAAGATAAAATAATTCACATCCAATATAATAAGGGCATATCCTTGTGGTTTGTGGTTTCCTTTATGAATAAGGAATTGAAATACAAGTTACATAAAAAATAGGTATTTATACGCTATAACTACTCATAATACATTTATTTTAACCAACTTCCAAAAAGGAGGTCGTATCGTTTGTACTTATTTGTTTCTGTTTAACCTACCCACGGTTTTGTCAATACTGCTAATTATTGACTCTGGATAGGATTTTTCATTATTTAAATACATACTTACATACATACAAATATTATATCTATAAAAAACGTTCAGATTTTCTTGAAAAAATAATAGTACAAGAAAATTTTAATGTTAAAGGTCCGTCTGTAAGTTAGCACTTCGAAGTATGTCAGTGCGGTGAAGAGATCCATTTTCAATGCGATACACTTTGTGTTGTGCATCATATTGACATGGGAAAGTTGATGCGTGCTTGGATTTCTAAGCTTTGAACTTTCTATGCATCAACCTACGTGCTGTTCAACAACTATGAAGGTCATTGCGGCCCTTTCTTTTTGTGATTTGAATGTCAAAAGTGTGAATTACGCTAACAATAGCGCATTTTTAAAGAAAGTAGAGTATACTTTGAATAAGTAGTTATTCCGATCTGATTCCGATGCATTTGTTATCGTTGTCGAAACTTGATGAAATTTATTTATGGACTATTTATTTCACATCACCCTATTCAACCTGGTAGTCATTTATTACACTACTAGATAGGTAACATTTATTCATAATGAAATATAAGCAATTAAGACGTTTTACTAGCGATCGAACATTTTTATAATGATCGCGTAAACGATAATTATAACCGATAGAATAAATTGTTTATTAAGTCGGTAAAAAATATATAAGTAACGTTACTTTCTTTGCTACATAATACTCAATAGAAATAATAAAAAATAATTGTAATAACGAAGTTTTAGTATTTATGGCCCTGTAGCACGCTCAGTGTTAACCGTAAGACTTCTCGAAAGCAAACTTTCTCTCGCGTAAGCTGTTATTTCTGTGCAAGTTGCTCAATAAGATTTGGACCTAAATTTATTTTTTTTATTAAGGCAATATTAAAGCTTTCGAAAAACATGCTGTATTTGGGTTTCCATTTTAGGTGACAAACACTTAACCGACATTCATAAAAGTCGGATATTACCTGATTAACTATTAAGTAGCTATGTCTTACTTACCTAAATTTAGATTTTGAAATTATTTTATGTGATACTTGAAAGTTGAGTGAAAACTGATTGATTTTAAATTTGTTATTTTTGCTTAAATGGCAGCAATTAACATGACACTTTTACGAGTAGGTAAGGAACTCATGATGATGATGTCGATGATAGTTGATAATTAAGTGGAATTGACTATTGACTTATCAGGATATCTCTAAAACTGTATATTTTTTATATACTAACAAATTTTTCGTTGTCTGCGACAAGACACCTGATGTTATATTTTTTATTTTTATACCTACTTCGTATGGTACCTAGAGCTATGTATGGTCAAGCAATTGCGTATATCGCACAATTTGTAAAAGCAATTAAACATTAAATAATCTTATTGAACTTGTATGTAATTAATAGGAAGGACATTGTTCAACACATAAACAATTTTAATTTTTGATCTGTTGTCAAACGTCAAAAGTTCTTTTGTCTACGATAATTAGTTGTATCATAATTAGTTGTATATAACCATTTCTGCAGTGCATACAAAAAAGAAAGCTTGAATACTTGGGCCATATAATGCGAAACTCCAAATATAATATGCTCCAGCTTATTATCCAAGGCAAGATTAATGGGAAACGAAGACCCGGACGTCCGTATTAGAACTCCACTGCGCATACCACTGCGCCACAGCAGCTCGTAAAGTTAAGCTAGCCATATGATTTAATCTCCGATAGAGAAGGCGCCGACGAAGAAACCATTTTTCGATGTCTTACTAGACATTTTAATTTTATTTTTTTACCACTTCGTATGAACATTGACCTTTTATAGGAATCAAAAAATTATGTTATCGCACAATTTGTAAAAGCAATTAAACATTAAATAATCTTATTGAACTTGTATGTAATTAATAAGAAGGACATAATTATAACTTACTTATCCAAGGCGAGTATTTCAGCGGCGACAAAGCAGGACCTTAACTCTGAGTTGACGTACATGTCGTACAGAGTCTGTCGCAGTTCCCCGTCTCTCGTACTGTTCCCCCTGACCTCGGCCGCGTCACGGTCGTCTTGTGCTGCCCACGTTGAGGCCACGAACGAGCCCCGAAACGTTTGCCGGTTCAGTGGGTCCCCAAACAGGTACATGTCTGAAAACGAAGTGAAATAAAAGCTTTTTTGGGAAACAGATTTTTTTAGGTTAAAAACAAACCTTTATCTTTTCCTAACTCTATTTGTTAACCTATTTTACTGTTAGCTTTAGTGTATTCCAAGTAATTTCATTTCATCACCGTAATATAGTTCTCCCGGTGCATCTGTCAGTCTGTTCGTGTTAAAGGACATTGCTATTCTCCAGGCTGTCCAAACGTACGCCACCACGTGGTTACGTACGTATTTTTTTTATTTTTTTAAATACACAATGAATTTTAAACAACTAACAATGTTTCATAGCAATGACTTGAAAATATATCAAAAATACATATATGAATTTCAATCGATTTTTTGTGTTCTGAATCACGTGACCGTCGTCGTAGTATGAAAAGTCAACTTTTATCAACCTTTATAAGTTTTATCAGCGACTGCTTAGTTACAAGTAACTTTATTACTATTTAAATATGAAGATCTGTACTATTTAATGACATATATATCATCTCTGGGCGTCTCTGGGACAGACTTATATATATATATATATATATTTTTTACCTATAAACACTCACAAATGGATTTTTATGCGGGTATTTTTCAAGCTTTTGAGTACCTAAGCTTTTTCTTCTAAAGATCGCTAGCCATTTTGTCTTTAAACAACTTACTTACGAACAGAAATGTTTTTGGTGTTTGAAGATTGCAATAAATTATTTTCCTCGCGGGCGAAGTCGTGGTTTTCTGTGGTATTATATAAAGACTTATAGACTATAAACTAGTTACAAAAATTAACTTGAAAATTAGTGATAAAGCTCCTAAAAGCATGAGCGACAAGAAACCAACTTAGAATAATGTTCTTTAAAAGACGTGTAGTGTAGATGATGAATTTTCACCACATTTTATTTATTAGCTTAACTGTATGTTAACTGTTATGTTATTTTATGTTAATAAGTACCTTGTAAATTACTATTTTAATAGACTTTTACTTTCGCATTATTGCTCATAAAAATTAAGTACACTTAAAGTTTTTGTTTTACATGGTTTAACTTAATTTGGTAGGTACATTTAAGTAATAATTAATATTAAATATAGGTACTGGAATCAAATGAAGTATAAAATGCAGTAAACCATTAAATAAAATACTGGTATTTTTGGATAGGTTGGCTACATTTCAGAAAACATAAACAAAATATGTATAAATAAATAAAATAATGATTTATTTCGAAATATTTATTAATAATGTAATGTTTCAGACCAAATTGCGGTTACGGTGGCCTATTTTATTTATTACACGCGATTTCACACACACAACAAGTGATATATCATGAAATGTTCTTAATTGATTCAAGTCTAGCGGATGAGAAACTTCGGTCGTGGCAAGTTACCACCCTACCGGTTAAGACGTACCGCCAAGCGATTTAGCGTTCCGGTGCGATGTCATGCAGAAACCAAAAGAGTTTTTATTCTAATCCTAACAAGCTAGCCCGCTTACGTCTTAGATTGCATTATCACTTACTATCAGGTGAGATTGCAGTCAAGGGATAACTTATAGTCAATAAAAATAAATACGTAAACACAGACTTACTGTAAAAGTCTTTAAGTAGAGATCTATTATGACTGAGAGATCAGCTGCAGGACAGACAATTTAGCGTGCTCTACGAAGGTACTATTGGGAATTATTAATATAGCCTAATAACTTTTCTATTGTGAGCCTGATCGGAGAGCAGGTACTTGTACCGTATGATCTGAGCAAACATGCTAAATATGCAACATGCTAAACATACAACGCGGGAAACAACAAACAATTTAATATAAGTTATCTAGATCACACCAGTAGATACATGGGAGCGTAACATACATATACACGTATATAGTGCTTTATGATATCTATCAGGCTGTTTATGCACCTGTTGAAGCGAACGCAAGGCCGCGACGGCCTTTTAGCAACTTGGCGGGCCTCGGCTAAATGTCGCCGTCGTGTTAAAAAATAACTATTAATAAAAATACAAAAAATACAGAAAATTTGTAAAGATTTAAGCAATATCGCAGGTTCAGTTATTTTGCGTTGGATTAAATTAATTATATTTTCAAATTTCATTTCCATTGGGATATATAGTTTTGGGAATTATAGTTTGGTGATGAATATTCATACAACGAAAAAAGAACATATAAATTGCTAAAGGCGACGACAGACAGAATTAACCTGTATCAAATGAATGATTGTTTGATAAAAAAATATAAGTTAAGTTGTAAAACTTTCTCCTGAAAAATTGTAAACAATGAAATTAAAATTTTGGTCTTAATTAAAAACCGATTGCAGTGTCAACTATCTAGTATAGGAATCTAAAGTTTAAACCATCCAGGGATTCTAGCAAATCTGTATATGAGGACATCAACACGTAGATATGAATTACATACCAAATTTTTATAAATATGTAGTATGTAGGTATATACTATACAATAGCTATTTGTAAAGAAATTTTGTTAAATGTTAACAATGCATAATTTCATACTCACTTAATTATGCTGATATAGCTCTACATTAAAATATTTTCCTCTCTAGTGAATATGCGAATATTTTAAAAAATTAATGCGTCAAGTCATGATATTTAAAGTGACAGAATCATTCTTTTCTTACGTAAGAGCCTTTTCTGCATATATGCATATGTGTATTTTCTACTTTTTTACAACTCCTCGGTTCATTACATAATGAGGTATACGTAATATCGATTTAAGTAGGTAATTAGGTATAATACCCGTGTGAAGGCATGACAAAACGTATGAGAGTTGTACGCTAATATATGGCTAATATTCAATATCCCGTACAACGAGTTTGCAAGATTCGATGACTATGATAGTTTTCGAGAGGTTTATCCATATAAAAAAATATAATATATAGTTTCTAGTAAGCCCTGTGCTTCACTCACTTCACCTACTACACACTTAATTCACTCCAGTGATAGTATAGAAGGAATAAAATATTCGTAATTAAATATAATTAAGAAAATATACTTATTGAAAAATTACAAATCTTTGATTTTTGGAGATAGAGTTCCGGGAGTTAGGACTTTTTTATTGGAAATTTCCTCCACTTTAACGAGCTTTTTTTAAAATTGTTTAGATGTTTATATTTTTAAGTTATCAACAAAAAACTAAATAGTCGATAAAAAAAAAAACGAAACGAAATATCATTATTTTTTCATCTTATTTTGTGAATAACAATTGCAATTTTTAACCTGCACCAAAATCCTTCAAAAACATTTTTCTAGATGTGATTCCGAATCGAATGAGCCATCGCTCATATTTTTAGGACCTTTATTTCTATTTTTCACGTTTCTGAACTGGCTGACTAGACTAATTATGGAATTGTAGAGAACACTTCTCATTAGGTTTAATAATTTGTCTCTGTGTCAAAATAAAACGATAGATGTACCTACTAATAGCAGTAAAGGCATAGCACATACTATTGGGAATGCCTAGTTGCTCTAAAAGTGGATTATAAAACCTTGGGTATAATCCATCTCCGTTTCACAGCCCAAAATAAGAGAAACGAGATGTCCTAATGTTATGGAGAATTTTAAACTCGTAGTAGAGTTAATGTTGTCAATCGTTAAACTGAGAAACACGTAACCACTACGACACTATCAACGTGAGCCAATGAAGCCAAGGATTACAAGATACACAGGTACAGAGAGTGGGTTTGAAGAATAACAAAGAATTCTTTGTCGCTATTTAGTTTACACTCACGGATGGTTGAGTACAAATTGACTGGTTCATTGTTAGATATGGGCACGGCTTTTGTGCTTAGATGGACATATTGCGTTTGAGTGTCATCTGCTATTTGTGGCTTGGAATAGCCTAAAGTTAATCATTTTCTGGATACATTTAAATCTACGAGTTAAATAAACATCAACAAATAATTAGGATGAGTAATTCCAATTTTGCAATATCTATCTATACGTAAACTGATGAGAGATGGAACCTGCCTGGGATCAATGGATCTGATAGATTCAATGACTTGTTATATAGTATTATATATTCCTTTTGACTTTCCTATCTATCTACGACGATAAGCTGTGCAATAAAGGACACATTGTTTAAAAGGTCAGACGAGCTCTAGGTAGCGAGTTGTTGTTGATAATACTTTTTATATAAGTTTAGTAGGAACTTAGAAGTAGGTATAACTTCTGTGCCTTGAAGAGCAGGTTATGGTTCTCCACGAAATTTTGTAACTTTTTTACAATGTGTTTCATGTGCATTCGTGTTAGCGAAAATTTTGGGTGACTTATTACTCAATCATGTCGACGCGACTGGCTTCTAGGTGAAATTAATCAGATATACACCTCTAACAACTCATAGGATATTTTGTATTCGGATAATTGAGTATTAACTTTGGAATCAAGGCAAAGCTAGTGTTTAAAAATGTAGTGTGAAATAATCTTTCGATACAATAAGTATAGTGGTACCTACGGCCGAGGTATACAGCGACGGCAGCCAGCAGCAGTAACACAAGCAGCGCTGCCAACGCTGCGCAGCATCCGCGGCAGGAGCGGCTGAGCTTGCGCCGAGTGAACCGGATGTCACTGCTCACAGACATCGTGGACTCGGGTGGCCGGTGCGAGCGGCACCGACGCTGCCCACTCCGGGACCATCCATAGCCGAGCTGGAACCAACATTGTAATTTTAAATAATTTTTTGAGAAAGTCTTTTTAAATTTGAATATTCGTCTTTCTTTTCTAAATAAGTAAATGTTTGTATATATTTTTGCTGTTTTATCCGTCCGGGTTTCCCCGGAAAAAACCGGGGAAGGTTTCCTTTGTAGTATTCATTTGTTTTAAAAAATAAATATAAAAAAAAATTGGGCCGCCCACGTCACACGCACTATGCTCGCACCACACCACGATCAACCGGCGAACCAAGTATATTCACCGTTTCAAATAAAAAAGGTGATTTATGACATTTTCAACTATTTTTTATTACATTGATATTATGTGTAAAGTAGCTCCTGTTGGCAACCCTACTTCCAACTAAGCGAAATGGTTGTAAATAATTTATTTATATTGTTCTTTCTTCCTCGGTTAAAATTAAGTATACAATGTTCGGTTACAATGTTTATTTGCGAAGAGCAAATAAACATTGTGGAGTGGAATATAGGTCGGATTTCCGCAGAAAATAGCAAAGTAAATAAATTATTCACTTAACAAGATCACGGTTACGGTTGGATTGGATCTTTTAAGATTAGATCAGACATCGTTGCGGACGAGAAACACCTAGCACACTTAATACTAAGTTCTGTAAAGTTGTGTGCCACAATGCATTACAATGCTCTATTATCATTATTATTACATTATAATAGAGTAAGATAAGTGGAAAAAGGAAAGACCGAACAATAGGCTAATATATTATCTACAGTTAGTAAATTAATCTCTACCGCAGTTACAAATAACATTACGTCTACTTCAAAAGTTCTAGGAAACTGATAGGTAGCTATAAACTCAGAAGATAGTATTTGCTCTATGAGTTCTGTGAAAAAATTCCTCTATACTGACGGTATTCCAGTTATATAAAAACATGTTTCTAAGCGACGTCTCTGTCGATCGTTTTTCAATAGTTAGTTAGGTATATGACACTTGACAAAAACTACAAATTACGGTGTCTTCACTAAGAAATGAATCGACATCGTTGTATATTTAAGACTTCTCTTACAATAGCAGAGTTTCCTGGAAAAGTATCTTGTATCAACTATAGCGGTGAATGACCCTAAAGTAAGATTGTTTAGATTCTTACCCCGTTGTCATTACCACAATATTACTGTGAACGTACATTGTAATTTAAAACAAGTACATATTAGGTAGGTATTACTCTCTAGGAACGATTATGTTTACTAATAATTTACTCCATATTATTATACATACATATTTTAAAAAGAGAGAACTACCTACATAAATATATAGGTATTTTTTTTATACACAAAGACAAATTTCACCTCAGCTCGTCTTCAACTTCCTATATACGTTGAATTTAGAAAAGAAAGCGAAATGCCGTTAAAAATTTAATTAAGTAGGACATCGTAATAATATTGTGAAATAAGGACGACACCAATGGACCGGTTTTGTATAGTTGTATATATATGTGGATTTGTACTTATTCTACATTAGCGATCGCCCGCGACTTCGTCCGTGAGAAATTCTGTTTAGTGATAATTCGACAAAAAGTAGCTATGTCCTTTCTTAGGCTTTAGACTGTATTTGTACCAAATTTCATTTAAATCGGTTCTATAGTTTAGGCGTGATTGAGTAACAAACAGACATTCACTTTCAGATTTATAATTTAGTAGGTAGGTATATACTAGAGGACGCCTCGAACTTTATTCTCATGACTTACATTTACTTTCCTATAGGAACGTTTATATGATTTCAATTAAATGTCTAATGTTCCTCAGGAATAAACTGAACTTACTAATGAAAACTGTAAGGACAGCAAAAGTTTCGAAGGTTGGCTGGAACAAATAAATTAAAGGATCAATAATTGTTGCCAAAGAAGCACGAACCGCCTTCAAAATATAACATACATAGAAATAAATATATTAAATTACTGTTAGAAAACATACAGGTTAAACTGAGAACCTTCTTTTTAGGCCGTTTAAAAGCTTTTGATTTAAATTTTATCCAATAGACAAACTAATAAAATACTATATCATTTTATTTAAATATGGAAAAGATATTCGTATATTTAGTTGATAAAAATATAAATATTAACCAAAAAAATATAAAAAACTACACTACTAATGAACGGAAATGTTATTCGCTGAGTACTGTCTATTATTTATAATTGACCACATTAGCAAGTTGTTTCGGTAATTAGTTTTCTTCCTCATTTGTCTCGAGCGAAGTGTCGACTCGCAATCTAAGTCATGCTTCATCTCTTTTGTTTGCTTACGTAATATGAACAACGTAATTTTTTCTTTCGTGACCGATCTTTTCTTTGTGACTATTACAAGCGAACATTTTCAGCAGATCATTACGTCTTTTAGTGCTTACTTTTGGATTTAAAGTAAGTATACTGCAACAGGCAACCAAAACGTTTTATGTAACTTAGGTATACGTAAGAAGGTAGAACATCAGTGAAACGAAACCATGTGAACTGCGTTTCTTTTATTTTTTATGGGAACGTAATTTGAAACGAACCGAAATAATAGAAATCAAAAGATAAAATCAAAAGAAAAATTAAAAAATATTTTTTTTAATTCCCACGAGCTTTGCATAGTCTGTAATAACAATATGATCCTACGAGGATGCCGTTTTTTTCCTTTTGAAGCACGTACCCCTAACAACCGAAAGTGGTTTACTGCATCAACTCTTACGCCTGTAGCCATTGGACTTTAGAAGCACTTACATTAGGTATATTGTTCATCGAAGTGTATAATTGACAGTTAAGAGATTGTGTAGAGTTAGAGCTTAAGTTTCTATGAAATCTGTTCATTTTTTAGTGCATTCGGCTCAGCATACACATATTTACGTAGCATACTGCATATTTACATGAAAATGTTTTGATTGGGATATGATTTTGTATACCTAATAGGTAATAGCGTATCTTGTCAGTAAGTCTTATTTATTCCGTAAATAAGGTGTAAGTGAATACACATATTGGGTGTAACAAAACGTGTCGAAATGAAAAGCTTATCGCTATTCCGTAATAAATTACATTTAGTAGATCGGCAGCAAAGCGTTACAAATGCCAGACGTTCGAAATTGGCCATGTTGCGCCAACCAAGTTCCGAGCAGGTCGACATTCCGAGTGGAAGTAGATGGGCAAGGCAACACTGTAGAAACAACAACAATAAGGTAGCAACAAGTAATAAAAATCAAGAGAAAAAATGTTTTTAATATGAATTGATAACCAGCTGCGTCAGTCAGTCAAAAACTTATTTGCAGAGTTCAGCAACAGCACTTATTGGCCGGTTTCTTTGATTACATGACTTTTTTAAATATCGTGAGTGTTAAATACCGTATTTATACATCTTAATTACTAACTAGTACCATATAAAATATTAGATTTCTGATCTAAATCACGTCTCTATAGTATAGAGTGCCTAGGTATAAAGTCAAGCAATCGTTGGAGAGTATAGGCATATAGACTATACTTCAGTATATTTGACCTATATTACTAAAGACTGCTCTGGCGGGTAATAGCTACTTGTGCAAATGTTAGAAATAATGCAGGTACTTAGTGCTATAGGGAATCTTTCGTAATTCATTTCGTGATAGCGAAATTTATAAGAAACAGTGAATAATATACAAACACCTGTCATACGCACTATTTACTGGTAACAAAACTGACAACTGTGTTCATTCTACAAACAGTTGCAGCCATTTATTAAGCGTTGAACATCGAACAAAGAGAATATCGATATGGAATTCGGAGTCAATTCTGTCTCACAATCACACGGGTTCGAGTTAAGGTGCTCGCAAGGCCAAAATAAAGGTCATAGAGATCAGATTGTTCAGAATAACAACTTTGATGGCTTGCTATAAAATATCTTCATACTAGGGCATTAAGTAAACATTTTAATAAAGCTTATTATTTTTTACATGATTTTTATTTTCCTTGAAAGCGTTTCATTTTATAACAAGTCCGTTTTTATTAAGCACAATCATTTTTATTAATTATTTCAGTAAATAAATAACTTGAATAAAATGAAAAATAACAGCTTTAAATTTGAGACTTAACTACCTATCATTTCCAAGAAGGTACAGTTTATTTAAAATATTGCAACTACCATTGAATTATCTTCTAAGAAGGAAAAAGCATGTGCAAACGATTGCACCTGGCGCCGCGACCTACATCTCCCCACGTTTTTGCTCTGCGCGGAGCAAAATGCAAACTCGCAAAGTCGGGCGCGGCGCACGCCTCAGCCTTTTCGACGGTTTCTATTGAGCTCTCCAGCATCAACAATGCGAACGCCCTCACTTTCATTTGGTAGCATGTTTGAATTGTCACAGCGTACACCTGTAGCTCTAGAATAATGATCTCACCTAACTGGGTTATTCAATTCAAGGTCACCGAGAGAACTAAATACATTACTTATTGCAATGTAAATTATCTGTACCCAAGTGATAAGTGAAGTTTTCTGCAAGCTTTCTCTTTAAGCTCGACCGTAGAAGGAAAGCTCTACCGTTAGATCTGTCGATAAATTCATAATATCTTATTTATCAACATGAGCT
This sequence comes from Mycalesis mineus, assembly GCA_034621355.1. NCBI lineage: Eukaryota > Metazoa > Arthropoda > Insecta > Lepidoptera > Nymphalidae > Mycalesis > Mycalesis mineus. Next base: position 9,101,186 of record CM067885.1, read on the forward strand.
AGCTTATTTTAATTTTTTCCCAGCATGTAACAAGTTTGAATTTTGACAACTTTCAAAAAAGCTTTTTTTTACTCTACCGGTGGCCTTAAAAAGCATGCGATTTCATTGCGGGTTTCGAAAAGGAATTTTAAATTATATCTAAAACTTAAACTTTAGACTGACAAAAACGTCTTTATTTAAAGTACATCTCTCACTACTTTTCTAACACTTTTGAAACAACAATTTTGGTACAAGGAAAGATTTTCGTATAATGACTTTAGAGGATGGCACCACGTGATGATGATGAGTGACTCTACCACCGGTTCAGAAGGCAGATTATTACGAAGAGCCTACTATATAAACTGCAAATAAGATGTGTGAACAGTTTGTATAATTATGGAATTTCAAGTTTAAAATTTAGTGTAGGTAACTACGATGTGAATTCGTCAATTTCAAGCCAAGTCAACAGACATTACATCATGAGCTTAAGCTTTACTTTGACAAGGACTGTAAAGAATTTATTTCGTAATAAATAAAAACTTCACTTGAAATTTAATTGAGATGATGACACGTGTCGTAAAAATAAGTTCGCATTAGGCAAGCTTCTGCTATAGTGCAATCTGTCTGTAGCTGTAATGTGTAATGGCGATTACGCGCAATACCGGCTTTAAAGAAGTAATTAGAAGCTGGAAGTGCTTGTGTGAGCTGATGTGAAAGTTGATATAATTTTTATCATCCGGTTCAAGTGACATTTTATTAAGAAGTACTTATGTAAGTCCACCCACTGAACATTGTCATTAGTAAGTAACTTTTCTATCACATATTATATGCAAGACTAAAATGTGAACAAGCTTGCAGCATTCACCATCCATCGTTTCACTATACCCTTATCCATAATGATGTTGCTATAATTCAATTGCACAATCAGAAAATAAAAAACAAAGTAACACTTGAAAGTTGAATATCACTCTGTTCCTGAACGAAACTCCTAAACGAAAAGGTTGTGTTCGTTTGGTTGCAATTATAAGGATTATCTAAGTCACGTTAAGAGATAAAAATATGGCTCGAAAAAAGTACTTATCTATTGTTTATACTGTAAAACTAAGGTAAGCTACAATTTAATCTGTTTGTGTTTTAAAGGCTATTGAACAAATAACAACATTTTTAAATAAATAAATGTTCTAATCAGTTTCTTTAGTTCAATTTACGTAATGTCATGATTACCGTTTATGTACAGCACGGTAAATTTTAAAATGCCATAGAAACACGGTTTTTATTTGTTTGTCTGGTTTTCATTTTTGAGTAAAAATTTTAATTTTCTAAGTTTAACTCTTGAAGTGGCTCGAATTGAATTAGTTTTGGAATTTACTAAGCACTTCGTTCTCTAGGTGCCTAGACCTGTAAAATGAACCATTCAAATAGGCAGAAAATAATAATGATGAATGATAATGACAGTAATGAAAAGAATAACTTAAAAAGAAATTCAATGTCAAAGAATTTTGTTATAATAATGGTTTTTTATTAGAAAACGTGGGTAAATTTTCTAGGTAAATTTTTCAATTTGGACTAAATTAATCAATAGGCGACCCTTGCAGGAATTCAATAACCGGCCACCCCGTCCCCATATAAGACCTCAGAAGGAGTGTAGAGCACAAAAAATATTACTTAAACTAATTAATATAAAATATCGTGAAGGAGGCTCGTTCCCGCCAGTGGCTTTAATCCAAATGGGGGATCGATTTTTTTATAAATTATAGAGTTTGATATAGTTTTTTAAAAGCAAATTGGTAAAAATTAAAATAAATTAACGAATAAATAGCATGGCATTTGTAAAGGACATATATAAATTGTACATATTGATAATCACGAAAGCCTTCAAATATCATTATATATTTATGTACTTGTGTTTTATACTCTTACGAGTGTGTGTAGGTAGGCGGTAAGTGAAGGATGTAATTGGATCGCAGTGGTTGTTCTTGACTAACTGAGATATTTTGTAATATTAGCTGCATTTATGTAGACTAGGTAATTAGGCTACTGTCTAACACACATGAATAATTTTGCGATTGCGACGATGCATTTATTAGAAATTGTTAACTTATGATTATTTATTATTGTTTTTCATAGCAGGGTAAGTAAATGTTGAGAACTTTTATTAAATAATTATCACTAAAACCTTGATATCTCTAATAAATTATTAACCAACATGAAAAATAAAAAGAAAGTTCCCTAATTATTCAACCCGTGTAAAAGCATGTTTCAGTCCGTTCTCAAAGACTACTAATTTAGAAAATCTTTGTTTGTTGAATTATATAATTTGTGTGTTTTCTTAAAAAATATTTGATTATGAGCTTGTTCACGTTGCTTTTAACTACGCCTTTTTGGTAAGTATTTATCAGCTATATGGCAACAAAAACACCGAATTTGTACCTAGTCATAATTTTCTAAACACGAATTTTTTGTTGGAAAAAATTGTAGGGATTGTTTTTTTACATCTCAGAATGATGACTTTAATCTTTTTTGTGGACCGTGAACTTTTGAAATTTGTTTACCTTGATGAAACATTTCATAATTTTTTATTTGATGCTAAGATGTAAGAGTGACGCATGTCGTAGTGTTGTACTAAACTTAATTATAAACATTCATATTGCGAAATATATAATGCGGTAAAAATGTCAAGAGTATAATTTTTAACTTATTACTACTATTATTTACAAAAAAAAATGTACATGGTATAATAATGATTTTCGTACTTGAAATACTTATTAGCTATTTATTTATTTAATAATTACATTTATTTATAATATAATTAATTAATATACATGAATATATATTCACTATTATAAAACTAACTCCTTTGCCGCTTCTGTGTGATCTGACAACTGAACGAATTTTCATGCGGTTTTTACCAAAGCGAATTTTTTATAGCTCGATTGTCCAACGACGTAGTTCTCTGTCACAAACATATGCCTACTTGTATCATCAAAATCAAAGATGAATACCTATACAGTTTCTCAAGCTATATGTACACTATTTACAATACGAAAATCATGCCTATACAACCTGAATGAGTAGTTAGGTACTACAGAATACAGCGAAGAGAATGATTATCTGACAGACTAGTATGTAGGTAGGTTGATAGTCGTGATACGTGAATACGTAAATAATCCGCCGTGTCGTGGTCAGCGAACTCGCGGCGACCCGGATGGTGGATCACACACGGCCGTTAGCATCCAAGTTGGCATACTTCTACTCTCACTTTGTGACATACTGAAATTGTACTCATACCGTAACAAAAGGCCCTAACTAAACAAAAGTATAATATAAAAAATCTGAGATTTTTAAATTATACTTTTTTTTAAGCGTACAGTGGTTACCCTAAAGATTTCAAGTCTATTTACATTTACATGGATTACCTACCAGTCACGGAAATCTCTCATTTCCCTGTCTCTTTTGTTTTTGAATTTTATATTAATTTGGGTAGGAACTGGTTAAGAAAACAAATAACATAATTCCAAAGAGCCATTTCTTTGTCTAGTAAGCACCAGGCATAAAAAAACCTTTAATGCACTTGACTATTGTCGTTTTAGTTCTCATTAGATAAGAATAAGATACACAGGTTTCTTTTAGATATGTTTTCTTGAAAACAAATTTTTTACGTGAATACATTAACTTTTTATACAAAGTATACTCGGGTTAATAACGCTAATATTAATTATAGGTGCCTTATTTTTTTAATCCTCAAAGTAATTAGCTAACAAGAGACAGTTTCTTGATTTGATATTTAGGTAGTACCTGATAGCTAACAAGTTGCACTACTACGCAATTTTCCAGTTTAGAACATGAACGAAAATCAGACGAATTTGTTTACAAAAAGATACATCTAATGCCAATACCGTCTTGCACACTTCCTTAGGTCTGTGTGTACCAAGATTTCGGTTATCATAACCGACGGTTAACATAAGCTAAACGTAAAATTTACTGTTCATGGCAACACGTACGCCGGTTAAGGACGTACACCCGGGCCGTTATCTTTACCGAGCTTACGTCCTTAACCGGCGTACGGGTTGTCGTGAGCAGTAAATTTATAGTAAAGTTATATTAACCGTTGGTTATGACAACCGAAATCTTGGTGCACACAGGCCTAAATTTATAGTAAAATTATGTTAACCGTTGGTTATGATAACCGAAATCTTAGTGCACACAGGCTTTAATGTTATCTCACATATGATACCTAGTAGTTTTCTCATTCCATTTGACTGTAATAATTTATTTTTATTAAAAAAAACATTAAACGAAATGAAATTTTAGATTAGGTAAACTGATTTTTGAGAAAGTCGGCTAGTTTATTTTTGATTTCACTGATTGTTATACGTAATCGACTAATGAAGCCTATCGAATTTGTGAATTTGCATCGCCGCTAGGCCTGGCGTGGCGTGACTAATAATCGTAATGTATAGATTTGAAACTATCAGTCTCACTGAGATGCAATGTCAGCTTCAACCGATAAGTAATCCGCGAAGATAAAACCCGTTTTTGTTCTACGTAGATACCTAGTAGCAACTAATGTGTGTCTCACGACATACCTACTATATACCTACCCAGGAATTAAAATTTTAAACCAAATTAGAAAAAAACTATAACTTTAAAAGCTCGAATTTACATAATAGACTTGACTTTGTCTTTATTAATCACGGATCAACCATCAGAGGTCGGTCCGTAATTTGAATGATCAGTAGGTACCTTTCTAGCAATTGACAAACACAAATCTTATTATTGACCAGACATCACAATGATTTTCATTTCCGCTCTAATAGCGTTCGGTTTTTGTAATACGACAAACTCTATGACGCCAATTGAACTACTTTATGTTCGTTACTTATTGATTCGCGTTTTACTAGGTAAGTATCTGTTTTACAATTATGAGTTAAATAATAATCATGTAGATACTTGTCTTAATACTAACTCGTATAGAGGTGCATGAAATTTGCAGAAGTTTCTACGAGAGAAAAATAGAGCAATCTGATCTCTGCACAAAATTTTACAAAGCAGAAGTGTCTTTATCAGCCATCATGCATCCACTGTTGCACATGGGATGGGCCTCTTTTAAGTAGCGTCAGCCCTCTTTATTATTAGCTTTTTACCTCCAATTGAAGCCAGCCACCCTGCGGAGATGGTCGCTCCACCTAGTCGAGGGGCGCCTTACACTTCGCTAGCCGAGACGCGGTCTCCATTCTCTTGACTCCGACGACCATCGGATGTTCGACGGACAAGCCTACTGTCACATGATTATTTCTTTATTCATGAATTATTTCTTTTCAGACACTATCCCTCATAGAGATTCCTGAGAGAGTATAGTGTGCCTAGGAATATTTTTATTTTGTAGTAGGAGCTATAAGCGTCCACAAAAGCGGCACGTTAGGATCATATTGTTCTTGTTACAAAAAACTATAGGTTTTTATAAGTGTTAAAATTATAACATCAATGTTTGTTTAATTAGTAGCTTACATACGTATCTTTTTACAATTTATTCTAATTAAAATATTTTCAACTGTCTAATAACAAGAATTAAGACATGACCTCGTCAAAATTTATTTCGTATTCGAAGTGTAAATAGTGAAACTGATTAAATTGATTTTTATATCGATAACATACCTAACTGCCTATTATTATACCAACCTACTTAAAATTGGGCAATAAAAATTGCTGAACCGAAACTCGCAATTATAAAACAACTATAGAGACAAAATAGGTACCAAACATTTTAGTTTTAATAATATGGAAATTTGAATATATCGTCCCTCTACAAAGTTAGGTCTCTCTAATTACAGAAGATAGGGTAGGAAGTTTAGGCCTACCATGTTGCTGTAGGTTGGCGGATTTAGATAAGTCCATCGAGTGTACAGTTTTAGAGAACTCGTGATAAGTCAATAGGTAAGTCAGTTGTAGGTATTTCATACAACATCATACTGTACAGATTAAAGAAAACGTGGATAGATACTAAAATTGCATCACAGTAATATTTATGATACGTGTCGTTTTGAAACATTTTTTTTACGCCAAACTCAATCATTCTAAATAAATACACAAGGTTTAAGGTTATTGGCTATATCTTTATTTGTATGATATTTATTGTGGCCGTTGGTTGAGTAAAATAAGGTACAGCGAAGTACTTAACTTTTAGATAACTATGCCTTCGACAAACAGGTAGGCTTGTTGCCCGGATCGTAAGGGAGGATTCTATTTTAGCCACACTAGATCTAGGTCAACGGAAAAACTGCAATTTGTAGTCCTACGGACCTTACCTAATAAAACGGTCTGTCTACGAAAAGGAGTATATTCTGAAAGTGAAACAGTAAAAAAAATATGTTAGTAGATACGTGAGTTACTTTTTGAGAGGTACTTTGTAGATAATGTTTTGCTCTATTTATATTACCTTTAAAGTCGTTGTCACGTTATGCGAGTGAGAGGGAACGCAAGGACAAGCAACACGAAATCACTTGATCTATGTTTTGAATTTCCTGCTCACGAAGCTATGCATTACCGGCGCGATGATACAAAACCAGCAATGTAGAGCGTAATACCAGGCCTGCGCAAACAGCGAGGTACTTGAGGATTTATCAGACTATATTTGAATTGAAAAATACCATAAACTAGAAGCTGGCACATGTCCAGGCAATAATGGATAAATAGCATATCTATCAATTTAATTTATGATTAGAAAAATTTATAATCGGTTATTTGCTTTGTCTGCACTGACACTTGTACTGGCTGTTCAATATTCATTAAGTACTCAAAGAATTTTGCACGCTTACTCGATTGCGCTAAGGTTTATTTACCTACCTATTATTTTTTATAATACAATTCCGTTTCGTTATTTCATTTAAAAACAATAAATATTTTATTCAATGACTGCAATCTCACCATGATCAGTGACGATCCTTGACTTTACCGGCAGGGTGGTAACTAGCCACGACCGAAACCTACCACCACGAAGACATGAGCTGATATAGAAAATATAGAATTGTAATTTAGAATCTCCCGAGCTGAGAATCATATCCGGGACTATTTGTAAGCCATTACATTAACAGCTGCGCAGTCAGGTTGTCACAAATTTTAGATTATTTTACCTCCGTGGCGCAGTGGTATGCGCGGTGGATTTATAAGACGGAGGTCCTGGGTTCGATCAAATTTTATGATAACAAGTTAGCCCTTCACTTAGACTGCATCATCACTTAACATCAGGTGTGATTCATGTCTAACCTATTTTTATGATTCAAGTAGTTACTCACTAGGTATTCAAGTTTAGTCTATTGTCTAGCGGTAGGTGTCACCAGTCGTGGCTAGTTTCAATTTTACTGACAAAGTCGTACCTCCAAGGGATTTACGAGTAGAGTTCTTTACTATATCGCAAAAAACTTTCTGGAGTAGGTATGGATTAAAAACTTTACCATTTTAAAGTTAGGTCAGATCATTTTTACATTTTGCATTGCCATATTGATATGGCACGACAGGACATGGAATCTTAAGGTATGAGGAAGAAAGTTAAAGGTCAAATTAAATAATAAAAGTTAAGACATGCACTTGCCAATAATATGGTCAGCGTCGCCATTAGACAACCACTAAGTCACACCACCCTTAAGATTCAAAACCATATATATTTTTAATATCAAAACTTAATATAAAAACTATCGTCAGTGACACAGTATCAATCTATTAATGTTAGATACATTTTATTATATCTTTTCCTGTAGATGCTGATTTCCGTAGATACCACGATCCATTATGAAAAGCGCATAAAGTTTCTTATCGGGAGAAAGTGATCATTGTTAAGAAGTGAAGAAACTGTCGCACAACTTAATGAGTAGGTATCCCATTGATAGATATTTAAAGATCTATTCATAACGAAGGTGAATCACACGCGTGCCAGATAAATTAATTATCACGTACGGAAAATTAAGTACAGTTTCACATCTCACCTCTGACTCCCAGGTGTCTTTTACGCGCGGCTTGCTGTCTTTCATATTCCCAGAGAACGTCATCCTTTATTCGGTGGCACTGCACTGCGTCTTTAAACTTGTTGTGTCCACTGTCGGTCACTAGACAAAGCTTCACTTATATGGAACACTATCGCTTTCTGTTGTCTTTTTGCCGGATGGTTGGTCGGAGTGTAAACATGGTGCACGTATGTGCAGCGCGCGCGCAGCCCCGGCGCGGAGTGAGGCGGCGCCGCGGTAACGGGCACGCACTACAGTTAACTTTCTCCGCAGCCGCAGACTTCTATACACCATAAGTTTCGCGCTAACGAAAGTCTCAGCAGCCTCTGCGGTGCGGGTCAAAATACTTTATGGAAACTTAATTACTTTTATAGAAACTTGCAACGAATAACATTGCCATTTTCTCGTGTCGTTTGTGGTTTTATATCTTTACAACTTTATTTATTCAATTATTCGTTATTTAATCAATGTAGGTTGTTTTCAGTTAAGTTAAATATTTTTTTAAATGCGTTTTGTACACATTATAATAAATAAAAATTATAATAAAAAGCTATATTAAAACTAGACTCTAAGGAAAAGAGAGTAACAATAGGCGGCCTTTAATGGTCTGTAAGAACTTACTGGATGAGTTCCAAAAAAACTTTCACTATCAATATCGCATTGCTAAGAACGTTTATTTTTAATCTTTAAGTCCCGAATTCAAATTTTAATCAAGATAAAACAAATTCAAAAACAAAAAACAGCAAATTTATTTTAAATTTAATTAATTTTTTGGTTTGTATTCGTTTTTATGATATTGACCTATTTTAAAATGACAATAAAGTTCCTTAGGTTAAAAATATCATAAACAGTTAGAAACTCATTTAAACTATCGTAATGAGTACTAATTATAATATCTATTCTTGATGCGGAATTGTAGGAATAAATATTGCTTGATAATCTATTAAATAACGTATTTTTATTTTTATTCATAAAATAAATTTAAATATTATTTAATAGAAGCACGCGTTACTTTGATTAATTGAAAATTTATTATGAACAATAAAAATTGATTGGTATTTAATAATAATTTATTTATTATGCCATTTTTGCACCCGGCAAATCGGAGCGACCAAGTCACCAAGATCCGATAAAAAAATAATTAATTGACTCTGAAATGATCAGTGTGCCTAGTGTGAGTTTTCACCAAAACAAAACACTAGATTCCGCCAGGGGCATATTTAATAACTAATGGAATTTATTCAGTGGGGCAAGTGCGAGTTTTTCACCGAGCGACTGTGTAAACACGTAATCACTCATAACGTCAAATTATATAGCAAAAAAGCGTTTACTCTCGCTATAACTAGATGGCGCTACTAAAATTCCATATAAATTTGCGTTACGTTTTTACGCATAGATTAAAGACAACTAGATGGAGCCCATAGCGTATCCACTCGTGAGACAGCAAGACAGCCTTATTGATATGTCAACATTTAAAGTACATCATGAAACGTTACGTTTTAAAATATCGTAAAATACGAAATATTACTTTATATAAGATAGTTTAGTAAACACATAATACATGAAATTTGCTAAAAAATAACATATTTAAGCTTTATATCATCAATCAATGAAGTTTATGCCTACTTACGTATGAAACGTAATTCCTTCGATTTTCCGTTCGCTGCGACTTTTGCAGCCGAAAATACTACAACCCACCATAGCACGAAAACGTTTAAATTAATATCGTAACCGCAAAGTTATATTATTTATCAGCAATTTTAATAAAAAGCTAATAATTGCTCAGATGTGTCCTTTGTTAACAATAAAAACGAACACGCTGAAAGGGACAAAAAAATTGAACCTGTACCGTTATGACTCCATCTAGTAGTCTTTAATCTATGTTTTTACGCAGTCGCTCGGTAACAAACTCACACTCGGCACTCGGTTGCTATACTTCTATAAATTACCTGCTCATTAATTAACGTGAATTACTCTACGTCCGTGATATTGTCACTACGGACGGACATTTTCCGGAGTTAGATCTAGTGTGTCAGTGTTGAGAGATAAATAAAAAACAATAGAGTATAAAACTTAATGTATAATCATAGTATTTACAAACTTATGTTATATAAAACAAATATTTTATGGCTATCATTATATACTTACTATTACAACATGTCATTAATAATAATTTACAGGATAATAATTGAAATTATAAGCAACGTTAAAACCGATCACTGAACAGCGTAATGGTAAGTAAATAGCACAATAGAAACGCCTGGTTATAATGGAAATAAAAGAGATTCCATAATTCACATCGTACTTAAATTATATACAAAACGATAGCGTGACTTTCTATCGATATAATCGTTTATTAAAATGACTGATTGATTTTCTGCAATAAAATAATAAACAACTGTTAAAAGATCAAAATTTATTTATTATTTTTAAAAAAATCTTGAATTTTTAAATAAAAATCATTTAAATATGCTGGTCATAAGTTTAAATAATATGCATGAATATATTTATAGATAACGTTATCCAAAATATAACTCTACGGTGAATCACAAATGTACAGAAGGAAGTGTGTTGCTTCAAGACAGCACCATTCGACATTTTTTTTTAACTCGTAGAAATTTATACAAATGAAAGTTTAGTGTAGGTACTTAAATAATTATAAAAAATTCTACAACATAAAAAAGTCTTATCACATTTTATGGTAATTAAGTATGTACATACTAAGTGACGTCGGATAAAATAATGTCATTGCAACCTAAGTGCCAGAGCACACTGAGCGTTAAACTGCAAGCACTTTTGTGACTTTTCCTTAGATACCTGAATCCAGTCCAAATAAAAATATGTACTAAATAAAGAAATCGAGAAACGCATTATGAAATAATGTTTATACACTTTACTTGCTGTACAGGAAGTAAAGTATATAAACAATATTTTATTTATATACCGGGGTATACATTCAAATGGAATTCAATTTTATTAAAATAATTCGCGGGTATAAAATATTTTACCAAAGTTTTAGTCGATTTAAAGTGAAACTATTTTTCTATCGCTTCAATATGTTTCGGCCATCTATCGCATGACGCATTACTACTGATACTATTATCGGCCGCGAAGTAGGGGTAAATCGACAGGGCTGCCAAGGCGCAAAATTTACTTGCATCGTGGCATCATAAAACACACAAGTTTTTAATGTATTATCTGTGTTGTGAAAAAAGCTCAACCTCGAGCCAAAATTCTAAGACATTTCGCATTAATCGGTTGTAAAATCCTCGAGCACGCTTGCGAGTAACACGCTCAATCTGCGCTGACCCTATTCCTTAACACTCACTACACTTGAATCTCTTTATATCGTTAAGAAACTCAGATAATGTATATTTGTAATACCCACATAGTATAGGTACTCGCATTATATCAAGACGGCGCAACGTTAGCTAGCTAAAAGAATTCAGTTGAGCTTTAGATCTTTGGAAATCTGAATGTCTTATGATTACAATATCGATAAACATCTACATTTTTATCTATACACTTTTAATTTGCAATCTAACAAAATCGTTTAGAAAAATAAGTCGTCATTTTGGCTTCCACTTTATCCTAACAATGGAATGGTCTCACGAATAACCATCGTGTAAATCTTTATAGAATTAAAACGTATTGGATACAAATTGTGATCATAAACCTATCATTACTTAATAAATATTATTTAAAATCAAAATCTCAAGCGTCGCATTCACATAATACAATAATAATAATTATATTTAATGATGTTCGATATATAAGTCGCTGAGCAATTTATGAATACACCGATATTTTATTACCCTTGGTATAAACACTCGAAGCAAGAATTTTCGTTCAAACGATGATCAGCACAAGATTTGCGACTATTAAAACTGTTACTAGAGAAGTAACGAGTAAAATGGATCTAATTCTCCTTGTTTTTAAAGCTTAAGCTCGTTATTGTTTGTATGTCAGCGCTACTAGCGGAAGGTCTGTAAAGTAAAAATGAGAAGTACAGTAATTACGACTTTCAAACAAGGACATTAGATCTATTTTACTAAAATATCGGTTATTATCCGCATATACATATAAACGAATATATAACTACTATATATTCGGTTTATTCTTCCAAGGGTAATCAATGATATCAGTTGTTCTCTTAACACCTCACTGGAAAATAGTTACATATTACATACGTTCAGCTGTCACATACAAAAATTTCGAAAACGTATCTAATGGCACCGCTACTGAACAGAATATCGCTGCAATAAAATGCGCCCTAATTTTATTATTAATTATTTCACTATGTAATTATACATATTGTAAAAAGTGTTAACATCAAACCACATCACAATCGAAATCAAAGACAAAACTCAGCAGTATTGTTGCTCTACACACTATGATAATAATATTTTGTAATTTTAATTTTAATCATAAATAAGAAAATGTATTATATACGAAACAATCCAAGTAATCTCATCTCGAAGGCATCTCAATTGCCCATAAACAGCTACAGTTTTTTTTTTAATATACATTAAACCTTTTACGCGATACTTCGTTCAATCTTGAATCACTTACACTATTCCTAGGCTAGAGCGACACGAGTTAACAAGTTGTTCCCGCCGAGGTTGTTCGTTTCGTACAGACTGCACACTGCACTCCACCCAACGAGTTTGATAAACAATAATCGAGAAGCGCAATACAAACATTTTTTCAATCATGTTAAATATTATTTGACCAGTTAACCAGCACGATTTTATATCGCGGGTAAACTTTATAATTCTACATTATTTGTAATGCTAATTTGAGAAACAATGTTAGATCAAATGTCTGCAACTTTTTAATGGTTATTTTTTATTGATCGCCTAATTTATTTAATTAGTCCCCAAAACTGTTACAATGCAGAAAAGGCGTGACGTCAGGTCTTGATGCGGGATTGCAAGGAAGATTAAAGATATATTCCCACAGCGACCCTAGGTAATTTAATCGTAATTACTAAGCAAAATCAAATCAAGGTTCGATTGTATTCAGACGTAGAAATCTTTCGGTTATCTATGCTCGTAAAATTAACCTCTCAAAACCTCTCATGGTTATATCTTAGACCAAAAATAGCTAGAACTTTAAGTGCTGAACCTCAAGCGCTGTTTTGACCGTGTGTTATTGTAGGCCCCGGAACAAAAGACTCAGTTTTGAACAGGTAGCTGATTTAAGGGGAAAGATTTTCAGCTATTTACGATGAAGATTCGATTAGCTAAACCCAAGACGTCAGTGGGGCAAGTGCAAGTTTTCACCGAGCGACTGCGTAAAAACGTTCTCACTCGTAACGTCAAATTATATAGAAAAAAAAAGCGTTTACTGTCGCTATAACTAGATGGCGCTACTCCAATTCCATATAAAATTTGCGTTTACTGTTTTCGGTATCGATGCGGTAAAATCTCACACTAGCCACACAGCGTGACGGGAATTTCTGACGTAAAAATTACTGGAATCTAGCCATGTTATTTTTTAAAATTTTGATAAACCAACATATAATTGAAACTCGATATAGACGGGGCATTTACATACATTTATTTTTTTAGGCAGACTTTTGATTGTCTCACGTTGTTTCTAATAATATACAAAATCAAAAGTAGCAAACTACCCTACTGACTTTATTGGTCAACTCGATTACCGTATCATAACAATTTAACAGAACTTTAATAATTTAAATACATACAATGTCCCTGTACTAATGAAGAATCCGAATCTGTTAATTTTTAAACAGTAATTTTTTTTCATAATAATATAGTATCCCGTTTTATTTTGTATTCTGAAATTAATTTTAAAACAGTATTGACCTATTTATTGTATTTTAGATCGAGGCATCACTAATTACTACCCAAACAAGCCCATTTCGTAATGTACTTGTGTTAACTAATTTAAATACCTTTGTAACAACTTTTTTTTTATAAAGATTTAAGTTATTCAGGTTACGTTATATTTAGTGCTAATAAAATAGGAATATGTTATCATAGTGAAGTATAACTTGTGAAGTGTTAGTTTCTATCTAGTACAAAACATTAAAAAAATCTCCTATATTTTATTACAAGTTTACCGTATACAAATAAAATATTGTTCTTTTGTCTATGCTTGGCGAGAGTGCACACGTGTTGCTCGGAGGATATCAAGTTCTTCGCGAAATACTAATAATATTTTTTTAATAAATTTTAATCACCTTAATTTCTGAACCACTACAAAAGTACTCTACAAACAATTATGAAAATCTGTGGCAGTATCTCCGCACAAGGAAATCGAGTTATCGAAGTAAAAATAATTTTAAATTTAAAAATGATACAATTAAATGTACTTAACGATCCACGATTGCATTTTTATACTAATTTATTAAACAAAAGAAGCTCGCTTGCAATACCATCTACATATCCATAAAATTCAAAGTATAAAATACAAATTGTGACCAAAACAACTGTAAGAAATAAATACGATAAAAATCAGAACTAGCTTAACGACTACAAGTACTAGGCTAGCAATTTAAGAAAAATCACAAATCTACACAAATTCTAAAAAAATGGGACATTCCTCATATTTTAAAATAACTCTTTAAAATCCCACCGAGCTTCATAAACTCACCCACAATAATCAGTATCACTAACCTTTCTCGAAGGTCAATTCAAAGAATGTATAGGTACTCTTAGGATACGTGAACTAAATATAAAACGTTACGATAACCATAATAAATTGTACTCGAAAAAATATAGCACTAAAACGACGGTAGGTAAAATATTAAAATAAAAAATAATCAAACAGAAATTGCACACACGGTTCGCGTTCACAAACGGAAACACCGAAACGGCAGTTAAACGTGAGTTTAGAATAATCAACACTTTACCGCTGCGTTGTGGTAAGTTATTGCATACGAATCCTCCGAGGGCCGGAAGAAGTCAATATAAATACATTAAATCACAGGTGGCGCTGCGGCCGCTGCCGCTAGCCGCGGCGCCGCGCGCTCTCCTCGCAGGGGCTAAGGCACAGCCGTCATGGTCTATGGAACCTGCCAACAAACAATTTATAAATGACAGAAGGTCAGGACTGCAGAAGTAGAATACAATAAGCGGCTTTATCGCTTTGTAGCGATTTCTTCCAGGCAACCTTAGGATTAGGAAAAGCGAAATAATTATTTCGATAAATAAAGCGACATGACACCTTTCTTTAATATGTATAGAGATTTAGATTGTCGAATCTTTAATAGGAGTGCATGCTTATAACAGGCCACTGCATGTTAAACAAACACCTTTAAATTTTAAGTATGACTGACAGTCCTCTATGCAGTAGATGCAGCAGTGTGTCGGAGCAACGAGCTACCTACATTGGTTCCTCAGCGACACTCCATGAAGCGATCGGCTCGGCTGGTTGGAATAAACCAGAGGGGACCTACACCGGAGGAATCACGTACAAAGGCCAACATCGTGGCAAGCATTTCACAACACAGTAGCATTCACAGTAAATGATGAGCAACCATTCAATCCTCTTAGCTCCTTGGTCAAGGGTCAAGATTCAAGCTCAGCAACAGTCTCAATTGAGTAGAGCGGAATATCTCATACATGTTTAAAGGATATTATTTAACAAAAACGAACAAATTTTGCTTTTAAGTGCTGTATAAGTAATATGGTTATTTTTTTCAACTGCACTAATGATGTCCAGCGATTCGACAGTAAAAACACCAACAAAAGTGGTTTTTTTACAAGAAAAATCACAGTAGCGGCCTTAGAAAAATGTTATTAGTACAAATTCATCCCTTGAAGTAATAAACCGGCCGGTCTTGGGTCTGATTTCAGTCCAGTCCTGTCAGTGTGCAGTCTCATTCAGTATTCCAATGGAAATTGATAGACTTACAGTGGTAACATTTGATCGCAACTGTAAAAATCACTATCAGAGAGGCAAGTGTCAGTTTTTCACACAGTGACTGCGTAACAACGTAACTACTCGTAATGTCGAATCGTCTAAACAAAAGCGTATACTCTCGCTAGATGGCGCTTCTTCAGTTTCACATAAATTTATATACATTTTTACGTGACTCGTTAACAAACTCACACTAGGCACTCAGGAATCAATGATCGGGGCCGACGGCTTAACAAATTCTCCCGAGGCACAATGGGTCTGACACCAAGTTAGCCCGCTTCCAGATAGATTATTATAGCATCATCACTTAACATCAGGTGTGATAGCTGATAGCAGTCAAGGGCAACTTGTAGTCGATAAAAAAAACCACGACTTCCCAACTTCAGTCTGATACTGAAAATTTGTTATAGCGCGCTCAAGGCGTACTAACAACAATTCAATAAAGTTGTAAGTATATTGAGTGGCATACCTAGTGAGGTGCTTGCTGTCTTCGTGCACCGCCATCTCGGAGCTCTTGAACTCGTTGAGCTCTCGGCGTATGGCGGCCTTGTCGCGCGGCGTCAGCCGAGTCCACGGCTTGTCCGCGCGGCGGTCGTAGTCGTGCGCCTGCAAACATACAAACAAACGAACGTCTTGTAATACAAACAAAGGAACTTTTACGTGATAACGTTTTATAAATCGATGAACGAGGGCTGCACGCATGAAAAAGCATGACTCATTGTCGCGTTCCATCGTGGAAACTATAGCGCGGAACAAGCGATAAAGCCTGAGCATTCAGCTTGTGACCTTGAATGTTTTTTTAAGACATTATTTGCGAATTCATGTATACTTAATGTAATACTTCTTTTTTATATTGTTATGTTATTTTTACTGATTACAGCTGTAAGGTTTTCCTTTCTAAATGAAATAAAAAATTTTCCAGACAGCTTTTTTATCTCTTTTTCCTGTATCTGTAGCGTGTTAAGAATATCTAAGTATGTTGACAGATGAGCCAGTAGCTTTCCGTTTTAATTGCATACAGGAGTGGTTTAAAAACAATTAGGGAATACTTAAAAGAAAAGTTAAAACGCATATAAAACAGGCTCTGAACCTTTTAACCGGTTTAACATGTTTCTAGCATTAAGAGAAATAGGCTTTCCTACTGTTATTAATGTTAAAAACCGCGCCCAATAGAATGTTCCCGACGGACAAAAACATCAAATCTTTATCAAATTATATTAACTCTGTGATCTACAATAAATAAATAAATAAATATTATAGGACAATTACACATATGACTATATAGTTGTGATATGGGTACTATGATAACTGATGAATATTTTTATATATATTATACATAAAAACTTATAATATATAGATATAAACACCCAGACACTGGAAAACGTTTATGGTCATCACGCAAATATTTTCCAGATGTGAGAATCGAACCCACAGCCTAGGACGCAGAAGCAGGGTAACTACCCACTGCGCCACTCGGCCATCTAACCTTTATATGGACAAAGGAAAATACATATTAAAAGATAGAGTACTACAGTCTTTAAAAAACTACACGTCGAACTGACAAGCGAATTATTAATATTTGGAAGCCTGTCAAGAATAACAAAAGCAATCGGTTCATTAACGCTATTGAAGGTTGAACAACGAACATAATTTATGACTATAGCTTCACATGATGGCCTTATAAACATTGAGATGAAAAAACGAATAAGTTTTTATTACCTGTGTAACTTCAATGTAGTCGCTGAATCTAATGATTTTCTTTTCCTTGAGTTCATCGACCGTAGGCCGAAAACTAAGTTTGCGGAGTAGGAACCGTTTCTTTTCCTCTTTTTGTTTCTTTTCTTCGGCGGGGGACTGGCCTGCGAATTAAAATAAGTTTCCATTATTTCTCTGGTTACCGATTTGCTTCACAAAACATAGAAAGAAAATATATCTAAGTTTTTAAATAATAGATTTGACTTTATTATTTATCATCAAAGAAATTTGTAAGAGTAACGAGAAAAACAATTTTGATACAACATATAGTTTGAATCATATAAATTGGCAATAAAGGGCGTTGAACCCAATATATATGATTCAGACTACATATAGGAAAGACTTACATAAATACATTTATATTCAGATGAATAGTTCCTATTTAAAAAATATATGTATTTAGTAAGTTAACTTAACTTACTAATAACATTAATACATAATTACAAATTTGTTATAAAAAATGTAAATATAAATAAAGACCTAATTGTTAACAATGATATGATGTACGATTCAAATTAACTCACTTTTGAGAATATTCCTTTCGACGAGCTCCTCGGCAGTGGGGCGCATAGACAGACGCCGAATGAGCCGCGCACCGATCGCCTCCCACGACTCCTGCCGCTCGTGGTCGCTCTGCACCACCAGGATGTTTCTGCATAGACCACGACTATCAGATATCAGAACTACGCCCCAGTGTTCGGTACGATGTCGTGTAGGTGTACACTCCTACTCCTAACAAGTTGTCCCGCTTCTATCTTACATTGCATCATCATGTGTGATTGCAGTCGAGGGCAAACTTGTAGTAAAAATAAACTTACAAAAATTTCTCTCCGAACCGCACTACAATTCGCACGAAGAAATAAAATTCAACAAAAAAACCGGCAAACGTACTAACATAGTCCACGCTCGTAAGTTGCCGAATGTGTAGCTATTACCGTCATTAACATACATTTATGGCTCAATTGCACAAAATCACAACCATCAGATACCACTGAAGCCTCATCAAGTACCTAAGCACCAGTGTCACTTACAAGAACTTCTCTCCAAACCGCCGCAGAATACCTACGACGAAATACATTTACCACACAAACTTGCACTGGCAAACACGTTGACATAACAGCCAACGATAGTGTGTTGTCGAAAGCGTAGTCATAATACCGTCATTAACATAAACTCTTGGCTTCGTTCCAAGACTAGTAATCTAGTCTAGATTTTAATTGATTAACTGAGGTCACTTATTGGATGAGTAAACAAACAGCTACTCTTTTGCAAGGTATTTTGACTATATTACACTGTCAACACAACCAAACACAAAATTTAATGTATGTATCGGTATAATATGATCGATATAAACTGCCGATTGTTTATGAACATTAGGAAATAGGAAGAAATAAAGATTAACCTGGTGATTATTAAGGTGACTTTGCAAACTAAAATAAAACTCCCAGGCGGTCGTGTCAGTTGGCAATAGAACGCTCACAAACGCAGCTCTATTTATTAGTACACATTTACAAGTTCACGTATGTGTGCAGATAGATACATTGAGATTGATTAAAATACTCAACGAGACTAATTTATAGAGTTTTCTTGTTGTACAAACTATAAATAGATCAATAATTTTTTTTAAGTGACAGTCTAAAATAATCTCCAGGGTCTATAAAAATAATATATTATGTGAAATATTGTTTTTAGTAATCAATGAGTTACAAAATATATTTTAATTTTTTTTGTAAATGAGATGTTGACTTGGCAATAATTTTTTTAGCAGCGATATATGCAGTATCGAAGCTAATAAACAAAAGTTATACATTAATTTTTTTTTAATTAAATTAGATGACGGCCTCTGTGGCGCATTGGGTAGTGACCCTGCTTCTGCGTCCTAGGCTTTGGGTTCGATTCCCACATCTGGAAAATGTTTGTGTGATGAGTATCAGTATGGATGTTTTCCAGTGTTTCTGGGTGTATATGTATATATTATAAGTATTTATGTATAATATATATAAAAATATTCATCAGTTATCATAGTACCCATAACACAAGCTACCTAAGCTTACTTTGGGGTTATATAGCGATGTTTGTAATTGTCCTATATTATTTATTTATTCATTTATTTATGTAAGTATGTAAGGTATAAATTATAAATCTACATTACGTATTATATACTAAACATTCTGCTCGTTCTAAGTTTTGAAAAAGTCAGTAAATATAAGAAAGCCACCTCATGAGGCACTGTTTACGTATTGAAAAACTAATAAAAGACTGTATTTGAGAGTGGATTAAGAACAAACGTCACCGTTATTTTTGCACTTGACATTGTCCTTATGACCGACACGTTGCGGGCGAACAATTTGCCTTTAAATGCTCTTTTGTCGTTCTTTTTATATGTATTTATTTTTATTTACATACTTATTATAGTTATGATAAAAATTTCAAAGTTTCAATCAGTATAACATCTGATTGACTTGTAAATAAAGATATTCTTTCTTTGCTAGACTATTTCTTATAACTATATCTTTAAATTATGTTAACTGCTAAAATTAGTCTCAAAGGAATTTCTGAGGAATATTTTGGGAGATTTGAGTGGAAATCTCTAACTGACAAAAGCGAATCGTAATTAATCAGATTTACCGTTCTTTCTACACAAGGCAATCGGTTTAACATTTTTAAATCCGATTTAATTACAGCCATTTTATTAAATTGAGCTTGTTTTCTCTCTTTGCAAATTAAAATGATATTTTTTAATAGAGTCATATATCAAAATGAGTTTTTAAAAAGGGGCATTTTTGAAAACTCAATTCCGTCAGTCAGTCGTGACTACTAAAAAAAAGCCGGCAAAAAAATCGGAAGTTACTTTTTTCAATATAAATTACATTTTGACAATGCCAAGACAATTAGATTTCACACCTAACATATCTCAATCACAAAGTGTACAACAGAAAACAGTTGCCAATTAGTTCCTGGAATATTTATTAATATTTACAAAAAATTTCCTTAGTAGGACTATAATTAAATGAGTTTTGGGAAACGTTTAGGTAAACATGACTAATTGTAAATAGATTTGTTGAAACATTCTGGAGGAGGATATGTACACGCAGTGCTAAAGTTGGCATTATGCCGAAACGTTTGATTATATTGGCAACATCCAAGGCGCTTCCTACTACTATTTGGTATTTACTACGGTTTCTATATTAATAACAGTTGCAAAAACTAATAATGACCAGCTCAATGTTACTGCCATGCGGTAATAAGAAAAATAAATAAAGATATTACAATCGAATCGAGAAAAAATATCAATTTTGTTATCTGTATTGAAACTGGCCGCTCAAAAAGTTCAAGGTCTTTGCTAAACGTATTAAAATTGTAAAGGATAAAATTAACGATGCAAAAGCTTGGGGTCTATCTGTCTATGAATATATTTAGCTCTAAATAATATTGTAAAATGGTGATAATAACAGAAATAAAACCCTGGCTAGGGTTATTGTAGGCTCTTCTCGGACTAACAGGCGCGTTTGGTTCTCTCGTAGCTTAATTTTAAGTTTCTGACCTTACATTATTACCACTAGGTACATGTTTAACAAGAACCTAGTCAAAGAATTCATTTTCGGGTACAATTTTAAAAAAGTAAACAATAAAGTTTTCAGTCATTGGTTTTAAGAGCAACACGGCTGCAATTCTTTTTATTTATAACAACTCACAAGACACATCGTCTGCGTCACTGACTACATTAGGATGTGACACACGAGAAGGCCTGAAAAAGGAAAATGCCTATCTATATCAAAAATTAATAGAACTTGAATTCCACCTTGGTCACTGGAGCGTCAGCTATAATATCTTTCAGCCCATAAATGCCATCCATCGGCCATCGGCACAATGTTTATCTAAGCCGATGTCCTGACAACAGTTGCACGTAGAGATTGGTCCCATCCCCCTAAATTTTTCTAACCCTCGAGCTTAACTTTGTTAGAGCTTCTACGTTCGCCAAAACCTCAAAATTCCCATTAAGAAACCTTTATAAACAAGCCAGCATACACAATTTAAAAAAAAGGCACACTTATATTAGATACTTATTTTTAAAGAATACCTTACGCATTAGCTTTGCGTCGACGTGCTCAAAGTCTCGGAGTCGTTGAACTTTTTCTCTTAGTTATACGCGTTTCCTGTTACTAGTAATTACCTGTTGATGAGTTCCTGGCGGTCAGGGCGCAGCGCCAGCTTGATGTTAAGGCTCTCTTTGCGCGCCAGCTTGGCGGCGACGCGCTCCGACTCGCTTGCATAGTCGTCACGAAACTCGCCTTCCCAGGGGCGCGCGTTCTCCTTGTTCTCCAACGCATTGCCAATGCGCACCGGCCTATTGCTGCACAAGATATAACATTTGGTCAGTAACTATCATCAACGATCGCTTAATGTGTACGTTTAGGTTCACATCGATTACATTGGGATGTGGGTATACTTTGGCATATTATACTTAATATATGACGGTTTTCAGCGGCGTGCACTCTATAAAAGCATGAAATAATGCTTATTCTCGTCAGGTATTTTATCATGACACGGTAACACTTTCACACAGTATGCTTGTGTATTATTTATGAATGAACGGGAGATGTCATTTTAAGTGCAATTGTCCCATCTTGCGCTTCACATACACTGCACAAGTGTATATGTGTGTTGAATAATCAATATTTTTTACCCTAGTTATTATTATTTGATAAAATGACCTTGTTTTAATTAAACTTACCGGACCTAAGATCTAGTATACTCGTACAAATATACATTATAAAAATTATACGTTTAGCATGCTAACACAAAAGATTAAGTTGATATGTCTATTGGTAAAATCCCTGTGCACGCCACTGACAGTGATGTCATACAAATTCCGTCATATACTTGTCCGATATAGCTTAACATGGGCTTTAGGGCGTGTTTCCACTCAGCGGAGCGGAGTGGCGACGTGCAAGCAAAGACGCGACGATCAATCAAATTAGTGACAAATGTGATCATTCTCCAATATAATCCGAATCTCTCAATATTCGGTATGTTCTGTTGCTTCTGCTATTGCCTATCTCCATTCCGCTTTGCTAACATTGGTATTGTATAATGAAATAAATTATAAGGTATAAACAAAGCGAATTATATAATTTTACTACATACTAAAATTCAACATGTAACACTTAAAATATTTTTAGTTTAATTATTTTTTATGTTAGCCGTCGAGTGAAAATTCGTTACAACAGTTAGGTATTTCGTGAACAGTTACAGAAAGAAAAACTTAGTGAAATAAATAATTTAACAAAAATGAGTTGGAAGCGTCAATGCAGACGTGCGTGACCGCGTCACACGCGCTACCGTTACGTTTGATGTGCCGACACTCCATTGTGACAGTTAGTGACATTATTCAGTGAAAAACTGTCCTTTATGGGTGTAAAATAGGCTTAAACTTTGCAATTAACTGTAATACTCCATGAAGATTTAACTATTATGAGTTGCACGACAATGGAGTTAAATCAAAGAGGTCTTGAATTCGATTCCTACTGTTGGACTAATGTCGTACCAACTCTTGTAACATAGGTTTTTGTTTAGTTAGTTACAGGAAAAGGATCGTCTTGTTTTAGAACGTAGCTGTTTATTTAAAAAAAACAAAAAATATAGATATTAAAAATAAATATTTTTTTAATATGTAATATAATTTAGTCTAACCGATAGCTTAATGAACATGCAGCACAGATACACGAAGAGATAGAACAATAGCGTTTAACAGCCAGAATAACCTAAACAAGAAACATTTATCATTCATAACAAGACATACATACAGTGTACAACTTAACATTTTACGCGTTTTAGTTCGCAGGCTGTGTGTGGTCTTATCAGTTAAACTAATTTAATATCTATTTAAGGTGTGAGTGATCATTGCAGTGTGTGTTTATATTAATATTAATGGACATTAGTGTGTGGTGGGTATGTGGGAGTGAGTAGATATTGTGTACTCTGAATTTCAATTTACGACCAAAATGTTGCAAACATGTAGAGTAGGCACTTCGTTGATGGTTATAAATTATTATGAAATACATATAAGAAATATGAATAAAGTAATCAGAATAAAAAAAAATTAACATTAAAATCATAGTAAATTCGTTAAATTAATGAGGCATTTTGTATTTAATTTAAAACTTACTGCACTTAAATCCATTATAGATTTTTTGTGTAATGTAATGTGCAAATGAATATGTATGTCAAAATTATATCTTTGGTCTTAAATTAAGAGTCTGAGCAGAGACACGTGTACGAGTATGAAGACAGATGAGAGTTGGAAGCGTGCAATGCACGATGCATGGGCGAAGGCGAAGCGGACCGTCGGCAGGTCGGTGAGAGGCGCGACAACATCGACATAACGAGAGGCTTTACCATATGCGGATCCTGGGCTTGGGCGGCGGCCGCCTGCACCACGCCGCATGATGGAAATAAACGAACAGATACTAAATACACGCGATATCCAATTTATTTTACTAATGTAGTTATGTAGTTGAACGTTGACTAAAGTAAACAAAGTATAGTAGTCAAAGTAACTTTACAGTTAAATTATTATAATTTAACACAGAGAAACAAGAAAACCAACATAATATAATATTGTATATTATATACCAACGTTCCTGCTTATAATGTAGGTATGTATAAAAATTTCATGTCACGTTATTTGTCCGCGGTAAAATCCTGAATCGAAAAAGACTTGACCGATTACAATATATTTTTTTTATTGCTTGTAGGGATAGTTCTTTAAATAAAAAGTATTTTATGGAAATTTTGAGTGGAACAAAGTCCACTGGATTAGTTAGTACGATTAACTGTGTCCGCGTGAGATTCAGTTTGGAATGACAATTTCAAGACACAAAAATCCGTTCTTTTTGTTAAGTTTTCAATTTATTTAAGTTACAAACTTAAATAAACTAAAAGCTTATATAAATCCGAGTATACAACTTTTACATTCATAGAACTAGGATGTCGTGGACTTATTTACAGAACAAAACAATTGTTGTATGTGGAAATCTATTACTAAAAGAGTATTGAAATAGTGATTACTTCATATATTCTTTATATCATTATATACCGAAATACGTTTCACTTTTTTCCGTTTTACGTGAAATTTAATATCAATGTTATACTCGTAATTGTAATGTGTTGTACTGTAGCACGTACCTCTATATATTGTAATTCGTACATGCAACAGTCTTCTATTGCAACGCCAATGTTTGCAGCCCACATGAGTGTGCAACATTATTGGCTTATTAATTTAAATTACAAATGCGATTTTTACACAAGGCATGTATTGTTGTTCGTTTTGCTGTTTTTTGTGGCGTTAAGTTAGGCCACTTTGAATGCTTCTTTATGTTTTTTATTATGAATAATTACAAATATATAAACAAAAGTGGGCGTTTTTGTACTACTATTTATTCATCGGTCGCAGACATTGACATATTAATAGTTAGTGTCCCGAGATATCTTATATATACCAGAACGTATTTTTATTTAAACAAACTAACATTGAAATATATGTCTTTTATTATTGTTATACAGTCTAATTTGCAACAGTCTAATTGCTTGCAATAAGTAATCAGTCAGCAGCCTTATTTTGGCAGCTTCTCGTGAAAATAGGACAACATAAATGGTGTGGAGTAGGTAACTTTTAATTTTATTTGGCATCTTTTACCTATATATTACATTCACAGCAAACTGCTGCTATATGCTGGGAGGAATCTAGTACCAACCAATATATTTTTACTACAATGACGTTAGGTCACTGTTTTCAATAACTGTTCCAACTTTCATGTAGATAATTCTTATAGTTAAAAAAATAATCGAGTGCGAAGGACGAACCGACGGACGGAAGGTTTCATTTAACCATTATGGTAAAACTACTTTGATTAATATTCATGACATAAAAAATAAAAGTTTATTAATTATTTTCAATTCAAAAATGAAGGAATTACATTAAAATATTAAACAACAAAATAACTCTATGCAGTCATTGTTCTAAAACATTATTGACATGTATTCTCTCAGTAAGCTAATATGAGACTGAATGCGATTAGCTCTCTTTTGGTTTGGATACTTTTTAGCGCTGACCCGAAGTCCATAGTATTAATATGTCAATGGTCCCAGACCATTAAAAGGTATTTCTGTGACAGTAACCTTATCTCGACCTTTCGGTAGAAGTAATAAATGTATATAAAATTAATTCAGTTTCATTGTTGTAATCCACATTCCACACCGTGGCACTAGCCGTGTTGTGTTAGTCACAACATTATTTTTATACAGCTCAATTTTCGCTACTATAAAATTCTTGAAATTTAGGTTGTCTTAAAATATTTGGCTCTCATGCCAACAATGTACATTGATATTTTAACATTGTTGAAATTAGACAAGACACAAAAACACAAAATTAGAGAAATAAATTAGAAATTACAGACGAAACAAAGCTTTTTGAGCATCTCAAAAGTTTGTCGCAATCGCAAAAAAATATTACAGAATAAATTGATTTCATTACTACCGCTAATTTTTAAGTTTTGTATGGTCTATTACAGAGGAAAAATAAATATAAAAATAGCATAAAAAGAGAAAAGATTAACTCGAAAGAATCTTAAAAATATTGACATTTTTAATGCGAATTTAGGTGGTCTACCGTCTAGGTAGTCTAATAAAAAGTAATCATTCATAAAATATAGATAATATTTAAAATTACTGTTACTAAATGTTAGAGCAAATATACAATAGATTTAATAATATTAAATTCAATTACAGTTCGTGTTTAATAATTGTCCTCCCTCAAAGTATGTCAAGAGTCAAGAAGCAAAAAATACTCTAACAAAATAATATTCTTTTCAATAGAAGTAGTTCCCTTTGAATGGATGTTTCGTACGCAAGAGTTGCTCATTTTAGATCCAAAAAAAATGTATGTCTCGTGTTGAATTTTTAAAGTCCAAACTTAATTTCATGAAAGCCTTGTAAAATTCGTTACAAAAACAGATACGGCATTTATTGAACATATTTATAGAAGAACCATCGAAATGAAAGAAAATAAATTTTTGCTCACGAGAGATAAGGACAGATATAATACTCGCCCGCTTTCACGTCCGTTAGTATATTATTATATTATTATCTATTGTATATTTGCTGTAACATTTATTAACAGTAATTTTAAATATTATATATATTTTATTAATGATTACTTTTTATTAGACTGGGTAGACGGTAGACCATACCAGCTAAATTCGCATTAAAAATGTCAATATTTTCAGATTCTTTCGAGTATAGTATTTTAATTTTTGTGCTATTTCTAGTCTCATTAAGCTTATCTCTCGTAAGCAAAAATTTGTAATGTAGACATAAACAAAGGACCCGTGTCTATGTTTATGTTCATTCTTTTACTTGTTGACTTGTTAAATCAACATCTGTCAATATGCATACGTCCATATGGTCATTAAGAGAACCGATAGTCATTTGAACAGAAGTCTTTAGAAGAATAATGATTTCGTTTGAAGTGTTTAACTGTTCTAAATTACAGTTACTTATGTTATGTTCGAGTATGTCGAGTTGAGTCGCGTCCAACAATTTACAGGACAACATTAATTAACAACTAACTACATTCAGGTTCTGGCCGGTATTTCTACTACAGTATTATCTTTGTCCGAATTTATGATTATATTATTTATGTAATTAAATGTAATGTTTATTTTATTTATATAATCGTCGTCGTTAACTTCAGATGAAATATTTATTAATAGATTGTGTTACATTTAGTTTCATTTACTTAATGTTGATAGGTATATTAAAGTTCACAAATCTATAATTTGAATATTAGCTGTTTATTTTTTTCCTTTCATTATGTAAAACATCTACATGCTCTTATTATTTCGGCAACGGAAAATGAGGTCCAGGGTTCGAGTCCCGTTTTAGGCTAAGCTTTTCCAGATGGGAACACTAATGACCTGAAGTACATTTAGATTGATCGAGATTGACTTTGTTCAACATTCGTGGCCGTAGTTTTCGTTTGTACCAGACAGGAATTTCTTAAGTCTATATAGAGTCGAGCACATTAGCTTGCTTTAAAAAAATGTTTTTTTGCACACTTAACAGCCCGGAGGCATGTTATTATGATATGTTGGCACATTTGTATGATATCGGTAAGCGTTGTAAATTTATAAGTCCTGTGTTTGATTCCCGGTTGGGCCAAATAATATTCTCTAAATTGGCCCAGGTCTGGTTGGTAGAAGGCTTCGGCCGTGACTAGTTGGCACTGTACCGATAACGTCGTTAATACCGCTAAAAGATTTAGTATTCCGGCATAAAGTCGTGTAGAAACCGATGGGGTTATGGATGTCATCCTAGTAAGTAAGCTCCCAATAAGTTAGCAAGCTTCCATCTAAGATTGCATCATCACTTAATTTGTAAGGAATAATTTAAAAATAGCGTATAATTATAATTGCGTATAAATATAAATGCAGCACTCCTTATTACATAGGGTTAAGCAGAAACTACATTCTTTCATTCGCCACGGTCCTTGCATACTGCCTCAGCTACTTTCACTCTCATTAATATTTTCATACAAGTTCGTAAGTTTAGGGTACTCTTTAAAATGTTCTGAACTTGGTCCAGGAACATTCGCTTAGGCCCTTCCTACATTTCCGTTCACCCTCGTCTCATAGATCTTTTGTTAATCTTCTTAAAAAATAAATAAAGACAGAATGAAGTATACTGACTTGAAACTGGCGTGGTGGTGGTCCTGGCGCGGTGCGAGCGGCGTGGCGGCGGGCGAGGCGCTGGGCGCGGGCCTCTTCTTGAGCGCGGACTTGAGCGGCACGGCGTTGAACAGCGGCTCCTTGGGCGGGATCTCCTCCACGCGCGACGTGTCCGCCGCCACCACCTCCAGCTCCTCCTCGTCGGCCGAGTCCTCGTCTTCGGCTGGGGAGGGGAGCGCTACTGTTAATGTACTCCCGACGATAGGACACGAGGCGCCAATGCACTTTTATTAATGCACAGTTTTTAACCACGGAGGAGGTTCTCAATTCTACGTGTGTAGATATATATTTTTAAGTATATTTTTTTTTTTTATTAGAAAGAGTTTACTTTCAAAATGGTTCCAAATTTATTATCTTAGGATCTGAGGAAAACCTCTGGGAAAATCCAATAAACTCTTTAAGCTTTATAGGCAATCTTGCAGCGATTTCGGTATTTTTTGAAGTGGCTGGCGTATAGTGGTGGAATGGTACTCGTAATTTAGTACGAGTAGGTTTTACCTATTGTTCGTTGTCAATAAATCACTAAGAATATAATTTTATTAAAAAATACAACCAACTTCAAAACGCATTAAATAAGATTAAACATAATTACGTCATTTAGTTACTGTAACTTACAATCGGAGTGCGTATTGGAGATGGTGTGCGCGTGGTGTCGCGTGGGGCTGGGCGAGCTGAACATGGGCGGCGGCGGGATGGGCCCGATGTCCGACACGGCGATGGGCGGCTCGGGCAGCTCCGACAGCATCAGCTGCTCCTCCGCGCTCACGTCACGATCGCCACCCACCGTGTACCCGCCCACTGACGACAGAGCACCCTCATAAGCTTATTTTATATAACCTACAGCAAAGCCGGAACCTTAGATCCGCTGTTTCGATGCGTCTTGACTGACAAACCCGACACAATTCTTCTAAAATATTTTTATTAGACACGTCTTAAAAGATGTGACTTGAATTCTCTTCCCTACCTCTCTTGAATTAAGCGATGCTACGAAAGCAGCGCAACGGACAAGAATTGAACTTGGGATCTTACAAATTTCCGTTAAATCATTAACAGATCCATTATTAAAGCTTAAAGGATTATATCAGCTAATTCTTAAATTGAAAATGAGTTGAAATATGTAATTACATTGATCTTTTCTTCATCAGCTACAACAACTGTAAACCGATAGATAAAATTTAATTGTCGCTTTAAAACCCAAGAAATCATTGACGAAAGTAACACTTAGATGAGTAATGCAATCATATAATTTAAAATCAGTACTCCGAAGCCATAAAAACCAATTCAAAACAATAGCAAATTGGAAATGTAGCGTTATAACAGGACATTATTACGCGGTATGTTTTCCTTAAGCGATGATTACTATGGCACTCGTGACTCACCGTCTCCTTGATAGCACATCCGTCTTGGGAGTTTGCCCGCGGTCAATGAATTCGGCCTCTCGGGCCTCACCAGCTCGCCGCCATTCTCCAATTTATCTTTCTTTGGTTCTGAAACAGGAGAATATACATTTAGTAAAAAGATTTTCAACATAATATTCTAATTAATAAATAACTCAACGACATTTTAGCTCTCGAGTACAATCTAACCTAATTTCAACAAAAGATGCAGTAGAGTCCTATATTAGGTTGAATAAACCTCTACTAAGTTAGCGTGTTACTTACAGCACGCTAATTCTACCTATATATTAAAACAGTGGATTCCAATCTTTTTCATAACGCGGTACAGTTACAAATGGAATATTTTATCCCTTTGAAAAGGATACAGTCGCAAATAATATAATAGTTGATAGTAGTTAGATAGATAGGAACAAAAACTAAAACATCTACGTACAATATTAAATTGATTTTTTTATTGCAATGGAATCGAAACAGAAAATTAGAAGAAAGATTTAAAGTCTTTCTTAAATCACATATATTTCGGAAAATAATAGAGGGTCGACTCATGGCGCCCGCCTTTACTTTCTAGGGCGCACCGAACCGCCGCGGCGCACACTTTGGGAGCACCTGCCTTAAGACATTTTTACACGGCATTTTGCCTGATCACTAAAACTCCCAAGATAGAGCTCAGCTATTTAGGCCCTATTATTTAAATTGTTGTTGTGTGTTTTTTTGTTTCCCAACCCGTTCAAACCAAAAATGCTTAGGCGTTGATACATCCTTAACGTATAATCGTAGAAATTAGGCTAAATTAACTGATGCGATGGCCTTTAAAGATTCATATGTCATGTTGTTGAATGTTTTTAAAAGATGGTGATAGATATAATGTGTAATTATATATTCGATGATGTAAACTAAAGCAGCGAGTTCTATAGATGTATTACTGTTTAACTAGCAAACAAATACGCGTAACATTACATATAAGAAATGTTTCTTGTTCAGCTAGAGCTCAAGGTTATGGGAACCTCATCCGTCTTGTTAGTTCATCGTTATACAAATATGTCCAATTTACATACAAATAATTTAGACGAGCCAAAAATCTAGCGCTTAACATTCTTTCTAAAGCTTTATTAAAAAATCTTTACAAACTGAACTCGTGTTATCGACAGAAAGTACAGATACAGGATAAACACAAGAGATCGTTTTTATATTATAGGAGGTAGGAGTAGTAGTACTATCATCTTTTACTGAAAAGTGAACAAGGATATTATTTGTAATACCTAACGTATATGCGAATATAATCAATGTTGCGTGTATGCAAAAAAATTGCGACGCTTGAACCCATTTAAACCGTGCGTGAATACCACTCCTGTGACCAAAACGATAACCATAATAATAAACCCACATTTATTATCTTTGCTATGTCGCAGTTATTTATTAGGAATGGTACGGTAATCGGTATTTTATCCATTAGTGTGCCAGGTACGGGCGACGGGATGCGTTAATAATAAACAGTAGCATGTGTTGAAGGCCGATCGCCGTGGCGCCGCGATGAATGGGACTCGCGTGCCCGCGGGCCGTGGCCGTAGCCCGTCACTCCGCTGACTATCAGCTATTTATAGACTTATCGACATTGTGCCGTGACGCCTCCGCTCTCGGATCATATACAAAATTACTATATTTTTATCCTTTCGCAATATGTATGAATAAACACTACAACGTGGTTTATCATTGCAGATGGTACGAGTAGCTATCTAACTATATCACATCATATCTTCATTCAAATGTTATTTCAAAGACTTATGTTTTTATTGGTACCTACTTTATATATTTAATTGCATTTATGCTGTTCTGTGTTTTCATTTTTAGTGTAATATCGACAGACTTTTATTTGACAGCAATATGCGACATTGCTGTAAATCTTTAGAAGTGGTCATAAGGTTCGAATTCAAATTCACCTTTATCAAGTGTGAGTAAGTATTGACTGTACCAATATGCGACCTAAATGTGCCAGCAAGAAATTCTTCAATTACAGTTTAAAATGGAGTTTTACTATTCATAATAATTGAAATTGATAATATTCTGTACAAATAATATTCTGCCTGGTTTTTTTTTTATCGACGACAAGTTGACCCTTGTCTGCTATCACACCTGATGTTAAGTTATGATGCAGTCTAAGATGGAAGCAGGCTAACTTGTTAGAAGTGGGACGAAAATCCACACCCCTTTCGGTTTCTACACGACATCGTACCGGAACGCTAAATCGCTTGGCGATACGTCTTTGTCGGTAGGGTGGTAACTAGCCACGGCGAAAGCCTCCCACCAGCCAGACCAAGACAAATTAAGAAAAATCTCAATCTGCCCCGCCGGAAATCGAACCCAGGCTCATACCACTGCACCGCGGAGCTCGTCATAAAGTATACAGAAGAAAGTGGAGACGTACTTGTATTTTGACATTTCAGCCAAACCATCAGTGCAATGGCCACAAGAACAAGTGTGCGCCAAGTAGACAAAACGTTGCATCAAGCCGCAAGCGTTACATTCTACTGTTTTCATGACCCACTACGTACGTCACGACGTCGGAGTTGCCTAAATCGAGTTTCGACACGTCAATTATTGTTATTGCATTAAGGATTCAAGTTTCAATGAAACAAAACTATCGGATCGGATCTACTAATCCGTTACAAGCTATAATACATTGTATTTTATGGAGTGTAGGTAGCTTGTAACCACATTGGTTGGCTCAACCTTCATTTAACTTTAAAGGCCGGAACGGAAGACCATATCGAGTAGTACCTAGGTCGTAATTAATGTATGTCATACTCATTTCGTGTTTCCTATATACTTTATCTTTCATTTAAAATTCATTTTTTAATTAGATATGAGTCGGTAAACCCTGATTACCTTTACTTTCGATTTAAAGTACGTAGTAAGAGCGATAGCTCTTCTAAAGTTAACTTGTAAAGAAAATAATAACTTAGTAATAAAACGGATTTAATCAGTAAGTTTCGTATATGGACATACAACAAATAATAAAATTGTTAGTACTATTTGATTATTTGTTTGTTTTTAAGAGAGATGTCATTGGCATAAGATGCGCATAAGTCACCCACATTCTTTTGTGACAGTTCGCGATAAGATAATATCGTGAAGATTTTAATCAGTGCCAATGGTAATGAGCATGACACGAACGGTTAAGTAAAAAAAGTTATGAATTACAGAGTAAAGCTCGATAGTCTGTCAAAGTTGTTATAAGGTAGAGGGCCCGAAAAATTTTATTACATTATAAACTAGCATGTAAATAATGCCGCACTGTGAAAATAAAAATGAAATAGAGTAAAATAAAAGTTTCGATCTTTATAAAACTTACTCCTCAGTAAAGTTACGAATATCGTACGATATTTATACAAATAAAAAAAAATTCTGTTTGTAATTTGAAATTAACAGCTTGTCATTAAATGCGTAAGTATATGCGGTACTTACAATACAAAAATATTCATTAATTAAATTAATTAAATAACTTTTTAGTTGTCTATCTGTAGGTTCTCTGAAACTAGCATCCAGATTGTATAAATCTGTTTGTATATGATAGTAAGATTTATGAGGCAAATGTTTACTCAGTTATTCTCACCGGAAAGGGAACTACCAGGTTAAACCGCGTCCGCCAACTTGTATAAAATATTTCTATAGTGTAAATAGTTGAGCAGTTGGCGAATCAACAGGCGCAAGACGCACGGCGGGCGGTGGGCGAAGGATCTCGGACTCCCGGCCTGGCGATCGATTCCGTCGCCCTTGGCCAAGGCCTCGTGCTCTGAGAACACTCGTTGCGACCAGTTACGTAAGTTTTATATTACAGTAAATGTTTGCGAATATTATCAATAAAACTTCTGAAATGTGGCTTATTTTATTTTACTTAATGCTTGATACTGTTGACTGCTATCATGATGATAGTGATCATTAATGAGGTCTTTACTTAGCGAGTGCTTGCTTAGAAGGCAAACCATAAATAGAAATAGGGCTGGTGTTAGGTAAACGACTATATGCCGAAGAATAGATTTTATTCCTATACTACAAACACAATTTTATTATTGGATGGATTTACTTAGACATTAGGTATGCGTTCATGTGTATACCTATAGTTTATTCAACTCCTTAAAGAATACAATACCTACAAATAAATCTACATCTAACAATACCTATACCGAATATTATTGCATAGATAAAGTTAGGAAATCATTTAGTTTTTTATCTTTATTATATCTAATTTAAATCAATGAAAAACAAATCGTTTATGACATATTACCGTTAGTACTTTACGACTGTTTTAATATTCAATTGCCTCCTACTACCTACCTACTAATCTTGAAACTAAGGCTACGTAAGAAGGTTACCTTTCAAACTCTTAAAACTTACTGTGCGATAATTCATATATAATATCGAAATTAACAAATAGGTCTATTATGCTAGCATTGCCCTATTTCAAATGATTGCCAAGATATGAAGCGAGATGCCATCTCGTACAAAAATAAAACAATCAAGTCAAGGCAGTTCTTTCATAATAAAAAATATTATCGTTTTTATAATGTGTTCATACAAAATGCGCTAAGAAAAGGAAAAAGTTGCGTTTAAAAGAAAACAGGAAGTCATTACACGATACACTAATCATGTAACATTCGGGCTGTCAATAAGGAATGACGTAATTAGCAAAATATGCCAATGGCATGTTCAGAATAGACAGACAGCAATAGCGCGCGCCGACAATGTCAAGAGTAGGTATGCGTAATGAAAATCCGCAGCCGATATTGTGATGCGTATGCGTGCCGCGTGCGTGAGACGGGGTAAAGTTACCATGTCTCGATTTCTTTGCTCGCGCTTTATCATAATAGTAACTTCGTAATAAATATGTATATATAATATAATATAATAAAATAAATAATATAATAAAATAATGTATATTTTATTTATTTATTACAGTGCTTAATATATTTTTAATAGTACTATATTACCATAGAAGTATTATATGTAGCTACATCAAGCTTTCTAACAAATGTAGTTTTTATTATTTTTAGTTATCAGATTTTTTATCTCTTGTATTTAAAAACTTATAATATTTCATCATCATCATCATCAGCCCTTATGCATCTGTAAGACATAGACTTTCTTTTAAGGGATGTTATACAATCTTATATCCCGTGTTTTTTTTATAAAATGCTAGGGTCTTCTAGTTAGGTTAGGTTAGCAATACAAAAACTGTATCTGTATCTTAACTTAACCTCCTATTATTATCTTCCTACCTCAAATTAAAAAATAATACCTGTAATGAATGAAGGAAAGATAGGAAAATCCCAGAAACGATAGTGTTTTGGTATATCTACTCGCGTTCCTCGTCATATTGCGTAAAATGACGTCGACGGGATGCTGAGCTTTAAAAATAGTCAGCTCGATGAAACGAAGGATGAGTAGGTGTATGCTGATACACGTAGTTTCACCTCATTTTTAAGGACACGTATATTTTTTTTTTATGTATGACCACGCATAACTTTTTAAGCATACATCCAAGGTGGTCCCATTGTCCTCATGTTAGGATCTGCTGATGATATCCTGGGGAAATTGAAGGAACTCTTCAAATTTTGGAGGCACGCTTACAGCGATTTCGGTTTTTGACTCGGCATCGGTAGCTTTTTGGCTACTAGTACCATATAATATACTATGACAATATAGTACGAGTACGGTACGTGGCGATAAATCACTAAAAAGTAAAAAAGTAAAAAATAACTGTGTCATTTAGTTGCTTTAATTTTCTTAAGCATATCTAAGAGTCGGTGGCAGCCAAGGTTTTTACTTTCAAGGACGTTAACTAGAACCCACAAACTGCTTTACTACGTAAAATAAATGTTCCTTAAACTTGGCTGGCACCGACTTCATAGATATGCTTAAGTAAATTAAAGCAACTAAATGACACAGTTATTTTTTACTTTTTAGTGCGTTTTGAGTCGGTTCTGTTTTTTGTTAAAAATTTTAATTGTCAGTAAATTGTACCACTTTTGCGAAAAATTAGATATTCATTTAAAATATATAAACATGGATACAAGAATGGTTTTCTTTATTATTATTATTCTCTATTATCATAGTTAAGAGGTCAACTCAATAACATGACGGCCGAGTCGCGCAGTGGGTAGCGATCCTGCTTCTGCGTCCTTGGCCATGGGTTCGATTCCCACATCTGGAAAATGTTTGTGATGAGCATAGATATTTTCCAGCGCCTGGGTGTTTATCTAAATATTATAAGTATTTATGTATAATATATATAAAAATATTCATCAGTTTTCATAGTACCCATAACACAAAAGTTTACTTTGGGGCTATATGGCGATGTGTGTAATTGTCCTATAATATTTATTATTTATTTATTATTATTGTAAGATTGCGTAATATTTTAAGGATAGTTTCAGGTAAGTATGTTTATCTAATAGCAAGGTGCAGCAGACATAAACATAAATATTTATAAAACCTATTACTGCAATAAAGTCGGTTGGCATTATAACTAATTTGACGTTTCAAAGTTCTATTTGTAACAAACGAACTTGATTTGATTCAAGATTGGAATGAGATATTAATCTCCGGATATCATAAAAACGTAATCGAATAAAGCCGTGTGTTACCACTAGTGTTAAATAATAATAAATAGATCCTGATGAAGATAAAAGAAACGGTATTTATAATCAATTATTTAACACGTAAAATAGACAGAAGTAGGTCGGCCATCGCTCACCAGAATGAGTGTAGTAAACACATTCGCGACAGGGCACTCACGTGGGCGACCAAAGACGCGTGAGATAATATTCGGATAAATACCAATGTGTACAACTAAAATACGCCTTAAATATGTTTACATGTTTTCCAAAAATCGAGACAAGTATTCCAAGAAAGCAATAAGTTGGTGTCGCAGTTCTGTTTCAAGGAGACTTCTTAATTTTTTAGCAAGATTGATTGATGTACACGAATTTATCATACTACCCACTTACGGATACATTAATTGTTAAAGGCCCTTTATAAAGTGGGTGTAATATGTACTATTGCGGTGTCTTTATTATGTCATTTATGACTTCAATAGTGGAAAGATATTGTGAGAGCTTAGTAAACAATAGAATAAATGGAGCGTTGATATCGCAACGGGAGAGGCGGACGCCACGAGCGGAAGAGGCTGCGGGTCAAGGGCGAGCCGCGGCCGCGACCGCCAGCCTTCTCGCTTCACGCCATCATACGGCCCGCATTCTTCGAATTAATGCCTTTAGGTATGCCTTTTGTCTCGAACAAAGAGAACTTTATATAACATTTCACAGCTAGTTGAGCATTAAATATTTATATGAAAATTCTAAAGACCACTTTTTTAATTAAAAACCACAATGTCTACTTTCTGATGTTCCCTCATCGGGCGAGGAATGCGCTGAGTGACATTCTAGTGAGGCTATTAAAATGGTGTGTACGATGTGGAAGGCACAAGCTAAGAGCATACCGCAAATATTTGTACGAGGCCACGACGACGCCTTTACGTTATTTATTGACGTTGCGCTCACAAAGCTTGGAGCATATTACAAGTGATATTAGAATGTCTATTGTACGTACACTTAACACTACTACTTCTTTTCTATCTTAGTTTTAAACCCTGCGAAGATATCAGGATCGTGCTAACCGTAATTAATCTATAAGCAAAGTACTTAATTCCTATAGCTATTGCTTTTTCTGTTCCTACAATATGTAGTCAAAATCATTAACACAAACAATTGTTATATTGCATATATATTTATTTATAAATTTCAGGAAAAATTAGTACTTATTAAAAACTACTGTTAAATAAAAATCACCAAGCGCAGCAAATCTATACACAACTACAGCAGCGGTTAATTTGTGAATAAAGTACAAAGATAGTGTGACAAAAAAATAGTTATATTACCAAAGTGAATGAGTAATGTGTTTAGCATACGAAAACTTATGATAATACATAATGGCAAAGTTATGAAAGGCTGAGTGTGCGTGTGGGCGGGCCCGCCGCGCCCGCGCTACCATACATTTATTATTGCACGCTCCGCACTAATACGAGCTTACTGTGTTCCCAACGTCCTGAATATCAAATTTGAAAGCCTACTTTTGTTTTATTAAAATTAATAATAAAACATTACTGATATAACGCGATTTTATAACGCATATTTTTCATCTGAAATCTAATTGTAAAATTAATTTAGCATGTTAATGTTTAAGTTATAATATTATTTTATTTTATGGAATATATTAATTTTCTTTATTTGGAACAAGATAATCACAAGATTTACTTAAATATCTCAGTTCATCAACATCAGTCAGTTTTTAAAGAATGTAGTATTTCATCCATATCAAAAGATACAGCCTAATAAGAATAATTATGTATAAAACTAAAAAAAAATAACAATGCATTAAATATATTATAATTAGCAATATCTCGTTAAGACAATATATATTTTTACAATTATGACTGTGCGTTCATTATTTCTAGTAGAAAGAAGTGACCTAAAATGTTAATATCTATTAACTAAATAAATAGGATACATGTAAAGAAACATTTCACATAGATGAGTTCTGTTAGACAATCTAGAGAAGGCATGCCGTGCAAAATTAAAATCAACATTGGTAGGTGACAATGACAAATGGACTGAATGGTGTCTATTGAAGAAAAGCTCGATACATGATGTGATAAGGTGCAGTGGCGTGCCGTTGCTGCATGGCTGGTGATGTACCATTGGGGCGCGCGAAGAGCGTAAGGGTGGAGGAGTGCTTGGGCACGGGGGACTTGCGGCGCACATAGTAGTGGTCGCTGCGCTGCGGCGGCGGCGGCGGGACGAAGGGCGGCGGCGGCGGCAGGCGCGCGGGCCTCCGCCGGGCGCCGCCCGCGAACGCGTCCATGGCGGCGAGCGTCCCGACGTCGCTCATGCTCGCGACGCGCTCGCGGCTGGAAGACTGCGGCGCGGCGGATCGTTACCCCGCCCGCGCGCCCCGCGCACCACCGCGCGCGCTCTTCGATCGCCGCCCGCCCTCCGCACTGAAGCCGACCGCCCACACGCCGCCGAGCTTTGTTTTGAATTTTTAATTTAACGCCATTCATCCCAGACCCATGTTACGTGGAACGAGAAACTAGCACCATTATGGTTTGCAAAGTTCGCTGACCTGCATTCATTAGATTGCCATATAAATGCAAGTACAATAAATATATGATGATCTAATGAATATTAAAATACCACACACATGTACACTATGTGACATTACCGAACATTAACTAATTGGACTTAAATATTTATGTCACCTTCAGTTGTAGCTATTTGTGTATTAGTCCAAGAGCTAGTGAACCCTGGGAGTAACGGTCTTCCTGTAAGGTTAGAAATTTGTATACTTACGATTTATGACATGCTAAGAGCAACAGCCATGACCTGGCAGGCGTCAGCCCTGCACGTCATCAGCCCCTTTATTTTTTGGACTGTTCAGTAAATTGAGTTTCAAAACTTGTTTCTGTAAATTTGAAAATTTAATAGGATAAAGTTTATTTATTGTACATCTTAAAAAAAAATTGACAGGCGATTACAATAAGCAGAAGTATATGACAGATCAATTAGAAAACGTACTGTTGATAAGGTAAAATAAACTTTATCCTGTATACTTAAAATTTTTATATGTTTTCAAGTAAACGTCTCAGAGTAAATATGTACAATGCCAGGCGGTTTTGAACAGCATAAGACCTTGACAGGTGAGGGGACAGCTGCTAAGGGCGTGCAAATAAGAAATGTTACATGAACGCATACAGTAAATGCAATGTATTTTATTGGGTTTTATGCAATCCACATTATTTTTAACATTCATTTTCTTCAGCATCATCCGAAATTTCGCTATCACTGTTTTCATCATCATCTGATTCTTCAACAATGTTTTCCTCATCTGCAAATAGTAAAAAAAAATATTTTAATGAATCAATAAGGTTGTTAAGAATTAAATATCAAGCTCAATCACATAGGACTGCGTATTAAATATTACGGAATAAAATAGTTGTATGTTACCTGAAATGCATTCCTCAGTTTCAGTCGATTGTGCTGTGGCAGTATCAGCAGGTCCTTGTAAAAGTATGTCGTATATAGAAGATGGAACCGTATTTCCCTCAAACCAATTAAATTCGTAACGACTATCAATTAAGTTCCAACCGCTATTTTCAGGTGTAAGAATTGTTGGTTCTTTTAAATTACAATTTCGCCATATATTTGTAATGTAGGCAGTTCTCAATAATTGTTGATGTAGTTCACGTTGGCAGGGTGGTAAATTCGATGAATCATAGCTTACTACTTTTTTCATAAACACTTTCGGATTATTTGTGTTGTACGTAGCAAGGAACTTTTCATAACGTGCATTGTTTAACTTTGAACATTTCAAACCATATATTTGGCATACAAATTTCTCTAGTATCGGGAAAATTTTTTCTTTCTTCTGTACTATTTCTGCGTTTCCTAATTCTTTGAATGCCTTCTGATATACACTCGATTTCTGCAATATTTGGAATGGTTTTTTTTTACCTCTTCTTGAAAAGGATGGATTGAAATCGCAACCGGTTAATGCATGAAATCCCGGTAAGCTTTGGCATATAGAAGGTCCCAATTTTGTATACAGTTCAGAAATATTTATCCATTTTTTACAATTATTAGTGCCATATTCCATATAGATTTTTAAATTATTATTGTGGAGATGGTCCATGTTTCCGAGCATTAATATTAAAATGTCTGTGTCACATGTTTTTATTAATACGTCGGATACATCTTCATCCATTTGGCATGTATGGTATATTATTTTTGTATCAGCCTCTTCATGATCTTGGCACGATAAATCATCATTTATATCGACAATCACAGAGTTATTGTGGACACTATAAGTATGGCATTGTTTGTAATTTAAGTTCACTATGGTATTCCCGATAAACTCTATCATTTCATTTGTGCTCCAATGTGTAATTAAAAAATCTACGAAAGCTTCTTTAAATTGTATGTTACGAAGTTCTTTCATAAAATCAACTGGTCGAATTTGTTCTGGTCCGGTAATGAAATAATTTATGTTTCTTACTTCTTGTCGTTTGGCTCGTTCATAATCTTTAATTGACGGCGAAAAGTATTGGTCGAAAATGATATCTACTCGCGAGGCATGTGTAGCTGTTAGTAGCGACATAATTTTTTCCCCTCGCCTGTCAAGGTCTTATGCTGTTCAAAACCGCCTGGCATTGTACATATTTACTCTGAGACGTTTACTTGAAAACATATAAAAATTTTAAGTATACAGGATAAAGTTTATTTTACCTTATCAACAGTACGTTTTCTAATTGATCTGTCATATACTTCTGCTTATTGTAATCGCCTGTCAATTTTTTTTTAAGATGTACAATAAATAAACTTTATCCTATTAAATTTTCAAATTTACAGAAACAAGTTTTGAAACTCAATTTACTGAACAGTCCAAAAAATAAAGGGGCTGATGACGTGCAGGGCTGACGCCTGCCAGGTCATGGCTGTTGCTCTTAGCATGTCATAAATCGTAAGTATACAAATTTCTAACCTTACAGGAAGACCGTTACTCCCAGGGTTCACTAGCTCTCCAGCTATATGTTTTCAGTTCATAAACGATACCCACGATACTATTTGTGTTTATGTACGGTTATTTTACTTAGATCAACGACCTTCTGTTCGTCCTTGACAAACTTTTGAAGGATATGCTGAATCTCATATTATATATTCTACTTCGATATTGTACATTAGAGTACAAATACGAATACATTACTCACAAATACTCGCTTGCTAAATCGTTAATCATTATTGTAAAGCCTACGGCTTACAACTAGTTGCTTATTCGTAATAACACGATTATATAAAACGGCTTAATTTTACCGCAGTGTTGTTTCCTTTTCAAGTTTAGCAAGTAGTTTGTGTCTACATTACAGTTTTTCGTATATATTTTTGCATATGTTAAAACTCAATGTATGTTATACTAGCTATTTGTAAAAAACTAATGAAATTATAAAAAAAAGAGAGTTTAAATGTCCTTATTTCTATTTCTGTTTCTGTTACATCTAATCAATAGAGTTCCGCATTAAATCAAAGACTCCGTTGTCCTTCTGCGGTTTCACAATTTTTACAATTTTATTATCAATTTTATTTTGTCAGCAATGCATCATACAATTTGCTAAATGAGCTGCCAAGAAAATTCAAGGTTAATTTGTCGTGTAAGGTTCTATCTCAAGCTGTTTCTAACCTTGGCCTAGTTGAGACTTGAGATATATCATATTTATTTAAAATTTTGACCTTCGTGGCGCAGTGGTATGCGCGGTGGACTTATAAGACGGAGGTCGTGGGTTCGATTCCCGGCGGGGCAGATTGAAATTGTTCTTAATTTGTCTTGATCTGGCTGGTGGGAGGCTTTCGCCGTGGCTAGTTACCACCCTACCGACAAAGACGTATCGCCAAGCGACTTAGCGTTCCGGTACGATGTCGTGTGGAAACCGAAAGGGGTGTGGATTTTCGTTCCACTCCTAACAAGTTAGCTCGCTTCCATCTTAGACTGCATCATCACTTAACATCAGGTGTGATAGCAGTCAAAGGCTAACTTGTAGTCAAAAAAAAAATTTTTTTTTTATCACATTTAGATTAATGCATGCATTAAAGTTATCTCAGCATACTGCTTAGGTAATGCAATAAAACTAATTTTTTTTGAAAATCAATTAAAATCATAAAT
This sequence comes from Mycalesis mineus, assembly GCA_034621355.1. Lineage (NCBI taxonomy): Eukaryota > Metazoa > Arthropoda > Insecta > Lepidoptera > Nymphalidae > Mycalesis > Mycalesis mineus. The sequence goes on from CM067885.1 coordinate 9,143,756, forward strand.
TAGCAAGAATAACCACTTTTTGTCCTGAAAGAAAATCCTTTCCATCATAATAGAAATACACCTATATCTACTAATTGGCTTATCGGATCTTCATCGTAAAGACCATGGGTATAGCGAGGTACAGGCACAAGTGTTTCGCCATGCGCGAATTTTTCGCATTTATTTATTGAAATCCACGATTAAAACAGTATACGTTTGGGGTTGCCCTTCTAAATACAATCCTGCCTACGCCCTTGGTGAAGACTCATCCTGTTACTCACGTCGATACTTTCACCCATAGAGATTCCATCATTACTTGTTATTTATAACACCTCTCTTTTTACGGGTGTCAAAAATAGCGATATTTTTTTTTATAGACTACAAGTTGGCCCTTGACTGCTATCACACCTGATGTTAAGTGATGATGCAATCTAAGATGGAAGCGGGCTAACTTGTTAGGAATAGAATGAAAATCCACACCCCTTTCGGTTTCTACACGACATCGTACCGAAACGCTAAATCGCTTGGCGGTACGTCTTTGTCGGTAGGGTGGTAACTAGCCACGGCGAATGCCTCCCACCAGCCAGACCAAGACAAATTAAGAAAAATCTCAATCTGCCCTGCCGGGAATCAAACCCAGGACCTCCGTCTTATAAATCCACCGCGCATACCACTGCGCCATGGAGGTCGTCATTTTCATGATAACTATAATAATTTACACGGTTAAACCTAGACCGTACATAGTACCTACATATAATTATCTACCTTCTATTTAACACAAGTCTTTGCTTAGAGATAATATTTTATGCATGCATATTGCAACCGACCCCCAAAACTTTATTATACCAGAAGACATACAAAAATGATTTTAGCTATTATTCAACAATTTTAATAAATTCATAACAATTTATATTCATACGTAAGGCCTCAAACGGCACATTATCTTGCATAAGCGGCAGAAGTGAATATTTAAACTTGTTTACCTACATTTTATTTCGACAGCATCTGTTATAGTTACTTTTTTTATTAAAACTATAATATATATCACTGTATTTAACGCCCGGAGTCGGTAAGTTGGTCTGGTCAAGATCTGATAGTGACCGTTATTGAAATAAACATTATCGTCCTAAGCCTGCCAATGCGCATTGGAGTAGCGTAAACTCCATATTCCTTCTTTTCTATAAGGAAAAAAGTCTGGTCCTGGTGTAGGCCGTTAATAGTCTGATAAAGATTAGTGAGGCGACAGCACAAACGTATTTATAAGGCCTGTGTGCACCGAGATTTTGGTTATCATAACCAACGGTTAACATAAGCTAAACGTAACATTTACTGTTCACAACAACCCGTACACCGGTTAAGGACGTAAGCTCGTTAAGATAACCGCCCGGTTTACGTCCTTAACCAGCGTACGGGTTTATTATAAATAGTAAATTTATAGTAAACTTATGTTAACCGTTGGTTATGATAACCGAAATCTTGGTGCACACAGGCCTAAGTGTAAACTAAAGAAACATCCTTCAGTTGCACAAGCAAACCCGCCTGTCTATACACTTGTACTATACATGTTGTTCTGGTATTACAACCAAAGCCCAACCGAGTTTTGAAATTAGATTATCGACACTTTTTTTTATCAACTACAAGTTGGCCCTTGACTGCTATCACACCTGATATTAAGTGATGATGCAATCTAAGATGGAAGCGGGCTAACTTGTTAGGAGTAGGATGAAACCTTTCGGTTTCTACACGACACCGTACCGAAACGCTAAATCGCTTGGCGGTACGCCTTTGTCGGTAGGGTGGTAACTAGCCACGGCGAAAGCCTCCCACCAGCCAGACCAAGACAAATTAAGAAAAGTCTCAATCTGCCCCGCCGGGAATCGAACCCAGGACCTCTAATAAATCCACCGCGCATACCACTGCGCCACGGAGGTCATCAAAACTTGCTTCTATTCAAAAATTTTATAAAGTCGGTCTACGAGTATTTGCGCTAAATCGTTTTTACAAAATATCCCAAATGTTTTATTCAGCTTCCAACCACGCATGAACTAATTCTGCGAAAAGGTTTGTAAAACGAAGCGAAAGTAAAGCTTTATAAATTTCACAACTAAGGTCCGCTGAGTTTAACGCTGGTTTTCACTCCGACAGCGCAGCATTTTCAGATGGGGAGACACCACAATATTCAATTGCAAAGTATTGTCGACTGAACATCCTCTGAAAATGCTTTGGTGTACTAGTGGAGCGAGCTTTGTACGTATTTTGTTAAATAGCAAGAGTTTAAAATATATGTAGATTTCTACAAATTAAAGCTATCTTGTACATATTTTAAACATTGACTAGGATAATAGTAGATTATGAAACGATCATATAATAGGCGCTGTTGAAAATTAAAATTCGAGTGCATTTTATGAAATAAATTTAATTTTATAATAATTGCTTTAAATTAAATCTAAGTTATTTATGTAGTTAGGGCAGGCAACGATACTTCACAATAGAAAACTATAGCATAATAAATAAGTTAAACGTAGTAATGCCAATGGTAGACACCAAAATTCCACATAAGAAATTTGAAACCCATCCGTCCAAATTCATTTTGAAAGTGAATCATAAGATCTCCAAGTGTATAACAAATATTGAACCTACAAAATAGACAAAATTCTACACACGGGAAATCCAAATTTTAGTTCCGTATATATGATAGATATACGGAACTAAAGTTTGGGTTTCCAAAATCAGTAGTCTTTAAATTTCATTGCATACGCATTTAAATAGTATATTTATGACTCTGTCATTATGCCATCAATATATATATATATATATACATATAAATAAACTCTCTCGACTTCGTAAACAGGGTATAGGTTAGAACACGCACGGCTTGGCACAGCACAGAGCAGCAGCGCAACGCAGGTGGCTTTTCCATCCCAAGCAATACAATAACTTACTATAGCAAAAAGTGTCGTTACAACTTTTCGTGAGATGTTTTCCGTCTAGTCCCCTTTCACAAAGCGTGATAAGGAACTTCGTTCCAACAATAACGTATAACGGATTACAGTACGGTTATTCCATCCTTCTTTGGTCATAGTGCAATGCAGCTCATCAATAAATACCGAAACCAGCGTCATCCTCCTACGCGCCGCTTATTCAGACCAAATGCTGAGAGCCATGACGTCACCAGGCTACGGCAAGTGCAATAATTAGTAATCCAAATGTTTGGCTTCCGAGTTTAAATTTAGAATTAAAATTAACCATTAGCAGTTGGCAAGATTTAAGATAATATTAAATTACAAGTGATGTAATCACATATTATATTACATACTTACATAGATGCAATTTTTTTTATCGACTACTATTTGTTGGCTCTTGACTGCTATCACACCTGATGTTAAGCGATAATGCCGTCTAAGATGAAAGCGGGCTAACTCGTTAGGAGTAGGACGAAAATCCACACCCCTTTCGGTTTCTACACGACATCATATTGGATCGCTAAATCGTCTTTGTCGGTAGGGTGGTAGCCACGGCATAAGCCTCCTACCAGCGAGACCAAGACAAATCTCAATCTGCCCCGCGGAACTCGAACTCAGGACCTCCATCTTATAAACCCACCGCACATACCACATACATATAACTCGACGACATCCTTTCACATGCTACGATCCTTGGATCATCTCATATTCTCATTTGATACTCTCATACACGTATCACTTAAATAGAGTTGCAAAATTATTTCGGAAACCTACAGTAAATGTTTAACATTAGAAATGAAAAAAACATGGAAAATTATTATGTTGGGCTCAGTTGCGTGGAAAACGGCTCAAGAAAATAAAATTATTGTATGAAAGAAATTTCTCTTAATGATCTTTAAAATGTCCGCAACATATATATTTATAAGGTTTACATACATTAACTCACTTAGAACCATTTTTATGTAATATCGTATAATGTTTAACCAAAATGTAGATCTTTCGTACAGGGACGGGAACGAAGGATATGGTGGACGAGAAACTGCCCTAAAAAAATTAAATTAAAATAAGGACACTATATCTGAAAATCTGTTTTAAAAATAGAAAGATTCCTAAGTGGTTTTCACACGGTCAAGTACAGAAAATCGTTAGTATAATCGTAAAGTAATATAGTCGTAGTTAACGATTATGTACACGCCCGCGACTCCGCCTTCTCTGCGAGCCAAATAGTGTTGAGAAAGCCAAATAGTGTTTGAACGCGTAATAGCAAGCTATCCATATATGTCATGGCAGAGTTACATGTATAGCTAATAGGTATTTTATAAGGGTATTTGATTATGCGAACGAAGTTGCTGTTAGAAAATAACAAAAATTCTAGTCTATTATATGATTTAATAGTCTGTGACGATGTTTAGTTGTCTGTGGATATATTCATTCTGATCATTGTTGTTAATCATTCTCTGTTGACTAGTTGTTTAGTATATTTTATACATTAATAAATTCACACAGTCCAGCAGTGAAAAACAAAAAAGTCTCAAATAAAATATTATTATAAAAACAAAAATGCAACCTAGTTTTAACAACAGTGAAAAACAGGTCATTCTATATAATTAACTCATAAATTAATTTTAGGCTAACAATTTTGTTATCCGATAGTAACTATAAATTAATTTTGACCCTTGACTACTATCACACCTGATGTTAAGTGATGATGCAATCTAAGATGGAAGCGGGCTAACTTGTTAGGAGTTGGATGAAATTCATACCACTTTCGGTTTCTACACGACATCATACCGTAACGTATACATTTAAGTATAAGTACATTTCGCGTTTATGCATATATTACGTACACTGATATTTCGAATTATTAAATTCGTGACCTGATCGTAGCTTTAACTACTTAGAGAATCGAAGCGGTGAAGGTAAAGTTAATATTAGTTCAGTGCACGACAGTGTAGCTCAAAGTAATAACTCAATTGAGTTGGTTACGTTGAATCTAGAAATACAATGATGAATATTACGAGCTTTTTGTTAGTATTCGGGTAGATAAGCTAAGAACTTCTGATTTTAGTCCACACCTTGAACCGTTGATCTAACAACATTTAAGAGCATAAAGGATTTTCTAGTTTGAGTAATAGTGCATATTTACTATATTTAAATTTTGTATGGATTTCTCGATGTCTACTGGATGACCATGCAGGTTACGGGTTACAACGCGGTATCACCTAACGACAAAGTTAACTCCAAGCGACGGGCATTGCTCTCGGGTCGTCCAGTCGTCTATGTAGATACGCTATGAACCATACCCGTTAAATAATTAAAGTCACAGCCTGCACTCCGAAGTTAACAGTGTCTCACCTTTTTCGTACGGCACATATTTAATATTTTAAATGTGATGGAACTCAAGAAAAACATAAACTTATTTAGGTCGTGCAAATAGTGTATGAATATTTTATGATATAAATTTTAAATACACAAGACGCCATTTGCGCGCTAATTGGTTCTGGAAATGTGACTTAGTGAATTACAAATTTGGAAAGCAAATAATAATTAAAAATATTTTTTGGGGATTTAAAATATAATATAATAAATATTAACATAATTATTATATTTGCAAAATTTGGCGGCACACTTTTGAAATTTTGCGAGACCAAATATCACAGGCCTAAGGTCTACTAAGGACTAAAAATGGGAGACCTATTTAACATTTTTAAAGTGTGGATTACTTCTCTAGAATCTATTCACACATACCAATGGATACAACGAAAATAAAATTGAGAAATTCACCTCAAATCAAATTAAATAATTTATTTGCAAGATTTGTTATTTGCGTAATGAAACTACTTAATAAATTAGTAATAGTTTGTAGTGTGAATTATTGAATAAGTCAAGGACGGTGTTTCTTGTATATAACGCGCTTTGAGATTGTCTCTAGATAGTCTAAAGAAAAACATGGTCTACTGGTCTACTAGTGGTAAGCTTTAATTTAGTAAAATCGAAATCATCATCGATTTAGTAAGACCCGAATAATATTATTAAATAAATTATTATATAAATTTAAATAATTCATGAACGTGCTGTTAACAATTAATTATACATACTAACAACCTTGTCCTCAGCAACAAACTATTTACAACTAGATGACGCCCGCGGTTCCGCCCGCGTAGTTTTCGTTCTCGTGAAAATTTCGGGTTAAAATGTGACTTATGTGTTGTTTTAATGTTTAAGCTATATTATTGTGCCTGCCTCGTTGGCCTAGTGGTTAGCCTATCTGGCTTTGATCACGAGGTCCTGGGTTCGATCCCTGGGTCGGGTCATGGAATAATTCTGAGTTTTTCATTCTTCTATGAAATTCTCAGTACGTTCCAAGGACGGAGTCGGGACGTGTTACACCCCGTGCCTCGGAGAGCACGTTAAGCCGTCGGTCCCGGTCACTGTCATCAACATCTAATAGTGATCGTTTATAAACGAAAACATTATCACCCTAAGCCCGGCAACCCGCATTGGAACAGCGTGGGTGGGTCTACGCTCCATATCCCCTCTTCTATAAGGAGGGAGGCCTGGCTCTGTAGTGGGATGTTAATAGGCTGATAATGATGATGATTATTGTGAAGTTTCATCAAAATCCATTCAGTAGTTTTTACGTGAAAGTACCTATATAATATAGTAAGGATAGATTTTACTCGACAGTCTACTGTCTCATTACTGAAACTCGCTTTAAAATCCTTTGCGTAATTTACTAAGCAAACATACATACATCCAGAGGGAATACGGTAAGCTACTTTGTTAGATCACCACTGACTTACTGAATTACGAGCAAAACAGTTTAAAAACCTAGAGGACTGCTGAGTGGGCTGATGCTAAAACAAAAAATAGATTCTTCATACAAAATTATATCAACTCGTATTTTCACCTTTGCCTTTTACGATACTGCGACAAAACGTAACAATATTCTCCACCAAGGTCGCAGTAGTAAAATTCATCAATATAGTTCAAGCGATATATGTGTGAAAATGCAACGAAGAAACTTACTTTTTTATTTTTTGAAAATATGGATATAGAAAGTTATCCTTAAAAAATAGATATATGCCATCGCAGAGTTTTTGTAGGTCTAAAAAAGATAAATAATCTTTCCATCTTTGTTTTGATATATCTCAAGCGGATAAAGCGGCGTTTTCGATGAAAGCTGTAAGGTGGCTTAAATTTTGCTAAAACAATAAATTCAATCAGACGAGAAGCGATTGGAGCTAGCTGCTCTTATAATAGAGGCTAGAGCCCATTTTCTGAGCTGTGATCTTATTTAAATTCGTTATAATATCGATATAAATAGTCATCATCTCCACCGCTTAGACTTGGTAAATATCAAATTTTAAAGATATTGACCGCAACCCTATTGTCGTGCTCAAAGAGTTATAGGGGTGTAACTCCATTATGTTCCTTTTAAGTGGTTAAAAGGATTCATATCTAGATTCGATTATGACAAGACGGAAAATCTCATAAAAACCTACCTACCACAATAAATACCACAACATTTGCTAGAACAAAAATAAAAATTTACTTACTTAAACACACACACACACAAAGAAAATATATAAGAGCCACATAGACTATTAGACCGATACACGATATTTAAATTATGAAAGTAATGGCAAAGAAAATGAATAGCTCATTGGGCAAGAAAAAGCCATTACTCCCACTGACAGCCATCCACGAGCGCATAGCCCGGAGAAACTAATTACATTTGAGCATTTCTCAACACACTACTGCTATAATATATTAATAATTTCTCTTTTTCGTCAGGAAGTTTTAAATGAAAAGGTATATATATATATTTAAAAAAATTTGTAAGTAACCCTCAATGGTATCTTTAAAGATTACCTAAACGGATACGAAATATATCTTTTCGAAACTTATTTACATCTTGTACATATCTTGGGTATCAGTAGTTAGTATGTATGTTTCTTGATCTTAGGTTCGACTAAAACTGGAGTCATCAAAAAAATTGTTTATTTATTTATTTGTAATCACAACATAATATAAATTGATCATAACATAACATTACAATTACTATTTTGTTTTTATAATCAAATCAGAAAATATATATTACGTAAAGTTATGTGATCCCCACACTAGGATACCCTGTCTCGTGGTGATCACTTCTTACCAAAGTAAACTACATGCATAGTAGAACAAAACAGAAAGTGTGTATGTAACAAACAAAGTTAAAGTTACAAAACAAAGTTATTATTACTTAAATATATTATAATATCATATTCTTTAATCTAAGTTTATATAATTCAATGTTTGTGTGTGTGTGCGTGCGTGCGTGTGTGCGTGCGTGCGTGCGTGCGTGCGTGCGTGCGTGCGTGCGTGCGTGTGTGTGTGTGTGTGTGCGTGGGCGTGTCTGTGTGTGTGGGTGTCTGCTTGTGACTTGTTTTATTAATGTACATACAATCATATAATGGTATAGTCAATCATGTATAAATTAACAAATTAAATAAAATTATTATTATAAAAACAAAAAACCCGACTGCTTAGAAGTTATGAACTGAAAAGAGAAAAACAAGGATCACTATATCTGTATAAAATTCTAAATACTTTATGGTGCTGCAAATAGGGACAAAATACTTTAACCTGCGGGGAAAGAAAGATCTACCAAAACTACGTTTGTCCCCGCCTGCAGCACCATAGTGATCCTTGTTTTTCTCTTTTCAGTTCATAACTTCTAAGCAGTCGGTTTTTTGTTTTTATAATAATAATTTTATTTGAGACTTTTTAGTTTTAGTTTATGGTATAGAAATTAGACGGTACACTTAGTACACTTTTTGCCATTTTTTGTTAAAAAAGTAATATGAACATGATACGATATTTATATTTTTGAAATGGTCTTTTTACGACCTTTCAATTGGTACCCATATTGCTAAGATAAGAGAAAAAAATACATACATTTACAGCCGCCATTTTGAAAATTTATATAGCCTATGTCACTACCACAATTTTGACAAATTCAACGACACCTCACATGTCAAAATCCGTTCAGCCGTTTAGGCTGTAGCGCGTGCCGAAGAAATGGACATACATACATACATACATACATACATACATACATACATACATACGCTCGAAAAACATAACCCTCCTTCTGACGCAGTCGGGTAAAAATAAAGAAAAGAGTTACGTTTTTATTAAGTCGGTACAAAATAGTGGCAATTTTCTTCCTCCTTTAAAGAAATACCGAGTAACAGCAGGGACTAGAGCAGTAGATGGTGCTACACCCCGTTTCAACATTAAGCTCCTTTCCATTCAATATTATCAATAACACGTAATAGAGGTCATTACAGAATCAAAAAAGTTCGACAACTTGAATTCAAGCAGCATGATACTAAACTCCATATCACCTCTCCTCTAAGAAGAGAATCTATTTAAAATTAGGCTGCCAATGAGTATGAATCAGGATAAGGTTCTTGATAAATGATTTAACCTAGCTTGTACACCCGCAAAGTGAAAATACATAAGTAAATTTAAAAAAGCATCGACTAAAGAAAGCCATTAATGTTAAAACGTTGGTTGAATACTAAGAAATTGTGAAGCAGCAAGCTTCTCATTTGAGGGGCGACTAAATTACCTACTTCACAAACGCTTTAGAAGTGAGCCAACATACAAATTGAAAATTAAACACAGGAATTACGGTTTTGGCGCGTGCTTATATAGTATTTTTCATCGGCTTTTGTATTACAATTTGAGAGAGTGCAGCAAATAGAACAATAGCGAAACAGAAAGTCTCAGATATGATCAATTACTTTTATGTGAAAGCGTTTTGTTGGAACCATTTTAACGCCGCGTGCCAATTTGCTTTGCCTGCATAATACAGTTACACATTATTTTTTAAACTAAAATGTAGCTATTGCGTAACATCTATTTTCCATGTGACAATTGTAATTAAAAAACATTACCCTCCTTCTGACGCAGTCGGGTAAAAATACAATGAAATATATAGTAAATATTGCAAAAGCAAGCGATTAGAGCAGGTGTATATTATGAACATTAAATATTATATATTTATTTTGATATGCTCTGCGGGAAACTACGTCACTCCGAAGTCCGAACCTTCGTCAATTTCTTTTTTTATCTTTTTGTTTATTTTTAACGCCCACAAGTTGGCCTTAACTGCTATCACACCTGATGTAAAGTGATGATGCAATCTAAGATGGAAACGGGCTAACTTGTTAGGAGTAGGATGAAAATCCACACCCCTATCGGTTTCTACACGACATCGTACCGGAACACTAAATCGCTCGACGGTACGTCTTTGTCGGTAGGGTGGTAACCAGCCACGGCAAAAGCCTCCTACCAGCCAGACCAAGACAAATTAAGAAAAATCTCAATCTGCCCCGCCGGGAATCAAACCCAGGACCTCCGCCTTATAAATCGACCGCGCATACCACTACGCCACGAAGGTCGTCAATATCCTTAAGATGCTCTGGTTTAAAATAAACTCTACATTTTAAATTTTCTTTACAATTGTAAAAGATACAAATAATTGATTTATCTGTGGGTAGATATAAATGTTTTCAATTTTAATCACATATGCGTTCGTTAGGATAAAAAGACCTTGACCTAATTTAATTAGACCACTTCAGACGGGCTCAACTTCCAATAATACTTGGCCATAAATTGCTAAGGAAATAGGAATATAGAACACGAGTATGTTGAATTTTCATTCAATCCTAGACCCTTGAAAGCTATTTATTATAATACTCGCGGTGCCTCGCGAATTTACCTGTGTAGATCCTGTTTGGCATAAAAAATTACTAATAAAATTGTTTCACCGACTTCATAGATATGCTTAAGTAAATTAAAGCAACTCAATGATGCAAATATTTTTACTTTTTAATGGGTTTTGAAGTCGGTTTAAATTTTTATTAATTTTTTTTCTTACTCTTTAGTGATTTATCGCTGATATAGACTAACATATACGTAAACTGTGCAGTTCTGAAAATATTACATACATACGAATTGATAACCTCCTTTTTTTAAACCGGTTAGTAAAACTAAATAATATTAAAGTTGCTTTTAAAATAACATAACGTTTTTAACTATGTATTAATATATTTAAGACCAAATATTATACACACCCGCCCACCGTTGAAGTAGAGGTGGGTAAGCATTAGGTAAGTATCTCCTGTCCTAAAATTAGAGAGGCATAGCCCCTAGTAGGCCTTTAATAATTTAAAATAGACTTGTAATTGTATAGTATCTGCTGTCGTTTGCATCTTGCTAATTACTAATTAGTTGTAGCTCTGAGTGCAGCTACTCAGAATACTGCAGGCCGATAACATCGCCAAGTGAAGTGGCCATCTTAAAATGTCGGGCAACAGCAGAATATTAATATACACTCTCAAAACCTTTCATCACAGTATATTGTTGTACGTAATTTTTTCATAAGTTGTAGCTATAAACTGTTTTTAACGAAATTATATTTGTGCCAAATATTTTGTGCAAAAAAAATTACGAATTCCTCGTAATTTTACCATAATGGTAAAAATCTTTAGTATTAAATTTATGCCGTGAAGCGTATTCTAAGCTACCTAAGTGAGATTTTTCAAAACACTAAATCAAAAAACTAAATGCATCTTTCAATTTAAACGAAGAATATCGTTCATATTTGTTGTCTCTCGTTCAGATCCCCTGACTACTAAAAAGTAGCTTTATATAAAGGTTCTTATTCTGATAATTGTCCAAATATCTACCACACTCATTTCTTTTTGCCCTAAATGGTAATTAAACTTCATATAACCAGTCTTAAAGGAAAATTAACGTTGTCGCCTGACAAAAATAATTTGAGATGCCCTAATTTTACATTCAAACTTACTATGTAATTTTAACTTAATAAGCAAAACACCACTGACTGACCTGTTGACTTATCATGATATTTCTAAAACAGTATACTCTGACTAACTTAGCATAGTTACTCATTTCTCTACGCGGATGGAACCGCTGGAGACGGTTAATATGGTATACATATCTACTACTGCAAGTAATAATGTCTCGGTGCAGTTGTATATTTTAATTAAAAGGATAATTGTACACTTGTACAGTTATGGTTATATTGTGTCACACAGTCCCCTACGTCCGTGCATTGCATGCATGCATGTCGATCACTATGGGTAATCTAATCGTTCGGATAGGCTACGCACCTCTCAAGCATGCACAGCCCATGATATAGCCCATCATAGAGAGTCGCGAAGCAGGCGGCGCGGGCGGCCGAGGCTGCGGCGCGCGCGACACCGCGCCCGCGCCGCGCGCTCCACTCCGCAGCTCCACTCAACCCTCCCGCGCCCGCACTACGCGCGCTGGCCCCGGCGCCGCGCCCGCCGCGTACGAACGTGCCAGCGGGGACCGCTTGTAGCCACGGCAACTGTGCTTCGAGTCCATGGCGGTGGGGAAGGGCTCAAGTATCGCGGTTTCAGGAAATTTACCGTAAACTGTCATTAAATGTCGTGACAAGTATAACATGAGCCTAACTTACAACGTGAGCAATAAAATTATATAAAACAAATATATTTTAAAAGCAAAATAGATGAAGGCTTAAAATATTTAAAAAATTATGTGCATTTAGATTGAGTTTTTTTTTGTTTAGCTTTAGGCGCTTATGTAATGAATAAGTTAATGTTAGGCTGTAAGGAGTTTTGTTATTAAAAATTTAATGGAGTTTTAACGAGGGCTGATGGGGAAACACTGCACCGCGGCGATGGCGTGCTGCGGCCTGTGGGATCGATATCGCTTGCTAAGTTCGCGCCTCGCAACCCATTACTAACATACGGTGCTCTTTTATTTTTGACACAGACCTAAAAATAATTTCTATGTCAAACAATAAGAGTAGACACAACAAAAAGTCCCTAACTACAGAAACAAAACAAAAAGCGAGGCAAAATAAGTTTCATCAACGACCGACGAGAGAGAGAAACAAAATATTAATTAAAATTAAAGAGCACTTGAAATTATGCAGATCTATCTGTACTTTGTATGTGTTTATGGAACACCTGCGACGCTGCGACACATTTCATGTATTACCCTCGAGTGCGTAATTGGTCATTATAGCCGCGAGAGATGATCGGCTGCGGCGCGGGACAGGGCTGCAGGGATCGGGACTGTAAGGGGTTATTACGGATAACGCAGGTGCGTGAATGAAGGAACAGCCGATTGAGGTTAAGTCTGCGGGCTCGAGGCGCAGGCGGGCGCGGGCGCGGGCGGGCCAGCACTGAGGCGCGCGCCGGACTGCCGCCCGCCCCCGCCGCAGGCCCCGCGCCCGCAGCGCCCCTCGATCTAGACTTTCTAGCGCACCCCCTATGTACTGGAAGCGGATTTAAAACCGTGACACAGGACGAAGAGCGATCCGCTCCCGGGAGACTTCTAACACGATAGTATAGCACAGGTAAGTAATAGGATACTTCGAGGTTCGAGACGCACGGCAGATACTCAATGGCTTTATACTCAATCAGCTAATAACTTTAATGCCATGAAATTATACGAACTCACCTGTATTACCGGGTTTTTTACTTTTAATTTTATGCACAAACAAAAAATTCGGAATGGTACGGAAACAGATGGATTTCAAGTGCTTTTTATTCTAAGCTTATTTAAAAAAGGTTTGAACAATATTTTGCTCTAATATTATTTTTGATATTATTTAAATAATTTAAATATTATTGCTGATCCAGTTGAATCTCGATTAAACTTATTATAACACATCTTTCATAGACAGTATAATAATATAGAAAAGTAGTCATAAATGTATCATATATCTTCTGACATTTAATAAATAATTAAAGACCATTATAGTTGATCTGTAGATATGCAGACCGATAGTTTAATATTAGCAGATTAAGTCCAAAATGAAACTTCCATCTTGCATGTCGTCTCCTCAATTTTCTTCGCATTGTAAAGTGTTAGCAAAAAGGAGCATCCACATAAATAAAAACGGCAACAAAACATGTCAGTCTGCGCTTTAAAAGGTAATTAATTCTCTTATTGTGTGTCTGGTGGTGACGTCACGTTTGGTGCACGTCGGCTTCGGCAGAGGGCGCGCAGAGGGTCAACGCTCGAATCGTCCTGCCAGGAAGCCGCTAATACCCGCCACGCGTTGCTTTCCTTCGTTCATGAATACGCGCAACACGTTTCCGTCTTTTTACCCGAACGTCACTCAACCGAAAAGGGGATAGGGTGAAAGCATTACAAGTGCAGCTGTGTAAAGCTTTCGCGTTTTTACGAGTACGGCTTTTTTTCGGATTGCGTATAGCTGTAGACCGTGTTCGCCGCCGTAGCGTCTATGGCTGAACTATAAAATTCAAAGATCTTAGATAGCTTTTGCATTTGGCCTCGCTGGTATGAATTGCAGGGGACATGACAAATATTAATACAAGAACTAGCTATAGGAAGTTTGTATCAAGGTTTAAATGTAATACTTATTACGAATACGGATTACGAATTTGTAAAAAAACCCTAATGTAAGCTTTATATAAATCCGCTCCTGGATTCTAATGTGATGGTGGTGTAATGTAAGCTCGTTTTGCCAAGAAACGGTTATTATTAATGTACTTGTCTCTCATTTGTCGGTTTTTATTTTTTTTTAATTAATTTTTCATGCCCTAAGTTCAGTCCTTCCATTAAAATGGCTGGATTTCAATATGAACACTTTTTTGTATAAGAGGACTTTTTTGTAATTAAAACAGAATTGAATATATTGCACTTGTGTAAGTGATGTTGGGTACATTACTTTATATACTCATTACTAGGTCCGGTTTTTATTTTTTTTTTAATTAATTTTTGGATTGAGGTACAATATTAAGTTCAAGTCATTTTTATCTATACCGACCAATTAATAAAATGGCTTGTGAGTTGTGACTAATGAAAGAAGAAAACTATAAATAACATCTTTTCAAGCTTTAGTTTATCTGAAAACTTTTTTTAATAAACTCTGAATCGCAAAGGACTTTTTTGCAATTAAAACAGAATTGAGTATATTGCATTTTTGTTATCTTGCACAACATTTTCGAAGCGGGTAACTGAGTGAAATCGAAAAAATATCTTCCTGTTTACCGAATACATAATTGGAACTTGGTCAAAGTCGGGTCAACAAGGACATATATATATTTATAAGAGAAAATATTTTTAGATCTTTAGTATAGACCGTTGATTCCCAAAGAGATCCAGGTGGATCCCCAGAGGCCCACGGGAGACGCGGAGTGTACGTTGGAGTGATAATTGAGAAATGGGGGTTCGCAATGCGCAAGCGAGGTCCACGAAAATTTATCTGATTGTATACTGTAGAAAATGTTTTAAGGATCTCAGCGAGTGTTGCCTACTTGTAAAAACTTGCATATTCCGTATACAGTATCTTCCATTCCTCCTCACAAGTTTTGAATAATGATAGAAATGTCGCTGTTGTGTGTGCAAAGTTTCCATCGGTACCAGCTATACTTTTATAAGTGGTTTGTTAGAAGTTTGGGAAACTCGGGTAAAAAAAAGGAAAATTATTATCGCAGTGAAAATTTAAATAATTCGAAATATTTTCATGACATTATCTAAAGGACATGGCCGGAATTAGTATGGAGCTGTGCCCCGAAAAAAAAATTCGTTTGCAGTGACATATATAGTACCTTATTTTAAAGTGTATGAGTATTAGAATACCGCTATTTAAGTTTTGTGGTCAAAGAACTTTCGAGAGTCTTCAATAACATGTTACAAAAATGGTTTTATTGACGTTAACCAAACTGTTATATAGTTAGTAGCAAATAATACCTCACTGGTCCAATAGTTAGACTATATAGGTTAAGAATAAGATCACTGGCATATAAGGAGATTGAGTTGGTACTAAACATTTATTCTAGTTTATCAAAGCGAATTAATTCACCCCGGTCATTATTATTACATAACATATGACTGTTCCATATAAAAAAAACATTTCAATAAATTTCAAATCCGTCAAAATACAATCGGATATTTGTACACTCTTTTGCATGTCGCGTGGTTGTGCGCAGCCGCATCAACAATCGTAACATATTTCTACAATAAAAAAGCGTAAATCTTTATTTTATTATTATATGTTTATAATATTTACTTTAGTTTACAGTGTTTTGTTAGTCATATTTTTTATATTTAATTACAAACTGAAGTCCTAAATACAGATAGAATATGTATTATATGTGTATCCAAACTCATAAGCTAATGCAAGTCAAAGAAATATCCAAAATAAACAAAAAAATACGTATTTCTCGAATGTTATAGAGAAATATAATTTTTGCCCTAAATATTGCTTTATTTTTTTAACATATTAATAAATATTGCAAATTCTATTCGATTTGGGGGCAGAATCCGGCCATGTCCTTTTTGTTCAAATTCAAATCCTGCGTTCTAACGATCAAACTAGGAACGGATGCGTGATCTAAATTGTATATTTCCTTCGCAGCATAAGTAAATGATTAAAGTAATTTTTATTTTTCCTAGAAATCATTACATGTTAATGAAGTAATCGGTTTTCTGTATGCATGTTAATAGAGAACAAATCAATTAAGATTATTGACGTGACTTATAAAAAGGCTTTGCTTTGTTTTGCTCAAAGATATGATGATTTTTTTTATGATTCTCATAAGTCTAAGAAGTTTCAGTATTAGGGCAAATTGTAAATTTTAGGTGATTTACGTATTAAGTTCTTGTTTTTTTTTATTAAAATAATTTAGTATATCTATTGCGTGAGATTAGATTGACTTTCGGTCAGTTTATAAACTACACTACATTATAGTTTTAAAAAATTCTATTATGCAATCGTTACGAAATTTACTTAGATACTTGGTAGAACTAACTTAATAAGAAAATAAAACTTTATTGTAGTTGAGCCATTGAAACGACAGAAAACAACATTATTGGTTACGAGAGATAAGAACAGAGATAATACTTCTTCGCTTTGGCATACCGGTCCTGTATACGTTTATTCTTTTATTAAATGAACAATTTATAATTTTGTTAAATATGCACGTATTAGTTAAGGTTTTATATGTTCGCAGATGTTGCCAACAAAATTCCGCATACAATGTGAAAATGGCACCAAGCAAACATCAGTGCACGTAGTGTAAGTCTCCAAGTTAACAAACGTGAAAGCTACAAATACTTTAGTCAGCTACATCGTTACGTTGGTCGCCCGTATAATAGATTTGCTTTGACGCTGTGTTCATGTGACGTAGGTATAAGAGTTCATTTTTCATTATCTATACTATGTTCCTCATCATCAGGTAAGGGTTACAGATACAGACTTTTCTGGAGAGTGGGTTCAGAAGGTTTGAACCGTCTCTCTATCCAATGCGAATTGGAGGATTTAGAGCGTTAAATTTTTACTATATCAGTACTTAGTATTACAATGAGTATCTATTTTTTTCTACAGTCCGAAAGAGAGAGACAGACGAATTCGAATCTCACACGTCGAATCAAAAAAAAAAATATTGCAGAATAGTGATTATAACATTCGTCGATTTAATTTACTCCCCAGGACACGAAGGTGTAACATATCTAACCTCCTAACCCTGCTGTATACTACTTAAATACTTCCACTCAAAAGTGCTTTAGTAGCTCTAAAATATGTAAGTATCACTTACCTATAACGTTGTTGTTCTGGTGATGGTGGTGGTGCGCTGCGGCGGCGGCGGCGACAGCAGCTGCCAGGGCGGCTTGCTGCTGCTGCGCAATCTGCTGCTGCGCTAGCTGCGACGCTAGCTGCGATGCGAGCTGCGCGTGCAGCGCGGCGTGCATGCCCATGCGGTCCATGCCGGGGCCGTCGCGCTCGCTCCGTGTCTCCTCCCCGTACGTCGGGGACACCTCCTCATCTGAACGACAATAGCTTGATTAAGGGTGATTGTGTTACAATGTGTGACGCATTCAGAAGATGTAACAATGCAATGCAGGGAAGTGTCTCGTCAATTTGATAGTATAAGACTTTCTGTTTAACAAAATTAATACCATAACTTTTAAGACTGAATTACAATACAATGCCTGGCATATACAAGATTAAATCAACATACTATAAAAAAGTGTTGTGTCAATTTGACTCAGTATAAGATTTAAAATTTAACCAATTTAATAATATAAAGTGATATTTATTATAGACATCCCAACATTTAATATACAACATATAGGGAACAAATGTGAAAAATATTAACAATAAAGTACGAAAATTATATCTAAAAAATATATATATATAAATAACTATAATAAAATAAATAAATAAAATAGCCTTTATTCAGATAAATTACAAAACAATAAACGAGAAAGTATTTAGTTAGTCTAGTAGTTGAGTCTTGTTTATTTTTTGGAGATATAAATAACTAGTTAACTTCATTATAAACATAATTCTAAATATTGCCCTTTTGGTAGGGTGTCCATTACGCAGGCAACATTTCCGCGTTGAATTGCGATAGATATTGGTTGCGCGAGAAAGCTGCCTGCCCGAGGGTTGCCTGTTGCCTTCCTGAGGCGCCTGCTAATAATTTAATAATTATTTATCGATATTGATTTTAATATTGAATTGCTTTACAATGGTCGAGTGATTGAGGAGATTAATAGAACAGTGACAATACGGAGAAGTATTGTAATAAGTATCTTATCAATTTGTTTTAGTATAGGACTTAAGTAATATATAATAATATGTTTAAGTAATATATCATTATTTTCAAAACTGAAATAAATTACAATACTTGTTGCGAACAAGTACTTAGAATAATTACATTAATATACAATACAAATACTTGGTCGCTAATTGCAGGCTTCATAAGAAGGCTCAGAGTAACTCAGCGAGCGATGGAAAGAGCAATGCTCGGAGTATCTCTGCGTGATCGAATCAGAAATGAGGAGATCCGCAGAAGAACCAAAATAACCGACATAGTTCAGAACTGTCGCAGAACTGAAGTGGCAATGGGCGGGGCACGTGGCAACGTCGATCAGCTGATGGACGTTGGGGGGCGAAGGTGCTAGAATGGCGACCCCGCACCGGAAAGCACAGTGTTGGTCGACCCCCCACCAGGTGGACTGATGACATCAAACGGGTCGCAGGAAGCCGCTGGGCACATGCGGCTCAGGATCGTTGTGTTTGGAAGTCCCTAAAAAGGCCTATGTCCAGCAGTGGACGACCACCGGCTGATATTGATGATGACAATACGAAGAAGCGTCGTGTCAATTTGGTTTAGTATCCAATTTAGTGTTTAACTAAATTAGTATCATTATTTAACTATCTATATTCAAATATACTTGTAAATTACGATAACGGCTTATCACGATGTGTCACAATACGTTTGAAATCTAACACCGATAATATTACACATATTTTGATCGGTATGTACACAACACCAGAACGATATCTACGAGTATAATACCCGCAAATACTTAGCGGAGAAAATAATTTAAAAACTTTTTAATAATCCAAGACTAATTCATTTTTTTATAATTAAAAAAATTTTAACAAAAAATAAAAACGCCTTCAAAACGCACTAAAAAGTAAAAAATAACTACGTCATTTACTTACTTTAATTTACTTAACCACATCTATGAAGTCGGTGCCATCCAAGTTTAGGTAAAGACTTTAAAGTAGAAAGCTCGGGTGGCACCGACTTCATAGATGTGATTAAGTAAATTAAAGTAAGTAAATGACGTAGTTATTTTTTACTTTTTAGTGCGTTTTGAAGGCGTTTTTATTTTTTGTTAAAATTTTTTTATTTCATACTTTTTAGTGCTTTATCAACAACAAACATACTAATAAACCTACTCGAACTAAACCATAAGTACCAATATTCACTACCTACTTATAACATTCCGACGTCCCTTCAAAAGTGAATTTAAAGTTTGAAGAGTTTCCTCGAGTTTTCGTAGATCTCATCATTGGATCATGACATAGTAAACATTAAACTAACTGGAAACTATAACCTTTCAAACTTCTTATTGAGACATAAATTAATCGAGCCCAATCACAAAGTAGCTACTGTAAACCGTTAAATAGCTCCCTCAACTGTCCTTCTTCTTCATCGCCAGACCCTCAATGACAGTCACAGCCCATCTAAATGTAAAGTTCTCATTGACACAAATTAATCGAGCCCAAACACAAGGTAGCTACTGTAAACCGTTAAAGAGCTCCCTCACCTGTCCCTCGTCTTCATCGCCAGACCCTTAATGACAGTCACAGCCCATCTAAATGTAAAGTTCTCATTGAGACAAATTAATCGAGCCCAAACACAAGGTAGCTACTCTAAACCGTTAAAGAGCTCCCTCAGCTGTCCCTCGTCTTCATCGCCAGACCCTTAATGACAGTCACAGCCCATCTAAATATAAAGTTCTCATTGACACAAATTAATCGAGCCCAAACACAAGGTAGCTACTGTAAACCGTTAAAGAGCTCCCTCAGCTGTCCCTCGTCTTCATCGCCAGACCCTTAATGACAGTCACAGCCCATCTAAATGTAAAGTTCTCATTGAAACAAATTAATCGAGCCCAAACACAAGGTAGCTACTGTAAAACGTTACGGAGCTCCCTTAACTGTACGTCGTCTTCATCACCAGACCCTCAATGACAGTCACAGCCCATCTAAATGTAAAGTTCTCATTGAGACAAATTAATCGAGCTCAAACACAAGGTAGCTACTGTAAAACGTTACGGAGTTCTCTTATATATAGATCGGCTCCATCATCAGCTCGACTCCAGACCTTCATCAAATTGTAGTGCTTTTAAATACTTACCGGAAAAATTAACAAACGTACTTGTTGTCCCTACAATTTTTGAAAGTTCCCCTCGTTTTCTCCAGGATTCCATCATCAGATCCTGGTTTCCTTGTCATGGTACCACCACCGGACTATCTACTTTCCAACAAAAAAAGAATTTTTAAAATCGGTTCATAAACGACGAAGTTATGCGCGAACACACATAAAAAAAAAAAAAAAAAAATATATATACGGTCGAATTGAGAAACGCCTTTTTTTTTGAAGTCGTTTAAAAATATGCAGGTTTGCAGGTTTAATTAGTAAAAACAATTAAAAATCATATCATCATCATTATCAGTCTATTAACGGCCCACTAACGGCCAAGCCTCCCTCCTTATAGGAGGGGATATGGAGCGTAGACCCACCACGCTGCTCCAATGCGGATTGGCGGGCTTAGGGTGATAATATTTCATTTATTAACGATCACTGTCAGATGTTGATGACAGTGACCGGGACCGACGGCTTAACGTGCTCTCCGAGACCGGGGGTGTAACACCACCAACATCCCGACTCCGGGCTTGGAATGTACTGAGAATTTCAAAGAAAAATTAAAAACTCAATTCCGTGACCCGACCCAGGATTCGAACCAAGGACCTCGTGATCGAAGCCAGATAGGCTAACCACTATACCACCGAGGCAGTAAAAAAAATCATTCATCACAGTCCATAAACAATCCCTTTAACGTATTCGTCAACTAATACGCGCAACGAACTTAAACTCGCTTTAACATACCTAAAGTAACCATTTCCTACGATTCCATACGAACACATCTCTCAAATTAAATCTATTAATATAACTCTTCAATTATAATTTAATATAATAAATACACGGATCAATGAGACCATTGTATCGGAACCGATAAACTTAATTTACTTGCATTAACTCGTCTATATATATAGAGTTCAATTCATGAAGCACTTTTATTATTCGTCCTAATTTTACCATAAGTTCATCGTTGCATAATAAGATAAATGTATCCGACGGACAGACCATTCAAACTTGAGAAGCCCGCAGCATCGCAACGAACTACAATATGTAGAGTAATTTTATTTAACTTTATTTTAATATCATTTTTACTAAACTTGTTTAAACCACTACGAGATTACTAAATACTAAAAATTAATACTATTTCTAAAGCAGCTCCAAGTTCTGTAGTTGGTGGTGTTACTTCATCATGTCTCGGAGAATACGAGTAAGTTCAACCTTAGGTTCCCGGTCATTATTATTACCATAGCCTTATTAAGGATTTAAATATCATCACACCAAGCTGGCGCAGGAAAGGCAAGGTTTAAGCTCTAAATCCCTTCTCCTTTAAGGTGGGAGGCCTCGCCCTGAACTGGGTCAATACAAAGAGTGATGATGAAGATCACCCTTTTACAAATGCAATTAATTTTAATGTAAATGTAGAGGTATTAAGATTCCCAAAAAAAATTTTTAATGTATTTATTTATTTAAAAAAATTTAAAAATTAAAAAAAAATTATATAAATGTAAACTTATATTTTGTGTACCGGAAGGTTTATAAATTAACACAACCATTTGAAAATTCCTTAGTAGCATTGTATACTGGAACGGTTTATAACGTAAGCTGCTGTAAGACACACAAGAACCGCATCAAATTGTGATATTTATGAATGTTATTGGTCATTCATTTAACGAACTATAATTTTTTTAATTTATAAAAAAATCAGGCTAATAAATATTTAAAATAATAAAAAAAATATTTATTTTGCTATTAATAAGTCGTTCAGAACCGACAAAAAGTGTTACCCTCCGAAAAGGAGCTTCCTCGGAAGACTTAAAATGTTCAATTGTACAATTTAACATTTTAGAGTCAACAGAATTCGTAGTTATTTCGCAAATTAAAAAAATATATATTTATTACATTCTAATGAACTTCCGCAAAGTAACGCTTATCCATATTTGTATTACAAATTCTTTATTTATTTCAATTACGCCAACAAGCGTTTTTGGAACTTGATTGTTAAAACTTTTGATTATGAGATTTAAAACTGCCTAAAATATCTTTTTACAGAGTGCACTCAACTCTACTAAGGATATCTGTATTTTTTAAAGCTGAAAAGCTGTCCGTTTTCCGGGAGACGATTATAAATATGTTCGCTACACGGATTAAATAAAATATTCTTTATATGCGACTCTATGTTTTACAAATAATTATTCAATGAATATTAATATCAGTTTATTATTATTCATTGTATAATACATCATGAAGATCCGCAAAATAACGCCCACTTCTATTCAAAAATACATTCATTACCTATTCGTATTATGTACTTTTCTTCAGCATACATAGTGAGTCAAACGATAAGTATTTACAGCCAGGTGTCCTACAGCCTACAATGCAGACAATAGAGCAATAGGAACAATGATGGGAATATATAACATAGCATTCGAGCTGATGATATATGCGTGATTTTGTACCCGTCATTGTCATAGTGTTGGTTATATTGAGAACTGTGAAGAAAGCTCTGAGTAATAAAATGAAACGGCAATACAATATAATCGTAAATAAAGGAACAGTACTGCTATGCTTCAATAAAAACTTATTCACAATGGGCTATATTATAGTTACCTTCAAACATATCCTTATTCTATGAGAGACATAGGATAAGGATATGTTCAGCGTTGAACCACAACACGGTTTAACAGGCTTGCAAAAATAGTTTAATTCCGTATAATAATTGACCATTGCGGGCTTCATAAGAAGGCACAGAGTCACTCAGCGGGCGATGGAAAGAGCAATGCTCGGAGTACCTCTGCGTGATCGAATCAGAAATGAGGAGATCCGCA
This sequence comes from Mycalesis mineus, assembly GCA_034621355.1. Taxonomy (NCBI): domain Eukaryota; kingdom Metazoa; phylum Arthropoda; class Insecta; order Lepidoptera; family Nymphalidae; genus Mycalesis; species Mycalesis mineus. The sequence goes on from CM067885.1 coordinate 9,167,297, forward strand.
GAAGAACCAAAGTAACCGACATAGCTCAGCGAGTCGCAGAACTGAAGTGGCAATGGGCGGGGCACGTGGTTCGATCAGCTGATGGACGTTGGGGGCCGAAGGTGGTAGAATGGCGACCCCGCACCGGAAAGCGTAGTGTTGGTCGACCCCCCACCAGGTGGGCTGATGACATCAAACGGCTCACAGGGAGCCGCTGGGCACATGCGGCTCAGGATCGTTGTGTTTGGTCCCTAAAAAAGGCCTATGTCTAGCAGTGGACTCCATTGGCTGATAATGATGATGATGATGAATTGACCATTACTAAAATACAACAGATTATGGCTATCACAAATGAATGGCTTAACGTGCTCTCTATATAGGACACTCGATAATTCGTTTGCTTGCTTATTTGCAGACCTCCTCCATACGATGCTAAGCTGAACTACTAAACCGAGGCAATTAAGATGTGATTGTCCCTTAATATCACTAACCACTACAACGCAATTTATTTTCTATTGTTAGATTTAAATGCTACTGAATCTACAACCACATTAACACCTTCGTAATATAAATTTTACTGGCATACCAAGGTATTAAGCAAATTTTAGTGCGATTTTTTTGAGTGCTCAGGTCTAAGATACGCACGGATGAAAAATGTGTAGACAAAAAAAATTGGTTGTCTGTAAAGTCGGTTTACTGACGATAGTTGAACATGACAATGTCTTAAGAAAATACTGATGGTATGGTAGCATTTAATTGGTTATTAAAATTTTTAATTTAAGTATATTTTTATAAATATTAATTTAAATTAATAAAATAATTGATTTTGATTTTATAAATTTATATTTTAAATTTATAATAAATATATTAATTTATAAATATATTAATTTTTAATTTAAAATTAATATATTTAATAATTATATTTAATAGACCGATGTCGAACGCTGCCGAACGCAAAGGCCGATTGTGCTTCTTTGTCGCTCGTTCCGTGCTCTCGCTTGCACTTCAAGCCTTACATGGAACGCCTCAAAGCGAGGTATCGACGCATGACGTCATGTTTTTTCGTGCGTGCAGCCGGCTCTATCGAATTATAAGACGTTGTCACGTCAAAAGACTTACGGTCACCCAATAGCACACAATCGAAAATATCGCTTTCGGTCCATTGGAACGAAAGAGAGATCTATATATCCGACGTATATTGTTTTTTCTACACGAGATATCTCTTAAGGCGTGTCTTAGACCTTCTGGGAGATAATGCTTTAAAAGCAACTCCAATGATATAAGGTTAGACTTTACCATTCGGTTTGCTCAGTTGATTGAACCAACAATTATAGTGTCATAATAGAGTATTCCATTAATATTAAATAATATCTAAATAATTAGCTTCGCGGCTTAACCTGCGTGAAATTCGGGTCACACTTGAAAGCAATTATCAAGCATAGTTACACTCGGCTTGAATATCGCTTTCAAGAACATATTATATGCTTTCCAATTAACGCGAAAGCGTCGTCTGAATCTGTCCAATGTTTGTGCATTATGATGCCTATAAAGTAAATAAAGCAGGCGCTACTTTGTTTCATTCGTGGCGACATTTTTATTTTATTTATTTATTTGCCTGCCAAGATTTGCAGCAGAAATTCCTATACCAGATTGCATCGATATAAGAGATTCGATGGACTTAAACCGCCTACATTCGCCGGTAGTCCTTCTCGGTACCGTTATGATTATTACTTCAGGAAAGGCCTGTGTTTTCACTATCATATGCCGCTCCCTTTCATCATGCGTCCATTTTTCCATAAAACCGTGAAGTATTTCTACGCCTTTGCTCTACCCGTGAACTGTATTGGCGCCGGAGCCAACTCGCCAGTATTGGCGAGCAGAAAAAATAATAAAAAGAGGGATACAAACAAATAGTCTAGTGCCTCAGTAGTCAAATAGCCTAGTACTGGTGTCGTACGACACCAGTTACAGACACACACAGCATGTCCGATTAAAAAATTTTTAACAAAAAATAGAACCGACTCAAAACGCACTAAAAAGTCATTATATTATTTCTTACTTTTTAGTGATTTATCGCCACGTAACGTACTCGTACTATACTTTCATAGTATATTATACAGCACTAGTAGCCAAAAAGCTACCGATACCGAGACAAAAACCGAAATCGCTGTAAGCGTGCCTCCAAAATTTGAAGAGTTCCTTCAATTTTCCCAGGATGACAATGGGACCACCTTGGAAGTATGCCCTTTCTAATAAAAAAAAGAATAATCAAATTCGGACAACTCTGTAAAAAGTTATGCGTGGTCATACATAAAGAAAGAAAATAAAAAAAATATACGTGTCAAATTGAGAACCTCCTCCGATTTTTTCGTCGGTTAAAAATAAACTTAAATCTTAAAACGTACTTCGAATAATAATTAACTTACTGTCTTCGGGTACAGGGGTCACTGGACTTTCAGGTAGAAGGATTCCTTTTTGAACTAACTCATCTCTATTCGCTCGGACGGATATCTTCCTTTCTAATTCTGCAAATAAAAACTTTTGTGAACGACTTTGTAGGCGCAGTTAAAATTGGTTTGCTTCATAACCGGGTGGGACCAAAGGTAAAATACAAAAAGCGACCGTATTGCTTCATTTCGACGACCTCCGTGGCGCAGTGGTATGCGCGTTGGAATTATAAGACGGAGGTCCTGGGTTCGATTCCCGGCGGGGCAGATTGAGATTTTTCTTAATTTGTCTTGGTCTGGCTGGTGGGAGGCTTTCGCCGTGGCTAGTTACCACCCCACCGACAAAGACGTATCGCCAAGCGATTTAGCGTTCCGGTACGATGTCGTATAGAAACCGGATAGGGGTGTGGATTTTCGTCCCACTCCTAACAAGTTAGCTCGCTTCCATCTTAGACTGCATCATCACTTAACATCAGGTGTGATAGCAGTCAAGGGCCAACTTGTAGTTGATAAAAAAAGGTATCTTCCAAGCATTCTTTAAATTAAGAAACATATGAGTACAGAAAAAAGCTTACTTCTAGATGCTTCTTCAAATTTCTCCGACTTCTTTTTCCGTTTCCATTTCCACGGTTTGAAAAGTCTACCAAACGCTGAGAACTTGGACTTTGTTCGTTCCGCAGGCGGCGTCCGCGCACCCGAGCCGAGGCTATTCGTTCGTACGGCTGATCCATTTTGTTTTTTGGCTGTAAATAAAATTATATCATCAATAAACAAGGTTTTAAAAAGAAACTAAAAGATAAACTTGCACAAGACGCTTCCGTGTAAATTCCTATTGTGCCTTTCTCAGGCTGTATTTTGTTTGGTAAGAAGCCTTACAATGAAACGAACAATCAGATTATTGAAAAATCGTGACATCACGTGATCTTTTTACTAATACGATTGTATTTATGTGTACAGAGGTTTTAGCGTTTGTTTATTGTCTTTACTATGAGATTCCATAAACATACGATAATAATTCGATACACTTTTGGCACTGTGAACGCAAGCGGCGCCTAGACGTTAGATTTGATAAACGAGTACACACGCCCGCTCTATCACCCGCAGCATGTCGGCACTCTGACACGGGCTTTACTCTCGAAGAAATAGATCAAAAAATATTGGGTAGGCATAAAGAATTGTTGTGCAAAACTGCAAGATAAACAAAACTCTGACCTATTTTCATTTTAACACCGTGTACCAGTAAAGTCCATAAAAAGCTACTGTCCTATTATCGGATTGTACAACATTTTTTGCAGTCAACTTGAAAGAAGATAAAACTATTTTCAGCTCAAACTCAATTAATGTCAACTGAAATTATCTATTCGGACTGTACTAATTATCACGATAAATATGGCCCCTTGAAATTGTACTTGATCAATATTTGCATTGTCAGCAATCGCTTGACCGTGAATACCTCAAAAGATAAGCGTACGTAAGATATTATACCAACACCATTCACGGCCTTTTAAGACATTGCAACAGCATGTCAACATGTCGGTGTATACCCCTCTAATAAGTCGCTAAGAATTCTTGAAATTGTCCATTTATCTAGAATTTTAAGCGCTATATGCATAAGAAAGTGATTGATAGGGGCATCTAGAGCTTGATTTTGACTCTCCATGTCATCCGATAACTTGTTTACAGTGCCAGCTATACTATATGTTCTTGACATAACTTCATAATATGAAAATGTTTGGTGAATATTTTTCTTTACCAAAATACTTAAAATTGGTTCTGCGGTTTAGAGAAAACGCAAGAGACAATTAGGCAGAGTTACTTTCACAATAATAGCACCTTAATGTATTTTTTATTTGCATTTTAAAAAATAATATTGGCGATATTTAAAATACGTATTCCCAATTTCCCATATTATACACAAAGCAAAACTGAGTGGATACAAGAACTTTCTTAAGGACGGGGTTAGAAATCATACGAACTCCGAACGATTTTTCCAATTGAGTTCAATATCTTAACCGAGCTATTGAGGCTTTATTAACAAGTTGAAAATAAAGTTTCAAGATAAGCCTATTAGACAAAAAACACTATTGTTAAAAGTTATTCGGTTGCATTGACCAACTTGCAGCAACAATCTCAAGACCTATCACGATTTCGTAACGTAGACCTTCAAAGCGACACTGAAATACCTGAGTACGAGATCTGATAAATGTACCTACGCCACTATAAGCTTACATGCGTCGATTTTGTAGCTACGGACAATGTATTCATAGTTCATACACACATCGACAGTCAGTGGCCCCATTATGTCAAATCTATTGTTAAGAATGTCCGCATCCATTACAATACCTAGTTATGAGAGGAAATCATTTAGTAGATATAATATTTCATTCATACAAGTGAAAATTAAATTTGCCTTTTGAATCAGCGTAGTCAGATCAAAGTGATAGATCGACGTAAAGAGTTTTTAAAAGCAGCCTACAAAATTTAATTTGAGTCACTTTCATCAACCTATATTTAGTGATTTACTTAAGCACCAGGTCTCTCTCAGGATAGGAGATTTTTGGAGATTAGAACTACTACCCTGCTCGAATGTGGGTGAACTGAGGGTGATGGCTCAGGATAATATATGACGCTGTAAAGACAACTGGACCGATATCAAAGTGATGTCCAATGACGGAGCATGACCAACTTCGCAACTTCGGGCTGCTACTAAAAATATGCTAACCAAAATATTTTAATGTCAGAGGATATATTTTATGTAGGCCCTAATATTACTTTTATGCATGTTTATGCAGGTAATAGTCGTGCCTACGAGTCTAAGTACTACGAAGATATTCAAGCAGACGCATACGAACTGAATAATATAATCGTATAGATCGTATACTGGGTAACAGACACGCAACTAACCAATGATCCGTGACTAATGTCAACAATTTGCATCAGTTACTGGACATCAATAAAAACTCTTAGTCTTTATTGTTTTGATTAATGTTTTTCTAATTAATTTAAGAAGTACCTAGGTTTTTAATGTTCCAATGTTCAATGATACACAAACTAAGCCTCTCTATCTCTTTAGTATTTCTAACTCAGCAAATTCATCGACAATCGTTGTCTTAGACAGACAGGAGCATGACACTACGTTACTAGCAGATTGGTGTTTTTCTATTTGCGATGGGTGCATACTTATCATGGTGCCATCACTACATTAACTATAATAATAAAGAAATCGCAGTAAGGAACATTAAACTGGGCACGACTTTGTCTAGATTTTATTACTTTTTAGAGATAAACAAGCATCTCCATCGAGACTTTACAGAATGTTTTTGGTGGGGTACCTTTTACGATTTACGATTAACATGAGATTAACCATGTGCTAAGTAGTATGAATAACACTTAATTATTTTGCACTTGGTACTCTAACCAATAACCACTAAATAATTAAATCATTTAGGTGTTACACATTAAAGCGCAATTGTCCTTATTGTAGATATTATAAAAGTAATTTAAAATGTTTGTCAATCATAAGCCCCAGTTTTTCCCCAAGCTGATAACTGGTGGAATGGTTTAACTGCAAACTGTATGACAAATATTTAATATCCATAAATACTTTTCTTATCGTCTGTTCTAATTATTATCAGGCCGTTCTAGCGCGTAAAAGCAGCTGCCAAGATAAGAAAGAGGCAAACAAACAAGTATGATGAACAGTGAAGTTCCAGAATTTTGTCCAATAATTTTAACATCTTATTACCTATACTTCATTGTCCTAACTTTAATATAAATTAACAACTGGTTTCTATATTTGATATTGATAATTGCGTGCTTTAACAGTGTTTATACTTTAACGAGCTTTTTTCAAAATTGCTTAAATGTTAATATTTTTTAAGTTATTAACAAAAAACGAAATATTTTTTGGAACGAAGTTCCTTATCGCGCGTTGTGAAAGGGGGCTAGACGGAAAAAATTCGTACGAAAAGTTGTCACGACACTTTTTGATCAAAGGATCTTGTCGCCGCCTTTGATGTGTGTGCGCGTGAGCGGCGGGGGGCGCCCGCGCTGTATGCTGTCTCGCGCCCTTATTACTTAAAAAAAATAAAATTTTATTACAATTCCTTCACTAATTAATCGAAAAATTTAGCCTACTGATTAAGTTTATATAACATTATATTTGTTAATAATAAAAAAAATATTATTATTACTAAAAAAAAAATATTACAATTCCTTCACTAATTAATCGAAAGGAACTTCGTTCCATCCGGGTGTCCCTTGACACCTCTCAATTTTTTTTTCATCTCATTTTGTTAATAACAATTGCAATTTTTAACCTGCACCAAAATCCTTCAAAAACATTTTTCTAGAGGTGATTCCGAATCGAATGAGCTATCGCTCATATTTTTAGGACCTTTGTCTCTATTTTTCACGTTTTTGAACTTGTCAGCAAGACTATTAGAAATGGGCCATTCCATTATCGCGGGTGCAACGTTTAGACGCCTGTTTTAGTTTATCGTCATTAAATTAAAAACATTTTAAATAAAATTAGTCTTTGAAAGACTACATTTTAATATGTTCTTCTTACATGAACTAACAAAATTTTTTAAATATTTTTTTAAACCCCAGGGGAAATGTTCAAAGTGCCTTCGCGGGTGCAACAGATTTGGCCCAACCTTTCCAGATCACAAACAAAAAACATATAAATCTGTTAATTCTGATACATTTAGTATTTTATGCCTTAATATTTTGAAACTTAATGAAATAACAAAGAATATAAAATGAAAACTCTAATCAAAGTAAAAGTAATTAATTTTTAATTTAATTTTTCATCAATCGCGGGTGCAACACCGAATTATCACGGGTGCAACCCGTCTAATTTAAGTGAACATAAACATGAATTTTACTTAGTTAGGAACTAAATTTGAGATCAAATTATACTTATTAGGTACAATTATACTTCTGTTGTTGATTATATTAATTATTTCGTTTGAAAAACGTAAATTTCTGAAGAAAATTCTAAAAATATATTATTTCTATCAATCTTTTTCTTTGGCGCTTCCAATGTTGAAATAATGTCTTCAAATGTCTATGTCATTGAAGATTTCTGAGAATTTTCCATCAACCGTCGTAATAAATAGAATTCTGACTTCTCCATCTGCATCCGTACCACTTAAACACACATAACGATATTGAATTATTTCTTTGCCGATTCTGCTGAGCAACTGTGCGAGGATAAATACACCAGCGCAAATATTTTTCGGTAAGAGAATAGCTTGGACATTTCCATTTTAAGGAGATGCTTCTGGTAATAAATTTGAAGCTTGAAGAAACGTTGATGGTGTTTCGACATTTATACATTCATTGTCTGAATCAGTGTCTGAATCACTGAACACATAAGAAACGCGCAATCTCTCAATTTAAGTGGCAACTAAGATTTGTTTTCATAAGAAACTGAAGGATCATGGCTCGGAATTATGTTTTCTTATTTCTGATTCATAAGAGGTTTAATTGTTCTTCCTTAAGTCGCTTTCTAGTTGCCTGCATTCGTTCTTTGGATCTGATTTTAGCCAATATTTTCAAAGCCACATCTGCTCCCATCTTCGTTTTCATTACTTTTCTCCGTTTGGAATCATGAATTCTTTCCCGTTGGAGGTGTTCAGCATATGAAGCTCAGGATTTTCTTTCAATTTCCGTCTATATTTCTTTAGTTTCCTCACGGTTTCTTAAAATTAGATAGAAGCAATTGCTATCTAATTTTAAACTATATTTCTGTTAAAAATACAGAATACAACATAGACACACATATCAAATATATATTACCAATTGTCTTTAAGATATATAAATTAGTCAAAGTATATCAAAACCACGAATTGTATAATTAGTCACACAAAAGATCGACGTAAAAATAAGTTGCACCCGCGATCTCACATTAAGATCACGGGTGCAACCAAATTAAGTGATCAATTATTTTAATGTAACAATCATTACAGTCTTAAAAATAATAAAATTAAGTTTAGTTTTGATTTCTTCTTACTTTTGCAAAGTTTCAGAACATTAGCTCTTTATTTCAGTGAAAAAAGAAAACTTTTATATCTTTTGCGTCGCGGGTGCAACAAGTTAACAGTGTATTCTAGCAGTCGATTACTTTCAATAATTTACAACATATACTTACATTTTTTGGTACGCAAAGATAAACGAATAATGTCAGTTTACGTTTAGCCAGTAAAACTTAACGTCGAACGGTCCAAAACAAATGATTCACGCCAGTGTTTCTAGTCATGATTTTACAACTTCTACCAATCCTTCGGATGACAATATTTTCGAACGCGCCAAAAATGAGGGTATGGTTTAAAATCACATAAAAATTATATGGCTATTAAATTTAGACTCTCTTCTTTCCATAAATAATAATAAAAATAACTAAAAGCGAGATTGAAAAAAAAATTATTGAAATCGTCTATAGCGGAATGGCCCAAATACTTATTTGTATAGTAGCCATATAGTTTCTATGGTAGCCATCAACTTTATTACGATCATTACAGATTTAAGAAATAAAACTAATACCGATGGAATTTTTGTTTTAAAGGGCTTACCTTTCTCTCTAGTAAATCCAGAAAAAAATACTTTACAGAGATTTGAAGTTAGATTGGATGTGAGGTGAGATGATCGCCAATACTGTCTTTTTATGTTACCGCCAAAATAAAACAACTCTATAATAGATAGAGTTCGAGTTTCGATGGAGAATGCTTAACAACAAACAAATTGAAAATGAAGGTGATTTCTACCTTCATTTTCAATTTGTTTGTTGTTAAGCATTCTCCATCGAGACTAGTCATTTTACCAGACATTTTATTTATTAGGCATAAAATGTGTTGCATTTTCTACCTTCATTTTAAATTTGTTTGTTCATATTCTTTCCACATTGATTTTGGCTTTAGTATAGATGGAGTTGTTTAAATTAGTGTGAATCAAAAAACATGTGATTTCCACCAAGAGCTACCTGACAAATGCAATTTTTATTGAAATGCCCATGATCTATCATATCATCTATATTGACATACTTACCGAGATGATTGTACCTACTGATGATTTTGCGTTAAATATCACGAAATATTTATTTGAGGTTGCATGAGATTATTTGAGGTTGTTTGAGATTGCATGAGTACGAGATTCGTACACATAGAAGATGAACAGTGAGTATTCACGGTAGGAGTGAATGAAAGCAAACGCTTATTCAACAATATGCCTACAGTAAGTGCCAAAAACAATACTCCAATGGGTAGACATATTACTTACAGATAATAATAATATGCGTAAACTTAGGCTTCATAGGACTACACTCGTAAAATAATATAAGCTACAATAGAAACTGTAAACGGGAAATAACCCTCTCAAAATACTCGTAACCCATTGTGATGGTGACGGCATGTCGCCATTTAGTGATCTACAAAATAATCGAGGCATAACTTTCAATATGTAAATGGTTAACTATTTTTCTTGATGCCACAAAAATTTGTACAGCGGCAGGTAATTTTATGTAGCATGACAGGTTCGAGATACAAAAATTGTGATTAACTCGAAGAAAATTGGTTGATTTGTAAGCTGCAAGATTTCTTACCACAATAGATAACCAACTTCATAAGTTTAACTTGGACTACAGCTTTGATAGTCATACATATTCTCTATTTCTACCCTAGTCCTTAAAAGTACCCTAGTCTCTTCCTTTGTCTATTTTTCCTTAATATCCTATCATTTTTGGAATAAAAAGTTCTATAATAAATATCTATGTGTCTGTGTGTTAATTTAAATTTTTCCACAGTTACTAAAACTTATTGTGAATATTTCAAATATATTTTTTGGTTCTTCACTATTGTTAGCAACACAAAGCATCCCTGTTCGTGTTCTGATGTCCATTGTGCATGGCGTATTGTTGGTTAATTCAATGGTGCACCAGTTAACGTGCACAAATCAGAAGACTTACGAATACCTACATCAACTATTTTTATTGTTTAACTGAATAAGTCACTTTTAAAGGTGCACAAATAATGAGTCGTTGGGTATCGTTGACTGCATCTCATTAACATAAATTATTCCCATAATAACTTACGTTAATAACAAGATTTCTCTGTTTGAAGTACACGTACCAATTCTATCTATCAATCTAATATACATTCTTAAAGTAACAAATTTTAAGTTTTGGAGTTACGACTTTCAAGCGTAATAACATAGTGTCCAAAGAAGGTATTATTAAAAAGTAACTTAGTTTTTCTAATACATAACTCACCGGCAACAGCAACGGCTGCCACTTCTTTCGCCCCTACATGAAGAAAGTCTGTGAGAGATAATGAGCTAGCAATCAGCTGCCTGCGTTCTTGAAAATCAAGATGGTCGAGGCTATTGGTCCTGGTACCGCGCACCGCTTGAGCGGGCGCGCTCAGCGACATGTCAACTACACTCAGCCATGTCGCACGCACGGCATCTTCGCTATTCACAACAAAACACTCCACTGGTAAACACCACAACACAAAGACACACACGAGTCAATGCAGGACAGCAATGATGACTATAATATCGCGATCATAGTACCTGCGTCGCGAGGAACGCACAGCGGCGGACTGGCGCGCGGGCCGAGACGGGCGGCGGGCAGGGTGGGGGCCCGCCTGTCGCCCCTGCATGTGCACTCAACGCGCTTCGCTCGCTCGCCGATCCGTGGCACGGCTGCCATCAGCCGTGATGATGGCGTACCCCTGCGTGTAGCGCGATGTATCATCGTAACGGCCTACGCTGGTACTGTCAGTGTGAACTAAGAGAGGATATTTACGATTCATGAACGACTGTATGGTTATGTTGAATTCTCTGGTTCTCTTACTGCAGGTTGTAAGGAATGTAGAAGTCAGGACAAAATACGATGCGATGATAGTACGATGAAGTACATAGGCGAATTAAACGTATCTCTACCTACTTTCAAGAGGAAAATATGTCGGGTTTTCCTGACGATAGCTTACCTAACCTAAATAAGGAACTTGACAAGTTACACGATAACTAGGTACATTTTGTAAATGTATAAGAGAAAATAATAGTCATATTAGACAAAGTAATATAAAATATAACAGGGCATAATATAGATAAACGGAGAAGAATTCCACAAACTCCGCCATTTTAAATTGTCGCATAAACTGCGTTGTAAAGTAATGAATAAAACCAACAATGGATTAAAATGCGACGCAGTAGCGACTCTTTGATCATTGATATTCAGTCCACATTGTCTACCCGCTATACGAGTGTTTGCAGGTAGCGAGAATATAGGAGCGTGTAAGTGCGGCGAACGTTCATCGGCACGGCTCAAACACCCCGCGGACCACCCCACCCGCACCCCCGCGCGGTAATCGAGCAGGTGTATCATATTGTTGCATTCCTCATCAATGCCGGACATAATAAAAAACTTAGACAATCTTAAGACTTTAACAGAGTTTTTAACTATTTTCAAGCGTTACTTCTTTTATCTAAACAACAGTAGTTTCAGTCAATTTGTTTTCAATCTCGTTTTAATCGTCTTGGACCATATTGGTGAGGATGAACACTAACTTCATGAGTTTATTAAGCACGATTTTTTTAAAGGAAATGAAGATATTCTTTTTATAAACTAATAAAATTGTGTCAACTGCTTCGATTTCATTTAGCTGGAATGTAAGAGAGTCTTAAATGTCCGTGTCTATCGTAACACGCGCACTAGCTATGGTTTAAAAGAAACAGCAAAGTGTTTAAAAATGTTGTACCTATGTATTAGACGAACTAAGAAGTATGATGTGGTGATCTTAAATAGAAGCAAGCGTTACTTTACCCAAGTTTTACGGCACTCAGATCCAACAACAAGTCGTTAATATACGTTTTACTTCGAAATCAAAGCATCCTCAGAAGTCGGATCTAAATAGTGTCACCGCATAAGATTCTGATTTTTCGTAGAAAGTCAACAGAAACTCATAATTCATGCAAAATGAACGATAACCCAATACAACCACTTCCTATTACGAAGCCTCCTGAAAAGCGATCATAAATCATCGAGAGTAATATTCCTGGCTGTATTGGTATTAGTGCACTTAAACAAAGTGGATCAAACAAAACCGACCATTCAATTGGAAAGGATATGTTGGAAACCCTTATAAATCATTGAGTACTTTTCCAGTTGTTTTAAAACATAAATTTCTTATTTTCGACGTTTCTTAAATTCGATTTTCAAATTCGACGTTTTCAAATGCTCAAGTATTGGAACCTATTACAAAACAATTTTCTTACTTTCTTACAGCGAGAATACGAGAACCTGTAATGTCTAACCATTCGTCATTTTACTAAAAGAGTTCTCCCAAAGCAACCCCTATTCATAATTCATCGTTACTTTAGCAGGAGAATGAGCTGACATACTTCCTGATTACATATTTAAAATAACGGATGAAGGTCTGGTCATCATAAACAATTACACCAATGGTTCAGACAAGCTCAGCGATGAAACAGAACTAACGACATTTTATTTACCAATATCGTATAGTACACGATATTTGTAACATTGTATGCACAATGTTTAAAACAATGTTTTATAAAAATGTTACGTTTATGTACATGCCCTTGAGTACGCCCTAAATCTGATCTAGAGTTGTCGTATGTGACTCGTCGAGAAAATTTTAATACCATTGCATAACCCCAGCTGAAAGCTATCACTGTAAAGAAATAACCTTCTACAAAATCGTATCACTACTGAAAACTGCGCACAGTGTATTTATGTATTTAGGGTAGGTACCCGTTAATGGTAGCCATATAATGTACTCGTAAACTGGGGTATTTGCGTAGTCTCGTTCCGAAAAAAGTCGGTTCGATCTCATATGATGACTGTGACACCATAACATCGTACTATAGTGTTATTATTTTTGATACAACTATTTTTAAACAGTACTTATTCTTTTTTTAAAATTCTTTATAGGCTAGGGCTTGGCTACGATCACGCAGGATGGTAAGCGTAGTTAGTAGTAGTAGAAGAACTACTATAACTGAATTTCTGATATTGATCAGCAGTACAGTCAAGCTATTCTTACCTACACTTGAACTATTATTGTTCACGATACTGGTAAGAAGCATAGTCAAGAATAAACTACGGAAGTCAGAGTGATTAGAATTACTTAAAGATTACCAAAGCGTAATCAATATTAATTATATAAATAATCTCTTATCTACGATCATACGCTAACGCGTAATACTTATTTTAGATACTCTACAAACGATGCGGTCAGAGGATAGTACTCACAGTTAACAAGCCAATCAGAAATGAGGAGTAGGAAAAGAGTAACCCGACCATCTACACAGCAATGGAAGAAACGCAGCATTGAGAGCTGTTATACTTTAAGATGTTTAGATTTCAAAAAGCAATGTCAATAAATTACAGATGCTAAAACGTATAAGTAATAGCGAACTGCCCTGAACACAAGCAACGAAATACGATAGAGCTTGAAAATCCCTACAAAATCTAGGAACTGGGAAGAGATAATGAATTTGCGAATGAATCATACGCACTTAGTGTATTAACTTCGTGTATTGTTTATTCGTGTATGTATGTATTACATGTGTGTGCGTTATTATTAGATGTACAAATAAAACAATTGAAAATTCCTCTCAACTTACATGTTGTTGTATCGTTATCTAGCTCCCCACTCTCACTCCTAGTATCATCGTCTATAGGTCTATGTCTAGTTTTGGATATATTAGCCCTGAGCACTGAATCATCCATTATGTACCACAGTATGCAGCGAACCACTCAACCGGGACCGTGAAACTTCATCTAATTAACATTTTTATAACAGTGCAGTCCAAATAAAACGAAACGCGATTTACAACTAAGACATTGGCACAGAGACGGTATAGATTAGATAACGATTGATAAGGTGACGATATTATATCTGTTTAACTTTAGGTGTAGGTACAACAACTTCTTGTTGGTAAATTCTATGATTTAATAGATGTGAAAGGTAATAAAAGTAAAGACGAAATTACATTGATGATGGCCCTAATTTTATAGATATGGTAAAGTAAATTAAAGTAACTAAATGACGCAATTATATTTTACTTTGTAGTGCGTTTTGAAGTCAGTTTTATTTTTTATTAAAAATTTTTGGCGCCTAAGTGGCCGTGCAGTATTTTTTTGAGACATTTACCTACGTACTGTAACAGTTAATAGTAATAAGTATGTTTGGGTAAATTGTGTCTGCAGCTCCCGTTTAATTTTTGTTTGGCCCGTTTTAGATAGATGGTTGGAGAAAACAATTTGTTTTTCGTTTCTCACTAATGGTAAAGGTTATGAAGTTTTAAGGCAGGGTAGTAGTAGATAGCATTTGGTAGAGATGCTACATCTATTTACTTAAATTTTTTTATGAAAAGTTTGATAAAATCGTCTTTTAAAAATATTTTTTTAAGAGAGTTCTGTAATTATTATAAAAACAAAAAACCCGACTGCATATATATAGATATAGTGATCCTTGTTTTTCTCTTTTCACTTCATAACTTCTATGCAGTCGGGATTTTTGTTTTTATAATAATAATTTTATTTAAGACTTTTTGTTTTAGTTTATGGTATAGAAATGATACGGTACACATTTTGCCATTTTTTGTTAAAACGGCAATATAAACATGATATGATATTTATATTTTTGAAATAGTCTTTTTACGACCTTTCATTTGATACCCATATTGCTAAGATAAGAGAAAGAAATACACACATCCCCCTTTTTTTCCCCATTTACAGCCACCATTTTGAAAATTTATATAGCCTATGTCACTACCACAATTTTAACGAATTCAACGACACCTCACATGTCAAAATCCGTTCAGTCGTTTAGGCTGTAGCGCGTGCCGAAGAAATGGACATACATACATACATACGCTCGAAAAACATAACTCTCCTTCTGACGCAGTTGGGTAAAAATTATGGATATACTTAAAATTGATGCAATTGTTTCTTAAAAGATTTTTCTCTAACTCTAACAATTAATACACATAACATTAATTTAATATTTAGTTATTTACTCAACAACATTAAAGTATAGAAAATAATCTACTAACAAACGAAAACAAAAGATCATCAATAAAATCCTAAGCATTCGGGATATTTAGCGTTAAAAAAAGGAAAAAATAAACAATATAAATAATTTTCGAGTTTTCGCAGTACATAAGTTAAATCAATTACATGCATAAGAGGATCAAAGTAGATAGGTATAAAGGCTGTGTCTGTGACAACGTGTACACGGTTTGATTAAGCGTGTAACCTTTATATTATTAATAGACACACTTTGTCCTAGAAATTAAACCAAGCGTGTTTTCAAGCTCAAACCTATTTAAGCATATAATATGCGGCGAAGCCTTAACCGTTTAATAAAATATTAACCTTAACCCATCATAAATACTCAATATGTATAATTATTTACGTATATCATGCATTTCATTTGCTATATATTATATATTATTTTTAATGGACTATTTATTGTCCATTAGTCCAGTGTAAACAAAACTAAACGGCAATATCGATTTATTTTATTTAACAATGAAAATTTTATCACCCATAAAATGAACACGCCTGTTACCTGAGTAGTGAATGATGAAGCAAGAATGTGGTCATTGATAAGCAGTAGTGAATCACAGAAAAACTAATTAGGGCTAGAAGAAGTTCAAGGCTCATAGTGCAATGCAAGGTCCGCTCACCTCTCGTGTATATAGGGAAATCGCCATCAGATCGGCTGTGAGTGAGCATGGGTCCGTAGCACCGCCACGGCGGTGGCTTGTCACGCGCCGACCGCGACCCCTCCACGTTTTTTTTCACCTCCAAGCCATTAACACATAATCGCGGCCCACGGCCCTACATTTAAACAGCACTCTTGGTGTGGCGTTCACCTCGCGAAACTCGCAATAACTCTCAGACGGTGGCGCCACGGAGACGAAGGGATAAATGGAGGCTGCGCGGCGCATCTCACGTGCGCATCCTCACCCTACCCCGGACTAGCCAGTCTTTCGGACCGAGATAATTACGACCACATAAAGCAAGCTTTCATTTTTATACATAATGTATTATACTTTACATTATTTTTCAGGTATAGGTATTTCACAATATTGAGAAAACTGTATTTATAATTACACTCGATATTAGTAAAATTTTAAAGAAAAAGTTACTTAAGAAATTCGTTTAACGAACGTCATTTTTCGATTAACATGAGGCTTTATTTCACATTATTTTTAAAGATTAACTGTTGATAAAGTTATTCACCGAGCCGAAAATACAATGTAATGCAATATAAAATACCTAATTAGAACAATAAAATTGCAATTGATAAAATGCAATTATAATAAGTTCTTAGATCTTATTCAAACAAAATAAAAACATCGTGCACGTTCAATGGCAAATATTGTTCACTACTAATAAATACACAGTACGAGCATACTTATACCAGCTATGCCCCGCGGGTTCATTCGCGTACTCCCGTTGGAATATTGGGAAATCCGTTCCTAGTGAGCGGCCATATCGCAAAATGCGTAACCATGCTATCAAGGCAATCGAGTGTAGAGGTAATTTTACAAATCTTGAGATGAGTCAGTGCTATTTACACTTATATCAATCAATTCATCAAGTCAAGAGAAATTTAAAATAGTAAAATAAAAACCACCGGAATAATTAAGAGAGCACAGCTTTTAAAACTTCAAAGTTAGAAAAACAATGCTTCTGTCACTGATGTAAGAATTTAGCAGACCAAACCAAATAACACTCATGAATTATTAGGTAGGTATTTAAGTATATAAGTATTTATGAATATTAATATTTTTGTTTTGTTTGCCTATATAGATTTTTACCAATCCCAATGCCCTATTCATATAAGCACTGAATACTAAAATAATTATGCATTAGTATAGTGTTAAAGCACGACTGCGATTCGAAAAAGCATTAGTAAGAAACCGATAAGTCGCTTTGTAATAAAATACACTTACTTATGTCACCATTAGTAGCTGCAGAATCAAACGGTATTGACAAATGACGTGCTCCCTTACCGAGGGACTGTTGTGAGCCGAGAATAAATTTTTCTCCACTGTCACCTATTAAAAATTGAGTTATTTTGAATTTATTTACGTTGAACTTTTACAAAAATATATAACACAAAGTTGCTTAAATTCTATAATCGTGCTAATATGTATAACAAGCTGTTCCCCAAGGTTTTACTCGTGTATATCCTTTTCCCGTAGGAATGTCGGGAAATTTGTTCTTAAGTAAGTTCAGAAAGAGAACATGTCTCAAAAAAAGAAGAAAAAACTTATATACATAGCAGAAAATTATTTTTATTTGCGCAAGGCCCTAGACATTCGAATGAACAACATTCTTGTTTTGCGATTTATGCACCGCACCAATGCCCGATTTTGTTTTTTGACCCTAAAAGTCATAGCTTATTGTAGCTGCCCAGCACCAAGTCAACATTTTGTTTATAAAGTGAGTGGAACTCGCTTGCATCAAATTCTAGTCTTGCTCTGAAGTTTAAGGTTAGTTATAAAAAACATTTAGGCAACTATCTTCAGATTTTCTGATCATTCTAACAAACAGTAATAACTCCACTGTTTACTCCCAGTATGATTAGGTTTACCAGATGAAAAAATCAAACAACCGGAGAAAAGGCCTAATTTCCTTAGAAATTCCAGAGATTTTATTCAGTTCCAAAATTTTCTCTCAAAAACGTATTAGTATCATTTTATACACCGCGGATCGAGCTTACATGCACATTGCACTTAAAGCGGCGGAGGAGTAACTGCAATTGTTATCAAAAGAATATTATTTTTAGTTGGCTTAACTTTTAATTAAATAGATCTATGAAAAGTAGCAGGATTTCCAAAATCCAGCCACAATCCTGAGAAAAGTCGAAAAAGCCTAAAATCTCAGGACAACTCCTAAGATATGGCAACGCTAAGTATGATTCTCTTAGAGGGGAAAAAGGAGAAATAGAATAAAACTATTGTTGAAAAAAAACCAGTCCCTTATGTAAATTATAATGGCCTACAAAGAGAAATAGTCAGGACACTTCTAGACTCAGATAATTTTAGTCACTTCTTTACTCAAAATAGTATATGTTGAGAAATTTGATAATAATTTAATTTAAAATATAATTCAGTTAACAGTCATGTGTGTTGGCCAAATTGTACTTTAAAAATTGGTGTACCTATTCATATATATAGAATAAATTAAAAGTTCTTAGATAAATAAAAATTCTACTGCAGTTTGAAAAAAATATATTTCCATTTCTTTAACATATAGCATTGGTGTGTTCCAAGTAATTATACAAAGTATACTATATGGTAGTGTAAAATCATTTGTTAGATTTTAAGAATAATGTATATTCCAAGGTAATCTGTCACAATTCTGTTGATTCCATTTTTACAATTTATATGTTTAGTCATGTCCATGACACAGTGTATAATAAATCAAGGAGCTCCTTGCTAAAGTTGTTCTAAAGTTATGCATTGATTTCTTGAGTTCAATCATCTTATTGCTATAAGATTCTTTCCATTGACCATCTGTAGTAAAAGCTTCACAACTACTTTGATAAAAGTCTCTTAAATATAGCTTATGCCACAAACTGTCACTATTCAATAATAAGTTTAATTTTTTACATGTTTTTGCTACATTAATTATGTCTGGCACATCTAAATACAACACTATTTTATATATTAGTTCTTCTGGCAAACCTATCAAACTTGCACCTGAGTAGCCATAATAATTCAGTATTTTGCTTTTAACTGGAGTTATGATCTTGTTTTTGAATGTGTCGGATAGATGTTTAAAATCATGGAACATCATTGGAATAGCTGAAACCTCTGGGTTCACAATATAACGACTCTCATTGAAACATACTGAATACACTTCAGAATTATTTATGTCGCTAATCACCACATTTATTAAACTTGAATATTCAAATGGGCACATCACTAATTTTATTAAACTGTCATGAAAACCATTCATTACAAATGTTAGTTCATACACCCCCGTAGATGACTTCCATTTAAGTAAATGTTTGTTATCAATACGTTTCCAACATTGTGGATCTATTGTATTATCGATCATCAATACAAAACCATTTTCAAATGCTAAAACAATAACTAGAATAACAAATATATCTGATCGCTTTAATTTACATTTTTCTTCTACTAAAATTCTTTTTAAAATATGTTCTAGAAGGGAAGGAATTTTCTCTTGGGTACTCTCTTTCAAAGCGATATCCATTATTGAACATTATATATAACTCGAACAATGCAAATTGGAGCAATATAGATTTTGCATTTTTGGCTTTTTTTCGTAATTTTTCTAGTATTTTCAATCATCTATCAATGTTGTTTCCAACGAAAATGGAAAACAAATAATTTCTTATTTCATATTGAATTTGACGTTGACAGTTGACACTTGACGACACGGATTAAAAGCGACGACTAATATTTGACAGTTTAAAAATAAAGTCTCGCCCATATAGCGCGAGTCTTAGAATAAAATACAAAATGGACGAGTCACAAACCTAATGTGGGTCCGTGATTCGTGCCACATTATTAAATTTATTTACTCATGTCACAGCAAATATTGCACAATTGGATTTCAAGGTTTCGCCCGCGTAGTTTTCGTTCTTGTGCATATATCAGGATAGTATACAAATTAGCCTATGTCACTCCTCAGAAGTCTGGCTGCCATATTAGATTACTTATTTTTTTTATTATTTGGACATTATCCAGCAGCCATAGGCTAAGTAAACCCGGGTAAACCTAAATTTGCTCCTACTTCCAACCTTACCCGTGACATTTACAACCAGACTAGTAGTTTTAGAGATTAGCCAGCACAAAGTTACAGACAGACAATTTTTTTTTATGTAAGTACCACAAAGACACATCAATTTTATTTATTTGTATAGTTACAATTCCGATTAAAATACTAATCTCTCATTCCATTGTTTATGATGTCCTTAATAAAATATAAGTTAAATTCCACCTCCATTTTAAAATAAATAAATCACAAATTGAATACATTTTTAGGGAAGGAACCAAGATTTTGAAAATCTATCATCTTGCTCTATTACTCTTTAAGGGTTTCATATCTCTACATCTTGTTCATTCACAGTATAATTCTTTTATGTTAGCTACTTGGTTTCCAGACTAAAAAGTATCAAAAACTAAAACGGAAATATCTAATTTTTACCCGACTACGTCAGAAGGAGGGTTATGTTTTTCGTTTTTTTATGCGTATGTATGTATGTATGTATGTCCATTTCTTCGGCACGCGCTACAGCCTAAACGGCTGAACGGATTTTGACATGTGTGGTGTCGTTGAATTTGTCAAAATTGTGGTAGTGACATAGGCTATATAAATTTTCAAAATGGCGTCTGTAAATGGGGGGAAAAAGGGGGGATGTGTGTATTTTTTTCTCTTATCTTAGCAATATGGGTATCCAATGGAAGGTCGTAAAAAGACCATTTCAAAAATATAAATATTATATCATGTTTATATTATTTTTTCAACAAAAAATGGCAAAAAGCTAACTAAGTCTCAAATAAAATTATTATTATAAAAACAAAACACCCAACTGCTTAGAAGTTATGAACTGAAAAGAGAAAAACAAGGATCACTATATCTGTATAAAATTCTAAATACTTTATGGTGCTGCAGGCGGGGACAAACATAGTTTTAGTAGATCTTTCTTTCCCCGTAGGTCAAAGTATTTTGTCCCTGTTTGCAGCACTATAAAGTATTTAGAATTTTATACAGATATAGTGATCCTTGTTTTTCTCTTTTCAGTTCATAACTTCTAAGCAGTTGGGTTTTTTGTTTTTATAATAATAATTTTATTTGAATCTTCTATAGATTTACAGTCAGTTAAAATATTAAATTAAATAAAAAAACAAAATGTTTATATTTTTTATTTACCAAAAATCCAGATTGTTTATTATGCACTATATGCAAGTGTATGATTATGGATCATCAGAAGAAATACTGAATATATCCAAGATGATATTTTAATTTATCAATAATTAATTTGAACAGACACCACCTCACGGGTAATTGGGTATATGACTATGAACGTTAATCATGCAAATAATGCTGCTGCAACTGGAACATCTGACAATTGTTCACCACATTTTGTCTCAGATGCCAGAAACATATGCAACCCATGCACAACGGCCAACATCATGGCCAAGTGCAAAAAACGCTCTGAACGAAAAAGAAGAACATGAGCACCCATTCCTTGAAATGAACACAGCAAACCTTGGCAACAGATATTATAGAACAAAAAATCCCATTTTTAAGAATTATGAATAAAAAATCAACTACTGATGTTTTAAAAACCCAAATTTTACACTCATTGGGTCATAGTTATTCTAACTTTTATCACAGGCTTTAGATCAAGATGGAATGCTAAATATTGGTCATGTTAAGAGCCAAATAGACAATACAGTCATGATATTTTCTTTAAATAGATACTAACATGTATGTATTAGAAATTAAAATTTAAATAGAAGTTAACAGGCTTGTCTCAAATGATTATTGTTGAACCCTGCCTAAGTAGTTTCAAACACATATAGGGTGCTTAATTATGATGTAAATAAACAGTATAGGGTGCATGTGGCTGCACATAATAGTATCACAGAAGTGGAGGGAACAGCACTCACTCCCTGAGAGTTACGTCCAGTCAGGCATACTTTAGCAATATTCATGTTAGTTAAGTGATTTTTCTATTTAAATTTTATGGAATAGTTTAAATTCCTAAGCATTATCTGTTTAAATAAGCTTATATGTGTTGTAGAACTGTTTTTCTAGCTGTGTTATTCTACAAGTTCACAGTTTGAATCAGGAATACTTACTACAGCCAAAGCCTACCACTCGATAAAATCTGACCCAATTTTGTATTATAAAAACTGATATCGATTTAAGCTGAAAATAGAACCCAAACCAAGTGTTGAAAGCAATACTAGTTCTCTCCAGGAGGGCATCGACATGAAACCTTAATTTTAGAAAAGAATTCTGTTCACTGTAATATCATATTATTCTAGTATAGTTGCAGTTCTAAAGATTGTAACCAAAGTGGTGGATTGGTTTTTATAATAAATTCTAGCCAAGCATTTTCCTTATAATTTCATCATTTCTTCTATCAGCTCAACCAGAAATAAAACTAAATTGATAACTAAACAGAAAGTTATGTATATAATTACATTAATTTGTTTTCAATGAAGTTTGATTTGCCAAGAATTAGCGACTAAGAGATCATTTTAATTGTAGAATCATATGTATCAATTAAGAACCAAGTTATGTTTTCAAGATTCTTATTGTAAAGGGTTACATTTACAATGATGTTTGTTTTATGAAACAATCATTCAAAAATCGTTTCCAGTTTGATATTGTAAATACAAAGGTGACTTATAGGCTTAACAAGTTTACATTAATTGTTCACAAGTATTTTAGAACTGAGACAACATATTTTTAGTATATGAGGTTATGCATTTTAATATCTTAAATAAATTGTTCGGCAAATGGATATGGAATTTAATTCAACTTACCAGTGTTTCCACTGCTGTTTTGTTTCTTATTGCTTTTTAGGGATCCATCCAAGTTGTGATTACTCAAACTTTTGTCGCTGTCACTAGCCATTGAAAGATTTCGTTTAAAACAACATCGGAGAAAGTGGCATTTTCAGTGTAAAGTTATCTTAATATTTGTTATCAAACAGTTTGTTAATACTTTATAAATATATAAAAGTAACAAATTCACTTTTTTATTGTTTTGTAATGCATTACAAATGTTTACACCCTCAGCCTCGACTTCAAAAACGGAAAATCTGTCATTTAATTGACATTTGGAAATTCTGTTTAAAAATTACAACATTTGAATTTGAATATTACAGAATATCCAAGCATAGTATATCTGCAAAATTATAATATATCTTCACTTTATTTGTTATTTTATTCGGTATGAAATATAATATTTATATTTTAAGCAGTTTTTAATTTTATTATCAATACACTTCGCTTTTATGAAAATACTCGCCGTGCACAGCAGTTTCACCAACGTAAATCCTGTACCTGTAAATTATTGAAAAATCTATACTATACAAGAATGAATTATGCTAACTTTTAATTCAATAGAGTAAATAATTTCTGAGATATCTTGATGAGTCAGTCAGTCAGTGATATTTCGTTTTTAATTATATGTATATGATACGGAAAACTTGATTAATTAAAAATGATTAATAATTTATCAATCATTATTAAAATTTCCGCGTTATTTGGTAAATGTGATTACAAAATTTAAATCTGACTGAAATTCACAAATTCATCCACGTGCAGGTTCACACTGACAAAATAGTCGGTCGGGAAGATGTGATAGCAATTTTGGACGCGTGCTAAATCGAATATTTTTTATTCTCTGTCAGCATTGCTGTGTTTGACTTGTTTGATCTTAGCCTTAGCGTAAAAAAATTCACCATATTATTTACGCATAAAGTTCGATAAACTTTAAAATTATTTAAATAGAAGTGCTCTTGAGGGGAATAATATAACTTATTTAACATTTTTTGAGTGTAGACCAAATAAATTGCATTCGCTAATGTGATTTTATTGAAATGTCATCGTATATGGCAGGTGTTTTCGATTTAGATTTAGATGTGGATACTGTTACAGTTGGAGATTCGGATGAAGACGACATCATAGAAATAGACGAGGCATGTATTTATTTTAATTGTATCTCCTAACACACACCTTCTCTGTTACCTAACCTAAAATAATATGTGTAGATAAACTCAAGGGTAAAGTTCTATGTAGCTTTTAGGTAAATGCAGTATTTTGCTCAATTAACTTGTATACCTTTTTTATATCAAAACTTTATATATAAAGAAGATAACAATTGTTTCAAAAAACATTTAAGCTGAGATTAGTAAAATATTATACTAATACCTACCAATACTATATATCATGATTGAACCATATTTTAAGTAAAATGATATAAAATTTCTGTTGTTGTGTTCTTCAAATGAATTTATGGCCGACGGCCGAGTGGCGCTGTGGATAGTTACCCTACTTCTGTGTCCTAAGCTGTGGGTTTGTTTCCCACATCTGGAAAAATATTTGTGTGATGAGCATAGATATTTTCCAATGTCTGGGTGTTTATCTATATATTATAAGTATTATATATGTGTAATAAGTATATATAAAAATATCAGTCAGTTATCACAGTACCCATAACACAAGCTACCTAAGCTTACTTTTGGGTTAAATAGCAATATGTGTATTGTCCTACAATATTTATTTATTTATTATTAATTTATTATAATTTATGATACAGAGCAGTGATCATAATATAATTAACTGTTTTCTGATACAGGTTGATTATGATCCAGAACTTCATGTCAATAATATTGTAGAGTAAGTATTATATTTCTAATAAAAATAAATTTTCATCCCATCAGCCATGGACATCCATTGCTGAACATAGGCCCATTTTAAGGGCTTCCAAACACATCCTGAATATAAACACTGGTCATTTTTTCATATTAAATAATCCCTATCTTGTCACTGAAAACACATAATATATTACAAATGCTTCCTGTTTATTATTGTGTAATTTCAGTTGCAGAAACATTATCAGACAAACCCTTATAGATTCATGGATCAGTTCTTTTTAAATTATTTTAATTAAATATGTAATACAAATATAGCAGAATTACTAGTTCATATGCCTTTTACTGGTGTTTCAGAAGACATGCTTTTATAGTTTTATCTGAAATTTGATCATTTTGGTATGGTACTTATTGGCATTTTTTTTAAATTGAAGCTATTTTATTTTAGATCTGAAGGTTCTGAGACCATATTGCTTTCTGAAGATAATGTTAACCCAGGTCAGTGTAAAAGACTTGGCCCTCAAGATTTTGAATTGAGGAAAGTCTTAGGAAAAGGTGGATATGGGAAAGTGTTCCAAGTTCGCAAGATCACAGGTCAAGATGCTGGTCAGCATTTTGCTATGAAGGTTCTCAAAAAAGCTTCCATTGTACGCAATCAAAAGGACACTGCTCATACAAAAGCTGAAAGAAATATTTTGGAAGCAGTTAAGGTATTATTTTCTACTAGTATGTTATATAAATCAGTGTTTTCTAAAACTTGTATTGCTGTATATTTGGTAGTCTGCTGCAAGTTATGTAACCAGTGAGAAAGTTTGAGCCTTTCCAATTTTATTAAATCAAAAATTATAATAACCTAAAAGTGTGGTTAACACTTTCCAACAAAAATTAAAAAGAATAAAAATAGTCAAAAAGAATAATAACATGTCATCTTCAAATTGAAGAGCTCAATGCAATATGAGCGTTCGATAGTATTGAAACTTCCTAAAAGTTGATACTAGATGGCATGCATAATTTTGGAACTGGTGGTATGGGATCCGTAGAATGTCCTGACCACAACAGTCAAAGATAGGGTTTGAATACTCTCTACTATTCTTGACTTCTTATATAGGTACTAAATGCTGTTTATTCATATTAAAATAAATAATTATATACAAATGTGTGTGTCTGTACTTTGTTTCAATTATAAGCATAAAATATGATATTAATTTATGTATAATATTCATCCTAAAACATTTGTAGGTAAATAAGCCAGTCTTTCAGTTTTTTATACTATGCACCTTATCTGTGCATTTAATCTATGAAACTACTAAACACTGTTTTCATGAATACTCCACAAAAGTTCCAATATTTTCTTTGTTCTGCATACAAAATAATTTAAATCTTTCTACATTCTTTTAATTAATTCAAATCAGGTTTCTGATCAAAAATATTTTACTTCCGAAATCCTCTGAGGGTCTGTAGCAATGTTTTATTTCATGTCTTTCTGAATTGTACACAACAATTATTTCATTTGCTTTACTTCTTTTTGTAACTTGGTGTCACTTTTGTTTCAGCATCCCTTCATAGTCGAATTAGTATATGCTTTCCAAACTGGTGGTAAATTGTATTTAATTTTAGAATATTTAAGTGGTGGAGAATTATTTATGCACCTTGAAAGAGAAGGTATTTTCCTTGAGGACACAGCATGGTGAGTATGTTCAATGATATTGTTTAATACTATAGATTAGAAATCAAATCTGTAAACAAATCTGTAAACAAATTACTTTTTCTAACATTTTACAAGGTTATTTCAGAATTTTTGGTTTAACTTGCTTTAGATATATATTAATATAACACATTAAAATTAGCACATTTAATAAGTTAATTATGTAATTTTCATTTTGTTTTCAGTTTCTACTTGTCAGAAATAATTTTGGCATTGGAACATTTACATAGTTTAGGGATAATTTATCGTGATCTAAAACCTGAAAATGTCCTCCTAGATGCACAAGGACATGTTAAGTTAACAGACTTTGGTCTTTGTAAAGAGCACATTCAGGAAGGTATAGTCACACACACATTTTGTGGTACCATCGAGTATATGTAAGTTGATCATATTTTATTTGAATTAAATCTAGCTGCAAATTTTAATGTAATGGCACCTGGCCAGTAATTTAAAAAATAGCCTGGCAAAATATTCTTGATAAATATAAATATTGCCTTATCACATTATTGCAGAATTCTTATAAGAATAAATACTATGACCTTACTAATGAACTAACCAAAAATGGCTATGTGGTTAGTTTATACGCGGTAGAAGTGGGTGCGAGGGGTATACCAGCGAAGTCTCTCTACAACCTGCTAAAAGACCTTGGTCTTACTAGAAGTGCAGTAAGCTCCATATTGGAACGAGTGTCCAAAGCTGCACTAGTAGGGTCCTTCCGAATATGGTTGGGCAGGGAGAATAACTTGAACAGAGGAGGTGAGTGTTGACGCGCGTCACAAAGGGTACCCTTTAACCTACACCCGAGTCACAAGTCTCGGGCTCTGTTCGGAGTTTTTCTCTCAGCCACGCGATGGACCCGGCACCCGCACGGTGTATCCATGGAATGCTAAGATATTCGTCTCTCTTAAAAATATTAACCTTAGAATACTATCACTTATTTTATAGGGCACCAGAAATTTTGACACGAAGTGGTCATGGCAAAGCAGTAGATTGGTGGAGCTTGGGTGCATTGATGTATGACATGTTGATTGGGCAGGTATGCATTCATTTATGACAATGTAATTACAGTTTTGTAAATTTGTTTGAAGTAAGAACTTCCATGCATTTATATTCTTGTTACTGTTTTCCTGAATGATTTAATTACATAGTTAGCCAGCTTCAAATTGTTTCCTGTATAATATTTATATATATATACTGTATAGTGTTTACCAAACATTTTTTAATGATAAGCAATATGTTGAACATTTCATAATTGCATATCTTTAACGCTTAGATGCGACAACATAATACCTTGCGACAAGGGAGATATAATACATTTTCATCCAATCGGTGGCGTGCACAACATTTTTTAAGAAAATAGAAAACGTATAACGTAAATAGTTAACCCGGGTTTCGCCATAGTCTGTGAAGCCTGACCGGCCTTTGACCACGACCTTTTTCGCACGTTCTCATGCTACTGCCACAGACACTGGGACCATAAACATCGCAAATATTTTTCGCGCGTTGCATTTTTACCTTTTTTGTAGTAAAATTCTAAAATGTATCATGTATGTATTTCTTCATTAGATTCATCTTGACTGTATGAAAAACAAATGAAAATCACATATTTTCCTAATTTTAATTTAGAATTATGTTCATTATATTTTAAACTTTCCATGATACCAAAACCAGCCAGTCACAAATAGTATAGCCAAAAAGATTTTATTACAAGTTCATACATACTATGTTGCAAAAAGACTTTCCTCAACCTATTATTTCGCAAAAAAATTGTTTTCCCTTTCCCTATCTTTGCATTGTGGTGAAAGAGAAATCTTTGTAAAATCGAATATGTTATTTTAGCGACGGTATTTCTTTACTCTACCTACTCTAGCGGCGCATCCTAAGCCATCCAATATATCTCTTTCCTATCATGTGATTTGCCGTTTAGGCATCCTAGGCGTGCAGAACATCTAGTATAAATATGTTGTATCCATTTTACTTTCAGCCACCGTTCACTGGAGACAATCGTACAAAAACTATTGAGAAAATACTGAAAGGGAAACTAATGTTACCGGCCTACCTCACACACGACGCGCGTGAACTCATACGACGTCTAATGAAACGTTCGGAGACGCAACGCTTGGGTGCCACCGGCGCAGCAGCCGTCCGGGGACACTCATTCTTCAAACATGTACATTGGGACGATGTTTTTGCACGTCGATTAGAGCCTCCTATTAAACCACGATTGGTATGTATATATCTATTACTTTATTTAGTTCATTCTTGCTGTATTTAAGCTATATAACACCTTCTATCGTCCTGTAGAGGGCTGTAGTGGTACAATAGACTGATAATGATGATGGTTCTACCTCAGGAAACAAGAGTAGTTTATATAAAGTTATAAAATGTCAGGGCTAACGCGTTTGCTTGTGTAAAGTAAACGAAAGTCAGCAAAGTTGACGACGAGGCATTGGGAAAGTTTTTAGAGAGGGAGAAATATTACAGCAGGATTTGTTTATCAGAAAATTCAATTCAATTCTTTTGTGATTAAGAATAAAAGTATCTTAACCATTGCAGGTTTTTCAAAAGTTTCCTCTTTATTTTTAGACAAGCGACGATGATGTATCTCAATTTGACACAAGGTTCACTCTACAAACACCAATTGATTCGCCAGATGAATCAACGTTAAGTGCAAGCGCCAACTTAATGTTCCAGGTATTTGTTTTAA
This sequence comes from Mycalesis mineus, assembly GCA_034621355.1. Classification (NCBI taxonomy): domain Eukaryota; kingdom Metazoa; phylum Arthropoda; class Insecta; order Lepidoptera; family Nymphalidae; genus Mycalesis; species Mycalesis mineus. The sequence goes on from CM067885.1 coordinate 9,196,553, forward strand.
TTATATTGAAAATGCATCTATTTCTATTTAGGAACCTATGACAAGTAAAGATGAAAATTTTACTGGCCTACTACAGTTAAGAACCCTCTTTTCGGTTTCTACATGACATCGGTTAATCGCTTGACGGTACATCTTCGTCGGTAGGGTTGTAACTAGCCCCAGCTGAAGCCCTTCCATTTGCTAGACCTAGATCAATTAGAAAATCTTAATCGGTCCAGCCGGGAATCGAACCCGGAACCTCCGTCTTATAATTCCGCACTGCATCATGGGGCCGTCAAAAGCACAATAATATGCAATATTATCACCTTAAATGTACCCAGAGGCACTAACCCCAATATTATCTTGCGTCTACTACACACTTACATGACTCTTCCACAACTGGTGCTCAAAAGTAACCCAGTGAATGTAGGTGGCAGCTCAAAAAATGCATTGTGAAACAAAAGCATTTTCATTTGTAACCCAAGGTACGATTCTAGAGATATATATAGTTCACCTGCTTCTTAAAATACCGAATCATCCAGCCAATCCTTTGAACAATAATTCACTTAGTATATAGGAACTGGAGTCGTTGATTATGAAAATGACTATGGCCTGAAGACCTGCACATACACTAACCGTTATGAAGTGCGTTTCCACGCCCTTAAACAGTTAATCGTTATATTGCTTTTTTCAGGGCTTCACTTACGTGGCGCCATCGGTGATGGACGAGATCCACAAGCCACGTGTGATCACGGCCCGCTCGCCGCGCCGCCCGCGCCCGCACCACCACAGCGCATTCGCGCCGCCCGCCGCCGCGCACGCGCACCCACAACAGGAAGACCTCATGGATGTACAAGGTTTACCTATTTAGTAAGTGCTTTGATTCACAGAAGTCGTAACGTACTTTTAGTCTACAGTGTTCTTAGCCACAAAATGGCGAATTACATTTTTGTTGATATAATAACAAATGAAATTATAAAAAACCTATTTATATAGTTCAAATTATAAAAAAATAGTTCTAGTTTATAATAGAGTAATCAAATTTTTTGAGTATATACCCCATTACAAGCTTTTCTCTTTAGCATTGAAAGAGTTAGCTTGTTCCAATACTGTAAATGTTTATCCTATAAGATAGTAGTAGAAGCTTACTGACTACTTAATAAATATCTTAACATAAAATTATAATGAATTTATTTTCTTTACAGGCCTAGAATAATTGATATAGTTGACCATTTTATACAAAGGATAAATAAACTCAACTACAAATGCTGCCCATCTATTATGTCCGTAAAATAATGGTACTGATTTATACAACTATTAATAATGTACATTTTATACAAGTTACCGTTTAGTTTAATGTTTTGGTAGGAATTAAAAATGTGTATTAAATTGTTCTAACCCAACTATATTATGACAGAGTAAGAATAATAATAATTTACAATATACCTTGTTACCACGCTTATGAATTGAATTAAAAGGTCATTTTTATTTTGTACATTGGAGTTTAATTTAATCAAGTTTTTTTAATCAACCGCCAATATTTTTTTGGTTAATGTAACTTAGTTCAATAAATTTTCTTTTTCTTTATAACAATTATTTTGTTTTCATTGTTTGACTTTTCAAACCTACGGGCTAACGCTAAAACTCGCGCGGGCGCACGCTCACGTGTATATAATGAAAAATAGTATCGACAGCGCAGGCGCGTGCGACGGAGCGCGGTCGCTTGTGGCGGACACACCGCACGGGCGCCCGCGACGGTCACACGCGAGCGGGTTTGTTTCTACAAATCAGACGAGCGCCGCTAGATGCCACAGTCACATGCGTCGGAGGCTAGGTATGATCATGAACATCGATACAAAGCGCGTAATAATTGAGGTGCAATTTCGGCCTGTATTATGAGATATGGAGAATGAATTATCGAATATCGGGTGCCCGCTCGCGGATTTGTGGCCCGCGGCGGTCGTCCGACGCATGCGCCCGCACCCGCCCGTGTTTTAGCGTTAACCCTACATGTCCTATCCTTTTTAACTATTCAGCATATTACATATACATTATAAACATCTTACTTTTGAAACATTATTAAAAATAATTATATTGATTTCCATGGACTATTCCGTGTCTAGAGAAATAGTTTTAAGAAGTTTAATAATTTGGTAGTCTAGGTTTTCCATTGGTCGAGAGACGAATATCTTAGCATTCCATGGATTCACCGTGCGGGTGCCGGGTCCATCGCGTGGCTGAGAGAAAAACTCCGAACAGAGCCCGAGACTTGTGACACGGGTGTAGGTTTAAGGGTACCCTACTAGAGCAGCTTTGGACACCCGTTCCAATATGCAGCTTACTGCACTTCTAGTAAGGCCAAGGTCTTTTAGCAGGTTATAGAGAGACTTCGCTGGTATGCCCCTCGCACCCACTTCTACCGCGTATAAACTAACCACATAGCCATTTTTGGTTAGTTCATTAGTAAGGTCATAATATTTATTCACTTTGAATACATGGTCTTCAGGGATGTTTGTTGCCCACGGCACTATAAGCTCATCAAGTACTATACGTTAAATTTGTTTAGAAAAAAGAAATATGTCCGGTCTAGACGTCGAAATAGCTAGTCTTCCGGGATTTTATAGTGCTTTTCACGCGTGTCCATTAATATTGTCCAATCAGGAGCAGAGCCCAGAATTGAATAAGGCTTGCTGGTGGAATTTGTACTTGAGCCTGCTTTAAAGAAGTTAGTTTGTCTTTTATTCGTCGTCATCCCTTTTTGAGCTCAAGCTACTGAAAGGCTTATAGCTTCACGTATGATTTCTAGTACTCTATCGTGGCGGCGTGAGTAAAGACCCTTGTCCAGGAGCACCTTGCATCCTACCAATAAGTGCCTTGCAGTGCCCACTGCCTCACCACAGGTATAGCAAGATTTTTCCGAGGCTTTACCCCATCTTACTAAGTTACTCTGATCTGGGAGAGTCAGTTGAAAGGCATTAAGATAAAATTTCAATAAGGCAGAAGACCAATCGTACAGCAAGGCGCGCTACTTCAGAGCTAGAGGGATGCAGAACTCGCCTAACTTTAACCACTCATTTTGCATTTCTAGGTTCATGGCATGCACTTTGTAGTTGACCTCATCTTGTTTAAGAAAAGATTTTATTATGTCTTGGTCTTCCTTCTTCTGTCTTGCACCCAACCCGGTTCTATTTACCTGAGCCCCTGCCATAAATTGTTTGTAAAATCGAAGCCTAGATTCAAGTTTTCTGGCACCCTCGTCTTTAGGAAGTGATCCAACTAGTTCTTCCTGGGACTTAACTAGAATATGCGTTCTGGTAACTCTGAGGTGTATAGAGTTCCGATGGCCTTTTTAGTTTTAACCCAAAATTGTTGTAATTTCTGAATAGAGTTGAAGGGTCAGCTGAGAGTGCTAGACCAAACCAAGACTTCAATGTTTTTATGACATTTGCATCTAGTTTTGCATCATGTCAATGGGTTCTGCCAATATCATAAAAATAGCCAAGTCAGACGTGAAGTGAGATAGTTGTCATAAACTCACGCTTTTTTTATATTGTTTATGGGCTGTTGGTCTACCTTATTAAGGTCATTTATGGAGTTATCGACAACTACCTCAAGGGATGGAGTACGTCCTTTGTAATCAATCGTTCTACCGAGGAACTTAAAAGGCAATGCTTCAGCAATGGTTGTTAAACTTTGGCCACTAATAGAGAGACCCGAATCATAGGATGTAAATTTAGTATTTCGCCTCCCCAGACATAGACAGTGACATTTGCTTGGCTTTACCCTCAGCCCACCAGTCCATGAGCAGAACTCATCCACTACATTTAATACCTCCTGACAGTGTTTTGGGTTTCGTGTCAGTAAAGCAAGGTCATCTGCAAAAGCTAAGATGGACTCTTTATATTTATTGTTAATTTTAAACCGATAGCCCCATTTCTTTTCCTGAACTTAATCTATCTATTAAAATATTGATGACTACCTACATTAAAAGCTATTGGAGATAAGCAGCAACCTTGAAACAACCCTATATTGTATTGTAGGGGTTTTGAGTACTCATTGTTTACTGCTATGGTGAATTTCAATTTTGAATAGTAAGAAGTGATTAAATCAATAACTAAATCAGGGAAATTGTACCACCTCAAGGCGAAAGTCAATAGATCATGCTGCACAGAACCAAACGCATTTTCTAGGTCTATCCAGCAGATCGTAATTTGTCTCTCATATTTTCTAGCATCCTTGAGACCTAGAAGTGAATTGTGTTCCAGGCAACCAGAAAATCCCGGGTAAAACTTTTTTTGGGATGAGGACAAAAATCGCTTCGCCAAATGTCGCTGGTATTTGTTGTCCTAGCCAGATCTTATTACCAAAACCAAACTTTTTGACGATCTCCGTAGCACAGTGGATTAATAAGACTGAGGTCCTGGGTTCTGTTCCCGACTGGGCCGATAGAGATTTTGGCCCTGGTCTGGCTGGTGGGAGGCTTCGGCTGTGGCTAGTTACCACCCGGCAGACGTATCGCCAAGCGATTTAGCGTTCCAGTACGATATCGTTTAGAAACTGAAAAGAGTATGGATTTTCATCCTACTTCTAACAAGATAGTCTGTTTACATCTAAGATTGCAACAACACTTACCATCAATACTACCTAATATGATGTGATTGCAGTCAAGGTATAACTTGTAATGAATAAAAAAACACCTCATGTTCATAACAGATTCGAAGATCGGCATGGCCTCCACCAGAAATCATATGGTATGTTGCCACAAATAATAAAAGATTATAGAAAACCTTTATATCACAATCACAAGTGGCACAGGGGCCTAAGTCTGCCAGGCATTCATAATTTTATTTAAGCTGCCTTTCTAAAAGCTTTTAACAAGCAGTTTTTAAAGTGGCGATTTAAATAGAATAGTTAAAAGTAAAACAAAGTACCCATGTGAATAATATTTTAATTATAAATGAATTTATTTTATTTTCCTGTCATTTTAATTTCAACATAGTTTGTGCTTGTTTTAAAGTAGCATTACTAAAAAAAAAACATTAACAATGTGGGTCAAAAGCAAAATCTGTTACCTATATTAATATTCATTATCAAATTCTATTTATAACACAAATCATTAAAAGAGATGTAATAACTTTAGTTATGTTTCTAATAAGAATAATATTGTTTATGCGATAAATTCTATGTGAAGAGCATTGAAACATTTATTTATCCTTACTACTAGTAAATCATGCACTGATTGATATTGACAGCATGTCTATTAACTTGACACAGGACAAAGACAATAATTAAAGTTTCACAGCCCCGAGGGGTCCCCTGGCAACCGTCAGGCAAATAATGACAGCTGTCATTATAGCTCCGTCGCTACCCGGGTAGCCGCGGGCCTCAAAGAAGGTTTGAATGTCAGGCCCACAGGGGTTAAATAATATTTCATCAAGGACATGCTCATTAAGCTCCCTGCATCTGACCTGCATGGTATTGCTATGCTATCCAATCTTGCTATGGAAATGAGAACTCAAGGTGCAGGCATGACATAAATGTTCATGAAAGTAGCATTTTCTTCATGCCTTGATGAGTTGTCAATGTAGTAAAAGACAGAAATCAACATAAAGAACATTGAGAGCATGGTATGAAGGGATGCTGACAGATTGCTGGGTGGCTGTAATGAACTCCCTTCATATATGAATAATGGATGTTAGAGTATTACAATTAAATTACATAGGGTAAAAATTCCTGAAAATCAACAACTTTTTTAGATATAATAAAATAAGAAGAGTAATGAATAAACAAAACAATTTACAACACAAAATATAAAGTTTCAGAACATCCAACAACAAGGAACATAACAAATTAAACAATCAGTATCATATCCATACAACTTTCACAAATTAAATAAATTTGAGTTTCATTAAATTCACACACAGCTGAAAACTGTGCGGCAACATTACATACATTACTATGCTTGTCTAAACTATCAAAAATTACATTTTTAATATCCTTTAAGGATTTCTCAGTTTTAACTTTTATATTGCAAAATGAACAAGATAATATTTTGTTGTTTAGAGTAAAATTGTTTTTCTGGCATATTGGACAGATGACATTTTCATCTTGGAGCAAAGACCAATCTACATTATCCATTTGTGCTGTTTCATACTCTTCAAGACACCTGAAATAAATATCAAGACAACTGTTAAAACTAAATTGTATTGGAACTATTATATAGTTGTTTCTGTCATGCAGTTTCACTTGCTACATATAGAAGAAATGAAAAAAAAAAAAAAGGAATTGATTAAGGAAGACTTTTATTCCTTCATGAGCTATCCAACACTGTATTAACCACTCAAATGTCCAGTATGTGGAGATTTATAACAGGGCTTAAAAATTATAGAAACTATAACTTACCAATTAAGTTCTTCTTGTATTAATTCTTGTTTTATTTCCTCCAATATTTTTGTTTCTTCGCTATCTAACAAAATCTCACTTTTTAAAGATTCATTGCTAGAATTATGAAATATGTCATTGTAGATGTTTGTTAGAGTACTTCGTAGGTCCGTCTCTCCTGCTGTGCCACGAAATTTATTTAGCAACATATTGCGACAATTTTGAACCTTATTTTTGTAATCCTAAAAAATAATTATTAAATAAGTATTGAGAAACTGAATAATTATTAAATAAGTATTGGAAAACTGAATACTACCTAATATAACTTACTTTTCTCAGTTTTTCTTTCAGTTCCTTAGGCGATTGAAGTTGCTTCAATTTGAGGTTTTTATAAGTAGGGGATGAACAAACGTTAGGCGATTCCATGATACGTTTAGGCCGTAAAGTTATAATGCGCTAATTACCAGTGAATAACTTTATTATTTTTAATGAGAATTTTTGAAGATTGTTTAGTTATGTATTGTAGAAAAAATTTATAAATTCAAATGTATTACTTGCGTTACCTATAGTAGGTACATTATTTCAAAATATCTTCATCAGATTTGCACACATTTATAGAATTTACATATATAAGGCCGAAAACTTTCTAAAAAAACAGACAAATTAGGGATTTTTACGAAAAATAATGCTCATTACTCTAAATTATAATAAAAATTAAATTACTCAATTCAATTCTTTTCTATAGCAAAATTAAATTATATTGCGCGGTGCGCCAAAATAAATTGTTTTGAACTTTCAATTTTGACGTTGACAGCTTTAACGTTTTCCCAATCACCACAGATATTTTTATTATCGTTGTTATAAAGAGGATGCGGGGCATAATTAGCGACCAAAATCTCTTCACTAAATAAGTGCCAAAAAAAAGTAGTTTTGCATTACAAATTTAATGAATGAATTTGCTTGAATTTGACGTTTTATTGAAAACCGCTCTAATTTCCTTCAAGTTGGACTTCTGCAATAAATATTTCTACCACTCATTTCCGACAGAAACCAACGCTAAAGTTGAGAATATTTCCTGATCGAACTATTATATATCTGTGATCGGGGTTGGCATTTGGCAACATCACATGAAAATGTCAAATACATGGAAAAAAACAATGTGAGGTGAGTGATATGTAAAAATATGGCTAAGTGTAAAAGTTAAAATACAAAAGATAAATATAAGTGAATGCATATCAAATAGAAACAGTGTATCCTGATTTCAACAAAAATACAATACATAATGACCCATGTTGAGAAACGCCAAACTCGTCCAGGCAAAGAGGCCATACACTCTGGACACTTTATGGTATCGCATTTTGAGGCTGAAGAACAGGATGAATTCGATGACCTTGCTATACCTGTCCCTGAGGAGGAGCAAAACGTTCAGAAGGAATCTGCAATTGCGACTTATATTTTGCCCGCACCTACAGAGATATTTCAAAGGTCTGATAAAGAAGAGAGCATACAGCATCAACAACTTTCTATAGAAATCTCGCTCACAAAACTATTCAAATGTATGACTTTAGCATACAGGTAAGTTTGATTTTTTGTACTATCTTGTTTTAAATATTAACACATCATCTTTTCAATTGCACAGCCTTTTTGTATTACTTTGTTTATAACATGGATGATAGGTAATAAAGACCAATAAAATAATAATTTGCCTGACACATACACATATTTTTACTTAGTAATGGCTTTCAATGGCTGTTATTTATAAATAACAATTGTCAAGTTTAGCCATAATAGACGTAATATTTTTATTAGGCATAAAGAGCATATTTTCTGTGTGTTTTGCTTACACAGATAACAGGAGAGGTCATGAAAGCTTGTGCAAAAGACATAGGTCACTTATTGTGATAACTCAGTCTTTAGTACTTATTTATATACATATATAGCTATTTGTATAAATAATTTTCATTATCTCTGATTCTCCAACTATTATAGCTCATTTAATTCCAACAAAGTAAAATTAACCAAATTTATTATTATAGTTATTTATCATGACAATTTAAATTAAAGAATGTAAATACTTTAAATGATTACATAAATTCTACTTGCTGTTTGAATTTAGAAGGTGAATATTGGAATATATCTCCACCGCATATCTTCCAATATTCACGGTGCTCCGCAGCGTGGTGGGTCTGCGCTCCATATCCCCTCCTATAAGGTGAGAGGCCTGGCCCTGTAGTGGGCTGTTAAAAGGCTGATAATGATGATTATAATGATATCTTCTAAATTCTATGTAACATTAGATGTACTCTGCAATAATTTATTACAGTAATAAGTACTGAATGCCTGTACTCTGTTTGCTTGAAATTCTGCTTATAAAATTTTAAATACATTTTGGCAATATTTCTTCTGTAATATGTATTATTTTCAAAGTTTATAATGGCAGTAGAAACATTTTTGTGTATATAGATAATAATATAAAGAACACAAGTTATCTAAGTAATCATATATTGCCACAATAGATAGTATTATCCTATACAATTGTTAGCAAAAGAGTGACTTAATTATAGTTAATCTTTATTCACCTTATCCATATATGAAGCCATTGCTAATGCCATCTGATGAGTGTTTTAGACAATTGGTATGCTGTAAATGTAAATTCATTTTAATTTAAATAATGATCAATATGAGTAAATACAAATATATTTCTCAGTCAATTTATAATAAAGCCAGTAAGTATTACTTATATTTATGGAAACAAGTTCACAATACTGTTAAATAAACTACATATATCTTATGTGTCTCTATAGACATTTAGAGCTGTTGGAATTGAAGATAAGATAGACAGGCTTCCTTCTTATCAAATTGTTATTTATAATAAGCTTAAGATCACTTATTGATAGTGACATAGATAACGAACACACCATTTGCCCGTTAAAAAAACTTGAATGCTCACAGTACAGTTTCAACGCTCTAGCTGTACTTTCAAACAGAAAAGTATCTTTTTTTCCTATATTTTATGATGGGTATTTTAAATCGGTTTAAAACAAAAATGTTTCTTACAAATTCGAGAACTTTTATAGTCAATTTAATTAAGAAAATGCTTTTAGAAAAAATTAGTTTGTGACAGTGAGATTTGCATAAGTATGGTAAGTGTGAACGTATAATAAAACATGTTTTATTATTTTTATTTACCAGACAAAAACTAACCTCTCCAAAATGGAATCGTTTCAAAGGTATAAAACTCAGGTGGAAGGACAAAATAAGATTGAACAACGTCATATGGAGATGCTGGCACATGCAATGTGAGTTGTAGAAATTTAATTGCAATATTGAACATAAAACAACCGATGGTATGGAATGGACACATTGTTAAAAGTTTTTATTATTTCTTAGCCATCTATTGAAGTAGTTGAACAGGTTATATGATGTCACATGATGCATAAAACATTTATTTGATTTAATGTGCTCATTGCATTGCTGCGCTGATTGTTTGCACTCTCAATGTTGTTGGTACATTGCAATTGTAAATATGCATGTAATTAAACTGAGTGCATATATTTTATTATTATTCATCTAGACATATATAATAATAGTTTTTTATTTTATAATAATATAATATTATAATTTCTATACTTATTTTATTTACAATTATTGGGAATAAACATTAACTGTGTTGATTTTGAGTTTTATAAAGATTTGATTTTTACCAGTTTATATTATAAACAAAAATAATTATATAACTTGTATAAACTAAACTAGAATATTGAGTGTTATGTGGAGTAATATTTATGGGGTGTTTCAGTTCATTCTACTTATTGTGATAACTTTGATAGCTTGTACATTACACAAGTGATTATGAGTTCTGATGTAGACCTAATAATGATAACAGGGCTTATTGACTATTCACTACAAGTAGTATTAATTTCCAATTTCAAGCACATGGTTTTAATAATATTTAGTTAAATATAGCAAGGTGATTATATTCTCAACTTAATGAGTATCTTGAGATATGTTTAGAAAACAAAGCAATGTACTTATCCAATTTGGTTCTTATATAATAACAATAAGTTTCAGAGACACAAACCTAATAGTTTATGAGGTGAAAATGAATGAACTTGGACATAGTATGGGAGTATTAGAAAAACTATCTTATGTTACCTTTACCTATTATTTTTAGCTTTCAAGATATTATGCTCATTAACAGTTAGAATTGGCAAGTTCACAGTGTTAACTCTGTGCCTTGAGTTGTCAATTTTTGTCAGCAACATCAGATATAAATGTTTTTTTATGATGTATCACCCTAAATCTATCAGGCACCAAGGCAATGTATAAACCTTAGAATAGTTTAAGTATTAGCAGATTACAGTGGCAGCCAGCGAGAATTGCTCTAATCTGCTAACCCCCTTCTAATTAAAAGAGAAAACCTACTATTTAGCTGTGTGGAACAGTTGCAACTAAATATAATTATGCTGATTATTGTCATATTTTTTAGTAGATCAATATTTTAGCTGGAGGAAATCTTTGAGCCTAAAGAATAAGGCTATTATTATTTCATATTATTATATTAAAAAAAATATAGTTTACTTACACCTAAAATAAACACTTATGACCTTATAAATTATTTCAGTTATAAAGAAACAAAATACTTTAGTCTGCCAATTTGCATCCCCATTGGATGTAGATACGCACGTTAAACCAGAGGTTTGTAAATTAATTGAATATATTTTGATATTTATTTATATTAAATTAAAAATGGTAAGCTATTTTATATTGGATTTTTAGACAACAATACTAGAAGGAAAATATTGGAAACGAAGAGCTGAAGCAGTCATAGCAGAATATAAAAAATGGCGCATGTTTCACATTATGAGGCTCCTTGGAAAGGGGGACACCTCTGTCCAAGATTCGGTAAGTTTCAATACATATTTTTTATACCTTTAAGTTCTTGATATACATAAATATGAGATACAATTAATTACACATAAATAATCTTTGACATACAACTAAAAAATTAAAGTAAAGTAAAGGCTTTGTCAAACACGACGAATCAAATGCTTGGCGAAGCGTTTTTGTTTTGTAATGTACAGACAGTATCGCTCGAATCTAGTCACATGGAAATGTGAAAACATACCATATTTTTTCTCACTTTTACCTTGCGATTCGGTCTTAAAGGCCTTAATTAACATGATATGATATGACAATTAAATGATTTAATCATGATAAATTATTATTTGGATGCATTTCCAAATAACCTTTATATGAGTAGGTTAAAGTGAAGCTTCTTTAATTTGGCGAATATTTTAGGTAAGCATCCATTTGCAGATATCAAAAGTGTGGGGTTTTCAGATGTCAGACATGGACACGATGGAGTCCCAGTGCAGCGAGTTCGCAGCCAACATGCTCACGGACGAGGACTACCTCAGCTTCATGAGTGACACTCTGTTCTCTACCATCACATCTCACCAACCTTTCGCTTTCCCCGATTGCAGGGAAATCGGTATTATTATTTACTTCAGTATCAGCAAACTTGTTTGTACTCATTGTTGTAAAACACAAAAGAGAAACTATTGTGTAACTTCGCAATTTATTGTTATTGACTTATACGAAGTTCCTTTTAATTTTAGCCAGAGGTGCAAGCTTAGCTGATTTCATTCAACCAAGCTTAGGTCCTCTGCAGCCTAATCTTGATGATTTCATGGACACATTAGAACCTCTCCAAGGTGAGTGACCAATCGCAATGCTACGTTAAGATTGAGTACAGGTTGATTGTTGAACAAATGACAAATCATGATTTTCTTTTTGTTTAGATCTTCTATCGACTCCTCGTTTGCCGCCCGTGCCGGAAGAGACGACGATTCCTCCCGAAGATACTTTATTCAGGAGTGGAATGTCAGTAGATTCTTATAACACACAGAACTATATTGCTGACAGTCAAAATACTACAACAGTCACAATGCCTACCAGTCAGATGACTATTCATGGTATTTGCGCTAATTTAATATAAATAAACATTATAAATGAGAGCGCGAATTCATATCGTGCATATATTTCAGGTACGAGTAATAACACTCAAATAATGACGATGGGCGAGCAGTCCAAGAATGATCAGTTGCGTATGTACAACAACAGTCGGCTGTACAGTCAGACGGACATGTCCGGCAACATGCTCGGCGCGCAGGAACTGCTCCCGTCCTACCCGCAGAACACTTACGAGCACACAGCGGCGCAGGCCGACCAACACATGCACGGCAACGTGTACGCGGGCAAGTCTTCGCGAGTCCAGTATGTTAATACGCAAAATAAAATCATCACCCCTCAAGAAACGTATCCCAAGTACGGAGCTGGTCAGTATATGTGTCCCCTATTGTTATTTTTAAGCAGCTGACATAGTTTGCTAACATTGGCGACTTTCTTCAGCACTTCCGCCCTCGCAGACAGCGCCGGAAACAGTTTCCCTCCTGCAACAGCCCATACAGAATCCAAAGTACGCCTCCACTGTGGTAATTCAAGGAAGAAGCGGTTACTGTCGCGAGAAGCCTCGGTCTCGTTTGAGCCACTACTCGAGTCAGCCGGCGAACCACTACCAGAACTACTCGCAGCCCGTGCAGAGCTCGGTGCACGTGGCGCAGCAGAGCTTCGACCGGCCCGTGGTGCGCCAGTCGCCGCCGCAGCTGCAGTACATGCAGCAAAGCCCCGGCGACTTTAAACAGAAATCCTCGCCGACTACTTTGCGTTCGTTCAAACTACCCTCCCCACCGCTGGTACCAGTCTCATCCCAACAGGTAAATGTCTAATACTTTGACCATTTTGTGCATGACAATTGATAAATGAAGATTATTCGCAATCAATGGCTGAATTCATTATTCGTTTACAGCAAAATAATAACAAAAACTACTAAGAATAGGAGTCCATTAATGTCTTGTTCTTAGATTATTTCCTCCCTTATCATCTGACATTATGTACCAATGGAACGTTAAATTGTTGTCGAGCTAAGTTACTATATTCTGTTTATAGTTATAGTTTGGATAAAAAAGTATGAAAAGAATAAAAAATAAGAATATAAAAAATGACACCATTGCTTAGCAGGCGCAGGTGTCGGTAGGCGTCGCGAACGCAGCGAGCGGGATGAGCGGCGTGAGCGCACTGGGCGGGGCGAGCGCGGCGAGTGTACGCAAGCAGGAACAGTACCGCTCGCACAGCCTGCCGCTGGGCGCGCAGCTCAGCGTGGACTGGGCCGTGAGCGCGCCCAGCACGCACACACATGATGCGCCCACTACGCATTCCGCAAGGGTAAGCGGAATTAAGGCTAAGTCTTGAGTGACGGGATGTCTCACTTATGGCGTCCGTGGCGCACGAAACTTCCTGTAAAAGCTGTCTTTGTTTAGGTAGCCACATGTGCGTTTAGGTCTCGGTCTTCCAATATTGGACTGAGCCGAGCATCATCGCTGAGGGGTAAATGGGTAAAAATCATGTAATATATTACAGTAATATACATTCATGCACATAAGTGGATTTTTATTCATTTACAATGAATATTAAATATTTGAATCGGTACAGGCACGTGAGTCAAATCCGGGGGCGTTGCGGATACGGTCGCGGTCTACGTCTGGTGGCGCGGGCGGAGAGGGCGCGGCGGCGGGCGCCGGGGGCGTGCGCCGGCCGCCGCCGCTCACGAGCGTGGCGTCCGAGCCCACGCTGCCGCAGGCCAGCGTCATGCTCGCGCAGCTGCTGTCGGCGCAACACTGTTAGTATTTACAGCCACTCCTCACCGGTCGCACACAGCTAGCCATATTATATTGTCATTTTGAAATAAAAACGATTTTTTGCAGGCATATATATTCAAGTAATTTGACCAAACAGGATGCTTCGTCTTCGTCTCAGTACTCTGATGCCATACCGCGAATCACTGCACCGTGCAGCGAAATACTCAGTTATGGCAAGACTTTCCCATAAAATCATTTATCACTATACTTAGGGCCCACTACAGGGTCAAGTAGAAGAATGATAAAAACAGAATGTTGATGCTAATACATTTTTACTGTATTGTTTTCAGCTCAGAGCTTGTACAAATTGAACAGTAGCATAGAGGAAGGCGCGGGGGTCAGCGATCCGTCCAAGTCGACGATCATAAAGGGACAGCCCTCGCCCATCGGCAGTGATGTTATTTCGCCACATCACGTGAGTATTTTAATATTCTTTAAAGTAAAAGGTACTGATCTGTGGGTAGGCTTAGTCCGTGGGTAGTTACCACTTTACCTGCGATTATGTACCGCGAAGGGAATCAGCATTTCAGTATTATGCCGCATAGAAACTAATTGAAGTCATGACTTGGACAAATCATGCCTTTTCGTTGCTTAAACATCAGGTGAGATAGCAGCCAAGAGTCAACTTGTCATTGAATAAAAAAACAATTTATTTTATGTAAATTCTTGACGTAATTTTATTTTTCGATATGTATCAAAATATTCCTTGATATATCAGCATACTTTAACTCATATATTAACATCATTGTGTTGTATATAAATTAACCCATCTTCCTGATTTTTCAACCAAACTGAAAGTGCATGAAAAATAACCTTTTTAAAAATGAGTTATTACATTTGACCAAATCTATTAAACAGACGTAAGTTACCTTCTAAAACATGAAACACTCACTATTGTGTAATGTGAACAGGATGAATTGAAAACTTTATATAGGATAAGTAACTCTGGTTCTTCTACTGCCTTCTTGAAATTATTAAATGTTGGGTCTCACATGGGGGCGTTTAGATGCGAGTTGATAACCACCGCAGACGACAATAACTACAGACGACGTGTCGCATCGTCACTACTTCATCATCATCGTCATCATTATCAGCCTGTTAACGGCCCACTACAGGGCCAGGCCTCCCTCCATATAGGAGAGGGGATACTGCGTCACTACTTGGTTGTATGAATTTTTATAAAATACCTTTCGTAGCTGACGACACGTCGATTCGATTATTTTTATGAATACAGACTTTGCCCGGTATTTTTATTTTATTTTAAATTACACGTCTTCCAAAAATGAAACTTCGATAGGTCGATTATTCAACCTCGAAATCCCCTTCTTACAAAATTACATGAAAATTGTTGGAGCCGTTTCTGAAATTCAGATTCTATATAATGTACATACAAAAATTGCTTTTTAAATATATTAGATAGAAAGATGGAAATCAGTAGTAGCGCTGCGACACGTCGTCTGCGGTCGGCTGCGAATTGGCACCCTTATCGTCCACTTTAACCTATTCGTTCATTGAAAAAAATGTATTCGAAAAGATTTTATCAATGAAAGTAGGTACATAATGTGTTGTAAATATTTAAATTTTTATAGATAAGCGTGAAATTGTTTTATCTTGTCACGCCTCCCTCGCCGCTCCTCCGACCAAGCGTTAGGCAGATTATATCTCTATTTACAAATTCATATTAACTGCCATTATTAATCCGTTTATCTATTTAACGAACCAGTGGATCGCGGATTGCCGATTTTCAAGGGAAATATTATGAATGTTACTTAAAAATTCCCATTGTTAAATATCACCAAAACCTTATCATCAATTTTGTTAATAATTTGGTATCAATCTTCTAATATATAAAATTTCCCTGTCACAATGTTTGTTACCGTACTCCTCCGAAACGGCTTTACCGATTTTTACCAAATTTTGTATGCGTATTCAGCAGGTCTGAGAATCGGCTACTATCTAATTTTCATCTATTTTTTTTTTAATTTTTAAAGCAAAACAACGTTTGCCGGATCAGCTAGTTATTTAATAAAAAGGAATATATTTTAGATCAATGAAAAAATCTTTGTATTACACATACTAAATTTATTTTATGATCATATTTTATTTTTATGAACTTTCTGGCAGTTTTACAAATAGTTTGATACCTAGTTCACATTAGGAATTTCAAATTTTTAAATTTATAGTTCTGATTTTTGGAGTTTATAGCCGTGGATCAGCCGCAAGCGATTTAACTTTACGATATAGCGTAAAAACGAAATAAAGGTACAATGACTATGTTTATTCATTTTATATCGTATCGTAACATTAACTGAGATTACATTAAATTCTCATTGAAAAAGAAAATGGAGGAAAATTATTAAAATAATTCCTAAAGCTTAGTATAGGCATTCGAACGAGTATTAGCTCATGTTATCTTTTGTATTTGCTATATTGTTATCCTAATCATAGCGCGATATTGACAATTTGTCACTTGTTATTCTTGTGTCACGCTCCTGAGTTGTGCAAATTTTCGCCGCCGGTGCCAGACTTCGCTCCCCAATGTGCGTTATCACTGATAATGCCTTGGCAATAAAACGCGTGTTACTATCTGTCTGTCAGCGGGTTTCTTGCTATTTACTTAAACAGACTGATAAGATACGTGGCCAGGCGAGACGATTCAAATTATATTATGGAATAAAAATAATAAAACCTATTAAATAAAATAAAATGCCTTTTTATTTTATTTAATGGCTTTTATTTTTATTTAATGGGTAAAATTTACTGGGATCATACTTTGACCGGAGCGAGTTTTGTTTAGTAATCAATTATAAATTCATGATTTCGAAACCAGTCTCCAAATAAAACGACATTACGTTTATGTACATGGTTAAAGTACATAATTATAATTTATATTACAGAGATGAAATTGCACAAGACAACCGGTACAATCTAATAACATAATGATAATATCCTTACTATCGAACGGACTTTGTTAATAAAACTAAATAACCGAAAGTTTGTATTTTTTGATCAATTAAAATATTTGGAAATCGCTCAGTTGTGTAGAGAAGTTATTCATTGTGTCTATATTGCAATCCTGCTTCGTTGGTCTAGTGGTTAGCCTATCGGCTTCGATCACGAGGTCCTGGGTTCGAATCCTGGGTTGAGACACGGAATAATTCTGAGTTTTTCATTCTTCTATGAAATTATCAGTAAATTCCAAGCCCGGTGTCAGGAAGTTGGTGGTGATACACCCCCATGCCTCGGAGAGCACGTTAAGCCGTCGGTCCCGGTCACTGTCATCAACATCTGATAGTGATCGTTAATAAAACATTTATTAACGATCACAATCCTTTTACTCTAAGCCCGCCAATCCGCATTGTAGCAGTGTGGTGGGTCTACGCTCCATATCCCCTCTCCTATAATGAGGGAGGCGTGGCTCTAAAGTGGGTCGTTAATAGGCTGATAATGATAATGATATTGCAATTTCTCGAAGTCATCTTCTTGCGAAGATAGAAATAGCAATCAGTCAAATTATATTATACTCACTCACGAACATAAGAACATGACACTTCGTTAATGATGAGCTTGCGTTCTTTATTGAGCGATTGTAATTTATTTGCTACTAGTTATTGCTCTCAAGAATTGATTTCGTACTTTTTATGATTATTAATTATTATTATCTAATATATAAAATTTCCCTGTCACAATGTTAGTTACCGTACTCCTCCGAAACGGCTTTACAGATTTTTGCCAAATTTTGTATGCGTATTCCGCAGGTCTGAAAATCGGCTACTATCTAATTTTCATCTAATTTTTTTTTATTTTAATGCAAAACAACGTTTACCAGATCAGTTAATTCACATATATATTTAAGAAAGTGTGAAGCGTTTTGGTATTTTATAGATTTACTAAAAGTTATATAATGCTAATTTTGTGAGTAATTCAGCGGCTTTTGCCTTGAAGGGTAACAAACAAACAGACTTACTGTCGTGTTTCCAATATAAGCATGGATAAACATTCTCTTGTAGTATTATAGAGCTAAGAATAGGTAACAGTATATTTTTCTTGCGTCATGTCGTCTATCCAGACCTGCTCAATACGCTTAATTAAAATCAAAAGCGCTTTATCAGAGGTTAACAAAATAGATTAATTTACATTTCTTATCTATGATACTACTGTTACTATATTAGAAACAGTAATCTATCTATAATACTAGATTGCTTCGATATGTATGTTATGTAGTTCTATCGATGGCTGGCGCAGTGGGTAGTGACCCTGCTTTTGCGTCCTGGGCTGTGGGTTCGATTCCCACATCTGGAAAATGTTTGTGTGTTGAGCATGGATGTTTTCCAGTGTCTGGGTATTTATCTATATATTATAAGTATTTATGTATAATATATATAAAATATTCATCAGTTATCATAGTACCCATATCACAAACTACTTACGGGTACGCTTACTCTGGGGCTATATAGCGATGTGTGTAATTGTCCTATAAATAATTTATAATATATCCTATGTAGTTTGCTTACAATAGATCAATTGCATACAAAATCTTACTATTGAAGTCAAAATTGTAATGTAGGGTTCACTGAACTGATCTATTCTACAATGCAGCTGAAGCGTGTAGACGATAACTACATTTGTCCCAGTGGTATCTATCATAAAATTATGAGACTGAAATGAATTCTATTGAATTGCCAGTGATGATATAACATGTGGATTGTCGATAACTATATGTATTTACATATCTGGCATATCGTGTACTAAATAAAACAACTCATCTGTGTGTAAATATTTATTACACGTAACGTTAACACGTTTATTTAATACGTATAATAGGCGCATAAATCCAATACAGAACGTGAATACTTCTTTTAGTGGATTATAAGAAATTAGGATCAATAAAAATCCTTTAAGTAGCATAGTAATATTTCTTATAATTTTTAACTTAATACCTTTCTTCTCATGAACGCGTAGAGGTGTTCAATTGAAATTAATATCAAACACTCAGGTATAATACCTTTAAGCTAACAAAATCCAACTTCTATGTGAACGCAATCAAAAGAAACAGCAATTTAAGCCGTATATTTTACGGAACCCTCGGGGGGCGACTCTGACTCGCACGGCCGGATTTTCTTTTAAATAAAATGTATTAGAATAAAGTTGTTTGTTGTCAGTCGCGGGCACAGTCGCGCGCGCAGTCCCTGTCGCCTCCGGGCTCGCCGTGCTCGGAGCGCGCGGGCTCGCCGCGGGATGCGCGCGAGGCGCGGCGCACGCACCTGCACGCGGAGCAGAAACGCCGCTACAACATCAAGAACGGCTTCGACACGCTGCAGGCGCTCATCCCGCACCTCAACTCTAACCCCGCCGCTAAGGTGAGCCGCCCATTCTGCTGGCCATGTAGAAATTACGAACTAGCTTTTGTTAGCAATTCTCAAGTCACGTGGTTTTGTGTTCACACATTTGACATTGTGATGACGTCATTTTCGTTAATAATGGGTTTTACGGAATACGAAAAAATGTGTTTGTTATTGATTATTAGGTGCGTAACACTTGAGTTATAGAAATTGCTTGCTGAATTAGTATCTAATAGTACTGGGTTCAAAAATGCAATTGCTGTCGTCGCGGGCGAGTATGTATCGCAGGCTATTTAGATATTAGTATGTAAATAGTATTTAACAAAAACTTACATACGAGATTGCACTGAGTCTGTTTATTTTATTTCTTATCTATTTTATTATAAATTTTTTCCAGATTAGTAAAGCTGCAATGTTACAAAAAGGAGCGGAATACATCAAGCAGTTGAAAGCGGAAAGGAATCAAATTAAAGAAGAAATGGAAAGTTTGCGGCAACAAATTGAATGCTTAAATAATTCCATATCGTAAGTATCATTAGTTCTATATGGACAAAATTAAAAGCTCATCTTTTTAATTTGCATAATTGAAAGTGTCATAATGACGTCACACGGTTTAATGTAATAAAAATATGAATTTGCTTTATTTATTTTTTTAGGTTATACTTATGCGTATATTGGTCTAGACACACAAATAAAATTAAATATATTATTTATATGTTACATAAAGTTCATCGTAACGATTCCTAGTTAAGTTTGGTATGTGCACGCAGTAACTGTCACTCGCTGCTGCCGGCGACGGGCGCGCCCGTGTCGCGTGGTCGAGCGAGCCGCCTGCGCGAGATGTTCGCCGCGCACGTCGCCTCGCGCACCGCGCTCAATTGGAAGTATTGGCTCGTATCCTTTTACATCAACAAGGAAATACATATTTATGTTATGTTCATTAATTCCAATTAAAATTTATTTATAAAACCGTTTAGTAAAATCATTAATAATTTATGTTTGAGTGAGTCCTAGTTATACCGTCGTTCGCGGTTTGTCCTTAACTCTGCATCAGTTCAGCGTGGTAAGCGCGGCACTGGTGGAGTCGTTCAGCGCGTGCGTGTCGTGCAGCAGCGCGGCCGACCTCGTGCGCACCACGCTGCTGTGGGCCGAGCAGCACTGCTCGCTGGTCGAGATGCGCCCCGGTACGTAGTAGTGGCACTCCTTGACTCTGTGCTAGTTTAGCGTGGTGAGCGCCGCGCTGGTGGAGTCGTTCAGCGCGTGCGTGTCGTGCAGCAGCGCGGCCGACCTCGTGCGCACCACGCTGCTGTGGGCCGAGCAGCACTGCTCGCTGGTCGAGATGCGCCCCGGTACGTAGTAGTGGCACTCCTTGACTCTGTGCTAGTTTAGCGTGGTGAGCGCCGCGCTGGTGGAGTCGTTCAGCGCGTGCGTGTCGTGCAGCAGCGCGGCCGACCTCGTGCGCACCACGCTGCTGTGGGCCGAGCAGCACTGCTCGCTGGTCGAGATGCGCCCCGGTACGTAGTAGTGGCACTCCTTGACTCTGTGCTAGTTTAGCGTGGTGAGCGCCGCGCTGGTGGAGTCGTTCAGCGCGTGCGTGTCGTGCAGCAGCGCGGCCGACCTCGTGCGCACCACGCTGCTGTGGGCCGAGCAGCACTGCTCGCTGGTCGAGATGCGCCCCGGTACGTAGTAGTGGCACTCCTTGACTCTGTGCTAGTTTAGCGTGGTGAGCGCCGCGCTGGTGGAGTCGTTCAGCGCGTGCGTGTCGTGCAGCAGCGCGGCCGACCTCGTGCGCACCACGCTGCTGTGGGCCGAGCAGCACTGCTCGCTGGTCGAGATGCGCCCCGGTACGTAGTAGTGGCACTCCTTGACTCTGTGCTAGTTTAGCGTGGTGAGCGCCGCGCTGGTGGAGTCGTTCAGCGCGTGCGTGTCGTGCAGCAGCGCGGCCGACCTCGTGCGCACCACGCTGCTGTGGGCCGAGCAGCACTGCTCGCTGGTCGAGATGCGCCCCGGTACGTAGTAGTGGCACTCCTTGACTCTGTGCTAGTTTAGCGTGGTGAGCGCCGCGCTGGTGGAGTCGTTCAGCGCGTGCGTGTCGTGCAGCAGCGCGGCCGACCTCGTGCGCACCACGCTGCTGTGGGCCGAGCAGCACTGCTCGCTGGTCGAGATGCGCCCCGGTACGTAGTAGTGGCACTCCTTGACTCTGTGCTAGTTTAGCGTGGTGAGCGCCGCGCTGGTGGAGTCGTTCAGCGCGTGCGTGTCGTGCAGCAGCGCGGCCGACCTCGTGCGCACCACGCTGCTGTGGGCCGAGCAGCACTGCTCGCTGGTCGAGATGCGCCCCGGTACGTAGTAGTGGCACTCCTTGACTCTGTGCTAGTTTAGCGTGGTGAGCGCCGCGCTGGTGGAGTCGTTCAGCGCGTGCGTGTCGTGCAGCAGCGCGGCCGACCTCGTGCGCACCACGCTGCTGTGGGCCGAGCAGCACTGCTCGCTGGTCGAGATGCGCCCCGGTACGTAGTAGTGGCACTCCTTGACTCTGTGCTAGTTTAGCGTGGTGAGCGCCGCGCTGGTGGAGTCGTTCAGCGCGTGCGTGTCGTGCAGCAGCGCGGCCGACCTCGTGCGCACCACGCTGCTGTGGGCCGAGCAGCACTGCTCGCTGGTCGAGATGCGCCCCGGTACGTAGTAGTGGCACTCCTTGACTCTGTGCTAGTTTAGCGTGGTGAGCGCCGCGCTGGTGGAGTCGTTCAGCGCGTGCGTGTCGTGCAGCAGCGCGGCCGACCTCGTGCGCACCACGCTGCTGTGGGCCGAGCAGCACTGCTCGCTGGTCGAGATGCGCCCCGGTACGTAGTAGTGGCACTCCTTGACTCTGTGCTAGTTTAGCGTGGTGAGCGCCGCGCTGGTGGAGTCGTTCAGCGCGTGCGTGTCGTGCAGCAGCGCGGCCGACCTCGTGCGCACCACGCTGCTGTGGGCCGAGCAGCACTGCTCGCTGGTCGAGATGCGCCCCGGTACGTAGTAGTGGCACTCCTTGACTCTGTGCTAGTTTAGCGTGGTGAGCGCCGCGCTGGTGGAGTCGTTCAGCGCGTGCGTGTCGTGCAGCAGCGCGGCCGACCTCGTGCGCACCACGCTGCTGTGGGCCGAGCAGCACTGCTCGCTGGTCGAGATGCGCCCCGGTACGTAGTAGTGGCACTCCTTGACTCTGTGCTAGTTTAGCGTGGTGAGCGCCGCGCTGGTGGAGTCGTTCAGCGCGTGCGTGTCGTGCAGCAGCGCGGCCGACCTCGTGCGCACCACGCTGCTGTGGGCCGAGCAGCACTGCTCGCTGGTCGAGATGCGCCCCGGTACGTAGTAGTGGCACTCCTTGACTCTGTGCTAGTTTAGCGTGGTGAGCGCCGCGCTGGTGGAGTCGTTCAGCGCGTGCGTGTCGTGCAGCAGCGCGGCCGACCTCGTGCGCACCACGCTGCTGTGGGCCGAGCAGCACTGCTCGCTGGTCGAGATGCGCCCCGGTACGTAGTAGTGGCACTCCTTGACTCTGTGCTAGTTTAGCGTGGTGAGCGCCGCGCTGGTGGAGTCGTTCAGCGCGTGCGTGTCGTGCAGCAGCGCGGCCGACCTCGTGCGCACCACGCTGCTGTGGGCCGAGCAGCACTGCTCGCTGGTCGAGATGCGCCCCGGTACGTAGTAGTGGCACTCCTTGACTCTGTGCTAGTTTAGCGTGGTGAGCGCCGCGCTGGTGGAGTCGTTCAGCGCGTGCGTGTCGTGCAGCAGCGCGGCCGACCTCGTGCGCACCACGCTGCTGTGGGCCGAGCAGCACTGCTCGCTGGTCGAGATGCGCCCCGGTACGTAGTAGTGGCACTCCTTGCCTCAGTGTTAGTACCGCCTTGTTGGCGCGCGTGTAAGCAGTAATGGTTCCCGAACCGGGAAAAAATTTTGTCGGCCATTTCTTCTCGCCTCAGAACTGGTTCGGCCAACCAAGCAAAAAACCGCCTTTGCACTATTTTGTTTACCTATTTCTCTGTTATGTCTTCTTGTGTTAATGTGCAAAATATAATAAATAGCGTATCGTTACTTTTCCAGCGGTTTTAAACTCTCTGAGAGTACTATGTACGACGACGGACATCCTCACAAGTCCGGAGCGGCTGGCGGACGAGGCGCGCGCCGCGGTGGCCGCGGTGGGCGTCAAGCGCGAGCCCACGTAACGCCCCCCGCCGCCGCCGCTCCTCACCTCACCCCGCCTCCACATCACCCCACAGCCGACCGAAGCCACCAACGCTATACACATTTGGTATTATAATATACATGTTACGCCTTTCGCTAGTTATTTGTTATATTTTACTTTGATCTCACCGCGTCAATAAGAATAAATGATATACGATGAAATTAATTGAACACAGTAACTGATGTTATTATAATTATTGTTTTCTATGTGTGAGCTTGGATATGTGGCAATTGTATTACGCTTTAACACAAATATTTGTTACAAGTTCGTTTTAAAAAAAAAAACCAAACTTGTATTTTATAAGGTGCACTTAATATCACACAAAGATCTCAAATTGAACGTAAAAATTGTATCAATTTGTTTATCAGTTGCAGTCGTTTAAAAAAAGTTCACTCGAATTTGAACTTTCATGTTATTACTTTAAGAAATTCGTTTCTCGTCTTGTGTAGAAGGTGTGTATATAAATCAGTCTCGAAATTAGTATCTATTTTGAAGAAATTTGAATTGCCTCGATTAA
Organism: Mycalesis mineus; assembly: GCA_034621355.1. Taxonomy (NCBI): domain Eukaryota; kingdom Metazoa; phylum Arthropoda; class Insecta; order Lepidoptera; family Nymphalidae; genus Mycalesis; species Mycalesis mineus. Next base: position 9,220,736 of record CM067885.1, read on the forward strand.
ATATATCTATTGCTAAATTCGTAAACACGATAAAAGATAAAGCGAAAGGCGTCACAATAAAATTTTATATGTGAATATTGTATTTATAAACAAAACTAAATCAAATTGTATAGTGAAAAATAATTAACATCTTTTTACCTTGTTTATAAAGTGTCTACATTGTACCTTAATTAAAATAATACTCAATAGGTGTCATCACAGTGGCGGTGTACTGGCCTCAGGCCAAACAATGTGCAATTACATAATTGGTGTTCACATCTTTATTGACTTACGCACAGTGTCATATGATTTCGACGGGTACTGGGAGACCTTAAATATTCCATAGTTCAATTTTACGGCGGTTCACATGTAAATATACAAGCTCAATAATTAACGAATCAATGAATCTTAATTTTGCACATTATATTAAATAAAAAAAATATATTTATAATATTTTAATAATATGCAATTGTAAAAAGATGTATAATGTAATGGATGTGGCCTTAGTGTAATGACGTAACGTGTCTTGGTCTGTACAGGTTGTCATACAACTTGTAATGTTTCTACCAAAGATTAAATCGTTCAATCCGAATCATATACCCGCTAGAGACTTAATGTTCTATGTGATACGCCGGCAGCCGCGCGTACGCACGCAGTACGAACGGACGCCGCCCCGTCCCGCACGTGAATACCAATGTAGTCGATAAGAAGAAAAAAAGAGAATTTATTAAATAATGTCGACATGGAGATTTATATAAAACCGCATCCAAACATGCGGGATTCGACAAATGCCGAATGTATAGATGTTCGTAATTCGGTGAGACGTGCGTACGTAGCCGTGCTTGGTGTGTATCCAATACCAATTTCTTTGGCATTTTTCGATTTAGTGGGCAGATTGCAGGCATCAAGCAAAGCTAATAGTAATTCAATGAACATTTGGAATTTGGCGAATCCCGCATACCTGGATGCGGCTTTAGAATTACTGTAAGTATATTTACGCAAGTAAGGTACTTTAAGTAAATATTTTTATATTGTTTGTGTTCCACAGACACAAATATTTTTATATATTAACTGTATAAATCGGTGCCAACGTAAATATTGTTGTAATGTTGTTATGTAGTGATATAATTTTATGAAGTATCGTTGACTCTGGTAGCGACGTGTGCCGCGTGCGCCCGCAAATGAGCTTTAATGAGTTGTTTGCAATTGTTGTTCTATTGGAAATACAGTTTGGAATGAAATTTTATTTGTTGTTTTATTTCATTTATTTTTAAATGTCCAATTTAAACATTACATAATAAACATTCGAGTGTAAACCGGCTATCGGCGTCTTTAGAGATATTATTTTATGTGCTTTAATAATAATTTAAAAAATATATGTTTTAACAATAATTTAAAACAATGCATGACGTCTATGCGTAACAAAATATCCTTGTGTTTGAAAATGTGATTTTTTCCGTCAGATTTTCTTCAGGACTAGATAGCCGGCTTATTTAAAATATGCTTAAGTACTCTGTAAGTACTGGCTTACTAATGAACAATACAGAATGGATTAGTGTAACAATACAATGATGTTAATATTACATTACGTGGTCACAATTACGTTACAAATGTATGGCTATTCATTTCAGTCTTTGTATTAAAGCGAGAAATTTGTAAAAAGTGATGTTAATTGTATACAATAATTACTTACCATTAATAAAAACGTAGAATGAGGAAGTAAGTTATTCGGTATCATGAAATACTTTACAGTGCACTAAACAAGTAAAATATTAAGAGATCTATATTAACATATGAACATTTTTGTGAACTATAAACCGCTTCACGTTTGCGTAAGCATCCAACATATGCGCAACAGAGACGTATGCGTTACGCGGCGTATTAGAACTCGTACGCATTGCATCTGCTTGATGTTGATTTTGTTGTCATCGTTTATACAATGGCGCTAATAATAACGTTTTCGCTGCACAGATTGACGTATACGCTGGAGAAATGCTAGTGTAAAGATTTGCGTGCTCGAACTTCACAGGTGAAAAAGTGAATCACTGTTTTCATAAATTAAATCAACATTCATTAAAATAAGATCTGAATTGTCTTGAATTGAATTTGAATGATTTAATGAAAAAGAGTGAAAAATAATTTCTTTATATTATTTTGCACAAGGCAATATTTTGTTGCACAGTCAACTTATTAACTAGGTATAAATAAATACATTACAAGTAGCTTTTTCAGATAGGTATAAGTCGAGCCATAATTGTACGTGATTAAGTAATCTTCAATAAAAAAAACTGCGTCAGATCTCATAGTTTCACTTCATATTAGATTGCAGGGGACAGGTACTAATACTAAGAAGTGCGAAAATAACGTGCATAAAATATGCGTAAAAACAGCGCAGCTCGCGCCGCTATAGTAGAAGTAGTTTCTCGCAAAGCTTGTCTTTATACCATACGAAATACTTTTTATTGCCTTCTATTTATTAAAAATTTTAAAGTACCGTTAAAAAGTTTAAAAGGTAGATGTAGCTGATGATGTCAGCTTTATTTCGCTTCGAAGCACATTATTTTGTGCTTAAGAGACAGCTTGTTAGGAAAGTGAGTATTCAGTGGTGGTCAAGAGTGCAGTTGCGAGGCAGCCGCCAGTCGCGCGAGTACCGACGCGGGCGCGGCGAGGAGAGCGTCCGCGCGCCCGCGCTCCGCCACCCGCCCGTCCTCCAGCACTACCACGCTGTCGTAGCCGCGGACTGACGACAAGCGATGCTGTTGGGAAATCATTTTTTGTTTCATTTTTTGCGATGTGATACGCATAATAATATAGGTGCAGGCGTGAGTTTTTCAAATGTAGGAACTTGGACATTTGAACTACACGCGCCTCACTACCTCATGGGACTGCGGGCACAGTACTTCAGTATTACGAACTTTGTGCAACTTATAACAATCTACTGTTTGATATTTTGGGGATAGGCATTTATACATTTTTTGGTAAATATGACGTGTACGTGTACTTACCGCCACGGTGATAATAGTAGTGTTGGGTGCTATCGCGGCCACTGCTCGCAACAGCGCGCGTTCTGCGGACGCGTCTAGTGCGGCGCCCGGCTCGTCTAGCAGCAGCGCGGCAGCCGTGCGCGCGTGTAGGGCCGCCCGCGCCGCACACACCCGCGCGCCGCGGCTGCCGCTCCAGCAGCCGCGCCAGCCACCCATGCTGCATTCTGTTCAGAAGTTGGTTGTTAAATCCACAATTTCTCAGGTTAACTCATTAGACTCATGCAGAAGTCGCGGGCCACGAGCGCACGACTCTCCGTCATCTGCATTGGTTTTTCGACATAAAATGCAGAAATTGTCTACGGTTAAGACTGGAGCAGCATTTTATGTTTAAGTAAATCTACTACTTGAGTATACCTACTTGAAAACATCAACTCTCACCTAAGCCAGTAGACTGAGCGGTGACATAGTCGTACAATCCGACAGCTCTCAAACTCTGCCATATTTCTTCGTCAGTGTGCACAGCAAGCGGGTCCAGATTCTCTCGCAACGTGCCGGAGAACATGACGGCTTCCTGCGGCAGCACTACCACTCGATGTCTCAGCGCACGGAGTGGCACTCGCGTGATGTCTTGATCGTCGACCAGCAAGCGACCGCCGCTGATAGTTGTTACTCCGACACAAGATAATACTAGAGACGATTTGCCGCTCCCACTGCGACCACACACTGCGACCTGAAAAACATCGAAAGAATTTCGAAAATTTAATAAGCTATTATGTATTTTGTGGTTGTAAGTAATCATGGTTAATTATTACCGATTCAGCGATGATGCATGCCATGCGTTTGCTTAGAAAAGACCTATGATTTATATTTACCGAAAATTTAAAATTTAAAAACAAGCAAACGTTTTTGTTATTAATTCTAGAACTAAAACCACTTCTCACATTAAGTCGTCAATATCTTTTGGTATGGCATCGTCATCAGGTACAATATTCATATAGATAGGATTATGAATAGCAAGATACCTTTTCGCCCGGTTTCACTGTAAATGTAATATTTTTCAGCACTGGAGGCTGCCCTGGCTGGTGCTGTATGCTGACATCTTGAAATTCTATTTTTCCATTACGTTGCCAATCTGCAGGAATAGGACCTGAAAAAAAATTGTAGTAGTTATCTATAATCAATACTGTAGTCGAAAAATATTTAATATAAAAATAGAATCGACTCTAAACGCACTAAAAAGTAAAAAATAACTGTGTCGTTTAGTTGGTTTAATTTACCTAAGCATAGAATCTATGAAGTCGGTGCCAGCAAGTTTAAGGAACATTTATTTTACTAGTAGTAAAGCAGTTTGTGGGTTCTAGGTAATGTCCTTAAAGTAGAAACCTTGGCTGGCACCGACTCCTAGATTAAGTAAATTATAGCAACTAAATGACACAGTTATTTTTTACTTTTTAGTGCGTTATGAGTCGGTTCTATTTTATTAAAAAAAATATTTCTTACTTTTTAGTGATTTATCGCCACGCAACGTACTCGTACTATACTGTCATAGTATAATAAAAGGCACTAGAAGCCAAAAAGCTATCGATACCGATCATCAGATCAATCAAACATGATGACAATGGGACCACCTTGGGTGTATGCCCTTTCTAATAAAAAAAGAATTATCAAAATCGGACAACTCTGTAAAAAGTTATGCGTGGTCTACATAAAAAAAGAAAAAATATATATATATACGTTTCGAATTGAGAACCTCCTCCGTTTTTTTCGTCGGTTAATAATAGGGTATTTAGCATCTAAGCGTTACTTAAGTATTTATTGTAGAAGGTAAGTGTTTTCAATTTTTTAAATATCTACATTTAATTATATAGAATAGTTTTTATGCCTATTCCTATTTCCATTAGTGTTAGAAGTGAACAACGTACAGTCCTCTCGATAGTCCTCCTGCGGTATGTGCGTGTGCGCGAGCAGGCGCCGCACTGCCGCCAGCTGCAGATGCAGGTCGGCGCGGCATTTGGCCAGGTGCGCCAGGTAGGCGGGCAGCAGCAGCGCGTACGTGCCCGCCAGCCCCGCCGCCGCGCCGCTGCTGCCGCGGTACAGCGCCGTCGCCAGGGACACGCATACGCTCGCCGCTCCAACCAGATCCTGTGCAATATCACAAGTTGTGTTGTGTAAGGCCGGGCGCCCATTGTGATTTTTTGTCACGGTAACATTTTGTTGCCGTCACCCTCTGTCACCATCAAGGCGCCCACTGTAGGTAACTGTCACCGGGTGACAACGTGAGCTTATTTGAGTTCTAGATCGATTTCAATTAGATTGCTGTAATATGTTCTCTCACAATACACGAAAATAAATTAAACGAAAAAAACGCTAAAGGGTGCATCCTATATGTACACTGAAAGATTACTAAAATATATATTTTTTATTCTGAATTAAACTGAACACTTTAAATTTATGCATACATTTTTTAAATTACACAAGTCAACAAAAAAAAAACTTTTTTTTGGGTTTGTTATTAAATGAATATTTTCCGATTGTCTACAACTAAAAGTAACCACAGGCTCCATTTATAACAAATAAAGTTTGCTTTTGTAGATTTTACAATGAAAAATAAATATTTTAAGATTTTGACAGAACGTTTGAGGAACAACGATTTTAACATACAAGAGGCGGGGTTGCGGGGGGATTACGGGCATGCAGCGAGGAGCAGCGGGTACTCTAGGCAGTATGCGTACGAGCATAGAGTAGGATGTATATAGGGTATAGAGTCGTCACTCTCTATATAAAACTGGAATAAGGAAAGCAGCGCCTCTGGTGAACGGTGGCGAAACTACTTTTCTGATATATATAACTATAACTATAGGACGTATAGTAAGTAGGTACCTACATATATAGCTTTTCTTATTTTTTCATTTTAGATATTTACAGGATAATAATTTGACACAAGTTTTATAACCCTTTCATGATATTTACTTTTTAGTAAGTATAATAAAATAATGTCAGCTAAGTGAAAGAGCTTAAAACTTGTGTCAAATTATGTGCAAAATGAAAATAAACAACCATTAACATAACAACGAATGATCAATGACAAAAATGGCGTTTGTTTCACAAACTTTGAAATGACATTTGACAGATACAATTTGAAATGTTGTAAAATGGAACGTAAATTTAAAATTAATGTAAACGTATATTTAAAAGATAGAAGTATTTATGTAAAAAACGTATCCATGTACTTACATGAATTACAATAAAAATCCAAAATTTTTGTTTTTTATAGGCAAGTTTGTTTAATAATAATCAATACATAAATCTATATTAATTGCAATGCTGCGTGAAACTAAATGAAAAATATCTGCCACAAAAGATACTACCGCCATCTAGTAAACAGTGGCGGAACTATACCAAGTATATGCTTCTTCAGAAATGTTCTAAGTGATAACACCGTGCGTACGAGCTTTGCCCAGAAACGACGCCATTTGTGTTGCACGGAGTCCAAAATGGCTTCCAGAAAGTGTAAAAATGACGTAAACTCTTTTTGTTACATTTGAGGCGAATTCATTAAAGTAAGGGCTAAAAAATTTAGTCTTTCGACAATTATAAGACTTTATAAAGCTTATTTTAATCTTACTATTCGAAGTCAAGACAAAATATGGACCCCTAAATTCTCGTGTGGTAACTGTCATAACATCATAACTTTCAAGGATACCAATTGTAAAAAAAATTGCGAAATGTAACAAATATGTATTTTCTTCGGTCCACAAATTAAGAAAATAATGGCCAGTGAAGAATTTTCTTGACAATAAAAAAACTACAAATTATGAAAAGCTCATTTCTAACATGCTTGATAATTTCAAACTCATGGGTTGCAGAATGTCCCTAAAAGTGCACATGCTATATGCACACCTCGATGAGTTTAAAGATAACTTGGGGGCATATTCAGAAGAGCAAGGAGAACGCTTTCATCAAGACGTGATGAACTTTGAACAGCGCCATCAAGGACAATACTATGAGAACATGATGGGACTACATTTGGAGTTTAATACGAGAAAGTTTTTACTTACACAAAAGAAAAACAAAAAATGTTAATTTTTAAAGCTTTTTTCTGTTTTTTTTTTTACATATTTAGATATTTACCTTTATTGTTCTTTCTAAATAAAAGTGATTATATACACTATTACATATAAATTAGAGTTCCTTTTCTTACTTTTGGGTTTTTTCTGAATTAAAAAATTTAGATTTTCTTAAAATTTGAAATTTCGTTCTGGTTGCTACAAAAGCAAACTTTATTAGATGAAAGTATTTTTTCCTTGTTTAAGTAGACATAATTAATCAAAATCAGCACCACAGAACTCAGACTCAAAAATCGTGTTTACTTGTGTTATATATGGTTTATTGTAGGCAAGGGATTACATAAGAAGCAAAACAAAAATTTAACTAATTAATGGGACACCCAAAAAAAACTGAAAATTATAAATTTCCATACAATAATTTGTTTGCTTTACCTATACAAATTACTTTTAGTCTGCTTAAAGATATGAATAATTTTATAACATTTTGAGGCATCTCCTTTCAAACAAAAAGTGATTAATTTTTATGTGTAGCATACGTCTAATCGGAACTTTCAGCAGCCCAATGGCGAAAAGTCGCCCAGTGAGCGCACTTGCATAGCGATGCATAAGTCGAGTGACAGTCACGTCGCCAGCAGACGAAACTATTTGTCACCGTATTGTCACGTCACCTTAGTGAGCGCACTCTTTAATATCTTCATTGCACTCGATTAGGTGACTTAAAGTCACGGTGACAAAAAGTCACAGTGGGCGCCCGGCCTAACATCACGTGTGCCACCTGCTTGTTTCCTCAACTATGTAATAGAAAGAAATGTCTACTAATCATTCAAGTAAATTACCAATGTCAACCCCAGCCAGCGGTTGGAGGAGTTGAGTAGCAGCAGCGCGTTGTGGTTGCGGTCGAGGCGGCGGAAGAACACGGCGCGTATCCTCGCCTGCAGGCGGCCGGCGCGCACCGTGCCCGCGCCCGCCACCGTCTGCACCGCGAGCGACACGGCGCGCGCGGCCGTCTCCGCCTCCACGTGCTGCAGCTCCCTGGATGTATAAACAGATATAGCAGTCATATATACACTATTATTAGTTTCTTCGTTACTTTGTTAATAAGCTACATAAATTAGTCTTTTTTACAATTTTAGTATGCCAATTTATCAAATAATAATTATTTATTTAACAAATTATGTTTACTCAAAATGTAATTGTAAAATTAAAAAAAAATCTGGTGCGTCTTGGGACGCCCAACAGAAGAGACAACTTAATTATGGCTAGCGTTGTGGGTTACAATGAGAGAAGAGTCTTTCGACCGCTGCCGTATGCGTGAGAGAAAGGGAAACCAGAGAGACTGGCGCCGTAGGCGTTACGTAACCAAGCGGTTGACCTCTCACATTATCATTTAAAACATTACATGCATCGATGATGAAAATAAAATATACCTATTATCAGCAAGTCATCGATACCTTGCATTGTCTAAGTAGACTGACTGCAGAACGACGAAGACTATGGTGGCAGGCATGATGGCGACCAGAGTCCACGGCGACGTCACCGCGTTCACCAGCAGCGCCGCCACGCACAGCAACGCGAGCTGCGCCCATCTGCTCATTGCCATTGGTAGTTTCTGTAAACAAGTTATTATGATGAGGGTATGAAGGTATTGTAATGCTTGAAATACCTTTAAGATTTAACTACCTACTTAAGTATTTTATGTAACCGACTGAACATCTTATATTTAGTTTCAATTTTAGTATGATTGTACTCAAGGGATAACTTGTAGAAATAAAAAAAATAATAATCGCACCTTGTCCACAACGAGGGTATCAGAAGAGAACCGATGCAGAGTGTCGCCGGCAGGGCGCGCGACGTGGTGGTGCAGCGGCGCGTGCAGCGTGGCGTGCAGCAGGCGCTCGTGCAGGTTGCGCCGCGAGCGAGCGCCCGCACACGCGCTCGCCGCCTGCGTGCACGCCGACAGGCACGCGCCGCCCAAGCACCACAGCATGTACACTTGAATCATGTGCCACATCTGGAACAACACCAGTGCCGTTGTGTTAATGATTGTGTGCCCCAGTGCTACAACAACAACAAGTGAATACTTGTTAGGATTCTTCTGTAAGGCTCCTGACATTAGCGTCCGACTCCTTCATCATTGGACTCATAACATTAAACATGTTGAAGAACAGTGATTCAGTGATAAATTTGTGCAAGACGTAGAAATTACGGAATAGATTAACAGGAATATTAAAAAACAATTTATTAGGCAGATATCTTCGTTAACCTGGACACTGATCAGTTTCTAAACCTCACGACATGGATCACGAATACAGCAACTGATCTCATAGTGATCGCTACAAAAACTATAGCCGCCAACAATTCTTACAGCTGCGCAGTGGGTCTAAGCTACAAATTCGCCCTTAAACAGCGCAAATCGACCCTGCAGAGTTCTGTTGCTATAAGGCTTGACATAAAATAATAGTTTTATAAAAACTCACCTTTTCATTAGAAAGACCAGTCTGTGAGTTCTCTTCAGCCAGTAGTGACAGCCAGTAGTCTGCTGCCAGTGCTACTGCTTGCGTTGCCGTCGCCGCCACCCAAAATGCGACGCTCCACCAGCCGCACGCGCGAGCGTATGCCCACCATATTGCACGCTAAATGAGTACACAGTACGAGACTTAAGTATATGAACCCTCGAAACGAAAGAAAATATATGAATCATTTTTGAAAAATTAACAACATTTTTGATTGCGAGACATAAGGACATAATTCTCATCCGCTTTGTTGACACTTATTCTCTCGATACCTGCGCGTACGTTCTGTTTTACTATGAACGGTATTATCAATACATCCCTTGGGTGGAGCGGTGAAGTCATTGTAATCAGGTGTTAGTGGTACGTGAGACGCGTGCGTCTGCACATGGTCTAGACAGTACATGTTACGGCTGAACCTCAATTTTCACAAAGGAATTAAAAGGATGTATTTCAACACGGGCCTAATCCCAGACGGCATTAGTCACGAATCACGTCAAGTATTTTGTCCGATCATAATAAAACTGAAGATCTATATAAAAGTAGGTAAGCTATCAAATATAATATAAGTACAGTAAATTAAAAAAATCGTTTATATATATATATATATAGTAGGTATGTAGTTTTTTTTTCATTCTTTTCTGTTAGTGTGCCTATTACCAGTACCGAAGGCAGTAATCTACTGAATTTTTCTTACGATAATATACTTACAATAATTGTTATTCTTATACAATTAACGGTTTTATAGCCACCTGTAAAGTATGACTCCTAACTCCAAATAACAACTCCAATGTCGGTCAGACGAAAAACAATAAGAAATAGCTACTCGTATAGGAATTTCAATGAATGTGGCATGTAACTTACAACGAGACATTAGAACCAATAGAGCAGGTACTTCTCTGTATATGTAAAGTGGTATGTCACCTCATTTAGAACAGGTTCTTCTTTCGACGCGCTTGGGATGTCAGAAATGGGCACAGCGACCGTTTCCACGCCGTTTGCAGATATCGAGGTGAATGTCGCATCGGGCGATACTTCCACTTTACCTAACAAGATTAACAGATACATTTTAATTATTTGGAACATATTTTTTAAATACTGTATTTATTCATGCTGTAATTATATTCAGAAATAAGTAGGTACCTAAAAGATAAATATATCGACCAGCTTAGATTGTTTGAAATCCAAACTTCACTTATATATAAGTATGTATACGTATCTACTTGTACATTTAACAATGGCTGAAAAAACAGTAGCCTTACAAAAATACGGGAATATCAGACTGTTTATTCTTCTCTTCATTCTTGCGTCAACGATTCGACCAATTTGATATCGAATATAAATTAATTATATTTATATTATATCATCATGTAATGATGGCAATGGTATAATGAACATTAAGAGATTTTGGAGACTAAAATAATTAGCCACCGTACCAAATTAAACAATTTACCATTATTTTGACCTTCGGTAGATGAATCAGAGTTATTACTCGTACTTAAAAAGCGACGTAGACTCCTCGGCGTCCATCTAAAACAATAATATGATTGATATATTCGAAAGTTCAAGTGCAACACTTAAATTAAATCCGGAACCTATATATTTGATATGATTAATGTTATGATTTTATTGCGAAAAGCTCCCACGACCATCTTAAAAATCTTCTCTTGGTTCTTGACTTCTTGGATCAAGGAAGAGATACAGAAGGCAGTCCTTGAAACAGCGCGCCTTGCGAGGCGGCGGTGAGGCTTACTCTGGAGCCAATTACCGGTTGTTTGAACACTTATACCTCCAAAGCGGAGATTTATACTCATTTAAAAGTGGTTTTGTATGGTTTTTATACAAAAATTGTTATTATTTTTTAATTATAAATGTTGTGCAGGTGCCCATTTTACCTGGTTAACGTTCGATAGTACAGCCGTTGACGACTATTTCCGTTTCGCAGAGGACTATCCCCCCGATGATTCGTATTAGGTTCGACAGCACTAACAGCGCGTCTAATTTCGTGACGCCATCTATTTAAACAATTGCCTACTTTATTATTTTGATTTTAATGTAATAAAATAAAATAGGTATGTATTCTAAACTGCCCCACCATAAAGATTCTATAAATCTACCGTCTCACACGATTTTATCACTTAGTCGTAATTTATACAATATTAAAGTGTTTTCTTCTCTCTTTAAGCCAATCTCATCAATAGCTAAGAGAAAGCCACCATAATTTCGTTTAAACAATATTGTCAAGTTCGCTTACTTAAAACGTGGCAAAGTGGGAGGAGGTGAAGAAAATTGGCGTTCCAGTTGAGGGCGCACCCGGCACTCTGCTCGCCGCCAGGTGCCGCCCACACCCGTCGGTACCTCAGCTAGTAGGTGAGCTCCAGTTACTTCGCTTATATCCAGTTGCTAAGGGAATACAAATTATGGAAATCAAGAATATTAAACAACTTAGAACTACGAAGTATCCCGCAGGATATATACTTTAAAGGGTAGGATAGATTTGAATTAACTCACCAAGGCGTCATCTGACATGTTCCTCTGGAACTGTACGCGGCTCACTGCTCGGAGCAGTTGCGACCGCTCGCGTACTGCTCCGCCGGGCGGTCCCGCGCCCCCCCGCGCTGCCGCCATGCGAGCATCCTCAGCCAACTGTGCCCACTGACTCAGCACGCCTTCACTCATGCCGTTTATTCGCCCCACGCCACTGACGCGACCGTCTTCCATTACTATAACCTGATGATCAACCAAAGAAGTAATTGTTTTACTGAATTTGGCATAGTCAATATATTTTAAAAATAAACCTTGCATACCGTATCGGCATAGTGCAGTAATTCTAATCTATTCGTCGCCACCAGAACAGTACGTCCACTACGGGCGGCGGGCAGCAGCGCCCTCGCTACCAAGTGGCGAGCCAGCACAGCATCGAGCGCTCCGAAGGGTTCGTCCAACACCAACAACTTCGCTTTGGAGTACAATGCCCGAGCGACACACACGCGCACTCTTTGACCACCCGATAGCGGAGTTCCGTAGCTTCCTAGTTGTGTATTATCGCCGTCTACAAATAAAGAGAAATAACCTTGAGCTGTTGTAGCAAGGTGCAATCGATTAAAAAATCCAAACACGTCAAATGTTCAAGAGTAAACAACTGGAGTTTTACTTATATCATTTTGTTATTTTACGGATCTAGTTGTTTATTGGTTCACCTGGCAAAAGCTGCAAATCTTGCCGCAAGGCTGTTCCGCGGACAACTCGCATATATCTACTGGTACACCACGCATGATCCATTACAATATTTTCTTTTATTGTGCCCTCTAGCAGCCAGGGCGGTTGACCAGCATACCAAATCGAACAGTTCCTGCGTTCCAAAATACTATTGTAATTGACGACTGCAAACATTTTAGTAATAGAAAAGCTGCTAGAGTAATATTGTTTTAAAGTTCTAAAGACTTCAACGCAAAAGGAGCTACCGTGACATATTTTCTGTAATTACATAAGCTAACATTGTGAAAGTAAGTAAACGTGATATTGACTTCTTAGCGATCTTATTAAACTAGATATCGTTATGTAATCAATACAAAAAGAATATTACGCGCAGACTCTTCGAATTACAATATCAGATTTCATGTTTTCTCTTTGAATGATTACCTATTAACAAACGCGTCTCCCCGTTCTTGGTGCATTTCTCCGAGAATTGCGGAAATAAAAGATGATTTTCCGGAACCGGAAGCTCCGACGACCATTATTAATTTACCTGAATAAATACAAATATTATCTTTGAGTCGTTAACATTAAGTAATGCGTAAGCGATCATCATTTAAATATTTTTGAACATTACGAATACGGTCGCAATATAGATACCTGTTGCAACATCTAAATCATCAATTTCTAACCATGCATTTTCTTTTAATCTCCAAGAAAAAGCTGCGTTTCTGAATCGAATTAAATACTCTTGGTCGTGATCTTCATTGGACTTGCTCTGATTTTCCATTTGTTCATCATCAATGTTAAGTTCATCTTTTTCAGAAAGTGGATTTTCTTCCGTTGTTGTGTCAATAACATCGTCGCACTCCTCCAGAACATTATTTGAGTATGTATCATCATTTACAACGTCTCGTGCATTGTAAGATTCTGGAAGTTCTAAGAAATCTTTTATCCTTTTAGTGCTGACCTGCAGAATATTTCCTTTTATTTATTGGTAGGTTAACGTTAACAGAAAAATATGCATACAAATTTAGCAGACACATTTGAAAAATAACTTACCATAGCTTGAATTATCATCAACACGGTCACAGGGAAGATCAACATAGGTATCGTCAATTGGTTAAAAAGTGCCAATCCGGCAAATACGTTCACAACAGTCAAATTACTGCTTTTGTCAAGAAAGTAATTTGTCGTAAATGTGACGACAGTCACAAATATCGCGGATAAGTGAGTAATAAAGGCTGAAAATGAAGTTATTATTCAGTTTTAATTGCACTCTTCGTATTATTTTGGAAAAATTATTTAATATCGTAATACGTACTTAGCAAACTCCAGTAAGCGGAGTCTTTATTAAGAAGTTTTAATTCAACCTCTCTAAGCTGTAATATTTTTTCATTGAACAAGTCTTCCCATACGTATAGTTTTATAACGTTCATTCCTTGTAAAATTTCGGACAATTTAGAAACTCTGTGATCAGTACATTTTGAAGTATCTTTGGAATTATCTGAAATTTTCTTTCCTATGTAGAATTGTAACGGAATTATAAGTAAGAAACTAGCTGCTGTGCCTATTATTGCACTTATACCCAACTTTGTATATAGTAAATATAGTATAAGGGATATCTGAAAGTAGTCATTAAAAATTATGCACCAATATTTAAAGTTAATACCTAAATATTAAAAAAAAGAGGATTTGATGCTCACCTTTAACGGTATTGCCCACGTGTAATGGCATATCCATACACTGGACATTACGTTATAAGTATCTTGTGATATTAAATTTATCAAAAGTCCGGCTTGACTATTTGATTCTTCTTCAGGATTACGAAGAAGTGGCGACACTTCTGAATCTCTATCGAGATCGGATGACCAAGATGCTAATCGCATACATTTGTCGTAAATCATGCTCTGAAAATATTGTTGTTTTTTGAATTATTACGTCTGCAACACTGCAATAAGCACTCAGATAATATTTGTTAATAGCACTTACTTGCAATGCCATTTTAAGCCTAGTTCCTGCAATGGTTATTAAATGAGTAGAATTTTGTGACAGAATAGCTTGAAATATAAGTGCTAATGTAACAATAAGCAGCATGACGTATCCATTCGAGAAGAGTTCCTCCACATTAACTTCAGAATCGGTGTCGATGTTTGTATTTGGTTCTTGTATGAATTTAATGATAACAGCCAATCCTACTGCGGGTATGATCGACAGTAAATCCCCAAATAATTTTAAAAGTCCTGCTTTATAGAAGTTAGGCCACATCATACCAACGTAACATTGCCACATACTGGAACTATTTTCTTTACTTTTACTTATCTAGAATGCAATGTTATGTATTAACAAAAGGCTTAGATATTAACCGTAAAATACGTTAAATATAAATTATAATAACAAAAAAAATACCCTTTGATTATAATATAATTTCTTGAACTTTTCGTAATATATTTCCGATTTTTCATTTTCAGGTATGTCTCCAAAATAATTTTCAGCGTTTTCGTCCGGTGAAAAATACCCTTTATATAATAAAGGGTTTAGCCAGAAGAAAGTTATTTTTGAATAGAAGTGAGTGTCATTATATGAGTAATAAACATCTTTAGTTTCCGTCGTACTTTTTTGTCTGGACTGTAGTCGTTTTGTAACCTGAAAAAACCACAGTAGTGTGTTTATATTAACGCTTACGTATTATATATTGTAATCAACTAACAAACAATGAACATTTAACTCTATACATACTAAAAACACTAAGAGTGGGTAAATATCTACTAACTACAATAGGTATACCAAAAATATAGTCTACCTACATTAGATTATACTATACTCTTATTTGATAAAAATATTAAGACCGGTCGTTATTTTAAAGTCATTCCTTGCTACAAGACAGGACAAAGGGAAAAGTTTTGGCGCCAGACAATCGTCTCGTCACAATGGGCGGCGTCTGGCGTCTCCTACAATATGAACACGACACAAGGACTGCGTCACTATCATTTTAGGGGATTGACCTGTATACGACATCACTTTATTAATATTATTAGGCATATAATTCATTGCAAGGAAATAATGAAGTATAACACAGGTGCTGAGTTGGTTAAAAGAAGCAGGTCGGTCATAATTCGGTTGGCCGGTCTTCCTACCTTAAAGGATGTTGAGATATGGAGTTTAGAGCTGCTCTAATGCGGGTTGGCAAGTTAATGTTTGCATCTTTTAACGGTCACTTTCAGATGTTGATGATATTGATAGGGACCGGCGCCTGAATGTACTCTTGGAGACACGGGAGTGTAACACCGCCAACTTCCTAACTCTGAGCTTATAAATTAGGATGAAAATTTGTTAGAAGAAAACTTGTAGTGAGGCTTGGTGTATACCCAGTTTTAAGACAGGAAGATACGAAAAAGTTAGAAAATGTATATAAAGGTCCATATATAGTTATAGAAGACATGTTAGCAAACGTGAAAATAAAAATAGACGGTAAAATTAAGTTAGTGCATAAGAACAGAAATGTTCCTTTTTACAGATCTCACTTTAGAACTTACTTCGTCGTAAAAACAAACACAGTCAACTCCAGAGATGATCAAACAGAGAAACGCCGTAAATCCCTGAACACAAACTTCGATAACATTGGGTGCAACTCCCGGTAGTAGGTTGTTGTATAATATTGCCGCAGCTGTGGCCGCTGATAGCAGCCAATATATCGCCAGGTAGAGTATGGGCGCTGATGTGCGCCTGGTCCAGAGTGAGATGTGAAGAGCAGCAGACGCCAGCCAGGAGAGAGGCGGCATGAGTGCAGAGACGAGTCTCACGGTGTTCGCCGGGCGGAGGGATGCTGCCGCCGCCCCGATACACCACGTCACTCCCAATATTAGACTCGCGATTCCTCTAATATTTTGACCTCGCCATCGGACGCCGTTCCTAATTAACACAGTAAAAAATACCGCTCGATCTCGATTCTTAACAATAACGTATTGTTCAAGTGTCATCAGTAATTAAACAAGTAGGTACTGTTAAATAAATTGTTTATTGTCTTCAATTAGCCATTTTAAGGAATGTTGAGGATTTTTCTAATTTGAATTGATACCTATAATTATTAAATTTTATTTTTTAAATCTAATTTACTATAAACACAATTTAGAAAAATTTACTGTTTATGTTTGTTTGTTTATTACTATTTATGTAACTACGAGTATATCTATTTTATAAGTGATCGTAAACACTAACAGTAGATACATAAATGAGAATGGATAGGGAGAATGTACAGACAGAATTCGTATACGATTTTGTTATATGTAATGCATTGTAAAAATAAGTAGTCCTTATCTTATTGGTACACTATTTCACTTATTTTGTTGAAATAGTTACCAAATCTAAATTTATATTCAAGAAGCTTATGAAAAGATTTCTTCTTGATAAGCAACTCGAATTCCAGCATCACGTGGCGGAGTTTTCATTTTTATAGATATAGATATATGTAATATTATATTTATTTATTTATTTGTTTAGGCATTGTTAAGAAAAATCAATCAGCGTTACCAATAAATTATAATTATCTAGATGTATTGCGTATAAATCAAATAAAAAATTTAATTATGTATGTATTTAATGCATAAGACAATATGTAGTATAAACTAATAAGTAATAATTTAAAAGTCTGTTAAATTTATTTTAGTTATAGGTCTCAACGTGCACATAGTTTAAATTATCTTTAGTTATAGTTATTCAGTTTTAGTTAAGATAGACTTATTCTGTTTCTTGTTTTTAATTTTTCTCTTGTAGTTTGTTGTTAGCTTTTCATAGCAGAACTTTAACTTATGTATGCTAATTTTTATTCTGATGATGTGTAGTTGTTTCTTTAGTTTTGCTGCGTTTGTGGCGGTACCTGAGCATGGATCCAGCTGAAAATCAGCGCTATATGGTCTTTTGGATTATGTAGCAAATGCTGAGCTGGGTCCATTTTCTAGGTTATGCTACACATCGCAGGGGTATACCGGTAAAATTGTGATGTGTGGCATAATTTATAAATAAAGATATTTTTCTTTTTCTTTCTTTCATTTTAAATATATACATATATTTTTGAAATGGTTTTTTCACGACCTTACATTTGATACCATTTATTAGATAAGTAAAAAATATATACATATCCCTTTTTTCTCTCATTTGTAGCCACAGTTCTGACGAATTCAACGACACCTCATAATTATGCCAAAATCTGTCCAGGCTTAGGCTGTAGCGCGTGGCAAAGAAGTTAACGTACATACATACTCTCGAAAAACATTACCCTCCTTCTGGCGCGGTCGGGTAAAAAAGGGTAGTGAATTATGAAAGGTATTTCAAACTACGATACCCAAAAACTAGGTGTTTTCCTAGCTTTACCTACCATTGTAATCGCGAGGATGAGCAGCTGAAGACCAACGCAGCAGCGATGGCGGCGCAGTACAGGTTCAGAGAGTGCAGCGCCGCGGACAGCGCGTGCGGCGGACACGCGGCGGCGCCCGCACACGACGCCTCCATCGTTACCAGTGTTCACGCTCCTTTGATACACCATAGATTACTAAGAAGCGTTACCTGGATAATTGAGTAATGTAACTTGTAAGTCACAACATCTCACACATCATCGGAACACGATCTAGTTATTTGTTAGTTTTCGCTGTTTCGAAATGCTACTTAGATTGAGTGTATACTAAAGTGAGAATTTATTTATATTCCCGTTTCCCCTTTTGACAATGTTTTTTGGAAAAATCCTTTCTTAGTGCGCCTACATCATAATAGCTATATGCGCGCAATCCGTTGGGTGGTTTGAGCTGTGCGTTGATAGATAGATCTTATAAATTGTGATTAAATGAATCTATTTTGTCACAATTCTGTGATGATTCTGTGATTTTCATTTACATATTTTAATTAAATACTTTTCGTATTTTATCCTGTTGAACAGGAAATATATACTTATTTAACACCATAAACAGGAAATAGGATCTAAAAGTAAGCGTATTTACCTACCTAAAATAAATTCGACATTGATCACTTACTTAACTACTGTGGTTGTATTTTATGGTTTGTTAGTCATCAATAAAATCTCACGGCATCTCTAAATGAATCGAAAATTAAATGACCGTCTGAGTCACATAAACATATTCGGGTTATTCCCAACATACTGATATGAAATGAACCGTTAGCTTATAAAAGGTACATATATCTATTATTCTTATAGGCATATATGTTCCTCGTTTAGCTTACAGCGACTTTTAAGGTTTGTATCTCTAAGATTATCAAAACGTCATTGTTGAATCTAGGATTTTCACTCGCTGGCTCGCAGGCTCTAAAACTTACCTAAATAGAATCATTAAAATATTAGTTAACTGCAAACAATGATACACATATTTTCGAAGGATGATCTGATAAGATGAAGATAGGTATGCCGGTATGTGAGAAGCGACTGAAACGTTGATGTGTATCAAGGTAACATCCACACAACATCCTCTCAACTGAACAATACACCGATTCTTAACTACATACATACGTCATAACATAACACCCGCACTTACTGCCGCTTAGTTTGGTACAAGATAAGTACATATAGGTAATGTGGCTATGCCCACGAGCGGCACCAAAACATAACAGAAGTAACAGAAATATTTGTATATTTATAAAAACTGCATTAGATGCTCTGCCTTGGCCTCTTGCCATACTCATACTTCGCTTGATGGAAAAATTAAAATAATAATTATTCTTAATTGCCTGGAAATATGTCGCTTCCAATTTAGTTTCATGCAACATTTTTTTTAGTAGAACAATGAAAACTGATGTATTTTTTATAAATAACTAAATAATAAATATTTTTCTTCAATTTGCCTCTTTCACAGATATTATTCCTAGATATTATAGTGTTTTATTATGGTTTGAAGTCAGATTGCTGAACTAAAGAAGTAAGAACTGAAAGCCATAAATATGAATTGAATTGAAGAAGTAAGAAAGCCCGCCTTAACCTAAACCTTATACTAGGTTACTCGTTTGTGTTTGTCCTACCAATAATAATAATCATAAAATATACATTCACGTTTATGGAAATAAAACATGGACCTACCCACAAGCGCGGGCTCCGTAACACAAGTGACATCAACCGTGACAATTTGATTGCAAAACATATTCACGTACTCGTAATAAAATGCTTACAATTCTATGAAAATCATCTTTGACTATAAGTCGACAGAATCACCAAAAAATAAATAAAAACATCCGAATGTTCGCTTATTAATTCATAAGACACTTCGCATTTAAGACCGCACGTTCACCGTTGTATACATTATAATAATTTAAAGTATTGTCCATTGTCCTCGTAATGGTTATGTCGGGTGGAAGAATAGTAACGAGGCACTAATATTAATGTTTTATATTAGTGTGATAAATTGAGCGTGTCGGAAAAATCGTTGTGGCGCGACACACGCGGCGACGCGACGCGCTCCAAGCTCACACACTTGCGAACAACTGAATAGCTTCATAGCGATACGTACTGGCGACTGGCGACGGGCGCCCGGTGCCGATTGGAGTACAACGCATCGAGTTGGAACCTTGTGATTCGCGGCTGTCACATGCACACTAGTCTCGGTCCTCGGCAGACCATGACTGCACTAGGTATGCATAGTAATATGCAATTTGCAGTCACCACAAGCCCTTACCATTAGCATTTTCGCATAAGTTGGGCGAGAATATTGTCACTTACATCGTTTTTCTACTTTGACGCAATGCACTACTGCCGCCTACCGGCTCACCGCCACAGAAGCGCGGGGTGCGAGGTCGACCTGCAACCTACATTTCAGCTTATCGTGTTCAACATGCCCTGCTTTCTTAAACAAATGCGGGTTTCTACAATGCACTGGCAATCATTAATTACTATTCATAACAAGATTATTATCTTGTCCTGTTTATGCGAAGACTAGTTAAGATCAATTATTATCAATGAGAACTAAGTTGTCAACAACACTTTCCTTTTTACTTTTCAATTTATTTCATTAAATCTATACTATTGTACGAGTAAAATAAATTATAATCATCACCATCATCATCATCATCACCGTCATAATCATCATCATTATCATCATTAACAATGGCAAGACCTCCCTCCATGTAGGTACGGGAGGAGATACCTACCACGCTGTTTCCATGTGGATTGGGCGGGCTTAGGGTGATAATGTTTCATACATTAACGATCACTACCAGATCAGATGTTGATGATAGTGAGTGGGATAGACGGCTTAACGTGCTTTCCGAGGCAAGGGGATGTAACAACACTAATTTTCCGACTAAGAATTTAACTAAAATTTCTTAAAAATAAGTAAGCTCAGAATAAATCATACCACAATCTGACCCAGGATTCCAACCCAGGACCTCATGATCACATAGGCTACCACTTGATCAGCGAGGCAATCATAATATGTAGTTCATTAGAAGATACTTCTGTTGTAAGGATAAAAAAGAATAAACAAAATTAATCTCGATATTTATTTCAAACTGCGATATCAAATAGTTACAAATTGAATCTTATTCTATGCATTTAAATATGATTACAGTGTAAATATGTACAGACTTCGCCGTTACGGGCCGTATCACAAAATGTAGAGATAGCAATCGCGAAACTTCTAATCCACTCTGAAGTAGCAACGTGCCGAATTGCGCAGGACTAATAGCACTGCTACGATAGGTTTTTTGTACATTGCGCACGCGCACTAATAAGTATCTTCAAAGCAGATTAGATGTACAATAATAATAGTCCTATGATACTAGATAACGCCCGCAGTTTCACCCGCATAGTTCCCGTTCCCGTAAAAATGTGTTATTGTAAGGTATCATCAAAATCCATTCAATAGATTTTACGTGAAAGAGAAACAAATATACAGACGTCCTCACAAACTTTCGCATTTATAATATTAGTAGGATATGATAAATTATTAATTTGACGACTTCCGTGGCGCAGTGGTATGCGCGGTGGATTTATAAGACGGAGGTCCTGGGTTCGATTCCCGGCGGGGCACATTGAGATTTTTCTTAATTTGTCTTGGTCTGGCTGGTGGGAGGCTTTCGCCGTGGCTAGTTACCACCCTACCGACAAAGACGTATCGCCAAGCGATTTAGCGTTCCGGTACGATGTCGTGTAGAAACCGAAAGGGGGTGGATTTTCGTCCCATTCCTAACAAGTTAGCCCGCTTCCATCTTAGACTGCATCATCACTTAACATCAGGTGTAGCAGTCAAGGGCCAACTTGTAGTCGATAAAAAAAAAAAAAAAATTATGTAGGTAAGTACATATAGGCCCATCACAGCTGGTTTTAGAAATTAATATCCCATCCAGAGGTCTCATCCGGCGGTAACTTATCCTTCGGATACTTTTCGAAGTTGGATAAGTCGAGATCATTCGCGACGGGCTGTATCAGCGGCGCTTTCATCTTACCCTCTCGCAGAGCTTCCCAGTCGAAGCCGAGGAACCATCTGAATAAACAAGTTTAATTTAAAGACAAACAACTAAAGACTAGTTTTTCTTTATTTATAAGAAAGGGCATACTCCAAAAATGGTCCCATAGTCATCAAGTTAGGATCTGATGTCGATATCCTGGGAAAATCGAAGGCACTCTTCAAATTTTATAGGCACACTTGCAGCGATTTCGGTTTTTGTGTAAGTGTCTGTAGCTTTTTGGCTTCAAGTGCTGTATTATATACTAAATTAGTGTAGTCCCAGTAGCATAAGCTAGCTATGATAACTTTATCGTCAAATTGCTAAATTTCATTATCAAATAGCGCTAAGGTAATAGAAAGATGTTTAGGATGTTACATACTTGTGATTCTTAATGTCTGCAATGCCATTCTTCAGATAGCCAAGTCTCTCTGAGGGCACGGCGCGGCAGAGTTTGCGTATAAGCAGTTGCGCGGACTTGGGCACGCGCGGGTGGAAGGTGACGGCGTCGATGCCGCGCAGGATGAGCGTGTAGGTCTTCATGTGGTCGCCCCCGGCTGCGCGGAACGGGGGCTTGCCCACCAGCAGCTCGTGGATGAATACGCCCAGCGCCCAGCAATCGACGGCACGGTCGTGGCCCTAGTGGTTTTATACAACTAGGTTACAAAGTTAAAATTATTAAATAAAATATGTTAATATTCAATAATAAAGTTAGTGTTCTTTTAAAATTTAATTATTACGTTGCTATGAGTCCATTTTTGTATTGTACGAGCAGGTAAGCAGGTTTGCAAAGAAGCCATGGCACTCCGTATGACGATCGAAAGGCCCAATGTCTGCTGTCTGGCACGAAGTTCGAAGAACTGATGGATGTTGGGGTCCGAAGGTGTTGGAATGGCGACTTCGTACCGAAAAGCGCAATGTTAGCCAACCCCCACAGTGGCGGTGCAAGATCTGAACTTAATGTGGATAAGGTAAATATACCGCGGGGCCCTCTGATAGTACAAGAAGAAAGGAAAATAAAATATCCTCTAAATTTTTTATGTAAAAGCTATGATTTTCTACGGAAATTTTCTACTTTTATTTTACACCTTTTTTTTGGGTTCGTAATTAGGGTTAAATTTATTTGAGGCCCTTTACACCGCGAGGTAACCCATGGGCGTGTGGGCCTCCACCTCTGTGACACCAAGTCAATTACAGGGATTAGCTGTAATACAGTTAGCTCAAGATCATGGTGTTTGGAAGTCCTTGCAAGAGGCCTATGTAAAGCAGTGGACGTCTATCGGTGATAATGATTCTTAAATTTTCTTAGTATCCATACTACAAATTACCTTCTTTTGTTTTGGGGCTAAATAGCGATGTTATTATACTAAAATATTTATTTATTGTTTACGTCCTTATATTTGCCTGAGAAAGCCTAGATAATATCTTTGTAGGTATAGTCTAGATAAAACCTAGGTACATATTCATTACACTACCAACCTTGTTAAGAACAACTTCAGGTGTGACGTATTCAGGCGTACCAGCGAACGTCCAGGTTTTGCTGTTTGATGATAAGCGTTTGGCAAAACCAAAATCAACCTGAAAAGGAAATATATTTTAAATAAGATGTGGGAATACTTGTATATGAAATTACGTATTTGCAAAAAGAACTCATAGACAAGTGCAGTTAATTTTTAAAACGATTTTTAAGACGGCCTAATTTTCAGTTGAATATTTTACTTACTTTACTTTACTTTTACGATATTCATTCAAAAGGTGAAAAAATAAATATTTCAAATCAAATAAATTATAGCGTGTTTGGGACATAAAAAGGTAAGTGTCACCAAACTTCGTGAAAATAAAATTTTATTTGTAAAAGATAAAAATAAAAAGCAAAAAAGTTGTTTGTTTTTTAGTGTATGTGAAAAAGTGTAAGAACAAAAGTTTTAGATCTTTTTATTACTTACAACTTTGCCATTTAACTTTTTCCATAGGACTTATAGTTTTGCCGAAAATCGAGAAAAGTCGCTGCCCGTAATTTATTTTTCCTTTCTCCGCCTTTTCCAATGGGTTTCATCCTACTGCGATTTTTGCAGGCACTGATAGACCACTATACAGCTAGTCAGAGACGTCTAGACAGCTGTCGACTGCAGTAGGATAAAATCCACACACCTTTCGGTTTTTTCAAGACATCGTACCGGAAGGCTAAATCGCTTTGTTTGAGTTAATTAATATTGAACTTTTCCTTGCTATTTATGCCTCTATGCCCCAGAAAGCACATTAAGCCGACGATCCCGGTCATTATAATAAACCTCTGATAGTTATATTTACAGTCTCAAACACTGCCACCCTAAACGCGCCAACCCGTATGGGAATAAGTTGGCTACGTATAAGCTCCATATCCACTCTCTTATAAGGACGGAGGTCTAGCCCTTAAGTGGGCCTTTCAAACAAATACTCGTAGGTTAATAACGTACCAATTTAATATATCCTTGTTTATCCAGCATCAGATTCTCAGGCTTCAAGTCCCTATAAATGATATCCTTCGAGTGTAAATACTGAAATGCTTCCACGACACAAGCCGACATAAAACGTGCAATATTTTCGGGGAAGTACCGCTGCTTCTGTAGGATAGTCCAAACGTCCCCACCCAACACTGGCTCCATCAAAAAGTAGATGTATTTGTTGTCTTTGAAGGTACGATAAAGTCTGTAAATAAGTAAATTATATATCAAGAAACTAAACGGCCTGTAACAAGTTGCGCGCCATCTATTGATAAAATGATTGATCGGTGTACCAATGATAGAGAATATAATAGAACTTTCTATGTACGTCCCTGATAGAGTCGCTGGATCACAAATCATAATTTTTAAAGAAACCAAGAACCCAGAGCTCTAAAAAAGATCTCTACTTTTCAGTATCAGTTTTTTAATATCTTTTAAAACACGTGCGTGCGTCAATTTTCGAATTTAGAATTAAGCGCAACGGAATTAAATTAATGTTATTCATGTATCTAATTAGATTTTGTTTACTTATGCTACCTAGTTTCATTCTTATAATATCTAGCACATGATATTCAATAAAGTAAGGTACGAAACGGTGTAAACCTTGTTATTAAAAAACTTGCGTGTCTCTATCATAAAACACACTTTATTCTTTTTATAAAATGCTCTCGTGTTTTAATACCATACTCTACTATCTTTTATTTAATTACTAATAATGAATCATCTATGTCATTACATTTATTTTAATATAATATTTGAAGTTTTACGATGAGAGAGTTCGTTGATATGCCTACCTGCAAATGAATCTGCTCTTGCACACCATCATAATATTTTTCTCGTTGAAGGCATGTTCCTGTTGCTGCTGTTGTACCATGTCAATTTTCTTCAGACACTTGAGAGCGAATGTTAGCGAGGGTTCTTTCTTATATTGCACTAGTTCCACTCTTCCAAAACCGCCTACACCCATTGTACCCACTATTTCCAGATCCTTCAATTCCACGAATTCAAACTCTGTTAAAACAATATTAAAGTTTAAAAATACCTGGGTATTGATAACATCAATTATATTCTAGATAAGGCATTATTTCCAGACTATGTGATGTCATTTTCTTTTCGGTAAAAAATGTGGATTGTTGGACCATAAATAAGTACCGAATCTTGTTTATAAATAGCAATTTTATTCAGGTCACCTGTATTCCACGTAAACATAAAACATTCACCATAATAATCAAATCCATGATAAACAAAATAATTCTTGTTTATACTAATTATAGAATCAGTCATCACATCATCGAGCTGTATATCTTATCTGGAATTTGTCATCAAGTATTATTTCCGTAGGTATTATTTTGTTATTTCTTTAATTGGCCGCACCGTATTAAATAGTACATGGATATATCAGAGAATACACATTAATATTACGTAGGTAGGTATTGTTCACAACTATTCACAGACTAGAATAATTATTCTTACCGCTTTTAACAACTGATGCTTTTTTCTGTTGCGATGGTCTTGAATCAGAGTGCCTTATGTTTTTTAATTCTTCCAAATTACCCAATAGCTCAGTAAATGGACTGTAAGGAAAAACGTTTGTGAATCAAACATTTTTGAGGGATACAATTACACGAAAACAGCGCATATAGAATTTGCTTTTTCAAGACACGTTAGTTGGGATCATGGAACAAAAAGCAGCGCAAGCCAGCGCTTTAAAATTATTTATTCCACGCATGTAAAGAAAGAACTTCTTTCTGAGAGTATTAAATGCGTACCCGCGTTCTAAAGTCAGGCATTCTACTCCAGGAGGTACAGCGGTCACTGTGGCGAGTCTTCTATCCTCGTGCAGAAGCGCTTGTTCCCCGAAGTAGTTGCCGCGCCCGAGAGAACCGACTCGACGCTCGCTTCCATCTTCCTCGCGTTTTGTCACGACCACCTCACCTCCACGAATTATGTAGAACTTGTCTCCTCTGTCTCCTTGACGTACCACTACTGTCCCGGACGAAAAGAATTCCTGCCATAACAATGTCAGTTTTAGTTTCATCATTTTGTTCTCTCTCTTGTATTCGAGTTGTATAAAGATTTGAAACATTATTTTCTGAGACGTATTTTGATAGAATTTGCAATGTTGGTATGTACTTATCTACTAAAATATGTATTTCAAATATTTGGACAACGTCCATATCATCAATCAATGTAAGTTATTTCTATAAGATGTATAATGCTCTTGCTATAAACGGGAAGTATACGCTTATACATAGGTGTAAAAAATAAATGCATAAAAATTTTAAATGTACGTGTACATTGCAGTTAAATTGCTTTATGTATCCATGTTAAATATGTCAGTCGGTATGTGATATATATATATATATATATATATATATATATATATATATATATATATATATATATAAGTATGTCGGTCAATTTCCTTTTCATTCTTATAAAGTCTTAACCCGTAAACTGATCGTGACTAAATTTAGTGCAAACCGAAAAGAGCAAATACCTAAACCAATGAACGGAGTTTTAATTAAGCCTACAAACCCTTTTTAGAAAATCGGCGATCTTTGTTAATTCTATCGGATGAATGCCTTGTAGAAGTGGTACAGACGAAAGGAACCGAATGTTGTCCTCTAGCTCTTGACGACCGCTGCGCATCATAATTTTTTGAAACACACGCCGTTCCAGAGTCCATACTTTTGCCTCTGTTATACCTTTAAATTAATGACGATTTAGATATACAACTGTTCAATAATTACGAGTACTTGAAATAACAATATCATGATTAAATATGTATTCATTGATAAAGAAACAGTAGTCGGTAAGGCCTACCTTTCAAGTTTCAACATTTAAATGATATGGATAACCTGAAAATACATATCGGTAGACGATAATAATTTTCTCTAAGTAGGTAGGTAAATACAAATTAATATAATTGATACTTACATCTTATAGACGCAAATCGTTTTGCTTTATATAAAATTGCAAGTTCCCCAAAAGCTTCTCCAGATCCGAAATTTTTAACAACGTGGCCTCCTTTTAGTACTTCAAATTGTCCAAGTGCGGAAACAAACAAATGGCTCCCACTTTCCCCCTCGCGGATGAGGAGACTACCTGCCGGAAATTCTTGCGGACTCATGGCTTCTACCACGCAGAAAAGACGTTCATCATCCATTATGTTCTTTAAGAACTCATTTGCCATTATAGCCTTTTTTATTAATGACGCTGACCTGTAAATTGAATAATAATTTATTATTCTACAACAAAGCTTCAAAAGGCCTCCACTTTTCAAAGAAGATTAACCCACCAATATAAAATTACATAAACTAATTTAGTTCAA
This sequence comes from Mycalesis mineus, assembly GCA_034621355.1. Taxonomy (NCBI): domain Eukaryota; kingdom Metazoa; phylum Arthropoda; class Insecta; order Lepidoptera; family Nymphalidae; genus Mycalesis; species Mycalesis mineus. The sequence continues at coordinate 9,248,726 of CM067885.1, forward strand.
ATTGGGGGGATTAATATCTTCTTTATTGGCATCGTAAATGATGTAGAGGATGACAAAAATTTTAATGAAAACTATCTATTTACTAGCATTTTACACCTCGATACTTACTTTTCATCTTTAGCAAATTTATCATACTGTAAGTCACCACTAAATCTTCCAGTTTCCGGAGGTGCTTGTGGAGCAATAATGCCTCGTTTCCTTTGACTACGTTTGTCAGGGTCAGTTTGTACAAGTTCTGAAATGGTCTTCCGACCACTGCTGATCTTCCGGTCGTCTAAATATTCACTTTCTGAGTCTCTGTAACTGCTGCGTGATTTTTCACTTTGTATGCTCATGTAACTAGATTTTTTGCTTGACCCACCTGGTTCGACTGATAATGTGATACTCTTTTTGGGCAATGCAACATTTCCGTTTGAAATCGTGGTTTCAGTTCTTGGTACATCTGGTATATTTTCTGGTAATTTCTGAAAAGAAAAATTATTTAGTATCGTTAGGCTTCCCTTCTTGTAAAAGAGGGAATATGGAGCTTAGGGTTACCAGGTGAAAAAATCAAACGACCGGAGAAAAGGCCTGATTTCAATAGAAAAGTTCTAAGATTTTATACAGTTTGAGAATTTTCTCTCAAAAACGTATTATTATCGTTTTATACACTGCGGATCGAGCTCACATGCACATCGCACTCAAAGCGACTGGGCGGGGCTAGCTGCCATTGTTACCAAAAGATTATTTTTAGTTTCTAATACTTTGATAAATACTTAATTTTAACGGTTAAATTTTTACCAAAAGAATATTATTTTTAGTTGGTTTACTTTTTAACTAAATAGATCTATGAAAAGTACCGGGATTTCCAAAATCCGGCCGCAATCCTGAGAAAAGTCCAAAAACCTGGAATCTCAGGATAAATCCTGAGATATGGTAACCCTAGCTTAGATCTACCACGCTACTCCAATGTAGGTTGACGTATTTAGGGTGATAATGTTTGATTCTTAACGATCACTATCAGATGTTGATGATAGTGGCCAATTTCTTTGAAAAAATAAAAATTCTGATTCTTAATTAGTTTAGTGGGTACCTATATGAAACAAAGGAAAGTGCTTCAGGATATAAAATATTACTGTAAATATGGTGACACGATCGACTTCAGACGTTAAGTTACGACAAGCTAACCCGGTAGACATTATACCAATGAAACTTGCCGAAATAGCAATATTCATACGTGCCTACCTACTTGCCAATATTTTGCTATATTTTTTAAATTTGCTAAATTATTAGCCGTGGATGTATCGAGGCTTGCTGTTACTATCGTTGTTTACTTTGAACGTTGGACTACAGGTTGGGCTGCTTATAGGTGGGTACTAATCAACGGCTCTGTGACCTGGATTTCACCACATTGCTTTTGAGCCAGGTATTGGTAATGAAAATATATTTCTGGTTCGAGAACCATACTTGGTTTCACCCTTACGAATTCTTACTCTAGGCTAAAGCCAAACTCGATTGAGAATGCTTGTCAACAAACAAATTAAAAATGAAGGTAGTATCAGTAGTCATTTTACACCTATTTTTTTTAAATTAACTAGTTAATGATGAATTTATGACAATAAATTAGATTAGTAAGCTTAAAACTAATTAATATATTCAATATCTTTTAAATAAGATTTTTTTAGAAACGAAACATAATTTTAAATTTATTAGGCATAAAAGATGTTGCAATTTTTACCTTCATTTTAAATTTGTTTGTTGACAAGCATTCTCAATCGAGTTTGGCTTTAGTATAGGCTAATAAGTGACAAATAATAGCAAAACCTTCATACTCGTGTCCTTATTAAGATATTATTATTGTTTTTGTTTGTAAAATTTATTTCTTTATTCTGTGCTAAATAAACTAAAATACAAAAAAAATAAGTATCAAATTGTACGGAATAAACTTTTAATACACCCGCATTGGAACAGCGTGGCGGGTCAACGCTCCATATCGCCTCTCCTACAAGGAGGGTGGTCTGGCCCTGTAGTGGCTTAGTAATTTAGATGTTTGATTTTTTGTTTCAGAACTTAACAGGTCTATAGAAAAGGGCAACGAAATGTCCGATATGTAGAATACACAGTTGTTTAGGTGTAAATAAGGAAATAATAGGGTCTTGGTGGGATTTAGCTTCTAATCTGAGCATGGAATGTGGTTCAGCCGAACGCCACTTGAATTAATTAAGGTAAAAATATGCGTTCTTCGAAAAGCAGTCTTATCTGTATTTGCAACGTTTAATCATTCAGACCATCTCCTTGGCCATTTCCGTTTATCATAAAGTAATTTATCAGAATTAAGTGATTTGATTTTTAACGATATACTTCATGTACACCTACCTAAAAGTTAGATATAGGTACCTAGGTGTTATAAGATATATAAATTTTTCTGGGTTCGAATTCTTGGTTTCATTAGGTTTAATTTTGTAATCACTTAAACTGTTTACTAAATACGTTGAAAGGTTAGACTAAATCTTTCCCTTGGCGATACAGAAATTTCTCCACCAGAGACTCCCAAGGAGGAAGGAGCATAAGTCAAACAAATTATATTTTCTAGTTTACTCTCTGTCGTTAGATTTCCATACGATTTTCTTAAACAGATTAATTTTTGTTCCCATGCTGTTTCTATGTAATCAATCAGTACATATAGGTCCATTGTTAATGAACCCATTCCGTACTCCAAGCACTATATTATATTCAACATTATAATATCAGTACATACATACTCGTAGTCAATTATGTACCTAGGTATACTGAAACGAATATCACTATATTATTGGTTAAACATTTAGGTATACAGATTACCTACCTATACTAAGTAAATAATTTTATGAAACGTAAATACTTTCTCTAATAGGTATTAGAAACTTACTAACCTTCCTAGGTACATAAATCGTTACTAAATTGATAAAATGTTAAGTGTAACAAAAGCTGTTGGCGATACGTACAGTAATAGTCTCTCTTCTCTCCTCGGTACGCTCTCGCGTGGGGGTAGTGAGATTGAATCCTCCTTTCGAGGACCATCTAAAAGGCGGACACAACACCATCTTGTTTACAGCAGTCTCAGATTGCACATTATAGTGTCTGAAAGCCGACGCGACAGGAAGCACCCGCGTTGTTCAGAAGACTGCTTCAATCGGCGCACGGGCAGCCCTTATCGCGTTCACTAGATAATCTTGCCATTCCGATTGTTTTAATTATTCCGTACTAAAGACGATTACTATTTATTATCAAGGAACCTTGCAATCTTATCAGCGTAAATATTATCTATTCACCAAATCAAAACTTTTCATTATTAAAGCCGTCATTATTTACCAATAATTCCTTAGCGTGTCGAATTCATTTCAAACATTTTATCGGCTTGGGTCGATATAATTTCTAACGAGCATTAGCTAAGCTACGTTTATTCATACTTATGTCAAAGTGTTATTACTGTGGTGGTCTCCTTGAAATCAATCACTAGTACAGACAGGAGGGTACAGATTTGTTAAAAAAGAAAACAAATATCAATTCATACTATAATTTATTAATAACGTAAATGAGTACACAATGCCAAAGGCTTAAATGATTCACTTCATTCAACATTTTATTTGATTTGAAAATAAAATATTTACAATAGTACAGAAAATCAGCTCTGCAATATACGATATAATTGCCACACGAAAAAAATCCATTTCAGTATTTACTTTTTATCACAAATCGCATGAGAAATGTCGCTGTGCACTCGGCTCGAACATATTTGACAATAACAAGAAAAGAATAAGTCCGCACAAACGGCCTGCTTGCTCTGGGCTTCCGCACTATATTAAAATGTGCATCGATTCTATAAAATGTGCCAAACGGAAGACATCCATTAGGTATAACAAACGTAGGTATTTAGGTATAATAAAAAATTTGAAAACATTAAGTTTTAACACTATACGTACAACATACAGATACGGAAATTGAGCACGGTAATTAGTATCTAAATACTGGTCTAGTCGACTCAGGGTCGCGTGCGTCGAGCGCGCGCCCGCGGTCTACGCAACGCTCTGACGAACAGGACGGTCCGCCCGGACAGCTAGCAGCACAACCTGATTATCTGAGAGGTCTTTACTTAACTTTAGCTGATAACAAGTCAGGTTGAATTTACTTTCTGTCATGGACGGATCTCGCTATCTCAAATGATATCCAGTAACAAAGTTCCACACACACAATCAATGCGCTTAACAGTAGAATTAGTAGATGCAAAATGTGTTGCGTAAACCGACCTCATATCGACTCACAGACGTGCCGTGAAAATTTACAATACAGTGCATCACCATAACTGCGATGGCACGTCTGCGCCTCTCGGACGCGCGTGTCACGAACCCCGCAAATGTCTGGGTAAACTACTCTAACTGAACAGCGTCGACGAGTGCAATTGACGAACAAGTGATACTTATTATCTCGCTACGTTAACAATATAAACCCTACGGTTCAAATAATTCGCACAACAATGGGCAGCGTGGCCGATAACACTATATACAGCGCGACGACGGCACTCCGCCGCGACGCCGCCGCGGATCGTTTGTGCACAGCGGTATCGAATGAACGGTTCCGAATTGATTTAACATCATCTCATAAAAAACGAGAAACAATTGTTGATACAAAATACACCATATTCTTAATTTAACGATTATTATATTTATAATACATTGATTTTGATGAATTCTTTTCAAAACCTTATTGTAGCACACTAACCATTTTGTCAGATATGTCATTTAAATTCAGATTTTTCTCCGAGTAACAACAATTTGGCTTAGATTATGAAACACCTAAAATCTTAATAATTTATTTCGTATATTCTGATTTATATTTTTTTTTCATGAAAATCACTTTAAAACTTATGAAACAATAAATAATAATAATAATTATAATCGGCATTGATCTAGAGAGAAAGGATCATCAAGTAGACGTGGCCATTTTGGACTCGACGCGGGCGGCAGAGAGCTTGCTTGTCTTAAATCTAATCCGTCCCGCGCCGAGCTTCTGCAAAATGCGCTGCGTCTACTTGCCATACGAAAATATAATTAATCAATCAATCAATCAAAAAAAACTATTGATTGTAAAAGTGTTGATGACATTATCGATTTCCGCAAAATCATAATAAAAAAAAAATAATGTAAAGAATCACATGTACTTACTTTCTGTACTTAAATTACAAGTTTGCATAAAAAAAACCTTATAAAATCAATAATAATCAACTAGAAAAAACTAAATATCTTAAAGTACACATTCACACATGAGTATTTAGCAATAAAGCACAAGTGTTGTTCGAAGCTGCAACATGACTACAGTAACGTATAAAGTAATTATAAAGGAGGACCGAAAAACAACCGACCAGCATCGACCAACCAAATGTTACTAGAGAGACAGTTCTATGTACAGCAGTGATCATCGCAGCCCTTCATTTCAATTATCTGTATGAACAATAAGATCGTGATGGATGTCTGATGATAATAATAATTGTTCTATATAATTCTTTACAGATATTTGAAACAAGTATATTAAAATAGTTTGATAACATTGTTTGTATTTGAGTCGTTGCTGGTATGTGTCGGCAGCGGTCCTCCTAGTAACCTAAAATACAAAGCCAGTGGCACTAGGTGAGAAGGATACCAGTCGGCAACCAGTAAATATGACACAAAAACAAAACCTTACAAAAAAGTTCCAAATCAGATATACGAATGTATTTCGTAACTATCAAGCACCTTTAAAACTATACGATTGTGCGCAAAGACTAGAAATCCTAAAACATGAAATACGTTATGCCGCCCGTACCGGTGGAGGTATATTATTCTCAAATATCTTTTACAGTAAATCAGACTAACAACAAGCGAGCCAAAACGTCTGCCTATATGTATACGAGTTAAAGCTATTGTAGACGGCACCGCGCTGTCTTACGAGTTAACAACGAAGATTGACGTAATATTATTAAAACGGGCAACACACGGTTATATTGATATGTCACGATGACGGTAGATTACGATACATCAAAATGTATGAGAGACATAAAGGACAACACAGACATCGACAGAAATGGTATCAGATCTCCTGTAACGTGTTGATCACAATAATATATTCAGGCACCAACTATTTCTATATGACGAAATTAATATTAAAACGAGCGTAATAACTAATTGTTTTTGACCAAATTATATAAAACACTAGTACTCGAAGACTTTTCAAGTTTTTCCTAATAGAAAGACTATTAAATCTAATGAGAAAAAAAAGAAATGACATGCAAAGCGCCGCGAACGTATGAATCGATGGGTTTTGTGCTTTGGTATAAACGTTGAGCGAATTCATAGATGTTACAATATTTATAATCCTAATGCAAACGTTAGATCTAAACATTACGACGTCTAAAGGGTTGGACCCGTACGCATATTTGTTCCATAAAATGAAGGTATCGTAGATAGAATAGTACTGTTTTAAAACATAATTACAAGGAGAAATCTCAGTGATATGTAAGAACTCCACGGAGTACCTTTCACTTAAACACTACATCTAAAGCGATATATCTAACGACCGATAAACAACTCGATCCACTCTAATGGACTCCAAAGTAAACATTAATCTATAGTTGAAAGCGGCCTGTACACGATAGCATGACAGAAACGAACGATTTGTAGAGCTCACTCGGACTTTGTCGCTTGTTGTATCGGTACATTTATTGCAATTGTCACAATTTGTGGAGAATCGATTTTGTTAAATGCAATAAATGCGACGTACAATCGTCAACCAAAGTTGCTCAATCTTCGATCGGACCGGCTGTTCAATTTCAAAACCCACTAGAGGATATGTTCTTAAAATATTACGAGCATTATTACTATTTGTAGAAAGTCTTTGCGCATATTACATCAAAGAACTGCTGTCACATATTAAGATAGATCACGCACGACACAAGTAGTAAAGTTTCAACTTTAGCTCTCTTTTGAATTTGATGCAGGATTCAAGTTAATTTCTGTTTTGAAATTAAGCAGCCGAGACGCAGATGTGTTAACAAAATAGGAAGACGTATTTCACAAGGGAAGTATAAAGTTGCAATCGACTTACTCTATACTAAATAAAGCTATGCAGCACAAACATCTTTCAAGCTTTATTAATATACATATACTATGTAATGTACATAGGCTGTTAATAATAATTAATAGGTATAAATGATGGATTGCAACATTCGAATTACCAACCTTGTATTAAATAAAGTGCCGAGCAATGCTCAATATTAGATTTATGAGTATTACTACGGTAATGGGTACACTCGAAATATTTATAAGAGGATATATTTGTAAATAACAACCAAATAAATGGCACCAGTATCTATTCGCACCACATAGAAAACGTCATTAAAATATACTACAAAACGGCTAGCTACGAATACGTATTGTAAGAATATAAAGACGACTCGTATTCAATGATTGAATACAACTTGTGTCCATACAGTAGCAGTATACGTATAAAATACAGATAAAATTAAAACAGTATCAAAAATAATGTTTTACGGTGAAATAAATTTAGATGAAAACATTTCTCCTACTAGCTCCGCGCAATTGTAGAATCAATAGCGGGGTTAATATCTTTGATAAGATTGTTTAGTTCATTAAACATTGAATTGCAGCGTACTATATTTTCGGAAAGCGTATTCAATGATCTATTAAATGAAATGTAAAATTAGAAAAGATGTGCACGAATTCAATATTTACAATTTGTCTATGATATGCAAGTGCAAAGCTCACTAAATACCGTTACATGAAAATATTCTATTGTCAATCGTATGAATGTAACAACTACACTATACCATACCGTACATGAATAATATGCAGGTATACACACGTTCCACTCCCGTATATTAGTAAAATAGTAACTCTTACAAATATCTAAAAGAACGACTGCACTTTCCGTTAGCTGCTCGCACTTGTATCTCTCACATAATTTACAATACAGTTCAACTTAATAAACTATTTTTCTGTTAGAAATTTTAATGACTTTGGTATTCATAAGTTCCGGCCCCGCGGGGCTCGCTCGCCGGCCTATCGACTTCTATCCAAGCTCACTTAAACAGTAATCGGCTAGCACTATTATTGATACCTATAATTAATTATTTTTTGTACGTTTACAAAGAGAGTTCATTGTCATGTTACGTAAGGATGACGAAGGTAATTACATATTCGAGTAATAAAATTCTACTTTGTTCCACTGGCTTAGTATGGTGCGAACCTGTTGTATCCGCTTCTGTAGACGGCAGTCTGCAACAACGAGCACAAGATATACAATACGCCCTCTCAGTACAGCACGTACACATTGTGCACTCAAAGCTGCTCTTACCCCGTATCCAGTGACCGGACCTATTCCGTGGCCTAGATAAGGGTCTGCGTACTCCCTGCCGTACCTGGAAAATACATTAATATATGTGAAGGAAAAACTGAATTATTTTTAGTGTTGTGTGAAATACTATCAACAAATTCTTCAGGTTGATGATTCGCAATGTGACAGTAATTCAAGCAGAGCTTTTCTCTGCTCAAAAATAAACCAAAGTGTCAAAAGAAGTTAGCACAGCAAAATTTAAAGTATAGTTCGTATCGATCATCAAGTCCACTCTGAAGTTGCAACACGCCGAACTGTGCATGTTTTGTACTACTAAATAATTTAGTAATGTGCACATGCATACTATTAAAAGGTTCACGTTGTTAGAAGATCTTGTTCACAGTGGCTTTGATATTTGGTACGAATTATATATTACATCGAATACTCACGTTGCGGCGAGAGGCGCGAGCGCAGCCGGCGCGGGCGCGGCGCTCACGGCGGCGGGGGCGGCGCGCGCGGCCGCTCCGTAGTTGGCGGCCGCCGCCGCCGCCGCCGCGTGCTGCGCCGTCGTGAGCGGGGACTTGAGCAGCGGGGCCGCCGCCGCTGCTGCTGCCGCTGCCGCCTGCAACCACGCCGATTCCTAATACGACCTCTAATGTATCATTTACTTGCGTATATTGGTTTTATTCGGTGATCAGCTTCATTTGTCGCTCTAATTATAATGTGACTTACAGGAAACCATTTTATATTAATCTATTTAAAAATAAAATTTAGATGATTTTACTTATTGTGGCTATAAAAATAGTTGTACTATGAGCAGTCAAGGTCACGATTTGACAGATAGTTTATTAGGCGTTGCTAAAGATAAAAAAAACTTTAACATCGCGCGCTGAATATGTAGGTAAAGAATCTGTGAAGGTAAATATCAAAACAAGGCCATTCTGCCTTTCACATTTCAACAAGGGACAACCTGAGCGTGCCTACAAATTATAACTGGAGTGCTAATCGAAAAACACTATTTCCTCGATCTCATTCGAAATAATTTAAAGATATTAGAATATAACCGACGAAGTTCTCCCGTGAAATATGTGATACATATTGAGAATTAAAGCCAAACGTTACCTTTAATCTTATTTCATTGACATCAAGTCATGATCGCTAAAAGTTTGCTTTTAAACTGAAAAGCCCGCCGGCTGCCGCACGGGATCTGACTCACTAGTATTTATTTATTTATTATATCAATAAATCTAAACGTTAAATAAAAAGAAATCGATGAAACTAAAAAAATAAAAAGAATTTTTAGTTCTTCCCTTTTGTATTTTCATAGTAAATTTTAAATCTTCAAAACTTCTAAAAGTTACTTTTAATTCGTGCGGTAGATTAAGTACAGTTAGGAGGGGATATAGTATATTTCAAATCGGACGAAAATCGAATCAAACCGAATTTCACTCAATAAATAGGCCAGTAAAATTAGGTCTGAAATCTAAACTTTAGATACAACTTTGCATTTTGGAAATAATGTAGTCAATAACAAACTAAAACCATTTGTAAAGGTTTTAATGTTCTCAACCTCCGGCAAGTGTAGACAAAAAATTTAAATTTTCGAAATTACTTAAAAAACGGTAAAAATTTTACAAAAAATAATTTTACAATTTTGAAGTAAAAATTGTAATCTCAAATTTTACACAACAATTCTATGTTAACTTCTTTTTCTCTATTAATATTTGTAATATAGCATGTATAAAAAATAAAGTTTTTAAGTTTTAGTGATGAATGAATAGCGTATTTTTTGATTTTTTCAAGCTGTCACATGATGAATCGATAGAACTTACTAAAAAGGTTAAATAGGATAAAAGTCCAAATAGGACATAAATTCTAATGCAGTTAATTTTACAGTGAGGACATTTATGTAAAATTTTCACTTGAAACTTTTACCGTTCACACGTAATTGCGTAACGACTCTTATTATTTAACCTTCACACACTGTTTTAATTTCTTTAAGACTACATTATATTAAAAAAACAAACTTGTATCTAAAATATTGATTTTAGACCTAATTTTAATGGACTACAAGAAAAAGTTGCTAGTAACAAACAGGAAACTGTCAAAACCCTAATATACAATTTGAATGCATTATGTATGATATAAATTGAACAGTGAGCCCACAAAGGCGAAAAGGTTGTATGCCTATTAATTATTATTATCTACCTAACCATAACTATAATGAGTTAAATTATGTTAAAATAAATGAATTTTGTTTTCAGATGATACCTTACCACGTATAAGTTTCTTCGAACGAACTTCACATTAAGTAGGTAAAGCGGTAATTATGCATATAACCAACAAAAAAGACAAACAAAATAATAAATCGTAGTGTTTTATTTACATTACCATGCAACGTTGCTGTAACACAAACCTACGCGTTAAATTAATAAATAACTTTTCTGCAACAAAACATTAGGATATAATTAACAATTTTGATGCAGAAAAATTGAAAACAGGAAAGTATAGGTGCTGATAGTCGAATGGGCATGCATTACGTAATAGAAAGGAAATATTCATGGCTGACACAAACTACGATGAAGTACTGAGTTTATCCATATCACTATTACACAACTAAATACTCGGTGACTGTTAGTATGTTGACAGAATGACAGTAACGTGTATCCGGTGTTGTGGGCTCAATGTTCTACTCGGAGCATGATGTATTAGCGTCTCAACGTCAACTCACAGCTTGCATACGCCTACACTAAGTCACCACCGGCACTATCGGACAAGGATCAACTGAACATAAGCACCGCCGTTACCACAACATAGTGCAACCGCGTCCAACCAACGGGACCATTCTATAATAATAAAACAGCAACCAAAATCCCAGCACTCACTCCACAATGATTAAAATATCAAACTGTACTAGCGTGGTGGAACATGAATTAGAAAGCGATAGAGTATGAACGTGGTCGCGTATCGCGCGACGTTACCTCGGCTGCGGGCTTCGCCGCCTGCAACAACACACGGACGGTCACCCACGAGTAGGGATTGCAATCCCGCTGTTTCCAATCCTGCGGGATTGCGGCTGGACATCTTTTGTATTGAAAAGACGGCAATTTGAATAAATACGCCCCAACTAATGATTGTGGATCCGCAAGATATTGCGGGATCCTGCAGGACCTTAAATTATGCTGAATCCCGCTGGATCGTGAGATCCCACTCTGCTGGATTGCAATCCCTTCCCACAAGACACTCGCAATAAGAGGTAAAACGCTACTGCAGCTGCACAACGGCTCTCGTGCAGCGAACAGTGCTCGCTACAACCGTTATACTTTCTTGGAACAGCTTCTATTCTTTCGTTCTTTCTCAAGCCGTTCTTGTTCACTCTTCGAGCTAATTGTGATAGAAAATATACCGCCAATTCGGTTTGCACCTCAAGTTATAGTAAACATTAATAGGTTAAATCAAAACCGCAATTTTGAAAATATTTTTATAAAGTGTATTAAGTGTAGATTTTCAAAACGGCAGTTTTAAGTTTTAATTTAAAATGACATGTCAATTTGGCGATTAATTACCTGGAGTCTGTAGTTAGAGTCAGCTGTCGCCGCTGCAGCTAAGAACGGGTCGTAATACACGCTGCGAATTAAACAAGCAACTGTCAGTGATTTATACAAATCTATATAACAAATTAGTTGATATTTTACTGAAGTATATATTTTCAAATTAAGAGAATACTGAAAAAATACAATTCATTTAACCTTTTTTCAAAACTATATAATTTGTAAATAATTCTCATTAAATGTACCATTCTTGATGAGGTTAAGGTTAAAGCAACTAATTACTATGATGTCAATAAAAATTCAGAACAACTATTTTATTATATACAGCTACGCTAACTAAATACCTTCTAAGTGTGCGAACTAAATAACCATTAATAATTAGGTAATGTACAATTTTACCAACAAGTACTATTTTTATGCTAATTTTTAAAAATGATGTATAAGAAAATATTTTAGTATAGAAAACAAAAGCATGAAAGGGTCTCTTATAATGACGAAGAATTAAATTTACATGCGTCTATTTCTATCTATGGTTTTAAAATATTCGTACTCAGTAGAAAGTTTCTAATAGTTCATATAAATAGGAGAAAATATTATCAATAAATTTAATTTCAGCGTTCTACAAGTGTACCAATAAGTCGAACATCTATACACATAGAACTTTGAAGGATGAGGAATTATTGAAGTGAAACTTCTTTATCGGGATTGGAAAAAAAATTAGTGTAACATTTTTTCGTTACGCGTCACATTTTTCCGTTACGCGCCATCTTTGACTTATGGAAGAGACGTGATAATATATATATATATATATATATATGTTATATTGAAGTGATCAGCAAAATCAAAGGGTTTATTTTAATTCTAATTCCAGTGAATTTCTAAAAAAGTAAGTAATTACGACATCAATGATAGTAATAATTCTATTACAATTAATGAAATTCAATAATAATCTTTGTAGTAATAAGCTAAAATGAAATAATTGTAGAATTTGTATTTATGCCTATGATAATAAAAGCCTTTTATTAAACTTTATCTAATTTAACTTTATTTAACCAATTTCTGTAAAGTTGCATATAGTAAATTATTTTTTGAAAAATAACGTCATAAAAAAGTTTCACTTCTTACGAGATTTTTTTTTACGTGACAACCAAGAAAAGGGTACACATTTTTCGCATAATTGTGACATGGCCAACTATGTAGCCGTTTACTACGAGGAGGGTATATATTTATATCAAATAATTATAGTATTTTTCAATATTTTGTTTTATTTGTAGAACAAGTAAGCAAGCAATGATATTTAGTCAATATTCCATGAAAACGAGCGCAAGCGGATGTTTAAAGGCGAAAAATGCATATCCTATGTAAGTTAATTACAATTAATAACTAACAGTAGTTTATTACAGTATTAATGTTAGGTTCGTACCAGTCATGTTACAGGAAAAAGGATTGACGTTGGAGGGTGGTTACTTGTGGAGGATAGGAGGTACCCAAGTATGTGCTTCTCGTCCTATTTAGATTCAACAACAAAGTTTATTTCTATTGAATAATCAAATTAACAAATTATTCACTTACTGTTCCATTAAGTTTCTATTTAATAGATTTCGGGGGGCTCTATCAATTAATCTAGCTAGGTTTCATTTTCAGAAAAGTAATTTTATATAAATTCTAATAATTTATTTAACAATTTTGAATATTTTCCAATATGTTGTTTTGCAAACAATCACTAGCTTTATGTGGGTTGAGAATACAATTAACGATTCAATTACACAAAAGTATTAATATGAATTTTTTATTATACTTTTCGAGTGAATTATAATTACACAGCTCTCAAGAGTAATGTGCTTTTTATTTTTGGTTGCAATGCATCTAATTCGGTAAAAGGATTGTAAAGAACGTAAAATATAAAAGCAACGTTGTATACTCGCTTTTATATTTGAATCAATGGTAGGTAAGAAATGTGCAACCACCAAATTAATGTATTAGCAAAATAACTAATAGGTACGACAAAGTTACAAGTTATTATATTATCAAGTAGCAGACGCTCGCGACTTTTTTTTTCGCCCGTGTGGTAAATATATTGTTGCAATCTTCCAAACATAAAAAAAATATTACGACCCTATTTTAGGAATAATGGGTACTGCAAGTTATCCTCAAAAGATATACGACATCGCGGAGGAATAAAGCAGCGATTTTGATGAAATTGATTTTGAAAGCTTAAATTTCTCTTTTTTTAACAAGAATCGTTAGATGTCATCCAATTTACAAAAATCTTGAAATTATATACTTCCCCGGGAACCACTCTATCTGTTATACGGCGGGTGACTATGTAGTTGGGTGGGTGCGGGGAGCGGTGGGGAGCGGTGGGGAGCGGTGCGGTGCGGCGGTGTGAGTACTCACGGTGCGTATGCGTGCAACGGCGAGGCGAAGGCGGCGGCGGCGGCGCGGGGCATCACGGCGGAATGGAGGGGGTGGGGGTGCGCGGGCGCGGCGGGCGGGCGCGGGGAGCGGCCGCGCAGCACGGCTGCGCCGCGGAGAGCCGCCGCGGGGGCTACATGCAACACACAACGAGCTACGGGCTACTGCATGCGGGTGCGGGTGCGGGTGCGTTACCTGCGTCGCTGCGCGGCGCGCGGCGCCAGCACGAGCGGCGGCGCGGGCGTGGCGGCGGGCGCCGCGCCCAGCCACGGCCACGTCACGCCGGACACCCGCAGCCCTGCGCACACACCGCGCCTCTACATACCTATGAGCACTCGAGCGCCGCCACTGTGCCCAGCTTGCGATCCGCTTATGTACTAACCGAGTGTGCTCCGTTCCAACGAACGAAACAAATCTTTCTACAGTAACTTGAATACTAAATACCTAAGTGAATGACCTGAACAATTAGCAAGTTTAAACGTATTTTTTGCTTAAATTCGGTCAGCATAGAGAGCGATAACTTTTTGAAAAGTAGATGAGTAAATACCGGCTTAGGAGTCACGGCGCTTAAATGTATATTAGATGCAAATCCAAAATGCTAATAAGTTATTGTCCATTAATCACAAATAATCAATAAATCTAATGTTACAATTTACTATGAACTAGAATGCAAATCAAAATAACTATATGTATAATCGAGAATTCAATATTGACATCGAGTGTCCCGGAGAGACAAGGCCATGCCACATTACAGCACGATTTGAATGACATCGCGAAGTAAAATGCTCACCACCGTGCTATTGCTTAACTTTAAACACATACCTACTTGGTGCTCTAAAGAAGCATGGCCGTTAGAATACGTTGTTACAGATCGGTGACATACAACATCTCATCGAGCATTAGAACTAATAAACCATATTCCCACCACATAAGTAAAAGATCATGCTCGAATGAATGTTATTATAATAATGTAAACGCGGAAGCTTTGGGGCGATCAGAATGGGTCGAGATAGGGAATGCGAGGGTCTCACCTTCGGGCCACTGGACACACACTGAAACAAAACAATGGAGGACACATTACTACATTGTTCACCTTGTGCGTACGGCTAAACAGTGACAACGATCCTAGAAGACATTCTCCACTACAGAATGGAAAAACTGACAGTGCAAGACTGAAATCGCATTCATTCCAACAAGTTGAAAAAATAGGAAACATTTTCATATAATTAAAGTGAAAACTAAGAAGCTGACTAGTTCAGGTGTTATCCGGACAGGTGGCGGTCAGGCACAGTTGCCGGAGACAGGCCGTCCAATCGTTGTGTGAAATACAACGTTCTTACCAAATTCAACACCGAATTTACATACATAATAAGCAAGAATTACAAGTTACTGTTAACGTAAAACTGTAAACGACAGCTTAAGTTCGTGCGAACATTGGTATATAATTTTTAAAAGTCAATTATTAATAAAACTTTTTATACAACTAGTTGAGTATAATTCATGAGAAAAAGTAATGTTTGTTTAAAATTTTCTTTTCTTTTATAGATGAAATAATAAATATTTAAATCATATTAATTTATCTCAAGTAGGCTCAATTTACAAGCACTTTCGATATGTCATGTTAGACTGTGTAATGTGCACGTGGGCTGTCTCCGGCGGACGTGGTCTCATTCTCTAAATAGCATTCAGCTAAGAACTAACATTCCAACGTATCTAGGTAACATGTAACACGTGGAAACATTAACATGGACAACACCGATGTGTATAAGCCAGCACCCTCACCCAGAGTGGGAACTGATCCGTTTCTAGCCAGAATATCTGGATGGGTTAAAAGAGAAAATCCTAAGATGCATTATATTATATAAACATATACAATCATATTGAAACTAATTGTTTAGAGGACAGTGGTGTATCGTGTCACTATATGACAGGTTCAGTTGAGTGCAGTACACGGTTGTCGGTATTCTTTTAAATATTTCCACACAAAAAAAATGGTTATTGTTTAGTAAAGTTTTGCTTACCGTTCGGAACTGCAGGCGGTTTTTTTGTCTGGACTCTCGCTGTTGCATTATTAACCTGAATGGGAAATTTATAAATATATTAAAAAATGAAATTGTAAACCCAAACTGCAGCCAAAAAGAAAATAATTTTGAGTACTTCTTTTAAAATTTTCAATGTTTTCAAAAGTTTAATTAAAAATGAATTCATAAGTTATTATTTTCATAAAGATGATTAAAATTATATTAGTGCTCTATGTTTTTAACATCCGCATTTACTAGATATGTGATCTCATATGAAAACATTCTACCAAAAATACAGACAATATTTTTGAAAACGAGGTACAATAGTTATTGAACTTTGTTATATAATTATGTTACGTTACAATAGGATAACAAATATTTCAAAATATTACTGAAAACAGTACAATATAAAACGTCGAAAAGGGAAAAAATGTGTTGAATTATAGCTGTTAAATTTATTGTAACAAAAAAGATTAAACAATATTAATAATAGAACCACCTGCTCACGCTTACATCTTTATTTGTTGTTTTTTATATTGCAGAAGCATTGTTTGTGAAAGACCCTTAAATATATCGAATATGTACGCTAAGTTTTTGATAAACTATTTAAAATGCATGGCTTTAGACGTATACTTTAAATGGTACACATGTAATATTTAAATAAATTTAAATTTATTTAATTATTTGAATTTTAAAAATTACTGATGTGAATACACCGACACCTATTTCAATGTGTAAATATTGTTATACGAGGAGTGTTCTTTCTTAACTTCGTTTTCCCTAAACAATAAATAAGTAATGAGTTATTTCATAATTGTGAAATAGATATGTTTAAATGTTCTCATGAAAACCTAACTTACAAATGAAATACCAATCTAAATTACAAATAATACCGATTATCAACGCTGACCATAGTACATATATACAATTATCGATAAAAAATTATAAAATAGTTATTCTAATAATTTATTTATTTATTTAGTATTATATTAATTTGAAAGTGGACTTAGCTGCGTTGCGACCGTCCATTGGGCGCATATCAATGCTTTTGCATTATATTGTTTTATATTGAGTTGTATATTAGTAAATAAATCATGAGCAGACGTTGAGCCCGCCCACACGTGCGCGAGCTTTAACCCTTAAATGCGCGAATTTTGTTATTGATTTAAAATATTATTTTTTAATTATATTAGGTTTTAAGATGTACCGAAAAAATAGTTAAAAAAATTATATCGACTTACACCCATGTGAAAATTAAAAAAAACCGTATGTTGCATATCTGCAACAGTGCGCACTTATAGGACAATACCATGTATGGTAAATTAGGTGAAAATTAAAAACTCAAAATGAATACATAAAGTTATTTATTTATTTATTCCTGATGAAATTTATAGAAACAATTATTGTCTCTATCGTAGCACAAGCTCACTCTGCATTTCTCCACACTCGCCCTTACTGGTGGTCGATTTTATCTTGGCGGACATCTTTAGGAGGTACAGTTTTTGCTAGTCCACGCTACTGCAATTTAGCTTTAACAGTTCTATGTAGGCCAAGATTACATAATGCATTGGCCAGCTCTAGTCTAAATTTACATAGATTCATAAGTGCAGTATTGGGGTTGTACATAAGCCTGGAATTTACAATGGTCACGTCTAAAAGGTGGAAAAACAAGCGTCTGCTTTTACGAGTAATGTGGTACCTATTATGTTAGGACAATTTATTTGTACCCGCTGTTTCGTTGCCTCATTATGCCTCGAAATAGTAGTCACAGAAAAGGCTCCGGTATAGGTTGACAGCAAAGTAACTGGTTTATATACTATTGCACTGATGTCGATACCATCGACATTGGCAAATCAGCGTCTTCTTATCTGGCAGTTTATTATTTGGGATACGATTAGAGGAATATATTCCTTCTTTTGCAATATAAGTGTTGGAACAATACGCATTAGCCGCATCAAATTTTCTAAAATTGGGTCATTATGATTATCAAAAATAAGAGGTGGATCAACAGTACTACTTCCCATAGGAATATCCATATCTTCAGCAAACTCGAAGTAAACTTCTTCATCATCCTCTTCTCCTGCAGAGGATTCCATATCATCCTCAGACTGGTCCAGGTTCTGGAGGTAGTCCATACAATTAGACTTTAGATAAAATAAAGATAAAAGAAATTTAGATAAAAGAAAGTAAATGCGCAATGTTGCACTTATGCAACAAACGGATTTTGAAGAAAAAAGTATATCAAACAATGGAATTTCCATAAAATTATTTATTTATTTTTCTTTTGATATTATAAGTAATATAAAAATTAAAAAAAAAACAACACTCTTATAGAATTATAAAACAACTGAATAACAATTTTACACTAATTGCTTTTTACGTTTACCCGCGCCCGAGATATTATAAATTGTGATTAGAAAGTTTAAAATTTGCAATCGACCCGCCAATCGAACTGTCAAAATAAATATAATTGTCATCTATAATCTATGGTAGTTTTCATTCGGATACACGAAACGAAATCTATCAAATCTTTTGAATATTCGATATGTTGCAGATATGCAACAACGCGTGTTTAAGGGTTAATAGAGAATAGTGTGTGTGGTATCTTACCTCGGCGCCATCGGTTGGTAGGGACCGTTCTACATTCTCTGTGAGACTCTCATTCGATCGGCATATTAAATGACCGTCTAGAGAGTAAAGGGATAAAATAAATAAGGTTTGTATGTGGATTAGAAGTGACGTCACAGACGGGGCATACTTAGTGCTAAATGCCCGCTTGGCATGGCAGTAACTACAGAGCAGACGAGCGCAGGTTGCGGTGGCGGTGGGCGTAGGAGCGGGATGTTAAGTTACATAGTGCTACAGAATACAAGTTTTGATCATGCACACCTCTATTTTTCTGCCCTCAACCACGGTGCCGTGTAGACGCTCTCGTGCTCGCTCCGCATCACCACTATTTGCGAATGTTACAAAACCGAATCCCTGCATGCAAGACAGACAAAACATGCATTAAAAACAGCGTCGCTCAAAAAACAACGTGCAACAAAAATTAACATTTATGCATTGCATATTTTTTTATTGAATATTCTAGTGAAATAATCGATAGGATATTATTGTTTTGAGTTCGTTGGTAGTTTGAGCGTAATCTAGCTGAATGGGTACACAGAAGCGTTTGTATTACGGTCAATTATACATAATGTCGCTCGACCTAGCAGTTCGATCTATTGGAAAGAGTTCGTATCACTGTGTAATGTCGACAAATATCATAAGGATTATTATAAAATCTAATATGAGAGTCACTACGTTTATAAAACTTACTAGAATTGTGTTAGCTGCAATTTGATCTAGAAGTCATCGCTCATGCAGGGAATCTAAATGTTCTACGTCATCTAATCGTTCTGAATTCTCAAACGGTAACCAGCATTCTAAGGGGAATTATTTTTCCGATCGATGCCATTAATTCGTGTCACTTGACATATGTACGGTATCATACAAACTCCCTGCTTTTGCCCTATTTTTAATCATTTGTGCAAAATCTGTACAGTGCCAAAAACTCAGTTTAATAATAAAATTAAAAGCCATTATAAGGATTGCCATAATTTATACATGTGGTGTTGATTATACATCTTTGGATGAAATCTTTAAAATACTATATTCATATAAATCATAATATACACATCATCTAAAACTTATTAAAAATATTCAACAATAATAACATTTCTCGTGCTCGGGGTATGATAAACTACTGTCAATACACGGTGATAACCCATAGATACAAAAAGCAGCTAGCACAGCACACAGTACAGTGGAAGAGACGAGTCGTGAAGGTGGCAAACATGTTGCTGATTGTACGAAACGCTTACATTTATAAAAGCATGACAGCTCTATTATTTATGATCAATTATTCGTTTTGAGTGCAATCATTTTTATTTTTAATACAATGAGTGGGACATAGAAACAGAGAAAAGCGAAAAGACAGAAGACCAAGAAAAAAAGGAAAAGAAAAGTTAAAATAGACCGGGACTCGCTCCCGCCCTCGCGCGGGAAGGCGTCGACGACACAACTCGATCCGATAGGCGAAGAAGACTCTAGTGACATTCAACATAAGCAAAACTAATTGATGCACCATTGCGGTTACTTCTAGAAAGTATCACTTGCGTTATCGATTGATTAATACGGTATATAGGGTCAGCAAAATTTACATGCCCAAAACTAAAGAATTCTGTTCCCTGGTTAGGAAGCGTATGACTGTAAAGTAGTATTACATTAAAACTGGCAGAAAAAAATTACCAAACTAAACATCTGGATTATATCTCTGAAAATCTCACCGACCAAGCTGCACCGACACAAATATCGTAAACAGTTAATTGCAAGAAATACGTTTAAAACCACTTTACATGTGTACAGTGCCGTTTGGTCGGCTACGTCGTTATTAGTGATGAATAATAGAGCTGTCCTATAAATATGATTTAGAAAATCAGCTGTTATAGTGACGATGCAACATTCTCTAATACTGCATATCCCAATGTGAGGCATTGAAGAAAAAACAACTTGGAGCTATTATATCAAAAGAGAAAAATACGTTTTAGACATGAGCGAGCATGGACTACTGTAGGGGCGGTCACCAAACTGACACAAGGAAAGCAGTAAACACGAAAAAGCGATCAATCCAATCAATTATTGTAAAAATTATTTTGAAAAGTATTTCTTGCTATGCCTTACTCTTATAGGGTTTTACATCAAAAGTGAGTTGTTTTTTGAGAATCGTATAAATGTGAATAATTGTAGATGATGCCGTTAAGACATTTATACGCGTGACTTGCTTTTGTTCATTTTTAATCATGTATCTATTATTTTAAATTATAAATTAGTTTATGAAATGTGTAAAAAGCATGTCACGAGTATAATACGTTGTTTTTTTTTTAATTGCAATAGTTTTATAGAAATGATAATATACAATGCAATTAGAAATACTGCACCAAACGTTAAAAAGAATATGCTTAGAAAGAGTTTTGGTTTAATCACGAATATTATTAAAACTAAGCCCATTTGCCTTTATTTCTTTGTTAAACTAGAATAAGTTGATTAAATTGAAAATAAATAGATAAATCTTACATTTAGAGAAACTTTCAAAACTCGTAAAGTTACTTTAGTTTGGGCAGCTGATAATTACTAAGATTACCTAACTATGACCACTCCTTAGCTATTGCAGCTTTTTTAGTTATTTAGGAAGGCTGCCAACCAAAATTGAGGAAGAGCTAAGAAATCGCAGCTTGCAATAGCCATGAAGTGCTTTAGCGTACAACTCAAGAATGTCACAACACTGTGTAAACGTAAATATCATAAACATTTTTATATTTATTTTTTATAAAAAAATTAAACATTCTTGATTGTACAACTTTTAAAGAGAAGCAATATACAATGAGCACTTCAATACGTACTTGTTTTTATTACACATATGTTATAGGTTTACTTATATTACTGTTTTAAAATTACTTTATTGCTTCTTTTTATTATTATAATAATAATGGAATACAATTTTATCGGCAAAAGTAGCCAAAGTGAAAACATACAATGATTTCAAATTGGCTACTCAGAATAGAGTTAGAAATAGGGAATCGAACTCTTACCTTGGAGCCGCGTTCGTTGAAGATAATTTCTACATCAAGTATTGTGCCATATTGCTGAAAAATGTAAAAATGATGTATGTTAATTTTCTTACTGCTAAAAGGATAGCGACATCGAGACGTGCCGTGCTTACGTACCCCAAACATGTTCCTGAGATCGGGGTCTCTGAATCTGAAGGGGATGTTGGAGACGTGCAGTCGCTTGGGCTGCGAGGCCTGCGACACGGGCACGAGGCTCTTGTCGGGCGGCGCGGGCGGCGCGGCGCCGGCGGCCACTGCTGCGCTGACGGCCGCCGCCGCCGCGTGCGCCGCGGCCGCTTGCTGCGCCACCGCCGCCGCCGCCGCGACGCTCACTGGCGTGCTCTCGTCGTTGGATTCTCCTTCGCTTTGCTGTCGAAATAACAACCATTTATGTCAATGATGGTAGCACTAATGGTGATTGGTGAAGATAGAGATATTCGCGCAGAGTCCTCCAGTAGGCCAAGGATGTGCCTCGTCTCTACTTTTTGAAATAAATGCAGCGTATCCTAGGTCTACTTCAGTCTTTGGTTGGTCTTTTGGTTTTTACATAAACTTATAATATCTCCATCCCTTGAGGTAGTCGTCGATAACTTCATAAATGACCTCAATAAGGTAGACCAACAGCCCATTAACAATATAAAAAAAGCGTGGGTCTATGACAACTATCTCACTTCACGTCTGACTTGGCCATTCCTCGTTTATGATATTGGCAGAACCCATCTGGCAAAACTAGATGCAAATGTCATAAAAACATTGAAGTTTGGTTTGGTCTAGCCCTCGGCTGACCCTTCAACTCTATTCAGAGATTACAATAATTTTGGGTTAAAACTAAAAAGGCCATCGGAACTCTATAAACACCTCAGGGTTACCAGAACGCACATTCTAGTTAAGTCCCAGAACGAACTAGTTGCATCACTTCCTAAAGGAACGTTTACAAACAATTTATGGCAGGGGCTCAGGTAAATAGAACCGGGTTGGGTGCAAGACGTAAAATGGAATAAAATCTTTTCTTAAACAAGATGAGGACGACAACTACAAAGTGCATGCCATGAACCTAGAAATGCAAAAAGTGGTAAACTAGGCGAGTTCTGCATGGCTCTGAAGTGGCGCGCCTTGCTGTACGATTGGTCTCCTGCCTTATTGAAATTTTATCTTAATGCCTTTACGAGCCTCGGAAAAATCTTGCTATACCTGTGGTGAGGCAGTGGGCACTGCAAGGCACTATTGGAGGATGCAAGGTGCGGAAGGGGTCTCTACTCACGCCGCCACTAGGGCTCAAAAAGGGTTGACGACGAATAAAAGACAAACTAACTTCGTTAAAGCAGGCTCAAGTACAAATTCCACCAGCAAGCCTTATTCAATTCTAGGCTCTGCTCCTGATTGGACGATATTAATGGACACGTATGAAAAGCACTATAAAATCCCGGAAGACTTAGCTATTACGACATCTAGACCGGACATATTTCTTTTTTCCAAACAAATCAAACGTATAGTACTTGTTGAGCTTACAGTGCCGTGGGAAACAAACATCCCTAAAGA
Organism: Mycalesis mineus; assembly: GCA_034621355.1. NCBI lineage: Eukaryota > Metazoa > Arthropoda > Insecta > Lepidoptera > Nymphalidae > Mycalesis > Mycalesis mineus. Next base: position 9,272,243 of record CM067885.1, read on the forward strand.
CCATGTATTCAAAGTGAATAAATACTATGACCTTACTAATGAACTAACCAAAAATGGCTATGTGGTTAGTTTATACGCGGTAGAAGTGGGTGCGAGGGGTATACCAGCGAAGTCTCTCTACAACCTGCTAAAAGACCTTGGCCTTACTAGGAGTGCAGTAAGCTCCATATTGGAACGAGTGTCCAAAGCTGCTCTAGTAGGGTCCTTCCGAATATGGTTGGGCAGGGAGAATAACTTGAACAGAGGAGGTGAGTGTTGACGCGCGTCACTAAGGGTACCCTTAAACCTACACCCGTGTCACAAGTCTCGGGCTCTGTTCGGAGTTTTTCTCTCAGCCACGCGATGGACCCGGCACCCGCACGGTGAATCCATGGAATGCTAAGATATTCGTCTCTGTCTATGTAAAAACCAATTTCTATTTCCTGGTCTCTTCGAACTTTGATATAATATAATAACACTAACACCGAGTATACTTTGCGTCAAACTGATAATCCTATTTGTCCATTTTGTACGTGAAAATAAACTATATACGTGGACATTTAATCTTATGTATAAAATATTTTACGTTGCAGAATACAAACTCTACAAAGAATTTAGATATCTAGAACACAAATGATTCCGCTAAAAGGAAACGTTTCGATCAGCTAAGTAATAGAACTTACTGAGGTATTATTTTGATTTTCTATCGAGTTCTGTGTGTGGGGCTGTGTCGGCGGCTGCGGTGAGAAGTTGGTCGGCGGGAGGGGCACCTGCGTCGGCGGGCCCTCGCTCTTGACGAGCGGCGGCTGCGGCGGCGGGGCGGGGCCGCTCTCCGCCTTCACCGTGCTGAGGTCGCCGTTGGCCGCGAACTGCGCCGCGGCCGCCGCAGCCGCCGCCGCCGCAGGGAACGGGGCCGCCATCCCCGTGCCCACCATGTGCTGGAACATTATAACCATACGTCTTACTATGATATGTTCACTTCTATCTTATTAATATTATGAATACGAATGTTTGGATGGATGTTTCTTATTTAATAATATAATCTCAAGGAACATTTATTTTATTAGTTAATAAAATAAATGTTCCTTAAACTTGGCTGGCACCGACTTCATAGATATGCTTATGTAAATTAAAGCAATTAAATGACACAGTTATTTTTTACTTTTTAGTGCGTTTTGAGTCGGTTCTATTTTTTGTTAAATTTTTTTATTGCTTACATTTCAGTAATTTATCACCACGTAACATACTCGTACTATACTGTCATAGTATATTATAGTACTAGTAGCCAAAAAGCTACCGATACCGAGACAAAGACCGAAATCGCTGTAAGCGTGCCTTCAAAATTTGAAAAGTTCCTTCAATTTCCCCAATATATCATCATCACATCCTAACATGATGTCAATGGGATCATCTTGGAAGTATGCCCTTTCTAATAAAAAAAGAATTATCAAAATCAGACAACTCTGTAAAAAGTTATGCGTGGTCATAAATATATGTATAAAAAAAAAATATACGTGTCGAATTGAGAACCTCCTCCGTTTTTTTTCGTCGGTTAATAAAAGGAGTAGTAGTAGTTTTAGCGCAGACCCAAAAAGACTACAAATATTTCTTACAGAAACCGCGTAACAGCTTTTGAAAACAATTTAATATGGCTTTCATCGTTAAGTGGCTATATAATACGTAAGAATAAGTTTTAATTCATGGCATCCATGAATTGAAACTTGTTCTTAACACTAGTGTCGTTATAAACCAACCACCTATTGGAAAACTGTTAATCGTAAAGTGGTTTGTACAACACATTAAAAGCAGTTTGAGAACATTTACTGTAGATATGATTCCGTTAAATATATACTAAAATTTGCAAACAGTTGCAAAGTGTGATCGTCGAAAATGCAGTCGTGGCCAAAAACTTGTTCGTAATACAAGTGCAGTTATAATCCAAGATGAAAACTATTGAAAACTGTTTATTTGTAAAATGTTTTGTCGCATAAAACTCTCTGGGGACACTTTCAAACTGTAGATATGTAGTAAAAATTTACAAAGTGTGATTGTCGAACTGCATTCGTGGCTTACAACTTGTTAATAATACGAGTTCGGTTATAATCCAAGATGAAAACTATTGGAAACAGTTTACTTTATAATGTTTTACAGAATAAAACTATCTGGGGTCACTTTGAGACTGTATATAATGTAGATAGAGGCAAAATGGCGTGCAGTGGCGGTGCGGAAACGAGAAAATTAGGAAGTGGTTATTGGTCACAATTGCGTTGAGCGTTCCTAACCGAGCTCGACTCAGCCGACCTATATATAATGTGCTAACGTGTTGTTATAAAACTTGACTATAACTATAACTCGCCTTCACTCGAGGTTAGTTTCACTAAACGATGATTAACGATAAATTTCTAAAAACTATTTCATTATTTATTATTGTTTGCCAAACTTGGTGTAGTGTACTGCAGAACTGTAGTAAATATCAATTAGGATTTCGCTACAATAGTATTTATTCCCCGTAAGCTTATACATTGTCAAGGTTAGGGTTAGGTTGTAATTGTAAAGGTTAGGGTTATCAATTTGATGCTTTGTTTGCGATACTTTAGGAACTTCCAACAGTTGTATTTATCCTTTGATAATAATTAAACGATTGTGGGTTTTTTTCGGTGTTTAATACATATACGATTTATATTTTAGCTAATCAATTTATTATTATATTTATGTCTACTATATTTACGTACCCACATATAGTTAATTATATTAATATTACGACGTTCTATTTAAAATGTATTGTTTTAAAAAATAGCCGTATATGAATAAATCTTGTATTATTGCTTTATTTATCTTACCCTGAGTAACAATAACCGCAGTAAGAGGAAACTAATTCAAGTATATAATGCTAAACTCAGCTTATAACATTTGGGCACTAATAATAAATATTTGCTTTTTATATATATATCACAAATATGTTTCTAATAAACCTATTAGAAACATATTTATGATTAACATGAACAACGCTCTAGTTAAATGGCGTACAATAAACTCTCTATTTGCTAGAGTATGAATCTACTTGTAGGTAACAAATAACCAAGTATATCCGACATTTGAAGCATTTGTAACAAAGCTTTCACCCTGCATAAAAGACAATTAATTTTACCCAAAGAATATGTACCAAAAGCGATATTTTACGCTACACATTAGTGAATATAAAAGCGCGAAGCAATGGAACATTAAGAATGTAGAAGGAAATTTGACAATAGCAAGCAATATCCCAAACATAAAATGAATACATTTTCCATGAATAGCGAATTTTTACTCTTATTGTGTTTCATTTACAATGGGTCGGCCGGGTAAAAAAGCGTCATTCTAAAGGTGGGTCCGCATAGAGGGCAACGCAGTCAATAGTGAAGGGTGGCAGGGGGTAGCGGTGAAGATATTAAATAATGGTCGCAAGTCATCTACGCTGCACCCGCGGCCTTTCTGTACAAACTGCGACCCCTGCTGAAAAATGTAACAGCACAGCAGGCTGGAGCTCCCCACTTCAGTCTTGAAAATTTTAATCAATACTCTTGAGTACCTGAGTAGGTACTTCGGCAACTGAATGAATATTAATTAATGCATCCCTGACTACATACTTTTACAAGTTTAGTAGTAGGCAGCATAAGTAGTTATATGTATATCAAAGTGTAATGAAACTTATACATTTAGTATTTGTTGATTAAAGCTGTAATTTTCATTATTAATATTTAATTAGGACAGTCGGTTTATCTTTTGATCGTAATTACTAAATTTATATATATTTGGAATTAATTAAAAAAGATTAATATTCCTTAAGAGATAATTAATAAAAGGTAATATTTCTTAAGCCATGACAATCTTTCAGTACACGTTCTTAGTTAGCGAGAGGAGAATACCCCGGGGCAGCGCGTCGGGGGATATATTTAGAAGAATTTCATGAACACAAGCTACAAATTATATACGAGACTAACTGAAGAGTCACCGCTCTTCAACGGGAACGAAGAGCTCTCAGCTTTTGAATTCTAATTGTTAACCGAGATAGATTGTACTCGTACACTGTACAAGTTACATGACTCGCTTATTTTACTGTAAGAAACATGATTCGCTAATGTTACTTAATTTACAAAATGTGGCGTCAAATTGCTTATCAGACGGAGTGTAGTACAAATTCAACGCTCAAACACTAGAGTAGATACAACGTTATATAACAGGAGATGGTCATAAAAGTGGGGAACATTAAAATGATAGTGGTCACTCAACTCGATGGCGTACAGTAATAAGCATGTTAGTTATAAACAAGATGGTTCTGGATGCGGAGAAGTTACAGAGATCACATGCGGCGCGCCACCGACACCGGCCCGATCATATCCGGCGAGTTGGGGCGGCCGCGTAAACAAACTGACTTTTTATAGAGCGCCTCTGCGATTCGTTGAGCGTTCAGCCATGCTGCTCTTTGCTTCTAAAAACAGATGTTTATTACGGGTAGATACACTGTTTAAGGTGCGGCAACTGCGAAGAACATGACTCCGAATAATGTAAAAACGAAACAACAACTAAATCGGGTACAGACTTACTTTCGGTAGACAGCTTGGTTTTTGTAATAGTAAGGTTTATAGACAGGCGCGTTTGTATTGTAAACTGAAGGTGACAAAACCAAAACATGTGTAAATAACGTTTTTTTCGTGTACGGGTTTCGATGTCACACGCCTTCTCCTATATCCCTCAAATAACTGAACAATACATATTGATGATCTCTTAGTTTACACACACAAACGCGTTTGTTTTGTCACTTCACAACAACATTGAAAACCAAACCGTATTCGCGGCATAGTCGGCATATACCTGCTATATCGATGTCGATGGAGTTTCGTTTCGTTCACAGCTTTTTATCTATCGTTATTCGTTCTGATTGTTAAATTAAGTTGTCTGTGTAATTATATACCTACAACTACAAATATTCTGGCCATACGTTTAATGAGTACATAGATCTATAATAAATAATAATCGATAGTGCAGAATAGGTCAAAGTCTGTGTTGACCCTACCTCTTATCACTGTTTAAAGACAGTATTATTATTGTTTAAATTGTTCTGACGGCCGAGTGGCGCAGTGGGTTGTGACCCTGCTTCTGCGTCCTAGGCTGTGGGTTCGATTCCCACATCTGGAAAATGAGCATGGATGTTTTACAGTATCTGGGTGTTTATATTTTAAAAGTATTTATGTATAATATATATAAAAATATTCATCACTTATCATAGCATTATTACACAAGCTACTTACGAGTACGCTTACTTTGGTGCTATATAGCGATATGTGTAATTGTTCTATAATATTTATTAATTAATTGTTGTTTCAATAAGTTAATAATTCAATATTGCCATTGTACTGCTTGACTTGTTTCTAATTATTTTTGAAGCAAATGTAATATTAGATGTATCAAAAATAGTCACTTTGTAAAATAGGTAACCATTCGTAATGTTTATTTCTATAGAATGAAATAATAACTTCAGAAAACGCTTCAAATTCTTTGGTTTATGCTTTTACAGAAAGTCGGTAAAAAGTTACACTAGGCACTCACTCAGATACAAATATAATGTAATAGTGTAGGTAAAATGACTTTCGTAGATGATTAATTATAATTAAGGATAGCAACGGACGGCTGGTGTATGTCATCGCGCTCACAATTACAATTAGGTACATATATGACCGACAATTAGGGGTAATTGATCTTAACTGGACTAAGCGTGTAAAACGTTATAGCAGAGACTCGGTAATTTTTACGTATTTTTGTATTTTGATATTTGAAGGATTTTTTTTCAAATCGGCTCCTTTACTATGGACGACTGCGCGACGCAAAAGAGTGGTAATGTGTTTATTACCTTAAATATTTCGTATACTGCGCTACTCTGGTAGTGTTTCAGCTCACAGAAACCCCACAGTGATGGTACGGTTACCTTATAGCAAATACACAACCGAAAACCTATTTTTTAACCGACGAAAAAAAACGGAGGAGGTTTTCAATTCGACACGTATATTTTTTTTAATGTATGACCACGCATAACTTTTTACAGAGTTGTCCGATTTTGATAATTCTTTTTTTATTAGAAAGGGCACACTTCCAAAGTGGTCCCATTTACATCACGTTAGGATCTGATGATGATGTCCTGGGGAAATTGATGGAACTCTTCAAATTTTATAGGCACACTTGGAGCGATTTCGGTTTTTGTGTAAGTATCGGTAGCTTTTTGGCTACAAGTGCCGTATAATATACTATGACAGTATAGTACGACTTACGTTACGTGGCGATAAATCACTAAAAAGTAAGAAATAAAATTTTTTAACAAAAAATAGAACCGACTCAATACGCACTAAAAGTAAAAAATAACTGTGTCATTTAGTTGCTTTATTTTACTTAAGCATATCTAGGAGTCGATGCCAGCCAAGGTTTCTACTCATTCATCATTACCTAGAACCCACAAACTGCTTTGCTACGTTAAATAAATGTTCCTTAAACTTGCTGGCACCAACTTCATAGATATGCTTAAGTAAATTAAAGCAACTAAATGACACAGTTATTTTTTACTATTTAATACGTATTGAGTCGGTTCTATTTTTTGTTAATATTTTTTTTTTCATAAAATTATTCATTTCATGTTTTTACGAATTGATATAAAATACAACAAGACTAATACAGAAGTATAACATTTTCAAAGAGATTACAAAGAGGTCGTACCTTATTTGTGTAGCCTACGTATAAGCCTAAACGCAAGTCCTGTATAAATACATGATAAAATTCCCTTTGTGTGTTCTTTGTTACGGGCAAACGGTGACTTGTATCGAGTAATATTTGGTATAATATATACGGTTTATTGAAAACCCGCACTCATCAATTACTTGATGGTACTAGTAAGTAGGTACCTACTTACGTCTAAAATCACGAAATTAATTTTCATAATGTATGTTTAATTTCAATAAGGATCAATATTATTTACACAAGTAGACCCCTGCAATTTTGTTGCTTACTACTTCTTACTTAACTATTATTGGAAGTAAGTAGTACCGTACGTACCTACGTAGTAGAAAAATAACTCTACTTACTCTACTTGCGGAAACCTCATGCAAATTAGTTTATGAGTGATGCTCGAATGCATAAATCGTATCGTTTGCGTGACAATTGCATTGCACGTACGCCGGATTTACTACTCTCTAGTAACTCCGCAAATCAACTCCGTTTAGTAGTGCTGCTGCGCCACAACTTTATTTTCGAAGTCAAACCGTTCGAGCGAGCGCTCGCAAACATTTACTGCGAAGTTAAAAGGTTACATAAAATTTAAACTACGAAATTGAAATGGAGATAGTTGTTGTCCTGAATCTTTTTTTTTGGCAGGGTGATAGGCATGGTCAAAGCTCTCATCAGCCAGACCTGGATTAATTTAAAAAATCCTAACCGGGAATAGAATCCTGGACTTGCGTTTTATAAATTCCATAGCGCATACTGCTGCACTGTACGTCATAATATAGATATAGTCGTTTACCTAATACAAAATATTTTTTGTTAATAATATTAACCAAAAATATCGATACTTTAGTTTTACAGATGATTGGTAATATTTCCAACATTCTATGCGTTGGTGCCCAGTGTAATAAATGTTTAAATAACTAATAAAAAAAACTAAACAAAACGATGAAAAAAGGCAACCTTAAAGCTTGTTAACAGAATTTTGATAGGATCTATAAAGAGATCTAAGAGACGGTTATGAAAAGTTATTTACGAAAATAAATAGGCTGAAAAAGTCCGTAGAAACCGGTGAACTTACTACTCGAAATAAGGACGTTGTATTGACATTGGTAACAAAAATATGATAAACTAGAGGCCTTTCAAAGTTAGATATTTCGGATAGAATAATACATTCTGTAATTAATCAAAGCTTATTATGTACTAGCGAATGTCCGTATTTTCATCCGCGTGGAAATAAAGTGAAAAATGAATAAAATTTCTACATTAAAAGTAGCCAAGTTACTTCTTATAACAATAAGTATCCGCCAGTGAAAGTCTCGTTAAAATAGATACAGCTGTTTCAAAAATTAGCTGAAACTAAAAGACAGACAAAATAGAAATTAAAAAAAAATATTATGTGAGTACCGTATATATAGTATGTTATGTATATAGTGAAAAACTGATAACTAATATTTTTACAATAATACCTCATTATAAGAAATATAGGTACTTCATTGTACACCATAAATACAATTGACATAAGACATATATAGTAATAAAACTTCAAAGCTAATAATATAAGTATACTAACATGAAGCAATGTGCTATGTTTCTTTAGTGCAGAAGAAAGTAGTAAAAGTAGGAATATAATAGCCAGATTTCATTTAACGTTCATAAGACAATTATAATAGCTATAAAACGCATCGAACACAATACTTGGGTAACGAGAAAACTTTACGGCTGGAGTGTGCTCTTAAAAAGAAACTGCTTTCTCAAATATTGCCTGAGAAAATATGTCGGATAAAACAACCATCATTTATACTACATACAAGTATAACATCTTGTAAACTTACTGCGGTTTCTTTATTGGATTAACATAGCTTGTACTAGGATCAATCTGAACCAAGTATATTAATGCTCCAAAATATCCGGTGGTATTATAAACAGTCGTATAATTAATTTATGAATTCAAACATAACTCAAGAAGCAGATTAATAAGCCACGACAAACTTAAACTTTTAAAACTTTTACTTTACTTTAAACATAGGAGTATTCGTACTGTCTCGAACATCGAGACTGATTGATTTACGATCAATGAGGATATGTATGTGTTCCTTTTATAGGATTTTGTATTATTTGTTTTGTACCATTACGTAACTTAGAAAAAGGCCATACTATCGTATAAACTTTTATCTTTGTATTAAGTTCCACAGGAAATAGAATTTAAAATACTTTCTTGAAGTGCTTAAGTCTTAAAAGGAATATATGTAAAATACAATTATACTCTTCCGTAATTTCGAGCCCATCGGTGTAGTGCGTCGATATATCAAGCTTGTTTTATAACGGAGCATAGAAAAGATTTAATAAATTCCACTGAATCAAATCTACACCCCATTTATTCACACAACATGGTGCTACAATATTTAAAATGGCCCTTTTTTTATTCGCAAATAAATCTCGTGACACAAATAAATTCGAGTGGTGTCAGCGTCACGTAGAATCACACGTGATAAATGTGCTATGGAATGCGAAATCCTAGCACCTTGTCCTTCTTTACTTGTACTGAGTAGGGGTGCCAGTCGTTTGCTCGTATTACTATTTCGTTTTTATTACTTGAGGAAGAAGGTTGTCAGTGTACTAATGTATATTGTATTCTTTTGCAAGTTAAGGCTTAAAACACCTAGAACGCGAATAGTGTGGCAGAGCTAGTGTACAATAAAGTCATGTTTATGTAGTCGTAGGCTAGGTACTAATGATTTTTTGTGTGATATATACATCTTCCCCGCGAAGTAAAATAAAACCGGCCAAGTGCGAGTAGGACTCGCGCACCGAGGGTACCGTAAATTTTAAGGTTTTGAGATTTATTCCTGTATGTACTTAAAAACATTGCTTATTGCGAAATTTCAAGATTCTAGGGAGTAGCTGCGAGTAGTAGAGTTAAATATGCGGCTTATGCTGTATCTTTCGATTGCGTTGACATAGAAGTTTAATTTTGTCAGCTTAAAGGTTTTATAGACTCAAGCAATTGATACAAATTTCAGCTTGATACCTCCACGCGTACCTGAGAAAAAGGGGCTTGACAGACAGACTGAAGGACAACAAAGTGATCGTATAAGGGTTCCGTTTTTTCCTTTATAGGTACGGAACCTTTAAAAGCGGTGATAATAAATAGTGTTAACATGAGATTGTTACCCTGATTAGCATCCCTAGTCGTAGCAACATCAAGCTCTATCTGTATGTACATTCGTGAACACATGCACTAAAAGACAGAACTAGTGTAAAACAATACCAACAAATGAATTTTTTATATGTGCTCTATGATAACGGAAGCTCTTTTAGATATTTTAATGAAACAGTTAATGATGATGACAAACATGAAAGAGTTTCGCAGTCGGAAAATTGCTCTTTTAGTTTCATAAAAAAGTTAAAGCTCTTTTAGTTATGAGAAAAAAATATATAAAGGCAGAAATACGCCCGTGACGGATTTACTATTCATAACGTTTTTGTCGGAGCTTAGTTACGTTTTGTGAGGCACGGATGGATGTTGATTCGCTTCCAGTGGGATTTCTTGTTGCGAATATTACTTTAGAGTATTAATATTCAGTACTTCGCAGCGGCGGACGTGACATACGTTGATCACACTCCGCCGCAAAGAGCTTTTAAATGGCATAAAGAGGCGCACACGTAAACGACCAGAATTGCGCATAGTGCTGCGTCACGGGGTCGACTAGTGGTGCTTAGTGCTGACGTCATCACATTTTCATACTGGGAGCAATATGCGATCAAATATACTGTACCTATACCGAGTTTAGCAAAACGTGCAGTCAACCGACTAACCCAGTACACGGGCACTGGCGCTATCTATGCATATGGATGATATACACTGTTTGTTCTTATTTTAATAAATTTGAATATTATATAGCTACTGAATAATGTAAGCAATAAAGCGCTGAAATTATGTAGAGGTAGAATTGAAAATTTAGGCCCTCGACATTAGCATCAACTAAACGCACATTTGGTACATGTAAATTGAATATTATTAATAACAATAATTTACACCAATTAAAACAAAATTAAAAACAATCATTGTAGTTAGAATTCTTATATTTCATACGCATACATACTTTTTACAATAAGTTTCTGCATAGATATATTACTAATGTGACTGTTGGAAACCATTTTGAAACTTCCATAACATGCGGGTCTGCAGAGGCGTAATTGTGGGCACAATTGATAAATTAGTCCCTAGCACGTTAGCTGCCTGCATTGAATACCATATCCCTATTAACGAGTGGAATGTTGACACAATTGGACGTAGAGTTCACGAACTAATCCAATGACAGGATGCTGATATGACGAGAGAGTTCCTAATTGCAATGCTGACGCTTGTGAAACCTCCAATTATATTCCAATATCAAATATTCTTTTTCGATAATGTTATATGACGTCAATTTATTTATGATGTTCAACTACATGACTATGTCATAGATGCTATTTCGAAATTAGTTTTCAATTCGAACGCCGGCAAAGCATTAAAGTAAAACAATAATATTAAAATAAGTTCTAAAATCACCAGCACCACTACAGAACCTTTCAACTTCTCCAACCATTAACTCAATTAACCAACCCACAATTTGTAATTAAAAACCAATCAAAAACAACTACATAACATAGCATTTACCTTTGTATTTTAGTTGCAGAGATTAACTCCTAATATATATATATATAATATATATAATAAGTAGGTTTACTTAGCTTCTTTATTTGTATGACAGTAGAAAACTATGATAAAAATTTAATAACCCAGCAAAGAGAGCTAAAAAAGGTAAAAGCAAAAAACGGTCTCAGATTATTCTCGCGAATTTCAGTTGTGATTCCATAAAAATTAAAGTTTTTGGAGAGGAAAGTTCGGTCTCAGGCAAAATTGAATTTTACTTCTCTAAAGGAAACTTTGCGAAAGGAAAATTACCGAACGTTTAGGGTTAGAAACTACGTATCTTAAAAGCTTAAATCAACGAAAAACCTTAACACGTCTATGATTAATGTGCGGGACAACGCTTTATAAACTCTAATAGTGAATTTGTGTGTGGTAACGGACTCTTTATAGTGTATAGTTATTAATAGTGTAAAATAATAGACATTTATAGTGTGTTTCGACAGCGTGAACAGTAGTTAATAAAAATCCATCGATAGTAAATGTACTGTACCGTACAATTAAAATAATGCACCAACATTGTATTGTAAGTATATTTAAAAATATCAAGTTGGCTAAGAATAATTTTAAAAGATGCGAGACTTGGGTAAAAAAAATTTTGCACTTACCTCTGCAAGATAAAATTTTAAAAATCATTTAGCCTTTCTATTGTTTCTAGGAAAATAATGGCTTGAAGCCGAGGCCGGTGGGCACTAGATTACAGCAAGTAAGTAGAAATTATAAATATCGCTAATTGAGCAGCCTATCGCAGCAGGTATCTGAGACGGAATAAAGATTCACCAAGTAAATAATAAACATTTAATGCCGCGCCGCGCTTAGAGAGCCTGGTCGCGCTATCTCAGAAAGTAGGTAATGTACGGGTTATCATACAGCTTCCACCAAACTATAGATGGAAGAAACGGGTAATGTCTAGGCTATAATATATTTCATCAATATTTACTCCGTGCGTAGCAGGGTTTCGATAGGTTCAAAACGTACTTTATTGAAATAATTTTCACGTTTATTTATGTAATTATACCCGCAGGTACACGTCGATTAACCAACTAGTGCGTGAAACGGCGCTGACACGCACATGTTTATTAGGAAACTTAATAATCGTATTCTAACGATTTGTTAAACTCAAGTGAATAATATAATTAACCACTACGTTTGGCGTTATAGAACGAGAGCCTCTGTTGGCCATACCTGCATGATTTTGTATACTTTATGGGTCTTTTGGCAAATACAATTGTCTGCTGTTTTGGGTTGTTATTATTCAGAATAAAATATTCCAAAAACATCCGCTTTTCGCCTGAGCAATTAGAGATCTAGATGGTAGATCTATAAACCTAGGCATCTCTCTCTATCTCTTATAACTGGTAAGGCCACCATAATTATGGTTCAAGCTTAATAGTTGCATAAGTTACTTATACGAAGTTATGGGAGGAGCGGATTTTTATAATAACGAAGGTCTAGTTATCACAGGCGCAGACCATTTGGTTTTTATAACATAAAAGCAGCGTCGTTGTATCACAGGCGCTCCGCTCGAGCGGGCAAATCTCTTTGAAACCGCTCCAGGGGTGTGTTACCTACTCCATTATATGGGTCGCCGCTCCCGTTAATTAAGTCTTTTATTACTTAGTCTACAAAATATTGCTTACATTTTTCTTCTTATATACTACAGAAAATATAAAAATATTACGCAGCCACTGTAGCTACTCGAACTGATTAAGTACATCGTAAGATTGGATAGCCCGTATTGTTTGTAATTAATAATAAGATAAGGAAATTGTGTATGAAGTAGCTACGACAATTATTTTATTAACCGACGAAAAAAAACGCGAGGAGGTTCTCAATTCGACACGTATATATTTTTTTTATGTATAACTTTTTACAGAGTTGTCCGATTTTGATAATTCTTTTTTATTAGAAAGAGCATATTTTCAAGATGGTCCCATTGTCATCATGTTAGGATCTGATGATGATATCCTGGGGAAATTGAGGTAACTCTTCAAATTTCGGAGTCACGCTTACACGATTTCGGTTTTAGTCTCGGTATCGGTAGCTTTTTGGCTACTAGTACCGTATAATATACTATGACAGTATAGTACGAGTACGATACGTGACGATAAATCAGTAAAAAGTAAGAAATAAAAATTTATAAATAAAAATAGAACCGACTCAAAACGCACTTAAAAGTAAAACATAATTGTGTCATTTAGTTGCTTTAATTTACTTAAGCATATCTAGGAGTCGGTGCTGTTTTTTTGTCTGATTCTATAGGTATGTACGTAGAAACTCTGATCTTGACCGATCTATTTATTGTACAGACGATGTTATGTTCATAAAATCGTAAACTCACCCCTACAAAGGTCTTCTTTAAGAGAGGATGTCGTTAAAGCGAAGGCCATACCAAATTATCCCAGATAGAGTACAAAGCGCCCAGCACCGGAACAAAACACAAGACGCCCCAGTAGGTACAACCCTTGTCGACATATTGGTCGACAATAAAATGCAAACTTGAATGCTACCATGGTAAGGATAGTGTTGCCATATCTTTAAATGGCCGTTTATTGAAAAATGCGTTAATTTTGTAATTTACATACCAAGAACATCTATGTACGAGTACATTCTTGCTGCTATTATGTGCCAAAAGATTTCCAATGCATTCGCACAAGAGTAATTAAAAGAATAGAATTTCTCTTAATGGTATGCTGGTATCTCACGCAAATCAGCCAAGTCACGGAATGTATGGACCATTAAACCGACAATTTGCATTTCCCTATGCTAGTCGTGTAAAATATGGTTATAATGAAAACTAATCAATAACCCAGATTCACACTCTACTAGATAATAGCGATGTTAGTTTTAAAATAATCCAAAAATGTATAGGTATATAATACAATAATAATGTTAAATAAAATAATTCTTTCAAACGCAGAAAAGAGTATGTTTGAACATAACAAAGAAAGAGGCTGTCGGACTTTGTATTGGAATCCACATTAATGTACTTAATTTAAATTTTACAAATAAAAAAATAAAAAAAAAATTTAACAAAAAATAGAACCGATTCATAACGCACTAAAAAGTAAAAAATAACTGTGTCATTTAGTAGCTTTAATTTACTTAAGCAAAAAAAAATATACGTCGCTTAAAAATAATAAAACGAGAGAGTACTTTTTAAATAAAAAAAATATGTATATTGTTGCTGAAATACACGTATATTTTATCTATTGCGAGCGAAGAACAATAAAAAAACAATCCTACTTTTATCGCATCTGAACTGTAGAATACGATTACGAGTATAATATCAGTTAAACGGTCTCTGTTTAATCGTAAGTACCCACTTGCTCACCTACCACAGTGTCAGTAGGGCGTACTAAGCGTTTCGAAGAAACATACTCTCACATAGAACAGGTCTGTGTTGTCTAGACGCTAAGATAACCGACTCGATGTTGGCTTTCTCTTATTTCAAACGTACGTTTCTCAAGATCAGTTCAAGACGCACATTTCTCGGCCAAAATGTATAATTGTGTCAACGACTTATATTTGAAACAACCTTGCAGCAAATTTATATATTCACAGAGATTCCAATGAGACGCAATAAGGTTAATGACATATATAAATTAATAAGTGTAGACATTGTACGCAGACACGACGTCGTCCGATGTATTTCGTAGACTGTAGTTTATAATCCTGGTTGACAGGCGCCGAACCCGTCCCTGAGCCATCACCTACGGGTAATATCGATCTTATTTGAGCTTGATTAACTCGGACGTTGTCGACGTGCTAATAATATCCCAACTCTGGCACTGATCCAGGAGAGGCCTTAATGGTACTTCGATACACGACAAGTTTTAAAGTTTACACATTTAATATGTCTACGGACTTGATATCACTACTGTCTGGGCAGATTTTATATCACTATTTTCTAAGAAAATGGTTTAACCGTGTAACGGTGTTTTAGGGTAGGGTTTACACATTTTTGACAGTGATATGGTGCAATTAAGGCGTTAGATCCATTTCGTAATTAAATAACTATTTGATGTAAGTTACTACAAAATTGTTAGCTCTATTTTCGACTGAAACTTACATTGGATTTGGTTGTGTTCGTATTTTGATGAACCTACTTGAAAAAAAATCTGCTGGTCTGATAAAAACTGAATCGTTTACTTAAGTAGCACGGTGTTACAAGCGCCGTTCGGAACGATGAGTGCTTTCCCGTGACCCCAAGAAATTGATTTCGCTCCATCTCGTGAAAAGCGAGCGTATATTGCACGAGCTACAAAGCCCGTTTGTTGAATGAAAAATGATTTTCCGACCATCGCTCTTTAAACTACGGACACGAGGATTACGTACAAAGTTGCATAAAAAGTTGCCACTGTCTGGATATTTAATGCAAAAGTTCACAGTAATACGCTGCACGCTGATAAAGGACAAAATATTAGACAAAAACTTTTATATTCATTAAGAATAGTCATAATATTGCAGCAAACTTGCATTTTCGTTAAAGTTTGTTTATCAGACAACTGTGTAGGTACGTACTTGTAGTAGAAACTACTCAACGTTTTATTTTACAGTCTCAACTTATTGTGACTTATTTATTACACATGTTTATTGTGTCTACACATGTTTTCGAACTTTCCGTAGAGCAAAACTTATATTTCTATATTGTACTATTTTAGTTACGTTTCTGTTTTATCCAAACTCTATTATATATCTAACTAATATTTATAGTACTACCAAATTAGTCGAAATTAATCATCATGGTGATGAATGATGAAAATGGTCTTTCTTCGGTACGAAACGGTAATAGTTACAGAAAATATTTAAAAAAAACCCCTTTCCAACAAATGTTCTGCTGCACATGACGGTTCTGAATAGTGTATATGCATTAATAGTAAACGGAGTGTATACTCGCAAAATCACGAATTTAACACGGAGGAAGAAGTAGGTAGTATCGTTTGTAAATAAATAAATACAAGCTAGTACCGCAATATAAGCAAGGAATTCAAGAACAATTTACAAAATTAACATTTTTACACTGATGCCAAATATCAATTTACGAAGAAGTTACATTTTATATTCCCCTGACAATCTGACAATGACCCAACAAAAACACGAGCCACGTGTGTTGCCTCTTAACGAGACTTTGCCGAAACTTGTTTTTTGTATGCGACGCTTTTCAACAGTTCGTAACTTTTCATTACCACTATTAAACGCCAGAGTAGGCACAGCCGTTTCGGTATACGCTGCTCCCTAGTAGTTACTAATTCTGAAACTTTCTGTTAGTTTTAAATCCCTGGAGGCGTGTGATAGTCCCGGCGATTTAAACTAGTTAGGAGTAGTTGGGATATAGTCAGCAGACAACGAGGCAGGCAGCCGTTAGATGCATGCTGCATAACACAGAGGGCTTTAAACGTCTGTCGTGTCGTCGTATCTTCTACAAAATCGATTAATTTCAATAAATAATGCTTCCAGCGAACACACATTTTCCAAGTTTGGTTATAAGAATAGCCAATTTATATGCAGCGCTAAATCAGAAAACATGACAACGGCATATTCTACATTATACGACACCCTGAGTTTATACACGTCAGGGTTCAAATTAGCTTATAGGCATCAAGCGAGGAAGGTTGATTTATATTCAAAACAGGTGCGCGTTTGAAGGTATCAGCACCACGCCCGTCATACAGAAATGCGTATGCCTCGACACGGCAGGATACATTAAATATGTAAACTCACAACTCGATAGACAATACGTACCGCGGTTCATTTTTGGTTGATGCTCAATTCAATTATGGTATTTGAATATTTTACTCGGTACTCGTATGCTGCATTTAGTTGTAATTCCTTAAAGCATTTATGGTTCATTAAATTTTTTAATATATGCATGATGTTCACTAGAAACTACTGAGTAGGTGTGTTCACAAGTTGCGCGGATTAAAAAAAATTTTAACAAAAAAAGTTTTAAATGAAAATAGAACCGACTCAAAACGCACTAAAAAGTAAAAAATAACTGTGTCATTTAGTTGCTTTCATTTATTTAAGCATATCTATGAAGTTGGTGCCAGCCAAGTTTAAGGAACATTTATTTCACGTAGTAAAGCAATTTGTGGGCTCTAGGTAACGTCCTTAAAGTAGAAACCTTGGCTGGCACCGAGTCCTAGAAATGCTTAAATAAATTAAGTCAGTTCTATTTTTATTTAAAATTTTTTATTTCTTGCTTTTTAGTGATTTATCGCCACGTAACGTACTCGTACTATACTGTCATAGTATATTATACGGCACTAGTAGCCAAAAAGCTACCGATACCGAGACAAAAACCGAAATCGCTGTAAGCGTGCATCAAAAATTTTAAGAGTTCCTTCAATTTCCCCAGGATATCATCATCAGATCCTAACATGATGACAATGGGACCACCTTGGAAGTATGCCCTTTCTAATAAAAAAAGAATTATCAAAATCGGACCACTCTGTAAAAAGTTATGCGTGGTCATACATAAAAAAAAAATATATACGTGTCGAATTGAGAACCTCCTCCGTTTTTTTTTCGTCGGTTAAAAAACGGATCAATTCTTCCCAGATGAATATTGTGATATTTCCTTTTTTATTGAGTTACTAGCTGACCCGGCAAACGTTGTATTGCATTAAAAATTTAAAAAAAATTAGATAGTACCCGATTCTCAGACCTGCTGAATACGCATACAAAATTTGGTAAAAATCGGTAAAGCCATTTCGGTGGAGTACGGTAACTAACATTGTTTAGACAGGGAAATTTTATATATTAGAAGAAGATTGTAATACCTACTCAATGTATTCACCCAATTTCATTAATATATCAAAGAGGAATCGAGCGAAAGGAAACTTTAATTACTTTTTTTTCGCGGGTAGGTGCAAAAAAAGTCACACGCGTTTTTAATTCTCTTTATTCTCAAATTGCAGTTTTAAATGTTTTTATGTGTTATATATAATAAAATGTGTTATTAATAGTTAATCTACATACCAGCAAGTAATCCTACATAATTTCCTTTTGGTTTTCACAATATCTATTAACTATTCACAGTTTCACTTAACCTTACCACTAAACAAACAATATGACTGACTTAAAATCCATCGAACAGTCAATTTCTGCTTTAACTGAACATTTTAATGAAAAGATGGCAGAGTTCCAACGGGCTATCCAAACATCTACTCCAGCATCAAGTCCAACCTCAAATATAAATGCTCAGTTTGGTGCGTTCAGAGTGTTCGTCATGGCTTCTCTTGAGAGCCTGCAGCTGCAGGTGCAGGTGCTCTCTCGGCAGTGTGATGTCATGGAGACGAGGAGCCGGAGAAAGATGCTGCTGCTCCATGGTATCCGTGAGGTGCAGAAGGAAAATTTGCAATCCGCGGTGATAAAGGCTATACAGGATCATCTTGACCTTCCTGAACTTACGGAAACGAAAATCAATTACTGCAGGCGCTTGGGTCAACAAGGGGGCGGCAAACCGCGGCCAATTTTGGTTAAGTTTCACGATTTATCATTACGAAATGAGATCTGGTTCATGAAGACAGGGCTTAAAGGCACTGGTATCACTCTGTCTGAGTTTTTAACGAAAGAGCGGCATGATGCTTTTCAAGCAGCCAGGCAGAAGTTCGGCATTTCACGATGTTGGACAACGGACGGGACGATTACTGTGCTTGGTCCAGATGGCAAACGTCACAAAGTTTTCACAGTAGCCGAGGTCAAAGCCATTGGTTCTAAGCCGGATGAAATCTCTTTGCCCAGTACTTCAGCTCCTGCAACTGTAACACAGCCGAGTGGTGGACCTTCAAATGCTACTATGGCCGTGCCAAAAGCTGTAAGATCGCAGGGCGATAAAGCGAAGAGGTCTGCCAGAAGGTAATCGCTTTGTTGGGTAGTAAATTCATTGTAAAACCATATCACTTCAATATGAATATATGATTTGTTATCCACTTGGTGGTTAGTGTATATTTGCAGTAATTTGAAACCCAGTGCAGTAGTAGTCAAAATTCTGTTAGCCTTTCTATTATTTAAAAATATATTTTCATTTTTTTTTAATTTGGATAAGTAATTGTTGTGATACTTTATCAAATTGTTGGTTATCAGTCAATTTTCATGTTTTCTTTCTTATTTCCCCCAATAATAATGCAAGATTGTCAAAATCAATTGTAAACAACAGTCTTGTTTGTCAATGTCTAGTACCCACAGATTACTTATACCTACTATAAGTTCCGTCTATGATGTCTATACATTATTTGTCCAACCTCAGAGAAATAATAATGTTAATGCGAGTTTATGATTTAATTATGTCTCATTTTATTTTTATATGTAACAGCTGCATTTTTTGGGTTAAAATTATCTGTTTGTATGTTAGTGGTTAGCTTAATGAATTTAATTTAAAATTTCTCATATTTATATGAAATTTATACCTTTTTCACTAGTGTTTGGTAATATTATATTTTATTTTGTGAAATAAAAATATAATTTCTTCTAAAACCTGTTGGTACGTAGGTTGGTATAAATAGCATTAAACTTTTAATATATAAGTTTTTATTATAGTAAGTTAATTTTTGTCTTAAAATAGTATCATTGTAATTGTGACTCTTGCCATTGAGTGTAGGAGTTTTTGGCTAGTTATTTTGCTTTGTTTGAATATACATATTGATACATATTTTTTATACTTATTGTTTTATATTCTACTTTATCTATTTCCTTGTTGTTATTTATAATCAAAGCGATTTCCTGCAGACACTGTTAGTGAAGTAGAAAAGTATTTCGAAGGAAAACTCTTGTAACTAAAGCTTTATTTTTTATCTTATTTTATATTTATAATATTATATATTGTATATATATATATATTGTGGTTATATGTATATTATATTATAATATAGTAGTAGTATGATTTCTTCTAACAACGATCAGAATGAAAATTACTCAGGAATTGAAGATGTTTTTGTTACGGACTCATCGGAGTCAGATGGCAGCTTCCACAGCGCAGCTATACCGCTTAACTCCGTTCTCAATGACACTTTTTCATCTTTTCATAAAAATTTTAACGTAGTACATATAAATGCGCAGAGTATTCCCTCGCATTACTCAGATTTACTAACTACATTTGAAAGTACGGACACTCATGCAATATTAGTGTCAGAGTCATTTCTTAAGCCCTGTCTACCGTCTACTTCCTTTAGTTTACCTGGCTATCACCTAATAAGAAACGACCGCACGGGTAAGGGTGGGGGCGGTGTGTGTATTTATCTTCGTAGTCACATTCCATTTCGCATTCTAGACAAATCCCCTTCAATATACACAGAATCATCTGAACATCTATTTATTGAAGCTCAGTTTGGTTCAAAAAAGCTTCTTCTAGGCGTTTTTTACTGTCCTTCACTGCACATTAATTATTTTGACAATTTTGAAAATTTGGTTGAACTACATTCGTCAGCTGTCGATCACACTATTATTATGGGTGACTTTAATACTTGCCTCATAAAAAATGATCATCGTTCGAGACGCTTAAAGTCTATAGTTAATAATTGTAATCTTACTTTACTCCCAACTCAAGCTACCCATTTCTTCCCTAACTGTACACCTTCCCAATTAGACCTTATGATAGTTTCCTCTACTAACCTTGTTGACAGTCATGGACAACTTCCAGCGGAGGCCTTTTCTTACCACGATTTAATCTATCTAAGCTTTAAGATTCGTCCACCCAAGGCTAAGCCAAGTATAGTTATGCGCCGTAGTTTTCGAAATTTTGATAATGAAAAATTTATGGAGGATCTCAATAACATCGATTGGGATTCTATTCTTGAAGCTTCAACGGTAGATGATAAATTGAATATTTTTAATTCGCAATTGACCGAACTTTTTGACGTACACGCTCCATTACGACCAATTAAAATTAAGCATCTACCAGCACCATGGCTGACAAATGATATAAAAATATTAATGTCTAGGCGGAATGCAGCTAAAAGTAAGTACAAATTGAATCCAACTGATACAAACTTAATTAAATACAAAAAGCTTCGAAACCGGTGTAACAGAGTGTGTCGTGATGCTCAGCGGGAATATATCCATTCGTCCGTTGATCAGAATAATTCCGGTAAAACTTGGCAGTTTCTAGCTTCCCTTGGGATTGGCCGTCAACGCCAACAAGTATCGCATACCGTTAATTTAGAGGATCTCAATAATCATTTTGCCACTGTTTATTCATTTGACACACTTACGAAACAAGGTACGCTTAATCACTTAAGATCATTGCCAACTCACGGTGGTCCAGAATTCCATTTCACCCCTATCACTGCTGATGAAGTTAAGAAGCATATCTTTGCTATAAAGTCAGATGCAGTTGGCTGTGATGGTATAAGTAGGAAAATGATTATTACTTCCCTTGACTGTATCCTACCTGTATTATGTCACATCCTGAACTTTTCATTATCTTCTGCTTCTTTTCCATCCTCGTGGACTACAGCCTACGTGGTTCCAATTCCAAAAGTCTATAAACCTTCAACTCCGTCTAATTTCCGTCCTATTTCTATCCTACCATATGTTTCTAAAGTCCTTGAACGTCTCATACATGAGCAGCTTAACCTTTACTTAATTCGACATGATATTTTGAGTCCAGTTCAATCAGGTTTCAGGTATGGTCACAGCACAACAACAGCCTTAGTTAAGGTCTGCGATGATATCCGCGTAGCTATTGATAATAAATTCCTCACCGTTATTGCACTTTTAGACTTTAGCAACGCATTTAACACCGTAGACTTTGATTTACTGTTGGCTATTTTGAAGATAAGCGGTATGTCCCCGTTAGTAGTTAATTGGTTTGAGACATACTTGTGTAATCGTCAGCAATGTGTGCGATACGATAATAAGGTATCGTCGTTTATTTCACTTCACTCTGGGGTACCACAAGGTGGTGTTCTCTCTCCTCTTCTCTTCTCTGTCTATATAAATTCTATTTCATCTGTCATATCCTCATCATATCATATGTATGCTGATGACTTACAAGTGTATTTATCTGCACCAGTAAATGAACTTCAGAATGCAATAGAACTCCTCAATGCCGATTTAAATAAAATTAGTGCTTGGTGTCGTTCATTTGGCGTCCAAGTTAATCCGCATAAATCTCAAGTAACTATAATAGGTTCTTCTCATTTCATTTCTTCTACATCTTTTGAAACTTTACCGTTAGTTTTATTTGATGGTACAACTATACCATTCAGTAGTACCATTAGAAATTTAGGTTTAATTGTAGATAATACCATGTCTTGGGCACCGCAAGTCTCAGAGGTTAGTCGTAAGATGTTCTCAGCTATCGGATACCTTAACCGCCTAAAAAACTTTTTACCAATTAAAACTAAAATTCTGTTAGCTAACACTTTGTTGTTGCCAATTTTAGATTACGCAGATGTCAGCTATTTGGATTTGTCAGAGACCTTACTTAATAAGCTTGAAAGATTGCAGAACTTATGCATTCGGTTCATCTTTGGTCTACGTAAGTATGATCACGTGTCCCAGTATCGTGCTCAATTAAAATGGCTACCAATCCGTTCCCGTAGAAACTTACATGCTCTCTCTCTTCTTTATTCCATTTTATATAATCCTAAGACACCACCATACTTGAAAGAGCGATTCCACTTCTTGGGTAGCAATGTAGAGTGCTATTTGCGTGCCAAGGATGATAACCGATTGCGATTTCCTGTCAGTCATACAGCGTATAAAAATTCATTTACTGTAAAAACCGTGGCACTATGGAACGATTTGCCAAGAGACATACGACAGTCTGTATCGTTAAACATCTTTAAAGATCGGTTGAAAAACTACTACTTATCAAATATACTTTAATTTTTATTATATAAGTAGCTGTATATGTATGTATATTTATATAATATAGTATGTATATATATTTATATGTTTAAACTATTTGTGTATTTTCATTGTGTAGGCCCAATGTATATGTAGGTATATTTTATTTTTTTTAATATATATACATTATTGCACTATCCGTTTTCCATAACTTAGAGTACTTCAATGAGGGTTGTCTGGAGGAGATCGCTTTTAGCGATAAGACCGCCTTTGTACATTTTATTTTTATTTTGTTCTGCTTTTGTGTCTCTGTATCTTTTAAAATGTGCAATAAAGAATTTATCTATCTATCTATCTATCTAGTTTACAGTATGTACAAAGAAAGTTATACATCCCATGTCAAAGGTGTTATGTAATCAATATGTATTATTAACTATGTATTATTAGGTAGTTGTCGTTACATAGGCCAAGTAGACTTCAGTCTTCATATTTAATAGTGGTGAATAACCAACACAGCGTTAGTTAATTAGACATCCAGATTGTGTGAGACACATGCGAGATACATTCAGATAGCGGTGCATGTTAAATTAATCATAATTATAATAATTTGCCTATTTTCATCATGTTGTGTTAGGAACAGATAATGACGTGAGTTGATCGCCAAAAACTGGCATTGTTAAATTATTTTTTTTTAATTTTCTCAATTTGGAGCCCTTAATCCCTCGGGCTACATGCGTGGGTGAAATGTAGCTGAAAATGTCACCCGGGTGCTTCTCAAATTTTGACTATGATGATGTATACAGGTATGGGCATAGGCAACAGTTATTAGCTCTATCGATATAGCACTTATAGCTAGGTAACAGTGCCAACGAGAATTAGGTACATAAATGTACTACAACAGTCTAAAATATTTGTGATAGAGAACGTGATCTCTGACGTACGAGTAGGTATGTACCTCGGTGCTCTTATTACCTACGTGTAAGTGCTCGAACTTCGGGTTACGTCAACAATGACGTTTCCCACCGGGACATCAGAACATTCGGTCACGCGGAGACTCGACCATTGTGCATGCTACTGCGTAATAATATCATATATTGTACCAATACAGCTAATAATAAGTTATAAGAACATCCAATGATTGGTCAATCTTAATATCAAAACAGTCAGAGAGAAAAACATGCACAGCATAAATATCAAGACTTACAGCGCCAACTTTAAACTTGGAGGTGATATCTTTTTGCACACAATCGAAATAACAAGCCCAGAAGGATCTTAATATCAAGGAAGTCTGAAAAACATTATACACCAAGGGTATCAAAAGCTACATGCGGAGCGTTTTAAGCAACCTGGGGGAAGCCCATTTTTTCAGATTCAAAGATCCAGTGAACGATATCTATCTAGCCAAGAGAGACTGAAAGAAAGTAATAGAGACAAAGCACATACTATTAGTCAAGGATTGAAGCGGCGGCCGGATGCCGCTTTTACGTACTGTCAGTCACGCCTGATCCTTGAGTGATTAGATCTAAACATTTATGTAACATATCCTAACCTATAGATTAGTGGCGTAATATTGTAAAATAACCAATAATGCTATAAAAAAAATCAAGATACTACAAGGTACACAACAGTTACTCCGTTACCAAGATCGTATGCTTTAGGTCATAGGCACATCTAGACTCTATATTATATAGGATTTCGGAGCAGACCGTCTGGCCCCAAGAAAGGTTCCTATTATGAATATACCTTTTAAGTCACAATTGCAGGAATCGCACCTGACAAGCATATAAAGTAGGTTACTGTAATTGAGAAGATTTTCGCATTGTTGGATGAGAGCAAAATTCTCAGATCCAGATGAAAATTTTTCCAATTAAAATACGTTACGTACGAGTTACGTACTTTATCAAATTAATATGGAGTTGTCAAAATCCAATATTTGTTCATCCAATTAAACGTCAATTTTCGCTTTTTCTGCCTCTGCGCGGTATCACAATTTGTTTTGAACAGTATAACAGTCCATTGCTATTTATTCTAATTATCCTATAACGGTCATTTTACACACTACTCCTTGATTCGGTTGACACGTTAATCCATCATTCCTGTCATTATTACTAAAATCTGATGTTATTAATGTTTAGCTGTATCAGAAAGCATTATTTTTTTTAATAAGTAATAAGCACGCGCTTGACCACTATCTCACCTGATGGTAAGAGAAGAAGAAAAGAAGAAGTGCTCGAAGGTGGAACGCCCTTTCTTAGAAGATACCTATTCACTCTTGTTTTAAGGATACCCAAGATGTAAGAACAACGAAAAACTGATCTCGGAAGGGCATTCCACCTAGCTATGCATATGATGAAAGATGACGCAAAACGCGAGTCCTGGGAACATCAACGACGTAACCCGGTGTTTTGCAGTGCGATGATAAAAAGGTAAAGGCGGTACGAGGTCAAAGAGCTCCTGAGAGCACTAACCGAAATATATCCTTCTTTTTTTAACGGGGGATATCTTCTCAAAGATACCTAACATTTGAGGGAAAAGTCAAATTATGTGGGACTTTTACTCACTAAAACCCCCTCGGTGGTCATCTCAGTGCAATCAGGGAGAATCTGGGATCTCTATGAACCAACTTGCACGCTGCCCATAGAGACTCAACTCGGGGAGAAATACCGAAATATATCCTGTAAAATACTAACAAACTTGCAACCGACCGACGGTGCGATTCTATCCGCAACCAGCATTGTAGCACTGAAGTAAGTTACTTTTAGAAGAGGTCTGTGCTTTGTTGTGAAATATTATGGTGATAATTAATGATGATAATGTGATGAGTGTGGTGATGTCAATGATACACAGTGTTAGATTTGCGTCAGTTGTTAGATTGTAGTGAAGTAAAAGAAATTGAAGTATTAGTATTAGGTATTTGTAGATACAACAAATATAATGTTAGTCCCTTTGCTTGTTATGAAAAAGGTTAACAAAGCAGTAACCTTATATTGAACAGGCATATGTATATAATGCAAATGGTATGACTTGATTAGTTGCAGTAGGCACCTACCCAACGTTACAGTACACATAAAGGTGAACGCATACATACATACATTACACAATGGCTATACGTACACGTATCGCATTCACATGCTAATAGAATAAATTTTGTAAATACCAGTAGGGTAGGTGTTCCTGTATCGATGACATTGCCGTTACTCACCTGAAATAAATAAAAACTTCCGTAAGTAACGCCACTACGCTCATATAGACAACTTACTGCTAATATAGACAAAAAAATGCAATTCCAATATATCAAACCTTTTTGTGATTATTTCATGAGTTATTAAAAAAATATTTTTTTAAATTAGTTATCTATTTCAACAGCCGTTCGAAAGTAACGAAGTACCTCATCATTTTGACGTAAATTTCTGTTCAATATTTTATATCGTCACGAACTTTTCAGTAGGTATATTAATCTGAAGGGACGCAGGGCTCGACTCGACCGTAATTTGGGATCAGCATTAAAAAAGTTTGGATTAAGAAGTTTACCTACTTGTTATTCTGTACGATAATTCTATTATAAACAAATTTATAAAATAAATTGTGGGATTATAAATCACGAAAATCGAGTACAACTTTTACATTATAAATGAGATGGGTTTTTTTTATAAAAAGTGTTATGTACCTACATACTGCACACATAAATTGAACACTATTGGCAATTTAATATAGGATTGTACATCAATACAAATGGACCAAATTATCTGAGAAATATAAATCGTAGCTCCAGTACAAGTTAACAACATATTTTATTTTTTCAGTCTGTTAAAATTGGCATAATTATGACAATTTGGCAAGTGGTAAATGTACTAATAAAGACTAAGCACATAATATACCTGCTGTACGTCTGCAAAAAGTGTTAATGAAATTGTAAAACCATTTTTTCAAGTTTCCGAATATCGTATTACCATAATACTATTCATGACATTCAATGATATGCCGCAATATTTACGATTTCCAATGATTTCCCTGACACCAACTAGTCACAGTTTTCTTGACTGATATTAATCGGTATACCTAATGGTGTTTTCACATCAAACTCGCAACATATATCCTGAGATTGTAAGCTACCCAACGATTAATTCTAACACACAAATTGCATGTAAGCCAATTAGTGGATTCTAAGTGTAGACATAACTCTTTAAATATAGAATTTATGACAAATTTAAAGACACACACATAAAAGAGCTAGGAGTAAGGTAGCGCTCGCTAGAATGAAGTTTTGATTATAGCTAATAATCAAATCTTCATTCTCAGAAAGAAAAGCATTGATTTTATATTTCAAAAATAATTCAATATTACCCGATATTGATGTTCTTTTTATTGAAATGAAGATTTGTTATTTTTTTAATAGATCAATTAAATGGTATTAATCAATTTACAGTTAAGAAAAAACTAAATTTTCTTTTTTTAAATAATAAACTAACTACGACTGAACTCTAAATTAAAACAATCTTACAAATTTCAAGATGGCTTGAAACCAATAAAAAAGGGGACTGATAAGAAACTTATACCAGTATATATAGCTTGATAGTAAAGTATTTCGAGTATGAAGATCAGTTTTATTAAAAAAGAATCCAACACTACTCGCTTTTGTCACAGAAAAAGCTGTCTACTCTTTACTATAATTGCTTGCGAGTCCATTTGTGCGGAATTTCTGTCGACAAATTTGAGCATTCGGAACAACGATAACTATACCGTATGCTACTGTCCTCATAGCCATGTGTGATTAAATACTAAGATAATTCTATACTTAATTATTGGTTGCACATTTGGCGCAATGCGTAATGCATTACGTTAATAATAATAATTGATTGCGTTTGAACATAACACATATGAGTTAACAATGCACTTCAGCGCACCAGTGTTGCATTACTGGGCAATCGGCTCGTTCGACGAGGCACCGTGGCTCAAACCGCTCTGGCAGCTGCCCAAATATTTTTCGTTTGCCCGCCCGCGACCGGGATAACTCGCCCTATTCACCTGAATCGGAATACATTTACATCGCACCGTAGCAAGATTAAAGCAATAATAGCCCCCGAGGCCACCGGGTTCCGACGAATTCTTGTTGCTCTTTATACTACGAATAGCTTGCAATTTTCACCTGCCGCTCAAAAAATTTTACTCTTGGCTGTATACGTACATAACTATATACTACTATCTGACTTTAAAAAAGAGGTTAACTTTGAGCGTATGTATTCATGGCTCAATACATACAGGGTTGCCATCTCTTAAATTTGGAAAACAGGACAAGACGCGTGAAAACCTCGGATTTTAGAGTCCGAAAGCCGGACAAGTCAAAAAGATCTTTTAAACATATTCAATGTAATAAAAAATAGTTGAAAATGTCATAAATCACCTTTTTTTTTGGACGGTGAATATCTTTGGTTCATCGGTTGATCGTGGTGTGGTGCGAGCATAGTGCGTGTCGCGCGGGCTGCCCAAATTCTTTTAATTTATTTATTTTTTGAAACCTGGTCTACAAATGAAACCTTCCCCGGATGCCCTCTAAACTAGGACAAATCCGGAGAAACCCGGACGGATGGCAACCTTAAATACATAGCATGTTCTACGGCCTAAAACGAATAAAATATAATGCTACTTGTAAGTTTCGTTTCTCTTTCGCAGAGTTGTGGCACTGGGAGACTGGGATTTCCGATTAGATTTTTAGCAGGCGGTATTTCATTTATTCTTCATTAAATACATTTTAATTGTTATTGTGTTATTGCGTTATTAACTTTATATTAGATCATTGTAACTAGCTAATACACAGGTATACCTATTTATTATTTACAGAGCACTACAAGTAATTTCAATTGGATTCAATGTTGAATAATCAAAAATTAATCTTCCCGTGGGTTTGGGGAAAGTATACTGTTTTAGACATAAACATAGTTACGTATAAAAATTCAATCAAACATACGTTATAAGTGCGAAAGTAAGCAAGTAATGCTTTTTGTTTTATGAATTATGAAAGGACGGAAATTACGAAAGGTCTTACTTTCGTCATAGCTAGAGCAAAGCAAGTTCTTAAATCAGAGAATACGCCTCACTGTTATTTATTCAATACTACTTGCAATAACTGACGACTTTTATTCGAAACAACAGAATACAGTACATTGCTTTGAATATAAGATAACCTTTAGGGTCGGACATTGCTACGTATAATATAATATGTGATTTCGAAATAGACCATCTGATGCTTGATAATTCTGTTGTACTTCAACAGAGTTATAACGAGCTCATTACAAATATTTTATGAAATCAAAGAAAAACATGCGACAGTGGCACTTTAATTATATGTATTGAACAGATTCGTGCCTGAATGTCGAAAATGTCTGCTTTATACTTTGACTTTTTATTCATCGCTGTATTAAGGAAGGTACCTTATCAAAACTTTAAAGAAATAAAGTATATATTTATGAAATGATTACTATTAGACTCTTCTTATTATCATAACTAAGTAGAAAACTGTCAACACGAACTGTGATTAAAGATATGGGTGACTGTAAGGTGACTGTAATCGATCGATCAATTACGTATAGGTATTTATGAAAAGTTGATGAATAATTTTGTCATGACAATCATGGGCCACACTCACAGCACGAGATCTTGTATAAACAAGGACAGATGGTAAATCACTAAATTCTTTTGTTCATTTTCGATGTTGGTCCAAACTGGGTCAACAATAATTATTAATTACAAATGAAACGAGAAGTCAATTTTTTCCTGGCCCAGCGCACAAATTATTCAACGGTTTTGGTTTTGTACATTTGAAGCAAGGGTGCAAGAAGTGGACTCAAATACAAAAGGCCCTAGTTTGTAGCCCCTAACCCCTACCCGTTCAATGCATTTCGCAACCATTTCTACAATAAACTTGAGTAAATTGTAAGAAAAAGGGAATAATTTTGTTTGCAATAGTTTAAGAGGCTAGAGCTTTATTAATGGGTGATAAATATGAAAGTAAGAACTATTAACAAATATTTTATACTGATAAGAATTTATAATCAATCGAAAGTCACCAAATTGATCCACGTGATTTCAATCTTTTCAAAAATAACATTTTTATTTAGGTAATTCGTAAAGATATTTGCCATCAAATGTACCTACTCGTAAAAGCTGCCAAAACATACAACAACATATTATATTATTATCTTTGGATCACAACAATGCACAAGAGACAAAGGTAAGGTTAAGACAAGGTCCAAACCAGTTTTAAATGAAGTAGACATTCAAAAATAAAATAAGGCAAGGTATAATGATCGCAAATATGATGTTATTAATCTCGTTTATAAAACGTTTGCGTTTAATGAGTCGAAACAAAACAAAGGCATCCATCCATGTAAACGCTAGCAATAATATTATTAATAATTTATTCTCTAATAATATTAATTGGAACAATACTCATGCTTAAGGTATATAGTTTAAATAAGTTCTGCATGTAAACACTGTCATTGAAGATACGATACTATCAAAAACATTCTCATGTAATCAAAACTAATGCATCTTGCACTAAAAAAGTTGTTAGATCTCATGGAGAGCAAAGCTTCTAACTCTACACGCACTGGGTATGTGTGTATAGAGTTAGCTTCACTCTCTAATTCTATTATAGCGTGATATTGCAGGTACGTGAATGCTTGTCTTAGGTTCTCTATAAACCAAACACCTAAGTCAAAAGTTTTCTACGATTCTTATCTAGCTATAGAATAAAATCTGTATAACTTCAGTGCGAAACCCGCTAACCCGTCCAGGTTGGACCCATCTAACATCGACATGTCTTTACAATTCGCAATTCAAGCTATACACCTCATTTTAATCACTACTTCTGGTTTTGATCCTGTTCGCACACAGACAATGCAACGTTCTATGACTTCTATGCTTCCGCAGTATCACTGTACACAAGTACTCGGGTAGAACCAACAGTACAACATCGCAAAAGACGCTAGCTGCCGACGCCATACATTTTTAACGTGCCACAGCCGCGTCTGTCAATCAACTCCAACTCACATAAAGGTGAACTTTTTATTATTAACACCTAATATTCTTTTAATAGCACTGTAAGCAATACCCTAAGGTTAAGGTGTCACTACAATAATGTTCGCCCATCGACATACAAAACTGTTTTGTTAAGTTCCACGATGAACTACACACTGTAAAACATATGAATAAATATTTTAAACGATATAAATCTTGAATCGCATTAGGATATTAATACAATACAGGTACCAGATGCATAAACCTCTTGAAAGATGAAGTACCGCACTACATAAACATTACTGCTCTAGTTTAACACAAAGAGCCGGGGAGCTTTAATAGTTTTTGTAAACAGTGCCGAAATTAGCATCTCTATAATTATGCACATTTTAAAAAATGTAACCATAGAACATAATATTTGTCAAAGGAATTTGTTGTTGCAGCTGCGGGGTTTTAATTAGGACCCATTTAGGGTTGAATATTGCGTTCAGCAAAATTTAAGAGCTATTTCAGCATATATTGTTTATACTATTGTAGCATAATTACTTATTGCCAAACATACTAAAGAGAGTTTTGAGTTTGCACTTATATCATGCATGTGTGCATGTTGAATAAACGAAATGACGGATCGATGAAAAACCGACGATCATACTCGTACGGATAGACGATACGAAACGATTGGAGTTTTGAAACTTGGTACCTACACTTAGGCCATACCATCGACGTACGAGTACGCTTGCGTAAAATAAATTTCCGACAGGTATTTACCGACTGGTTTACCTTCAGGACCCACATGCAATACCTACTATAAGCGCGGTACCGAATTGTTGCGGATATGATTGAGTACTTAATAACAGTCTTGATGTCTATCACTAAAATGTTATATTATTAATAATGTTTTTTAATTTTTAATAGTGTTCATATACATGTTTTTGTATAAATCAACATATTTAAGAATAAAAAATGTAAATATTAATAAATGAGAGAAATAAATTGACTATTATTTATCATATTCAAATAGTTAACGTAAAGTTTCATAATATTTAAGTATTAGTCACGGTGATTAATAATTATATTTAAAAAAATGTTTAATGCAACTTTAAATTTAAAGCCTTTTTGTTCTTATGTATCATAAACAACACGTTATATGTAAATAAAAACTACATCTCTCGAGTGGAACGTCATTGAGTAAAAATATACAATAAACTCAAATTTGGAAAAATTAAAAAACTCGGTAAATAAACTTAAAAGATGAGATTATTTACAAAATCGTTAAGATTAATTCCATTACCTAACGAGCTGTTTATATTCCACCAAGATAACATGTACCATCTATTTGTTACGACAAACGAATGTAGATTGGAGAAATGTCAAAAACTAAGATTTTCTAGGTTTACTTTATCATCATCATCATCATCATCATTACCGCCCTGTAGACGTCCACTGTTGGACATAGGCCTTTTTTAGGGACTTCCAAACACGACGATCCCGAGCCGCCTGATGCCAGCGGTTCCCTGCGACACGTTTGATGTCGTCAGTCCACCTGGTTGGGGGTCGACCAACGCTGCGCTTTCCGGTGCGGGGTCGCCAATCTGCCACCTTGGGCCCTCAACGTCCATCAGCTGTTCGAACTACGTGCCCCGCTCATTACCACTTCTGTTCTGCGACTCGCTAAGCTATGTGTTCTTCTGCGTACCTCCTCATTTCTGATTCGATCACGCAGAGATACTCCGAGCATTGCTCTTTCCATCGCCCGCTGACTCTGAGCCTTCTTATGAAGCCCGCAGTCAGCGACCAAGACTCGGATTCGTGGGTCATCACTGGAAACACGCACTGTTCGAAGACTTGAGTTGAGTTTAGTTTACAATAAAATCTTTTTTACGCATTTTCCTTAGGAAGCTCCTAGGCTGGATAACGCATTTGAAGAACCCTTTTTAGTAATGTACTTACTGTACATTATATCTGCTGTATAACTGCGTGTACTCGACACACACAGAACAGAAAGCGCTAAGCTGGCACTTCTTACGCCTGAGCTGTATGTACTCTGTCACGCTTTGCATTGGAACATTATGCTTACATGGATAAGGAACAAAATAAAAGCATCGTTTAATACCAATGACTGTTGGAGGGACATAAACAAATTGTTAAAAATCTGACGCGACCTATTCCAGACCGTAACATTGAAATTTGTAATTAACTGCAGATGTTTGAAGAAAACTCGTGACAAATTAATGTAAGTAGGTATTAATGGTTACTAATTGATTGTTTCCGACCCAATTGTTCTTTTTGGCTATTTGTCAAAATTTATCAGGTTAAATAGCATTTGTGTTACAGAGGTATTTTCTTACATACGAATTATCTCTTGACGGGAGGCAGACTTCAAAGTGCGTTTACATACAAGTTTTCAGTTTGCGCTATGATATTGAATGTATGGGCATACATTCAATATCATAGCGCAAACTGAAAATATATTTCAGCCTCAAATATGTTTACAATAATAATTTGTTGGTAAGCCTCGTTGGTCTAGTGGTTAATCTATCTGGTTTCGATCATGAGGTCCTGGGTTCGAATCCCGGGTCGGATCACGGAACAATTAAGAGTTTTTCATTCTTCTATGAAATTCTCAGTAAATTCCAAGCCCGGAGTCGGGAAGTTGGTGGTGATACACCCCCGTGCCTCGGAGAGCACGTTAAGCCGTCGGTCCCGGTTACTGTCATCAACATCTGATAGTGATAGTTAATAAATGAAACATTATCACCCTAAGCCCGCCAATCCGCATTGGGGCAACGTGGTGGGTGTACGTTCCATATCCCCTCTCCTATAAGGAGGGAGGCCTGGCCCTGTAGTGAGCCGCTAATAGGCCAATAATGATGATGATGATGAATAATTTGTTTACGTGTTGGTAATAATTAATAGGCTTAAAACTACGATATACGTTAAAGAATAAAAGAAACTTTAATTCTATAAATAATAACAAAATATTAGTCCCGATTGCATGACATTAACAGTTGTAACAAAAAATCCTTCTCAACTATGTAAGGAATGTTTTGTTTGGTAATATTCCTAAGAGTAATTAAATCTACCGGCATCACGAGAGCGAACTAATTTCATCTTGTTTTACTCAATCAGTCAATAGCGTGACCTCGTTATCAGTAAACAACACACAATGCTTTTACATTCAGCCAACGGAGATTATAGCAGGAAGACGAATCATAAAAACAAACCAATAAATAATTAGTACTATCTTGTTATAATTAAACGAACGTTTCTCGGAGACTACTCTTGAACTTGTTATAGAATTCATTGTTCTTTTTCTTGCTCAACAAATGCTTACAGTTTTATAATTACGGTTTTACGCTAAACATTTAGATTGAACAATTTTTAATTTTACTATAATTTAATATTTACGTAGCCTAACAACCATTATGGGAATTATAACATATTATAAACTAGTTCCCAACCGCGTCTTTCTGTCCGTCTGATCGCGACAATCTCAAAGACTAATGAACGGAGTTTCACCATTAGAAACGGTGGTTCTTTAGGAATGTTTTAGTATAAAATATGTTAGGGTTTTGTGTAAATTGGCGCAGTTATGACGATATTTTTTGCTAATTCGCGTGAATTTCCTAGTTATTAGTATAAAACAGCCCCTACTGCTTATATTTCATGAAGACGATTAACTTCAGAAGTTGACATTGAACAATACTTTATTCGGAGTAGTAATCCTTGTTTGTTGTTTTATTCAACTCCGAAAAAAAAAATTCAGTGACTACTTATTTATTTATTTTATTTTTAAGAAAAAATATACATTTTAATACAACATTACAAAAATTGTTAAAACGGTGCAACAAAAACTCATCTGAGTTTGTCCGTACACCGGCACCAGCACTTGCGTATTTATCTTTTATGATCTCTTATTTTTTTAAACTCAAGGTTATAATATAAAGTGACTCTACTATTGCAAATTACTTTAGTGTTCAAAATGTATAGGTAACATCTCAATTTGCAAACATAGGTCAAGGATACTTTTGAATCATCACATAAAGGAAAAATATTATACTGTAAATGTGTATAGTATCTATATAGTAATAATTTACCTACTTCGCGAACCAAATTTTATTATCGACACTTGACTAATTGAACTTTGAAGAATCAGAACTTATTGAAAACAAACAAACTTCCTTTGCATTCAACATGTTTAAGAAATAAAAAATTACTGTAATTTAAACAGTGTAGGCGATACCTCAGAACTTTGAAACTTTTAACGATTCACGACATCGTCTTTGTGAAAACTTTCCACAATATGGTCCGTCGCCCCTTTGGCGCTGTAATATTTATTTTTCAGGGTTCCAACATCAATCTTTGAAAGTACATCCTGCTCATTATAATGCTTACCCTCGGAGGAAACTTGGACATCTTGTTCCAAACAACGATTGCGAGATATTTTTTTACGTCTTTCGTTCCGTAAATTCTATTAAGCTAATATTGTAATTATAATTTTAGGTGTTCTAACATAACGCGATTAAATTGTTCACATCCGTAATCATTTAAGTTTACTAATGAAGATTAATTACTAATAATTATGTTTGTTTCTTCACATTATCTAAATTACGTTTAGGTTAGGTACTTGAAGGGAGGATATTGTTTTGTTCAAATTTATACACAAGTTGTTTTGGTAGACGGGCAGTAGGTATACTATAGCACCTCTCCGGACAATCACAAAGAGCACGGCTCAAAATATTTCCGCTAAATGGATGGAAATTAGGAAAATTGGTCAACGAAGCCTAACAGAATTATTACAATCGAAATTAGTTCTAATTTAATTTCAAAATTCTACTTTATATAGATTAGGAATGCAAATGATACATAATGGTACTCGTGTCGCAGTCAGTCGTGATACGGTGGCGTTTAGTTCGGAATCTGCGACTGCTTGGAGCTATGCCAATGTGTCCAAAGATTTTGAGAAGATAAATGGCGACATATACCATAAAAAAGCACTCAAAATAATATCAAAACTACGAGCTATAGAATTCTTGCGGTTTTTTTTATAAAAGTAGTAGGTACACTGGTAAATACTTACTCAGTGAAAATGCTACATTTTTGAAAAGTCATTATGATTAGTTTATTAATTAGGTTTCTTTACAAAAACTCAATTAAAATGTAAAATAATAATATTATATAGATAAATAGATAATAGATTTTTTTGAAAAACGTGAATATGGAATGACAGTACAAAAGTTGACTATATCAAAGTTACCCTTTTTCGTAACCGTGACAATGAGTAGGTATGCAAAATTTAAAGATGATCGATTAATAGTAGGTAGTGAAAGTGTAACAAATAAACAATCTCGCCTTCGCAAAACCACTAGTTACAATGTATATTTTTTTAAAAGCTTTAGGCATCATTCATTTGCAGATACTATAATTATAATGCAGTGCAAATGGTTTGCAGATTACTCGGATTTTTTAAGGACATGTTTATGTAAGCTATATTTGTCATACATTTCAAAATAAATAAAGGCTTTTTAAAAATATTTATTAAATAAAACCAAGGAAGCTGGCCTTTTTAAGAGATTGTTTACTATTTTTACCGTAAGTGCTACCTACTTTCACCAAGGTAGGTACTGGTTTTTATTTGTAATTTAACAACCGGCAACAGACCGCAAACTGTAGGAAGGAAGTAAACAGAACAAACGAAACCACAGAAACAAACAATTGACAGTTATTTTTGAAGAAGTTTTAGAATACACTTCGATAACAACTTGAGTTTAAATAACCATCACAGCATTACCACGTTTCTAACGCCAGTGGTAATGTTGTGATTACTACATGAGCTTTGCCAGAAAGGACCCGAAGAGTAGCTGAAGAAAGAGGTCTGCAACGATTCTATTGCAAGGGTACATATTCTGTAAGTCTCGGGCCCCGGCTTAGGCGACGTTCCGAATGGGTGCAGGTCCCCACATGTATCACGCAAGCCCTGTTTGAAATCCACGCCCGGAAGACCCCAGCTCGTGTCAATTTATGACCATATATTTTCTAAACTGGATCAGGATTTGATGACTCAGGAGCAACACTTAGAAGAATCCACTTGCTAGCAGCACGTACATATTCGTCCGTCAACATTAAGAACTTTTTTTATCTATCAAGAATGAAGAAATAGTTACTTCAGAAATAAGCATGACAGTAGTACTTCCCCGGCCGAACTCTGTCACAAAGAACTCCAATACTACTAAAACAACAAGGCTGAAGTGCAAATTTTACACAAAGAAAGTAGGTGGTTCGCTCATTTCACCGGGCGGCATTATGTAATGTCACGAACATCTAGGTTTGCTCAGTACAGAGCAAGGTGTCTCCAAACGAGATATTTTGCCATTATGTTATGAGCTGTAACTAAATTCAAATTTTATGATAATATTATACGTGCTCGGTCCCCGTTTTCCAATGAGTTTCCGCATGTGAAATGAATTTCATCTACCTATATAAATCTACAACGTCGCTGGAACATTGATAAGTTACTATTTTTTGCATTACTACGAGTAGTTAGTAGTTTTGGTTAAATCCGTCTAGCGTCATGCCATACCACTAATTCAGAAAATCAGAAAATTTTGATCAAAATTAACTCAATCAAAAAAATTCAAAGTCTAGGAGAATAATTATTTTATTGTGTAAATAAATCACTGCTGTATATTCTCATCAGTTAATTCATTATGTTATCAAGTACCTATACATGACAAATTTATTTATGTAAATAAACGATTTTTGTGTGTGTGTGTGTGTGTGTGTATTTAGGTATATAATCTGAATATCGGAAACGGCTCCAATGATTTTCATTAAATTTTGTATGGAGGTTTTGGGGACGATTAATCAATCCAGCTTGGTTTCATTTTTAGAAAAAGAGTAATTTCCAAGAAGACCTTTACCTGGTTACAGCCAGGTACTGTACTTTATGATAATACATCGCAAAAGTACCATTGAAAAATCGCTTAAATGAAGCGGAACCAACACAATCATCTTGTGGAAATTGCTCCGAGACAAATTTAATAAAAAGGGTCTGAAGTACTGAATACTTTACCGAACATAAAACATTCCAAGCGATGACGAGAAATGAACTTTTATAAGTGAAACATTTATCTTAAGTCATTTCTTCGCGTTTAATTTTGACGAGTGACGAAGGCTCATGAAAGGAGAGTGGTGCTTTTAGAGATAGCAATTTTCTTCTTCACAGGCTCATTCATGCACGAATTTGAATATAATATTCATTGTTATTTTTGCATTTGCAATAAAATCATCCACCATAAATAGAGATTCAAAATATACTTCGCCTAATCCATTGACTGAGGGGCAATCCATTGATTAAGATAGAAAATTATTTGACAATAGTAATTATAAGAATCCGGTTAAAATAAAATTAACCAGGCCAATATAATAATTAAATGCACCAAGTGCCATACTCGGCAACTTAAAACAAAAAATCTCAAGCTTGAAATAAAAAGGCTGACATCAGGAAATTTCCACAAGGAAGAAAATTAAAACCGCTTAAAAGCATTGAAACTTGCTTTACAATTCAGAACGGAAATGTAACTAAGCTAGAGAATTACTGGCAAGATGTTTTATCTCCTGCACTTTCTTGTGTAATCCCTAACAATTTCAAATGAAATATATAAAGTGTTACTTAACTTCGGTGTACAATATTTTAAACGTATCCAAAGACCAGATAGTTACTCTTCCACACGCCGTGAGCTCAGAGCTCCTACATAATTAATTAATTATTATCTGTATCATAACTTTTACGAGCAAATTGCAACGTTTGTACAAACGTTCTTCTAAAAGTAATCTGCCTTAATGAAGTTTGGTTGAGATATGGTTATATATAATAGAAAACGCAGAAGACGAGTCATTAGAATATTTTTTAGAATCCAAAGATAGTAAAAAAATATTTTAATTAATCGTTAAGGTGGGTTTCTTGAACATAATAATTCACGAGGACAGTGTCGAGAGCACTTACTGATATCAATAGATTTACGAGTACATACATCTATTGTACATGCTTATATACTTTACAAAATTAAATACGAGGGAGACTGTTAACTGCGGGTAAGTAATTTTCTCGTTCTACCTTCAAAGTTCGTAATGAGCGAAATAAGTAAGTCGTTAATAGTCGCTACAAGAACGCTGTGTTACCAGCTTTAAATTAATTTATAACTTTCTCAAAGCTAATAACAATAGAGCTGCTATTTAAGTGAGACAGGATCGACAAACCAATTATGAACTAATTATACTGTACCTAAATATTAAAAAATCTTATTAAATATTCAGTTTCTCCTTAGTCATCACTCATTTCATCAAAAGTGCTGTTTCTAGAAGATTCGATACAATCTTGATTGGTTTTATATCTAAAGTTATACCTACTGTTTTGGAACCTTCCTGTGCATACTTTTAGATAAAGGAATGCAAACAGCAGAAATTAAATGAAAGAATTCATATTCTATAATTTCAACTTCGATTCCTGCGATTGCTATAATATTTTATTAAGTTTGTACATTCTATACCATGTTGTCTTATTCTTTCTTTCCGTTTTCACGGCAAAACTGTTTTGGCACAGCGTAAGTACAATTATTTGTCTTAAATTAGTTCCAAACGTGTTTTAGATCAATGTAATAATAACAAGCCACCAAAATATCAAATATGGGTCTAACTTATAATTAAGCAAACTCACGTTTCATCTACTTCCATTTACCTACTAAAACCGGTATATTGTACAGTGTGTCCATGCGGCCAAAGTTTCCAACAAATGCCAGTAGGTATTAACCGCTGTCTTTAATGGATACTTCATACGATCTCTTGCACAGAAGGATACAATGTGGAGCGGAAAGCCGAAGTTAATGATTTTCCGCACAGACTATTAAAAAGCGAGTGTCGGTTAGAAAGTGCATAAATAATAGTGGAGCATTAGAGCTCAACGTCCGTTCAACAGTGTAATTGAAGAATCTTACCTACGTCACAATCGTGCAGTTTTAATACATGAGCAAGTAGACCTTCTGTATCTGCCCTGACTTAGCGAAGACAATGCAAGTACTCAGTTACTCACAGTATAATGACATCGTACGCTT
This sequence comes from Mycalesis mineus, assembly GCA_034621355.1. Taxonomy (NCBI): domain Eukaryota; kingdom Metazoa; phylum Arthropoda; class Insecta; order Lepidoptera; family Nymphalidae; genus Mycalesis; species Mycalesis mineus. Next base: position 9,312,584 of record CM067885.1, read on the forward strand.
ATAAAAAGTAGTACATAAAATATGTTATGCTGAGAATGAAGGGAAAAATACGACAAGTTTATTGAAACTGGTTATTATATTTATTTATATACATAGGGATTATTAGACTTTATTGTTTACCTAGCTGACGATTGGTTGAATATCATACCACCATATTTTTGTAAATGAAACCAAATTACTTTTTAATTCCCCTTAATGTGGTTGTAGATATTTTGAGTTTATTTTTGTTTACCTTCGACTAACTATATGTGTTCAACTACTTATAATCTTAATTGATATTTACACGTGATTAAAAATAAATTACATATAATAAACTGTTTTAAGCTTATATTTAATATAAATTATTGTTAACAAAAAGTTGCAGTATAATAATAATCAATCAATTTGAAGCATAAATAGCTCCATTGTCACGGGGTAGGAATTATTCGATATAGTCTAGAGTTCGGTCCCAGCCGGTTATACTAGTGTATAACCGGCTCTCTTAGCATAAAGCTTTAGTTGAAGAGAAAGAGAATATGGGCTTTATTTGCAATAATAAGCTAAATTTTTTTTTATAGGTAACACTTTCTGGAAACCGGCGTAGTATGCGATTGGTAGGACGCAAAGCAATGGTGTGGCTAAATACATTATAGCTGATGTAAACAGAGGGCTACGTAAATAAAACCTACGCTCGTCCAGTGTAGACAGTTAAGAAAACTATTTTGAGTGCCCCCGCGATTTTCCATTACGCCGACGAAGTTACGACCATTTTGAAGTATAAAATAAACACGCGTGTAATTGGACTCTGTGAGAAGACCCAGACGCTAGCGTTGATGTCTCTCTGCAGTAACGATGTATCATTTAACTAAAGTTGTATCAATTTGAGATCAGATATTGTCGCTTTGTTTATTAAGGTAAGACTCCTGTGTCGTAATATCAAGGAAAAAATACTGAAATACCATCTTAACAAACATTACAGTATTTTATTAGGATTTATTTAAATAAAAAATTACTATATCAGCGTTTAGTTAATGCAGATTATGTTAATAAATTACGATCGCTTATTGACATGTATCCAATATTTTAGTTTATGTGCTTAATTTATCATAACGGTTGCAAAATAAATATAAATTAATCATCTTAACATATTTTAGGATATTTTATTTTGACTGCTGATAAGAATGTTCAACGAAAGTGATAAAGTTTTCGGTCGCCGATTTCGCGGCCGGATTAATTAATTTTAAAGACATTCTACGATCAATTGTTGTACTTAAATGTCAATTGCAATCCGTTTTTTAAATGATTGTTTTGATGGTACTGCGTTTACTTTAGCTTTATACGAATATTAGATGGAGCGTTATTTCAAAATCGCGCATTTTGTCGGTAATCACTATACACATGGCTACCAATGCCTCAACATTAATGCGACTAGGGTTACCACCCGACGGAATAAATCCGGTCTCGACCGGATTTGTCCGGTTGGATGTTATCCTTTATCAATAAACTATACAAACGGTTGTATAAATATCCGATGAGCTTTATAACTGGAAAAGGGTAACAAATTGACAATTCAATTAATAATAATAAATTAGTACCAAAAAGATTATCATGTTTAAAGTGAATTAATTCGACATAAAATTATTCGAAAGCCACTGGATTATTATTTAGAACAAGTGAGCCCCTGACTGCAATGATATCTGATAGCAGTGATGCGATCTAAGATGAAACTAGATTAACTTTTTAAGAGTGTGATGTCTTCATCCACACTCCTTTCGGTTTTTTCTCGATACCGTACCGTAGATAAAGGAGACTGTGACCTTGAAACGCACACTGTCAAGTGTCATTTAGGCTCATACATAATAGCCCCACAGGACGGCCCAGCATCCTATCAATCGACTAGGTCAAATTAATACAATAGATAGATCAATATAAAATTTAACAACAAGACCGGGTTTTTTTACAGATAATTAGGCTTTTCGCAATTGGGTTTTGGACATGAAGCCCACTTTAACGGGTTTGGTATGTGCGTTGGCAACCGAATAAGTGCGGCACGGGTGTGGGTTTGGATAATTCGGACGCGCGGCGGACTAATAAACATAATTTCTAAAGAGGAGATAGTCTTGCAGACACATTTTTCATAAAGCGCCTGTAAACTAAGCCTATTTAAAAATTAATGAATCGGAATTTTTATCAATGTGTTTGATATTTTTACCCGACTGCGTCAGAAGGAGGGTAATGTTTTTCGAGCGTATGTATGTATGTAAGTATGCATGCCCATTTCTTCGGCACGCGCTACAGCCTAAACGGCTGAACGAATTTTGACATGTGAGGTGTCTTTGGATTCGGCTAAATTGTGGAAGTGACATAGGCTATATGAGTTTTCAAAATGGCGGCTGTAAATGCGGGAAAAAAGGGGGGACGTGTGCATTCTTTTCTTTTATCCTAGCAATATGAGTATCAAATGAAAGGTCGTAAAAAGACCATTTCAAAAATATAAATATCATATCATGTTTATATTACTGTTTTAACAAGCAATGTCAAAAAGTGCACCGTCTCATTTCTATACCACAATAAACTAAAAAAGTGTCAAATAAAATTATTGTTATAAAAACAAAAACCCAACTGCTTAGAAGTTATGAACTATTACAGGATCGAAATTTTCGAGTATATTATCTATTTTTTTATTTTTAGCAACCAATTAATTTGCTCTTGCCTCTTTCCTTTTTTTTGATCATCGGTAAACGCAATTGCTCATACTCCAATTGCATAATATACCAACTACATAAGAGTAGTATAATACTAAAGTTCCATTGGTTCGGACTAACACAGTAGAGCAAGCAGCAGCGAGCTAAGTAACCTGAAACGTTTAACGACTCTTACTTTAACAGCATGAAACCCTTGGAGCACCTATAACATTTTATTCTTTTCACTTAATGGCTCTCGCAGATACAAGTATCTACCCGCTTTTCTTTAACAACCGCAATTTGAAATTTACTTGAAACAATTACAATACACATTAACTGCTTCAAGGAATTATGATTTTCTAAACAATAATCCGTTTCGTAAATACGAGTAACTAAACCGGTTATGGTTAACCGTTCGAATTGGCGATAGCATAAAAAATTCGTTTTGTTTGTATCATAGTTCACGAGCGTCCTAAATGTTTGTGAGTTCTTGGAAGTCCAGCGAACAATGGCTACCTGCGTATAAAATTCAACAGGCCCAGGTAGATGGTTTAACTAAAGTAATCGCGTCCGTGAACCCAAAATGCGGACAAAGGGTGGCATGTGAACAATTTGTCCTTATTACAGACCGCAGCGCGTTCACCTTGGTGCCTTGAACGAGTTCCTTTAATCTTCCCTTCTGATAACTAATGATTACTCTCTACGTTGCGTCGGTAGTAACTCATCTCATTGATTACCAATAAATTCTATACCTATATTATATATTACCAATCCATCCATGCCGACCGATCTTTGTGTCCGCAAAAAGGTTTTTGTTAATATTACCGTGCCTTTTGTTAACATGTTCACTATTTTATTTTCTTCTTTGATAAATAATTTTAAATATCATGTTATAAGTCGATACGACAATAGTCCCAAGGGCGAGTACCGTGGAGCTGTTGAGATTTGAGGCTTCTCGTTTTTGTTCATCGTTGATCGTTAAAATTTTAAAACAATGTTGCTCGAAACGACGTTTTACCTGAATTATATTCCGACGTTTTATTCTGTATTTTTCTTTAATCTTTCATACCTCCACCTTACCCTTCAAGGTACCCTTAGCCATCTATTGTAGTAGGTATTACTATAATAGATGGCTAAGGTATGAAATTATTATTTAACTTTCAGCAAAAGCAGGTATATAATATTTGTACGTAACCAATAGCTTTGTCTGTTACTTATTTAGATACCTATCCCCTACCGGTAAATTGGTTGTTCACCTCAAAAGGAATTTATTTTCTCTTTGATCTTTGTTTCTGTTGCCGTTTGTTTAAAGAGCTCGATAGGTACTTATATTCTCTGAGTTAGATAATTGAGTTGATTTATTTAAAAAGAAAATGTACTAAATTTGCTATAAAACCAAATTTAAAAACTATAACAAAATATTGTTCTTTTATTTTTCGTTTTCGTTAAAAGAGAGTTCGAAAAATAATCTGAAACTATTGAGGCAAATAAATTAAATACCTAGCCTGAAACGGTTTTATTTTAAAATATTGCAAATTAAAACGGATTCGATTCTATTTTTAAATTTAATTTTTTTTTTCTTTCGAAAACGTCTATTAATTTCAGCTGAACTTCAAAATTCACTTGTCGAAAACTGCTAAACAAGTAGGTGTAACATAAGCTTAAAAAATCTATCAAAAACCTTGAATCTGGTTAAAATAGAGCGAAGCAGACCTGCGATACGCGATCTTTGATGAAATAACTTATTTTTCAATAATACTTATTTGTATTATAATAGTTATACAAGTATGTATTAACTATAATAATTTATAATAAGAATATATCGTGGACGGCAGATTAATTGAATAAAAAACAAATGTAAAGTGTAACATAGTTCTTGACAATTAATTATTATTATTATGCACATAAATAATTGAAACGTTTCTGTCGTTGGCCGACTAACTTTATCTCTTTAGAACTGACCTAAAAGCAATGTTATCCATTTAGCAGTGCGTATAGAAACAGCGTTGAGGATTTTTGAAGCAGCTATATTTTTAACATGCAATTTTTGACTTTTGTGTCTTTTCATTCAAAACATACAATCTTGCAATATTTAGGTAACACAATTTATTATTTAAATAAATGTTGCATCGAAGCGAGATAACGAATATTGACATTTGTTTTTGCAGCGACGATTTAAAAATAACGGTACGAGTAGATAGGTGTTTAGTTTAGAAAAATCGTTGTTAAAACGTCAGTGGCGTGCTGGCGTGCGGTAAACGTTACGTAGATACTAGATAGGCAATACTATAATATATCTACATGATGATCAAATTATTTCCGGCTCCTTGGTCTGATGATGGAGGCGCAAAATAATAGTAATTTTCATTTATTTATTTTATACAAGAGTCATGAAGGGTTGTATCTCAATTAAATTATTAAATATATGCTTGTTTATGTTTATTTATAAATATATTTATAAATAATTAAATTATACATTATGTCTGCACAAAATAATAATTAAAACGATTGCAGGATGTAGATTTATTTTATATTCTCAAAAATTACCAACTAACCAGGGACATATTTCAGAAGCCATTATTTGAATACCACGCTGTCGTATTTTTATTAGGTTGACCAACCCACTTTTTTAACCTTGGTTTCGATCAAAAACAAAGAACCTTGGAGTCGCTTATTTTTGGATCCTCAAAACGAAGAAAGTTAAAAACAAATCACATAACATTTCATATGTATACCTACCCGGAAAGTTATTTTTAGTTTATGTTTTACCAAATAGTTACACCTATAACACAAGACTGGTGATCTACACCATTATAACTCAAGAAAGGCTAAACGGATCTGGAGGAAAATTACAGGCTTATATTTAATTACATAGTCTTAATTAATAAGTCTTTGAATTAGCACATATATTAAACCTTTATCACGATATTCTAATGAAAGTGGAACTTACGTGAAGCCTCCTGTGGTCTCTCAGCGCAGCTAGTTCAAAATAAATAACAAACAAGAAAGTTAAGACGCCGCTGTGGGGTGTCAATTTAATATCAACGGAATTGCTTAGAAGTTTTAATATAGCTGTTGTATAAATAAACAATGGCTGTAAGCCACAATAGCTATAGTGAGCGTACCTAGTTATCACACGTTGGTAATCACGCTCCAGTAATTCTTTCAATATGAGAGGACGGCTCGGCAGGCGAGGGCGGCTATTTGGACCGCCCAGTTGCCATCAAATTATAATCAGCAATATAAACCCATAGTATTGCCAATAAAGATATCGGTACTATATTTATATTAGTGCGATATTATCGCGCTCTATGCGATAGAGATGATTATTTTAATGTCTACATCATTTCAAATAACGATTATTCGAATGTAATTCGTACATAATTCGTACTAAGTCTGATTTTATTCAAATATTAAAAAGTAGCCACACAAACAAGCTCTGCAATAGTAAATCAATATTTTGCAAAAATAAAGCAGTATATATACTGATCACTCTAATTGAATGTATATTTGGTATTACAGATAGTGGGTATTTATGTTACGAGGCATTTTAATTTCATCCAAAGAAAATGTATTCTCGTTTATTCAGTTGGTTTTTCAAACTCCTGGCTTCAACGCATATAAATCTCGTGTACGAAACTGGATAAAAACGCCTATCGTTTGTTGGTGTGTCAATAAAAAAAGAAACTGGACATCGCATTCTATTCCGAACTGACAGTATGTAAAGCCTAGTTTATTTGAAGATTCCAATGTTGTAACTTTTATACCTGCTTAGGTACCTGATATTATTATAAAGAATAAGTTTACCCATCTGATATTTTTACAAATTCTCTACTCTATGTTAACCTCTTGTGATAACTACTCACATTACTCTCTTATCTCCTGACCATCGCCTAAGTAGGTACGTTTTAACTTCTTATCTACACCCGAAGTGTTTACTTTGATATTTTAAACACATTTAAAATACCCAATCTTCATTGATGTGAAATGTGAGATAAATTTTATAAAAAGTCTATGCCGCAACGCATAATGGCCATGCACCTTGATCTTTTATGTAAATATTGCACTTCAATCAACGACCTCCACAGTAGATTTGCCTAGTTGTTGACGAGCAACGTACAATTACAGCTCCGTTTAGTTAACTACCGACCGAAAATATCTACACGATCAACGGATATTGTAAACTAGATAATTATAATAAATCGTTCAATGAAAAAAATAATTCTGAATTTGCCTGCACCGTGCCAAAATTGTCCTATTAATAATTTTTAATATAATTAAATAGCTGATGTAGACAGATGGCACCTACAGACCTACCTACATTGTATTTTAAACTGTAGAGGAGTAGATAACTAAGTTTTAAAAATATTTAAATTAATGATTAACGGATGTCCGTGACTCCATATGTATGTCTTCGGTTTATTTCAACTTTTTCTTTAATTCGATTGCAATTCGGCTGTTCCAAGATTAATATAACTAAGTACTTGCAAATACTACAAGTAATAAGTAAAATTGAAGGTACTGCAGGAAATATCTACGATTGCAAGATCCACATTTTTGAATCACGTCGTCATAGGAATCCATTAAGGCAGTTTTACATTGTGTCAGTTCACGGCGTCAGTGCTGACTCCAAGAACTGACCTACACTGTTTATACACTACTAGTCTTAGTTATTTATTTATGGTATGCAAGTTATTAAAGTCAGAAGAGAAAAATGAATTGTCGAAAACGGAACAGAATTTGATACGATTGAATTGTTTGTAGAGATCTTATCTAATATTAGAACAATTGAAAGAAATATTAGAAGTATTTTAAAATGAAATGACTTTGGATAAAAAACGGATGTAATGATACATTATTTAAAGCTAACTTCTTTTATATCATTATTTTGGTAATTGTGGAATTTTCGCTTTATTTCCATCACAAAGCGATGTCACCCTTCATTACACTGTCAGCGATTGACTAACTGCTTACTTCGTCACTTAGATAAGATCAAAGGAATCTAATCACGAATTTTTAAATCATCACTGCCTCGATAGCGCTGTACTAACTTCAAATGAATTTACACGATTATTGAATCAACACTGACTTGTTTCGAGTTTGCAGTCAGTAACTGACCTAATGTAAGTCTGTCTTTACGAGATACGAAAATCCACGCGGAAGATATCGCTAGCAAAATGATGGTAGGTTTACTAATAATTGCTGACTCGTATGTGTTTGAAGTGTCTTTGCGAAAAAATGCGAAGGAGGACATTGCTAAATAGTACATCAGTATTTACATTATGGTGTTGGTGTTATAGTTGTTTATTATTGTTGCGCGTCCCGGTTTTGAATTAATGAATGATGGTAGACCTACACGTAGGGGGATATTTTCATGCTGTGTTTCATCTAACCGTTCCATTTGCTGTTTGCGAGGGGAGACCAAGATAAAAATATAAACGCAATTCGCTTGTGCTAAATAAAACCAGACTTTTTTTAGTATTGCGAATCATCTAAAATTATTGTAACGATAATTTAATCCACTTATAGTTATTATTGTCATGTAGGTAAGTATGTATAATATACATAGTTCATGTCCTCCCGATTTGCATCTCTTTCGATCTCGTATAACATGCCCTGACGGGGAAAGGAACGGCAACAATGGATTCATTCACGGTTCAATGTCACAACAATGAATCGTCTGGAGTAATTACATCTATACTAGTTGGCCAGCTGCCGATCGCAAATTAAAGCTGCCTGTTATTACTATAATCGTTCTAACTTACTGCTGGGTTAATGCACTCTTAATTATTGTAAACAGCAAACGGACAAAGTTTTCTTTAACAAGCTGCCGTTTCTATAAATATTTTTTCTTTATGTTAATTAGATATTTAGAACACAATAAGGACGTAATCCTTTCAAATGTGATTCAGCAGAATTATTCCTATTATTAGTTGGGTACTCGCATTTGTAGCGTAGCCGCTATGTCCTTAGCGATAGCGAACAACTTCACGCCGTACACACATCCATTGTTATATTGTTAATTTTAGTACATTTGTTGTTCAATAATAACGTAACTTTTACGTTGTATTGTTTACAATTGCATATATTATAGGTTTTTTCGTTCAAAGTATGATATTATATCGTAACGATTAATGCCATGCGCGTAGAAATACTTAGTATTTACCTACCTATCTCGACATTCTAACGTTACAATCACGACGTTTTCGCAGCTGCGAACGGAAATGCTTTTAACTAACAAGTATCTCTTAATGTGTATAAAAATAACTCAAAATACTCACGGGGTAGTACATCCCCTGCGGCGGTAAAAAAAAGGCCCCTGAACCCCACAGCTTGCCGTTTATATTTACTTTGTGTAGCACAAAATACACTCAACAAACGCCACTCAATCGGGCGTTGACTCCGCACCACAACTTTTATAAACTCAAGATAATCATGAGTATTGAATGTTCTAGTTAACAGTGAAGGATGAACAAAAATTGTAAAATTTTAGGTTATGTAGATATAGCGCGGAGGAACGCGCTATAGCACTGAAAGCGGTTGACGTCGTAGTGCAACAACGGACGGGCACGCGTGGCGACTCACCGAGCCCATGCGATCCGCCATCTGCGAGAGAGGGACGGAGCGAGGTTCCGAAATCCGAATGGAGTCGGATTTGTGGTGCGAATATGCCATCTCTTTCTGACGTTTATAACACAACAATACAAGTTATTTGCTATGGTTATGCTTTCGTATTGAAACTCAAGACAAAATTACTGTTTTATATAAACTAATGTTAATTTTAATCAATAACAACCGTCTAGCCTCGGTATATTTTTGTAGATAGCCTACTTGGCACTTGAGCGAATAATCTCTGTTAATTGATTCATATCTACCTCGATAGTTTTCAAAACACAAGGAGCTTTTTATGTTAAACTAGTATTCCGTATTTTTGCTATTTTCTCATCAGCCTTTTTTGTGTGTTTTTATGTTATTTGTAGCAAAATGTTTGAGAAAGCAATGAGCGTGAAGCATAAATAGATGCTGTGAGCTTGTTTAGAGTAGCCACGTATATGTTTGTCTCTGTCGTTTCGCCGAGAGGGGCTGAGATCAATGAATCGCTCCCCGGGCGTCATCCCAACTCGCGTGCTGCGCGCTCCCTCTTATTCCGGATCAAGCTATTCCCGCTCACAAAAAATATTGCTGCTCATCCTTATTTTTTACTCTGTACACTGATAAAAATCGAAATAATTATAAATATTGCAGGGAACCAATACGAAGAGTAGTTTGTAAACCTATACTTGAGTGAACTTTTAAAATTAATGCTAGGCTTTTCAGATTTCAGTTAGCTTACCATTGCTAGGTATATATTGTGTTGTATTTAAATATAACATTATTAAGACTCGGAAAAAACCAATGGAAATTAGAATAAAATAGGCATACAGTATAGGTGGGTTCTCGGGAAACCTTTAACAAATAAAATACCTATACTTATCTGAGTACCTACAACTTAAGCAGTTCCATATTAATTACTTACATTTAACAATACGTAGGTAGGTGAGTAGCAGGGTACGATAGATAAGTATAACAATACGTACTGACAAGCACTTACTAAGGCAATTAAATAACAATTAATATCATTCATAATACTGCGTGGGCTTCTACCCATTTTCTAAATCATTAGTAAATCCTACTAACAAAGCATGAACAAATTATTACAATTTATTTATTTGAATGCCTACCTACTTACGTATACATTATTCCTTTAAAATAATTTGAAATTAAGCTTTGATTATGCAAGGGCAAACTCGTGTTAGGTACAAAGAACCCCCAAAATGAAAATATTTGGGAATGAATTACCCACATCTGTTGCATCTCTCCATAACATCTTGTAACCCTCCTAACTTACATGTGAACATAGAATCGCTTCCGTTCTCATAAGTTTAGGGTTGACTTGAAGGTGATACACGTAACTTGGTTTTTAATTTTAAAAATATTTTTTTTTACAAAATCTCATTCTGCATTTTCGTCCGAAACAACAACAAATACAAATTTGTCGACATAACAGTTTTATTCCATACCTAATGTGGAAAATGTCGAAAAAAAGTTGGGATCTTGCAATATCACCTTGGTCTGTTGTTCTATGCTTTTGTCTGAAGCTCACTGGCCCACACTTATGGCCTTAGACGTAGATAGGCTAGCGCTGAGCTGAGCTCGTGTACCCTTGGCTTAGGTTTAGATTAGATATAAACAAAATACTACTTACATAAGCGAGCAAGTAGGTAGATATTACTTTACTAATTTTAAAACCGCAGAATATAATTGTGCTATAGTAATTAACTATAGCACAATTAGATGAAACGAGTGAGATGGCTTTGGACAATGTTTCATCGCCATCTGATATTAGTAACACTGACAGTATTCAATCTCAGACCAAAAATTCGAACGATATGATACGAACCAAACATGCAAGCAACCGAAACTGCAAGTCAAAAAAAAACGTTTAAAGCTTTACTAATTGTTGAATTATCAACTTAACGCTCAATGTAGATTGAAAAGAAAGACATATAATATTATAATAAGTACTATTGTGGTAACTAACCAGTGAGTTGGTAATAACAGGCGACGCAGAATTGAGGTGTTCAGAATCGTCGGATGATCCGTCGGGTGACATGATGAAGATGATGATATTGAAACAATATTTAATTACTAAATTAACAGTTCAAAACTATCTATCAATGAAGTAGGTTGGAGGTTGTAGAAAAAAATGTCGGTAGGTAAAGTGTCGCAAATAAAAGTAAGACCTTAGAAAACCCGGCAAATTCAAAAAATCTGCTTTATCTACTAATATTGCAGAAAAAAAGCGTTTTTATATTAGTTTCCATAAGCGTTAATTATAGTTTCTATAACTCTAGTATTAAAACTTTTTCTATTTAGTGATATACGTGGAGATATTTGAATTTGCCGCGTTTTTTTAGGTCATACTTTCATTTCATTATACCGCATAATATATATTAGCATAAGGTATACTAACAAAAATAGAATAGAGAAAAAAGAATCGTTAATCAAACCCTCCTCCAATTTTCTTACATTTCAGCCTATAATACCAGTACCAGAGGTAATAAAATTGTTATATTAGGTGAATTTTAGTAATAGCGAAAGGTATTTTCTTTGGGAAATATTTTTCATTTGAATACAACTATACTGACAGCGCCATCTAGTAACGCAGCAGTGAAATACAAATCCCTCTAGCGAACGCATAGGTAACAACTCCATGCTGCATAGTTTACTCCTAATGTCCGATCTCATGCAACAGCGTCCACATTGTAACTTTGTTTTGTATTCTGTATATGGAAAACTTTGAGTTGAGGCGTAGAACTCGAAGATAATTAGGGAATAAAACTAATTTTAAATACTACTTACCATAAATCAAGCAACAAGCAATAAAAGTCCAATTTTTGTATCTAAGGCACTAGTCGAGTAAAATTGCCTAAGTCAGAAATCAAAATTTCATATACTTTGGATGTACTTGATGTAGTTCTAAAGAATTCAAACAATGTTAAGATTTTGTAAAGGCATGGCTTTTAAAACAATTAGGTAAGTATTTATTGTATTACCTAAACGTGATTTTGATGATTCGCATTATTTATACCTACACTTCACGCTTCCGGTTAAAAACACCTTATTTACGTATTATATATATATGCACATATTTAATACAAAAAAACATTTAATAGAATTAAAGTTTTCTGCGCGTCAAATCTAAGAGTGTAAAAGTTTAAAAACAGAAAACATTTCATAAATTCAAAGTTGTACCTACCTAAAATAATATACTAGGTAAAACATACAAAACAAAAATAGATGCAGTATTAAATTATTATTAGCTAACCAATACTCACTTTAAGCGGAGTTACAACAATCAGAAATAATATTTAAATTGGTGAAACTTACCCAGATAGAACGATTAATATATTCCCATTCTTTATACCACTCAAATAACAAAACGTATTTCGCATTCATGGTATCACATCAAACATTACCAATACTAAATCAATGATTTATGAAAGTTATAAATGACTTCATAAATATTTACAATATGTCTACGAATTAATAATACTTAACAATTAACATTTTTAAATAAAATGTGTAATAAGTACAGCTAAGTTTTGGTTTTTACATTTCGAATGTATTTTCAATGTGATAAAGATGAAAATGCAATGTTGCAATTAATTTTTTGCAATGTTGCAATTTTGTAGATATCTAAATAATAACTAAGTATAACTAATTGAAGTGAAAATGAATAATAAGTATTATAGAACCTACATTTTTGAAACCTTTTTAATTATACATATATTTCTTATTGTAATATCAATCAGCTACGTACTACCTACCTCTGGATCGCACCCATATAAAACTCCTTTTTTCAGTCGTTTAAAAAGAGGTTTGTAAGTAAATACTGATCAGAAGGGATAGCAATATTTAAAAATACAGTAAAACCTTATTTTGTCGATTAAATTTGTCTCGGTAATTGAATTGATATTTTTTAAATTTGATCTATAATCATTTTCAGCGGATTTTAATTTTTTTTTATTTACAAGGGTTTAGCATCTAGTTTCCTTGTTTCTAAATTTTATATAAAAAGGTTTCAATTAAACTTATCGTTAATTACGAGTAACTGTTTCAACAGAGCAGAAAATCAGGAGACACTGGTAAAAAAAACGGCCAAATGCGTGTCGTTCCAACTATCAAACACAACGTACCTAAGGTTAATAAATAGGTATTATTTTAAATTTTCTTAGTCAACGAGTTTAATCTTTTTTCAATTTACAGCTTTTAAATCCTAACCGTACATGACAATTTTTGACAGAATTTTTATGAAATATTGTTTTCACAACTACATTTTTTAAATTGGTCAACTATATTTACTACGTCTTTACTACGGAACCCTAAAAATGGGCTATTTAAAAAATTTACGACAGGATACATACGATAGTATAGATAGTACCTACCTAGGTTACTGACAGTAATCGATATTTTTTTTTTACGGTACATACACGTAGGTATATATTAATTTATTTATCACTGTATTGTAGGTATATATTAATTTATACATCATCGAAAGTTTGGGGCTCATAATAATATCCATAAATCCACAACTTGGCTAAGATAGTTTAAGGAAATATAATATTTCAACAAGAAATTCCACAGCAATATTGATTATAATATCAGAACTTAAATAATATTAACATGAAATTTTAATAAAAACACTTACCATACAACAAGGAATGTCATATTTAATTTATAATTGAAAATTGCAAATAATATGGTGTTTAATTACTCCTGTTAATCAACGTCATATGTAGCTACTGAAATAAAACAAGAACTGAAATTGAGAGCAAATTGAAATCCGTCATAAAATACCTACACATCCCTGAAGGTTTGGTTTATTTCGGATCGATCGCACCATTTATGGCACCAAGTCTTACAAGCTAACTAGATGTGCTTGCGGTTGCGAAAATTAAAGTTAATAAAAATAAATAAAGGCAGACTAGATATATCTACCTATAGGAGGATTATAAATCATGCATGTTTTTGCTATTAATATCATATGCAGTTTTTTGAAAGTTTGAAAATGTTGTCCGTAAATTGTGTGAAATATGGACAACATTACCGAAGAAATTGATGGTCCAGACACAATTGACTGTTTACATCGTCTACACTTACCGTCGAAGAGATATAAGTAAGATAAGCCTTAACCGAAGTATCTTAGCATCTAGGTACTCAAATAGGTAGATATACTTAGTAAGTTAATATTACGGTTGTAAGAAAACTGTTAAGTTATTAGCTATATTGGATACAAGCTAATATATCCCACAATTGATTACCTTATTATTAACTTTATTTATTTTATCTAACTTATAACTATTATTAAGTTAACTGCTTTCAGTCGTTTACACTCCTGCATTTCTACTACGCTCGATATTGGACCCAATGTTATACTTTTATTGTTTTTTTTTCTTTCTGTTTTTTGTTTCAACAATACCATAAAAATATGCATTGTTAGGGTGTAAATTGACCTAGATCAACCGGAAGTGACTAACACTCCTCAGACTTTTTCCTATAAGGATATGTCATCATATATCGGGGATCGGTCAAGCCGTTTGGGAGTTGTAAGGGAACATATTAATAGTGCGGAGAGACAGACAGACAAGAATTTAAAGCATTCCGTAGAAATAACTAATTAAATATTGTAACTACCATGTTTTTCTACACTTACTTTGTAAAATAGGTATCTCTTGATATATTTTTTGTTATAATCTGAAGTTTTAAAGTAAATTTTGTCAATAGGTATATTTAACAAAATGAAAGTAGTGACTCAAGCTCGACAGGGCACGAGTCAATTAACTGCTTTCGGCGGCAGCGACGGGCAGAAAAGTGAATTTTGCGTTGCACCGCCACAAAATGCTCTTTGAATTACGATGTGAAATTAATCACAGCCGAACGATGCTGCACTGGAAATGTGCCAATTTTGTATTTACTGGAAGAATTTGACATGTTCTAACTGAAATTTATTATTAGCGCGAACTTGCTCCGTCTAGACATGTTCAAGGTGCAATAACTCTACCTATGAGATTAAAGTTTTTCTAAAGTAAAATCATACAATAACAGCCAGTAGTAAAAGTGTAGTTATTTTACGAAGGAGAGTTATTCTAAACGATTAGTGCCTTTGCAACTTGGAATGCTGGTTAAGTCCTTGATCTCAGTCTTAAGCGCTGATTAAAATCAGATCCGATTTGTCTGAGGGACAGTTGATCGTAAACCTTAACGGCTACACTCCTATTTCAACTATTTTGTGGGACAGCCATTTCAGACACCGTCTGAATTTCCCAAGCCACACAATTTTAGTAAGCTTTTTGTTATACTTAGAAATATTGGGAAAAGCAATCACGTGGCACACTTGATGTTAAGTGGAAAAGCATCCCCAACTAATACATCCTACAATACTCACAACACTTCTGCACTGTCAACGGTGCAGTGCCTAGCCTCAAGAGCCTGTAATTTTATTGGCAATGATACTTTTCAGACCGATACTACACCGGATATCTAAAAGAACTATACTATCAAAAATAAGTCTGCACTATCATCATCATTATCTATTAACGGCCCATTACAGGGCCAGGCCTCCCTCCTTAAAGGAGAGGGATATGGACCGCACACCCACCACGCTGCTCCAATACGGGTTGGCGGGCTTAGGGTGATAATGTTTCATTTATTAACAATCACTATCAGATGTTGATGATAGTGACCGGGACCGACTGCTTAACGTGCTCTCCGAGGCACGGGGGTGTAACACCACCAACATCCAAACTCCGGGCTTGGAATGTACTGAACATTCCATAGAAGAATGAAAAAGCTTAGAATTATTCCATGACCCGACCCAGGAATCGAACCCAGGACCTCGTGATCGAAGCCACATCGGCTAAGCACTAGACCAACGAGGCAGTCTGCACTATAACTGAAGAAAAAGAAACAAAAAATTCAAAAAAAACAATACCAACTTACATAGTTCACACCCACACTGTTATTACTATTTTCCTTTTCAGAAATAATAAGGAAATCGTTTGCAATGTAAATGTAAAAGGAAAAATATTTTCGCGTCTTGAACGAGCTCGCGCTCTGTTTGTCACCGCGTCAGACGCTGTATTCGTTTACGCATACTTTTGTCACTGAGAGCTCTTTAGTTAGCTTATTTTTTTTTTGTAAAGCTGTTCGTTTGTGTTTCGTAAATTGTGTGTTTGACTAAAGATGTCGTTACTGTACTTAATAAGTGGTACTAGTGTAGAAATTCGCATATACAAATTATTTTAAATCAGTTTTTCCCAGTTACAGTTATTTTAGGAAAATATATATTTAATATAATTGCTTGAAGTTTTGTTACATATGTTTTATTATAACTATAAGCTTATTTGAAATCCAAATCTCCAAATCTCCCGCCTTATATATAGGAGAAGGTATATGAAGCTTAGAGTCGCCACGCGTCTTCAATGCGGGTTGGCGGGCTTAGGACGATAATATTTTACACTAAGGATCACCATTAGATGTAAATGATAACGAACGTCGACCCTCGAGCCACGGAGAAGTAGCACCACCAATTTCCTTTTTATTTTTTTAAACGATTACAAGTTGGCCCTTGACTGCTATCATACCTGATGTTAAGTGATGATGGAATCTAAAATGGAAGCGGGCTAACTTGTTAAGAGTAGGATGAAATTCCACACTCCTATTGGTTTCTACACGACATCGTACCGGAAGGTTAAATTATTATTATTATTATTATTATTCTTTATTTGTATACCACACACATAAGAAAAATACAGATACAAACACAAAATACATAAGGAATATGTAGAATACAAAAGGCGGCCTTATCGCTTAGCAGCGATCTCTGCCAGGCAACCTTAGGCTTAGGAAAGAATTAAAGAAAGGTCTGCAGGTGGTGTACTTTTAAAATATACATACATACAAATAGTTACATACTAATACATAAACCAGACTACACAGATAATACCTATGATAAATACAATATGTCATAAAATAAACTAATATATATTCCTACATTAACATGTCATAAGAACATTAACAGATAGTCATCTTTAATGTTTAAAATAATGACTCTTAACTGCTTTTTTGAAAATATAAAGCGATTCCGACTCACGGATGCCTACTGGGAGTGCATTCCATAGCTCTATAGCACGCACAGCAAATGATTTTTTATAAAACTTACTTTTATGGTACGGCATACACAGAGTCAGAGCCCGACAAGGTCTAAGCTCTGATTGCACTCCTAGGAATGATAATTTATCTTTTAGATATGAAGGGGAATTTTGATGAAATAGCACACAGTACAGAAGATAAAGAATATAGATTAAAGCGCTTGGCGATACGTCTTTGTCGGTAGGGTGGTAACTAGCCACGGCGAAAGCCTCCCACCAGCCAGACCAAGACAAATTAAGAAAAATCCCAATCTGCCCCACCTTTAATCGAACCCAGGACCTCCGTCTTATGAATCCACCGCGCATACCACTGCGCCACGGAGGTCGTCAAATCCAAGCTAAGAATTTTTATTGAATAGTTCATGGAAGAGAGTAAAGCTCAGGAATTTTTAGCTTGACCTAATCCTAATTTGAACCCAGGACCACGAGAAACGAAACCACAAAGGCTAACCAATGTACAAACGAAGCAGACAGATAGCAATCAACCGTCGCTTATTAAAAACAATTTGAACTATGTTAGTTAAAGTTAAAAGAATCCTCAACTACTCAAAAACAATAGATCGTATCAAGAAGAAATTATTGACGCTACGATCTTAAGTAATGTAGAGTATGGTAGTTTTTTTTTATTGACTACAAGCTGGCCCTTGACTGCTATCACACCTGATGTTAAGTGATAATGCAATCTACGGTGGAAGCGGACTAACTTGTTAGGAGTAGATTGGAAATCCACACCCCTTGCGGTTTCTACTCGACATCGTACCGGAACGCTAAATCGCTTGGCGGTACGTCTTTGACGGTAGGGTGGTAACTAGCCACGGCGAAAAGCCAAAAAAAATCTCATTCTGCCCCGCCGGGAATCGAACCCGGGACCTCCGTCTTATAAATCCACCGCGCACACCACTGCGCCACAGAGGTATTTCACATTCTAATGGTAGTTGCCGACTCCACATTTATACCGGCTGCTCCTCGAAAGTCCCCAAAATGTCTCAACCTGAGTGTCGTATCAAGTTTCATCTAAAGTAAACAATGGAGTGACAATCCATTAAGGCACCCATCGACTTAAGTAATAGGTATAGAGGTAGGATGCTATAATATTACCTACTCGGATAAGAATAATTTAGTAATATCCGTTCCAATAAAAAACTGTATAAACATTACCCAATCTTATCATACTAATATTATAAGGGCAAAAGTTTGGGAGCGTGTATGTTTGTTACTCTTTCACGCAAATAACTACTGAATTGATTTTGATGAATCTTCACAATAATAAGCTTAGTAAAAGAAAATACGGCATTATTAATCTCGAAATTCCCACAGCACTACGCGAGTGAAGCCCCTACATCAAAAGGGACATAAAAAAGGAGGTTTTCACCAAATTTCGTGAAAATAAAAACTTATTTGGAAAAGATAAAAATAAACAAAAAAATTATTATTACAAAAACAAAAAACCTGACTGCTTAAAAGTTATGAACTGAAAAAAGAAAAACAAGGATCACTATATCTATATAAAATTCTAAATACTTTATGGAGATGCAAGCGGGGACAAAATACTTTATTTCTGCGGGGAAAGAAATATCTACCAAAATTGTCCCCGCCTGCAGCACCATAAAGTATTCAGGTTTTTTGTTTTTGTAATAATAATTTTATTTGTGAGTTTTTAGTTTTAGCTTATGATGAGACTGTACACTTGGTACACTTTTTGCCATTTTTTGTTAAAACGGCAATATAAACATGATATGGTATTTATGTTTTTGAAATGGCCTTATACGACCTTCCATTTGACACCCATATGCTAAGATAAGAGAAAGAAATACACACGTCCCCTCTTTTTCCCCCCATTTACAGCCGCCATTTTGAAAATTTATATAGCCGATGTCACTGCCACAATTTTTACAAATTTAACGACACCTCACATGTCAAAATACGTTCAGCCGTTTAGGCTGTAGCGCGTGCTGAAGAAATGGACATACATACATACATACATACGCTCGAAAAACATAACCCTCCTTCTGACGCAGTTGGGTAAAAAGTAGGTTTTTGAATTTTTATGAATTTTTATTTTTATGTGAAAAAAGTATAAATACAAAAGTTTTAGTTTTTTTTATTACCTGCAACTTTGCCATATAACTCTTTTCCATAGGACTTTTAGTTTTGCCGGAAATCGAGAAAATCTGTTTTTTACCCCTAAACCCTCACCCTCTACCCCTTCCTGACCTCAGATCGCCCGTAATTTATTTTTCCTTTCATTTGTATGATATTCTCTTCCTTTTGCAATGGGTTTCATCCTACTGCGATTTTTTTTTGGTTTTAAAAATTATCGGCACTGGTCTAGAATAAAATAGGAAAGTATTGAATGAATGAAATTTCATAAATGGAGGCCATAAAACATATGCATGCAAGCAGATTTGTCAATCCGCAATTTGATGTAAAAGCCAGATGTGGTTAAATAAAATAACGCTATCTGCAGGTTCGTTACCAGGCCAGTCAACACACACAGTGTTTTGAGGTGGCCAAAAGTAATTATTTTTTAACCGTTACGTGTAATCGGGCGTTCAACAAAAAACACTTATGCGGAAAATCCTATTATCGTGGGTCGAATGTGGAAGTGTGTCGACCAGCTATGGCGCTACAAAAATTAATTGCTATTACGAGGCTCATCCAACTCGGAACGACCAGCTGATTGTGTGCGGGCGTGATCGGGTTTACGATCGTCATTTATTTACGTTTTGTTTAAATAACATTTCTGGCTTACAACATTAATATACAACATGATGTCCTCAATCCTCATAATCGCATATTAGCTACGATGACCAAGCTCATCTAATTCTGGAGATTTGCAGCATTAAATGTTATACTTAGTGCACACTGAGTTTCTTGCCGGCTCTTCGCAGCAGAATCTGCCTTCTAAATCGGTGATAGAGTCACTACTTAACAGACATGACGATTCGAAAGTGCTTGTAAAACAGCCAACTTAAATATTTTTTCATTAAATTTTAATTTGAACAAGTAAAATATTTCCTCACTCTCATCGTCTGATAAGATAGCACAGCAAGAGAGAGATATATCAAAGGTATCAAAACCTATACGTACTCTCCGAGGCATGGAATATACAAACATTTAACTGCTAATTAACATTTAGATGAGAAAAACAATATATGAAACTTAAAAGGCGACCACTACTATCCTATCTATCCTTAAAACAACTCTAGACTTTTAATTTTTTCTTATAATATAGAGTGCATAGAGCATATATATGCAGTGCATAGAGCATGCCTGTAATCTCGCGTAGGTATAGGTACAGTCTTGATTTTAAAATATCTTAGAAAATACAAAAGCTTGAAGGTGCTACGGAAGGCGGAAACTGGAAAGGAATTCTCTTGAATTCCTGAAAAGCAAGATTTTATATTGTCAAGTCAAATTTTTAATCCTAATAACTAAAACTTGATTAAAATGGCTAACTTTCATTATGTAATGTATTGTAGTCATATACTAAACCTATCTTGATTAATTACGTACGTGGCTCGAATATCGTAGTTAATTTTTACTTAGTTCTAGTAACTTATTCATCAAAGCAAAATTGGTGAGCCTATTTATTTAATCTACATATCTAGCTAGACACAAAGCCCAAGCTAAATGGCAATTTTGTTTTCACTCCAACTTCAGATAAAGAAATAATTCACCCTCATTTCATTTTCTTTTAGAGTGGTCAATCAAGGCTTTACCAACGGTAGGCAAATCGTTAAGATGGATGATAAGGGAATAACGACATCGAATAAATTACATTTCGGTTCAGACGTTGAAAAAGGTAATGTAAAATGTATTAAACACATCTGCTCGTAAAGTGGCTATTATTTCATCGTTGTTAAACGGTTTACAGATTGTGGGATCATTTTTTACATCATAATTTACTCGTAGTTTCACATGCCTGCCTTTGTGACTTATCTTCGTGGGCCGTTAAGCTAAAATTATATTGAAGTTATCTAATAATAATTGATATATTTTTATAGAAAATAAATATAGTAACTTATCTTTATAACTATAGAAATTCCACTAAATTAACTTTTGCGGTTGGAAGATTTAAAAAATATATTTTGAGGAAAGTTACATTATGTATCTATTATTAAACTACCCATCCGCCCGCGTTTTCTCCCGCGTAGTTCTCGGTCCTGTAGGAATCGAGTAAAAGATTTTGTCTTAATTCAGGTTATAAATTGACTGCATCCCAAATTTCAGACAAATTCGATACATAGTTGCAGCGTGAGGGGGTAACAAATATAATATAATAGTGTGGTTAAACTAAAAAAGGAAAAAAGGTGTGAAAAATTCACGTCATGTTCATACACTGTCTGTTTACACTGTCTGAAACTTACTACAAAGATGGAATAATCTAGAATAAAACACGGGTTATTTTTAACCGACGAAAAAAAAGGCGGAGGTTCTCAATTCAACACGTATATTTCGGTTTTTGTCTCGGTATCGTTAGCTTTTTGGCTACTAGTGCCGTATAATATACCAAGACAGTATATTACAAGTATGTTACGTGGCGATAAATCACTAAAAAGTAAGAAATAAATTTTTTTAACAAAAAATAGAACTGATTCAAAACGCACTAAAAAGTAAAAAAATAACTGTGTCATTTCTTGCTTTAATTTACTTAAGCATAGCTAGGAGTCAGTGCCAGCCAAGGTTTTTACTTTAAGGACATTACCTAGAATCCACAAATTGCTTTACTACGGTAAATAAATGTTCCTTAAACTTGCTGGCACCGACTTCATAGATATGCTTAAGTAAATTAAAGCAACTAAATGACACGGTTATTTTTTACTTTTTAGTGCGTTTTGATTCGGTTCTATTTTTTGTTAAAAAAATTTTCATCTTAACATTCTACGCTCTATGAGAATTTGACGAGTAAGTACGTATTGTCGTACATATACAAGATCTCAAAAACAATATACACATAATATTTGTATTATTTACATATATAGCAGATACAACGGCTATTTACTGACAATGTAATGTTTGCATATAGTTTGGTAACTAGCACTAGGACCTCAAAATATAAAATAGCCGTTCTGGACGTCAGCCAGAGATAAGACACGAATACAGATCTTCCCGTTTATAAACAAGGCATTAATGCAACCACGCTAAATATGTAAAATATATTTTTTTATGTATTACACCATCCCGCTATAACTTTTTACAGTGTTTTAATATTTTTATATATTATTTTAAATATTTTTATATAATTAATTGTTCAAGAAAAGAAATGGGGCTATCGGTTTAAAATTACCAATATGGTCCCATTGTCATATCTTAGAATCTGATGATGATATCCTGGGAAATCTTCAAATTTTATAGGCACACTAGCAGCGATTTCGGTTTTTGTGTAAGTATCGGTAGCTTTTGGGCTATTAGTGCCGTATGAGAGTATAGTACGAGTACGTTTCGTGGCGATAAATCAGTAAAAGGTAAGAAATAAAAATTTTTAACAAAAAATAGAACTGATTCAAACCGCACTAAAAAGTAAAAAAATAACTGTGTCATTTAGTTGCTTTAATTTACTTAAGCATAGCTAGGAGTCAGTGCCAGCCAAGGTTTCTACTTTAAGGACATTACCTAGAACCCACAAACTGCTTTACTACGTTAAATAAATGTTCCTTAAACTTGCTGGCACCGACTTCATAGATATGCTTAAGTATATTAAAGCAACTTAATGACACAGTTATTTTTTACTTTTTAGTGCTTTGAATCGGTTCTATTTTTTATTAAAAAAAATTTTCATCTTAATATTCTACGCTCTACGAGAATTTGACGAGTTAGTACATATTGTCGTACATATACAAGATCTCAAAAACAATATACTCTTAATATTTGAATTATTTACATAAATAGCAGATACTACGGCTATTTACTAACAATGTAATGTTTGCCTGTAGTTTGTTAACTAGCCCTAGGTCCTCAAAATATAAAACAGCCGTACTGGACGTCAGCCAGAGATAAGAGACGAACGAATACAGAACTTCCCGTATATAAACAACGCATAAATGCAACCACGCCAAATATGTAAAATAAAACCTTTTTAGATAATACTTACACTTATTAATCCCACTTATTTATATTTCCCGCTTATATACATTTTTTAAATATTTTTATCTATGTCGCAGCAATATAAAAAACACTAATAAAAACTTCTACTCCTCCGCTTGCTGAGTCTTTGAGTGCTCAAACAACCCGCGGTCAGGGCTCCAGGTGAAATAACCTCCTCAAGCGAAAGCTTCCTAAAATGTTGGTTGAAGCTTTTCTACAAATACTTAAGACAATTGACTAAAACAACTACGAGTATGTGCGCACTCTTCCTTTTATTTAGTTAGCATTTCTTCTCTTCAATTGTGTCCACGCACCTTTTACTTTCTTCACATCACAAAACTTTTTATTGTATGCCATAAAGTTTTAAGAACAAATTTTAAGAAAAACTAACGCATCAATGACGGTTGATTCAATATTTTACATGACAGTAATCTCATGAGCAAGATCCCAGTATTTATTATTCTTTTTAACAAGCTGATTAATATGCCAAGCTAAGAGCTTGAACTTATTTGACCCAAAGGTTAAACCTTGCCAGATTAGTAATAGAACCAGCATTTTTGGTCCTTTATATACCTGTGAGGGAAATATTGTTCACCCATAGGTAAAGCCCAGACAAAATATTTATTTTAATTATATATTTTTCAAGAGAATACCTTTACAATCATTGTGATTGTAAGTTGATACAATGAGAATGTATCAAGACACACACAGTATTTAACATTTTAGGTCTTCTCTTTGTGCCATGATATGTAGCTTTCTGAAGCTTCAGTTTTTTTTGGTTATTTTAAGTGACAATGATGATGGGTATCTAACCTATCATCATTTTCATGACATCAATCAATGGACTACTCCTAAACACTACACAGAGTTACTTCTAATATCTTGTAAATATTTTATGTTGACATATCTAAAGTAGTGTTTAGACACGAAAACGATTAGGTAAACATCGCGTGATGAAACTTTCGAAGTAACTATTATCTAATCCGTGCTATTTTGCCTAACTAGCACGGAATTTCGCAAATCATTTAACAACTTTGCACTTATTACCTTGACCTCAAATCTTATATTGTATAAATAAATATAATAAAAAGTTTAAGTTGTTCCTAAGATAATTTTTTTTACTATAAGTTAACAAACTTAGAAGCGGACTAACTTGTTAGGAGCAAGATGAAATCCTCAACCCTGTCGGTTTCTACACGGCATACGAGTATTACCGCAGACGCTACATCGCTTAGTTATATACTTCTAGTCGGTAAGTTCAAAAACGAAATTAACAAAAAACGAATTATCATTTTTTTTCATCTCATTTTGTTAATAACAATTGCAATTTTTAATCTGCACCAAAATCCTTCAAAAACATTTTTCTAAAGGTGATTCCGAACCGAATGAGCCATTGCTCATATTTATAGGACCTTTATCTCTATTTTTCACGTTTTTGAACTTGTTGACTAGATATATAAAGCAGTATAGCAAAATTGTTGGTCGGACACTTTTACTTTACCATGTGTTTTTTGTTGCCCATCGTCATCATCAGTTCGAGCAAACGCCCGCCGCTCTGCACGATTAAATTTTACGGTATTTTACATTTTTAGTGGCAGTAGAGTTCTTGTGTTCAAGAACTAACATTTCAATGTCCAACACAGAATGTTGTTTTGTTTAGATTCAAAAGTTGCCGATGAAATAACAGACATATAACACTGAATGCCCTCGACTTCAATTAGGTGCACTGTAACATTATTACATTTGTATCGTTCAGAATACAGGTATCGATTCTTTCCTGTTTTTGACCGTATCTAAATCAAACACGATCAAAATGTCAGTTACAGCAATTTTGACTCTTTGGTAAATTGCGGATTTCACGGCGCTACAATGAAACAAAGCAAATCACAATGGGATGCAGCAGCGACTCAATCCCTAAAACGTGAGAGTCCAACGCATCGAACGCTGAAAGTCATTAAAACCCAATGGCGTATCGATCCAGCCGCAAATTCTGATCGCTGATGTTAAAAGTATCGTTTGTACTGTTGCACTAACTACAATTTAAATACAATCTATTAATAAAACATCGTGATTTACGTTTCACTATAATTTTTCGATATTTGAAAAGAAAACTGATAGATTTGTTATATGTAGCTCTAGTTACCCAAAAATTATTATAATATCTAATATATAAAAGTTTCCTGTCACAATGTTAGTTACCGTACTCCTCCGAAACGGCTTAACCGATTTTTACCAAATTTTTGTATGCGCATTCAGCAGGTCTGAGAATCAGCTACTATCTAATTTTTATATAATTTTTTTTTTAATTTTCAATGCAAAACAACGTTTGCTGGGTCAGCTTGTAACTTATAATTTAAATCCGAAAATAAGTAAGGTTGTTTCATTGTTGTTGAAGTTTTCACGCCTAAGCCGACGATCGTTAGGCCCACACATTGTCTGTACGTACAGGAATTCTTTCATCCTGGAAAATTAATAATTATTAAATTAACTGACAACACAATCAACAAAAAATGCCTCGGAGTTTTTATTATCTAGCATACAACCATTATTTAGTTATTAACGAGCCTATCTACAGGGCCTACAACGTAGACACAGAGCCCATGGATTATATTATGTGTGAATGTGATGGACTGGCTGAAGCGTATGGATCTCGTGGGGGTGACATATCACTATCAAATGATTAGTGCTTCGAATCTAAAAGCAAAGCAACTATACAATTTGAAGTTGATATTATTATATATAGAATAATTGAGTACAAAAGATCCAAAACGGTCGAAGTGAATTTGAGTCTCTTACACCACGGTATGAATAATAAAAGAAAAGCAAATATTCAAGTGCCTTTATAAAATTTTCCCTGTATCAGTTGATATGGAATAAATGGGTAATGTCCGCATATCGGTATACGCCAACCAGTAAATATTTAAAGCGAACACCAACTCGCGTATAACGTTCCGAAAAGAAAATATGCAGCTGTCAGTTAGATATTGTTATTGTGACATACAAAGGGTCAAAAGCTCAAAAAATTACAAAACAGCAAAGTCGCGAGTCGCGACTGTGCCCTGTGGACATCAGCCATTCTGTTTGTGTACTGCCTTATTATACCCACGCGTTTTGTGCATAGCTATGATATAACCTTGTTTGCAGACGGTAATAGTCTCCTCTTTCTTCATATTACACACTCTTTTCTTCGCTAAAGCGATCTCTAAAGCCATCTTTAAAGCCTTAGTAATAAACGTGAACGAGTAACTTAAATCCGTTTCATGTTAGGGATATTTTAGACTTACCTTGTAGCTTGATATTAAAGGACCATTTTATATTGCGTCTTAGTTCTCTGTAGCACGTAACATTTATTAATAGCTACAATTGATAACGACACACAAATTTGTGATTTTCTACTAAAAAGATATAAGTTTTCGGTTAAGCTTCTTTATTTATGAGTGTACCCAGTATATCCCGGATTAAATGATCGATTGTCAAGTTTTTACATACGAATAGACCGATTTTACTGGACTATTTTTATTGGACAGGATTTGCGAACATGTATATTTTTTGAATTCCCAGTTCCTCCCATTTTTATAGTTGAATCATAGAGCAAGGAAATTATTTTTTTTATAATAATTCTTACAGTCCTGTTATTCCTGGCACGATATGCTATAGAAATAATTTTATTTCTATAGCATAATCGTCACATTAATCTAATGCAGACTAGTGGGCTTATGATTATTATGTTCAAGTTATTTACTCCATATCCAGTAGGTTGTAACCTACATATCTGTAGAATCCTTTAATGCCAGTCGGGTCGAAACGCGACCGTAGCTCGATCGAAGGTGCAATTGCGTTACAAAAAGTAATTGCTACGGGCTACGGCGTAGCTCCGAGTACATTTCGCTGAAATAACAACAAACCGATATATGGACGTAATTGGACGTCAGTTTTAATCTACTTAACAACTGAGTATGATTAACTTTGTTAGTATGTAGCATTTTTATTTGCTTAACTTTGTTTTATTTTCACTTTGCTGTACAAATACTGTTGATTTATTCTGATGTAACTATATAAACTCGACTGAGATTATTTGTGAATGATATTTATCTAATAATCATTAAAAAGCAATTTATTTTTAATCTTTTAGTGTGCCCTTACGTTTTATTTGTAATTATAAATTTTCTTAGAACTATTGAATTCGTGTCTTGAGAACTTATAATCTATTTAAAATTCACGATGCACCACCACGGTCGAACTCTACCACCAGCCTGTTCTTGAGCCAAGCTAGAACATATAAATTGCTTAACAGAGTCTAGCTGGAAGGTAGGTAAATAAAATCGTAAAACAAAAAACAAAATAGGTAAGGCCAAATGTGATGATTAATCTATTACCGAGTTAAACTTTATAGAAACAAAGTTGAACTAGTTAAAGCCGTTGTAAGTACCTCGACAATTTAGCTCTGTTTTGTTCCTAAAAAGTTAAATGTAAAACAAAACAGAGCTAAGCCGAATAACTTCATAAAACGTTAATTTATTTTAAAAAACATGATCAAAAATATTATGAGCTAGTATTATTCATCATCATCATCAGCCTATTTGTGATATTGACCGCGTACTATCAGAGGCACTGGATTATACCTAACACTACCAATTTAATGACTCCGAGCAAAGATTTTTCCGAAAACTTCTTAGAAGAAATATATACTAAGAATTATTCCACGATACGATCCAAGTTTTGAGCAAATAACCTCGTGATCGAAGCGACATAGGCTAACTACATAATACCAACGAGACAGTTAGTTAATTAAATTGTTTTTAATTTTTCATTTTTCGTCTACAATATTTATTAATCTATAATATAGCCTAGGTACATATATACTACTAACTTTACCCTTATTACGTTCTCAGTGTAAATTCCTGACTGCACAATTTTATCGCTTGAAAGTTTCACGACATTAGGTCAAGGTGGAAAGTATTTTGCAGAAATTGTTGAATGATTTGCGAAAGTCCAAGTTAAACGCAAGTAATACTTATTATATGCACGCGAGCTGTATTGTTTGCCTTTAGAAACACGCTTCATTATTTCTGTACTACCTGCTGAATTGTTACATATACCTTTGCTATAATACGTATAGGTTTTGCATTGTTATTTTTAATATCCATAGTTATAATCCATTTTAATCACCTTTCACGCTGTTAAAACATGTTATGTTGTTGTAAATGAATTGCTTACTTATTTATAGTTACAAGTACATGGTTGCAGTTATTGTTCTCGCAGATTTCAATTATTTGTGATATTTATATATACTTGTGTGGTAAAACGTATAATATTGATATTTTATTATTAGACATATTTATCCACGTTTAAAGCGAATTGTTGATAATAGGAAAGCTTTTCGCAATTTAACCGTCAAACTTTGTTCTGAAGATGGCACCCCTAATGATGATGATGATTTTTAGACGGAAATAAAAATTTAATAGGTACCAACCTGTTTACCAAAAGTCCACAAGCTTATCACATTTACAAAACCAGCGTGGTTTTTGGAACGAAGTTCCTTATCGCGCGTTGTGAAAGGGGGCTAGACGGAAAAAAATCTCACGAAAAGTTGTAACGACACATTTTGCTATAGTAAGCTATTGTAAACCGGCGGCGTGCGCATGTTTCTCTGTCTGTCTTTCTCTCTCTTTTATAGAAAGCAAGCCTATATATTTTCATTTCTATTTCGCATTGAACAGTGTGGTGTCGCGACGATTATTATTATTTTTGTTTAGTGTGCAGAAGTTGTTTTGTAAATAATAATAATAATGAATCAATGAAAATGAAGGAATTGTAATAAACTAAAATTCCTTCACTAATTAATCGAAAAGAACTTCGTTCCGTCCAGGTGTCCCTTGACACCTCTCAATTTTTTTATAAATAAAGACACAATACGCATAGTAGATATATACCTACTGAACTTATCTAATTAAGACTTTACTTATTATTTCTTAAGTTGAAATTAAGGAAATTATCACTAATGAAAATCAATCAATAATATAACACAGTACTATTACAATTTCATTTACAAGTGAATCAACAGATTTAAAACAACTTTGCTCAAGAACTTGTTAAACAACTTCTTACTACGATATTTTTTATTCCAAGAAAATATTATAAGAGAAGCGAGAAATATAAAGTGTAAAACGGTTAATATTATACTGATTTCCAATAACTTAGAAAATACACTACAAAGTAATATTGCATAGCTCTACAACCCGCTCATGCGTTTCCAATTACTTACTTCTACAAAAACATACGCCCGTTTTGTAAGTTGCGACCTAACTTTCCAAGAGATTGAAGTACCAGCTGGGTACAGGTGCAACGAGCCAGTGTACTACTACTTGTGTAGGTACAACATAACATTTAGACTTGGTCATTGAATACTTTCTACGCATTTCAGTTCATTTTATATATGAGTATCTTATTAAATAGTTGTGATTATATTTCGTTTTCTGCGTAGGTCGTATAATTTGATCATGAAATTCTATTTCGGTAATATTAATATTTGGCTACGTCTGTTAAAATGATATAGCGAAAATGGAATAAGAATAACTGTAGGTAGAATTTTCAGTTATAATTTTATACTTTAATTTAATCAAGATACAATTTCTTCAATCTTTGCTCAAGCAGCCTGTTCAAAATCATAGGTGCTACATAATTGAATACCCTTACGCTGTCTGAACCATATACTAACATTTTGACATCGGTAAATTAACGATGGGCTTTCTTACTGTGACCATAATTAATAGTTGTCTGAAACTTCAGAAGTTTGTAATTTCAATGACCAAGTCTGTACAGTCTATTCAGTTGCGAGCGTGACAAAGGAATTTTTCCATGAAAAGATTTTTTTATTAATCGAGAAAACTTCGGGGCGTTTTTCCCACGCTTTTGTTAGATTATTATTGACCACTTGACATGATTTAGATTCTTTTATGCAACCTTCTATGTTTGAATACTCGGGAACCTTCTTTTACAAATCGTCAGAAAGTAAATTACGATCAACTATAGTTTCTATATAGTTTTCGACAAACAGGGAAATTTTAGATTTGTTATACAAGATTTAAAGCAAGTTAAAACGTCTATTTTTGTTTTAATTGTTAATAAGTTAAGCTTTTCTAGCCGTTCTTAAAAATAAATATAAAAATGAAGCAACCTATTTGTCGAAATGAACTTTGCATAGCAAAAACGTAATTTGCTTATCTTCAATCTTAACGTTTCACCTAGTCTAGTTTCCGTATCGCATTAGTCTGTCCTTGATCGTCTAAATGCTGCTTGAATAATTGAGAAAACCGCGGTTGATAGGAGGTAATAAAAACAGATTGTCTTCTTCAGTTTATTACAAAGGTCAAAGGTTTCAAGGAGGCTTTGTTGGTTATATCAAACGCATGCTGAAATAAAAGTGTATTTAAATCCAGGAAATGCAATCAAAGCGATATTATTACATTAATTAAAAGTGGCTTATTATATTATAGGGGTATTTTAGAGTGCAATCACGCGTAATTGGAAGGTATATACTTGTGTTTTGGAAATAAAAAATGAAAATTTCTCACAGTCTAATCAATAGTACGAGTATTCGTGATAAATTAGTTTACAATTGGCAATAACGTTACGACAAGTAATTAGAAAATATTTTTTTAATTACCACAATAAACTAATTTTAGCAATAAATGACCTTATATTCATTAGGAGCACTGTTTGTATTAGAACAAATAAATTAACTCACTTGGCTCTGGACTTACAACACTCTTAAATATGTATCTATTTTAACCGTTTACCTGCGGCTTCGTCCACGCGGACTGAATAATTGACAAAGTATCTTTTAAAACCATAACATTTCAACCATTTCATTAAACATCCATTCATCTTCTATCCCAATAAACCATAGCATTTATAATTTTATTAAATTAGCATTAGTAAAATAATAGTGAGCTACGCCGTAGCACTGCTACGCTTAGGTATTTAGTTGCAGTGCAATATTAGGTGAAAATCTTGAAATTTACCAGAAACAATTTTTGTTTAAATATTTATACTAATCTTACGGAACGATTTACTTGTTCTCTTGATCTTCGCTATTCTAAATCAATGTGACAAATAACTAGAAAAACATACTACCAATAATTTTGTTAAATATATTTCTAATATAACTTATTAAAAATTGAAATATACATTTGCATTTTAATTTGGAATGTATTTTAAATAACTTACATACATTCCTCAAATAAAGTCATTAAAAGTTAAATAACATAATTTCATAGAAGAAAATATACGACACAGCGGATATATTTGGGTTCAATTGGGTAACTTATATGAAATATCGTATGTATATAATCTAGTACCGCCTAATGCACATCTACGGAGAAAATGTTACTTGGGTGCTTGACATTTTCATGGCGTCCCAAGAGCTGCCGTTGAAAAATGTGTATTCGACACCAGCGACCTAAAAACATCAACACTCGCGCCGCCTCTAACCCTAACAAGACCGACTGCGTGTTATATTTTATGTACAACGCCAATCAAAGCGCCGGATCCCTTGAGAACTAAGTAGATACGTGCGGAAAAATAAATTATGGCAATTTAAACGATAAATTCGTGATCCTTATATCACTCCTCTTGAGATTATATCTATAGAATATACGACAATTAATCTTAAAAGAAGACGCAGACGCTTCCATCAATAGATTTTCTTGACATGAATGAAAATATAATACAGAGATATTTAATTTGACCCTATCTGATTCCACAATCATCATTTTTTTAAGAAAATATCATAATAATATCAGAGCTTGTCACTGTCTGTAGGTAAAGATTATTCTCCATGCATTTTTGGCCCTTTACTGAAAGTACCGGCCAATAAAAAAATTATACATGTCGTTGGAATTAGCTACTTGCAGCAATAGTTAATGTGGCAGTAAAGTTGTAGAAGTGCACCGAGACAAGTTATTTGACCCATAAGACATGGTTTTATAATTCAACTCGAGCATTTATTATCTTGATTAGGGAAGAATAAATCGTATTTTTTCATTTTTTTATATGCAAATTCAGCAGATATTATGTATGTAAATTATAAAAAAACTTGCCTGAAAGGTATAAGGTATATGTGTGTATTAGATTCAACATAAACAAAAAGTTATAAAATGTAGCCCTATTGGAAATAAATAAATAGAAAGACACTGAATTCCTACAATTATATCTGTTATAGGCGATCAACCGGATGTTTAGTATTATGTTAAAACAGTGAGTGAATGAACGTGATAGGTCACGCCTGACCTGAATTTTATCTCAAGCCAGTGATAATGCTCTCGAGCTTGTTGTGTACACTTCCTCGAATGGATTTTCGTATTGATAAATCTGATTTGCTGACACGATAAAGCTGTAAATATGGATCTCAAAGCCGTAAAAATCTTCTTTTATCATCGTCATCATCATCATGATAAGATCATCGTGTCCTAAATGAAATAAAACCAATCAGAATTAAGTATCAGAATTAGTCTTTATCATTATTAAATGGAATAACAAAGTTCTTGAAGTCATCAACGTCATTATGTATATATCTTGCGTACTTCTATTTTTTTTTATTTTATAGAATTTTATTTGTAACGCTGTTTCTATTAGGAGGGTTAAGTTATGGGTAAAATTACAGTCACATTATGCTTAACGTCTATGCCACAGGTCGATAGGCACACGGCAGTACCTAATGGGACTCTTTGTCCACGTAAAAATGTTGCCCGGCTCATACTATTCTATTGTAGTTAATAGCTTTCTACTTGATATCTGCTGTGCTGCGTGCTTTATCATTTACACCAAGATTTCGGTTATCATAACCAACGGTTAATATAAGCTAAACGTAAAACTTACTGTTCACGACAACCCGTACGCCGGTTAAGGACGAAAGCTCGGTTAAGATAACCGCCCGGTTTAGGTCCTTAACCGGCGTACGGGTTGTCATGAACAGTAAATTTATAGTTAGCTTGTGTTAACCGTTGGTTCTGATAACCGGAATCTTGGTGCACACAGGCCTTAGTAGTTTATAAATATTAGGCAACTACCGAATACATCTGCTACGGACTATGGTAAAATACATAATTAATTTCGTATTATACTCATTATAAAACCAAAGACATATCTACGGTTTATTAGTACTACATATCGTTTAGTCTCACTTACTTTTTCCTATTTTTCAGAAATTATTTTAAAGAATACACCGATTAATCATATTCCATTGTACAAACAAACAATAAGCAATAGCTGCCGCAGCACTTCGACAGAATTATTGTTCGACATGCTACATTCATTTCGCAAATTAATTGGAGAACGTAATATTAAACTACGTGTGGCTCTGTTAAGTGTATTAGGTATGTACGAGCTACAATCCTAAACCAATACACTACCGTTAGTTGATTCTAATTAAAATTGAAATAGTATATAAATGTTTGCGTATGACATCTAATATTTAAAGCTCTTTGTGGAAATTGCAGCTTCGTAGAACTGTGTTTAATAAATCAATGTCTTTTAAACTGAGCTTTGCTTTGCGGTGTTTTATTTTGTATTATCCTGTAATAACATATAATTATTATAAGCAAATAATATTATCAAAAATAAAACTAAACAAGAGATTTTGTTTATTTGTTTTCTATCCTGTATAAACGTTTTTGACAATATTTGGCACGAGAAAGATTACTTTCTCAAGATGTATGGTCATATTCGATACTTTTTTCCCAAAAACAAATATCCAAAACTTAAAATCAAACCAAGTAAATCGCGGACACCACAAGTAAAACATAAAAATTAAATTTATATTTTCGGTATAGTTGTTGGTGTGTTTGCTCTCTACAGTACATTCAAAAAAGCTTACTCGATGAAAATCACCAAAAATATTGCGGCATTAATATTTTCATGAAAAAGTTACCTTTATTTCCATAAACAACACAAACGATGAAAGCAAATAGTTGTGTTTAGGTATTTTGTTTGTTTGAGTCAAAGCGTTTGTTTATATTTACAGCAATAAGTAGGAATCAACATTTCAAATAGGTATTATTACGTCGGCAAAATGTTTGTTTTCTCTAGCTGTAATATTTCCGTTCGCTGTTCCTGGGAGCGGATTTATGTCTGATTGCACTCTAGGTCTATCGGCAAACGGCTCCAGAGATAAACATGCTTTTAAATTACAACAAGAGGTACCCTATTTATTTAATTTCGACGAATCTACCTACGTGGAAGTGTAATGAAATGG
Source organism: Mycalesis mineus (assembly GCA_034621355.1). Taxonomy (NCBI): domain Eukaryota; kingdom Metazoa; phylum Arthropoda; class Insecta; order Lepidoptera; family Nymphalidae; genus Mycalesis; species Mycalesis mineus. Next base: position 9,347,341 of record CM067885.1, read on the forward strand.
AAAATTACAGGAAAATGACTTTATATCTCTCTCTGTTCTAATTATATCCAGATTGAACAAATTAACAGTTTTTCACTGAATGCATATGTAAGTATATACAGTACTTGCATCAAAAAAACAGTTTTTAACATTTTTGTCTATCTGTTTGCTCCGGGTAATCTTAGAAACTACCAGTCACATTGTAAAAAATCTTTTTTACGACCATACTCACGACGAATGACATAGGACAAATTTATCCCGGTATACCTATACCCGGAACTACGCGGGCTCAAAGTTACCGCAATCTTCTGGTAGTAATTTAAAACAGACGTAATGAGTAATAGATATAAAACCAGTTTCATCATCATCATCATCACGCGGTGCCATCCTCTAAACGAAGTTTGGCGATCATTATGCGAAAAGCTTTCCCATTTTCTACAACTTTCTTTAGTTGCGGGTATTTGAGTCCGGTCCACTCACTTAAGTCGTTCAATCATTTCCGCCGTTGACGACCAGGTGCTCTCTTGCTCTGTAGCTTTCCTTCCAAAATTGACCTTGGAAAGGAAAACTGAGCTCCTCTTTGAAGGTGTCCAAAGAAACTTAGCTTTCTCTGCATGCTAGTGGACATGAGTTTCCTCTTTTAATTCATCTTTTCCAGTACCCTGTTATTAGGTTTGAAGCTGTTCCAGGAGATTTTAAGCATTTTCCTGTATATCCACATTTCAAAAGATTGGAGCCTGTTTACTGCTTCTTTTTTAAAGACCCAAGTCTCACAACCATACAAGAGAGTGGATCACACATAACATTTCATAGGACGACATCTTAATTTAAGATTTAACTTTGAGTTGCATAAAGTCTTTGACATCTTATGGAAAAGATTCTTAGATTGGCCTATTCTACATTTTATATCTTGAAGGTGATCAAAGTCTGACGTAAAATTTTTACCCGGGTATTTGACACTCATGACAACATCTATGGGGCTGGCCGTTTAAACTCAGGCAGAAGGGGCTTACTGGTTTTTTGGATATTACCATGGATTTGTTTTACTAATATTAATAGATACGCCCTTAGCTTGTCCAGCTGTTGCAACTTCAGTTAGAAGCTCCTGCAACCCAGTGATAGCTAGCTAGCTAGCTAGCTATCAGAAGTGTGTCATCGGCATATAATGTTATTAAAACCAGTTTACAGAAACACAAAACAACAAACAGTGTCACATTTTCATACTCATGTGTACTGGGACTTTCTATTTTATTTTATTAAAAATTCTATACAAGTATATATTTGAAATTCTTTAAGAGTCAGAAAATTTTGTTATCCCCGTTCAAAGAGGCGATAACAACGAGAGAAAATTGCGATATTCGTCATAAGCATAGCCGAGCTCAACTTCAACAACAAGCCATTGAAATGCAGGCAATATCAAATTCCAGAAACATGTACCTACCCTCCGTCTACGTCTACGTGTTCAAGTACCACTCTACAAAATCATTTTTAATACATTTTAATTTTGAAACCTTAAGTAAAACACGTTTGTGACACTCATATTGCACTCTGGACTTAATACTTCACAGAAATGAATTTCAAGTGTAGTTTTACTAAGTTTTAGAAAATGAAATGTTTATTTATTGTTTGAATGAATACATATTTTCATGATAGATTTCCATATAAAAATTACTAGTACTATTTAACAGGTTCAATATTTTATATAAATTTACAGAAATGGGATAAACTTTAGTTATATACTTAAAGGGTAGAGCTTTTAAACATAAATTTTCGAGCTACTTATCATTTGTGCTACAAACGATATCATCATTCTTCATCATAATGAGCAACGTCTCCCCTATATACTAGAGGGATATGAAGCTTAGACCCACCACGCTGCTTTAATCCGGGTGGTGGGCTAGGCTAGTAATGTTTGACTGTTGTAACTTGTTTTAAGTTGGGAGGCTTCCGCCGTGGCTGGTTACCACCCTACCGACAAAGACGTACCGCCCAGCGATTTAGCGTTCCGGTACGATGTCGTGTAGAAAGCGAAGAGGTGTGGATTAGACTGCATCATCACTTACCACCAGATATGATTGCTAACATGGCTAACTTGTAATAAATTCAAAAAAATCGATCTCTATCGGTAGTGATAATCAATGTCAGATAGTGCTTATGACAGATCAACAGTTAAACGCGCTTTTTGAGGCGCAAGGCAGCACACCATGAAATGAAGGCACAAATTAACGAGGCGAGTTAAAGCACTTACTCGTCTATATCAAGATTGCACGATAATGGCACAAGTCACAAGTCGGCTAGGCTAATTAGAATATCTAAAAGGACTAAGAAACAATTTATTGTTTACATTTAACCGAGCATTGAAATTAGTATAAAAGGCCGTTTAAAATGAAATACAAGCAGGTTGTAAAGGAAGGCATAAATCTGTTTTTACAATAACTGAGTAGCGTGCCTTTCCGCTGCGGCCCGCGGCCGGTGGAAATACCTCGGCCCACAGTCGCCACAAGGTCAGCTGAAAGCGATCTATGCACTTTATCACCGTTGCGTTGTGAACGGTACTTTGCATTTTTGTACAGTACAATTTTCTTTGCTTTCTACAATTTTCAAACTGTGTTTACCTATTTTCTTGCTGTGAATTTCAGTGCCGTGATATTTTTGTGGAAGTGTTTGCGTAATGTGAAACATGGCTTTTACAAACAATAGTGTTACGAGATGCTTTAGGTACTACTAACAATACCCAAGTATTGTGATTACGTAAAATATTGTTTAATTACTTATGTTTTTTATGTATTGTTTCTTAAATAGAATAAGGTGTTATTTACTTACATATTTGTTTAAATATAAATAATTGCTCTTCTTTAGTCTTCTATACAATATAGAACGGCTCGAGTTCTGACTGAAATCTATCGGGTTATAGGTAGAAAGATAACTAAGGTATCTTTCATTAGAGATCTTATTCATTAATGTACCTACCTGTTCCAAAGGGATGGAAGAATAACAATTTAATTGGCAAAATCCATATTAACATGATAAAGAAAAGGAAAAAATAGAATTAAAAATAGTTACCGCAAAACTTATAATCTTTTACAATGTATATAGTTTTGATTAGGTATTGTAGCCTGTAAGTATTTTATTTAAATCAATTTTATTTGAAATTATATCAACTTAGTGTGTCGACTAATATTTAAAAATTACATTTAAAATAATATAATACTTGAATAAACATTGATTAATACCTTTGTTTTTTCTATCTATTTATTAACTACCTACCTACGTTGAGTGAGGGAAAATAAATTTATTCATAAACCTTCCTAGAAAGTATGGCGTAAGTTTGTAAGTACCTATCTATGTATCTTACGTATTTATTCACATGCTTACCTACTTATCGAGTTACGAAGTTCTTTTAATAAAAACTTTCACGTCGTTGGGGTAGTATAATAACAAAATACCTGACTTATTTTATTTTCTTTGAATTAAGTAGCAGTTTTTATAGAAGCTCATTTTTATGTTTAAAATATATAAACAACATGACCAAAAAATTATTAAAACTGTTTTGCATTTAATTTGAGATAATAAATATTTGTAAGCAGCAAAAATGTTTACGTTAGGCTTTTGTATCGCAAATACAATGAAAGATTGTTAGTACAGTGACTTGCAATGTTGGTATCAAGGTCCTTTTTATCGAACATTTATTGTGATATGACCTAATAAAAATACTAGCGTGAAAAATTGTTACTTCCTGGGGCCACGGTGAACGTGCAGTTTTTAATATAACCTTTAGTAGGTAAAACGTGGCTTAGAATTTGAAAATAAATGTTACACATTTATGTTTTAATATTAGATAGATGAAATTGCCATAAAGGCGTTAAGGCTAGCAATCGAACTCAGAAACTCTCATTTGGATTTAAATTTGAAAAAAAAAATTTTGAAAACTTACAGTATCAGCTTAATACACGAAGTTACCGTAACATTTTGCGAAGTTTTAAGCATATATTCATAAATACTGAGGTTTAATTATTTGTTTGGATTTTTGTTTTTAGAATATCCGGTTTCGTGGGACAACGAGGGACTGCGGTTGCCCGAGGCCGCGACAAACAACCGCAGAGTCCGCAAGCCTCCTCTACAACCAAAAGATCCCTAATGACCGTCGTTTATTAAACAACTCTGTTTCAATTTTCATTATTTAGCTATATCTACTGCATATCTATACTTAGATAGAATGCTGAGTAAATCGTAATTGTTCCTACAAGTCGTTTCAGTCAATGGTGTTATTGTAAAATGCTTTGACCAAAATGTTAAAAAGCTTTCGCTTGGCTGTTGGATCAAGGATAGGTTACAAAGACAATAGTCCTTGAAACGGCGAATATTGTGCAGGTTAGAATCAATCTGAAATTAATAATAATTCTTTACGCATCTACAAGAGTGCAAATAATCTATTACATAATATATTACAGTGAAGTAAATTTACCATCATCATTTCGCGAATATGTTGCTCTTCAGAATTCGTTTTCACTTCTTAAGTAAAAGAGATCTCGCAAAGATCTAAATAAAGTATGAAAATACATATAAGAACAGGAGTCGTACGAGCTACGAGAGGGCACAGCCAGAGCGACAAGACCAAGTGGCTCCCATCTCAACGTCTTCAAGCCCGTATTGTATATTTATACGAGATCGTACAATAACATTAATTCCGTGCCTCAACGTTTTCCAGAAAATTCAAGCTCTGATTATGATATGTGTTCTACCTTCAAAATATACAAATGTTTGCATATTTACAGTAATAAGTACAACAAATGTTTCTCGTAACTTGTTTAACACTGAATTACATATTTACATAGGTGAATGCGTTGTTTCGGTGTTTTGTTTGTTTTTGATACCTCCCCTTATAGTTTTTTAGGAGATAGGTGTGCGTAGTTTATAAATAGGACGATACTGGGTGTAATTAAAATGGTTTAGGATTAATTTTGCTAGAAAGACGACATTAGTGACACAAATTCCATTCATCATAACGGGCAAAGTAAAGGTTGTTATCTTTATTGACTTATACGTTATTCAACAAAAAATACATTTAAAGAAACTTGTACATTAGGTATCAATTCTATTATATCCATATATTTCATAAGAAAATATTGCATCCTAATTTAGTCTAACCGATTGGGAGTTATGATGTCCCAAACTGAAGAACGGAAAACTTATAATTACCATTTTTGCTTGAGGTAAACCCTCGATCAATTTCAGATTCCTTTTAATTTCACATTACTTTTTTTAATTAACTTAAAAAATATTATTTATCCGAGTTAAAAAATTCTAAGTTATTAAAAATATCGAGAAACGTCTAAGCAATTTCGGCAATTAAAATTTAATTCAGTTATATACTTTTATATATGCCTCATTGCAGTGGAGTCGAGATTTAGATTTCATTTAATTTAGTTTTAATTTGTATTTTATATTGTTTTTGTTTCCTATCTTGTATATTATTGTAAATTATGTAATAAGCCTAGTTGAAATAAATGATCTAGAACTTTTTTGGACCTATAATAAAATATAGCCTTTCCAAGTTACCAAGCTATTATTTTAAACTGCATTGTAATATTTGTATCAGATTAGATTGTGCTTGCTGTATCAATACTTATAAATTTTGTAATATTCCTTTTATAATCTTTCGAAATACACTACAACTATATATTTATAATAGTTTAGGGTTCTCTAACTCTATCAAAGTTCAAATGCGCGGGACGACAATAAATCGCGTTTATACTTAACGATAGAAATTATGTGCACACTGTGCTTTGAATGAGTTAAGTTCAAACAATTTGGCCGAGTAAGATTTAAGTGCCTCTATAGAGTATCTACCTATTTTGATACAGATTGATCATTTAGTGTCTATCCTGTTCTACGGAGCTTGAATTTCTGGGTTCAAGCCCCTGATTAACTCAAGTAAGTAAGGAAAGTAAGGAATAAATATGACTACCTCGTTGGATCAGTGGTGATTATGTGGCTTTGGATCAGAAGGTCTGGGTTCAAGACCTGCGTCGGGCTATGAACGATTAATCTTTTAATTCATCCAAGACATTCTAATTGTGACCTTACACCCCCATGAAGAGGATATCACGTTCAGTCGGGGTAAGGGTAAAAACATAGTCACCCTTACGCCGCCAACCAGCAGTGGTACAACGTGGTGGTGGTTAGTGCGTCTAAGCTCCATAACTCTTATTCTAATAAAATTTTTAATAAAAAATAGAACCGACTCAAAACGCACTAAAAAGTAAAAAATAACTTTGTCATTTAGTTGCTTTAATTTACTTAAGCATATCTATGGAGTCGGTGCTAGCAAGTTTAAGGAACATTTATTTAACGTAGTAAAGCAGTTTGTGGGTTCTACGTAATGATCTTTAAGTAGAAACTTTGGCTAGCACCGACTCCTAGATATGCTTAAGTAAATTAAAGCAACTAAATGACACAGTTATTTTTTACTTTTTAGTGCGTTTTGAGTCGGTTCTATTTTTTGTTAAAAATTTTTATTTCTTGCTTTTTAGTGATTTATCGCCACGTAACTATACTGTCATAGTATATTATATGGTAGCCAAAAAGCTACCGATACTTACACTAAAACCGAAATCGCTGCAAGTGTTCCTATAAAATTTGAAGAGTTCCTTCAATTTTCCCAGGATATCATCATCATGATCCTAACATGACGACAATGGCACCACCTTGGAAGTGTGCCCTTCAACTCATAAACAACAACAACAACAACTCTGTAAAAAGTTATGCGTGGTCATACATAAAAAAAGTATATACGTGTCGAATTGAGAACCTCCCCCGTTTTTTTCGTCAGTTAAAAAGAGAATCTTTTAAAGACTTAGCTTTGTCGTGATCGAATCTAAAAGTTATCATCGCCAATCCTTTGGAGCTGCGGAATGAGACCGAAAGCATTAAATAATATTTAAAACCAATTTGTTAATGAAAGAATGGTAGGTACCTCTGCTACAAAATTGTCTGGGTGCGGTATTTTGTAACATGTACTTATCTTGATGTTTGAGCACTTGTAAAATGACTTACATTTTCCTATCAACATATCAAAAGCAAAATACCACTGATTTATCAAGACATCTCTAAAACTACGAGTTGACATGAAATGCATTATTCATTTTGCGATATAGACTCTCATTAAGAACAGATTTCTCGATATTCCCTCGAGAACAAAATCTACTTTGACAACTAGTGTTTTATATTTTGCTATTTTCCACGAAAACCTAAGAAATACATGCAGCAACGCCACACAGACCGGACATAGAATTCTAAACATAAATTATAGGCACAGCGGAACTTAACGTTTGAAAGATTATTATCAATGATCGCCATTCAATTTACATTAAAATAGCAAGTTCACACGCTTTGAATTGAATACAAATAAAGATAAAAAAAAGTCGACGACTAGACGAGTAACATATACAAATACATAAAATAAAGTATGATAACTATAGATCCAAACAATTGGATCAATGTTATACAAAGTTTTATTATCGACGCTACTAAACGAGAAATGTTAACCTATATCCTATTCGAGGTAGGAGTCTAGGACACTACGGTATGCTTACAGCTTATCTATGTAGCCTGCATGTATGTAATAGGACATGGTACGTGAGCAGCTTTCCAAGGAGCAAATGAGGTTTGATCCCTCCTTCGTATAGCGTACTTCTGACTTCTGATACATTATTATTAAATATAAGGGTATTATGAGCTTTTATTTAACTTACTTTGTTGTTAGTAATAGTTTATTAGTTGTGTTGGTCAAATCTTAGAAGTCCAAGTATAACCAAGTTGCAATTAGCTATAACGGGTGATATAGACCTTACTAAACTGTGATCAAGATACAACTGTCATATTTGGACTTATTTTATAAGACAAAAAAAGTAATACTTTAGTGCTACATTTAATAAATTTTCATGCGATTTTTCACATACGTACGTACGTACTTGAAGTTTATTTATATTAATGTGTTAACACATACAGACAGTCGTAGATTCATAAGCATAAATATGTAACGAGGTTCCAATATTTACACTTTGTATTTCCGAATGGTATTTGGTAACCTACATTTCAGTAGGCAGATATTAAATAGTTTTTGGCTGTGAATTAAATAATTTGGTATACCTATATGGATATAACTGTGTTTCCATTGTCCATCAGGGCTTCATTAAACTGAAATATACTTTTAAACTCACTTTTCATTTACTATTTCAACAATAGAACTTTATATACGAGTATTTTTGTAGTGTTTTTAAAATAAAAAATAATATTCAGCATATAGCAGTCGGGTAAATAGGCAGTTGTATCTCATCAAGTGTTAATGTTAAGTAAAATAGTTCCTTTTTAAATCCTGTTCAAGTGGACGTAGAACAATTTTGATTGGGTTTCATTATGTACAATAGTTTAGAAAATCACATAACACTAACCAAGGTACATTTATTATAATACATTCATTTTCAATATAAGCTTTCTCAATACTATTCGATGTTAGAACCTACATGAACGGCCCTGAAATCTCTAAGCCAAGCTGATACCGATTTCTCTATTGTCGTCTGTAACACAAACAGGTTTCACCGTCCCGGTAGCCTCGATATTCAAAAGCTTTGACCCTCTTATATTTAGCATATATAACCTTTGACTTTTCTTAATTCAATATTTACAAATTCGGAGTGCGAAACATTCGAGTTGAGAGTATTTTATATCTGTTGGGAGTGCGAGTAGCAACGTCAAATTGGTTTAATTTAATCATATTGCCATCGCCTCGCTTCCGCTGCTACGTCGGACGACGTATGTGCAACTAACTACCTACCTGCTACAACCGTTAAAAGGCCTTAAGCTTTCATATTTACGGTAGACCTGCTCTACATAAAGAGCAATACGTGGTCTACAGTATGTTTGGTTGCGTTAATTGCATTCACATTTGACAGCGTCTACCAAATGTTGGCATACGCATTTACCTGTAAATAGGTAAATTCTGAGGAGCTATAATCATGGTGGATTTCGCTAACGAAGAGTTTCCATGATGATAAATGTTAGGCGACTTTTTATATTATCCCGACGTAAATATAAAACACTAACGATTTAAAATTTGCACCTTTTACCTGCGACTTCCTAAACCAAACGCGATCCTCCATATTTGCTTACCGTACTTGTGGTAGATGTATGGATTGACAGACAAACTCGCAGCTTCCAAAAAAATCGAACCACTAGCGTCTTTTCACCTGCTTAAAGGCGACAAGATATCGATATTGACTGTATCCATAACAAGCAAACGCGTCTAGCATGATCAGAAATCGGTCGTTAGATCTCTTGACGTACTAGCTACTTAAAGCTAATGGAACACAATATTCAGATGAGTTTTCATTAATATTCCAAAAACATCCTTGGCGGGAGACTTCATTAAGACTTAGGCTTAAATAAAAGCCTTCCTTCCCTACCTGTGAATTATTAAATATGTTATAAGTACTTATTTGAGCTCTACTTTCCCTTAACTAGATTTTTAATGTCCAGTCTGGCGTAATTGAAAAAGTGAAATCCTGATTACTAAAACTACTTATTTATTTATTACTCAACAACATACAATTTATACACGTTGCTTATTATAAGCATTTTATGAATTCATACAATAACTGATGGTACACTTCAAGCTTGCAACAACTATACCCGTAAGGAGCGTCATAGTACGGTGAGTGTAAATTAAGTAGGTATACTGGATAAATGTTTAGCGTATCCATTACCTTAGACTCTACGAATATATCGTCAGTTAATACTATCATTATATCTTTTTCAGCCGATAGACACTCACTGCTGAACATAAGTCTCTTGTTGTACACACACAAACACTACAGTCCTGATACGCCTACATCCAGGCGGCTCCCTGTAACCCGCTTGCTGTCATCAGTCAATCTAGTGGGGGGGTCGACCAACACTACGCTTTCCGGTGCGGGTTTGTCATTCCAGCACCTTAAGACACCAATGTCCATTGACTCTTCGAATAACGTGCCCTACCAATAGCCAATACAGATTTGCGACTCCTTTGAGTAGGATGAAATAAACACCCGTTTCGGTTTCTACATGACATTGTACTGGAACACTAAATCGCTTACGTCGACGGTACGTCTTTGCTGGCCGGGTGGTAGAAGCCTAATAGCAGGCAGACCTGGACCAATTAAGAAAATTTCCCTTGGTCCAGCCAGAAACGAACCCAGGACCTTCGACTTATAAATCCACCGCGCATACCACTGTACCATAGAAACCGTCAAAAGTAAGCAATCACATGTCGTAGATAAACCTTCTTCTCCTCCAATAAAATATAACTAACATAATGTGTAAATAGTTTCACCACCTTATCACCTTTTATGCAAAAGCTTTACATACATAGTTATAAAAAAATGCTCTGTAGGCAAACTATACATAAACAAATTAAAAAATTCAATTAAAAGCATCCTCGCTTGTTTAGCCGCTGTACAAACTACAAAGGCGCAATCCAATTCTAGGTAATGCGTTCGGCAAATAGGGTAGGCATTACGGACTCGACACGTTGACAATCGACATGAATCACGTCTGCAATCCTGTTGCGGCAACAATACAATGCATCTATCGGATTACTCGGGGTATGCTTTTACTAATATCTGAAATATGTTATGCATTATGCGAACAACGTTTTGTATGCCATGAGCATGTACCCGTAATACGACAATGATATCGGATATTGATATTTCTGCAATGTTTATTCCGATTTAAAAACTAGATAATATTTCTCCCTTTTAAACTAAATGGGTTTACCATTTAGTTTAAAGCATATCAATAGCACATCCATTTTATTTTGCTAAGCTGAATCTTATAATAGGTACCTAAATGCTATAAATGTTTAATTGAGACTTTTAAGCTCTAGGAAATATATAATATAGGTCTTGGTGTAGCAGTATTGGATTGCTTCAATATTAGGAAAGTATTAGGTTTGACTCCTGGTCTCGTATAAGCAAAGACACTATTTCCATTTACAACATCTAGATCTTCTAGGCTATTTCCAAAAAAAAAAACTTTTCTTTGTGTATTTTTAATGTTAAAATATTAGCACGGTAGCTTTATCTATTTTAAAACATCAACAGACGTGAACTGAAATAAAGTAGAATCAACAAGGTAGGTAGGTACTATAATAGGGCAAAAACTTACTGCTGACTTAACTACCTCTTATCAAACTGAGACTGTTACCTACTTGCCTATCTGTTTATATGTACACAAGTTGAACTTCTTTTACATTACTCTCTCCCCAACCCATTTGCCTAAGTAAACAATATCCAACACGACCCATGTCAATTTACAAATCTTAAGTAAACCATCCTACTTAACATAATATCTCTCTTAACTTAAAACTTCGGAGACTTTCCGACTTATTATAGTAGAAAAAGCGAGACAGTTTTAATAGCTTAATCTAATAAAGCTCTTGATTAAAAAGTGCTGCTCCAAACGGTCCAATCCACTTTTTTCGAGAAATCGAACATACGTAGAGTTTGTAAGAAAACTTGTGGTCTTACCTTAACGTAACGAAGTGTTAGGTAGTCGTACGTCGGTACGAAAGCGTTATCGTGGGCCGCGGGCATGTGTCGAGGCAGCAGAGCAGCTGGGCGGGCGGGCGTGCGCCGCGGCGGGCTCCCGAGGCGGCACTAGGGCAGCGTGCCGCCCCGCCCCCGCTCGAATTCCTAGCTGTGATTAATCGCCGACCCACCTGCGGAGCCTTTGTATGCCGCTAATGTGTTCTTTCTCTAAACAATCTTGAATATTATTAGTAGGAAACTGTGAAATAAATAATTGCTTATTTTCCAATTGTATACACCATTTTAACGTGCATTACTTAGCTGTTGTTTGACTTTAATGGATCTTGTATTTTAGATATTACTTGGAATAGAACTGAAACTGGAGATACTTTTGTCATTTTCTCGGCATTGTTACTAGTTTTTGTCGGTTTTTATTAGGCAAGTTTAAAACAATTCCTTTTCTGCTTTTATAAATATATTCCTACCTATTTAGTATAAGGCAATACTTTAAAGTGTTTTAAAGTTATTAACTGCACACATCTCCATTTGCGCTATAGTTAACTAAAGCTTATAATAATTTCAATAAATTAGGTGTAGGTGTTGATTTTCGTTTCACAGTTATAAAAAGTTACTGAACTGTTAGGAACAAATATTATTAATTTAAGAAGAGAAAACTATTACTCCCCTGTCTACAACCCGTACCATAACCGTTGCTGTCATACCTACTGCTATACGGCGAGCTTAGTAGGTAGTACACCTTGTTACACTTGAACATGCATCCTGCAATAGTAATTAGTAAATGGACGTTTAAGTGTAGTGTGCAAACACGCCTAAACTACTGAACCGATTTAAATGAAAGGGACACAAATAGTCTAGAGCCTGATAAAGGACATACGCCACTTTTAGTCGAAATATCACAAAAGAGAATTTCTCGCGGACGGAGTCGCGGGAGTCTTCTAATATAAAAAAATTAAAATTTGTCGTTTCATTTTCAACATCGTCGTAACTTAGCACATTTAGCTATATAGTATGTACTATTACGAGTAAGTATGTCGTCACAATCTTTTTCAAGTAAAATTTATTATTATTGAGCTAACACACTTTCGGTTTTAATTAAAGCATACATACTTAATCACACACTCCAATAAGAGTCAAAGTAAGATGATATTTGATATTACTATAATACTGGCAGACATTATAACGAGTAATTAGTAACTACCAATTAGATAGATAGATAAATTCTTTATTGCACATATAAGATACAGAGACACAAAAACAAAACAAAAGTAAAATGTATAAAGTCGGTCTTATCGCTAAAAGCGATCTCCTCCAGACTACCCGCACTGAAGTACTTTAAGTTATTGAAAACGGATAGTAATAAAAATAAAATATATAAATAAAAAAATATACCTACATATACATTACCTACACACTAAAAATACACAAATAGTTTAAACATATAAATATATATATATATACTATACTATATAAATGTACAATTAGGTACTTAATCAGCAAGTTAAGATCGAACATCTTGATCACAGCCGTTATCGTTTCACATAACTATTCAGATAACGTCAGATATTTGCAGCGACCTCAGTTGTAGTCGCAGTATCAGCGATGAATAAATAATATCATGGTAATAAATGGTAAACACTGAAGTACTTACATAATTCTTCGTTTAATGAGCAACATGGATGACTAAGTAAGGAAATAGGAATTCTCTGAACATAAACAATAAATTGGTTATTATAATGGGTTAGATATAACGCCATAATAAACAATGTTATGCAAGTGTTTAACGATAACGACTGCCTTGTTAGTGAGTCTAAATCACGAGATCCTTGATTCGATTTCTGAATATTTGCTTTTGTTGCTGACCCCCGTGTCTCTGAAAGGACATTATCTGTAGATCCCGGTCTTTGCCTAAAAAGCTCACCCACGCGGTTAAGAGCAGCGATTAGTCTAAGTTCCAAATCCTCTCTCCCATAAAGACGGAGGCCTTTTTTAATGCTGGGAAATGCGTTTACGTATCCCAGACGGAGACTGCGTAGGCAGAAGAGCGCAACCTTCGTCCGGGTATGTGGGGCTCGCTGGCTGAGAAACATCCAGAATACCCAGCAGAGCCGCCTGCTTTCATGTCCTGGCGTGCTCGTCGTTATAAGAAAATAGAAAAAAATTACCTTATGATGGTCTCTTTTATGAGACCGAAAATGACGGAGGCCTGGGTATATTAATAGGCCGACAATTATGAAGAAGTTGATGCTATGTTTATCATTAAGCATTTCGATCATAATAATGTATCGAGCAAAAAAGTTGATAATTCATGATCGAAATGCAAAAAGTTTTTCTTAAAAACATACCAAATATAGGTATCTACACAGTTTAATATTATATCTTATACCTACTGAATTACGTAAATGTTAAGAAAATGCAAATTACGCTTAGGTAAACTCGTATATCATCTTCGCAGCGAACGATTGACAAGTTCGTTTGAAGAAAGATTTGATCGAAATAAATTACCTCCCTTTTATGGGTAGATAGATGAAATATTGCTTCGTAACCACAATTGCCAGGAATCGTGTATCTGATCCCTATTTTATTTTTTGGTTTCGGACCATAAGCTTGGGGTTCGATTCCCGGTTGTTGAGTTTTCCTAGCATTAAATTGTTATCATTCAGTCCATAGTAAAATATTGATAATACATACATACATACATAGCATCACGCCTCGTTCCCATAGGGGTAGGCAGAGACTACATCCTTCCATTTGCCACGGTCCTTGCATACTACCTTAGCTTCTTCCACACTCATTAATCCTTTCATACAAGATCGTCGGTTTAGGGTACTTTTGACCTGGCCATTTTTTAAAATGTCCTGAATTTGGTCCAGAAACATTCGCCTAGGTCTTCCCCTTCCAACACTTCCATTCACTCTCGCCTCATAAATCTCTTTTGTTAATCTTCTTTCATCCATTCTCTCTGCATGCCCAAACCATCTAAGCATCCCTTTCTCTATTTTAGTCACTACATCTTCTTTTACACCACACTGTTCTCTTATTATACTATTGTTAACTCTGTCACTCAGTTTTATTCCGCTCATACTCCTCAACGCTCTCATCTCTACTGCATTTATTTTACTTTTATGCTTCTTCTGCCATACCCAACTTTCACTACCATACATGAGTGTGGGCACTAGCACACCTCTATGCACAGCCAGTCTTGCCTTCTGAGACACTTTCTGGCTATTCATAAATGCATGCAGAGCACCATTCACCATGTTTCCAGCATTTACTCTTCTTTCAATATCACTCTCACACGTTCCATCTTTCGTGAATTTACTACCCAGGTATACAAACTCTTTTACTTCTTCCACTTTCTCTCCATTTATCAAAATATTACAATCTGTCACATGTTCATCTCTTTCAAAAATCATTACTTTCGTTTTGCTGACATTCACTTTCATTCCTTTCCTTTTCAAAGCTACATTCATAATAGTTACCATTTCTTGTAACTCATTAGCAGACGATGCAAGTAATACTTGATCATCTGCGTAGAGAAGACATTTAATGAGTAACTCGTTCATTCTTAGACCACATACACTTTCTTTCAAATCTATCAAGCAACTGTCCATGAACAAGTTGAACAGCCATGGTGACGCTACACATCCCTGTCGTACGCCCCTCTCCACTGGGAACCACTCAGTGTATGCCCCATTTATTCTGACACAAGCACTAGAATTGTCATAAAGAGATTTCAGTGCTCGGACCAGACTGCTGCTCACCCCATACGTGGACAATGTTGACCATAGCTCATTCCTCACCACACGGTCATATTGATAATAGTTATATTAATGGATATTTATTAACTAATCTATGCGTAAATGTATAGGTTAGTTAATAATATATTCCTACAATGTTGAATTATCACGAGATCTCTACAATTGATTGACTTGAATAGATGACATAAGTCCTCGATGCTCCCACAGGAAAGCGCGTGAATTCGCTGGCCACAGCAAACAGGTACATTATATAAGTCTATCGCCAGACCTCCGTCATTTCATAAATGCTGAAAGAATATCAACCATTGCTACTGGTAAGAATGTAATTTAAATCATGGTAGCTTTAGGTAAAAAGTTAAAAAGGTCCAGAACCTAGGACATGTAAAATAAAACATTATTTTTCCTTTCATTTTTATGATATTCTCCTCCTTTTCAAATGGGTTTCATCCTACTGTGATTTTATTTGGTTTCAAAAATTATCGGCACTGGTCTACTAGTTAGTTATGTATGAAAGTTCGCCCTAACTGTTTGGTGTTTAATTGACTCTAGTTTGCATCATTGTGACATCATAATGACGTCTTCACTTGCTCGAGTTGCAAAGTCGGAGGTGTTACACCCCTGCCAACCCACATTGGAGCAGCATGATGTGTCTAAGCTCCATATCCCACCTCCTATAAGACTTGGTGAGCCGTTAAATTATCATTCGTACACTAATCCGTGGTGAAAGGCAGCTAAAGTCTTGGCTTAGTAGGTATACGAACTATACTGAAGCCAAACTCGATAGAGAATGCTTGTCAACAAATTTAAAATGAAGGTGGAAAATGCAGCACGTTTTATCTACACTAATATTATAAAGAGGAAAACTTTGTTTGTTTGGTTGTAATGAATAGGCTCAAAAACTACTGGACCGTTTTTAAAAATTCTTTCACCATTCGAAAGCTACATTGTCCACAGTAACAAAGGCTAAATTTTATTTTGGAAAACAATAGGGTTCCGTAAAATATTTGGATTTTTCGAACGCAAGGTGTAAAAAATCAACCAGAAAAGTTACTTGTTTTGCGTACGCTGCCTAAACTATAAAAGATAGAACCATAAAATGTTCTAATTAATTGGTGATCTTATAAATATCTACAAAAAAGTCCGCGTCACACTATACCTATCTATGTCGAGTGAGGCACAACAACCATTTTTTTATTTAAAAATCTTAATGTTTTTTTTTGGACTACATTTAAACGCATTTTTTGTACTCATGCTATTAATCCTTATCAAAATAAATTATTTCATCACTAAGTATAGTTTATGTAGATAATATTTGGTATTTAAAGATTAAAATTGGACGTTTGGTATTGAAGTTATGGCGAAATTAAAATATTACTATTTCTGCGTTGCGAAGTGAGCGTCACCAAGGCGTGGGTGCGCGTGCGGGAGGAGAGTTTAGATTTGAGCGCGTAGCTCGGAGGTTCTCAGACTTTGTTCGTGTTTAATAAAAATGTAGATCTTTAGTACACGGGACAGGACGGATGATATTGCTTGACGGTAAAATTTGGAAAACAGGACAAGACGCGTGAAAACCCCGGATTTTAGAGTCCGAAAGCCGGACATGTCACCAAGATCTTTTAAACATATTTAATGTAATAAAAAATAGTTAAAAATATTATAAATCACCTTTTTTATTTGGAACGGTGAATATACTTGGTTCATCGGTTGATCTTGGTGTGGTGCGCCGTGCGAGCATAGTGCGTGTCTCGCAGGCGGCCCAAATTTTTTATTTGGAACGGTGAATATACTTGGTTCATCGGTTGATCTTGGTGTGGTGCGCCGTGCGAGCATAGTGCGTGTCTCGCAGGCGGCCTAAATTTTTTTTATTTATTTATTTTTTAAAACCCGGTCTACAAATGAAACCTTCCCCGGACGCTCTCCCGATGCCCTCTTAACTAGGACAAATCCGGGGAAACCCCGACGGATGGCAACCCTACTTGACGGGAAACTATAAAAAAATTAAATTGAAGGGGAGCGGGGAATAAGCACACTTTATATGATAGTCTGTCTTTAAAATTAGAAGGGTACCTAAGAGGTGTTCACGCGAACGAAGTCGCGGGCGACTGCTAGTGCCTAATAAATTTAAAATTATGTTTTGTTATTTTAAAAACCTTATTTGAAAGACTTTACATATATTAATTAGTTTTAAGCTTACTAATCTAATTTATTGGCATGAATTCCTCATTAATTAAAAAAATAGGTATGAAATGACTAGTGATTTCTACCTTAATTTTTAACATTTTTGTTGACAAGCATTCTCAATCAAGTTTGGCTTTAGTATAGTATGGTAATAAAATAAAAAACGTGTATTTTTATATTAATTTTATTAGCTATTATTAAAAGGCCACAACTGCTTTTAAGAGACCAAACTTAAAATGTATATACAAATAGCAATCATATTAAAATATCACATAAATTAATATTTAGAATAGGGATAATATCATCGATGTATATTTATAACCATTTTGATCGACAGTTGGAAATACTGGAGTCATAACAACTTCTTTTCATAAATATACGAGTATGTTCTGAATATTCATAAGGAAAAATCGATATACATCGATGAATAAATTATATACAGAAACCATAGATATTTATCAAAATGCGTCGGAAAATGTAAAAAATAATACTCTATCTAGGTAAAAAATAATAATAATCAATATATTTATAGAATAAAATTTGTTATTAGGTAAGACGCTTAATACTCAAGATTATTACAGAAATAAATAGAACACCTTATATTTATAGGTTAGTTAATGGCACTAATTGTATAATATTAATATAATATAAGGCACTAGATCTAAATTAAGCGGCAGTATTCATTTCATCATTATTTTTATATTTTAACTCACAGTTCATTCTAAAAAAATGTAAATAAAATAATTAATTTTATTAATATACCGTTATTAATTTTTAAAAAGGACATTTATATTGTAAAACTCATAACATTTCGAGACAAATGAAGTATATTTGTAACTTACACACATTACACATTATTTTATTTATTTATTTAAATAAAATATATACGTAGTGTTTCTCCTACGTGGGCGTCTGACGAATGACTACCGCTCGACTGCTATGGCTGGTGACCCTCCCTATTCCGTAATTTTGTTTTTATTAGTTGACATGTGATATGCCTATCGAATCCGTCTCTCTCTCGGTGTAACGCGATACTATAGATAAACAGAGATAGAATAGAATTACCATTATCTCTCCCTATTCATAGTATGATGATAAGTGGCCATGAGGTATAAGCTGATACACGCTGGTTGACAGAGGTTATTAAACCGGAACTAAAAATCACTTGACGATATGACTTTAGCCAAGCCACAGCCATGGGGTAATTAATAAGCCATGACTAAATTTTACAACCAGATTGAAATATAAAATCCCAAATTAACCGTGGATTATAAAACAATTGCCAAAAGTCAAGATATAAATATGAGAAGCCGCGGTGTAAAGTAGTACAGACAGTGATACAAAGTAAAAGTACTTTAATTTTTAATAGTCTTCTAATAATTGATGAGGGTACGCAGTGTTTGTATACATAAGTGAAGCGAACGCCAGAAACACCAGTGTAATGTGTGTATTATTGCAATAAAACATTATAATATATTAATAGTAAATTAATAAAATATCTCATCGAGTATAATTCCATCTTAATAATATACTTTTATATGTCATTCAGATTTCTTTTTGGATTGGATTTTTATTTTGTGTTAACCACAATTTTTTATTAATTAGTCCGCGGCACCAACTAAAATTGTACGTATAATTATCATTATATATTAATGTCAATTACACATCAAATGAAACAAGATTTAAACACTTAATTACAAAAACCAACTATTTTTTGATGATTTTGAATGTTTGTCAAAATGATCTCATAGCAGTCAGATGGATTGATAAAATTAAAGTACATAATATAATTTTTCACACATATTTTAATATTTATGATGATTATGGTGATGAGCTATTTTTACATAGATTACACAGCGAGACAGACTCTCAAAAATTGTGCCTCTAGTTATGCGAAAGGCAGTGCATTGTACGACTTCATACTTTATGTTTTATAAAGATACTTTGTCAGATATTCTATATTTTTCCACTAAAGGTAAAAATAAACTATATATAAACACCTCAAATATGTTTAATTATACATTACTTTGTTCGAATTAATATACTGCTACTGTTGTATAAACCTTGTTTCATTCGAGTTAACGATCTACACGAACACATAAGTACATTCAACAAACGCACACGCACACACACAAAATAAGTACAAAAAGCGTACTATAAACATATATAAAAATCGGAGATTTAAACAGATCTCAATGACTTGTATGTTCAGAATATGTTGCACAAAAATAAAACGTAATCAAAAATGTTGCGATTATAATAAGAGTAGGAATTCAGTTCAGCTTCATAACTGTCAATTTAATCAAATAAAAGTTGCTAAGAGCAAAAGAGTAGCCAAACAACTATCTATCTCTATCTTACCTATAAATAAAATAAAAATAAATATTATAGGACAATTACACACATCGCTGTATAGCCCCAAAGTAAGCTTAGGCAGCTTGTGCTATGAGTACTATGATAACTGATGAATATTTTAATATATATAATACATAAATACTTATAATATATAGATAAACACCCAGACACTGAAAAACGTCCATGCTCATCACACAAACATTTTTTCCAGAGGAGGGAATCGAACCCACAGCCTAGGACGCAGAAGCAGGGTCACTACCCACTGCGCCACTCGGCCAACCTATGTATTTGCAATCCAATTAATAAATTCACACTCACATCGCACTCCCTGATGACATAAGAGGGTCAAAGACGTTAACAATATTTAAAAACAGAGTTAGACAGCACTATCTATTATTGTAATTTATTTATTTCGTGTACAAATATATATTTATATTGTGTATATATGTATATATATTTATTTTTGTATGTATTTATTAGTGTTATATATTATATATCATATTTATACATGGTATGTATTTGTATTTTTATTTGTACAAATAATTATCATCTATTAGTGTACCTTTTCGAGTGTACATTAATTTATCTTGTTTTTATTGCGATTCCCCGTCTCTCAAGTGTAAAGATCCGTTTATCTAGGTTACCTGGAAGAGATCACTTCTAGTGATAAGGTCGCCTTTTGCGTTTAATTTTGTATTGTACCATTGTTTCTATATTTTTTTGCAATAAAGATGTTTAAATAAAAAAAAATAAAATAAATTAGATCCGATTTTGGAAGTGAGTTGCAAATACATAGGTAAAAGAGAGATAGCTAGTCGTTTGTCTACTCCTTCCTTTAAGCAAAATTCAAGGGTTCAACACTCTTTATTGCCAATTAATATGGTTCACAGTATAATAAGTTTGCACAGTCCAATATAATTATTTAATTAAATAGCTGTATTGACGAGGCTTTGAAAGAATAACTATATTATGTTGAACTACTAATGACACTGTTCCTACTAATTAATAATACTCGACTTTTTAATTATAAGTTAAAACTTCGTCGTCATCAATATTCCTATTCTTATCATGATCGCTGTAGTTTAAGTATTGTTTTTTAAAGGCACATTATCAAGGCTCAATTTCAGCATCTAAAGTTCCTACTCAAGAACATTACATAATACGAGACCTATTTCACTTTGAAATGCATTCACATTTTGTTTGAATAATATTTGTATTCTCCTATTACTGTAGTAGCGTCTTCGTATATTTTAACCACTCAAGCAGTGAAAGCTCTTTATTTTCCGGCATATGTTGGATTTTTGAAGGTGGATGTCGCTTGTTTGTATATTGGATTCTCGCCCTGAAAATAAAATTAAATTATATGTAAAAATCTATAGATATAAAAAAACTTCTGATGAAATTTCGTACAGAGATCTATTATAGTTTGGAATAGCACATTGAGTACTGCTTATCCCAAATGCGATCATGTGTACGAAAACAGCCATTTATGCCACTGTCAAGCAATGAGTGTTATTATAACACGAGTGAAATACAGCACAAGTGTTATAATGGATAACTGTGCAGTGACATACAATACTTTTTCTACGACCATGGAAAATCTAAATAAATTTGTATTTATTTAGACTGAAATGCGATACAAAATTAAAAATCACAAGTCAATGATCCATGCGATAATTTGAAATACAGAAGCTAACGACTAAATATTACATATTATATATATAACAAAGTCGCCGGCTGCTTGTTTGTCTGTTTGCGATAATCTCGAATATTTTCTTGCGGTTTTCACTAAAATATAAGAGTGATTCAGGAATCACTCTTATATTTTAGTTACAATTCTTCAGAAGGAATTGTCTGAAATATGCCGAAAATTATTAGAACAGTCGCACCGCCCGGGACTTTTGAAAACGCGGACTAATCCATTTGAGATATAATAAAATAATGTATAGTTTGTCTTTATTACAACTACAAAAAACTCCGCGATAGCATAGTGGCTTTTAAGGATAGTTTGCGATACGTACAATTTTTTTGTATGATGTTCTTGGAAGGTTGTAAATAGATTATTTTAGGTAAACAGTAACTTTAGCAACACTTACCGTGTCCCACTTGGCCATCATCCGCTCCTTCTCGAAGCGCGCGAACTCCCTTCGGTCGTGGATGGTGGTGACCATCTTCCACAGCATCAGCAGCGCCAACCCCACCAACACGATGGCAGCGATCACGCCCAACACTATGCCGAGGATGAACACCTGGAAAATTCAAACTAGTTAAACTACTCGAATGGTAATTAACTGACAAGCAAAATCTACTATTGAAATTATAATAAGTTAGTTGCCAAGACACATATCTATTATTGTTTTCTACTAACCATTGTTTTCCTTAAAAAAAAGTGACCAATTAAATAATTTATTATATTTTGGGTGAGTGGTATGGGTTCTTTCTTGATTTTCCAAGAATTTTGCATGATCGTTGTCGTCGAACATTCTCAGGTTATGTTACGCACATAAGAAACCTCTATATTATTCGGATCTGTACTTTTGCTGGCGAAAGGCCGATTTAAAATTTTGGACTTAGAATTTTGGCGTCCACTTGGCGCCGGATCTAAATGGCTCAAGTTTTTAACCAACAACAAAGGGAGATGTTCTCAATTTCTTGGAAGCTTTCGTTTTATTGTATGTGACTAGATAGTGTATCAAACGGTGTACATCTTAGTATTGAAACTCTCATGTCTCTGTTATAAAACTAACTATGTTGGTTATTTTTAACTTTTATTTAAAATTCTAATAAAGATATTACATACTATCTGTTTAAAAACTACCATTAGTATTTAAATAACAAAGTAATTATCTGAATTCTAAAGGAAGTACCTTTCTTGGACACTCGTGCTCCTTCTGTGCTCTGATGTGCAAGTGTTGGCTCTCGTTGTAAGAGTACACATACACGTACAGACAGTCCTCTTCGTCGTAAAAGCTGCACAAGTGCTCGTTCATCGTTTCGTTCGCTGAAAGAAAATGAAGCGATTGTATATGAGCCAGCACGCCTAGAATGCAGGAATATAAAGAAAGACAAAATTTGTAGAAAAAGAGAGTAGAGAGAATGTCTTTCCACATCCTCGGCGTGCTGGTGACTTCATGGGAAATATTTCTTATATTATGAAGTAACTGGGCCTCGTTGTTTCATTCAAGTAGGTCGCATGGAAGTATCAGTATAAAGCTATGTTATGCACTTGCATGACAATCGATTTACGCGCGTGAAACGAAGCACATCTAGCAATTACATAAATAAATAAAGAGAGAATAAGCATGTAATAGCAGATTGTAACACGAAGGTCTAAAATGATACTTCGTTATTTTGTATGATTATTTATTATATAATACGGAAAGAGGTTAACGAACTAAAACCTTTTTCGTTTTAATAATGGTATTAGACAAAAATAAAAAAAATATTTATTTAGTTCCTAGACATTAAAATGCTAATTTAGCGCCGTTCTGAACCAGTAAAATGACCGCATTTTTGAGCAAGATTAGTGAAAACAATATAGCATACCTTCGATTTTGCCTTCGACAACTTCAGGGTAGAGAGCGCAGTCGCCACACTCGCGGTCGGGCTCGTTCGGGTTGTGCTTGGGGCCGCGTTTGTGCACTTCACAGAGCACGCACAGTTTGAAGTCTTCGCATTTTCCGGGACACGTCTACAAAAGGGTAAAACATGCTTTACGCTTTTTTTTTAACTTTTATTGTCTCTAATAATAACAAGTGGCCGGCCAGTAGTCGAAAAAAGTCCATAGTGTATTTTAACATAAAATAAACAATGACCATGTATTGAGATTGCGTAGCGCTTATAATTTCTTATTAATTTAATATATTTTATCACACAAATTACATACAAATATTATTCTTTTACACCCTTAGGTATAGAACCAAACAGTAGTTTTACGAAATTACATACTTCTGTACATTTACCACATGCGTAATTTTCATTTCAGGTTTTACTTCACATATATAGTCAAATAGATTTAAAAACATTGATATCAATATGGAGATGCTAACCGGACATTTGTCGCAGTATTTCCCCGAGTAGTGTCGGTCGTCTTCCACATCGCACACGCACTCTCCGCATACACATTTACCGTTGCCGCCGCAGATTTTACCGTTTTCTAAAAACAAAGAAATAAATGCAATCGAATATAAAATCTTTTTCCTTTTTGAAGTTATAAATATACGTTAATCATTCAAGCTTTAATTTAATATGCAACGTTTATTTGTTTATAATGGGCTAGGTAAACAAAATGACGTCATTCTAAAACCAATATGGTGAACTCCTACAGATGTCAGATTTTTGGTCATTTAGATAGGGGCAGGTGAGCATGGTACACACCGGGTGATATACAAGGCTTCTGGTCCTTCAGGCAGCGGCAGGCGGGCCCGGTGTACTCGGGGCGGCAGCTGCACTTGCCGCAGACACACTCGCCGTGGTCAGGCCCCGAGCACAGCTGGCCCTTGTTCATGTCACACGTAAAGTTGTCACACTCGCAGAACGGGCCCGATATCACCTTAACAGAAAACAAACATATTGTTATCATCAACTATTTAAAAAGAGGTTATTTGAAGCTTGGACCACATTGCACCTATACGGGTTTCGTACACGTTGCACAAGTGCGTGCAGTCACTCACCTTGAGCGGGTCCTCCATCTTGTTGCACTCGCACACGCCGCAGATGCACGTGCCGCGGTTGGAGCACAGCGGGCCGGAGCTGGCGTTGGTGGGCCGGCAGCCGCGCTCCTGCTCCAGCGACACGCCGCCGTGCGCCGAGCACTCGCAGCTCTTGCCGAAGCGGCCGGGCTTGCACACGTTGCACAAGTGCGTACAGTCACTCACCTTGAGCGGGTCCTCCATCTTGTTGCACTCGCAC
Source organism: Mycalesis mineus (assembly GCA_034621355.1). Taxonomy (NCBI): domain Eukaryota; kingdom Metazoa; phylum Arthropoda; class Insecta; order Lepidoptera; family Nymphalidae; genus Mycalesis; species Mycalesis mineus. Next base: position 9,372,107 of record CM067885.1, read on the forward strand.
ACGCCGCAGATGCACGTGCCGCGGTTGGAGCACAGCGGGCCGGAGCTGGCGTTGGTGGGCCGGCAGCCGCGCTCCTGCTCCAGCGACACGCCGCCGTGCGCCGAGCACTCGCAGCTCTTGCCGAAGCGGCCGGGCTTGCACACGTTGCACGAGTGCGTACAGTCACTCACCTTGAGCGGGTCCTCCATCTTGTTGCACTCGCACACGCCGCAGATGCACGTGCCGCGGTTGGAGCACAGCGGGCCGGAGCTGGCGTTGGTGGGCCGGCAGCCGCGCTCCTGCTCCAGCGACACGCCGCCGTGCGCCGAGCACTCGCAGCTCTTGCCGAAGCGGCCGGGCTTGCACACGTTGCACGAGTGCGTACAGTCACTCACCTTGAGCGGGTCCTCCATCTTGTTGCACTCGCACACGCCGCAGATGCACGTGCCGCGGTTGGAGCACAGCGGGCCGGAGCTGGCGTTGGTGGGCCGGCAGCCGCGCTCCTGCTCCAGCGACACGCCGCCGTGCGCCGAGCACTCGCAGCTCTTGCCGAAGCGGCCGGGCTTGCACACGTTGCACGAGTGCGTACAGTCACTCACCTTGAGCGGGTCCTCCATCTTGTTGCACTCGCACACGCCGCAGATGCACGTGCCGCGGTTGGAGCACAGCGGGCCGGAGCTGGCGTTGGTGGGCCGGCAGCCGCGCTCCTGCTCCAGCGACACGCCGCCGTGCGCCGAGCACTCGCAGCTCTTGCCGAAGCGGCCGGGCTTGCACACGTTGCACAAGTGCGTACAGTCACTCACCTTGAGCGGGTCCTCCATCTTGTTGCACTCGCACACGCCGCAGATGCACGTGCCGCGGTTGGAGCACAGCGGGCCGGAGCTGGCGTTGGTGGGCCGGCAGCCGCGCTCCTGCTCCAGCGACACGCCGCCGTGCGCCGAGCACTCGCAGCTCTTGCCGAAGCGGCCGGGCTTGCACACGTTGCACGAGTGCGTACAGTCACTCACCTTGAGCGGGTCCTCCATCTTGTTGCACTCGCACACGCCGCAGATGCACGTGCCGCGGTTGGAGCACAGCGGGCCGGAGCTGGCGTTGGTGGGCCGGCAGCCGCGCTCCTGCTCCAGCGACACGCCGCCGTGCGCCGAGCACTCGCAGCTCTTGCCGAAGCGGCCGGGCTTGCACACGTTGTACGAGTGCATACAGTCACTCACCTTGAGCGGGTCCTCCATCTTGTTGCACTCGCACACGCCGCAGATGCACGTGCCGCGGTTGGAGCACAGCGGGCCGGAGCTGGCGTTGGTGGGCCGGCAGCCGCGCTCCTGCTCCAGCGACACGCCGCCGTGCGCCGAGCACTCGCAGCTCTTGCCGAAGCGGCCGGGCTTGCACACGTTGTACGAGTGCATACAGTCACTCACCTTGAGCGGGTCCTCCATCTTGTTGCACTCGCACACGCCGCAGATGCACGTGCCGCGGTTGGAGCACAGCGGGCCGGAGCTGGCGTTGGTGGGCCGGCAGCCGCGCTCCTGCTCCAGCGACACGCCGCCGTGCGCCGAGCACTCGCAGCTCTTGCCGAAGCGGCCGGGCTTGCACACGTTGTACGAATGCATACAGTCACTCACCTTGAGCGGGTCCTCCATCTTGTTGCACTCGCACACGCCGCAGATGCACGTGCCGCGGTTGGAGCACAGCGGGCCGGAGCTGGCGTTGGTGGGCCGGCAGCCGCGCTCCTGCTCCAGCGACACACCGCCGTGCGCCGAGCACTCGCAGCTCTTGCCGAAGCGGCCCGGCTTGCACACGCACACGCCGCACGCGGAGATGCCGTGTCCGCTGCACACGTCCGGACGGTCGTCGTACGCCTGCAATATTTATACTTTATACTCTGTCTACATCACATAAGGTAGAAAATGCGTGTGTCAGAAAGAAAAACGCCGAACAGAGTCTGAGACTTGCGACACAGATGTAGGCTTAAGTACGCTCGCCTTCTCTGCTCTTATCTATCCCTGTCCAGCCAAATCTAGTAGGATTCTGCTAGAGCAGCTTTGGACACTCGTTCTAGAATAGAGCTTATTGCAGTTATAGTCAGGCCAAGGTCTTTGATCAAGTGGCTAAGAGATTTTGCTTGAATACCTCTCGCACTCACTTTTACTGTATATAAACTAACCAAATAGCCGTTTTTTGTTAGTTCATTTGGAAGGTCATAATACTTATTCACTTTTAATGTATGATCTTTAGGGATATTTTTTTCCCACGGCAATGTAAGCTTAACAAGTACTATACGTTTAATTTGTTTCGAAAAAAGGAAAATGTCTGGTCTATATGTCGAAATAGCCAAATCTTCTGGGATTATATAGTGTTTTTCATATATGTCCATTAATATAGCCTTGCTTATGGATTTTGGATGAATGGATGAATTACTCTTTATTGTACACCAAATAATAAAAATCTTACAAATAGAAAATAACTTAAAAAAAAACAATGTACAATTGGCGGTCTTATCGCTAATGAGCGATCTCTTCCAGACGACCAATATTGAAGAGGAAAGATGCATTCATTGGAAAGGTTCGGGTGTACGTACAGTCAAGTATAAGAAGTTATTGTATCAAATTATGTAATATATAATATACTTACATAAAATACTAAATAAATACATACATACACAAATACATAGATACATACATACATACAAAAGTTCCCATATAGTAAATAAAAAAATAAATGAAAAAAATAGAAACTAGACGATATTGAAGGGAAAGAGTAAGCAAATAATGACAATGTAATATATACACAAATAAGTGAGTACGAAACTTAATTGAGGAATCATAACGATTTTATGGGGGATAGAAATGCCCATTCACCAGCCGTTTAGAAGTAACTAGTGATTGAGCACGCCGAATCTCTAGAGGTAAAGAGTTCCACAGCCGAGCAGATTTAACAGAGAAGGATTTTGTCCGGAAAGAAGAGATAGTCCCGTACAACACGGAGGAACATTCCTGCTATGTTACAATACAAAACACGACAAAAGATATTTAAAAACTTACATGATGTCCAGGGTGTTCGCAGGGGCAGTCGCAGAGCATTTCCACTTCCACGTTGAGACTCTCCGACACGCCGACCGGGTAGATGGTGAACGTTTGCTTCCACTTGCTTGGATCTTTGGGGCACTCTTTCAAAGTTATCTCTGCAGTGAACTCAACGACATCGCTAACCTAATTTATAAAAATTATATGTTTGACATGTGTATCTTATACCAATAATAAAGTAAATAAAATTAACAATTTAAAATTACTTATATACAAATAATACAACCATGATCAGCCAAAAAATTTACAATGTTCTACTTTGCTAATTGTTTTGAGAACCTGACAAATCACATTGAAATCACTGTTTCGAATAAAATATCATCTCCAGAAGATGTTAATTAAATTTTAAGGAAACGCCCGCTTCTTTAACAACATGATCGACTAATTTTATTTCCACAAGTTAGCAATTTCAGGGCAGCTTGAAACATAACATTAGATGGTTGTTACGCGGTTTGAAAAAGCTTATCTGTATTGATTAAACAAGGATTCAATGTTTAATGTTATGATATTTGAGCTTACCTTAAGTCCGTCGCATTTGTTTGTTTGCACGACATTGTCTTTGCTGCCCAGACAGGACGAGTAATATGCTATCTGCAGTGCATCGCTAGACGTATCTTTCATCTCTACTGTGGACGTGATTTTCTGCAAAAAAAAAAATACATAAACATATATCTCCCAACAGTAAATTACCTATTTATCTCGCCTGACAGGTGGGTTCTAAGGGATAAGGCCATCTCTAAGTTATAATGATGTTTTTATTGTATTTTATTGATTTTTATAGTGTGCAAATAAAGCATTTATAAATAAATAAATTACCTTGTTTGGCAACAGAGTATTATTCATTACAACTTCGATTGGCAATACCAAAAGTAATTTTATGGACATGTAGATTATATGTGTATTTTGATCTTAATATTTGTTTACAAAGAATTAAGGCAGGCGACAATTTGCAAAAAGTTTAAATATCTTCGCGTAGTTTGTCTTATGCGTGTGTTCAATCAACAAAAACGTTGAATACATTATTATATTTCGAAGATCGTATGTAGAGCTTTGCATACAATGTTGTTACTTCTTTTATCATTTAAATTAATTGAATTTTATAGAAGAAGGAATAATCAAATCTCTACTTTCTCATTCTTTCTTCATTTCTTGTTTAAAATGAGTCAGAACTCGAGAGGCTGAACTAACATCCACTATAGCTCAGTATAAATACATTAGTCTCACATTGTACTGTTCGCGCACGAGGTCCACCACGTTGTCGGAGTCGTCGCTGAGGATGCCGCTGCTGGAGCCCTCGATGTGCTTGCTGAGCTGCTCGTACACGCTGATCTGCTCCGCGGTCACGGCGAATATCACGTTGATGGCGTGCTCCTTCACCTACAAACGGTATTAACTGTTATCATTAGGCAGGAGGCATAAGAAAAAAGGCCTCGGCTAGTAGGAGAGACTTCTTTTACTCCCTCAGTTTAGAGGTCCAAAAGCCTCTAAATACGTGTTAGCGCACTCGAAAATTTTTATTACTTTATTATAAATTAAAAAAAAATAATGATGTACGGTGAAAATAAAAGTAATATCCTTAAAAGATATACAAAGTTATAAGAGCATTTTCACCTTCCATTTCTCGCAAAATAAAAAATTGTATTGCGCTACTATGGCGGTAATGTAATATATTTTCACGCTATTGTGAAACTGTCTCTATCTAACTCTTAATATTAAGAGTCATAACTTTTTTATTATTTGATCAATTTAATTAGTTTTTTCGTATATTTATTTAAAGCAAGTTTCAAAAAAGCATTTTAAACACCATTATTTTGATATCAGTCATCTACCCAATTAAGGTTAATTAGGTAGTAATGAATGTACGTAGAAAATTATTATCTGCCTGCAAATACGTGCATTGAATACTAAAGATACCAATTGGTACAATAAAAATGTAAACAATACAGTCCATACAAATTATAAATATTACACCCACAACTTATCATTATGTGTGTAAATAGATTATTATGTAAGAAAAACAATTTAAATGATTGAGACAAAATATTTGACATAATCAAATTTATTGGAAAAAGAAATACCTTGAGATTAATCTGCGAAATACTGGGGTAATCCTGAGTAGTGGAGTAAGTGTACGAGTTGTCCTCCATGTGGCAATCACCGTCATTCGGCTGCACTATACCTCCAAGCTGCAAATAATCTTACTTATTAATAAAAATAATTAAACCCTTTATTTTAAATGTCTAATTGTCATCTGACATAACTATTTACATTAGTATGATGTTTTACGTAAACGAACTCAGTCTCCAAAACTTGAAATAAAACATCTAATAATTTATTTCATGTGATAAAGTACAATAGTTCTATTTATCATTATACTGTTTATCAATTTGTTATACTAGAAGCTAAAACGGCAGTAGATAGGGATCTTACTCCAGATCGCTTGGATTTAAATTTGAATTTAATTTTAATTTGTCGTGTAGAAACCGATAGGGGTGTGGATTCCATGCTACTCCTAACAAGTTAGCTCGCTTCTTTCTTAGATTGCATCATCACTTAACATCAAATGTGATAGCAGTCAAGGGCCAACTTGTAGTCGATAAAAAAAAAAACAAAAACCTCTTATACCAACGATATAGGTCCTCATTAAAACTACAAGACTCACCTTTCCGTCACCAGCATAATGGAACCCGGCGTCGGTAGAGAACACGAGCAGTTTTCTAGCGTGCTCTCGCCAACCGATCTCGTTCTTACAAACGACGGCCTGCATGATGGCATCGAACCCGCCCTCCGGCGCGTCCAAGTTACCCGACACTTCTGCGTGCGCCACAGCTTTCTATATAAATGATAAGAAATATGTAAGCTTTTTAAGGCCACTTAGGCTTGAGTTAAAGGAACGAGACAGCCGGCCTCTTGAAGCCTGAATATTTACTATTTTAATGGATTTCTGACATTAGAGTCCGAGATAGTTAAGTCTATTATCTGCTGCTAAAGAATCAGTAAAATTACCAATTTTAATCACTGACCAATTTTAATCATTTAAAATCATTTCATCAACTTGACCAATTTTAATCATTTAAAATCATTATTATTATCATAATCATAAAAACCCTCGCCTGCCTTAGAGATAAGTTTATTTTATAAGCTATCGATATAAAAAATAAAAAAGCTTACATCAAAAAAGTCAGTGTCGTTGCTAAGGGACATCTGATTCTTGTAGCCGTATGGTGCTGCACATCCATCGCATGGTGATATCAAGCTAAAATAATAAAAAATATAACGGTTTTACATAACAATAAAACCGATATTATGTGCCGAAAGAGAAAACATACAGCATTGTCATGAAGAAGCAGTCGTGTATTTTACCTGTGCCTTGTGATCTATGGTTAATATCTAGTTCCTTCTACCTACTATTGGGGGCGCTAGTTACGTCCGCCAGCAAGGCGTCGGTGCAAAGTGCTGCTCTTGCTTCATAGTCTTCACCAGGAAGAACTTCCTACAATGCTGTATGTTTTCTCTTTCGGCACATAATATCGGTTTTATTGTTATGTAAAACCGTTATATTGATGTGCCTTCCGGAAAACATACAGCATTGTCATGAAGACGTGTTTGTTATCTGCTGGTGGACTACATTACACACAACGCTATGATGATCAATAAAGTTAACGCATCAATTAAGTCTGTAAAAATAAAATAACATAATTTAATCAATTATCATACTGCACTAAAAGTATTGAAGAATAGATTACGGTTATTTTTAGGTAGATCAATCTCACGATAATAATGGTTAAAGAATGTAACTGAAGATTTCCAGTTGCCCCGAGCCAAGATATCATCAATCGGTTGATTATCTGACCACCCTAAAGAAGCCACTGCTGACCTGCAACTCCCTGGCGAGGCAGTTATGCCACTTTGTTTAAGAACTGATCGAACCCAGTTCCCAATTATGGTGCGAGAAGCAGCTTTAGTTGGATTGTATATAGTGATAAAAAGATTATCTAAATTCTTAATCTCGGATCTTCTAAGCTTGCTCTTTTCTATTAAGGATCTAACTAATGTCACAGGACATATGTTTTTATCATTATGTTTTGAAAGTTTCCATGCGGATTGTCGATGGAAATGTGTATCGGTTTTTGACCCGAATGCTGGGATTAAGAAAATATTTTCCCCAGTGTCATAAAAAGAATCACTTGATATTTTAAGCAAGGTTAGGTCATGGACTCTACGTCCTGATGCTAGCAACAGTATTATAGCAGTTCGTCTAGATATTTCAAACAGGGTGTCTTTAGGTGGATTAGATGAAAGCCATCTAAGTACAGTTTCGGGGTCCCATATGAGAGAGGGTCTGATAACTTTAGGTTTAGATATGCTGATGGCCTTAAGGGCATGCTTTATAATGAAATTTGAAAACGACTGTTGTTCTACATGAGGGCCACAGAAGGTTAAGACAGCAGACTTATGTACAAGGATAGTACTATAAGAGAGATTTTCATTTAAGAATAAATACATTAAAAATTTAGCTAACTCTGCAGGCTGAGGGGAAATTGGATTTACCTGAGAGGTTTTACACCAGTTTATCCATCTCCTGATAGCCGGTAAATAGGTAGAAAAGGTTGATTGTCTCCAACTTTTCTTTAGTAGGTCTTTTTCTTGAATGGTCCAATCTTTTATTTGGGTACCCCACCCCCAATCTTCCAAACTTTCAGGGTCAATTTCTGTACCTGAGGTGGGCACATTGATGTTGTTGCATCTATCAGATTGTGTTGTAGGTCCTGTAGTTCGTGTGGGCGATCCAATGCTCTGGCTTTCAGATCTTGTAACCAAAAAGCACGAGGCCACGCGGGTGCTACTATCAAGTACACTCCTGTTGCAGAGTTCAGGTGTGTCAACACTTTCGGCAGTAGGTTTGGAGGAGGGAACACCCACGCTAACTGATGTCTCCAGGGTCTGCTGAAGGCATCTATAAAGCTTGCTGATTGATCTCTGCAGTCTATTGAGGCGTAATTCCTCACTACTGCAGTCTTCTTTGACGCAAATAAGTCGATTTCGGGTTGTCCCCATTTTGCAAATATTTCCTGTGTCGCTGGAGGAAGAAGATGCCACTCTGATGGCGGTTTCTTCCGGGACAGTCTGTCTGCGATTATGTTGTATCGCCCCGGTAGGTATTGGGCTGACAGTGTGATTTGGAACCTGTCTGTTATGTTTAAGAGTTCGAATGTTAGATTTAATAGGCCCAGAGACTTCGTTCCTCCTTCTTTTCTTATGTATGCTATGAGTGTTCGGTTGTCTGATTGCACTAGAATATGAGAGTTCCGCAGGGCACTTGTATTGTTCCTGATTGCTGCTATGACTGCAAAGAGCTCTTTTTTGTTGCTGTGCCAAAGCTTTTGATGAGCTGACCATGTCCCTGATAATAGTTTTTCGTCTAATTGTGCGCCCCAACCTGAATCTGAGGCATCCGTGGTCAAGAAGTGGGAGACTGGCTTTAGATGTATCGGTGACCTGAGTTTTATGGCTCCCAGCCACCATTTCAGTTCTTGCTTCACTATTAGTGGAATTGTTTCTTTTAGGCGGGGGCGCTTGTTGTTGAATCTTCTGAGGAATATTTGGGTATGGCGGCAATGTAGTCTGCCCCTTGGTATCACAAAATTGGCAAAGTTTAACTGTCCCAGCAACCGTTGTAATTCGCGCAGGGTGATCTGACTCTTTAGCAATAATCTTCTCAGGTTTTCGTTGAGCACGCTTACTCTTTTGTCCGGCAATGATATTGAATTTTCTGCAGTCTGCCAACGAATTCCCAAGTACTCTAAATCTTGTGTTGGTGTCAAAATTGATTTTTGATAGTTGATGTTCCAGCCCAGATATTCCAAGTGCCTTACAGCTTCCGCAGCGTGAAGGCCTAACTTGGATTGGTCTTGGTTGACCAGAAGGAAGTCGTCTAGGTATACAACCACTCGACATCCCTTCGCACGCAGGGTTTCCGCAACCCAGCATGTTATGGAAGAAAAAAGGTGAGGCGCTGAAGCCAGGCCAAAAGGTAGACAGGTCATTTGGTACAGTTGATCTCCGTAGCTGATTCTCAGGAATGGTTGATGAGACTTTGCAACCGGAATGTGAAAATAAGCTTGTGATATGTCCACTTTTATCATCCAGTCTCCAGGTTGTAGGAAGCTGGGAATTGTGGTATGAGAGATCAGCCGGAACTGCTTTGTCTTGATAAATTTGTTGAGTTCTCGCAGGTCGATGATCGGACGCATGGAACCATCGCTTTTCTTCCGCAGAAAAAGCTTGGAGATAAAACTGGGCGTTTTGTTGGGAACCACTTGTAATATATGTTGGTCTTGTAATTTTTGAATTACTTGTGTCATTGCAGGTGATGGTTTGGTTGCATATTGGCTCATTATTTGTTTTGTTGGCATTACTAGAGGAGGTTTCTTGTATAGGGGTATTCGAGAACCAGTTATTACTGAAATTATGAAACTGTTTGCACCCAAAATTTGCCATCGGTTCTTGAACAATTTTAAATAACCTCCTCTGAAATGTGTTTGACTGTCATTTTTTTGTGGCTTTGTTCCGAAATGTATTATTCTTAGTGTGCTTGTATCCCTCGCTCTTACCCTTGTATGTTGGTTTAGTCTGTTGTTTTCTATAATTGTCATAAAAATTATTTTTTTTTTGTGTTTGTACCCTGTCCGTAGAAGGAGTAGATTCATTGTATTTTCTTTTTATATGTTCTTTATTCTTAAATCCTTGTGGAGATGATAACCAGTATTGTGGACCACCAATGGATAAATGTAGTTAGTTTTGTTTTATCAAATAAGAACTCTTCGCTGGGAGGTATATTGCTGAGAGAAGTTTGAATATTTCTATTTGTAATTTCTGTAATCAACCTTCTGCGCCTTAATTCTATACATTCAGCACGTTTTCCACAAACAATTTGTAAAGTTTGTTCAGATGATTTGTATGACAAAGAAGATTTGCCGAAAGTCTCGGTAAATTTATGGAAAAGGGTTTCTGGATTCAATTGTGATTGGTCTTGATAAGCCCAATCGATGATACCTTGTAGCCCTGATTGTAGCAGCTGTTTTTGGTATAACAATGCATTAGTAATGGCGGCCATGACATCTTCGGTACGCGCGAGATAGTCTTTGCTCTTGTTCAGAGAGCATAGCTCATCGTTAACCTTCATTTTGCAAAAGCCTGGCGTGGCCAACCATTCCGTTAATGTCTTATTATACCTAACGTGCTGCCACATGGGTGAATTGAAATGTTGTAATTCTATTAGTTGGCTTAATCTTTTGTCGTCAGCTCTCTTTAGGATTTTTTTCTCATCGAAATCCGTTTTGCAGAGGCCTAGGTCTAGGGATTTTGCTTTTGTGAAAGATGTCGACGGGTTAGTCAAAAACTCACCACATTGTTCTGTTGGTTCGGCAATAGGAACTTCGTTTTGTTGTGAGCTTGAATTCGACATCCACGGGTGATGCATTATAAAATTGGTAAGAAAACTTACCTGGTTGAATAACGCGTCGATCCGGGGATCGACCGTTACCTGGGAGTTCCGTTTAGATTTCTTACGCGGGGGTTCTTCTTGTTCCTCCCCGCTGGTAGAATTGCTATCGGAAATCGAGGATTCGGCGCTTCTTGTGGGTTCTTCGCACGCTTCGCCCTCTTTCGTACACGTGTTCTCCATTACGAAATATGACGAGTTTATTGATAAAAAATATATACAGATTTAACTGGAATTACTGTTTTTTAAATGTATTTCAAGTTAATTTTTTAAGAAAGGAACCGGATTAACATTAATAATTTGGATTTGGTGCGCACGGATCACGTAACTGAAACAAATATGGTGCGCACACGGCAAAAATACACAACGCTATGAAGCAAGAGCAGCACTTTGCACCGACGCCTTGCTGGCGGACGTAACTAGCGCCCCCAATAGTAGGTAGAAGGAACTAGATATTAACCATAGATCACAAGGCACAGGTAAAATACACGACTGCTTCTTCATGACAATGCTGTATGTTTTCCGGAAGGCACATCAATATTATATTATATTAAATAATATTATATTTAATAGCATATAATTAAATTCATCACAGTGAATAAAAATATTATAATTTACATTACATTCATATAAATCCATTTCTTTTTCTATTAAGTTTACTTTACAAAAACTTTTGAACATTGTCTTTTGTTTAAACTCTATCATCAGTTTGAAGACAGTGATATACAAAGATATACGTATACAAAGATATAGGCTACACGATGCACTTACTTTTTAGGCACAGTGGAGACATATGGCATAACAAGTTTGTCGACGAATGAACCGAATCCGATCCTAAAGTTGGAGGTTATATTTCTCATGGTACTTGACAGCAAACTGCCGAGCGTACTGAGCTTCTCCTTGTCATTTTTCATAGACCGACTGAGGTCCATAAGGTAGTAAAGATCTACCGGGTAGTCTTGCGCTTGGGCGTATGAGAACGACATCTTTTGCATCTGATCTGTAAATAAATCAAGTTTATATTATGCGCCAAGATGAAAGGAATACGTATTTCTTAATGTAAATTATATTAGACTCGAAAATTAATACATTTTATATCAGAGTCTTACTTCATACTCCCACTATACTAAAGCCAAACTCGATTGAGAATGCTTGTGAACAAACAAATTAAATATGAAGGTAGAAATCACTAGTCATTTTACACCTATTTTTTTAAATTAACTAGTTAATGACGAATTCACGACAATAAATTAAATTAGTAAGCTTAAAACTAATTAATATATTTAATATTTTTTAAATAAGATTTTTTTAAAATAACAAAACAAAATTTTAAATTTATTACGTACAAAATGTGTTGCGTTTTCTACCTTCATTTTAAATTTGTTTGTTGAAAGCGTTCTCAATCGAGTTTGGCTTTAGTATAGGTGTACTTAACCTACAATGGCCCCGGCTCTTGGTATCCCCTGGGTCGGTCAACCTATATAGGACATAATCCTTTCCTTTCCTTTTAAGTTTCAAGAAATAAAACATTACAAATCATTAGTATTGCACTATGATGTAATCTTTCTTTTACAGTATTAAATACTTATAAAATATACAAGTATATAATAGTAATAGGTATACAAGTATACCATGGAATGAAGTAAAGATCAATTTCTTTATATGATTACCAATAGAAGGCAACATAGTAAGCAAAATCTTATTTATGGCTATACCTATTTATGCTTTACGGTTACAACTGCTTAGATTTCGTTCTCGTAAAAAAACTGCAATAAGAAAAATCCTACTTGAAATTAGACTAGGTATATAACAAGAGTCGTCGCAGGACAGTCGGACGCAGGCGGTTCGCACACGACCGCTACTTGCCTCCTTGATGGACCTCAGTGCGATGGATATGAGGAATCCGTCGCCCACTAGAGATGAATCCTCGAGTTAGATGGCGTGTTGTACATTCCCGCCTTTAATGAGTTATATAAATCCTTAAAGAGGGCTGCATTTGCGGGCGTTGCTGGCTGGGTTGCGGTTGTGAGCGAGGTCGTTCCCATGGTCCAGTGTCAAGGCAAAGGGTTGTTAAACCGTGGTGTTTTAGTCGGTAGGAGTCCGACATAACCTGCTTGTACGTTGACAAACGGGTATCCATGAGGATTTCCCCACGATAAAAAAAAGGTATATAAGAAGGGAAACCATGACAGACAATGAAAGGTCCTGGGAAGCAGTCATGACCTTCTGCGAAATTGTGACGTCGCAGACGGAAGAGGCAGAGCGTTTGAGAGAGGTTGACGTGGACTCTCATCCTATTCGCCACTGGGGAGTCGGGCGTAGGCGGTTTGCTCACGACCGCCATTTACCTCCTTGATGAGGAGGCGATAGGTACATAGTATCGACCACAAAAAAAAAAACCCCTAGAAGAGTGCTTGCTTTTGTGGATGCCATTGACTGAGTTACGGTTACAGTAGTAGTACGTAACGTTCCCGTAATCTCGTCCCCAGGCGACGAGTTGGAACACCGTGGGGTTTTAGTTGGTACAAGTCCGACATAATCTTCTTGCCTCCCCATGGCGAGAAGGTATCCATGAGGATTTCCCCACGTTAAAAAAAAAGGTATATAACAAGAGGACGCCCGCGGTTTCACCCGCGTAGGTCTTCTCATGGGAATTTTAGGTATAAAATGTGGGCTATGTGTTAATCTGATATGTAAGCTATATTATTGTGAAACTCCATCAAAATAGCCATACCATTTAGTAGTTTTTACGTAATATAACAAACATTCGCCTTTATTTTATTAGAAAGGACGTTTTGAACTAGAAATCATTCTGTTAGTTATAAAAGTGACCTTTCGACCATTGCAAACGCTTTATAAAAACCTTTTATACATTTGAAATGATGCACATTAAAAGATGATGCCATAACAACACCTGAGTGACTCATGGATCAATTAGCACTTACTCATTCGCAACTGCAGCTTCACTCGTTGAGGTTTGATTTGTACGAGGTTGTCGCCTCCAGCGGCACCGTACCCTCCTTTGACACTACTGCCGCTGCTGCTGCTGCTGCTGCTGCTACTGCTACTCATAGACTCTTCGTAATAGGAAGACTCCATTCCTATACCCATTCGGCCTTTTGCTGTAAATTGGTGTTACTTAGTTTTGCAATCAATATCAGCCTATTCAATGCCCACTAGAGAGTTCTCTTGATAGAGAGGCCTCTATTCTTGTAGTAGGGACGTGGAAGGCGCGGTGGATTTATAAGACGGAGGTCCTGGGTTCGATTCCCGGCGGGGCAGATTAAGATTTTTCTTAATTTGTCTTGGTCTGGCTGGTGAGAGGCTTTTGCCGTGGCTAGTTACCACCCTACCAACAAAGACGTATCGCCAAGCAATTTAGCGATCCGGTACGATGTCGAGTAGAAATCGAAGGGGGTGTGGATTTTCGTCCCAATCCTAACAAGTTAGCCCGCTTAACATCAGGTGTGATAGCAGTCAAGGGCCAACTTGTAGTCGATAAAAAAAAAAAAGAAAACCCACCACGCTGCATCAATGCGGGTTGGCCGGATTAGGGTGATAATGTTTAATAAATTTACAATTACTATCAGATATTGATGAAAGTGATCGGACCGACAGCTTAACGTGCTCTCCAACGCACAGGAGACTAACGCCACCAACTCCGGCCTTAGAATTTACTGAAGAAGAAAATAATTTACTTAGAAGAAAACTCAGAATTTCATTCCGCAACCCGATACAGGATACGAATACTCGAGATTGAAGCCAGATAAGCTAACAACAAGACCAACGAGGCAGTCATTATTATCGCCAGTAATTTGTTTATAGAGTTTAATATTATTATTCTAATTATAATATGAAACAATAAATTATCGTTAAGTATATATCTATTAGTAACTATCTCATTAGGACTTATGTTGTTTGTTTAATACTATGTTAGGAAGTAGGATTTTAATTACCCCTGGTTAACTCCCTATTATACATAGGGTCGATGGACTGCTGATTGTCAGGGTTGAAAATGTACGCTTCGTCGCAACCCGCCGTGCCGCCTTCCATCGAGGGGTTGAAGCAACGGGGTCCATTGAAGTCGTGGGCGAAGCACCAAGCGCACGACGGCGTCCGGGCGCAGTCACTACACGTCGTCTTGCTCGAGCACGGGTTCTGAGCCAGCAACTGCTCGGCGCGCTGGCTCGAGCAAACCGCGAGCATGCTCACCCACAAGCATATCAGAAGGCTCGTTCGTCCCAACATTTTGTTATTTCGTTTATTTTCGATTTAAGATCAATATCTGTAACAAAATAAATATAAGTTCAGCTTCTGCACTATTATTTTTACGTTTTCTTAATCCGTTGAAGAACGATTGTTGTAACTGACATAGCGCAAAAGATAAATTTCGAAGTGGAAAAGTATGTGCTTGATAAATGTGTGAACCTTAGTTTCTCTACATTTGCAAGATTTGTATAAATGTGTGTCAACCTGGTTATTTAACCTTATTCTTCAGTTGGTTTGCGAATTAAAAATCCGATAGTATGACTCAAAGTTATACTCTTTTATCTATCTATCTATCTTGGTCTAAATCTATAAACATTGACAGAAGATCCTAGTTTCACACTCAAAAAAAAATTTAAACGTAATTTAAAATTATTCAGATGGGTAAAGTTCGAAAGGCATCCTAATGGCGAGTAACGTGCAAATGGCTTAATAGCGGTATCGATATCGTTTTACTGACGGCAGTTTAACCTTCCTATACCCGCGTATTGGTCTGTCAGACCGACATTTTCAGTTTGCGTCTTTTTCTTCTTAACGGAAAATGTTAGCACATTGGGCTCATTGCTAGCTGCGTGAATCGTCGCCGGCGTCTATTTTGTGTGGTGCAAGCACTTGCACGAGTAACACGTGTGCCAGTACACGACACTGGTTGGTCCAGGAGACCGATGCGGGTATAGCCGTTACAATTTTAGGTAAGCGCTGTGTTTAATTAGTCCTATAATTTTAATGATTTCTTATATTATTATTGGATTATTATTTTATAATATACTTTTAAACTACTTTTAGGTTAAATTTTCATCTCAAAATGGACGAAGAGCGAATAAGATTGATTTTAGAGGAGAATGATTCAGATTCTAACTACGATGACGAAAACGATAGTGATTTCGAGGATCATGTGGCAATAGAGGCTTAAATAGTGATACTGAATAAGAGGGAGATTCTGACAGCGAAGTAGAGGATCGAAGAACTTTTAGTGACTACTATCTCGGCAAAGATAATCAAACGAAATGGAATAAAACTGCTCCGTCAATGACAGTAAGAAGACGTGCTAGAAACATTGTTTTTTATAGTCTAATGAATGTGGCAGGAATAAATTCGTACGTCATATATGTTCACAATAATCCCATCAAAAAATCATTCGCAGATAATTTTTGGAAGCTCTCATAAATCCACATCTGAGGCGACGTAGTACAAACACACATTTACCAAGACTCATAAGACAAAGACTTGCTGAAATTTGTAAATTAGATGATCCAGAGTCCACAACTACAACAAATAATAATAAAACGGGTCGTTGCTATTATTGCAGCTCCAAAAAAAATCGCAAGTCACGATATAACTGCACTACTTTCAAGAAATATTTTTGTATGGAACATGCAATTATGGTGTGCTCTGACAGCTATGGTGGACCATCAGAGGAAATTTAATCTATAGCCTATGATTGTTTATTTAGTTATTTTCAAGATTTAAGAGATTTTTTTTGGTTTGATTACAGAAGAGATATTTTTTGTTGAAATTTATGTAGTTTATAAGAATAAGTACATTATTTCAAAGGCTGTAATAAAAGGACTGTTAGTCAGTAATAAACATTAATATTGCCAGAAATTTCGTTTATATTGATTGAGCAAAAGTCCCTTTTAATCGTGAATCACATTTTAGTGTGGTTATAATGATAGTTATTTAATTAGTAAACGTTAGAACTATCGGTCCGAGAGACCGACGCGGGTATATGTGTTATTGTATTTGACGCGGGTATAGGAAGGTTAAGGGCTAGGCCAGAGCCATTACAGTTCCGAGTTCCGGCTAAAATTTAACGCTCGAATTCTTTCAACGCCCACAGCAAATAACTTATAATGATATTGCGTAGGTATAAGCCTTATTTTTGCGTTGCCGAGCTTACTAAATAATAGTGTCTATCGGTACAAAAATCACATCGTTTCACTTGAAACAAACTTCATTTTTGTTGGGGAGTATTTTATGTAGGTACAACTAAATCAATATTATTTTATCTTGCATTCTTGCCCATAATTATTTTTATGGCAACACTTTCTCTCTCGTGTTCTATTTTCAATTTGATTCTAATTTTACAATCAAGTGCTTGTCTTACGTTTTATGAATGAAAATCACGGCATATGTTGTTAAAATTGCAATAAAATGGAATAAAAACTCGTATAGAAGCTACACCTGTAGGCGGCTACCGGCTGGTCGCCCACGCCGGGATATCGAGGTCGTGGTACAGCATAGGCACGATATACAAACTCCACTATCATTTAAAACTGGAATTTAAGCGGCTTTACGGCTTGTGTTTTTTTCGCTTTACGCAAGTATACATTTAAGGCTTTAGTAGTAAAAAGCGAAATCTTGATGCAAGATTTAACGCTATGTAATAGGCATATGTAAATAGAAGTGACATCACAATAGATACGAGTAAATAGAAAAGATGGTATAATACATTAGTTACGGTTAAAGTAGTTTTGGACCTTCGATATGCGCTTCTCAAAAGACAAAATTCTCAAAAATTCCATGTTTTTGTATAAGTTACTCTACCATGCATTGTTTTCGTTTCACTTGGGATACTTGATATGACATAATCCTATTTCTCAGAAGGGTCACAAATACAGCATTTGGTAAGCCACAATCATACCTCATTTTCGATACTCATAAATTATTATTGCCTATAACTTTTCCAGATAATATCTTTTTTTATTAGTGTTAACAGTATGAAAATCCGTAAAGTACTTTATGGAGTAGTCCAAACTAAACTCAATGGTCCGGCGAGAGATTTGGACTATCAGCATGTATTGATTAAAATGTTAATGATGATGGTTGTTATAATAGATATTTAATTTTTATCATCATATCATCATCAGCCTACTTTATCGGCCCACTGCAGAGCAAGGCAAAGAAGGTTATGGAGCCCCACCACCCCACCAAACTAGTCCAATACTGGTTGGCAGGCTATAAAGATTTTCATCTAATGATCACTCTCAGATGTTCATGATAAGAATTGGGATCAGCGGCTTAATGTGCTCTGAGAGACACGGGATGTAACACCATTAACTTCGACGACGGCCGAGTGGCGCAGTGGGTAGTAACCCTGCTTCTGCGTCCTAGGCTGTGGGTTTGATTCCCACATCTGGAATTTTTTTTATGTGATGAGCATGGATGTTTTCCAGTGTCTGGGTGTTTATCTATAATATATAGATTTAAGTATTTATGTATGATATATATAAAAATATTCATCATTTATCATAGCACCCATAACAGACGCTACCTACTCTTACTTTGGGGCTATATAGCGATGTGTATAATTGTCCTATAATATTTATTTATTTTATTTATTTATTAACTTCCTTTTTCGGACTGACAATTTTTACTGATTTACATACGTCTGGCCGTTAATGGACACAGGATGTAGAAACGAGATGTGTTTGCATATTGAACCATTTGGTTGCTCTCTCAACTCTTATCTACTATAAAAACCTTATAGGCAGAGTATGATCCTCAACTGATATTTATTTTTAAAATTACAGAAAAGTATAAACCTTGTTTGGTTGAGGTTTACATGCAGGTAAGTCCAACCGGCACCAGAACCAGTTTTGTGAAACAATAGAAGTTTACGGGAGTAGCATCTAGCTTGCGCAGTGAACGAAAGTCCACATTCGGGGTTGCAATATTTAAGAATAAGCTAAAACACGATTTATATGTAACAAAAGGGATTCTAGCAATTAACAGCAGTGTACCTAATTAAAATTTATATTGTTAAAACGAGAGTTTCGCAGTAGCAATAACATTGGTTACTGTAGAAACGCTGTAGTAGTCATACAGAAGTATAACATTTGGAAATCTCTATGATTTATAGTAACTCTACCAACAAAAGAAATAAGAATAACTAGTGAAGAAATAACAGGTAAAAGAAATTAACAAAATAATTTTTTTATATAAGAATTTTTTTTTATGTCTGAGTTACTTCATTTTTAAGTGTACAATACAATCTATATGTTATAAGTATTTATGTATTTAATATATAAAAATATTCATCAGTTATCGTAGTACCCATAACACAAGCAACCTACGCTTACTTTGGGGCTATATAGCGATGTGTTTGTATGTGTCTTATAATATTTATTTATTTAATCTTTTTTTGTACCTTAAACCATAAATAATATTGGTCTCTACATGTAACTGCTACTCAGGAAAATAGTTATTTTTTACCCATGGAATAACTGGCTTAGCTTTTTCTTTTTTCTCTCCGAAATTATATATTCTTATATCTTTTAAAAAATCTTATGAACAATAAAAGGCGTAGGTATATTACCTTCAAATAAATCTTGAAGTAAAAAATCCGTACATAAACGATACTAATACACCACCAATTTAGTATACACTGCAAAGTCTACGCACTACACATGCCGCACAACACTAGCACCTAACAAGAACTGATAATTGGTTTTCGGAACCAATATCATTTTCACTGTCACTTTAATTAGTCACCTCACTCGATGTCACATTTAACCGAAGGTTTTCCTTCAACAACCGAATCTGTTTATGCGACCACGGACCTACCAACTGTACAACAAACGCTATCAGATAAGTCTTATAAACAAACACAACAAACGTTAAACTGATAAGCGTTGTAGTTGCAATAAGACACGTCTGTGATCCCGTTGTATAGCTCTCGACGTAATCGGTATTCTCGTGGATATTTTTTGTGTAGTCGAGTCGAGTGCAGCGCGAGCCGCGTCCAGCCCGCAGCGGATACACGCGTGACTAATTGTACAGAAAATAACTTCGTCAGCGGTGATACAGCGGCGCCCGTCACCGTTTGTTCTTGGAACCTATACGTGCCAAATCGCAGTCAATACAATAATTGTGAATTAACCCTGTTTTCCCATTATCCGATACCCATTAACCCTGTACTGTTATTTTAATTCTTATTAATTACTATCATTACATATAATAAAACGAAGTCCCCCGCAGCGTCTAATCGCGATAAACTTAAAGACTACTAAACGGATTTTGTTACAGTTTTCACCAATAAATAGAGAAAGATTTTAGTATAAAATGTGTTAAGGATTGCAGGAGTTTTACAGTATAGGTACAATAAAAATTATAATTTCAGACAATTAAAATAAAATATTTTGATATTTAAAAAATTACATATTAAAGTTTAAAAAGCTTGAAGTAATATAAATGTATTTTTACATCGAGAGTAGGCGTAGGTTACGCCATAGCCTACTTATGATCGATGTTCGGTACTATGAGATCAATGTGTTTTTATATCGATTTATCAACATTTATTTTGATGTTTTTATTAATAAAAATTTGCTTATATCATACAAATGAACAGGGACGCATAAAACCGGTGCTATTGTAGGTCATTGAAATTACGTCATGTCCATAATGATTCAGCTCGCAATCAGCGATGCTCTACCATAACACATATTTTCTGTCTTATAATGACGTCCTTATCGTCTAAGTATACAGTAATGAGAAGATCCAGCTTGTGGACATTAATTTAATGTTCACGCAGAGATCACTGCTTGCCATTACGGAGCTAAGCGATATTTATACACTTACGTTATAGTAGAGAAATACCTATAGTAGGGATAATTACAAGATTAACAAAATTAGTTAGGAGATTATTTTGATTCGTAAGAAAAATCAATTAAAAATCCACAAAAAAGCCGATGATGACGAAAAATCCATCAGGTCGTAAAAAACACATTTTCCATTTCGTGACATTGTTCGTGACATTGTATAATATAAATGTATAATAATATTTAGTGATGGTTTGGGCATGTAGAGAGAATGGATGAAAGAAGGTTAACAAAAGAGGTTTATGAGACGGAAAATGAATGGAAATGTTGGAAGGGGAAGACCTAGGCGAATATTCCTGGACAAAATTAAGGACATTTTAAATAATGCCCAGGTCAAGTATACCCTAAACCGATGATCTTGTATGAAAGGATTAATGAGAGTGAAAGAAGCTAAGGAAATATGCAAGGACCGTGGCAAATTGAAGGATGTAGTCTCTGCCTACCGAACGAACGAGGCGTGATGCTATTATGTATGTATATATGTATGACATTGCAACGAGTACATGTCGAATCCAAGCTGGATAATTTTGAATACGACATAATTATACGCGGGTATCGCAATTAAAAGTTTAACATTTAATTCATAAAAAGCAAGGTTAAACTAATTTGTTTTTATTTCTAATGTATCTATTCATGTACAGATTGTTCAATCCACGAAGGCTCGTCGTTTTTTGTTTTTCAAACGCTTACAGTGCAAATGTGCAATAAAATCTGCAAGAATGTGAGTTCTATTACACATTGCTACACGTCACGTAATAATAGAACTCACATTCTTGCAGTTTTTATTGCGCACTTGCACAGTGTGCGTTTGAAAAACAAATTACGACGAGCCTTCGTGGATTGAACAAACTATATTGTAAGTAGCTGCGTATGCAAATGTTGATAGGTGAGATACGATACGAGCTATGGCGATATTAAAAAAAAGTTTATTTTTAACCAACCGACATTCATCACGCGACTTCGTAACTAAGTGTAAGTGCGAGAATTATCTTAGGAAGTAACTTTTTTTTATTTTCAGTGTTTAGGTTTACTATACGGATAATTTAGTTGTAAAAAAGCAAAGGTAAATAGTTAAGGTATGGGATTATAACAGAACCTTGTCCTTTATCCGTGCAACCTGAGTCCAGTTGCCATATATACCGTCGATAACGGTGGAGGGTGCAACTCGGGTCGACGACCGCTCCCGTCTGCTTTAAAGGCGCGGCGGCACTGCTTTATACGTACTTGTACATCCCTATACTTACGAGTATTACGACTGAGAATGCACAATGGTCTGATTTGAAAATCCGTACTTTAATATTCCAAATCCGAAAGTAAGTACTTACGTTTTCACGGTTAAGCCGCTGAAACTAGTAAGATGAATTGTAGTAGAATTATAAATGAGACTTTAGAGCGAAAAATATTTATGTAGAGAAAATAAAAATAAAAGGACGTGAAATAGTGGTTGAATGATTGTATGGATTATCCATAATTTTTGAAGTTATATTTATGAAAATTAGTTCAAGAATTTTTGAATTTTTACCCCTTTGTCCAAAAATTAGGGTTAAAAGTCAATGCCCAAAAATATGACTTTGCATTTTTTATTTTTTGCAAGATTTATTAATGATAAATAGTATACGGATTTTCTGTTAGATCCAAATTATATTCACGAAAACTGGCACATTAATAATGGTGTTAAATAGGGGTATGACATTTAACACTAGTTATTTCGCGTGCGAAGTCGTGGGCGTCCACCAGTGTTTTAAAAAAGCCATAGGTACACAAATTTTTACACTTATGTGCACTCTGGATAATGTAGAACGTAAGATGTAATGTAATTTTAAGTTACAATTATTACAGGGATTTCTTGAATTTTGGTAATGCTATGCAGTTGATGTTTTATAAAAAAGTTGAGAGGTGTCAAGGCACACCCGGATGGAACGAAGTTCCTTTCGATTAATTAGTGAAGGAATTGTAATAAAATTTTATTTTTTTTAAGTAATAATAATATTTTTTTTATTATTAACAAATATAACGTTATATAAACTTAATCAGTAGGCTCAATTACACCGAAACACCAGAGGGCGCCACGAGAGCGCGAGACAGCATACAGCGCGGGCGCCCCCCGCCGCTCACGCGCACACACATCAAAAGCGGCGGCAAGATCCTTTGATCAAAAAGTGTCGTGACAACTTTTCGTACGAATTTTTTCCGTCTAGCCCCCTTTCACAACGCGCGATAAGGAACTTCGTTCCAAAAGCTATACTGTATATAATAAATTAATTTGGTTTTAACTGTCATCTAATAAGAAGGGGGTATCAATTTACCATATTAATCTCATAGCAAGCCACCTGAATAAAACATTTTAGTATGCAAATGAGGGTGCAAGCCTAAGCTGCCCTCTACATTATCTATTTTATAGTTCAAAGAATTGAACTAAGGACCAGACAGATATTAGGCAAAGGACTGATCGTCCACTGCAACTCAGTGTATGAAACGAAAGCCCCAATTTCCTATCAGAAAGGACAGCACATTAACCATTGTTTATTGTTGGCCTGACTGACTCTGGATCTTGTTTTATACAACAAGCCATAAGCCAGCATAAATGGCTTTTACTTAATAAAATTAACCAACAACTCCTGCAGAAAATAATGAAACTGATATCAGTAACAGTGAGATTAGTATGGAAGAGATTATAAAAGGGTTGAAACATATGAAATCAGGTAACCCTGCTGGGTATGATAGTGTCAGTCGAAATGCTGAAGGCTGGATTTGGTATTGTTGCAGTTTAACTTATTCTTGGACAACTTAAAAGATTTGAAAGAAAGTGTATTTAGTCTAAGAATGAACGAGTTACTCATCAAATGTCTGCTAATGAATTACAAGAAATGGTACTGATGAACTTGCATGAAAGGATTAATGAGAGTGAAAGAAGCTAAGGAAATATTCAAGGACTCTGGGAAGTGGCGCAATGTGGTCTCTGCCCACCCCTATGGGAATAAGGCTTGATGTTATGTATGTATTAACCATTTTTTATGCACTTTAACTTTTTAACTTTTGTTTAAGTTTTAAGGAGAAAGTAAAATGTAAATACTAAATATGCTCAATAAAGAAAGATTATTACCATGATAGACTATATTCTTATGCCTGGATACACAATAAATACATGCAAAAACTGTTATGACAAACTTATTGAAATTAATAAAATAAATTAACTTAAAAATATGCTACATAAACACTTATATGCTCTGGGCTGGAGATTCACAAAGGCAGGGGGACCAGGTCAGGGATCAGGGCGACAGGTGGAGAAACCAGTAGACTATTCTAGCCTATTTCACTTTAGAGTTAGAAGTAGAGTCAAGACATATTGAATTTATTAATTTATAAGACTTTGATCTAACAGCCACCGCTGCTGCTGTGTGCTGGCAACCAAAATTATATATACAGGAAATCGATTTGAGAAGTATATATCACTATATTACTGTCTGACCATAAGAAATGGTAGTAAAGTTTTTCAGTAAACCTAAGGTCACAATATAGCATCAAACTGGGAAGTCAGGGCGTGGTGAAGATGATGGTAGTGTTGTATAAATAAATCAATGGCGAATATTTGATACCATTTACATAAATGATAAGTTAAACAAATATGATTCATGCATCCTTGGGTCCAAGTGTTTAAACTTTTCGACCCATACAAGGCAAAGGAATATTCATGTTTATTGTTTACTTACCTTAGTACAGGTTGATCTAGCAAACTAAGCAAAAGCATGTTCAGCTAAAGTATCAGTAATGCAAATATATTACACACTTTTTAATATAAAAGTAAAAAAGCACTATGTATTCATAAGTTAAAAAAATATTAGGTATTCATTTCCATTTTCCAACAAATCTGGGGCACCACAGAGTATTATATTCTTTGTACAACAGACTAAGATAAAACCATAGACAAAATAGTAATAAGAAACGGGCAAAATTGATATTTTACAGATAACAAATAAGTGATTTTCTTGTATATTTTGGGCACGACTTGACATGACATTCTCTAAGACATTTCTATTATTTTTGTACAAGACGTAGTCTCTCTCTTGCATTATACTTCTCTTGTTGTAAGATCGTGGCGTAACTAATTTATTGTATTAATTTCATTCTGCTTGATTACTGGTGAAAAATCATTTTGCTTTGAGTAAGTATGTACTTAGTCTATGTTATTTTGAATGTATTCATATCTTTTTTATCTTAGAGTTGGTAAGAAATCGATTTTTAATGTTTGGTTGGCAATAGGTTGTTTTTTCAGCCAATAAGACCGATTTCAGGTCTTTCTTCTTTATTGAATATGGCCGACATTTTGATACCGCTGTCATGAAGATTTCCCAGTGACAAATTCTAACTTTGTATTCTTCATGCACGGTTTTATGTTCCAATAAAGTTTTATTTTTTTAATTCCGTAGACGGTGTTTAGTGTAAGGTACTATTTTTTACAAATATGGCAGCTGATCGTGAAATAGCTGCCGAAGACAGCATTAGAGTCGTATGCCGATTTCGGCCACTCAATGACTCTGAAGAAAAAGCTGGTTCCAAATTCATCGTGAAATTTCCTTCAGGACCTGACGATAATTGCATTTCCATAGGGGTGAGTGAAAATGTTGTAAATACACTCATGATTTATTCTTCTATCATCGCCCCAATTTAGACCATGATGACTAATACATTACGACTGGTGTTCACCTGCTACGAATTAGCCTTTCTTTTCTATTCCGCTTGGTTGATTATGATTGCGATCGTGAACATTTGAAGAATCTCTGTGTGTAACTACATAAAATAGAGCATCAATTTTACTTTGTCGAAAATCAATACAAATATTTTCTCGACCTTGACCTGCGAATTCCAGGGATAATTTGTATATTTTTGTTTACTTCGAGACCTTACAGAAAAATTATATTGATTTTGTATTGACATAACATATTGTTTCATTGATATAAATATTAATGTTTACAGTATTTATTTATAGTACAAAATTAATTATTAAACCTAATTTCTGAATGGGTCACTCTTGTATTGATTATGATAGCTAATAAAATATTCAGATAATAATATTAATTTCATCCTAGCCTTTTATTTATTGAATTTTATTAATGGTGCATATATTTTAGGGTAAAGTATATTTGTTTGACAAAGTATTCAAACCCAATGCAACCCAAGAGAAGGTGTACAATGAAGCAGCCAAAAGTATTGTATCAGATGTACTTGCTGGCTATAACGGAACTATATTCGCCTATGGACAAACCAGTTCAGGAAAAACACATACTATGGAGGGTGTCATAGGTGCGTATTTTATTTAAAAACTTAAAATTAATAATAATGATATGCTAGCTGTGATAGTACACAATCAATACTTATATATCAACATTTCATAAAAATATTCAACTGGACAGTATATAATCAAACAATTGTATATTTTAAGTTGAATAGCTAGTTTATTTAAATATTTTCATAGTAGCATTTAGTAATATTAAATTTTTATTTAAATTGCAGGAGATCCAGGAAAACAGGGTATAATACCGCGAATAGTCAGCGATATATTCAACCACATCTATGCAATGGAAGAGAATCTTGAGTTCCATATCAAAGTGTCCTATTTTGAAATCTATATGGACAAAATCAGAGATCTCTTAGATGGTAAATATATTCTAAAATAATTTTTACATAGAAATATAAAATGTAGGTTGTTGTGTGTTTATATATCAAATATTAAAATATTGTTTAAAGAGAAATGGCTGAAACTGCATTTAGTAATGGTTGTTTCATTTTATCTTTAAAATCTGTGTATGCAACTTCTTACTAAAGATAAAATTTATCATTTATCTTTTGAGTATTTTCACTAAGTAACATTAGAAATTTATCATGTTTCCTAAATTAATATTTTCATTTTTAGTTTCGAAGGTGAACCTCAGTGTTCATGAAGACAAAAACAGAGTCCCGTTTGTAAAAGGTGCTACTGAAAGGTTTGTGTCAAGTCCAGAGGAAGTGTTTGAAGTTATAGAAGAAGGAAAATCAAATAGGCACATTGCTGTAACAAGTATGTGTATTCTGTAATATATTGTTAATGTTATACATTATTTATACATTAGTAAATATATTTATATAAATATATATTAACACTTAAAAGTTACTTCAAGTAATACATTGAGGAACTCATTTAAGTTCAACATGCCTGGCAAGTTTGAAAGCTTTCTTATTCTTTTTTATTAAACTGAACTTTATGAACATGGCAAAAAATAATTTTCCAATAAGCCTTTGCAGAATATTATAAACAGTACTGAGACGAGACGAATATCTTAGCATTCCATGGATTCACCGTGCGGGTGCCGGGTCCATCGCGTGGCTGAGAGAAAAACTCCGAACAGAGCCCGAGACTTGTGACTCGGGTGTAGGTTTAAGGGTACCCTTTGTGACGCGCGTCAACACTCACCTCCTCTGTTCAAGTTATTCTCCCTGCCCAACCATATTCGGAAGGACCCTACTAGTGCAGCTTTGGACACTCGTTCCAATATGGAACTTACTGCGCTTCTAGTAAGGCCAAGGTCTTTTAGCAGGTTGTAGAGAGACTTCGCTGGTATACCCCTCGCACCCACTTCTACCGCGTATAAACTAACCACATAGCCATTTTTGGTTAGTTCATTAGTAAGGTCATAGTATTTATTCACTTTGAATACATGGTCTTTAGGGATGTTTGTTTCCCACGGCACTGTAAGCTCGACAAGTACTATACGTTTAATTTGTTTGGAAAAAAGAAATATGTCCGGTCTAGATGTCGTAATAGCTAAGTCTTCCGGGATTTTATAGTGCTTTTCATACGTGTCCATTAATATAGTCCAATCAGGAGCAGAGCCCAGAATTGAATAAGGCTTGCTGGTGGAATTTGTACTTGAGCCTGCTTTAACGAAGTTAGTTTGTCTTTTATTCGTCGTCAACCCTTTTTGAGCCCTAGCTACTGAAAGGCTTATAGCTTCACGTATGATTTCTAGTACTCTGTCGTGGCGGCGTGAGTAGAGACCCCTGTCCAGGAGCACCTTGCATCCTACCAATAAGTGCCTAGCAGTGCCCACTGCCTCACCACAGGTATAGCAAGATTTTTCCGAGGCTTTTCCCCATCTTACTAGGTTACTCTGATCTGGGAGAGTCAGTTGAAAGGCATTAAGATAAAATTTCAATAAGGCAGGAGACCAATCGTACAGCAAGGCGCGCCACTTCAGAGCCAGAGGGATGCAGAACTCGCCTAAGTTTAACCACTCGTTTTGCATTTCTAGGTTCATGGCATGCACTTTGTAGTTGTCGTCCTCATCTTGTTTAAGAAAAGATTTTATTATGTCTTGGTCTTCCTTTTTACGTCTTG
Source organism: Mycalesis mineus (assembly GCA_034621355.1). NCBI lineage: Eukaryota > Metazoa > Arthropoda > Insecta > Lepidoptera > Nymphalidae > Mycalesis > Mycalesis mineus. Next base: position 9,399,908 of record CM067885.1, read on the forward strand.
CACCCAACCCGGTTCTATTTACCTGAGCCCCTGCCATAAATTGTTTGTAAAATTGAAGCCTAGAGTCAAGTTTTCCGGCACCCTCGTCTTTAGGAAGTGATGCAACTAGTTCGTCCTGGGACTTAACTAGAATGTGCGTTCTGGTAACCCTGAGGTGTTTATAGAGTTCCGATGGCTTTTTTAGTTTTAACCCAAAATTATTGTAATCTCTGAATAGAGTTGAAGGGTCAGCCGAGAGTGCTAGACCAAACCAAGACTTCAATGTTTTTATGACATTTGCATCTAGTTTTGCCAGATGGGTTCTGCCAATATCATAAACGAGGAATGGCCAAGTCAGACGTGAAGTGAGATAGTTGTCATAGAACAATGAATTTTCATATTCAAATTGAATATTCAGTTTCATTTCCGAATCATAGACATTCATTAAAATATTAATGTGTGTATTGCTTAATCAATTTATATGAAGGTAGTTACATAAACAAAGTCTGTATTATTTTCATTAAATTTTTAATTATGTTGAGCAATAAAACATTAGCTTTATTTTGATAAGGCATTGTTTTTCAGACATGAATGAACATTCATCTAGATCTCATTCAGTTTTCCTGATAAATGTTAAACAAGAAAACCTAGAAAATCAAAAGAAGTTATCTGGAAAATTATATCTTGTGGACTTGGCTGGATCTGAGAAGGTATTTGATACCTCATGCATCTGAATATGAATGTAGTGATAAAAGTAAAACAAATATGTAAAGCAATTGAATTATTTTAGGTTTCCAAAACTGGTGCTGAAGGTACTGTGCTTGACGAAGCCAAAAATATAAACAAATCGTTGTCTGCTTTGGGTAATGTGATTTCTGCGTTGGCTGACGGCAACAAATCCCATATCCCTTACAGAGATTCAAAATTGACACGTATCCTTCAAGAATCACTGGGCGGTAACGCCAGGACAACTATTGTCATTTGCTGCTCACCCGCCTCCTTTAACGAGAGTGAAACAAAGAGTACACTTGATTTTGGTAAAAGGTAATGTTTATTCCGTTATCTAAATAATATTTAGTGTAATATAAATTGACTTTTGAAATTTAGAAAAATTATAATTAATACATTTATTATTAGGTGCCAAAAATAATCATACACTAAACTTATTCTATCTGAAAACCTGCAAATATTATTGTAGGGTAATTTAATAAAATAGTTTTTGGTCTAGTTCTCTTTGTTTTCTTAGCCAAAGGATATTATTTACTCTCATAGAGGAGGTTAATCAACTTCATTTATCAACATATATCATTTGTATACTGCCAGTTTATAGAGAACAATTTGTCACAGGGCGAAGACTGTCAAGAATGTTGTGTGTGTCAATGAAGAGCTCACTGCAGAGGAATGGAAGCGTCGTTACGAAAGGGAGAAAGAAAAGGTGGCTAGGTTAAAAGGAAAGGTAATTATATAAAATTAATACTTATTATACACATGATATTGATAATATATAAGGCCTTGGTGTTCCCGTCAGAAGTAATGGACATGAAAAATGTTAAACCATTGTAATAATTTTTAATAAACTAAGTGGAATAACCAGTTAATTTTTTGACAATTCTCAATTTTACTACTTAAAGGTTGTACACATAAAGAGTATATTACCAAAAGGATATAAAAATTATTGCATATTATTAAATATTTATTAAAATCAATAAGATATAATATTAGTAGGATATTTTTAATAAATAATTCTCTTATTTGTGTATAGGTTGAAAAGCTTGAAGCGGAGGTCAATCGCTGGCGATCCGGTGAGACTGTGCGCCCAGAGGAGCAAGTCAACCTGGTGGAGATCGAAGCTGTCACTCCTGTTACATCATTCATTGAAGAGAAACCTCCTGCTGCAGTAAGTCACTATCATTTTATATTGTTTCAACATTGTTTCAGATGAGATTTTACACCTGCTTAGGATATACATGAATAGTTATAATGATTATTTTTATATCTTAATAATTAATAAAAACGATAAAAAGTTTTTGACAAGCTTTGAAGGATTTTAAGGCAATTTAAATTAAACATCAAAAGTTGTATACAAAAATTACATGTTTGTGCCTTGATTTTTTGTTCTATTATTCATTGGCAAGCACTATAGGTTAAGCATCATTTGCTTAATCTATGTATTTGATCACTGAAGCGTTAAATTACACAGCTATCACGCTTGTGTGCAATTTAGCAATTAGTATTAGGATCACATAAGGATTGAAAAAGTTAATAGTAATAAGGTATTTCCTTTGTATTATTTCTACTCATTTGCGATTTAGCACCCTAAATGTTTTGTAAGTTTTTTTTCTGAAGTTAAGTTTTTGGTGAAAACACTGAAACCGTTAATTTTAAAAACGAGTAGGACTTTTCGGCTTATTCTCCGCGGAAAGAAATATTAGTATATAAGTAATAAATTAAATAGGTACCCTGGATTATACACCATTTAAAAAAATCATTAAAATTATCAGTAAACTTTCAAATTCAAATTCAAAATCATTTATTTCAAGTAGGCTATTTTAAAATGACAAGTCTGTCAGTACGTAGTGACTCTATCACCGGTTCGGAAGGTAGATCCTGCGGAGAAGAGCCAGTAAGAAACTCAGCAGTTGCCTTTTTTAAAAATCAATGTTACAATTTGTATTCTAAAAATTAAAATTTTTTTTAATGTGATACACAAGTTAAAAACGAAAAAAGCTAACTAAGTTAAAAGCTAACTAGAATCGAGTTTAGATTACCACTAGTATTATAAACTTAATTCTAACATGTGTTTATTTGAAACGGTCTACACCCACCTTCCTTGTTCTACATAACTTATCTTGTTTACAAGTGCTTTTCTGTTTACAACATAGAGTAATCTCACATGAGTCAAGACGCAGTAGGTGGAAATATCTATTACTGGATCACGCCATAATGCGAGTCAACGACTTACGTCGAACACTGTACCCAGTCATTTCGTTAGTCATTATTACTCGAATCTTTGAATTGACTGCGTCGTTACCTACCCTTGACATTTTTCTCATAGAAAATAACAAAACTAACAATGTGTTATAATTAACTTCCAGTATGTCCATAATAAATTCGGAACTCTTTCGAATTGTCGAGTAGAGAAAACGGAAAACGGGGTTTTCTTTTCGCAACGACGCAACGGTAGAGCAAGCGATATTTGTGATTTCGCGCTATTGAACGTTTCTCGTTTTGTCTAGTCAACATATCTCTTCCGGGCGCATCTCAGGTTTTCAGGGGAGTAGTATTATCGCAATTAAATGTTTCACCTTGATTACATTTAGACGAGGTCCTAACATATAAGCCTCAGGTTAGCGGAACCGGTATAGAACGTAAATTGTTCGATAGGTTCTAACTTCCTAAAATATGAAATATGTGCTCTACAAGGTGACTTACGTTTAGGGGGCAGCTAGGGGCTCGGAAAGAAATGCAACGATACTTAATAATTATCTAATTAATAATTAATTACAATAAAATGACTATAATTAAACTACATGACTAAAGATCTACGATTGATCTTCTACATCCTAGCTAAGCCTAAGGTGACTACCGATCGGCTATCGATCAAGAAGTGATTCTTATAAGCTCCCAACTTTAGAGGTAGCAGCGGTTCACGTGAGACTTGCATGTAGATCTTGCTGTGCAAGCGCCGTACGACTGGTTCAGTGTGCAGGTTTTTAGGCCATCGCTTACACCGCAGCGTCCTTGACTTGGCTGCACGTAACAGGTGTACATCTGTGCTTCCGTCAATTAGTAAATATAAACAAAAGACTTTCATGTTTTGCTTCTGTTGAACTGAATCTATTAATCCGAGAGACTTGACTTTTATAAAGAAATTAGAAAGTAGCTGAACATACAGACGTTGTTTATAACTAAAGTATTTATATACAATATATTATACATAATATATTGCGGAGCGTCGTCCATCACCTACATTTAGGTTAATTACCTCTCGTTGTATATGAATGTAATTTAGATCTAGTAGATGAAAGTTTTTTTAAGGAAACTAGAAGCTTCCGGCTAGCGGGGAAAATTGACTGACATTAATGTATTTCAGATGGATGTGAACATAAAACAATGGTTGTTAGAATATCTCAATTTGTTACGGCTTCTCATAAATATCATTGAATGGTTTTTGATGAGGTCGATATTAAAAGTTAGGTAATTAGGTATTCTTCATTAGCAGTCTATTTTAATGGACCAGCAGGCTTATTCATTAATTTTACTGAATATTAGCCACCACATAATTAAAATCAAATTATTGACAACCATATTTTTCGTATATCTAAGTAATTTTTCCTTAACAAAAAAGTAGGGCTGTCAATAGTCAGCGGATGTCTTTTATATCTTTAAACCTTTATATCGATACACAATAAAATGCGAGTAAGCTCAGGTCTTATCCCCTAACAGGAATGGGATATAAAATTCAACTATATTAAACTGTGTTAATAACAATTACCTAAATAACATATTGTACGAGATATGAAAGTGAAATACATAAGATTAATTATAAATCACACCCTTATAAACACAAAATTCGATTCTAATTGTATCACTCGTTTTCAAAATACTCTAGAAACATAGTTTATTAAGACGGATAGTTTAGCCCCAAACTGTTTTGTTCAGCCCGTACCAGTGGCGGTATCGAGCGCAGTGGAAGATGCGGCCATGCAGGGCAAGTTGGAGGCGTTATACCAACAGCTGGATGACAAGGACGAGGAGATCAACCAGCACTCGCAGCTCGTGGAGAAACTCAAGGAGCAGATGATGGAGCAAGAGGAGCTCATCGCCTGCACAAGGTAAGACTTTCCACAGGTGATGGGCCGCTAGGCGGTAGCGATAAAAAACAATTTTAATTAATAATATTTTACAGAGTAAGGAATATTGTAACCTTTTATTAAGGTTACACAGAAATCTGCGCACGCATGTATGTCTGTCTGTAATTAATCAATACAAATTAACAATAATAAACAAAGAAAAATTCGAATGCACTATGAGTATTATGTCGCTACGATACCATCTTTTCAGGATAACCAATTTGTAGTAAATACTGGGTATACTATAAATGAAAGAAGATTGGCTGTAACAATGTACAAATTGAGTAATTGTTTGTGTAAAAAAGCAATTAGATGATGGTACAGAAAATTGGGTGTTGTACCATTGATGATGACTATATCATAACAGAAAATTATTAAGTAATACATAATATAGTAAAATATCGCACGGAAGAAAGCACTTTTATCCCTGCATGATTCAATCCTAGCACTTCTTAACACCGTCTCAATGCCATCATTCCCTTGGCTTTTAGGATATCGTTCCTCGATATACAATCTGTAATATGGATTATGCCATATTAGCTTGGGATTTGTCAGTAACTTTGACTTTATTACGAGTTTTTCTCATAAAGTTAATGAACAATGCCTGTTCTTTAGTACGTTAAACGTGCGACCTTGAATTTGTGGATGAGGCCAACTGTCCTCGATTTCGCTCAACACGTCACGGGCCTTGATTGAATGTAATAAATCTGATTGCAATGCTATAATCCAATTTGCTGTTGATGATATTATAAAGTATTTTTATGTGTATTATTAGTATTTCATTGATGTTAAGGTCGTTTTATATAAAGGAAGCTAACACGCTCGTGTTACATTGTCTAGAAAAACTGTATACTTGTAACACTTGTTTTGTTTTGTTTACTCAACGCCAAATTAAATCACATTCGATTGCAAGTTACGATTCACAAAACGCAATAAATTTGAAGAAGTAATCAATAAGCTTGATTGTTTTAAATAGGTATATTGGAACGTTAGTGCTGTTAGGGGATTTGACTAGCCACGTAATAACATTGGGTATGATATAAGCAAAACTCTATAGTTCATAACTAAAAGCCGCACCAAATTTGACAAGATTAAACTAAGCATAATATAGTTCTAGGACCATAAACGAAATGCATTTTGCACCCGGTTTTTAGAGATAAGTATTAAGTTCCCGTTTAGTAGGACTGATCATACCATTGATTTATAAATATACATTTATAACTTTTACTCAGCCCACGAAAACGCAACAAAATGAATGTCACAAATTCTTATCCAAAATCTAAGGAATCTTTAAAAAGGTAGTCCCTTTCGATGTTCGATCACGTTTTACTAGCTTCTGAGATCAAATTTAGTGATGCAGAATCTGCACTTGTCCAAACAAGAAATAAGGACTTCTTATTTGGGCATTTTCTACAAACCAAATGAAGAAACAAGTCAAATGCTAATCCATTTCCTTATGGTTTTGCAATTAGATATCCTGTATTTTCTAAAATTTAAAAATCTATGTTCACATATCAGTCACGTCAAAAATAAAAAGTATGCCATGTTCTCCATCATAATTAAAATTTACACTTACATTAATCAGTTGGAAATATTTCGACTGATTATGTAACCGAAATTGAAATGTAGGTAATCCTTGTATATTATGCTTCTTTGAATTACATGCTCTAAAAACGCTAAAGAAAATGAATTCGAAATAATCACGTAATGTTTTTTTGACTCTCATAGTGTGTAAATATATTCCCTTACGTAATTTTCTTTATGAGGGTTTGCTTACAACAGCTTCAAAATATGGAAATATTGTTACAACCTAGCGGTCGAGGATTGGAAGAACAACGACACAACAGGGAGAATTAAACGTTTATTATTAACCAATAGATAGATATACTAGATTCGATGCAGCACGCTGCGACGCCGTCGTTTAACGCTTCTAGGCCATAAGTAATCACGGCGACGATGATCTGCCTCGGCACCTCACGGCCACACACCCCAACCACACTGGGGGACCACTACAGACCCCTTGTCCTTACACGCACACTCTTAGGGAACATCTCCCTACATTCCTTCAACCGTCTTGACGCAACGACAACTCACTTTGAACTCTCTGAATCTTGTCTTCGTTACGCACACGAAATAATTTGAAGGGTTCCATTCTTTTAACTTATTTCTTTTTTTAAATTGTATTTACTTTTAATCCCAATGAGGCTTCCAACTATAAACTCTCTTACTTTCTAATTCCTCCGAGGGGTAATCCGTAACAATATTCTATAGAAGAAACCAAACCAAATGTGAATAAAAAATTACAAAAAATATAATTATACTTGTAGCTTTGAATGATTTTTTGTATTCTACATCTATACTATCTAGAAACACATTGATGCAAATACGCATTTGATCAATTCAAAATATCGAGATAGATTAGTTATCTATCTGTTGTATGTAGATGTATACATATACTCATATAATGCTATTGGTTGGAATTAGAACGGAATATATAATGAGATTGTATGCAGAAGCGTTTTATAATCATTATTGAACGTCAATTATCTCATACAGGCCTACTCATACATTGCGAAATGACCTAGAGGAGTATATTGTTGCGTTCTATATGTAAAAACGTAAAGACTGGGCACTTGCAACTTTTTCTCCACTTTTACATGGTTATTTTAGAGCCAAAGAATAAAAGAAATATAATAGAATAGTATTTTATTCTGGCCTGTGGTTTATTGATTTGAATTAGTAATTAATCTACATATTATTTAATAATTGCCTGCTTCTTTTAAAATGCCGCAGGATCTTTAATTTCGTTTAGTCAGCCTCATCTGGAGCATTATAAAATATTTCAGCGTGTTTAGTATTTTTTGAATCAAGCATATATTAAAAAGTTTCTATTATATTATACATAAATTAATATGTAGGTCGTGCGTAGGAAGTCGGAAAGGCATAATATGTTAATAAAACAAGTACGGAGTACTTCCTTTACTCCCATACACGTCTTACCGGACTAATGACTGTATATTTAACATAATTTCATAACAATTACATTTCGGACATAAAAACAATAATTGTGTATGATGACGCTAAGAAAAGTTACGACATCAAGTGTGACATGTTAAGAATATGCGATAATAATAGGAAAATCTCATTAATTAACTTCATTACGTATTGTGTATATTCAAAAAAAAAGTACGGGCTAATTTTGATGTAGTTTTCAAAAAACGATTAGTTTAGTGTATTGTAGTACTGGGTTCTATTTGCTGAGCTCGGCCCATTTTAAGAATACTTACTCGTATTTTCTGTAAATTCTATAATCGCCAAACGTGATACCACCTCAAAAGAGATAAGATAGCAGATTTAATAAACAACATTACTAACCCCAAGAAAAAAAAGCCTCGCTAATAATTCTATGTCACTATCGCTGTAATCGATAATATAATGGCAAAAACGAAAAAATCTTATTAGATACTTTTATGAAGCTTTTTATAGGACGGTTGGAAGTTCACCAAGTCAGTGTTGACAAACACACAACAAATCGAAAGCGAACCGAAGCGAAGTAAAGAAAAGTTTCACTTTCGCAAAATAAAAATGCTTCGCCACGCATCCCGTTCGCCGTGTGATTTTTATTTTGACAAGATTTTTATTTTGACGGTCTCCGTGACGCAGTGGATTTATAAGAATCAAACCCAGAACTGGTTTGATTCCCGATAAGGCTTATTAAGATTTTATAAATTGGTACAAGTCTGGCCGATGGTAGGCTTTGGCCGTAACTAGTTACCACGCTTTTAGCGTTCGGGTACGATGTCGTGTAGAAACCTGTCCTTGCCTTACCTTCAGAGCTAACTTCTAATGAATAAAATATATATAACTATGAGACGCCCGCTGTTTAATCTGTGTAATTCCCATAGCCGTGGAAATTTCGGGATGCACACTTCTTTCGCCGTTGTAACGATTGACGATTCTAAATTATCATAAAGATTTCATTGAATAAAGATCTTTAGACTTTTTGTAATACGAGTGTAAACTCTATAGACGTGACTACGAGGCGCTGCAAGGCGACATGAACCGTATCCAGCAGGAGAACGAGGCCGCTAAGGAGGAGGTGAAGGAAGTGCTGCAGGCGCTGGAGGAACTCGCTGTCAACTACGACCAGAAGTCCCAGGAGGTGGACAGCAAGAGCCGGGAGTGCGATCAGCTCTCCGAGGAGTTGCAGACTAAGCAGGTAAACTAATCGCATCCAGCAGGAGAATGAGTCCGTTAAGGAGGAAGTGAAGGAAGTGCTGCAGGCGCTGAAGGAACTCGCCGTCAACTACGACCAGAAGTCCCAGGAGGTAGACCGCAAGAGCCGCGAGTGCGATCAGCTCTCCGAAGAGTTGCAGACTAAGCAGGTAAACGAATAGCATCAAGCAGAAGAACGTGGTCGCCAGGAGGAGGTGGTGGCAGTGCTGCTGGTGCTGGAGGAACTCGCTGTCAACTACGACCAGAAGTCCCAGAAAGTGGACAGCAAGAGCCGGGAATGCGAACAGCTCTCCGAGGAGTTGCTGTCTAAGCAGGTAAACTAATCGAATCCAGCAGGAGAACGAGGTCGCCAAGAGGAGGTTATGGAAGTGCTGCAGGCACTGAGGGAGCTCGCCGTGAACTACGATTAGCTTTCTGAGGAGTTGCTAGCCATTTTACTAGGCGGTGCTGATTAACAGCTAGAATGGAACCATTGTGTTAGGATATCGTGTGTGGATATCATATAAGAAAATCATAAAATAATTCACATTAATGCCCATATTTGTTGCAAATGTGTATTTTTTTATGATCGCAATATAGATTCCGCCATCTCTAGAATTACGTACCTACCATTAATATCGTTTACTATTATCAATCTTTGACTTTATCTTACTTTTACATACAACAATATACAGCAATGTTTGCAGCACATTTTAAAACATATTGGAATACCAATACTGCTTGGAGGCAGATTTAACGAGACGACCTTGACCTTGACGAGATATGTCACAAAAAATCTTTATTGCCTTTAAAACCATTTTACAGTAATATTATTACTGGACTACATACAAGGCAACCTGTGTCGTATAAACCTTTGACTATTAACGATTGTGAGGTGAAAATACGTTTACATTAAATACCCTCCAATGTTGGTATACCTAAAAGATATACCATAGTATATCTTTTAGCTTTAATTTGGCGTAAAATTTGAATAAATGTTTGTTCAATAAACAGAGCGCTCTAACAACCGCGACTGCTGAACTCCAACAACTCCGAGACCTGTCTGCCCACCAACGCAAGCGTATCGCCGAACTGCTGACCAACTTGCTGCGAGACCTGGCCGAGATAGGCGCAGCTGTGGGCGGCTCCGAGCTGGACTTCAAGCTGAACGTGGACACGGTGGGCAAGCTGGAGGAGGAGTTCACCGTCGCGCGCCTGCACATCAGCAAGATGAAGAGCGAGGTCAAGAACATCGTGCAGCGCTGCCACTCGTTGGAGTCCGCTAACATTGACGCGAATCAAAAGGTCGGTTATTTGTATATTATAACTTTTAGCTGTAGTGTATATGTGAATTAGCTTGTTGGTCAACGGCTGTTAATGTTGAGCAAACGAAACGACAGAAAACATTATTGAAAAATTTACATTTTTCTGACGAGAGAAAAGGACAGTAACCTTTGTTTACCTTAATAATTTTGCCAATTGAACAAACTACTATGACGTCATGTCTGTCTCTGTCTAACTCTTAATATTTATAGTTTTGTTTATATTTTATCGAGAATTATCGCCTTCTGTATCCAACAGCCAAGTGAAAGCTCAAGATGTTGGTCGAAGCTTTTCGCATCGTCGACTCAACATTTCACATGGCGAAAATGTTGTGAACAAGGTCCAAGTATTTTGATACTTTCGGCTTTCACATGACGATACATAACCAAATGGATTATTATATGATATATATTGTCACTATATGCTATATATTGTCTCAAGTAGCAATTACTATTATTATGTATACAGATTGAAGAGTACGAGCGCTCGCTGGGCGAGTGTCGGCTGCTGATATCCCAGCACGAGGCGCGCTGTGCCTCGCTGGCCGAGTCGATGCGCGAGGCGGAGAACAAGAAGCGGCAGCTCGAGGAGGCGGCCGACGCGTTGCGCGAGGAGTGTGCGCGTTTACAGGTGAGTGTGCATCATCATCATTATCACTTTGTGCCATCTTCAGAACAAAATGCGAAAAGCTTTCCTATTACCAACTATTAGCTTTAATTGTTGGTAATCGAGTCCGGTCCACTCTCTTATATAGTTCAGCCATTTTCTCCTTTGACGACCGAGTGCTCTCTTATACAGTATCTTTCCTTTCAAGATTACTCTTAGAAAGGCAAACTGAGCACCTCTCTGTAATTGTCCAAAGAAGCAAAGTTTCCTCCGCGTGATGGTAGACATATGTGTTCTTTTATTCATTATTTCTAGCACCATGATTTAATATGTGAAGCTGTTTCAAGATATCATAACCATTTTCCTGTAAATCCTTATTTGGACTTGCAGCCTGCTTACTGCTTCTTCTTAAAACCTCAAGTTTCGCATCTATGTAAGAGATATAACTTCATGAGCCGACTTCTCAATTCTAGAAACGATTTAGAATTGCATAGAATCTTAGATCATATGAAATATACTCTTAGCTTAGTCTACTGTACCTTTAATATCTTGAAGGTGATCAAGGTCCGACGCAAAATATCGACCAATACAGCAAGTGTTATCTCTGCTTGACAGTTGAATGCGTATTTCAGTTACTTATCTCGAATGCAACGAAGTACGATGTCGTATGAGCATTCCTGACATGCTCCCGTTAAGCAATACAATGAAGCGCGATATCACTCACACCTCGCAAGATGAAACAGATATATTGATTCATTATTAAAATTGGGGAAAGTCGGTGCCCTCGTCTGATGATAATCTGGATCACCTGACCGAGGCCAAAGTCTAACTAATATTGGATCAGAACAAACTCAATTTTATAAAGACCTTGTGATTATAAATCAAGATTATCTCAAGTACCCCAAAGAGCTCGTCATCAACAGATAAAAGATATCTCACATTTAGTGACATTGTTCTGCTCTCATCTAGTTAAGCTAGTATAGTCAATATAAAGATAACAGAGTACACTTGCTTGTTGATTTATATCCTTTCCTAGATGTACTGCTTTTATCGTACAATGTTTAACAAAGATCTTAAGTACACGGGACGGGACGGAGGGTATTTGCTTGACGGGAAACTATAAAAAAATTAAATTGAGAGGGCTAGCGGGGAAAGAGCACACTATATGAAAATCTGTCTTTAAAATTGAAAGGGTACCTAAGAGGTTTTCACGCGGACGAAGTCGCGGACGACTGCTAGTCTCTTACAAAGAGATTCTGAAGTGTTCCTAAAGCATAAGCTTCACAAACATTTTCATTGCACACATCCACCTAACTACCTGATGTATTATTAATTCCATAACAGTCCCTAATAAAGGTCTATGTCCAGCAGTTGTTAATAATGATGATGGTGATTCTATAATAATGACAGTGTTGTTAAAATATTATCTCAATTCATAATCACAACTAAATTGTTTTGACATGTCTGATATATTGATGGCTTATAATACAATTCAATTACCTTCAATAGATAATGATAAGAACAAATATTAAATTTCATATTACTTCTTCATATTCTACATGTTATTCTTAATTTAAGTAAAACGCAGAGTGACAAGACAGTTTTATTAATTTTTCAATGAGACAATAATTTTTATCAACAGCGATAATGCTATGACTTTCATATAGTTTATTTATATTCATCGCTCTTTCTACTAATAATGTTGATATTTCGGAACAATCAATTCGTTTGCAAGTTAAGTGGTATACTTGTAGCTTAACACAATACATTTCCTTGTACCACCATTCATGTTTGTGTATAATATACGTACATAATATACGTAAAAGGTATATGCATACCTTTGAATAACAATTATTATTAATAAATACTCAGTGTTTCAATGGGTTAGCTTTTAGATTATGACTCTTCATTATTATATAAATTATACCTAAATCTCACAATAAATTCGAAAAATGTGCAATAAATACGAGTTGCGTGATCACATATTATCAATTACCGGTGTAAATTAATTAACGCATCGAGTTTCACTAATGATAAACGAACGTCGTGTTTACTTAGAATACATACATATGATTGTTTTTTTTTTATTTACTAGCAGTTACTATGGACAGAAAACTGGTTTATATTCTTTCAACAGAAGGTTTTCCTTACTTTTGGCCAGTTGTTGTCTTACAATACACAAAAAATTTAAATAAAAAACTAGAACGCACTAAAAAGTAAAAAATAATGGTGTCATTTATTTTTTTTTAATTTACTTAAGCATATCTATAAAATCTGTGCCATCTGTTAAGATTGGAGTTATACAAATTAGGAACCCAAGAGCCAATCTAATCCTGTTTAAATTAAAATAAATGACATGACTGAAATGCTTTTCTATTATAGGCCTGTGCTCCATTTTGCCATTTGATTATTTGTCTTTTATTTTATATTTTAAGTCTGCCATTTGTGCTGATCAGATTGAATATCACTTATTAATTTTAGACTGGACAACTAGTAAATATATTCTATCCATAGAAATGGGTGATGTATGTAAATCTTGTTGGTACCATAAATAAATAACTAAAGTCCCTGCAACGAGAAGGGATACCAGACGTAAACAAAACGACTGCCAGGTCATTCGCTTATGCAGGATTGTGTAACCTTTTTTATATACACAAATTTTCAAATGTAAACTAAGTTTATGTTTTGACAATAACGTACTTAATTATTCCGTCGTCGCTACGAGTAAATGACTGGCTCGTTTTTACGTCTAGTATCTCTTCTTGATAATTTAGATCAATTTAAAAGTTTCAAAATCCTTTTAGAAGACCTCTAAAAATATCGTATGTGTGTCCACAGGCAGCGGAGCGCGTTCAGCTGGCGGCGGCCGAGCAGCGCGCAGACACGCAGGTGCGCGCGGCGCTGGAGGCGCAGCTGGAGCAACTGCGTGCCTCGCACGCCACGCAGCTGGCCGCGCTGCGCGACGAGCTGGCCGCCATGCAGCGCCAGCACCAGGAGCTCAAGGAGTTAGTATTGTACACTACTACACAAAGCGCAAGCGCTTATAACAAAGCGCAAGAATGACTTCATAAACCTACGACAGGAGCGAGCAACACAGTGTTTGTCCACTCAGCACAAGCTGCTTACGTTAAACGTATCGCAGCTAGGCGCTGTCTCTTAGCTAAAATCATGATGATAATGACGACACACACATCCACGTCACAAATAAGATAAAAAAAAACTTATAGTACAAGCTATTTGCCTTCGCTTGGATCCGAGACAGTAATTTTTACTCTTGAAAATGTCTTAACTTTTCTCACTCTATTCCTCACGGATTGTATGTTTGTCATAGGCGATTAATTGATCTAGCTAGGTTTTAATTTTATATAATGTTGATTTAGTCGTGTTTTCATGCAATGAAAAACTGTACCGACACAGCAACACTAGAGCTACTTAAAAACAAAACTAAATCACATCTTTATTCATGTCAAAAAAAACAACGAGCTAAGCTCGGTTAACTAGGTACTGACTATTAATGAATGCTATCTCTTCGGCAGCACGCACCAGGAGCTGATGCTCGCGCGGCAGCAGCTGCAGGACGACTACGACAAGCTGAAGCGCGAGGAGGCCGACAAGTCCGCCAAACTCAAGGAGCTCATGTTAGTGTCGCGCGCGCACGCGCCGCGCATCCTCGACAAGGCCGACAAAGAGGCGGCCAACCAAATGTTGCTCAACGACGACGAGTTCAAACACTACGTCGCGTCCCCCAAACGAGAGAGATTAGGATACGGCTTCGCGACCGGCCTCGATATCGAGAAGGCTGCGGGCGAGGAGAAGTCGCTCTCGGCAATCCCCAAGTCCCCCTCCGCGCGCCACTCCTGCAACATCCACCCCCTCCAGCTGCATTTACTTATATCGGTCACCATGATCCTCCTCACTCATCGCTACCCACAGATTGTCGTTTTGGTTTGAGCTTGTAGGCCTGTTTTCTGTGATATCGCCGTGGGTCTCCTCGCTGTGCACGTGTGACTTGATGCCTTTTACATTTCAAGTTTTTATATATATGGGAATTATTTATAATAGAAAATAAATTCCCCGTCAACAATTATATTAGAACCATTTTAATCTATACTTATATTATATATATTATTAATGCGAAAGTAGCTATCTGTATTTAAACTCAAATAGGCCTAAACTATTTAACCAATTTAAATGAAATTTGGTACATAAATAGTGTAGAGCTGTAAAAAGGATTTTATTGAACTAAACGGAATTTTGTTGCGCAAGGAGTTGCGGGCGTCTGCTGGTATGTCATAAATATCTTATCCATTTGGTTCTACTGTAATTATGTGAATACAGTTTTACATCGAGCACAACTAAATTATATTCCGTATAATATTAAAAAGTGGACAATGCAGGAGACCCACGACATAGTTCCAATCCATTAAACGCTTTTCGGTTTGAATGCATCTGTCCAGTACGGGGAAAGACGCGTGGCAATAATATAAACTAGCTTTAATGGATATTTCCGACTTGACAGATGCATGTGAAAATTACTAACGTCATAGTGAAGTGTTGAATGTTTTCATATTTTATATTTTTTAAGCATATTTTTGACGACTTTGGTGCAGCAAAGAGCGCTTTGCTCTTGAAAAGTGGAAGGTTTCAGGATATATTCCGGAGTGAGGGTTCGTTTAGTGGACATAGCTTAATAGTTTTATATCGGTTGAGATTAGATAACGTTCGTAATTCGTACCACCAAAATATTTATTTTTATGGTACAATTCCAAGTACAAATTAAGGGAAATGATAAAAACATCATCATTTCATCAGTTAGTCAACAAGTAACAAATGAAGTCGCAGTCAAACGCTATCTAGCAATAGGAGAAATCAGTGAAATCTAGTCAATATACAAAAAGCAAGAGTATTAACTGAAATGCTTATTTCATAGTGGAATTAACTTCGAGCATGTTTATTGTTATTTTATATTAAAAGCATGTTGTTATATAAAGTATTAGGGAATGTGTCTAGTCTGTATAGTTATAATTTCTTTAGGTGTTTTATCAGTATCGTAAATAGATGTGTAATTAGGTAAATGTAGATTCGTTGTTGTTTATAATTGAGTACATGACCGAATACTTTCATTCGTATATCACATACATGTTCCCTTTATATGTCGAACTATTAATAATATGCTGATGCTGTATAGGTGTGGATATGGTCACTTAACGTTACATGACCCGCATCAGTGTTTTTAGCTATTGAAGATTTTTATATAATCTATAGCGTCATGTTATCTCAGTATCGTCGTAAGTTATGGTGCTCATATACCCTTGAAACCATATTTTGAATTAATGCTAGTCATGGTCATGTACTCTTCAATGTTGTAACATCGGTACCTGTTGTCGCTAGCAATATAGTTATAAAAAAGTCTTAATATAGCTCTATATAAACATCACTCCACTGCCTTATGATGTTGAAATCGATTAATTTACATTTATTTTTTTATATTTGAAGTATTGAGCTCAATTTGTTGCGTTGCAAAGATACTAAAAGTCGTGGTATGTCGTTGATTTGAAAGTAGAGCACAAAAAATTTTAATTAAACGTAAATGGACGAGTGGTACCACAAAAAAAGTAAAAAATGTAGTTTAGATAAATGTAATTGTGTAAATAGATTTGAATGTTTGTATAGAGAGTTTCCGCGAACATATTTTTCTTAAATATTTTTGTATATCGTGTCGACCAGAAATTATTAATCAAACATGATTACAGTCCTTTCGTATTTGCGATCGTCTAGCATGCGCGAACTCAAACGACTTATAAACGCGACCTAGGATAAGACAATCTATTTTTTATTAAATGCAGATCAATATTCCGAAAAACACATCAATTTGGTTTATTGGTGAAGCTTTATAACTGAGTCACGATTCGCACGGGGTATAGCAGTGCGAGGCAGGGGGGAGGGGAATAGGCGTATTATATCCATTCTTAGGAGGTACCGCACACATGTGTCACACATGCGAGGGCTCTTGTATTTGGTTAGTCTATGGCCTAAAACATGCCGACGGGTGTGGGCGCTAACGCGGCGTTTGTACTTCAATTGTATGTGGGCATATTATCAAATGTCGATCTACGTAGATTTAAACTACACACGCCGTACTAACACGCATGCCGGCAGTCTGAGGTGAAACTTTAAGTGCGCGTATATACGATGGACTGATGCCCACGAAAAGGAATTATTTAAATTTGCAATTTATTAAAGTTTCAATTTTAAACAAAAACGATCACGCTGTATGTGGGATCTGTAATGCTCAATAAGTCTGCGATCATGCATTTATAAAAAGAACATTTCTATGCAACATCATTCCAATGTTGGCATTTATTTTTTGATAGTTTTCGCTAGTTTAATAAGAATTCACCCATATCAGTAGCGCATGGTGTCATCACTTCACACTTCATTCGTACACCCCATTTAATAATGTATTGCATTTATTGTTTCCCTAGTGTCCATCACTTCCTTGGATCTATGCAGATGTATGAGGATTTTCTTGTGCTCAGCTTTAGGGTTATGACACATTTTATGTGGTGTCAAAAAGTTAAAAAGTTGGTGTTTTGTCAGTTAGTACGTCTGTCAGAAAATGTGTTTGATCGATTCTGGTTGATGTGTATTTGATATGTCTGCATAGATCTGTAGTACACACTCTATATGCCGAAGAGTGATTGTCGCCTCAACCCAGTGGCTGGGAAACGGTGCAAATAGATTTCTCTTTCAGATTAAGTATTATAAGTAAATCTATTTAGCACATTGGCTGCCCGATGTCATGGGTCATATTTAGTCACCAAACTTTTTATTAATTAAATTGACCCCCGACACAAAGAGACCAAACTTATAATGATGTCGAGTAACAATAATGTTTAAAATTAATTTATCTGTCGTAAGTACGAGTAATTGTAGTGCAAAAATCTTGTAATGGCTCGCTTATTATTTCTTTTTATTTATTTTTAAATTTTTAAGTTGTCATTTTACTCCGCACGTATCCCATTCATATTCATTTTGCCGGGAGTTGGCATTCTTTGTAAATGTGGCCTTCGAAAGCGACTTAATATGGATGGGAGTGTGCTGGAAGATATAGGTCACACACATTTTCAGGTAATTCCTAATACATTCAGGTTGTCCATGTACGCGCTTATTAACATTCAATGTCTATACTAATTATATTCATCTTTAATTATATTGCTTTTTATAATTGTTTAAACTACAATCTTTACATAGGCTGGCTGTAACAGCAAACCATTTCAGCCTATTCTAGATATGAACCTTTTTGCCTTTATATATTAACAATCGACTCAATTATATTTGAGAAAGATATTCTGTCGTAAATTTGTATGATAATGAGTGTATTTTGGTCCTCGTGCAGCCAAAGTGTGGAGAGACGCGAGCAGGCTCGTGCCGACCTCAAGGGCCTGGAAGACACCGTGGCTAAGGAGTTGCAGACGCTGCACAATTTGCGGAAATTGTTCGTACAAGATCTCCAGGTTAGTATGGATGGTGGTTGTGACTATATTATGTACCCTCTATCATTTTATGAGTATCCACTTTCTGGAAAGCAATGGTAGTTCCCATTCTAGATGAGCCTGGGAAACTGTCTATATTTTTGAAAACTCAAGAACCTCCTAAGAATTTGGTACCTTGTTTAATAAGTGATTGTCAGCCCTTAGTCTGTTGGGCATCAATTTAGGGCAAACAAGAGAAGTCGAAAAATCTGATGATTTTTCGACTTCTCTTGTTTGGTTGTTTGTAGGATAAATTTCTTCGGTACAGATTTTTTTTAAAAGATTGCATTTAAATAAGGTGATTATAACTAGATTATATTATTAGAAATTC
The DNA here is from genome assembly GCA_034621355.1 of Mycalesis mineus. NCBI lineage: Eukaryota > Metazoa > Arthropoda > Insecta > Lepidoptera > Nymphalidae > Mycalesis > Mycalesis mineus. Next base: position 9,418,750 of record CM067885.1, read on the forward strand.
TTCTTTGTTTCAAAGTTAAGTTGTTCAGAGTGTAAGAAAATGGATAAATTACCGTAATTAAAATTTTCGGACTACGTGGTAACTTGTTCTCAAAAAAATATCACTTTCGTAGGCGAGGATAAAGAAATCAACGAATTCCGAGGAGGGTGCCGAAGAGGAGGGCGGCTCGCTCGCACAGAAACAGAAGATCTCGTTCTTGGAGAACAATCTAGAACAACTAACGAAGGTGCACAAGCAGCTGGTACGCGACAACGCAGACCTGCGCTGCGAACTGCCCAAGCTGGAGAAGAGACTGCGTGCTACCATGGAGCGGGTCAAGGCTCTCGAGACAGCGCTGAAGGTAAGTCTCGATAGATAATTATAATATAAAAAATAATTCATTATAACCAACATAGTCACCCGTAACTGATGATTGTTGACTTTGTACATACATTTTGAGATCGATAAACAGATTTGCAACGCTTCGGTCTAACACTTTCCATTCTGTTCATAACATTCAACGACTTTTGACGTTAAGTTGGTAAATAGGACGTAAAAATATTATACATAAAATCAATTACCAAGATTTTACTTTAGCCTCGTTCTGAATTTAAGATCTCTTTTACATCGAGTCGGTTTAGGACAAGCATGAACTGGCTGGCATATATATCAATAGTAATAATTGCAGGATTTAACAGTTCGAAGCTATAATCTAGACTAATATTATAAATACGAAAATATTTTTGTTTGTTATTTAATCACGCCTAAATTATTGAATCGATTGAAATGAAATTTGGTACAGAAATAATTTTTGTCAAACTATTACAAAACAGTATTTCTCACGGAGTTGCGGGTAGTCTTGTAATATTTCTCGAAGTTTGAATGAGGGAATGGCATAAACTATAAGTTGTATGTATGTGTTGACAGGAGGCGAAGGAGGGTGCAATGCGCGATCGCAAGAGGTACCAGTTCGAGGTGGACAGAATCAAAGAGGCGGTACGCGCCAAGAACCTCGCCAGAAGAGGCGTGCAGGCACAAATTGGTAATCAAATTATTTTGCTATATTATGATAAATGGTTTTCTAAAAAAATCTTAATAATTAATTGAAGAAAAAAAAGGCGACGCGTATACATTAAGTACTAAAGGCTAAGTTCATTTTTTAAAAGTTAAAAGATTACTAACCCTTTTGAAACATCATGTTAAACCATAAGTTTTTTAATTTAAAACTAAACAAAGGGTCTCGTACCCTTTCAATGGGGTTTTATATTCTTTGTAAGTAGATGTAACGTTTATGTGGCCAATCGGAATATGGAATAGGCCAATCAACTGATGTAATGTGTGTTTATCTTTAGCGAAACCGATCCGCGCGGGCGGCGGTCACTTGGTCGGCTCGGGCGCGGCGGGCGTGGTGCGGCCCGCCCCTGCGCAGGACATCAAGCGGAAACCCATCATTGTCGGCGCGCGCGGTATGTACTGCGCTAACTAGCTTAACTCCGCCGTACCGCCGACCGTAGTCATTCAAGTAATTTAATTAAACAGACTGCTTCAAACAATTTTATCAAATTGGCATTAAGATGTGTGTGAAAATTTGATCAAATATAATAAATAGGATATGGCATAGAATTTTGGTATTATAACTTGTTCGAACTGTTTGATCAAATAATAATTTGAGCGTGGGTTGTACGACCGAGAAATTAAATTTGGTACAGTAGTGATAGTCTAGAGCCTAAAAAAGGACATTGTCGAATTTTATTACAAAACAGAATTTCTCGCTGATGGATTCGTGGGCGTCTGTAGTTGATAATAAATTAAACATCACCCTAAGCCAACTAACACTAATTGGAGCAGCGTGGTGGAACTACGCTCCTATAAGGAGGGTCTGCTCCTGTAGTGGGCCGTTAATAGGCTGATAATGATGTCAATCCCCTTGTCATAAGATCCCCCTGTTTGAGGACACCACAGCATGATGTTTGAATAAACACCGAGGACCATTCATGTCAATCTGAAAATGTCTAATCTTAAACGATAATTAACTTGTTAATGATTCTCCTGATATTATTATTTATGTATTGTATAAATTGTTAACATACAGCCTATTTGTTTTTTTCAGACGAAAGTTGAAGAGATAGCCGTAACGTCATAGAGAATCTAAATGAAACTTCATAAATGTACCTAGAATAAGGCGGCAAAAAATCATTCTTGGAAATATATCCATAATATAATTCTACTTATATGTTTATGAAAAGCCTAATAATAAGCTACAACAAAAATAATAAAAAAAGTATAGTAGTTCTCTAGGCTTAACGTTTCGAGCTGTCTAATCTTAAAGTCAATAAGTGCACATGTATTTAAAAGATTATAGCTTCTAGCAATCGTCAGTCTGTGTCTATACTGATTCGCTATAAAAAAATAATTAAAAAGTGAAAAAAATTACGGTAACATAATTGTAATGTATAGGCACAGTTTTAAACTTACAAGTTAGGCATTAGGTTCCTCATGAAAAGTATTATTTTGTCTACTCTTCGATCGGAAGCTGAATCTTAGGTGTCGCTTGAACTAACGATATCAATACCAGAGGTACGTCATTGCACACTTCGATAGTTTTCGAGTAACGAAATACCATAACGTGAAATTAAAATAAGCTTTAACACAACGACGAATAGAGTCATTTTACTCTGAACTTGTTAGGTGTGCAATACGACTTATTCCATTCCTTTCCACTCTCCAGTAGGAGCACAAAAGGTTTACTTTATGCTGTCAGCGTATGGAATGTTTTACAAGTTTCCGATCATTGAATTGTAATGGAACAAGTCGTGTAGTACTGGGGTACAGATAAAAAGAAATATTTTTTATGAAATGACAAGTATTAAATTTAGTTTAAAAGAAAGTGGTTTTCTTGCATTTTTTTTCAACTCGATGTTCACATAGTCGCGTCTATCGGGAAGAAGTGGGAGGTGCATATTGTCAGTACAAAGAAATCACCAGAGCCAGTTACCAGTGTATTTGCAGAAGGACCAGCAGAGCTGCCATTTCTTCTCCGTTAGATGCCAGAACTTTACTTGATGCTATTCATCAGTATGTTAATAATACACTGTGAGTTATTTGCAAACTTGCATATGCTGCCGCACAAATTAAGAAAGAAAAAAAAGTAAAAAAGAAAAATAAAAATATCACGTTAACCTCATGGTTGTTGCATTGCAAGTGTGGTGGCAAATGCATACCGGAGTGCATCTTCAATGTGTAGTAGTTTAAGCTTCTTTTAATATATATTTTTATATATTGTGATAAGAGTTGTTATGCCGACATGCGAGCATTTAATTAGTTAAACGGAACAATAACTTGATGTGAAGTTAGGTGTCATGTATGTTTAGGTCAGGACTCGAAAAAGCATAAGAAAATGTCTGAATATATTTTAGTAAGTTCTGTATCCCCACGGGCTCGACAGCGTTGGTCTTCCGAGCGTGCGTGCCTGGGCGACTTGCTGCAAGTAGCAAGTTCACGGCTTCGAGGCACTAATTGCGCCAGATGGATTCACGATATTTTAGTGGGCGATTTTTGTATTCACGGCAGAATATGAAAATCTCTTTCAACTAAAAGAAAATAATGTTCTTATTAATTCACCATTGCAAAGAAACTACTGCTTTCCGTTGCAGTCTACTCAGCGTTGTTACATTTGACACGAATGCGCATCGTCGTTATTTTAGACCGTCATTGATAGTATAATGCTCCTGTGTACACGTTAGCTTTTGAGCTGTGATGTTTTTGTGACAGAGTTGCGCTTGCACATGGTAATTATAGTCACGTATTTATTAAATAAAGCTTCACGTGAAAGCTTTTTCTAAGTAGTACACGTCCATTGCATACGCACGGTTCAATATTGCCGATTATTATTTATCGACTACGACCCCTTGTGCTTAAGTTTTTTTTTTGTATAATTTATTACAAGTCTGATGCGAACGCGCCTTCCTTTTTGTTGATGTTCTCTATTTGCTTTTAAGATGCATTAGCTTCTTAGTAGATCTGTAACTTATGTAAGTACTTATGGAATATTCACGTCAGGCCGCAGTCCGGTGCGGGCGCGTCGCTGCGGCGCGCTCCGAGGAGTTGTGGAACTCGCAACCGCGTGCTTCAGGAAACCAAAGATAAATCACAACTATTACGTTTATTGATCGAGAGATTAATTTTATTACCAACTGAAATTGTTTATTATAAGCCCCGATTTACTTGACGGTTCCAGAACTCCTTCATGTGTTGCAATACATATTTTATCATTTAGGTGTAAAGTGTAGTAAATTATTTCATACTTAAGTTAGAGACTTGATTTTAATATTTTTATTTATTTTATTGTCTAAATTATCAACATATATTTTGTTCACTTTTGAAGTGGTATTACGCTTTTTACATACCTCTATTTTTACATTTTATATCATGATCAATTGCATATTTTATCACTCGAAAAAGGGACTCACCTACAAAGATGCATTCCACGTGGAAGGCAGTTTTGTATCTTTGTCTATAAGTTACTTCCTTGTTACGTGTAGATAAAATGAGGCTATCCTCGGTTTCACTCGCCTGTTGCATAGATAGCTCAAAGTGTAGGTGGGGGCGCCCCCGGGCCAGCCCCACCGACAGGCTTGCCTTTGCACCAAGTGATTTAGTTCGTATTGACATCTTTTGTATGATGTATTTAATATATAGAAAATTCTCAAACGAGTGTTTTCTTGATTTTTATTTATTATAAAAATAAAATTATGAATTTAATTTGCTACAGCGTCTTTTATTCACCCCCAAATCCTTGTAAAGAATAAGATACCAGCCCCAGAATTTGTTCTTGCATCACAGTAATAACCTTCGTATCTGCAATGCTGGATCAGTATAGAACACCTCGACATGTTGCACAAAAATCTGGTCAGCCTTTACCTACAATCTTAATATAATGTGAAAGTATCTAAGTAAGGATGGATGTATGTCACTTCCTACACGAATGACTGTTTACCAGATTTTGTTGAAACTTGATAGGCACCATTACTTATAGAACTAGAAAACTAAATAAAACATTAATTAATTAGTCATTTTCCAGATTTTTTATTGAAATAAAATACCTATTTTCAAACAACTCTGAAATACTAGACATGCTGTTAAATAATGATAATAGATAAATAAACATCTGTGTTATACACGTCAAACAATTCTTTACAATAGGTACATTATAATAATTGTTATGGTTAAAGTGATATGATACAGATCGTGTACTTGAAATATTTCACATTGAATTCCACAATTTATTTAAAAATAATAGTTTGTGGTATTACCCATAGAACTTTATAATATAAGGAATACTTAATAATGGAAAATAGGTTCTCAAACTTATTTTTGTCTAATTTTAAAACACTACTTTCTTATAAATATAAATACAATCTATGTAATAAGTATTGCTTTACAATAATAAGCGCAAAATGCAAGACTCCAATATCTGGCATATATATATATATATATATGGTGAGTTTGAATTATCTGCCAGCGTCGAAACTGGAGCAAGTCCTATGCATATAGTTTACAAAAGAAAATAAATTTTGTTTCCAGAACTAATAAAAAAATATTTAAGAATATTTCTTCATTTGTTTATTTTTACCAGTTCTAAAGTGAACAGGTGGGGATGTATCTAACTACTGGCGCTGGCAGATAATTCAAACTCACCTTATATATTACTTTGGTCACTACAGCATTTATTTAAAATGTAACCAACCATATAATACACAATTTTTCCTATCAATTTCGTGTACTTACATAGTTGCCTTTCAAAAATGAGTATACTTTCGAACAACGATAGTGTATAATAAAGTACATTTCAACTGGACTGGTTTTGTACATAACTTCCGGCTCTTTTTTAGAATGGCAATAAAAGGCATTAAGCCTTTAAGATTATTGCCAATCTTACTTCGGATCGGAGTATAGTTACATACACATTATGAAGCTAAACATATTTCTAGAAGGTGAACCTTCGTTTTGACAGATTCATTGGACGATAACTCTCAACTCAAAGCATTTCGTAGCGTTACAGATATTATTCAGAACTTTTTAAATCCAGTATAATAATGCATAATTTTTGCACAGCTGTTAAAGAAACAGTCCAGTAGGTTAGGATGTCTGTCTTATCTTATATAACCTTACCTTGCATTGCGTATAGTTACAAATTACTAAAACTTCATAGTGCATTCAAAAGAGTTAATATCTTCATAATAATTTTGCTAGAAATATTTAGATAATACATTATTTTATCAACTAAATGGTAACTAAATTAAAATGTTTTATCTGTTATAATTAGGTATACACAATTTAATTTCTCGTTTGTAATGTCTCATGGTTAGTACAATTCGTTTTTTAGAAACTACAACATGAATATAAACACGCTTTACTTATATACTAATGATATCACAGGTTATAATTTATTACGATGAGTTCATCATACCTATAACATAACATGTTATAAAACGTGGTTATTGTTATTATATATATATATATTATTTCAGTGATAAGTAGATGATTTTTTGAAAGTTTATCTAACTCATATCTAAGCTGGCCAATATTTGTTGGGTAGGAAGATAAATTACGTATCACGAAGAGTGCTGGCTACCCTAGGAGCATTTTGTAATTTTAAAGGGAAAATTATTACAAGTTAACCCTAGACTATAATCACACCTGATGGTATGTGATGATGCGATCTAAGATGGAAGCCGGCACACTATACTAAAGCCAAACTCGATTGAGAATGCTTGTCAACAAACAAAATAAAAATGAAGGTAGAAATCACGAGTCATTTTACACCTATTTTTTTAATTAATTAGTTAATGACGAATCCATGGCAATAAATTAGTTTAGTAAGCTTAAAAATAATTAATATATTCAATATCTTTTAAATAAGATTTTTTAAAATAAGAAAACACAATTTTAAATTTATTAGGCATAAAATGTGTTGCATTTTCTACCTTCATTTTAAATTTGTTTGTTGACAAGCATTCTCAATCGAGTTTGGCTTTAGTATAGGAGTACGATAAAATCCACACCGTTTTGGTTTCTATTCATCCTACCGGAACGCTAAATCGCTTGGCGGTACGTCTTTGCTGTTAGGGTAATAACTGGCCATGGCTGGGACGATTTCTTCTTCTTTGTCGTCACTCTCTAGACAGAGCGGTCGTGGTCGAAACATCAGGAGTGGTGGCAAGTTTCACAACCCGTCGACTGCCGCGCTTCTAGTGCCTTCGAGGACACTTTGATTTAGGGCAATCTTCGATTTAGGGCAATCTTCATTTGGTCGGTCCCCAATGCACTGGGTATTAGTGACCTGCCGCGCGCTTTTGTACCTTCGACCCTTCCCTGAACCACAAGGCGTTCCATGGATGTGTCACCTCGGAGTAATATGCCCAAAGAAAGAAGGTGAGAAAGCAACCTTGGACGATGGGAGGTACACGCTGCTTGATGCCGAGTTCCTGGAGAATTGAAACGGTGGTTCGGCATTGTGTCCAGGATATACCAAGCATTTTTCTTCAGCACCACATTTCTAAAGCGTCTATCTTCTTTTTCTCACTTTCTCTTACTGTCCACGTTTCAGCACCATAAAGTCCCGTCTGGACCAATTTAGAATATCCCAATCGGCCCAGACGGGAATCTCACCTGGAACCTCCCATCTTATAAATCCACTGCGCCATCAAGGCCTGTGTGCACCAAGGTTTCAGTTATGATAACCAACGGTTAACATAACTTTACTATAAATTTCCAGTTCACGACAACCCGTACGCCTGACAAGGACGTAAACCGGGCGGTTATTTTACCCGAGCTTACGTCCGTAACCGGCGTACGGGTTGTCATGAACAGTAAATTTTACGTTTAGCTTACGTGCGTGCACACAGGCCTAAGACCGTAAAAAATAAAATCAGCGATAATTTTGTCTGAGAGGATTTAGGTAGTTTTAATGTAAAAGTTTTAGACCATGTTAATGTTATCATATACCTACTCACCTTTTAGAATAAAAATTTAAGACTACATTAATAGCTCGATATTAAAGTACCTATCACCGTGGTTCTAATTTGGATCTACTTAAGACTTGGGAAGTGGAACCCCATTGAAGTCTTGTCTACATCTCGTATTTCTATTATGTTCATCTCAATTCCAACCCTTTTCAACTACATTGTACACAATTCTTATTTACGTAAAGACTTTTTGCATCTAGTTGTAAAAGATAAGTAAGTCAAGTTGTAAAAGCCAACCTGACTTACTTATCTTAATGTAAACTATAGTTCGTTCGCGTTAAGAATGCAGTGACTCAGCCCCGCCTCCTGATCAATCAAATATATATATATATATATATATATATATATATATATGTGTGTGTGTGTGTGTATATATATATATATGTATATATATAGGATATATATATATATGCGCGCGCGTGTGTGTGTGTGTGTGTGTGTGTGTGTAATGTAATTATAAAAAACATGGGCGTCAATATAGTGCAGGTGACAACACGAGCTTTTCGCTTCTAAAAGAAAATAAAGATATTTTCGTATTTTCCTACTTGTCCTGATTTCAGACCTGCTTACAGAGAATACAACGCGATATACTAAATGCCAAATAGACTCTACAGAAAACGCTAATAATAATTGATAAAACCTGAATATATATATCATAAGTGCCCTATTATTCAAGTATTCTCGTACAATAATTACTCTACTATTTGCACATATGTACGTAACTATTTACTTTTTAAATACTCCATACTTAATTAAACAATACTTAAAAGTAAAGTTTTATTGCGTACATAATATAATAATGGTTTCTTTGCGTTGTTACCTAAAAATATAAGGTGATGTTACAAGTAAATTAAATTATAATAAAATAAATAATAATGAGTTCTATGATCACAGTGCATTAAACGTTGACACAGAGTCGATGGATTGCTGGCGTGTTAGAGCGCGATTAGAGCCATTCTCTTTGGTGGTTGATGACGACAGTCTGAAAAAAAGTTTCTGGTTACATTTGAAGACTCGGTTAATGTAAAAGTTAATTCCTAACTAGGATTTAAAATATTTTTACTAAGTTTTATCATTATGTATTCTGTGGCGTTATTGAACTAGGTTCCATTTTTTAAACCCAACCATTTTATTAAAATAAACGTAAACAAAGGACCGGCATAAGAAAGCGGACGAGTATTATCTATGTTCTTATCTATAGTAAGAAAAAAATAAAAAATCAGTTATTCGAAAATGATTCATTTGTTTTCTGTCGCTTTGATGGCTTCATTCATTCATTCAAAGCCAATTTTCAGCCATAAAAACTATACACGAAGATGCTTACCCAAAGAACGGCAGCAGCGTGACGAGCTGTGCCCGGGACGAGCAGTTGCGCAGCTCGGGCAGCACGAGCAGCACGTGGCGCAGGTAGGCTTGCAGCGCGGCGCGACGCTGCTCCACCAGACGCGCGTCCTGAACAGAATACACTAGTCAGTGACGCAATTTAGCAGCTTCAATGTGAAAACGGTGGTAGAGGCGTTGGTCGCAGAAAGAAGTCTTGGTTGATAATATCAGAGAGTGGACCAGAATCGCGAGTGCCGCACAATTATTTCGCCTCGCGAAAGATAGAAAGGAATTTGCTGAAGAAAGAACTGACTCACTCAAAGAAGAACAATGTGAAAACTACTTTGATTTCTTATTATTTTTTTTATTGGATAATATTAACCACACTTAACATAATTTTTGGAAATAAAATTGATATCAAAACTTGCTGAGGCGATGGGATTCGCACCTACGTCTCTGTGGCTATCATGGCCATCGTTCTACGTTTGTTATGACGTTTTTTTTTATAAAAAAAAATTACTTTAATCTTATACTAAGAGTAGCCACATACGTATTTATAAAATTTTACAGATATATGATGTTCAAAAAGGTATTATATATATGGTTTTCAGTTCAAAAACGCTTATTATCTTAGTTATTTAAACTAAAGACATTCCCTATTTTAATATGAACATGTTTTAATTGTGAACTAAGTTTAAAAATTCAGAGCAGTTCTGAGATTTACAATAGCCTCTATGCAAATGTATTGCGTCCAAACAATCCATATATCTTTTTTATTTCAGCGTAAACATTGTAGATGACAGTTCAGTTAAGTTATAACAGACTCTCTGGAATAATAAACAGAGTTCAGTATGAATGAAAGAAACATCAAATTTTTGCAATTACTGAACCAATCCTTTCACCTATTTATATAGAACAGAACATGCAGTGTTGGTACGTACGCGCTTCCGCAGCGTCTTCTTAGGTGGGAACTTGTAGTTAGCTATGTCTGGGTGACATTTTTTCAGTTGTGTGTGTAATTCATGGAATTTCGCATATCTGTGATATACGTTCCATTCTTCTTGTCCTATTTTAAGAAATATCTGTAAAACAAAAAAGAATATTGTTTTAGTATTATATAAGTAAGAAATCAATTATTTTTTTATGGACTACAAGTTGGCCCTTTATTGCTGTCACACCTGATTTTAAGTGATGATGCAATCTAAGATGGAAGCATGCTAACTTGTTAAGAGTAGGAAGAAATTTACACCCCTGTCGGATTCTTACTTTCGGTAAGACAGTGTACCGGAACGCCAATTCGCTTGGCGGTACGTCTTTGTCGGTAGGGTGGTAACTAGCCACGGCGAAAGGCTCTCACCAGCCAGACCAAGAGAAATTAAGAAAAATCTCAATCTGCCCCGCCGGGAATCGAACCCAAGACCTCCGTCTTATAAATCCACCGCGCATACCACTGCGCCACGTCTTACGGTCTCTGTGGCGCATTTGCGGTTTTAAATTGAGAATTACTAGCACACGCCCGCGACTTCACCTGGGATGTCCAGGTGGCCTAAATTTTTCCGAATTTACCAACAATTATTATTTTATATTATTATTATATTTAGGAGACATAAAAACCGATCAGAGTTATGTGTTTATACAAACCCTTCTATATAATCTTGGATTTTGATATTATAAAATTCCAGGCATCAAGTGTTGGTTTACATAAATATATTTCAGATTTACCTGATATACATGATAGGAGTGTGTTTTGCCAACTAAGAAAGCACTAGGTATGTACGCTTTAACATTGGATTGGGGCATCTCTATAACTTCTAAGCCAGAATTTTCTAGATCTTGTAATCTTCTTTGTAGGTGGTGATTAAATTCCATTAGCTCAGCATGCATCTCGGCGACCTAACAAAAACGTAACATAATACATAATATATTAAAATAAATTAGCAGACAATCGAGGCTTTCTCTTTAAACTATATAATTGTCATAATTGACTGCCTCGTTGGTCTAGTGGTTAGCCTATGGTCTTCGATCACGAGGTCCTGGGTTCGATTCCTGGGTCGGGTCACGGAATAATTTTGAGCTTTTTCATTCTTCTATGAAATGTTCAGTACATTCCCGTGCCTCGGAGAGCACGTTAAGCCGTCGGTCCCGGTCACTATCATCAACATCAGATAGTGATCGTAAATAAATGAAACATTATCCACCTAAGCCCGCTAACCCGCATTGGAGCAGCGTGGTGGGTGTGCGCTCCATATCCGCTCTCCTATAAGGAGGGAAGCCTGGCCCTGTAGTGGGCCGCTAATAGGCTGATAATGATGATGATGACGACACAAAACCTTATCAAATTATATAACTACTAAAACCTTCTTCAAGAATCACTCTAACAACATCACATCTATATCGCATGAAAATCCGTTAAGTAGCCTGTGAGTTTATCGTTTATTAAGTGATATGAGGAGGAAATATATATTTATATAATTATAATAAATAAAAAAAAATTACTAATAGTATTGGACTGGGGTGGCAATAACAACATAGAATCTTACCTGCACTAACTTTCTTTCATATTGATTAATTTCTTCCTCATGCCCATTGCTACTTTTTAAAGCAATTCCCATTTCTACTGCTGACATATAATTTTTCAATTGATCTTTTAGTCTGTCATTCTCCCTGAAAATAATAAAAATTTAACAACATTTTTATATAAATTACTAGCTAACCCGGGAAACGTCGTTTTGCATTAAAAATTAAAAAAAAAAATTAGATGAAAATTAGATAGTAGCAGATTCTCAGACCTGCTGAATATGCATACAAAATTTGGTAAAAATCGGTAAAGCTGTTTTGGAGGAGTATGGTAACTAACATTGTGACAGGGAAATTTTATATATTAGATTGCTATATATTTTTAAACATGATCTATATACCCTATTCTCTTGGGTCTGAGTTGACAGTGCAAACTAGGAATAGAACTTAGTACAGTAGGCAAGTTTCGACCTAAGACTTTTTGATTCTGAGGCCAGTCTTAATGTAGATATAAGAAGGCATAAGACTTATTTATACACTATTTATTTATTTTTTACTATTCCCAAAAATAAATATTTAAAATCATCATCAATCATAACTAAACACTGTTCAATATGTACTCACTTCGTCAAATCTATTACATTCTTCTCCAGCTTTTGTATTTTCTCTTTGCTTGTAGCTTCAAATTGATTGTACATCAACTGTAGGTTCATGAAATCTTTCTCTCTGTTTTCCAAAACAGAGTTGAGACTCTTATTGTCATGTTCATCTTCTGTAAAACACAGTTCTAAGCAGGATGTGCTCCCGTCAATGCTCCCCGCCACCTCCTCACTGTCGTCACTCTCATATATCTTTATACAATTTACACTTAAGTCTGACAAATCATCTTTAACAATATTTGTTTTATCTATACTGCTCTGTGAGCTCGAAAATATTTCTTTTGCACTCTCAGATAGTTTGGAAAGAATTTGTAAGGGGCTCTCTATTGCTTTAACACTGTCAGGAAAGAAATGCCTTATACCAGTTTTGTAATCAGAACTTGTTGGTTCACTGACAGAAACAGCTTTTACAACAACTTTAGCGTCTGGAGAGTTCAAACAAGTAGCGGGAGCACTGTTACAAGAATATTCACCAGAACTCTCTATAGGTTCTATAGGTTTTCGTAATTTTTCATTTTTCTTTTCAACTTTATCAAAAGATATAACCTGTCTAAGGGGTTTCCTTTTAGAATTAGTGGAAGTTTTTACTGGTGTTGGCAGTGGTATGACAAGCTCTGCTTTGTTTACATGGTTCAACTGTTGTGTTTCATTTAGTTCTGCTCTGTCAATTGATAATGCAAACAAAACAGATGATAAGGCTACAACATTAAAAATCAAATGTATTATTTAGTAACAATTATAAGTAGAGCATGGTATGTGTTTGTATGATAATAATGGTACCTGTAGCCAAACCAGGAAGTAAACTTGATTCTACACTCCTGACAAATGCACCTTCATCATAATATTCTACAAGTAATCCATGTGATATCCAACTTTGCAAATACCTGATTTTGGAAATAATAACATTTTATTAAATGAATTTCATTGCAAAAGAAAAATATCTAAATTAATCTTAACTCTTACCTTTCTAGAGATCTTTCATTAAGTGAGGCACGAAGGAATGCTCTGAAGTAACCTAATGGAGTGTTTATATTTGTGAGAATTTTAAACCTCTCTTTTTCATGTTTTGTTAAATGAAGGCAACTGTAACTCCATAATGAGTTGCCTAAAACAATCAAATAAAATGTAATGTGTATGTAGAATAAAACACTGAAAATTTGTATGTGAACACAAACATTTATAAAATCTTAAAAACATTTTGTCTTTTTTTCTGTCCATACTTATATCAAGAACTCATAATGTAGGCCTAGCATATGCAAGAAGATTGTGATCTTGTATAGAATTGTTATAGTTATCGAAAAACATTTTATTTGACAATTTCACAATAAATATATATTTTTAAATAAAACACTGTTTAATAAATCTTACTAGCTGAGAGAAACTAGGAAAATATGTCTTGAGACTTAAGATAGTATGAAAACTTACCAATATTTACTATATTAAACGTGAAGCTAAGACCAGCAGATACAAAATTTTGTAAAGTTGAGTTCGAAAGGTTTGTTTTCAGCCCATGACTGAGGATTTTTTCCCATTTTTCACATAAATTCACTATCCTACAAATAAATTAAAGAATGAAAATCATTATAGCATAATATGAGTATGCTAGGTAGTAGGTACCTACCCAATCAAAATAATATTATTCTCTAAGTATTACTAATGTACAATATTTGAACACTATTTAAACATGATCAAGTATTGCTAACATGTCATTATAGTGAATTTTTGAAAGCCCTTTAGTTCTATTTATTGAAGGTAAATCAACTATAAAGTGTTGGCTTTCAGTCACAATAGACTGTAGAGGTAACCTAGACATATGTGATGTTACAGGATAAAATAGATTAAAATTGTGCATTTCAATTTTTAAAACAAACTTTTTACTTATTACTTTTCTTATTCTAGACTTGTTGAATGACAATTATAAACTAAACTATAAGACAATTATAAACTGATTAAAAGCAACAATGATAATAGAGCACATTGGTAGAATATTCCTAATCAAAGTCAAGAATATTCTAGGTGCTCTAGCATCATCCTTCCTTGAGCATTTATAGACATTAAGATAGAAGATCTGAAAATACCTTATATCATCTTCAGTAGCTAGTTCAGATTTACCTCCAAAGCGATTTTGACAATTCTCAACACAAAGTTGCAGCTCACGGAGTGTGCTCTTACCACTGTCTATACGTTTCTTGACCTCATCTTTGTTATCAATCGCGTTAGCTATAGTATTCAATATTTTACTATTCTGAAATTAAAAATGTAAAACTCTAATTATCTATTTTGACTCATAGTGTAAACATACCTACGTAAAACATTTGTTAATTATAGATGCTGTAATAGTACAAAAAGGCGTTTGTTTCACAGAAATAAACCATTGTTATAAAAAGGTTTTGTAGAAATTTCATGCAGGCGAAGCCACAGGAAGAATGCTGAATGCTCTACGATAGCACTGAAAAACACCTCTTCCTGTAAATTTAATTCAATAAACACAAGAAGTCCCTACCATTATTCATCAGTAGATTGTTTTATTGCTTCCTATTACTAATTTTTGTAAAATACGAATTGCCTAAAATCAATATATCAATAAAAATCTAATTATTGTGAGAAAAATATTTTATTTTTATTTACTTCAAAGCCATTGGACTTTTTTTACTTTTGGATTTTTGAATATTTGACATTGACATACATGCATCTGACAAAATGACATTTTTCGAATTTTTGACACTATCTTGGTGCTAAGAGGAATTACTAATAGAAGGTTTATGCAGTAATATTTTGCTATAAAAGTATGCTAAATCCTTAGATTGGTCTTAGGATAGATAATATGGAACGTAATAATAATTTACAAGCATCTGGTAACCATTGTTATATAATGTGCCAAAAGTTGCCTGTTGCCTTTTCGCGACAAATACTTTTAGTAAGTAATAAAAATTTTTAGCAAAAAAATTTACCGACGCAATCATAAAAGTAAAAAATAACTGCGTCATTTAGTTGCTTTAATTTACTTAAGCATATTTATGAAATCGGTGCCAGCCAAGTTTAAGGAACATTTATTTAACGTAGTAAAGCAGTTTGTGGGTTATAGGCAATGTTTGCTAGAACAATATATTATATCTTGTAATTAAGAAAAATGCGGCTATTCCTCTCTACATACCTAATCAAAAATCTATTCGTACATCACTATTCTTAGCCATGTAGTGATATTAATCTGTGCTCTTGTCTATAGATAGAAGGAATTTCCGCTTCTGTAAAGCAAAAACATGACTTACTAACAAGATGGCTTCCATTGTTCAAAGTTTATCGTGGTATTGACCGTAGTTTCATAAACTTTATAATAATTACGTGCCTGTGCTTTAATTTCGTATACATACTATAATACTATTGATCCACTTTATTTAAATCTTACCTTTAGATTACATATTCCTTTTTTTAATTTAGAACAGTGATTGGTGAAATTGTATAATAGTTGTACCATGAGTAATTACGAAGACGATCAAAGCGAAGATGGTGAATTAGCTCGTAGCCCAGTTCAAGACGAAATGGATTTCAGGTAATTATGACAAAATGTACTTATAAACTTTATGAATCATTTACAGAGTTGTCCTTTTCCAACTTTTATATAGGCAGGTTATATTGATCCAGCTAATGTGCTTTGTAGTACATGTACATATTTCAACAGTAAATATTTGTTATTCTTTCATAAAATAGCTTATCTGATGAAGATCGCGACAACGCTGATTCCCTAGTTATCAAACCACCGCAAGCCGTGATCCGTTCTCATCGCGACAAAAGAGGTCACAAGCGAGCTGTAAAAGACAGATACAAGGAAACTGTTCGAAAGGAAAAGAAACATTTGTACAGGTTAGTTTATTACTAATAGAAATCATATTTAGGTAAATAAAGTTATGGATTATATGAATATTTATTATATTATTAATTATTGTTATGTTATTTAAGGTCTGAGTCATTGCTCTGGGGATGTACAACAAAATAATTATTTTTTTAACAGGGAACGCGATAAGTCTGATAAACCAAAACGTGAGTTTAATAAAAACTTAGAACGTGACGAAATGCCTAAAGATTATTACAGAGAAAAGCAATACTACAGAGAAAAAGAAGTGTATAGAGAAAAAGACATTAGGGAAAAGGAAATGTATAGAGAGAGGGAAGTTAGAGAAAGGGAGGTTAGAGACAAGGAGATATACAGAGAGAAAGATGTTTACAGAGAAAAGGATCCTTACAGGGAAAGAGAACATTATAGAGAAAGAGAAATGTATAGAGATAATACTGCCTACAGAGAAAGTGGAAGACCCAAAGAAGTTTATAGAGAAAAGGAAGTGTATAAGGAAAAGGATCAAGTTCAAAGAGAGCGTGAAATGTATGTAAGCCGTGATAGACAGTATAAATATTCAGAACCTGAGAGAAAACGCATTGAAAATGAAAGAATAGAAACTAGATTAAGAATATTGGCTGATGAAAGTAGAAATAACCAAACTAATGAAAAGGAAAATAGAGATAAAACTTCTGGTGACAAGGAACTTGAAGATCTAAGGAGTAGATTATTAAGTAAAAGGATATCAAAAGAATTACAAAATCAGGAAACAAAAAAGCCAAATGAGCATGACAATAGAGATGCAAAGAAATCAAATGAAAGAGAGAGGAATACAGAACGCCATTCAACTCTTGATAAGAATCAACAAGAGAGAAGGAAGAGATTATTAGAGGCTGGTAAGACATTCAATTAATTTTTTTGTCAATAAATTCCAATAATACTAATATTATACATGAGTGTTACTTTGTTTCATATGTATCAATCTTGATGAAATTTTGTAACTTCCTAGATTGCATAATATTTTTTACAATAGTAATAAACCAATGTATACAGAGATGCAGGTGTTCAAAAGTACATTACAATTTAATAATGTAAATAAAAAAAAATTATTTAGATGGTTGTGGCAAAAGGCGTATATAATAGGAAAGGCTTATGTTGAATTTTTTCTGGCAGAACGTGAAATGGTTAAAAGAAAAAATGAGTCCAGAGTAGAGCTTGAGGCTCGGCGGGAGGAGCGTCGGCGTCGCGGCAGGAAGCGCTCGGTTTCACCTCTACCTGTGTCTAGCAAAAAGAATAAAACTGAACACTCGCCCAATTATGGTGAATCTGTTGTTACAGTGTCTGATGCAAGTGACATAGAATTGAAGAGTGACTCTGCACATTCAGAACCTGAGGAAGGTTTGTGTTTATGTTATTATAATATATAATAATATTTATCTGTCTAAGATATGTTTGTCTCAATAGATTGTGCTGAAAATATTTATTATATAGGTTCAATTATTTTTACATACGTAACATCGCACCTCATTCTCATTAGGGTAGGCAGACACTGTTTTTCCCTTTGCCACAGTCTTTGCATACTTCTTAACTGCTTCCACTCTCATTAATCCTATTCCTATAAGTTTGTCAGTTAAGTGCACTCTTGACCTGTACTTATATTTATGATAAAATATTGGAAATATAAATATTAAATAAAAATTATCAAACTATAAGTAATATTTCTTCTGGTAGAATAATAGGCCGACAGTTATACATACTTTTCATTTGTTTATAGTTTAACCTGTGATATCAATGTTGGGTTTTACAAAGTGTATACATCTTTAATCTTTTGGTATTTCCCTTGTGATTGAAGAAAGACTATTAACTAAGATTACTTTCAAACATTATATTATTTAATTAAATAATATTTAGTTTTAGGTAACTAATTTAAATATCAGTTGTTAACAACTGGTATTGATATATAACATTATTCTTCCAAGTTTGATAAGCCTTCATATTGCACAACTATTATTATTACAATATGATTTTTTTTTATTCAAAGACAGACAGAGATGCATTACAGAAATAAAGTTAAATAGCTTAGACTCCTGACTAGCTGTTTTAATAAGTATCATATCATAAAAACTGAATAGCTCAGAAATGTTTACTGGGAGAGCAATGGCTATTCATGGCTAAGACCACTTTTTACTCAACTATATTAAAACATTGAATCCCTAAGATCTAGGGATTGTACTTAGGACCTTCCATATACAATACAATATACAGAGTAACCAAAGATATAAAAAAATCCAGGCCTAGTATTCTATTTTATTGTCAAATATATTCATTAAAAGATTTTTATAACATAAATGTTTGTTTAGGTGAACATTCCAACACTGAAACTGACGATGAGAGTTCAATGTCAGACTCAGACTCTGACATAGATTCAAAGTCTGAAGATGATAATAAAGAACAGAAATCAGAAAAGGAAGAAGAAACTGAGGCTATTGTTGAAAAAGAGCAGCCTAAATCTAAATCACCAACTTCTCCAAAATCAAACCACGGCAGCCCATCATCTCATGGATCGGAGAGGTAAGCATAATACAAATAAATACTTATTATAATAACTGTTGCTATAATTTGATGGGTTAATATATTTTTTAATTAATTTGTTATCAAAAGTTACATATCAGGAGGAATTACAATAAATGTTTATAAAAGTTTTGGTAACTATGCTGAAGCCAAGCTCCATGTAGAATGCTTATTAACAAACAAATTCAAAATGAAGGTAGAAATTACTAGTCGTTTTACCTAATACACCTAATTTTTTTAATTAACTTGTTAATGACGAATTCATTACAGTAAATTAGCTTAAAACTTTTAAAATATATATTTAATATCTTTTAAATAAGTTAATATAAAAAAACACAATTTTAAATTAAAATGTTATGCATTTTCTAAATTCAGTTTAAATTTGTTTGTTGATAAACATTCTACATTGATTTTAGCTTTAGTATGAGTCATTTAATTAATAAAAAATGGAATATTAACATATAAAATAATTTATAAAAATTACAAGGTTATTAAGTAGTAAGTACAGTTTTTTATTCTCAAGGATTTTCCTTATATTCGCCCACAGTAAATAATTAACACAATTTGCAATTATCTATAAAATACAATAGATTACAAGATTAGAATACAAGAGATTTTAAGCAAATTTTTAACTAATGATTAAAGGTCACATTCAAGATCCAAAAGTAGAAGTCGTTCACATTCATTTTCGCCGCCACCACCTGGTGAAAATGGTAAAGTTAGCACTGAAGATGAAAATCCTCAACAAGATGATGAGGAAATAAGGTTAAGAGAAGAGGCTATCAATGCTTTACCTCCATACTTTCCAGCCCTACAGGTAATTATTTTTCTTAATATTAGCTATTTTTGTACTGTTTTTATTATTTCCTTGACGGAAAACTGTCTTATCAGCAGCATAATTTGAACATCAAACACCAATTCTGTGTAAGTGTAATTAAAATTTTGGATTCTTATTTACCTTGAGTACCTTTGCCTTTGTCAAAAGAATATTTTGGCCTTTGAGAAAAGAATAATTAAATGTTTCTTCAGGAGAATGCTAACCTATCTTGTTTTATAGGGCTGTCGATCCGTAGAGGAGTTTCAATGCCTCAACAGAATAGAGGAAGGCACATATGGAGTTGTTTACAGAGCCCGCGACAAAACAACAGACGAGATTGTCGCTTTGAAACGCCTTAAAATGGAGAAGGAAAAGGAAGGATTTCCCATTACCTCATTGAGGGAAATCAATACTTTGCTCAAGGTAGGATCACAATCTCTATTTTTATAATTGTAAGCTCACTTGAGCCATCGTATTGCATCTGTGCTCACTTTTGAAGGTACACAATTTTTTTTTACATTATAACCTACGCAGCTTATATGAGCCGTGAGCTGCGAGGCACTCGATGGCTCATGTGCAGAATTCACAAAATTAATGCTTGTATTTTATTCCTACAGGCCCGGCACCTCTTACCTGAAGAGGGTAGTGCTAGAGGTGTGTGACCCCATAGCAGGGGTTAACAACTTCGATAAACGGGCGGGCCTAAGTATCTTTAAGGAATTTATAGGGGGAAAACTTCAAACTGTTATACGACCATCTAAAATGATTATTGAAAAGTAATTCTTTTTCTTTTAATAATAAATTCCAAATATTGTGAAAATCGTGAAAATTCTGAAATGGCAATACTATACCACTGTCAAGATCTGCGCCAGTCGTCTTCACAATGAATTAAGGTAAATTCGTGAAAGTTAAGTTAGCGATGACTTTATTACAAAAGTATCTTTTATACCGATAACCTAAGCATTCCATTAAGCGTTTTGAAAGCATGTTATTTGAAGATCACATTTCGTTATATAGTAATTTTATTTAACAAACAACTTAATAGCCTGCTACATGGCTAAAACCAATTTGATACTTTGCTTTTGACATAAGAGTGATTTTATGAAAATAAATAATAGTAAAATAAATTATAAAAAACATGCTTTTAAAAGTTCTTATTTATACATAATTTCCATGTTTTGATAACGAATATCGTTAAAAAATATTTTTGAACCTTGATGAAATTTATAATTTCAATTTAAATAGATAATTTCAATTCATCAAGATTTGAAAATGACACATTTTATTTGTTTTTCATAAAATATCGATCAGTTTTTATAATCACAGTCACCATAGGCCTGAATCAGACTTAGATAGGTATACTAGTTTCTTTAATTATGTTGAACTTGACTGTAAACTAAGTTAATTTTTATAACAAAGGCATTTTCTACATATCATGGAACTTTTTCATATTAAGATTTCAAGAATTTTATATCAAGGTGCTCACGTCTGGAAAAAAATCGGTATAATTTTCGTATCTTGATAAATTAATTCAACATGATTAAAAAAATCGTTTATTTATAACTGTTTTAATAGAATATGTTCTGTTTTCGTTAGTCTGGAAACGTCATAGCAGTCCATGTTTTAATCTGTAAAGTATTTGAATTATGTTGGTGCTTTTTCAAATGAGGATTTTAATTTCAATAATAAAGATTGTCTTCACATATTTTTTGTTGTATAAATAAGGGAGACGAATTGATAAAGGAACAACAATTATATATCTGAAGCTTTGTAGATTTTTAGTTGTTTATTGAATATTATGCGATAACTAGGACTTCCAAATGCTTAATCTCTTGTGTGGCTTTTTACAACTCGCCTGGGATCCCAACATCCATTGGCTATTACATACTAAGTGTCCCGCCCATTGCCACTGCTATGCAACTCGAGCTATATCGGTTACTTTGGTTCTTCTGTGAGTCTCATTTCTGTCTCCGATTACCTGAGCATTGCTCTCCACATCGCTTACTGAGCAACTCAGAGCCTTCTACTAAGGCTTATATTTCATGGTCATCATTGGCATCACGCACTATTCAAAGACTTCCGCCTTCGAGCACTAAGGAATCTTGGACAATAACATGTCGCGTAGTATCCCAGACGCTGCCCAGCGGAATTGGATTCGGTGGTTTACTTCTTTATCGACATCGACATTAGATCTACCTCACTCGACCATGTGTCCTAGGTATATAGTTGCACTCTTCTAAAATTTCGTGCGAATTTTTTATCATTAACTGGTTGGAATGTAACAGCAGCAATACACATAATTTTTGTCTTGCTTCAGTTAATTTTATGGCCCACCGGCCCACCTCTGATGACATCATCTGCAAACCACAGTTAAGTGATCAATTATTCCCAGCCCAGAAGTTCAAAGGCATCCTAATCTATAGGTCACACTGTGTCGCACTCCTCCCTGCAGTTAGTTGGGTTGGGCTCGTAAAGTGAATTTGTATAAGTTTTCTTATGAACATTTCTACATACTACATAACCAGTGGTCGATTCGGCATCTCTACAATGCAAAACCTTATCACCGTTTAGGTCGTGGTCTATGGTGCTATTGCCTTGTTGGAAACGGGCTTGTTTCGATGGGCTGGAAGTCTTCAAGAACAATTTGTAGACATGGTTCGACAGAGATTGGCGAAAGACGAATATCTTAGCATTCCATGGACTCACCGTGTGGATGCCGGTTCCATCATATGGCAGAGAGAAAAATCGTCGAATTGAGTCCGAGAGTTGCGGCACGGATAAAGGCTTAAGGGTACCCTTTGTGACCGATCAACGCTCGCCTTCTGTGCTCCAGTTATTGTTGCTACCTAACCAAATCAGATATGACATTTTGAAGAACCGCCTGCTAGAGCAGAGAGTTCTTCAAAATGTCGGTCGGTTTCATTATGTCGTAATAAAGAATCAAACGAGTACACGGTCCATTTTTTAGTGAGCTCGTGAGGTACACACATATATTTTTTTTGTGTACCCAGTTTTTTTCAAATGCGTTTTAACTGTTATGTGGTCAATTCCCACTTTTTCAAAAATGGCATCCATTTTATCCGTAATAGGGCGGCCAGAACGACGTGCATCTTTGACATCAAAATTTCCGGATTGAAAACGCTTAAACCAAATTTGCGCTACTCTCACAGACACTGCACTAGATTCTTAAACATCGCAAATTTTTTTTTTGGGGCTTGCGTTGCATATTTACCTTTTTTTGTAGTACAATTTTAAAATGCATCGAATTTCTTCATTAGATTCACTCGTCTTGGCTGTACGAAAAACATGAAAATCACACATTTTCCTAATTAGAATTTGGAATTGTGTTTTAAAATTTAAACTTTCAATGATACTAAAACCAGCCAGATACATACTAAAATGCGAAAGCGAAAAGACTATGAACTAACGACATAGCCATTTTTTGTTAGGACAATATTTATTCAATGTAAATGTATGGTTTTTGGTATATTTGTTTTCCACGGCACTGTAAGTTCAACAAGTACTATACATTTAATTCGTTTCGAAAAAAAAGGAAAAGGTCTGGTCTAGATGTCGAAATAGCTAAATCTTTTTGTAAGGTCATAATATTTATTCACTTATAATGTATGGCTTTTAGGTATATTTGTTTCCCACGGCATTGTGAGCTCAACAAGTACATTTAATTTGTTACCAAAAAAAGGAAAATGTCTGGTCTAGATGTCGAAATAGCAAAATCTTTTTGTAAGGTCATAATATTTATTCACTTCTAATGTATGGCTTTTAGGTATATTTGTTTCCCACGGATTTGTGAGCTCAACAAGTACATTTAATTTGTTACCAAAAAAAGGAAAATGTCTGGTCTAGATGTCGAAATAGCTAAATCTTTTTGTAAGGTCATAATATTTATTCACTTCTAATGTATGGCTTTTAGGTATATTTGTTTCCCACGGCTTTGTGAGCTCAACAAGTACATTTAATTTGTTACCAAAAAAAGGAAAATGTCTGGTCTAGATGTCGAAATAGCTAAATCTTTTTGTAAGGTCATAATATTTATTCACTTCTAATGTATGGCTTTTAGGTATATTTGTTTCCCACGGCTTTGTGAGCTCAACAAGTACATTTAATTTGTTACCAAAAAAAGGAAAATGTCTGGTCTAGATGTCAAAATAGCTAAATCTTTTTATAGTATTTTCATGTGTCCATTAGTATAGATCAATCAGGTGTAGTGCTTAAGATTGAGTAGGGCTTGCTTGTGGATTTTGTACTTGAGCCTGCTTTTACGAAGTTAATTTGTATTTTACTCGTAGTCAATCATTTTTGAGCTCTAACTATTGAAAGGCTTATAGTTTCACGTATTATTTGAAGTTGTCTATCATGGCGGCGTGTGTAGACGTCTGTCCAGGAGCTTCTTGGAAGAGTCAGTTGAAAAGCATTAAGGTTGAATTCCAATACGACAGAAGTTCATTCATATAGCATGACGTGCGACTTCAGAGCTAGAGGGATGCAGAACTCACCCAAGTTTAACTACCCATTTTGCATTTCTAGATTCATTGCATGATCTGGTTTTAGAAAGGATTTTATTATTTCTCGGTCTTCCTTCTTCTCTTTGCACTCAAACCTGCTCTATTAACATGTGCCACTGCTATAAATTGTTTGAGGAATTTGTAGCCTTCAATCGAGTTCTCTGGCACTCTCTTCTTTTGGAAGAATTCTTTTGTAATTCTGTAAAAATGACCGTGGAAAATCTCAAATGGCTTTGTCCTGATCGGTCTCCAAACGTGTCAATTGTTCCAAACGTGTCAATTGTGTTTGTCCAATAGTCAGATCTGCCACAAACACTTTTGTGCCTGAAATATGCTCGGTATTTAGTGCTGCAGAGCCGCAAGTCATCTTAGCAGATCTCGGAGTCTTAGACTCGAAGACTTCATTAATATGCGCGTACTTCATTAATATGCGCATACTTCATTAATATGCGTCAATGCTTTTTCAAAAGACTGTAATCTCATTTCTTGTCTATTCGCAAGAGTTTCAGGGTATAGGCCAAAACTAAGATAGTAAAAGTACTATCTTAGTTGTGGAGAACTTGGAACTAACCGCATGGAAAGTTTCCATTAGGCAGGTATTCAAATCGTCTTCAACAACACAATATCCTAGGCCATTGAAGTGGTTCTACAGTTGTAGTTGTTGAGTCTTTAATGTTACTTAGAGAGAATCGATCCAGTATCATTCCAGGATTCAAATGCTGGATTAATTAAAACTGACCATTACATTCATTTTAATTGTTCTTGAGAAATAATTTATCCATTTATGAAGTTATGATGTTTTACAATACACTTGTATGTAAAAAACTTAAAATTACTTTAATGCCCTTCACTAAACTAAAATAGCACATTCAATGACAAGTAGCACAATCTATGTAGATTGTAGTAATATTTCAGTGCACGTTTCTACTGGCTACAATAAAATAAAAGTGTGCCGTGTTACATGCAAAAGTATTAATTTCCATTCCATAAAATCCTACTGTCAGGAAAAAATGAGATCACCCATTTAAAGTTCCAATGTTTTACAATAATTAATGCATTATTATTTTATTGTAAAAATTACATTATTAATTGACTTTTCAAGTTTTAGAGCCTGTGAGCCGGAGTTATCATTTTATAAAAGCTTTAAGTATGTCAGCCTCTCTCCTGCCTTTGGTAAGTACGGTAGGCTACTATATTTTGTCAGGTTCACAGCTTCAATCAACTTTAAATAAATAATTTGTGTCCAGCGAACGATTGCGATGAATTTGTTGCTGAGCATATTTCAAAAGTGTTTTCTAACAATAATTTCAGCTTCTCAAATATTTATCTATAACTATGGTAGGATCATAGGCTGGCATACTTTTTCTTTTTGTTTTATTCTTTACATGTTAGACCTTGACGGCAATGACACCTGATGGTAAGTAGTAATGCAATTTAAGATGAAAGCGGGCTAATTTGTTAGTAGTAGAATCCACACAGCTTCGGTTTCTACATGACATGCGCTAAATTGCTTGGCGAGCATTTCAATAAAATAGGACAAATATAACAGACAATATATCACACGCTCTTAGACCATTTTATAGTTTGTATACCATAAAGTACTACAAATTTTTATGATTAATATAAGTTGATTTAATGAAAGGAAAAAAAGTGGATTTACCCGCAACAATTGTTCTTTGCGGAGTTCTGGTTGCAAGATTGATTTGTTCTTATGAACAGGAAGTATTTGAAGTGGCACTGAAGCTCGTGAAAACCAAGTTAGTTGTGTAGAATAGTAAAAAAATTGATTTTAGTTTTTAACCGACGAAAAAAAACGGAGGAGGTTCTCAATTTGACACGTATATTTTTTTTAATGTATGACCACGCATAACTTTTTACAGAGTTGTCCTATTTTGATAATTCTTTTTTTATTGGAAAGGGCACACTTCCAAAATGGTCCCATATTGGGTCATCATGTTAGGATCTGATAATGAATATCCTGGGAAAATTGAAGGAAGTTTTGAGACCGTTCTATTTTTTGTCAAAAATTTTTATTACCAAGGCCTTTCGTAAAAACCACTTCTGACTAGGAAAAAACGCATTCTAACCAGAAATGAGTTTTAACGGTGACATATATAAATATGTATGTACTAGAGGACGCCTGCGATCTTACCTGCGTTATTCCTGTTCCCGTGTGTATTTCGAAATATAAAGGAAGCGTATGTGTTGTTCTGGCGTATTATAAGCTATATTATTGTCCATTCATACATACAATTTTTCGCGTTTAAAATATTGGTAAAGATATACATATTGTATACATGGTATGGAATTTGTTTATCTTCGTATTATGAACATCTTCCTATATTACGGCAATTCGACGAACATTCGGCATTTGGTGAACCCCGCATGTCTGAATGCGACTTTGAGCACTAAGAGGTACTTTTTAGGTTACCATAATTACTAAGTACTGAAACTGTGTACGTTTCTTTTGGTTGTTGTCTTGTTTTCTAGCACGTATTTACCCCGATTTGATATTTATTAATATTATCGTATTTTCATTGATATCCGTTTTCTCCCGATTATGGACAACCTCTCAATTATGCCATAAAATGCGCAATCCCACATCTCATCCATAGTTGGAAGCTTGGAAAATTTTATCCTCAGAGCAAAAAAGACCATTTATTATAAACGTCTTGATGTCTTTTTTCATTTATTTGTCATATTTAAACAAATGATTTAGCTACAGTACATCAAAGAAGGAAAATCAAATTAAACAAAATGATGAATGATATCAATTAAAATCCTTTTTCCTAAATATACGTTAATGAGAAAATAAAAAAGAATCTGTAATATCAATAAAAATACTGTTTTTATTTGAAACAGATTTTTCGTCTTCTTGCGAGAAGGAACAACTGCCACACATTTCTTTCAACATCTTCTCATAAAAGTTCTATACGTTAAAATCTGAAGTATGAGATGGCGACACGTTGTTTTTACCACCTTATTTTTTTCCTAATGTTCTGAATAATCTTTGTTTAAAAAAATCTTCTTGTAACTCTTGTACAGACGTTGGGAATTTTCACCTGAAAAATACAACTTGTAAAAATATTACACACTTTAAAACTGTTGTCGGAAAAGTGGTGTGCATAGTCCGTCTGTAGTAACTCTGTGGGCGTTAAACTAACACCATACACGATTATTCATGTTATAAATTATTAGTTTACTAAATTTAAACTACACATACCAACATTACTTAACTAACTAAAATGACTCTAAACTGACCTAATTTTCTGAGCATCATTACAAAGAATAAAACAAAATCGCTTTTTTATTTGTTGTCCCAATGTATGCTTTAATCTTCAAAACTACGCAACCAATTTTCATGCGGTTTCGTGTTTTTTTATCAGATAGAGTGATTCAACAGGAAGGTTATGTGTACATGCATAATATACTAGAGAAACGATGTTAATTTTTTAAGGTTTCTGATGTGATGTCGTAAATTAACGCATTTTTTTCTTTTACTTTTGACCGAAATTAATGGTATATTTACGAAGCGATTTTAAAGCAATACTGCATTCATCCTTACCAAATAAGTATAAATAAGGTAGCTAGTTAAATATATTTACCTTGTTTGTGCTTGTCATTTTCATAGTGTTTCAAATAATGAGTTATTTTGTCGCTGTTCTGTGTCTAATTTACCAGTGATTAATAGTAATTAACTATATTTTGCTTTTCGTTTTTAGTTGTACGTCTAGTACACTATTATGCGCTGAAATATAAAAACTAATATTAAAGATTCCTATTAAAATGTTTGTTACGTTTATGATTCCTGTTGAGTTATATTAGTTAAGAAGGAATTAATATAAACCTGATTGTCTTGTATATTGCCATGTCAGAATTCACGATATTCACGTTTTGGAAGTATCATTCCAGAAGAAATGGGAAATGACGTATATTTCATAAATATTTGTACTTTATTTTACATAAATGTAATAAATAAATGTATATACATTTTACATACATTTATTTATGTAAAATATGAAGTTGGTACTACGATTATATATCTAAAATTTTCCAAATGCATGCAATACGTTACGATAATTATCTAAAAAATCTATAAACGCTTATAGATTTTTAATTTAATTATATTAAGATTAATATAAATTATTATTGTGGACGATAATATTTATTTAAGCTGATATTTTTTCATTATTTTGAATATTTCTTTACATTGTAAGTAAATATTTAACAAATGTTTTTGTTTAAATGTATGTATTTTAAGAATTGTGTTACCTATTTTTTTAAACATTATTTACTTTGCCGTTATATAATATTGTATTTAACTATTTTTAAACTTAACAATTTGCAACTAAAAGGAATATTACTTTTGCTTTTTGTTGTTTATTTTATAAATACACTACAACCCATGTGTAGAACATCGAACGATTTTGCCTTAAAATATATTTTGCAATTTAACTAAACCAATGTATTTTGCTGTGAGGAGTTGTGACTTGTAGTATTTAAGGATAAGTTTGTATTCAAAATAATAAAAAAATACAGCTTCACGTTTTTCGGTTTTGAAATAATGGTGTTAATTCAGTATGTATACGAATTTGTAAAGTAAACTAAGTTAGGGAATAGTTATCTATGCCACTGTCAAGTAATTATTGCTATTATAATACAAATGATTTTAGTACAATGACGCGAAGAGTACGAGTGTTTTAATGGCTAATTACATGCAGTGGCATACAATACTACGAGTTACCCGTTTTGTAATGATAATTACCAAACGTCCCGTGATTATCGTTTGTTAATAAATCTGTTTTATTGAGTATTACGAAATGGGAGTGGAGGAGGAGCGCTTCGGAAATTTTAGTACATATTCGGGAATCTGATCGGCTGTTTGTTTTTAACATAAGAAAACACGAAAATTGCCGAATCGCATAATTTATTCCGTATTAGTATAATTTATTTATTTTCAAGTTCTTTTAAAACTCTTTCACTAACTTTCTCCAATAAAAAAAGAAAGTGAAAAATAATTAATATTACCTGGTAGATCAAGCTTTTCTCGGTATTTTTTACTTAAGATAGGTTAAGAAATGCTTAAGGAATGGAAAGCATTTCCAGCTTAAGTTTTGCCTGCTGTATAATTTAGTGTTAATAACCAGGTATATTTTCTAGAATCTAGAAACAGTAAAACGTTTTAGCCTATTTTGATTGAAGGTGTCCAAAATTAGTGTTAAACACTATTTTCTACATAAGTATACTAAAGTAGAACACTATTTTCAGACTTGTCATTTTATATTGACCTTATTACCTTTGAATTAACACTATTATATATATTTATCAAATAACGAGCAGGACACAATGCCTTCGCGGTTGCGTATTGCGTTCTATCATATACTACTATGAGAAATTCTAGTGGTTACAATAGACAACCACCAAGAGTTCTCGCCCTATGTTGGGTATGACGACAGGACGGGGAGAGGAGAGGGCGGTAGGCGCATACTTTATACATTAATAGATATCTGTTCTCTGTGCCACTCTCAGTCGCTCCCCTTTGTCGTAATACTCCCCAATTCTTGACTTAGAGGGCGAGTTCTCAATAATCTTGTTTGTCTATAGACCGCACCTAAAAAGTTGAATTTTAAAAATGAAAGCATTGGTGCCCTTTTCTTATATACTATGATCATATTATACTAATACAAAAACTGACGATTTTCCTATAATTTTCAGTTAATATAATATGATTATTAAAATGACTGTTTATAAGGTACTATTCCATAAGTCGTCACTTTGTAAATCTGCAATTTAGCACAATTCTATATACTTTTTAATATTGTAAGTGCTTATGATGGTTAGGCCTTTGTAATTTTATAAAAGCTGAAAGATTGTCAGCCCAAGTGGTATGAGAAATCGTGTTTTCAATCGCCAGGAATTCTTTGAAAATCAATGAAAGACTGAACACAACAAATTAACATTAGAGTAACGGGGGGGTACCTGCGGGCAAAGAATTTATCAAAACTATGTTTGTCAACACCCGCATGAAGTATTTACAATTTGATATAGATATAGAGATCCTTGTTTTTCACTTCTGTAGTCGAGTTTTTTGTTTTTATAATAATAATAATAATTTTTAAAAGTTAAATTATTTTGTTTGAAAAAAATTGTAAATTGTAAACGTACTATTCTTCTCTCCTGTCTCTTTAAAATTAGTTATTAACACCCTGTGTTATCTGCTACCTTTTAAAGAAACTATGGTCTAACTGATGGAGCAAAGACTAAAAAGCTTTCTGCTTTTATAAAATAATGAAGGCCAGCTAATCAAAGGCTCTTACTCTATAACACTACGTAACTTCTGACGACAGAAATTTGATTTAGGTTTTCGTCATTATAGACATGACTATGGAATTCCACCTGCTTGTACGAACATATATTCCAATTCTAATTTTAATGTAGGCTTATTATATAACAATTGTATACCTCATTTACAAGGAAATTGAATACATTTTAATTGAAATTTTGTTAACATTACGTTGTTTATACCTGTTTTCTTGTTTGAAAATGTATTGTTATAAAATAAGTGCAAAATCGTTTAAGTGATTAACGATATTAAGTTACTGAACACTCGGAGATGGATAAAGCATTAGCAAAATTATTAATTTTACTATTAAAGAGAAAGTTTATCTCTTTAAACATCACAAAGTAAACACCATTTATTATGCCTTAGACTTAGTTTGGTTGCTGACTCCAAATGTACCTAGTTCAAATATTGGATTGGTTAATAGACTCAATTTTTTAAAAATGACCTAGAGTTAGAAATTGGAGGCGAAATAAAGATTGATTTTGTACGGTTTATTAAACCGTCAGAGCCAGTCATTATCACCAACGACAGATACAAACATTGAAGTATGGTGGTTTTAAAACTCCTTTTAAATTATCCTTAAAAAATTATCCTTCAAATAATGAATGAGGTCTATTTATTTCCATTTAAGGGAAGGTATACTGTAACAAAAGTTCAATTAAAATTTTAACTCGAGTTGTAACTTCTATGTCAGTATGCAAAATTCATGATTTTATGAATATTACATTCATAAAAGCATGAATGGTTATTGTGCTTATTGTTATGTAATAAGTCTGTGAATACACTACTAAAGTCTGATGTGAGCAAGAGTTAAAAAATCTATTTACTCACATGAGACTTAAAATTGTTTTTTTCCCGAATTTCTTTGCCGGTATTATGTACTTTTTTTTTATTGAAATCATTTCATTCAGTTTACAGCAACAGGAACAAAAAATATTCTATGATTCTTTATCTAAGGCGTGATTAATTTTAGATTTAAATTCGTTTTGAAACCAAATGATGAATAATCTATAAGTTAAATTGAAGCGGTCCTATTACTTCACACATTATGTGATACACAATACTTTCATAAACAGTTAATTCGTCGTAGTACTAACGGGTAGCACATTCTCTTTGCCTGTTACAGGGACAGCATCCGAACATCGTGACGGTGCGAGAGATCGTCGTCGGCTCCAACATGGACAAGATATTCATCGTTATGGATTACGTGGAGCACGACCTCAAGAGCCTTATGGAGACTATGAGGGCGAAGAAGCAAGTCTTTCTGCCAGGTACTTTCATATTGCTATAAATATAGTATTTGTCATCGATGTTATGTGGGTATTGATGCTGATGGAGTAATTATTAGGCCTCCGAGTTACCATCCGCACCCACCTTCAAAAACATCGGCAAATAGCATCTGTTGTCCTGAATGTCGCACTACGTGGCCTCATTCTCTTCGTGGCTAAGACAAACCTCAGTAGCTGGACTACATCATCAATATCATTATCGGCCCACTATAATTATATAAAAGAAAAACTCGTTCGAGAATGCTTGTCAACAAACAAATTAAAAATGAAGGTAGAAAGCACTAGTCATTTTACACCTATTATTTTTAATTAACTAGTTAATGATGAATTCACGACAATAAATTAGATAAGTAAGCTTAAAACTAATTAATATATTCAATATCTTTTAAATAATATTTTTTTAAATAACAAAACATAATTTTAAATTTATTAGGCATAAAATGTGTTGCATTTTCTACCTTCATTTTTAATTTGTTTGTTGACAAGCATTCTCAATTGAGTTTGGCTTTAGTATAGCTTAAACATTTTATCGTAATTTGATAATAAATGGTGTAAATAATAATTATTATTTGTTTCAGGGGAGGTCAAATGTCTAATGACACAGTTGTTAAAAGCCGTACATCACTTGCATGACAACTGGATATTACACAGAGATCTCAAAACGAGTAATCTATTGCTATCCCACAAAGGAGTTTTAAAGGTATATGATATGTTTTTATGTGTCTCTGGTTTTATTTATACCTTTTTAACACGAATTACAATCCACAATAGCTTAATGTTTAAGAGACTGATTTATGCTGGAAAAATAGGTCAGTATTTTTTTCCAGCATATTTGGAGAATATTGTTTATATTTAAAGATATAATATAAATATTATTCTTTTGTTCTGGTCTTAGGTAGGATAAGAGTAAAAAGAATAAGAATATATTTATTTGAGAAGTTACAGATTAGCTTACACAATGAATACCTGGCCCCTGAACTAGGTAAGCTCGTATCTTACGGGGGATTCTATCTATATTCTTAATAATTATTCCTAGGTGGGTGACTTCGGTCTAGCCAGAGAGTACGGTTCTCCTCTGCGGCAGTACACCCCTATAGTGGTGACGCTGTGGTACCGCGCGCCGGAGCTGCTGCTGTGCTGCAAGGAGTACTCGACTCCTATCGACATGTGGAGTGTGGGTTGCATATTTGCCGAATTCATCACTATGAACCCACTGTTCCCTGGAAAGTCTGAAGTTGATCAGCTGAATAGAATTTTTAAGGTAACTGTTATTTATAAGGTAATAATGCTAAGGATCATGTCCGATGATAAGGACTATCCTTAAGCTTATATAAATTAAGGAAGGTCTGTCTATTCACAGGAGAAGATATTCTACAGTTTAACAGTACATAAATAAATGTGTTTTGTAATATTGTTAGTATAAAAAATAATCTTAAAAAATCTCCCATATTTATAAAATCATCTATTTTATTGTGAATATAAATATTGAGTAATTTGTTATAATATTTATATTTTGTTTCCTAGGACTTAGGTACTCCATCCGAGTTGCTATGGCCAGGTTACAAGGACCTGCCAGCCGTACAGAAGATGACTTTTGCAGAACATCCCACCGGTGGGATGCGACAGCGCATCGGCTCTGACTTGTTGTCTGAAGCGGGGCATTCGTTGCTACAAGGATTCCTCACCTACAACCCCGCTCGCCGGTTGACAGCTGATGTTGCACTAGACCATCCTTATTTCAAGGTAAATTTCAATTTAGCCAATGATCTTATTTCCTAGCCTTATAGCCTTGTAGCCTATAATACAATCCATAAACGTTCAAGCTTTTTGATAAAATTGACTGCTTCAAACAGTTTCATTAAATTGGTATGAAGATGTGTGTAAAAATTTGATCAAATATGAGTTGAAATGGTACGAAAAATATGAATTTTGGTATTTTAACTTGATCAAACGGTTTGGCCTTACTGTTTGATTAAATTATTTGAGCGTGTGTATTGCAAACGACCCGATCCCGCCAATTCGATGAAACTGTTTGAACAAATTAGTTAATCTATCGTCTGCATAAGTATGTGAGTGGAAGATTATTTGATTTAAACATTCATGAGTGTGTTTATTTGTAACAGGAGCAACCCGTGGCTATAGAGCCGGCAATGTTCCCCACCTGGCCCGCCAAGTCCGAAGGCGGGCGGCGCACGACGCACAGCCCCAAGCCACCCGCCGGCGGCGCCGCGTACGCACAGTACGCCCGCGGCGACTCCGACGAGGCGCTCGGCTTCCACGTGCAGAGCCGCTCGCTCAACGTCGCGCCGGGGTTCTCGCTTAAGTTTTAACCCACCCTAACTACCAGTGTCTCTATAGAAATAGTTTCAAGAAGTCAACGATAGTAATAATAATCATACATCATCATCAACACCAGCCGACGGACGACCACAACGATCCTGAGCCGCATTAGTCAACCTCACCGACCCCCAGGTCGACCAACACTACGCTTTCCGCGGGGTCGCCATTCCAGCATATTGGGCCCCAACGTCCATCAACTCTTCGTGTCTTTAGAATTACACATGCTTGCCATATATCACGAAGGTCGCTATGTCTAATTATAAACAAACCGTGAAACCTCACAATTGTCATACGATGGTTAATTAGAATACCTTTGAGGGTCAAAACTTTAAAAGATTTAATCTTTATATTGATGTCGTCAATGTAATGTTAATCACATTGTGTAATTACGCTGTGTATTATATAAATCTTTTTTCATGAGTAAGGTGTGTAGTGTAGCTATGACGAGTATTTTTGTAATGTTAGCATTTAAGACATCAGACATATTATCGTTGACTGTGTGATTTCATACTTCTGTAGCAATTATTTTGAATTAATGTTACAGTAAATTATTCTGTCTCATGTAACTGTCTCGTGTATAATATTTACTACTAAGTTCTTTTGAATAATTTTTCATTGTTATAATAAAATAGATTTGGGTAATTTGCCAAGTGTGTATCTAAATCGTTTGTATGTACTTAAATATTGTTTGTATATGAAAAAAAGTATGTGTTTAGATGCATACATACTTCATCACAATTTATTACAAGTATAATCTACCTACAAATGTAATGCTTATTTTGATTAAAATATAAAAAAGTTAGGTACTAGTCGACATATTTTAGCTTGATTAGTAAAAGTACTCGTCTTTATCAATTGACTAAAATTAACAATTTTTTCTCAATTTAGTATTAGGCTAAGTATGTTAGACGCTTATAAAAGAACTTGTGTATGGCAGTTGCATGCCACTTTTTATATTTTGAATAATATTCTACTAGACAGAGTAAAGCAGCAAACATCTCTCATCTGTTCTATTTCCATTAGACATTGGTTTAGTGTAAATTTAGTTTTTAATCTGTAATTTAATATCCAAATGTAATTAATTATACATTCTACAACAAACACTAAGGGCTAACGCTAAAACTGGCGCGGTTGCACGCTCGCGGTTGTATAATGAAAAATAGTATGGACAGCGCGACGGAGCGCGGGCGCGGGTACACGGCGCGGGCGCCCACGACGGGCACACGCGAGCGTGTTTGTTTCTACAAATCAGTCGAGCGCCGCTAGATGCTTCGGTCAAATAAATATTTGTTGATTTTATTGAATAAAATTATACTAGCAGCGCTAACTGAGACGGGCGCACGCGACGGGTGCCCGCGCGCGGTGTTGGCGACCGCGAGCGTGCAACCGCGTCAGTTTTAGCGTAGGCCCTAAATGAGGGCTAAAAATGACTAACATAATGACGTTGATTTTTTTCTATACAAATTTAGATACCGTAAATTAAAAAACTTAATAAAATAACATGATAAGTCAATGTAATTTCAAAATCACCAAACATCAGCAACCTGTCGCGCAGGCTCAGAATAAAACTGCATTTGTCGAGTGCCATAGATCATAGAGCGTGCTATGTGCGTATGTGTACCAATACACACACAATAAAAGGTTATAGAATAATTTATTTCTGGAAAGGTTATAGAATGTTATACAAATTTCACCAGATAAGAACCTAACATTTTTTTAATTCATGATAGATAAGTAGAAAAGCCTAACGTTATATAAAACTTACTAACTATAATTTAACTTAGCTGCGAGTGACGTCGACCTGCGAGTAATTAGCCCTTGTTCCATGAACATAGAGCTTACAATTTGTATGTAAACAGATCAAGTGTTGTAGGATGTAGCATGTATTCACAGAGTTTGTGAGTGCTTGCACTTAAACAACTTTTTTATATTCTTATTTATTAAATCCCTATGGATATTTTAAAAGTAGTTTTGCGGTAAATAAAACCAATTAATGTATAAAAAAAATATAAAAGCACTGAAAATTACATAAAAGTTGTATAAAATAAAATAGGAATTCTGAGGATTACATTTACAATTTATTTTGTATCATAATGTATTCACATTAAAAAAAAATTACTTAACATAATATCTATGATAATATATTATGTAGGAACATTATTTTTATATAAAAATATGGCCACCATTTAATGAACAATCTTCTGGCTTTAGTATTAAAATAATATGAGAACTCCCATAATATGTATTTATATAGGTAAAACGTTGTAAGTTTTTACACCGTTTTGTCAAAAATTTGTTTACATGTGGACACAGATCTTTTTTTTAAATTATATAATCACTTACTATAAAATATGCAACAAAATGTGTGAATTATGGCAAAATGTGTCTCATTCTTCATTAACTTCAATTAAAAACTCTGATTGTCAGGTTTTACGTTTTGTTGGAAACATTAAGACACGAGTCCCTTATAAAATCTTTTTGGAAGTTAATTAAAAAAATATATTAATTAAACGTCCATAAACATTGCAATTGTTTCTTATATTTAAAAAGGTAAATATAATTTTGGTTTATGTTCACAAACATCTCAATATCCTCTTTACACACACTACAAACACTTTATAAATAGTATTGATACAAGAAAATACAATGGTATTTGCTGACTGAAAATTTACATTTTAGTAAAAATATCTTAAGTTTTGTGAATAAAGTGTAATCAATGTTCCAAACCTATGAATCGTGTAACGTTTTTATTAAATAATTATAACCAATCCTGTTTTTGTAATCGATTACATTTTGTAAATATGTCTTATGTAATTCGTAGTATATATACTTCAAAGGGTAAATTTAGTTTTAATTAATATGGTACAATATATGTTTTAAAAAAAGTTCAGTTTTTTTGTCTAATATCATCACCTTAAACCCTTTTTATCATCATTATCAATCTACTAACGGCCCACTACAGGGCCAGGCCTCCCTCCTTGTAGGAGAGGGGATATGAAGCGTTGGCCCACCATTCTGCTTTAATGCGGGCATAGGGTGATACCGTTTCATCTATAAATGATCACTATCAGGTGTTGATGATAGTGAATAGCACTGACGAGCAACCGACTTGACGTGCTCTCAGAGGCATGGGGGTAGATCACCACCAACTTCCTGACTCCGGGCTTGGAACGCCCTGATAATTTAAGCCGAAAGATTAAAGACTGAATTTTTCTTACTAGACAATGGAATATTAAAACTATTATTACACCATTCGATATTAATAAAATAGTAGTATATGTCGGATGGCGGCGACATCTTTTCGACGCAGGTACAAAGACTGGAATCATATTCAAATTGAGAAATACAGAATAACTCCGAACGTGGCTGAGAGAATAACTTCGAACAGAGCCCGAGACTTGTGATACGGGTGTAGGTTTAAAAGAGATCTCTTAGTGACGGCCGTCAACACTCACCTCCTCTGTTCAAGTTATTCTCCCTGACCATCCAAATTTAGGGATGTTTGTTTGCTACAACAACCAATCAATCAATGATCAATAATCCGACAAATTAACTAAGGAATAATCACAACGATGACCAATAATAACCAAATCAATAAAATATTAACTAATTGAGCTATCAATAATAATCTGGCGTGATCTGAGTTACGACTGAGAGATGTGGTCGCAGTGAATGCCACAAAGAGAATATATCTATTCTTTAACCAAGAATCTCAACAAATATCATTATTCAAATAGGTTAGTTTTTATATCACTGTATTGTGAAAAGTAGCTATAACGTAAGTTACGTTACCTAGTCATGACTTATCTACATTATAATTTTTTGTCGCTATTAATACAAACGTTATCGTAGTTTTGTAGCCATTGCTGAAGTCGTTGCATCTGCAGCAGCACAGCTTCTTTGGCTGTGCCGCCCTCGCTTGTGTACTGCTCTACGCTTGCCTCCCACGAAAATACTTTTCGCAGTTCTTCTTCTGCACCAAACTCTGGACTGGAAAGAGTAAAAAAATACTCTTCTTTTATTAGGTTGTAATTATGTATTGTTTACAACTAATCGTGGTCTGAGGATGCGCGATGCGCGTTTTCAAATAGAAAGACTAGGATTTATACAATAGGGTATTTGCAGCGCATGAAGCATGCTACAGAAAGCTCTATTACCTATCCCACGCGTTTTTTCACCGTAAGTGTAGGTACTTACGGCGAAAAATCACCACTATATACCACTTAGTTGTAGTTAGTTAGTTACCAAATATTGGTGTACTCTGCGTGCGGCAACTGTTGCAAGTCTAGGCCCAGAGCAGCTGCGC
Organism: Mycalesis mineus; assembly: GCA_034621355.1. Taxonomy (NCBI): domain Eukaryota; kingdom Metazoa; phylum Arthropoda; class Insecta; order Lepidoptera; family Nymphalidae; genus Mycalesis; species Mycalesis mineus. Next base: position 9,457,276 of record CM067885.1, read on the forward strand.
GGCGGAGGGCGGCGCCCACGAGATGGTGCGCGCGGCGGAAGGGCACCCCGCGTCTCACCAGCCAGTGCGCCACGTCTGTTGCCAACATGCCGGGCTCCAACAGACTCTCTGCTTTCTTACCGTTTACCTAGACGTCAATTTGAAAATTTCAATCTGTAACTTAAATTTACAATAATTTTACAATTTAAATTAGGTATACGTAGAATTTATTTTATTATATTACGACAGTTCTTTCGCACATTCGTTTGATATCATATACTTTTGTAGTTAGGTACATACCTTCATTGTAGAAACTGTTCCAGCCGTCACTTTTAAACAATCCAATAATCTGTCATACGATCTAAAAAGTATTTCTTTATCAGACTGCAAATCCTTGTTGTATGTGCTCGGTAAGCCTTTCAAAATGCAGCAAAATGAGAACGAATCCCCCAGTAAGAGACCAGCGGCACCACGCACTAGTTCCAAACCGTCTGGATTACGCTTCTGAGGCATGAGGCTTGAACCTGTCGAGAACTGATCGGAATGCTGTACGAAGCCAAACTCTTGTGAACTGTAGATTATCAAATCTTCAGCCAATCTGCTCAGATGTATGCCACATAGAGATGACCAATTCAGGAATTCAACTGAAATAAAATTTTTAAGTACATTTTGAAAAGATTAGTTTTCAATATGTAAATTATACTATCTATTGAAGCAAATAAACTAAAATGGATTAAAATACCAATATGATCTCGTGAACCAACAGCAAACATTGAGTTAGGCGTAACTTGTTTGAATCCCAGACTTTCGGCTAATCTCTTACGATCAATAGGCAAAGCGCAACCGGCGATTGCGCCACTGCCGAGTGGACACGATGAAAGTCGTTTTATCTGTTCTTCTAATCTGCATACGTCATCCCGAAACATCCAAGCATAACTAAAAAAAATCAAATAGACCAGTGCAACCAAAACTAATTTAATAATTGAACGTACATTATAATTAAGAAAGACCTACCCAAGATTACAAAGATTCTCGTAACTACTAACGTATATGGTAACTTATGGTATTAGTGGCTATATTTATGCTTACTCACCTCATTAAAAAATGACTCCAACGTATTGGTTGAGCACGTTGTAGGTGAGTGTACCCTGGAGCTATGACGTCTATGTCTTCTTGTGCTCGTTTCAATAAAACCTATGGATTAAAAAATTATGTTATATTTTTTGTCATTAAATAAAAGTTTACTATTTTTTTTTCAATTAACTAACCGGTCTCCAGATTGCAGTGTCTCAAACAATGTTTAAATATCAGCGATATTCTCAAAAACTTCTGGCGCGATTTGAATAGGGTTTTCGTTATTTAAATACATATTTTACACGGAGAGTTTGAGTATACCTATTACCAATTTGAAGATGGTTTGAAAAGGTGACTGCGAACAAATGTAGGTAGATACCTAATATAGCATGACAGACATGCCTCTACAGTAATGATTAACTATAAATTTTAGGATATTTACAGATATTAGATTTAAAAGTTCACTCTGTGCTCTTAGTAGCGACGTCATCATCCACAGCTTGGTGTTGGTAGCAGATTGGTCGTTGCGGCTGCGTGCGGTGTGTAAGCGAAGAGCTGCTTCTCCGGCGTGCGCGCGCAGCCTTCGCTCCACTACTGAGTGTATATCCTCTTCAGTATCACCCAAACGTCCGTTACTGCACAACTCTTGCTCTATTTCTTGTTCAACCTTGATGAGATACAAATATAACAGCTTTTATAAAAAAAAATCGAGATATAACTTTTAAAAAAAAAAGAGATAAGTGTTATTTATTGCCTCTTTATGTGGCTTAGAAGATCGATTGCCTCGTAGATCTTGTGGTTAGCCCATGTGGCATTGTTCACGAGGCGCTGGTTTCGAATCCTGGGTCCGATTGTCAAATAATTCTGAGCTTCTATTTCTTAATTCATCTAAAAAATTTGTACGCTCCATATCCCCTTTCCTACACGCATCCTGTGCTGGCACTGCACTTGATTAACACCGTCTAAAGTCTTATGTCCTAAGTACTAATCTAATTTAGACATACCTAATCAATAACATTGGTAATGGAAGTGCGACACCACCTCTATAATTATTATCTATCCTCATTAGCTTTGTGTAATAGTTAAAGGACTCAAATAGAGGTAAAAAAAATAGGCCTCTATTTGACACTAATGTGTCAGAGTGACACTAATCCTGGTCGTGGTATATGATGCTAGTCACAAGTCTGAAGTGCATAGGCGGGGCACATAGTTCAGAGATAAACTTTGGGATCCCAAAGTGCTGGAATAGCGACCCCTCACTAGCTAAGCTGAGTATGTATGCCTGTGGACGACGATCGGTGAATAATGATGATGAACAATAAATAAATACGTGCTTAACTGCAGCTCACCTATGTAATTAATAACAAATCTACTTATAAAATCTACATACTTTGTCCAGGCCATGTTGAATTAATTTATGATCTTCGTCAGTAAGATGTCCACTTCGATGTAACTCGGTGGCCCACGCCTTGCTGCCTCTGACATCCTCTCGAAATAGCCTCACATCCACACTTAGAGAATCATTTAAACGTCGCAGCACTGTCGAGGGCTCTTCTTCAAAACAACCACCCCAAAGTTGGTACCTTTCCTAAGTCAAAAAGTAAAAAAAATATTACTTAGGTATTAAAGTACTTTTAGGTACATTGGTTACCGTTACCCGGAGCCGGAAACTTACATCCATAATTTAGCAGTTTCTTCTACCAAGTTTTATCTGATTAGACACAAGAACTCACTGATGCCACTATTTACATTGTATTTTCAATTATAACGCTTTATTATTTGAATAGTCTACAAGTGACTCTTATTGTGTTGATAAACTGTGAAGCAATGAAATTGAGATAAGCATTCCGGTTGCTTTCTTGATGTATATAAATTACTAAGTTATCTTTTTAAAGGTTACGCGGGGTTAAAGGAATACCTACGTATCATTTAGCTGTTTGTCATTTTATTGTATTCGTAAGCAATAAAATCTTCAATGGTAATTGTTATGTTAAAGAAAAGAATAATCTACTGAACAAAGCGATAGAGAGAGACGAATATCTTAGCATTCCATGGATTCACCGTGCGGGTGCCGGGTCCATCGCGTGGCTGAGAGAAAAACTCCGAACAGAGCCCGAGACTTGTGACTCGGGTGTAGGTTTAAGGGTACCCTTTGTGACGCGCGTCAACACTCACCTCCTCTGTTCAAGTTATTCTCCCTGCCCAACCATATTCGGAAGGACCCTACTAGTGCAGCTTTGGACACTCGTTCCAAAATGGAGCTTACTGCGCTTCTAGTAAGGCCAAGGTCTTTTAGCAGGTTGTAGAGAGACTTCGCTGGTATACCCCTCGCACCCACTTCTACCGCGTATAAACTAACCACATAGCCATTTTTGGTTAGTTCATTAGTAAGGTCATAGTATTTATTCACTTTGAATACATGGTCTTTAGGGATGTTTGTTTCCCACGGCACTGTAAGCTCGACAAGTACTATACGTTTAATTTGTTTGGAAAAAAGAAATATGTCCGGTCTAGATGTCGTAATAGCTAAGTCTTCCGGGATTTTATAGTGCTTTTCATACGTGTCCATTAATATAGTCCAATCAGGAGCAGAGCCCAGAATTGAATAAGGCTTGCTGGTGGAATTTGTACTTGAGCCTTGTGACGATCATAATCGTACATACTAACATATATAATAACACTAAAAAATAATTAAAAATATATATAAATATATATATACATGTAAAATATATAAAAGTGTTTTATTAAAGAATAGTAAAACGATAAACAACAGTGTTTTATATAAAACACGTAATTAGAAGTATTTTATAATTGAACACAAAATCGTGAAGCGCTCCTCATTCTATACATATTGTATGTCAAATACGCCCCGACGGCTACCGGAGACGAATAGAGAAGTGGCGTTTGAACGAGTTTGATTGCAGTGCGCTGCGTGATCAGCGTTCTCCGCGTGATGCGAGAGCGCGGAGCGCGCGCCGCCACTAGTGTGGGAATCTGTTGTGTCGTCCTTTATGTTTTCATCGAGCGATGTATATAATACATAGAGGTCGGTTATAAATAGTGTGCGAAGGCATATATGGAAAGAGATTTATAAGCAATAAACCATCAAGTAAGGCTATGCGCCCTTACTTAACAAATATAGAATTTAATAAAATAAAATATGAATTATGTGATAGCAAGACACATAATAATATAAATATATTAACATCTTCATATAAATATGCCTTGACAGCTTGGGCATTTACACAATAAAATACGACTGTTGTATTTATATCTATGTTAAAGCTTTTTGAACGCATAACACCTCGTAACGAGGTATACTCATCTGATTGGTTGAGGAGTGAGATACTAGCCACTTACATTTGGTTCAGCTCTGAATCTGCATCTGACGAGATGTTTGAAACGGATGTCTGAGCTCTATGTTGACTTACTGAGTGCCTTATTCTCTTCTAACTTCTCACAATTAGAATCCAATATAAGAGGAACACACCTCTATAAAATGTGCTGTTTTCGAACGCCTTATACCTCGGTATCGAGGTATGAAATTAAAGAGGAACACACCTCTATAACTTGTGCCGTATACATTTCTCTCACAAAGAAATGATTTGAGGGGGGGGCTCCGGTTTCTCTAATAAGAGATTCGATTATTAGATTCTTTCCACAGAATCGTGCCGGTTCTTTGAACGGTTCGTTGAGCTGTGCGATGTGGTCGGCGCAGAATGTTCTGGCAACTAGCGAAGTTCATAGAGACATTAACGGAGGCTGCATTCACGAAGTGTGGCTATCATATTATAATTATTAAGTTAGACGTTTTGCGGTAACCCTCACTCGGCCCGGGCATCATAGAACTAGCATTTCTGGTAGCGGGGCACCGTCATATTGCGGGATGGAGCATATGACCATCTTTCAATAGAACGATGCCATTGAACAGAATTGACCATCTTTCAATAGAAAGATGCCATTGAACAGAATTGACCATCTTTCAATAGAAAGATGCCATTGAACAGAATTGACCATCTTTCAATAGAAAGATGCCATTGAACAGAATTGACCATCTTTCAATAGAAAGATGCCATCGATCTAAAGTTTGTCTGAGGACTTACTCGGATTGCTCCGCGTGCGTATCTGTGTCACCACAATGTGGAGCAATAGTATGTACATCTTTCAATAGAAAGATGCCATTGAACAAAAGTTTGTCTGAGGACTTACTCGGATCGCTCTGTGTGCGTATCTGTAATACCATTCTAATATTGAACAGAATTGACCATCTTTCAATAGAAAGATGCCATTGATCAAAAGTTTGTCTGAGGACTTACTCGGATCGCTCTGTGTGCGTATCTGTAATACCATTCTAATATTGAACAGAATTGACCATCTTTCAATAGAAAGATGCCATTGAACAGAATTGACCATCTTTCAATAGAAAGATGCCATTAATCAAAGGTTTGTCTGAGGACTTACTCAGATCGCTCTGTGTGTATCTGTGATACCACTCTATTATTGATGGGAATTTTAAGTTCTTAAGAGAATTTGATTCTAATCACATATTTTGAAATTATATGATACACGAAGATGCCACATAAATGGGAAACACTTCGTGTATTGAAAAATATAAGGAATTAAGTTATAAAACATGAAAGGGGCCACATATATGAGAATCAGTTCATGTAATACAGTGAGAAAGTGTGAGTTTAGGGATAGTCAAGATTTGTTTATGGTTGCATGAATTTTATCTTCCGAAACTCTAAAAGTACTTGAGTTATTTATGGACATAACATTGATAATAGGGTCCTAGTCGAAAGACGATCACGTGCCAATCTAATACTTTTAAATTAAAAGTATAATAACCTTTGGAAAGATCTAGAACATGATGTAAATTGTGTTTATATTTATATGTGACGAATGTTTATCTTTGTATGGGACTTCGAAACAGTTACAGCCTGCTTTAACGAAGTTAGTTTGTCTTTTATTCGTCGTCAACCCTTTTTGAGCCCTAGCTACTGAAAGGCTTATAGCTTCACGTATGATTTCTAGTACTCTGTCGTGGCGGCGTGAGTAGAGACCCCTGTCCAGGAGCACCTTGCATCCTGTATGATTTAAGAGGTGTTTAAGGGCTTTTATAATATAAAATAATTAAAGACGTTCCCATGACCATAACGTGTATTATGTAAGACTTGTCAGTGTGACAGGAAGGAAGTACAGATTATACTCATAACATCTCCCTTTTCATTTTTTTTTTTTAAACGACAGACTGTTTGACAAGACAAATAATAATTTTACAAAGATATACGGACTGACAATATTGAAAGTTTAGACTGGTTTAAACATACCGACTGATAAATGACAAGTTGATATTTTAAAGACATGTGTACAATTTAACAGACAGGCTTACAATAGAAAACTTTAAATCTATTTATAACTTGGTTTACATATTTTAAAAAACATAGACAGACTTACAATATAAAACTTTAAATCTATTTATGACTAAGTTTAGTTTTACATACAATCTTGAAATCTGACTGGAGGCTTGACCTGTCTACCACTAATTGTTCTTTTTATTCCATCATGAGGAATATTTTCTTCCATTCTCATTTCCTTCTTTGGACTAAACTTTGGACTGACTTTTGGACTGACATTTGGACTAAATTCTTTCTTACATTGTACACTTTCTTTTATGGGACTCGAATAATGACAAGGTAACAGATGTTGACGATTTCTTCTATATGTAGAACCATCAGGTGCTTCGACAATGTATGATCTCGGCTCTTCACATTCCTTAATGACTTTTGCAGGTTGCCACTTCAACTCTGGTGACTTTTTGAACATAATTTTATCTCCTTTCTTTACTTTAGATAAATTTTTTGACTTTTTATCATAATAAAACTTTTGTTTACTATTATTTTGTTGTTTTGTTTTTTTATACATATTATGACTCATGACTTTAGGTTGAAGATGTTTTACAACAGTAGGTATAAGTGTTCTAAGACGACGGGACATTAACAATTCTGCAGGTGACGGTAAATTGTTTCTAGGTGTTGTTCTATACTGTAATAATGCAAGATATGGATCATCTCCAGAATCTGCACATTTAGTGAGTATACGTTTTACTATTTTCACTCCTGACTCAACTAGACCATTAGAACGTGACAGATATGGACTCGAAGTAGTATGATTGATATTCCAAGATTCCAAAAATTGTTTAAATTCTTGTGAATTATGTGGTGGTCCATTGTCTGATATTATGGTTAAAGGAATTCCATGACGGCTAAATATAGATTTTAATGCATTAATAAGTGCTTTTGCACCCGTTGAACTCACATTAGCGATTTCTATATAATTTGAATAGTAGTCTTCGACAACCAGTATGGTTTGATTTTTAAATTTTAAAAAATCTATTCCAACCTTTTCCCAAGGAAATGAACTAATTTTGTGTGACATTAATGGTTCTGGTGAATTGGCATTCCTGTGTGACAGACATATTTCACAATTTTCCACACACACTTTTATATCATGTGACATTAAAGGCCAATACACAACTCCTCTTGCAAAGTTTTTTGACTTTTCTATGCCTTGATGACCACTATGTATTATTTTCAATATTTCTGGCCTTAATTTAGTAGGTATAATGAGACTATTACCTTTTAACAATAAATTTCTGACGGAATGAATTTCATGACGACAGTTCCAATAAGGTAAGACTAATTTGTTGACTTCTGACCTTTTCTCAGGCCATCCTTCCTCATAATATTTCTTCAGTAGTTGTAGACATTCATCATTTTCTGTAGCCTCAGTAAGCCATTCTAGACGCTCAGCTGAAATAGGCAAGTTTTTAACAAGCATGTTGACATGTATCATGACATCTTCATCCAACTCATCCTCACTAGACTCCGGTAAAGCTGCTCGTGATAGTGTATCTGCTATGTACATTTTAGTACCAGGCTTATATTCGACTTTTAAATCATAAGCTTGAATCCTAAGCATTAATCTTTGTAAACGTGTTGGGACTTCAGCTAAAGGCTTTTTGAAAAGAGTTATTAGTGGACGGTGATCAGTTTCTACAGTGACTATTTTTCCATAAATATATTGATGAAAACGAATACAACCAAAGACAATGGCATACAGCTCTTTTTCAATCTGCGCCATGCGTTTCTGACTTGATGTTAATGTTTTAGATGCATAAGAAATTGGATGATTATCCTGAAGCAAGACTGCACCAACTGCTGACTGACTGGAATCAACTGACAAGACAACTGGTTTTTTGACATTGTAATGTGACAAGACTGGTGACTGACAAATAATATTTTTTAAATGTTTGAAAGTAGCTTCATAACTATCATTCCATGACCATTCACTTGATTTTTTTAATAATTGACGTAGAGGTTCAGTTTCTTCAGCCAAATTCTTAATAAATCCTCCCAGATAATTTAAAATACCTAGAAATCTCTGTAAATCCTTGAGACAGACTGGAGACGGCATATTTTTGATAGCCCTGACTTTATCTGGATCTGGTGACACACCTTTTTGAGAAAATATATGACCAAGGTATTTAACCTGTGGTTGGCAAAATGTACACTTACTTTTATTAAATTTCAAATTGACTTCTTGAGCTTTTTTAAACACTCTTTCTAAATTTTCTTCATGTTCTTGGCGACTTTTTCCATAGACTAAAATATCATCTGCATACACCATGACTCCTGGTAGTACACCAAATGTTTCAGTCATAATTCTATGAAAGATTTCAGGAGCACAGTTAACTCCGAATGGAAGACGTTTGAACCTATATCTCCCGTACGGCGTATTGAATGTGCATAACATTGAGCTTTCCTTATCCAGACGAATAACCCAAAATCCACTGCTCGCATCAAGAGTAGAAAAATATGATGCACCTTGTAGCTTAGATCGCACCATATCAATGGTAGGTATTGGATAATGTGATCTGTATATAGCTTCATTTAAGTTTCTGGGATCAAGACAGACTCTAAGTTGACCATTTTTCTTCTCAACTAATAAAAGTGAACTCACCCATGACGTTGGCTCAGTAACCTTGGTGATGACATTTAGACTTTCCATACTGTCCAATTCCTTCTTCAGTTTATCGTGTAATGAGAATGGAATTTTCCGTGGTGGATCTATTTTAGGACATATATCAGTGTTGATAGTGATATGACACTCACCCGGTAGACAGCCCAATCCTTCAAATACAGATTTATATTTTGACAGTAGACTCTGTAATGAATTATTTTTATTGATATAATATGACTTTTGTGACTTTTTATGACAGTTACTGTAAACATTAGACTTATAAAGACTTTTACTAATACAAGACTGTACATTTGACTGTGACTGATATTTATTGTTAACATGACAATTATTACTTAACTCAGACATATGATGTTGACTATTGACTAATGTAGAATCAAAATTTTGACTTTTATTGACTGTATTTTCAATATTAAAGACTCTTTTTATAAGACCTAATTGTGAACATGTATATTTTCCAATGACAGTTGGTGATGACACATCAGCTATAATGAAATTAATTATCTTTGACACCTGTTGACTATTGATATAATAACTACATTCTAGCTTTTGTTGACCTAATATGGGTATGGTACTTCCGCAGTAAGAGGTTACTTTATAATGACATGGTAAAAAATTTTTACTGACATTCAATGATTGAAATAACTTATATGACATAACATTAGCATCACTTCCAGTATCTAAAATACATTGAACATTTATATTATTAATATTTAAGTTAACACTCCACTCTGAAATTGAATTTTGACATGTATTTAAGTGTCCAACAAATAAATACTTTGACTCATTACCTTCTTGATCCATATTAGCTTGTATGAACTTCACTGACTTACAAAAGGCTTGATAATGTCCTCTTAAGTTACACCTCCTGCACTTAGCATTATATGCTGGACATTTATAGCGATGAATTTGACCACACCATGTACAGTTTTTTCTTTCCTGTGACTTTGACCTTGACTCTGACTGTGATCTGGTTCTTGACTGAGACCTCGCCCTCGACTTTGACTGATTGAATGACTGACGTTGATAAAAGACATTTGTAGATTCTTTAAACTTCACTGCATGAGATCTAGCTGACACAATACTTTTGGACAGGTTCCTAGCCTTTTCTAGCGTTAACTCTTCTTCTAGCAGTAATTTTTCTCGTACATGTTGAAAATTTTCATGCATGTTTGTAATGAAAATATCTTTTATCATCCTTTCTTCCAAGTTTCCGAACTCACAGGACTTACTTTTGTTTATTAAATTTGTTAAAAAATCCTCTAGAGTTTCATCACCTCTTTGTTTGGTTGTAAAAAACTTGTAGCATTCATAAGTAATATTTGCTTTAGGTACGAAGTACGATTCAAATTTTGTAATTAATTCTTCGAATGTGACATTTTCCAAATCCAAGCCAAATGTATTGAAAATTTCTAACGCGTCACTCCCAATAAAGTGTAACAACATGGCGACTTTCCTTGTGTCGGATTCTTCGAAAATTCCACTTGCTTTTAAAAATATGTTGAAAGATTGGAACCATTTTTTCCAATTTGTACATAAATTTCCTTCTAGACACATAGGCTTTATATTACCTGTAAGGTTCAACCTTTTAGATGATGCAAAATTTTCTTCACCAGTCGCGCCATTACTACGCGTTTTCTTTGTCTCGGACGCCATCGGACACGTGTTATTTTACGTATATTTTTTGACTTATATTTTAACTTTTGACTTTCGTTGGCACTTTTTTAAGTTCACTTCTGACACCATGTATGATTTAAGAGGTGTTTAAGGGCTTTTATAATATAAAATAATTAAAGACGTTCCCATGACCATAACGTGTATTATGTAAGACTTGTCAGTGTGACAGGAAGGAAGTACAGATTATACTCATAACACATCCTACCAATAAGTGCCTTGCAGTGCCCACTGCCTCACCACAGGTATAGCAAGATTTTTCCGAGGCTTTTCCCCATCTTACTAGGTTACTCTGATCTGGGAGAGTCAGTTGAAAGGCATTAAGATAAAATTTCAATAAGGCAGGAGACCAATCGTACAGCAAGGCGCGCCACTTCAGAGCCAGAGGGATGCAGAACTCGCCTAAGTTTAACCACTCGTTTTGCATTTCTAGGTTCATGGCATGCACTTTGTAGTTGTCGTCCTCATCTTGTTTAAGAAAAGATTTTATTATGTCTTGGTCTTCCTTTTTACGTCTTGCACCCAACCCGGTTCTATTTACCTAAGCCCCTGCCATAAATTGTTTGTAAAATTGAAGTCTAGAGTCAAGTTTTCCGGCACCCTCGTCTTTAGGAAGTGATGCAACTAGTTCGTCCTGGGACTTAACTAGAATGTGCGTTCTGGTAACCCTGAGGTGTTTATAGAGTTCCGATGGCTTTTTTAGTTTTAACCCAAAATTATTGTAATCTCTGAATAGAGTTGAAGGGTCAGCCGAGAGTGCTAGACCAAACCAAGACTTCAATGTTTTTATGACATTTGCATCTAGTTTTGCCAGATGGGTTCTGCCAATATCATAAACGAGGAATGGCCAAGTCAGACGTGAAGTGAGATAGTTGTCATAGACCCACGCTTTTTTTATATTGTTAATGGGCTGTTGGTCTACCTTATTGAGGTCATTTATGAAGTTATCGACGACTACCTCAAGGGATGGTGTGCGTCCTTTGTAATCAATCTTTCTACCGAGGAACTTAAAAGGCAATGCTTCAGCAATGGTGGTTACACTTTGGCCACTAATAGAGAGACCCGGATCATAAGATGTAAATTTAGTATTTCGTCTCCCCAGACATAGACAGTGACATTTGCTTGGCTTTACCCTCAGCCCACCAGTCCATGAGCAGAACTCATCCACTACATTCAATAGCTCCTGACAGTGTTTTGGGTTTCGTGTCAGTAAAGCAAGGTCATCTGCAAAAGCTAAGATGGACTCTGTATATTTATTGTTGATTTTAAACCGATAGCCCCATTTCTTTTCTTGAACAATTAATTTATCTATTAGAATATTGATGACTACATTAAAAGCTATTGGGGATAAGCAGCAACCTTGAAACAGCCCCACATTGTAATGTAGGGGTTTTGAGTACTCATTGTTTACTGCTATGGTGAATTTCAATTTTGAATAATAAGAAGTGATTAAATCAATAACTAGATCGGGAAAATTGTACCACCTCAAGGCGAAAGTCAATAGATCATGCTGGACAGAACCAAACGCATTTTCTAGGTCTATCCAGCAGATCGTAATTTGCCTTTCATATTTTCTAGCATCCTTGAGACTTTCGCCTAGAAGTGAATTGTGTTCCAGGCAACCAGAAATTCCGGGCAAAAACCCTTTCTGGTGATTAGGCCTGAAATACCTATTGTTTATCATGTGCTTTGTCATTTTTGTTTGCAATATACTGAAAAATAATTTAGAAATAGTATTAGTTAGAGCTATCGGTCTAGTGTCCTTTGGATGAGTTACTAACTTTGGATGAGTTATTAACAAGAAGTGTCTGTTTGAAATGTAATAAAAAATTTAAACTTATTTGTCCGTCAATCTGGTTATTTCTGAAACTACTAGTCTGATTATAAAAAATATTTTTGTATTTGGTAATCAGACTCATGAGAAGTGACATACTTACTTATACTTATTATTTCACATTTCCACAGGAAAGGGAAATGCGCGAATGAAACTGCGGCCATCAAGTAGTCCTAAAATATTACAAAAAGGTATTTTGAGTACCTAACTATTTAAAGTCCTTTTTCCTGCCCAACGCTTATGACTAAAAAGAACAGAATTATTACATTCAATTGGTTATTATTACCCGAGTGCGTCAGAAGGAGGGTAATGTTTTTGATTATGTATTTGTAGATATATAGACGCGTTGATGATCGCAGGCCTTTTCAAACTCGTGACGCTGCTGACAACAGCCTGTGCTATTTACAAAGTCTAGGATATAATATATGAAACGATACCCCGAGCAGGTAAGTAGTAGGAGTTAGCGTTCATTAAACATGACAATAAACCCATAGTTTTTCATCTTTCGCTGACTTACAATTTATCCAGTCCCATGATCATACTAGCCATATCACATTGACTAACTTTACCCCGTGGTTTCCCTCGCGTAGTTTCAGTTCCCGTGGGAAAATCGGGATAACTTATCAACAGCTATGATTGAATTCTGGGTATTATCTATCTCTATTCCTAAGCAAAATCAAGTCAATAGTTGATGTTAAGTGATGATGCAATCTAATATAAGATGGAAGCGGGCTAACTTTTTAGAAGAAGAATGATATGCACACTGCTTTCGGTTTCTACACGACATCGAACGCTAATTCGCTTGGCGGTACGTTTTTGTCGGTAAGGTGTAAGTAGCCACGGCGAAAGCCTTGCACCAGCCAGACAAAGACAATTTAAGTAAATCTCAATCTGCCCCGCCAGGAATCGAACCCAGGACCTCCGACTCATAAATCCACCGCGCATACCACTGCACCACAGAGGTCAAAAAACTAAAGTTAAGCGCACAGATAATACACATTCAGTGTCACTGTCAGCGGTCACAGTCTACTTTCAATTGTCAGTCGTCAAGTGACAAATGTCATATCTTTATGTCATTTGCACATGTTTGATGTTTCTATTTTGGTTATTAATTAAAAATATTTTTATTTCTGAGATAGAGAAATTAAAAAAATCCAATTACTTAGCTACTTGTTTACCTAGTGTAGTAAAACTACATTTATACATCTAGTTATAAACATATTGTGTAGTGTGTGTATAAAAATTGTTATTGTTGTTATTATAGTTGTTTAATTAAACAGTATAAGTATTATTTTGGTTATGAAATATTGAATTAATAAAAACATTAAACTGAGAGAATGGAGGATCTGAAGGATTCGAAAGAGGAAAAGAACAACGACAACAGCTATCTCAATTTCCACTATACATTGTATGACGTAAAAATCGATCCTGGCTTGAAAGACGATGAAGGCAATGAGTTGCCGCGTCCTTTTAACAAAAACCAGATGCGGAAGTGGTTGAAGAAAGTGCGTTGGACAAATAGCAAAGCCGAGAAACGGGCAAGAGAAAAGGAGAGAGCTAAGGAGAGAAAGAGAGAAGCACGGATAGCCAACATAGACTTAGGCCCTAACAGGAAGGCTTTGAAAAAAATGAAATTGGAAAAGGCCAAGCGAAATTCAGGAATCATAATCGATCTCAGTTTTGAGAATTTAATGATAGAAAAAGACAGGTATAAAGTGATAAAGCAAATTTTAAGATGTTATTCAGTTAATAGGCGTTCAGAATCACCTCTACAGTTTTATGTTACTAGTTTTGGGGAGAAAACAAAAGTCGATATGTCTAGACATAATGGTTATGAAAATTGGGACGTAAGTTAATTGCTGATAAATATTAAAATTTCTTGTGACTACTCCCTTGGTCCATTTATTATCCATAATAATTTTATACTATTTAGAGGAATTAATTCTTAACTTTTTGTATTTTTCAGATAGTTTTTCACGAAACATCATACTTAGATGTGTTTCCTAAAGAGAAACTGTTCTATTTATCAAGTGAATCTGAAAATGTTATAGAATCTTTTGAAGAAGACACATTTTACATAATCGGAGGTTTAGTAGACCATAATCAGCATAAGGTAAACATAATACTTTGTAGGCTGTTAGTAGAATTGAGGCATTTTTGTGCTCACTTAGAACGGTGCATTGTTTTAAAAAAAAGAAATAGCTATAGCCACATTTGTCATCCACTGCTACTGACAAGGACTATGTTTAATTTAATTAATACATGAGAGCTTCCATTGATATGTGCACTGTGGATTTGACGACCTCCATGGTGCAGTGGCATGCGCGGTGGATTTATAATACGGAGGTCCTGGGTTCGATTCCCGGTGGGGCAGATTGAGATTTTTCTTAATTTGTCTTGGTCTGGCTGGTGGGAGGCTTTAGCCGTGGCCGACCGACTACCGACAAAGACGTATCACCAAGCGATTCAGCGTTCGAGTGTTGTCGTGTAGAAACCGAAAGGGGTGTGGATTTTCGTCCTACTCCTAACAAGCCTGCTTCTATCTTAGACTGCATCATCACTTAACTTCAGGTGTGATAGCAGTCAAGGGCCAACTTGTAGTCGATAAAAAAAAAAACATTGACCCTGGGTCCAAGCCCAAGCGTAGCGGTTGGTGGGGAGCTTACATATTCCAAGTCCAACTGGTGGTAGGCTTGGACATGCCAAGTTACCCTACTAGCGAAGATGAACCGCTAAAGAGATTAATGTTCCAGTATAATTTCATGTAATTAATAACACGCAATCATACCATATCAATTGCAGTGGACCTCCGGTAATCCGACAAACATTATGCAGGGCAGTGTCGGACTATCGAATTTGTTGGATTATAGAGCACTGCCTAAGACCACTATAGTCCAGAATTTTTTACAAAAAAGTACCTTGTAATCCGACAAATTACATATCCAATGATAAGAATCTATATCTGTGTGTGTACTGATATTTCTATTCTTGACCAGAGTACTTATGCTAGTACTGTCATAGATTGTAATATACCTTTAAACTAGTTGATAAGACAAAGGAGGAGCTCTGCAACTTGAACATTGTACACCAAAATATACAGAGCCTCACCGGCAAAGACTTAGAAATTGAACTATTTGTTGAAAAATTTAATGTGCATATTCTATGTATTACAGAGCACTGGCTCACTAGCTCACAGTTAGCAGTTAATATTAATAATTTTTTATTGTCAAGTGTATTCTTCAGAACGACTGCAGTTCATGGTGGATCTCTAATTTTTGTATGTAACAACCTAAAATGTAAAAATCGAAAAGATATAGTTGGTCTTTCTGTTGAACGCATTGTTGAACTATCTTGTGTGGAGTTGGAACAATTTGTTGTAGTGTGCGTGTACCGCCCACCTACTGGGGACTATGATTACTTTGAGGAGACAATGGAGGAGGTGATGAAGCGATTGAGTACTTCTACTAAAAAAATACTGATATGTGGTGATTTTAATGTTGATATTTTACAAGTAAACTCAATGTCTCTAAGGTTTCTTAACTTATTTAAATGTTTTAATTTAAGACACGCTTTTAATGAACCTACTAGAATTACAGCCACTTCAGCTTCTTGTTTAGATAATATATTTTACAATACTGATATAGTTGACAAGGTGATAATTAACAAATTAAGCTCTGATCATTGCGGTCAACTTATCACTATTCTAAACAACAAACCCATGAGCAACCAATGGTTAAACTTCAGGCCAATAACTGAAGGTAAATTAGAGAGATTCAAAAGCGTAATTTGTAGCAAAATTCCAAGTCTATCTTTTGTTAATCGTGACCCTAATATTCTTTTTGGTGCACTTTTTGAGACAATAGACAGTGAGTTTTCTAAAATATTCAATTTAAAACGTGTTAATTTAAGCCAAAAATTAAAGTTCAGTGACTGGGCTACTGTAGGTATTTATAAAAGTAGAGATAAATTGTATGAGTTGTATGATGAAAAACAGTATAATCACAGTCAAAAATTTTCGGAATTTGTTAAAAATTATTCAAAAACATTCAAACGCGTATGTATTAATGCAAAATCCATACACATGAAAGAGTTACTAATTAGAGCTGACAATAAGATACAAACCTCGTGGAACATAATAAATAACGCAACTGGCAAAATTAAACCTCGCCATATGAATTATGAATTAATTGTTGATAAAAAAAAAATAAACAATAAAAACGAGGTTGTTAATGCTTTTGAAGACTTCTTCCAAAATGTACCTATCTTATTAACAGATTCGCTAAATTCGTCTCCTATGTCAGCCCAGAGGTTACTAAGAGACAATGTGAAAGAGTGCAACATTCTATTTAAATTTAATTATGTAACTGCTTTTGATATTATAAAAACATTTAAACTACTTAAATCAAAGAGGACTGGCGATCTGTGGGGGATGTCAGTAAAAGTAATATCTAATATAATAAATATCATTGCTCCACACTTAGCTGTTATTTTTAATGAATGTGTGGACTCAGGTACTTTTCCAAACCTAATGAAACATGGAAAACTTATTCCACTTTTTAAATCAGGCGACCAAGCAGATCTCAATAATTACAGACCGGTTTCAATATTGCCAACACTAAGTAAGGTCTTTGAAAAAATAGTTTTAAATCAACTGCTTAGTCATTTTAATTTAAATAACTTACTTCATCCTGACCAATATGGTTTCACTAAAGGTCGCAATACTACTGATGCAGCTGCAAAATTATTAAAACACATCTTTGATGCCTGGGAAAGGTCTAAGAATGCTATTGGCGTATTCTGTGACTTGTCCAAGGCTTTCGATTGTGTTGACCATAAAACTCTTTTGCTTAAGTTAAGCCACTATGGCATTAAAAATGTTGCACTTAATCTCATTGCCTCTTATCTTAGTGATAGAACTCAAACGGTATGCATTAATGATATAAAGTCACGTGGCTCATCTCCTAAAATGGGCGTTCCACAGGGTTCAATTTTGGGTCCTTTTCTATTTTTAGTGTATATCAATGATTTACCATACCATGTTAGCGACATTTGTGAAATTGTACTGTTTGTGTCTAATTTTTAAAACTGATAGAAATAAAAGTGACTTTGACGATGTAAACCGTGCTGTATCGCATGTGTCGCATTGGTTTACTGCTAATAATTTACTATTAAATGCAAAGAAAACTAAATGTGTTGAGTTTTCTTTACCGAATGTAAAAAAAATAAATAAGCCTTTAATGATAAATGGTGAAACGCTAAAAATGGAGAGTTCTGCAGTCTTTCTAGGAGTGACCTTGGACTGTAAACTTCAGTGGAGCGCTCATATAGAGTCACTGACAGCTAAACTTAGCTCAGCAGCATTTGCAGTGAGAAAAATAAGACAGTTTACCGATGTAGAAACAGCTAGACTGGTTTATTTTGCTTACTTCCACAGTGTGATGTCTTATAGCATCTTGTTGTGCGGAAAGGCTGCTGACATAAATTCTGTCTTTATACTTCAGAAACGAGCAATTCGGTCGATTTATAAACTTAAACCACGCGAGTCCCTTCGAGTCAAATTTAAAGAAATAGAAATTCTTACAGTAGCCTGTCAATACATATTCAATAACCTAGTTTATGTTAAACAAAATATAAATATGTATAAACAGAAAAAGGATTTAAACGACCGTCTTCCTAGAAATGGACATAAGTTAGTCATATCAGCTTATCGCCTCCGAAAAGTACAAAAATCTTTTGTAGGATTGGGTGTACTCTTCTACAACAAGATGCCCAATTCAGTTTTAGATCTGCCATTACATAAGTTTAAACAATGTATTAAAACTCACTTACTGAGTCAGGGTTATTATACTATCGATGAATTTTTAAATGACAAAGATGTTCAAAGGCAATTGGATAGGCTTTCAACTTCACACAGGAAGTAAAATAAATAACTTTATGTAACAACACACTTAATATTGTAAAATTGATAATATTATAAAAAGAGCAACTGTTGAGTTTCTTGCCGGCTCTTCTCAACAGGGCCTGCCTTCCGAGCCGGTGGTAGAGTCACTACAAATAGTCCAATTTGACGTTTCAAAAGTGCTTGTAATAAGCCTACTTGAAATAAACGAATTTGAATTTGAATATCTTATATGTACATATATACTTTGAAGTACAAATCATACTTAATTTATGTAAGTCGAATTTAGTAAATTAAATAACAATTGAGAGTCGAGCACAATAGCGGTGGCGCGTACGAGTTGTGACCTGTTCAAACCTGCGTGATCTACATTAGCGAAGATTGTCAAACATAATTCAAAGTCATGTCGGATTACAGGAGGCGCCGGATTAGACAGGGGCCGGATTATCGGGGGTCCACTGTAAAACAAAAGCTGCTTGAAATAGAATTTATTAAATTACTGTTTTCTGTTATAATTTTAGGGTCTCTGTCATAAGATAGCAGTAGAACAAGGTATCAGACACGGTCGGCTGCCTTTAGACAAATATGTTAATATGAAAACTAGAAAAGTTTTAACTATTGATCATGGTAAGTTAAAGGTCCACATAATAAATTTGCACAATAAACAGAAGAATTTATTTTATTACTTTGTATTATTTTTACAAGCATTACAAGAAAATTTATATTTTCTGTTACAGTGTTCGAGATAGTCCTCAGGGTGTCTGAGGGAATGTCTTGGCAAGATGCCCTTATAAAGGTACTACCAATGCGGAAAGGAGCACACATTTGTCACTCTGCAAGTAATAACTCATACAATATTGACAGTTCAAGTGATAGTGATAACCATTAATTTACATATTAGAAAACTATCTAATTACATTATATTTATTTAACAGATTTTAAAATAATATCAGTTATTTGTATAAATACAAATTAGAAATAGGTATTATTAAAAAAGAAATAAAATAAATTAAATTTTACTATATGGTATTTTAATGGTATGACAATATGAAATGCCATGATGGTTGACCCCCAACTAGGTGGACTGATGACCTTAAGCAAGTTTCAGGAAGCCTTTGGATGCAGTTGGCTCAAGACCACTGTGATTGGAAGTCCTTTCAAGAGGTTCATGTCCAACAGTGGACATCCATCGGCTGATGATAATTATGATAATGATGATGATTTAAGTTTTTGTGACATTATCATCATCAGCTTATTTTGATTTCTCACAGCTGGGCACTGGTCTGGTTGGAGCTTGATCTCTAATACTTGTTTTCTAGATTTCACTTTCTACTGTATCAAGTGTTATCCAATGATTGCGATGATTACTGGAACTGATGATGTATATAAAGCCATAGGGCTGCAGATTGCTATGTACTATAATAAGTATTTCTTATAAGAAAAATGGGACTCATAATCCCATTTCCAGTTGCCTAATATTCTAGAACCAAGGAGATAGTTAGTTTTAAGCAGTAATTATTAAGTATTTGGTTAATCATATATAATTCTGTAGAATTTTCCTTTATTTACAAGATAACACGATTCAATTGATTTGATTTAATATAAACAAATTAAGTAATGAATAGTGTAAGTCTATTACATTTTATATTTTACATAAAGCATTTAACATACAACACGCTAGAATTGTACTTTCTCCTACATAGATGATCACAGTTATTTAGGAATAAAAGCAGTTGTTACTTTGCACATATCTATAAACATATCTAATGATTTACAGTGAAATACTAATTTATTTCTATAGTTAAATTTTTATGCAAAAACATAATTACATATCAAAACAGGTATTTGGATTGTATTTGTGTGGAGAGAAAATACCATAAGTGTTTTGCAATTGCACCACACATTTGTCAGGTCACGAAGTTAATATAAATAACTAATAACAATAAAAACAATTAACGGTAAGTGTTAGTTTAATACTGCACAATAAAATGTTGATAACATATAAGTACCTAATATACGAGTCACGCAAGCTAGATCTTGGTAGCTGCCTAAATTTTTATTCAGTACAAGTTAGCCCTTGACTGCAATTGCCCTGATGTTACGTGATGGTGCGATCTATGATGAGAGAAGGGCTAACTTGTTAGGAGTAGGATAATATCCACACCCCTTCGGTTGCTACACGACATCGTATGCTAAATTGCTTGGAGGTACGTGTTTGTCGGCAGGGTGGGAACTAGCCACGGCCGAGTCCTCCCACAAGCCAGACCAGACAAATTCAGGAAAATTTAAATTGGCCCAGCCTGAAATCCAATCCCAGGACCTTCATTTCATAAATCCACCGCGCATACCGCTGCGCTACAAAGGCCTTCAAGAACCTATGTGATTGTAAGTAATGACTAAAAATTATAAGTAATAAATATTCAATTAAGTAATATTATAATTTATATCCAAATTATGCTAATATGATATTTTTTATATATTGTCTATTAGTGTAAAAACTTATGTTTCTTTAGAAAGTTTAATATTATGGGCTCAATCAACTCAGGATTATTTAAATGCAAATGGTGAGTGGATGGTATAAAATGACATTCAAAGTCGCTGTTATTCTGTGCGGCTGTGTCTCGCATCTCTACAGAGAACTCATCAGCACTATATGGAGAATCAATGCCTTTGAAATAAAGCGTCGGACATTTTAGTCGTTTAATCAATGTCTCAACCAATCTCTTGTCCTCAGCACTAAACAGAATATTCTTTAGTCGAGGATCTCTTGAGAAATAGTATTTGTTTGGTTCCTTTGAAGATTCTTTGGCGCCGCGCTCCAGCAAATACGGTACGCTTTCCTTAGATACAGATTTGGTTGTGCCCAGATGCCATATTTTAATTATTTCTTCTCTCGTATAACTAGGTGGTTCACCTTTCTGGTCTTGTATGACTTGTAATTTTTTTAATATTCTAGAATAATTCTCTACGACTTGATTTAAATCGTAGTCGTCATAAATAAGGCTGTCGACTGCGATGTAGAAGTCAACATCGTCCGGGAATAAGCACGCAAAGCGCATACCGGCTATTGACCCCATCGAGTGACATAACAGTGACACTTTATCCCATTTGAAATAATCTTTTAAATATAGGATCAATCTAGGTAGGTCCCACGGATAATAGTGCATTCCTGAAAAGAAAAAAAATATTATTTAACTTGGTACCGACTTACAATCTAAGTTTAGAATTAACTAGCGGACGCACGCGAATTCACCCGCGTACTCCCCGTTCATGTGGAAATATGGGGATACAAATTAGCTTATGTTACTACTCATGAATCTGGCTGTCATATACAGAAAAAATAATTACGATGCGACTAGTAGTTTCAGAGAATAGCTGAAACAAACTCAAAAACTTAAAAAAACGATTTTTTTAACCAAATCAAAATTAAATTTTTGCAATTCATACATGTGTGCATTTACTGATTGGCTGGTAATTTGAAATAACAAACATATGCTGAGTTATTCTTTCAAGAAATGTTAGTATAATCATACATTCGGAATAGAGAAGTAAGTGGTGTAAGACCCCCATGCCTCAAAGAGCACATTAAGCCGTCGCTCGCTAGCATCGATATCTAATAGTGATCGTTTAATAATGAACCATTGTCCCTAAGCCCGCCAACCAACATTGGAGGAGCGTGGTGTGTATTAGCTCCATATTTCATTTCCTATAAGGCCCTGTAATAGGCTGTAAAAAGGTTGATAATGATGATGATGATGATAACACTATATCACCCACACGCACACCATATCAGGGTAAGGTTACCTAAAGTAATAGGTACCCTACAAGTATTTGTTTAGGGGTAATGACTTAAATAAAGTTAATTATTTAACTTAACCAGGTAATTAGCATGATGGTGGATTGACTGCGAAAATTTGAACACATTTCACATTTCTGTAAACGACGTTTTATATTTTCCCATCTTTGCTAACACGTGAAGATTTTGTGGACTCCAAGACTTGCCAACGCGACGTACTAAGTATAAGTTGCCCATGGGAAAACAGTTTTTTTTTCAAAATGTACACCTGTTACTTGCAACGTTGGCCTTGAGCTTTATTTAGTAGTACTACTACTAGTAAGTCACCCGCGACTACGTTTGCGTGAATACTCCCTAAAGGTACCCTTCTAATTTTAAGAAACCTCACCCTTCTTTATTGACAATAATACTTTGTGTGTTTTTATATAAACTTCAAAGGGTACCCTCTGGTATCCAAGAGGAAAATCCATGGCCGGGGAAGTCGAGCGCTAGTATCGAGCGTTTATTGCACAGCATGGGCGCGTAGGGGTCCCAAGTGCCGGCGTTGTCCTGCCACCCGTGCAGCGCTAGTATAGGCCGCTCGTGCTCGTTGCCCCACAGCTTCGCAGCTAGGTGACCCCATTTTACAGGTATTCGTATTTCCTTTACGGGTGCCTGAAATTATAATTTCACATTATAAAACCTTATCTATCTCTATTAGATAGGTTCTGTTTTACAGATGAATCGAAATCGAAAAATTTTGGTTTCATTCAGTTTATAGAAGCTCTATGAAAAAGCATGATTTCGTTTTTTTTAAAGAACGTACCTACCTAAACTTATAAAATAAATACCGAATCACATATTTAACAAAAAAGGCATACACCTACAGCTTGTCTGGCCTGCACAGAATTTTCAGTAATAGATTAAGATGAATTATTAAAACTTTAGTCAATACTGGCCGTTGAATTATATCTACTTATATTCGTTTGCCTTAAGAATGCAGTGACTCATCATTTATTTTTTTGTTGCGGTTTAACTGATCACTGTGAACTATACTAAAGTCAAACTTGATTGAGAATGCTTGTCAACAAACAAATTAAAAATGAAGGTAGAAATCACTAGTCATTTTACTCCTATTTTTTTTTGTTAACTTGTTAATGAATAATTCATGACAATAAATTATGTTAGTAAGCTTAAAACTAATAAATATATTCAATATCTTTAAAATAACATTTTATAAAAAAACAAAACATAATTCTAAATTTATTGGGCATAAAATGTGTTGCATTTTCTACCTTCATTTTAAATTTGTTTGTTGACAAGCATTCTCTATCGAGTTTGGCTTTAGTATAGACCTTGTAATTTGAAATATTTGATTGGTCAGAGAGCGGGGTTAGGCCGGCGAACAGTGATGACTCACTGCATTCTTAACGCGAACCAACATAGTAACTCGATGATGCCGGCCGTGAAAACCTTTGGGATAAGCAGGATATCGGGATATCTTCTGCGAATCCAGTGTAGGAAACGCGTACCTAATATATAATATATCGTTTCCTCATATTATTTAGGTACAAGGTCTGATAGTAATTCTTTTGTTTTAGAATTTAACTAGGTATCTATCTAATTGTCTTTTTTAATAACTGAAACAAGGAAAATCTAAGAGATTTTTCAACATTTATCTATTTCATATCTAATCATTGATTACATAATAGTAAGATCTATAATAATTCGCACAATAAACCGAAGAGATTGGAATAAAATGAAATAAACAAAATCAATACATCGATAGAAGTAAATAACATGCTGGGTTTTTTAATCTATAACAAATTGTGATAAAACTTACCTCGGTGTGGAGTTTTTTATTTTGAACACATTGCAATACAGGTCTTAACTCTGTTAAATTATGGTTTAATTTCAAAACGCTTGGAGACAATAACCTCTTTGCCATAGTGTTCCGTCACTTTAGGGATACCAACTGCACGTTAAATATAGCCGAGGTCGATTGTACGCAAGACTCTAGCTCTACGATCAATGTTAATGTCAGCCGATTCACAGAGAATAGAGTTCTAGACTAGAATTGGAAAAATAAATAATGTTGCTATTTATTATTCAGCACCAGATAAATCACACACATGCTATTACAAAAAAATATTAATTTTACTTTACACATTGCATGATATTTAACTATTACGCGAACATTTTTATTTAACCTAAATAACCAAACACGTTGAAGCGCGCCGTGTGAGTAATTCTCACAAGGTCTTTCGTCGCTATGTTATAACCGATACCAATGTTTTATAGCGTCATATTTTAGATTAGACTTTGGACTTTAAACTACATTTTATTTGCAAATCATCTTTACTCATCGTAATCTATCCTTTTACCTAGGTACAATATAACTAATCTACAATAGTAAAATAGTAATATGTTTAAGGACGTGTGATGACGTGGTTTGAAGAAATACCTCCGCAAATCTACATCTATACTAATATTATATCTAAATGCGAAAGTAACTCTGTCTGTTTGTGACTCAATCACGCCTGAACTACTAAACTAATTTAAATAAAATTTTAGTACAGAGATAGCTCAGAGCTCTGCTCAGAGAGAAAGGACATAAGCTATTTTCCGTCGAAATGAATGCGAACGGAGTCGCGGGCGCTGCTAGTCTTGGACAAAAAATAAAAAATTGGTATCATCACCCTAATGGGTTTAAACAAGAGGGGGAAGCGTAATCGTCTACCTCTGTATTAAAATTAGTCGTCGTCGTAGTTAATATTTGTTTTTAAGTTTTGTTGGTTTTATGCTAGTTTCATCTACCACTGCATATGTATAAATCCTCTCCGTCACATGTGTGACGCACAATACAAAGAACAAAAAGCATTATAATGAACAACGACATACCTAACAGGTAAAATAAAATTAAAAAATATATTTTGTACATTCTTTTTAATATTTTTGTTACAGGTTTACAATCATTTTTGTATATTCACACATTTTCAATTGTATAATTATTATCGTATATAGCAATATTTTCCGAAAATTTACGAAAAGGTTTGTCAAAAAGGTATAAAAGTAAGTATTACAGAGATTCTTATTAAAATCATTGTCAGTAACATTTAAAGGCATGCGTACGTATACCCTGATTCAGGTTATGCTAGAAGCCTATGAATAAAAATATACAATTAAACAAACTAGTAGATACTCCTTAAGTTAACATTAATTAATATCAGAATTTGTTAACACAATATTTGAGGATCGTTCTATCTTATTTTCTAAATAAGGAAAGCTTTTTCACAGGTCGGTAAAACATTAAATACCCGTTAAAGTTCTGTTTCTATAGAGATTTCGTCTTAGTTTGCTTGTTATTGATTAATCCATTGAATACCCTGTACTTATAGTTAAACTCTTCTTAAATCCCCCCATAACAGCCTGTTAATACTTACAGATCCCCAAACTGAGTATCAAAGTACTTAAACTAATCTATTACCTAGGTGCTTATTCTAGAACTATAACAGTAATATCTACCTCCTTATCTACTTGTATTGATATTGTGAGCAAAGCTCGAGGTAGTAATTAGGTAGGAAGATCACACAATATTTATGGACAATATTTTGTTTACAGTTTCCCAAAGTTGGAAGCTATGATAGTGTCTTGTAGTTTATGGAGTTCAATGTTTCACTGTTTCTCAAACTTTTGTGTGATTTTCATTACACGATACATATTAACATTGGATTGTTTTTGTTCATTACGTATATAATTATTACTATATTGCACAATTAAAGTCTTCAGCAGTCTGCACATTTGGTTCTAAGAATCCTTTCCTGAGGGCATCGAGCATTGGCCACGGACGGCATGAGCATCTTCCTCGCCAGTCATCCAAGTCGAGGGCCCACAGAGCTGCTCCTCGCATACCCGTCCGAGACATTACTGCCGAAACCCTGTAGATATCGAAAGGTCGCAAGTAGGAAACCCATTGGGACCCTTGTACGGCATAGGTACCCTCAGTATTTGACATTACTTTCCAGTCTTCTGTTTGTAATTCCTTGCAAATCTGTAACGATATTTTCATTATGTGAAACACTTTAAGTAATATGACAACTTTAAAAAAAAATCATTTACTTTTGGAAAGTTGGATGAGAACAGTGAAATATCAAATATAAAACATTGATTTTCATAAACATTTCTCAACATTGACTTCTTTATTTAAGATTATTAAAATAAGTATAGCTGACTCTAATTTTTATTTGAAATAACTTACCTCGTAATATGCTAAAAATCCAGGGATGCGAGTAAACGCGCCAGGTTTGCCCGGACCAGCTATGGGCGCCCCGATACCAGAATTCAGTTCGCTTCTCAGTGTGTAAGAACGTCCGTATGCAGGTATGCCCATTACGAGTTGACTCGCTGGTACTATGCTTGACCAAAATCCAATGATTGCTTGCTGCACAAATTAAAGTCATCGATATGATAAAAATATAAACAAAAGAAATTCCTAATTTACTTGCTTAAGAGGTCGGGATATTGTGCGAAATTTTTGCTTACCAAATTATCCATTTTGTATGGTCCGTTGCTCGTCAATGGGAGAAGATAGGCTGTTCTTCTTGGATCAGACTCGTAATAATCGTTAGCTGCTATGGTCATCCAGTCCAACGTTGCAGTCAGTATTAACGGATCATAAGCCACCGCCGCAATTTCTGGATTTGGAGCGACTACCGCTGATAGCTCGTAGTTATGACGACGCAGAACCTTTGCCAAGTCAGTCAATAATACGCTGAAATTGTCTTTGTCGGAAGAATCTTGTGCTGAGCAAGGTGCCTGTAAAAGTAATAAATTTAATATAACTTTTTATTAATTTATAAGACCGGTTTTATTAATAGTTTATATTAGATTCATTTATTAGCTTACCTCTTTGCAAACAGGGTATTGCCAAGCTATTTGCACTCCATCGAATTTCCATTTTTGCAAGAATTTTACGACAGATCTTACAAAAGTTTTCCGTTTGGTCGGATTAGCTATAACTTGACTCCATGTATAACCTATTGAATTTTCTATGCCTCCGATACCTATAATAGCTTTGGCTCCTTTCAGTCTGTGCTCGGTTATTTTTCCATAGAAATCTATAAAAACAGGAAAATGTAGGTGATAAATATTTATTGGTATAGATATATAAGGGGACTTATAGTAAAGTCTGGCTTACCATTGCTGATATCTAATTCTGGGTTCCCAGGAACAACTGTGCTGCTGGCGCTATCAAGATGCGCCCAGGCGTAAATGATATGTGTGCAATAAGAGGAGTCCACCTGTTCTGGTCCAAAACTACCGTTGTCTTTCCTGATTATAATTAAAAATTTATAGACAAATTTAGATCGGTACCTAACATCGTTAATTCCACAAGATATATTCAAATATTACGACTCACAAAATTTTTTATCGGTTTCTTGCAACTTGCAATTTTAATTACCAAACTAATATCTACTGTGTATTTTTTACAATGATTCAGGAACATAATCCTTTTTTAGATTTATAAGTAGTTTGCGCATTTCACAAGTTGGTTTGAAATATATTTAAATCTTATCTACAACCATCAAAGACGAGAGAGATTATATCGATAGGTACTTCACTACTAGGTAAGCAGAGAAGTACTAAAATAGAATAAGATAAATTACATATGATACATGTTTTCACCTGTAATATGCCCAGTTAGAGAAGTAGCACGCAATGATGGGTTTGTGTTCAGTCTGGGTGTCTTCGTTCCCGTCTGTTATTCTTAGACTTGTCTTGCCTTTGCATTTAGCTGTACTTGGGAAATCACAGTGATTCTGAAATTAATAAAAATAGGTTTAATACGCAGGAGTGTTTTAATTTAAGAAATATTAAAATAAAATTTTCTATTTTCTCGATGCCACATGCGAAGAATTAGCACATTTTGTCCTAAATAAACAAATGTATGCGAGTAATAAGTTAATTACCTGACTCCACACAAGCGGTGACGGGCACGTTAGTTGAATATACTGTCCATTAATACATAAGTAATACTTGGCACAATCCAAGTCATCCTCTTTGAAAGTAATCCCAGAACACGATTTTCCTTCTAGTGATGATCCATCTACAGGAGAGCTCTAGAATAATGTAATACAAGTTTAATATTGTTGTTTTCTTAGAAGGTTAATTACTATACTTATGAGTGCAGGCACTTACGTCAATATTAATTTCGGTTTCGGGGTCCGATAGTGATGGTACAGGTATATCATCAGGTTCAGCAGTAGTTGTTGTTGTTGTTGTTCCTACACTCGGTGGACCTTGGACTGCAAAATTATGTATGTATTTAATAATGCCCAATAGGTACGGTGAACGCACGAATGCTTACCTAGTTCCTAGGTAATTCATTAAGAAAGCGTCTTAATGAATTACCTATAATTTAATTATTTTAGCTTTTTCTGCTGACAAGTGTCCTTGTAGAATGCCTAGATACTACTATTTGTTAGCATATTTCTCAAAACCTAAGTGGTTTCTAATGCTAATACATATAAGAAGAAGAATGATGTACACTTTAAATAATAAATAAATAAATAATTATAATTTTAGATAAAATATTATATTTCTGTCTGTAATGAGGAAAAAGTGGAGCTTCCAAAAGTAATTTGTAATAACGACCAAGTAATGCCGCTATATAAAGTTGTAGCACGCTATAAATACTTACTTTCTTCCAAGCTGCATGGCGGAGGAGCCTCGTGTCCTCGTAACACGTGGTTAATAGTAGCCAGCAAAGGAGACTTCCCACAACCACAATACCGGCCGTTAAAATCATCCAAATCCAGCGTCCACGCCATGGCACCACCGAGATCCATTGCCCGAACGTATTCAGTCTTGTGACGTACCATGTAATCGTCGTCAAATGATACCCACTGATCGTTTAAGGTAGCATACGGTCCCATTCGACCGCCTGGATCACGGACTACTTTCCATCCTTGAACTTTTATACGTTCGCATATCTGAAATTAGTAATTGCAGTATGCTCTGAATAACCTATACGCAAAACCTACTCGTTATGTATATAATGATTCAAAAGACGTGAATATTCATACTTCGTAGAATGACAAGAAACCACGAGCTCTGGTCTCATCTCCAGCTTCTCCGCCGGCGTAGCTTGGTGCTCCTAGTTCGTTTCCAGAATTTTCTATCAAAGAGAACGATTGCCCATAGAATGGCACACCCAATATGAGCTTGTGGCGTGGAGTTCCTTTACTCAGCCAGTAGTTAACGGTGAAATTCTGGAACAACGTCATACTTAACTTAGGCAATAGAATATTAAACTGTATAGGAATTATTTTAAACATTTTGGTTAGTTGCAACATTATAAAATTGTAACAAACTTACAGTGTTCAGTGTTTTGTCCTCATCTGAATCTTGGGCATACATGGGCGCCAAGTGGCCAGTTTTCTTTTCCCATTGTCCGTGATAGTCATAGGTCATCAGAGATATCCAATCTAAATTCCTTGAGAGGACCGGAATATCATACGCTACAAATAGTAACAAAATAATTAGTTTTGTAATATTAATAGAATTTTTAATATTTATAAAAATAAAAATGTTTATATAAATTATAATATTTATAAAAAAAAAATTAAAGTAGGTAGGTACCTAAATCTATAACACGTTTGCTCGCCGAAACTGCAGCAGATAGTAGGAGACCACGTGGAACAAACGCACTGCGCAATTCTTTGACAAGTGCAGCGAAACCTTGCTTATCCGAATTCGGTCCTTTTTCACATTCAACCTAAAAATAATGTTTGTAATTATCATATTTTAATTCAAAACTACTTTACTTAATAAAATATTCGACTAGGAAATTACAAAACTTTTACTTACTTGCCAGCACTTGGGATATTCCCAGTCGAGATCTAATCCATCAAATTCATACTGTTGAAGGAAATCTATTACATGCACAATGAACTTTCTTCTGGCGGATGGGTTGTTGACAAGCCGAGAATATTTGTCACCTGCTGAATCATTCCAGCCTCCCAAGCCAAGGACTACTTTTACTCCGCGCTTTTTCAGAGCAACTACTTTTTCGTAGAATTCTAAAGAAAACAATGTTTTTTACTTATTCTCAAATGGAATCTATACTAATATTATAAAGAGGTAAAGTTTGTAAGTTTGTAGATAAAGATCTGTCGGGGCTAATCTTCGGAACTACTGATCCGATTTTAAAAATTCTTTCACCAGTAGAATGCTACGTTATCGGTGAGTGTTATAGACTATATTTTATATTTGTATTGTATATAATTATTACCCGAGTTATCATAGTTTTTGTCGCGCGAGTCGGACCGTGAAATTTATTAAGTTTAGCTTAATGCGCGTACGCTGCCTTAGATATTGGATATAATTGAAAACATTGTATGAAAACTTTATGCATCTTAAAAAGTTCTAAAAAATAAAAGTCGGCGATAGCATATATCTATCTTTTATATTTTGGCAGATATATAACTTTTTGTGTTTTAAAAAATCATTTAATTCATGTGCTTACGGGAAACTATAAAAAAAATAAAATTGAGAGGGGTAGCGGAAAAAGGGCACACTTTATATGAAAGTCTGTCTTTAAAATTAAAATGGTACCTAACAGATTTCCACACGGACTAAGTCGAACTCGCGAGCGACTGGTAGTAAGTAATAAAGAAAGTAAAATTAAATAAGTATACATACTATTTTCAACATCCAGCCAGTTATCATGTGGTTTGATAACCAATTTAGCGCTATCCAATACAGCAAATGCGTATACAATGTGCGTACAAAGGGACGGGTCTATGTCTTTCGGAGTATACTTGCCGTTACTTGGTCTAAAAAGAATGAAAATTACTAAAAGTTTGTAGAAAAAAAACCAAATGTACCGTACAATATATGTCACTGTAGGTACATACCTGTACCAAGCCCAGTTTGTATAGTAACATACAACTTTATATTTTTCTTCTTCCTTCTCATCGTTTTCAATAGCAACTGTAGTTGGTTTCTTAGTTGTAATGGGACGTGCAGTTGTTGCTGGTTTGTGGTAAGCTGGCTTCACTTCAATGTCTTCAAGATCTTCATCTATACTGTTCCCTGGGTCAGATAACGGCTTTGGTGATTCAAGTTCTATATCCACTTTCGAGTCTAATAAAGAATTTTTGATAGTGTTAAGAAGTGGATATTTTCCTTGGTTGCACCTGAAAGTTTTAAAATTTATATTAATATTATGCAATTCAACCGAATATTCTTTAACATCTACTATTTTACAAGTGTTATCTACCTGTTTTTGAAGTCATCGAGATCTATAGCCCATACCATTCCACCAGCAAGACCTAGGGATTTGATAAAGTTTACTTTCTTTTTAATTATGTCAATATCATCGAATGAAACCCATTGGTTGCCTTTGTAAGCGAAAGGACCCATGCGTTGATTCGGGTCTTTAATGACTGTCCATCTGCGATCTTTGATACGTTCACAAATCTGAAACAAAATACGAATTTAATGTTTCAATAGAATCAATCATTTATATAATTATAGCATAGGGTAGCACTAGCTGGAACATAGTATAAAATAATAACAATTTACAAAAGATATTGGTGATAATAATTCCTTACCTCATAATAAGATAGGAAACCGTTGGCTCGCGTATATTCGCCAGCATCACCACCAGCTATAGCGGGAACATTGAGCCCATTTGAAATGCGATTGTTTAATTGAGAACGAGTAGTGAAAGATTGTCCATAAAGTGGTATGCCCATTACTAACTTTGAAGCTGGGGCACCTTTTTCCATCCAGTAATGCATTGTATAATTCTAAAAGAAAATTAAGTCGTTAAGCATTTTGTGTACATACATGTTGGCACTTCCAAAACAATAAATTAAGATTTCAACGACACTTACAGCGTTGAAGTAAGTATAATCATCGTCAGGGTGGTAATAAAGTGGAGCGACGTGACCAGTTTTCATATCCCATTGTCCATGATAATCATAAGTCATCACAGCGATCCAATCTAAATATTTGGCTAACACTGGCACGTCATAACCAGCATCTATGACCTGTTTACTGGGAGATACTGCAGAAGACAACAGCAATCCTTTTGGTTTGAATACAGCTGAAAGTTCTCGTACTAAGCTTGCAAAACCTTCTTTATCTGAGTCGGGACCCTTTGAACAATCCACCTGTAATCGGAAGAGATTATTATTTGATAACACAGATTGCAAAAAAGATATTATGTAATATTTGTTAAATATTTGATGGTTTACCTGCCAACACTTAGGGTACTCCCAATCCAAATCAAGTCCATCGAAATTATAACTTTCAATGAACTGAAGGGTATGCGAAATAAATCTGGCACGGGCTTGAGGATTATTCACTAATTTAGAGTATTTGTCTCCAACTGAGTCTTTCCATCCACCTATAGCAAGCGTGACTTTGGCACCGAACTTTTTAAATTCCACAACTCTTTCGTAGAATCCTGTAATAGTTAAAAGATGTTTGAGAAACATATTACAATGTTAAGCTTAGTTTGATACATTTTTGAAGTAGATAATCAAAATATACAAACGGTTTTCAGTATCGGCCCAAGGATCGTGCGCCTTGATAAGACCATCGTCACCCAAAACAGCAAAGCCATATACGATGTGTGTACAAATTGAGGGATCCATATCTTCTGGTGTGAATTTACCCAATCCAGGTCGATACCATGACCAATTCGTATAATAACACACCAGCTTGTATCGTGCTATAAAAGAAATAAACGCATTTAGTACTTAGATTTTCAATCATCAGATAGAAAAATTTAATTAATGTAGAATTTATCTTACTGTTCAGTAGTTCTGGTTTAGTACCAGTATTCACAACATCTATGATTGGCTTAGATGGTGGAGGTAGACTTTCAATGGTATCTGGATCCATTTGTACCGGTTGAATCGTTGTACTCGTAGTAGTAGTTGTTGTTGTTGTTGTTGTAACTTTATGAACCTTACATGGAGCGTTACTAGGCCAATCGCAAATTTGTTGGTCCTATGAAAATGAACATATTATGTTTACTGTTACGTTTTAGGTACATAATTTGATCTAATCTATATCTCTTGATAATTTACCTGATTCCAATTTAAGCCAGGACTGCAAGCAAATTCTTCAAATTTGCCGAATAAACAATGCAAATACTGGGTACAATCATTTGAGTCCGGGGCATACTGTCCGCTTTCACAGTACACTGAAATATATGAAACATGCTTAAATTGTTGGGACTACGGATTTTCATTATCTTTTGGTTATATGTTTATTCCAATATAGTACTTACGTGGTTTTTCTTCGACTAATTGAACAGCGCTCGGTTTAATTTCTGCGGTGGAAGAAGTCACCTGTCTCCTGTCGGTGCAGGAGCTGGCTCTTGGGAAGTCACACTGAGAGTACTTTTGGTTCCACACGAGACCTGGTGCACAGCTTTGAGCGATGAGAGCGCCGTTCACACAAACGTAGAACTTCTCACAGCGTGGATGTCCGTGATATGTTCCAGTTAAGCAGTTCTGGTGAAAACAAAAGTTAAATTAATTTTGGTGAAGCAATCTGACCTACTGCTTTATTTCGACTATACTTGTTTTTTTTGGACTGACTTTGACTCTTTAATAATAAAATATAGAAAAAACGAACGCTTTATAATTTAATTCTTACCGTTGGCACTTGATATTGTCCGGAAAGGGTGGTGGGTTTCCTTGTCGTTGTTCGAGCTGTTGTTGGTCTCTTAGTGACAGTTGTCGTCAATACAGTCTGGAATGGTCGCTTTGTTGTTGTTTCTGGTAGTCTTAC
This sequence comes from Mycalesis mineus, assembly GCA_034621355.1. Taxonomy (NCBI): domain Eukaryota; kingdom Metazoa; phylum Arthropoda; class Insecta; order Lepidoptera; family Nymphalidae; genus Mycalesis; species Mycalesis mineus. The sequence goes on from CM067885.1 coordinate 9,491,365, forward strand.
TGAAATTTAATAATACAAAATTACTGTTCTCAGTTCTCATCTATGTTGTGTTCTCGAAAATTTAGTTTTTCATTTAGATTAATTAATAATCTATACTAATATTATAAAGAGGTAAACGGGCTAAGCTCTAGATCTGCGTATCGGATTGTAAATTATTTTGTTTATTATGAAAGTTGGACACAAAAGTGAAATAGACTATTAAAAGCTTTACATATCAGCTTGCAATAAATATATATTGTTAATGTTAATGTACTGTAATATCGTACAATGTTTAACAAAAATGTAGATATTTAGTACACGGGACGGAGGATATTGCTTGACGGGAAACTATAAAAAAATTAAATTGAGAGGGGTAGCAGGAAAAGAGCACACTTTATATGAAAGTCTGTCTTTAAAATTAAAAGGGTACCTAAGAGGTTTTCACGCGGAGGAAGTCGCGGGCGACTGCTATTTAATTATAATTTTAAAATACAAACTATTTGATCGAGCATGATACACGATTTAAATATTCTTGAAAACCATTATTACAGTAAAAAGTTTACCTTCGCACTTAGCGAATTCGACCCAGTCGCAGCGATTCGTCCGTTTGTCCCAATGTAGTCCAGGTGGGCACAACTGCTTCTTCCACTGTCCACTTACACAGAGCAAATATGAGTCACAAGTAGAAGCTGGAGCATGGACATCACCAAAGCCGCACGCGCCACCTTCCAATGGTCTGTTGCTTGCAACAGCTATAAAACGCCCAATCAATGAGTTATGGCACATCAAAACGTTTAAATATAATTGTTGGAAATAATAGAACTTAAGCTGTGTTCTTAATAACTAAAATAAAATAGTACTTATTTTAGTTAGGGTGATTACTTGCAATGCTTTTTCGACATTGTATAAGTAATTCAAGAGATAGATTTAAACATACTTGTTGTGGTCGGCGGCCTTGTAGGTCTTGGTGGTGGTCGGGATGGCCTAGTAGCAGCTGTAGTTGTAGGCTTTGGTTGTGAAGCTGAAATAACATATTATTATATATCAATAGCTGTAGATACATTGATAAATACCAAACACCTTATAAATACCTATAAGATGGTTTATTTTTTCTTGTTTATTGTAAAAAATGAACAGAAAATTTTCCGCAAATTAATTTTAATGTTCAAAATATTTCTGACAGACACTATAACACCTCTACAGTTCGGCGTCTTGCAACTTCAGAGAAAGCTCGAAGTTTGGCGCGATTATACATAAATTAACATAGAATAAAACTCAATTGAATAAATAATATATTACGAACTCACTTGTACACTTAGCATATCGCGGCCAATCGCAATGTTTTTGTGCGGCGCTCCAGTGTAAGCCCGGAGCACAATGTTGCAAACGCCAGACAGAGCCATCACAATGTAGATAGGACGTACAATCACCCGACACTTCGTGGTAATCTTGCCCATTGCATGGCTGACCCTCGGAAGTACCAACTTCATCTGTAAATTTTTATTTATCTAATTTAATGTCATTGTCATTATTGGCCTCTTTAAACGGCGTACTATATTAGGACTCCGTTCTTATAGAATAGGAGATTTGAAAATCAGCGCCACCACAGCTTTTAGGCGGACTTAATGTAAGTTTGTAACTATGTAACGACTTCTGTCAAATGTTAATATTTTTGACCAGGGTCGACTACGATTAAATGTGCTCTCCGAGACAGGGACGTATTATACTACCGAATTACCATTTCAAGCTGTTACTAAACATTTCATTATACTCCAAGCTTAATATCAAGACCGCTTACTCCGAAGCCTTAGTTACAAATGAAATAGTATGGCTATATAATAATTTTATATAATTCAAACCGATGTTTTTAATTTACGCACTAAATATAGATATAATATACCTTGAATAGGAGCTGCAGCAGTAGTGGTAGTAGTGGTAGTGGGTCTAGCGGTAGTAGTGGTGGTAGTAGTAGTGGTTGTAGTCGTAGTAGTAGTAGGTCTGGGTGGCGGCCGTGATGTCATAGGCGCTAAAGTAGTAGTCGTTGTGCTTGATCCGCTACTTGAGGATGCTAAAACAAAATTTATTTTCATAATGATATGGCACTGAAAACTCTTTTACTATTTGAAATATTAGTCACATTATTAAAATAAGTTGATAAGCTAGAACTATGTTCTTTAAATTGTTTTTTGTTGTAATTGAATTATAATGAACCATTTTTAACCCACTTTATTATTTCAGAATAATATTTCAATGAGGTAAGTCAGACTTACCCGTGCATTTTGCGAAACTGGGCCAATCACATCGATTGGCTTTAGATGACCAGTGCAAGCCGGGTGCGCAACGATGCTTTCGCCAATGACCAGCCTCACACTGTAAATAGCTTTCACAGTCGCCTGGCGCTGCACCATAATCACCAGCCGTGCACGCTGCTCCTTCTACATCTTAATCAATAGGAAAACGTTTCATTAGGATGTTGAATTAAAAATAATATATCTGTACCTATTGTATCGATAAACAACTGGAAATTGTCTCTACATAGTAGGTATGTCAGTTGTCATTTTTGCCTTCTGCATTAGTGTTAGCAGCACCTCGTTGGTCTAGTGGTTAACCAATGTGATTTCTAATCGCAAGGTCCTGGGGTCAAGTCCTGGATCGGACTATGGACTATTACTAAGCTTTTGCTTCCTTTAAAAAATTTTCATTAAAATTCTGGTAGTTGGTGGTTTTACTCGTGCATCGTAGTGCCCGTTAAGCGGTCCGGTCGGTCCCGCTCACAATCGATAACATCTAATATTATTTACTTAATAAATAAACATTATCACCCACAAGTCCGCCAAAGTGGTGGTTCTAAGCTATATATCCCTCTTTACTTTAAGGGCTAACGCTAAAACTCGCGCGGGTGCACGCTCGCGGGTGTATAATGAAAAATAGTATGGACAGCGCGACGGAGCGCGGGCGCGGGTGGCGGATTCTCAACCGCGCGGCGGGCGGCGGGTACACGGCGCGGGCGCCCGCGACGGGCACACGCAAGCGGGTTTGTTTCTACAAATCAGTCGAGCGCCGCTAGATGCTACGGTCAAGTAAATATTTGTTGATTTTATTGAATAAAATTATACTATCAGTGCTAACTGAGACGGGCGCACGCGACGGGTGCCTGCGCGCGGATTTGTGGCCCGCGGCGGGCGACCGCGCCAGTTTTAGCGTTAGCCCTAAGGCCTTGTCCCTGTACTAGGCCAGTAATAGGCTAATAATGATGATGATAAATAATATTGGAGTCCTTACCAACATCCATTTGTGGTAGCTCTGTGGTACTTGTACTTGTAGTAGGTCTTTGGGTAGGTCTTTGGGTAGGTCGTGACGTTGTAGTAGTTGTTGTAGTCATCGGAGTAGTTGTGGGTTGTGACCACCAAGTCTGGGAGGTGCTTTGAGTGGTAGCCGCAGGGTTCCAGCCCGGCCAAGTTGTTGACGTATGGTGGTCATGGTTAACGTGATCAGCAGCTGCACCCACGGAGCCTGAAAAAGTTCAAACCATGTTTACGGTAAATTTATTAAGCGCGAAATGTATGTAGGTAGTATAAGCCCGACATTAATGTGTGCTTTGTTTCATACCAGTAGTCCTATAATAACTATTTTCAATTTGCCTCTCTCTTTATCTATACTGTCGCGTTAGACGCAGAGTCATGGAGACCAATTCGATAATCACAATGACAACCAATGAAAATATACATAATTTTTTTTTAACAGAAAATAGAACCGACTCAAAACGCACTAAAAAGTATAAAATAACTGTGTCATTTAGTTGCTTTAATTTATTTAAGCATATCTATGAAGTCGGTACCAGTAAGTTTAAGGAAAATTTATTTAACGTAGTAAAGCAGTTTGTGGGTTCAAGGTAATAGTCTTAAAGTAAAAACCTTGGCTGGCACCGAGTTCTAGATATGCTTAAGTAAATTAAAGCAACTAAATGACACAGTTATTTTTTACTTTTTGGTGCGTTTTGAGTCGGTTCTATATTTTGTTAAAAATTGTTATTTCTTACTTTTTAGTGATTTATCGCCATGTAACGTACTCGTACTATACTGTCATAGTATATACGGCACTAGTAGCCAAAAAGGTATCGATACCGAGACAAAGACCGAAATCGCTGTAAGTGTGCCTCCAAAATTTGAAGAGGTCCTTCTATTTCCCCAGGATATCATCATCAGATCCTAACATTATGTCAATGGGAAGTATGCTCTTTCTAATAAAAAAAGTATTATCAAAATCGGACAACTCTGTAAATAGTTATGCGTGGTCATACATAAAAAAAAATATACGTGTCGAATTGAGAACCTCCACCGTTTTTTTTCGTCGGTTAAAAATAGAGCTATTGGTATATATCTGAGCTCAATAAGATAATGTTTATTACGGTCATGACTATGGGATTAAATTATATGAATGTTAAGAGCTGTTGTTGAGTAGTTGTTGGTACTATACCATCAGACTCAGCAGGAGTGGTGGTCGGAGGAGCAGGTGTGATTGGCTCTGGAGGTCGTTCACAGGCGGAGGTCGGTGGAGGAGGCACGGATCGCCCAAGGGCACGACCGGCAGCTCGCAACAAAGGTGACGGTTCATTGCAGCAGCGGTTGTTGAAATCGTCTAGATCGATAGCCCATGCTGTTACACCACCTAATCCTTGACGAAGTGCCCATTCAACCTTAAAAGCACAATTTCACGTTATTATTGAAAAACGACACGACTAAAAAAAATGATTTTAAAGTTTTTAGTAATTCTTAATACCAAATAAATGGAGTTAAAAAACTAGTGATTTTCGGATTTAAGGATCTTATCAACATGCATTATGGCAAATACCTTTTCCGTTATAGATTTTGGATCGTCATATCCGACCCACTGATTATCTGAATATGCATAGGGACCGGCTTGTTCCTGCCGACCTGTCTTCCATCTCAGGTCCTTAACTGCAATCAATTTGAATTTATTGAGTTTAATTTAAGAGCCTAGAATGATGTTCAATAAGTCGTTTAGTATTATTTTTATACCTCGGTAGCAAATTTCATAATACGCTAACATTCCTGGTTGTTTTGTGAATTCTCCAGATTCACCAGGACCCGCAGCTGGTGATCCTGGTCCACTTGCTCCTTCCGTGTCGGCTAATCTGTACGACTGACCATAGAATGCTAATCCCAGCAGCAGCTTCTTGGGATCGGCACCGCCTGATATTAATGATTTGATTGCGTATTCCTGTCAAATTTTAAACGATATAGTTCTATATTCCTTAGTCAGGATAAAAAGTAATTTGTATTCAAACTTACGATAGAATAATATGCTAGTGCGTCCTTCTTCAGGGGAGTGATTGGTGTGTGATGCGCAGTAGTTCGTTCCCAACCGCCATGGTAGTCATATGTCATTGCACTCATGAAATCGGCTGCATCAGATATGGCTGGTAAATCATAGGCCGAATCTATGACTTCTTTGTACCCAGAAAGTGCAATTCCTAGCTCCATATTTGCACCGTGTAGTTTTTTAGATAGTTCCTGCAGATAATTAAAAAGTTTTGAAATAAGTTTTTTTAAAAAAATGGTATTGGAACAGCGAAATTTCAGATGAAAATAAATTATTACATACTTGTACGAATTTTGCAAAGTTTGCCTTATCAGATTTAGCGCCCTTCTTGCAATTACTCTGCCAACAAACAGGGTAATTCCAATCTAAATGAAGACCTTTGAAATTGTGCAAACTCAGGAAAGAAATTAATTTGTCTGCGAATTTTGCGCGAGCATTGGGGGATGAAACCAGCCGTGAATATTTATCACCTGCGGAATCAGTCCATCCTCCAAGACCAAGTAATACTTTAACATCACTAAGAGATGTTACACGTTCGTAAAGATCTGAAAACAGAAATTTAATGTTTTAATAATGTAATTATGCTTGCTTTTTCAGAATATATGATAGGTATTTCTGTTATACTTACTGTTAGTAATATCAGCCCAAGGATCGAATTCTTTAGCGATCAAATCGTCAGGCGATAAAGATGCATATGCATATACTACGTGAGTGCAGAGTCTTGTGTCGATGTGCTCAGGAACAAATTTACCATGACCTCGTCTGTAGAATGCCCAACTGGTCATGTAGCACACCACACGTTTGCCATTGCTCCTATCTGGAATTGTTTTGATTGGTTAATTTGCTTTATCGAAGTATAGACAGTATGACAAATAACAACAACATTATTATTCTCATTCTTTTTCATTTTCTCTAACTTACCTATTCTATTTTCCGCTTGGTAAGAAGTGACTAATCTATCTGTCTCCTTATACTGATTATCTTTGTGCACAATACTGCTCCACTGTGAATTATATTAATGCGTAAATTAAAGTACGTTTAAGTAACGTTCAAAGGATATCACCTAAAGTTGCAAACCAGCAATGCAAGATTTTAAGCATTTCATTCACGTTTTTTAAAAATGTTTACTTACTTCGAAATCGGATTCGTAAGCTTGAGACAAGAAACGAGCTGCTTCTTCGACACTAATTCTAAGACTTTGTCCTGGTATGCATTTTCCTACATCTTGGTGCCTGGAATAATTAATTTTTTTTGTAGGAATTGATTTACTAAGTAGACGTTTTAAAGAGAATTTCATTTGACATTTGCTTACCCACAAAATCCTGTAGATGGATCGTAAAGTCGTTCATCTTCGCAAACCATTCTAAAACTAACACCTCCAGTGCAGAAGTGGAAATGAGCACAAGATTCTTGATCAGATGCTAAGTATGGTGTGCTGGACTCACAAGATCCAATCTTAAGTGACGACTGGTCGGTGAGAGTTGCTTCACCTATTACAATTTAAAAGCCTTATATATTTCTGATATTTTTTAATATAAAAGTAAATAAATATATAGAATATAACAGCATTTTACCATTCAAGCTAGTAGATATAACGCTTAAAATAGGGAATGGAGATCCACATAGGCCTCGGAAGTCGTCCATGTCTATGGCCCAAGCTGCTGCACCCGCTAAGCTGTTGCTCTTAATGAAATTCATCTAAAAAATAATAATTAATATTCAATAATCGGCATTTATAATATGAATCCTTAACGTAGCTGAATATTTATTTACCTTTTCTAACACAGTTGCCGGCGTATCATAACTTATCCACTGGTTATCGAAGACAGCATAAGCATTGCCTTGTGCGTCAACAGCACTTGCACCTTTCCCTTCACGGTTGCTCATACATATCTACAAGTAAATCAAAATGTTTGATATGTATAGAGTTGTGTTAAGTAAATAAAATATTGAAAAGAAATCTTTAGTTACCTCAAAGTAAGCTAACAACCCTTTGGTTTGTGTATATTGACCTTCATCACCCCAGCCATCAACCGAAGCACCAGGTGAAGGTAACGTTGAAGGGGTTAATGTGTAACTACGTCCGAATAACGGTATACCCAAAACTAACTTATCAGCAGCCATTCCGTGGCGTAGTACGTATTTCACCATGAACTCCTGTTTTGAACATGAAAATTAAGATCAAATTTAATTGTAAGATGGAATGGACAAATAATAAAAATGTAACGATTGTAGTTTTTGATGAACTCACAATGTTGTCAAATCTTTGGTCGCGTGCAGACGCTCCTGGGTCTCGATGCAGGGCTGAGTGTTGCAGCGCTTTCGTGGGAAGATCGTCGCGTTTTACGTGACTCATGTCCCAAGCCTGGAGGATCGTGTAGTCTGTTGCTCCACTAACCGCACTGAGGTCGTAACCATCTTCTATTTGATACCTACATCATATAATAGAAATATGGGTTTATTGCAAAAGTAATCTCTACGAGTATTCAAACATAGATACAGACTGAGTAAAATGACGGTATTATAAAAATATTGTCTACATTTTGATGTTATTCTTCTTGTGGCAACGTAAAATATTGCAGTTTAAACTTTTCCTAAGCGTTCCTTTAGTAGATATAAAATAAAGGCTAAGGTATATTATATTATTTATTAGATATGAATATGATTATTAATGATTGAAAGGATAAGCACGTTGAAGTGGCAATGGGCAGGCCATATAATTCGCAGAACAGATGGTCGCTGGGGCCGGCTTGTTCTGGAGTGGAGACCACGAACCACTAAGCGCAGTGTAGGACGCCCTCCAGCCCGATGGTCTGACGACCTCAAAAAGGTAGTGGGAAGTGGCTGGATGAGAAAGGCAGAGGATCGTGTGTGGTGGCGTGCTCTCGGAAAGGCCTGTGTGCAGCAGTGGACTAATACAGGCTGATGATGATGATGATTATTAAATTTTTTGATTATAAGTGTCTTTAAGAATTGTCTGTTACCTGAAAGGTGGTAATACTGTAGATAGGAGATAGCCGTATGACGAAAACTTTTCACGGAGCTCGTAAAGTAGAGTAGTTAAGAGTTCTTTTTCTCGTTCGTCTTTATCGCCTGCAATAGTAAATTAATAACTTACTGCATTGTTGTTAACAAAATATTGTATTGTAAAGTCGCAAGAGTACTTGGTTAATGTACCTGCGTATACCCAGTGAAGGTCGAGTCCATCGAAATCGTGATCTTGCAAAAACTGAACAGCGCTATCTATGAAAGTGTTTCGTCTGTAGGGCTCTTGCACCATTTCGCTAAACAAACGCTCAGTGCCTTCGCCGCCTACGCTTATAATCACACGAAGGCCTGGAATGCGTCGCTTGAGGCCTGTAGCGATGCGGTATCCACCTGAAATTAAAAAAAACTTGTTTATCTATTTGTTTTGGTAAATATAGTTTCAGTTGTAATCAGTAAATTTTTCTGCCGCCAAGCAACATAATTATGCTTCTTGGTGGTAGAACAGTGTTCTTGCGAAGTTTGGTTCTTTAATAGGTTATTGTTGTCCACTAAATATTAGAGATTATCTGTATTTTCTGTAAACCTGTATTGTAAAAAAATTAAGATACCTTTGATGACGTCATAGTCTTCATTAGCTGGTATTACCGCGTAGGTGTGGGGATCCAGTACAGCGAAAGCGTAGTGTAGATGTGTGCAAGACTTCGGCACCAGCCCGGCGGTGAACGCCAGAGGTGGTGCGCGATAAGCTGCCCAGGACTCGACGTAGCATACCACCAGACGTCGGGAGTTCGGGTCGTTGACCAATGCTAGAGGTAAAGTTTCATTTTAAAATTAAAATCGTAGTAAATCATGAGTAAAAATAAGGTTTTAAGAACTGTTTGAAAATTAGGAGTTTATACACCATAATACTACGACTATTGAAATTCAGTAGATTTTAGGTCCCTTTTATCAGCGTTATATTAAATTAGTTACAAGGAAATTAATCAATAGTTATTTTTTTTATCTACTACAAGTTGTTGGTATGCAATCTAAGATGAATGCGGGCTAACTTGTTTGGAGTAGGATGGAATCCATACTCCTTTCGGTTTCCACACGAGATCGTACCGGAACGCTAAATCACTTGGCGGTACGCCTTTGTCGGTAGGGTGGTAACTAGCCACGGCGAAAGCCTCCCACCAGTCAGACCAAGACGAATTAAGAAAAATCTCAATCTGCCCCGCCGGGAATCAAACCCAGGACCTCCGTCTTATAAATCCACCGCGCATACCACTGCGCCACGGAGGCCGTCGAAATATATTCAAGTCTCAAATATAAACCGTCGAAATATATACAAGTCTCAATTTACGAGTAAGTATAATATATTTATGTCTGTTAAGTCAAACTTAATGCATAAAGACATCATTTTAATGTATATTAAACTATTTATCTTACTTTGGAGATTTGCATTTCCGTGTTGCAGTCGGTCATCAGTCCTCGATTCGCTGAAAATAAAATTATATTAGTCACATCACTTGTGTATACACAAGTAGGCTAGTTAGCTATCTACAGTGCACTGAGTACACGGAAGATAAACACAATCGTCTACTTATCGGTTTTTGACGACCTCTCTGGAGGCAGTTGGATTTTGGTTGGATAAGATTTAAAAACTATCAAAGTTTTATACGCAGCCATGGGATATCGACTATGTGTAGCCTACTGCCTGGCAGTCTTATTGTAGGAAAGATATGGGTAAATTAAACTTGTCTCTCAGTGTCTCTTCCAAGTTAGCCATTAATTGTTGTCACTTAACATCGTGTTGTGTTTGTTTGAATGACGCATGAAACGGCCAATTCTTTCCTTATACAGTCTATACATAAGACGTTTTAAATTCTGATTAACTACGATACTGGAATTTGACGAGAGATCTGACATCTGAGGGAGTTGAGAGATTTGCTCTGTTGTAACGTATACTACTTACTTGTTAAAGTGATTTGCCGCACCATAGTATGTATTTAATTCGTCTATGCTTTCAACATCGTCTGCGTTCTGGAAAATAATTGTTTGAATTTTTAACATACTCGGTTAAAATTTAATTAATGCACTATATTACAATAATGGACTGTATTTTTTTGAAAAATTAAGTTTAAAATAAAGAAACACACCTTCAAATATTTATAAATAGATTCACGATCTAAAACAGGGATTAGTCTCTTTTCCACGGCATCCCTTAAAGGCAGCCTTCCTCCTCCTTCTTCAAAAGCGGATCTGTAAAAATCGAGATATTCTTGGGTTTTTTTTTTCATTAACTTGTAAGACATTGTATTATAACTTCTTGTTGACATGCACAAAAGGTAGATTGAATTCAGAAAATTGCGTCTTACTCATACTTATTTTATTATCGTTTTGACAGATTTATGAAAATTTCAACGGAATTAAGTTCTTTTGTAAATTCTGGCGTTTTTATGGAATTTATGTCATGTAGCATAAAAGCTTAATCACAAAACATTTAACAATACTGTTTCCTTTTCGAAACAAATAACCATCCAGTCAAAAATGAAAAGCAAAATAGCTTTGACTTTTTGGCCTTGAATCACGCGTTGTGTCCCTATTTACCATAACGCCAACTATTTATTTAAATATATGAAGACTTTTCTATTATACGATAATTCCAATGAACGATCAGTTAATTGTTTTCTTTTTTGTTTATGGGATAAAGCAATTTTTAAACTTTTAAACTAGTACTTAATTAATGACATTACTTACCTCATTTTGATATGCAAAAGCTCTAAAGCCTAAATTAGATCATCAAATTTTAGTATTTTCAATTCATATAAAATACTAACCTTAGTGGTATACTTTCCACGGAAGACCGTATCGGTGGCCCAATAGGATCATGATCTGGAACTGTTTCAATGGCACTTCGAGCAAAAGGACTCTCATCGGGATAGCGCGGAGACGCTACGGCACTTGCCCACAGCGCCACCAACTAAAAAAAAAACAATAATATAAATAGCAGTATATTTTTTAACTAATCGTTATATATGCGAAACATTTATAGGTATCTATCAGGTTTCGGATAAATAATCGATTTGTCGAACAAAGGCACGGCGGTTGTTGACCCTATAAAAGCTCTGCTCTGTATTCAGATGTTAACAATACAAATACGAGTAGGTATGGAATACATCAGGACATTTAATTTAATGTGAAGATTTTACCAAAGTACAGTTACTTATTGTCGGAGTCGAGTAGAGTTCGGTAATGAAGGAGTGTTCATTAGTTAGCTAGTGTTAACGTATCATTTTCAATACTATTGATCGAACAATTAGATTTTAGTATGATTGACGATTTTTTCGTGGTATTGTGAGCAGAGGTGTGGGTGGTGTCTCCGGTCACTGAACCGACAATTAAGTAAATATAAAACTATCTTTGCGTAATTTACATAACAAGATAGAGTGAAGACTAAGATCAACACTTGAGTCGGGTTCACGAAAGTTTATTTATTCTCAAATTTCGGAGAACATGTCAATGACCATTAATAACCATAAACAACAAAATCAGAACCAGAAAACGGAAGATATATAACACAAAACCTCTAAATCAATATGTTATATCATTTTAGATTTAATATATTTACATCTCGAGGGATTTATTATTGTAAAAAGTACGCAATTTAAAAGATTTTAGTCGATCTTGAGATGAAGCCCTCGACAAAGTTACTCGTATAGCCATATTTTTGAGTGACAGGGTGGTATAGTTTGATTATTCATTTCTATTTCGAAACTGTTACGTTTTTTGGCTATATATATAATTTTTATCTCTATATATTCACCAATATGATATTAATTATACATACTACTGCAAAAACATTCGACCTACGTCAAATTAAGCTTACGCTTGGCTGTTGTTTATTAATGCCCGAGTCTCACTCAATCCTTATATAACTTTGGTATGTCCACTTGTACGTCTGTCTGTCATTAGCTTATCATTAGAACTCAAAAATATCTCAATAATATGTATAAAGAGTCCATGAATAGGGGCGGTGACCCTTAAACCCTCTCATGGCTGTTTGAATAAGGGTCGCTTACAAGTTTTGAAATGACTTTATACGGCTTCTTATTCTAGAGCGATAGTTTTCTTATTCTTGAACACTCAGCAAGTGCAGATTTTTTATATTGTTTGTATATGTAATAATATAATTCAAGTTGTAAAAGTTAGTATTTGAAAAGAGCAACTGTTAAGCTTATTGTCGACTCTTCTCAGCTGAACCTGGCTTCCGAGTCGCTGGTAGAGTCACTACAAATACAAATAGTCTATCATGACGTTTCAAAAGTGTTTGTAAACTAAGCCTACTTGAAATAAATGATATTGAATTTGATGTTTTGAGAACAACATTGTTAAAAAAAATAATGTGTATGTAAATGATAGAAACTTATCTAATATTTAATTATCAAATACCCTTATCTCACGATTGATCTTAAGCTTTAATCTTCCGACTTAAAGCTAAGTTTAATTAGCTAGATCTGATTTATTATGATGGATCACTTCCAAATAGGCTTGGTATAACGAATAATCTATAACGAGACATGAAATCTCGATGTAAGTGATCGTAAATCATAATAGGACTTAATAGATAAAGCTTTGCCGCTCAGATTACGACCGACATGAAGATGTTTTCTACCAAACGTAATCGTATATCTTGAGATTTTTTGTCTAAAACTATTAAATATTTATATCGAACGGTACACGATATCGTTCAAAGCGCTTGGTGCCGTTCCGATTAAAGTAATAAATTCGATTAATGTGTAACAAAAAATCTAATTTCGGTTTTTCGCCTAACGTCGGGTCGTGATCCAATAAATAACTGGTAAACGAGCTAGTAGGTACGTTGACACGTCTCGTTCGGAAAACACGATTTGCATACAAGCACCATTGGCAGTGGCAGGTAGTCAAAGTCGTTTTGGGGTCATCGTCATCAGAACCAGACCATGGCACCTATTTTCGAGTGACATCTCCCAACGATTAGGACAAAAGGCGCTTTTTTATTCTTTTAAAATCCCCTTAGCAATTTATGAAATGGTTTTATGTTGTAAATTTATGCAAATGAATCCGAAAATGCTGTATGTTGATAAAATATGTGAAAATAAACAATACAAAGTTTTATCTTTAGCACCAGCCTATCTATAGACACATGTTCACAGATAGTTATAAAAGTTTATGAATAATTATTAAAAGAGAAACAAAATGATAGATATTTTTTACTTTTGCAATAAGGTATCATGCAATCTATCAAGTCCAAAATTCCTAGATAGGTACTCCCAGATTAGATGTAACGATTTGGCACTCGAGTACAATGACAGGCAAAAAGTGCAAAAACGAATTAGGGTTCAAAAAACTGTCAAACGTACCTACTTGATTAGCGGACTTCTTAAAAGTACAACGTCACCTACCACCAGGTGAGATCACAGTTATTCGTAAATTTGTCATCTAATAAAAAAAACAATGATTCAAAAATCTACAGGTACCAATACGTGAGTTAGTGCTCCTGTTTACACGTTTTACATACGATATTGCAATTCAAAATATCATTAAATACCTAGAGGATTAATAATTGGAATATGTAGATATTGTGATTATACTTCAAGATTATTTTAAAACCATTGTCATGATGTTTATTAATACCTACTTCGTAAGGACAAACAAAACAAACACGAGTATGGAAGAAGCGTTGTCCGGAGAGCGTCCTTGTCAAGTGCGTGAACGGAATGAATACTTTGACACTATATCAGAAAGCAACTTTGTATTTAAAAGTTTCAATAATAACAAAGTAACATTAATAACGTGCTTTGTTACTTAATCGATATTTCGTAGTAGTTGACGGAACAGGTGGTGCATCTGATATTATGGCAAATGTAAATGGAGAGCAACATTTTGCAGCACATGTTAAAAACATTGCTTTGCGCTCATCAACCTGTCACAATGGTGTTAAGACTTTTGTGCGTGTAATTATATCGCCAATTCAGTCCGCAGGAATATTGCTAGGAGATAGAGATCTGTATGGCGAGAGTGTTTTGCCAGTAAAATGATGATGTGAATTATTTGAGGAACTAAAACTTTGAATTGAAAAAATAATCATCATTAATTTTTTAAAAAGAACAACTGTTGACTTTGTGGTTAGAGTTAATCGATTAATTTTAAAAGTGCTTGTAAGCTAAGCCACCTAATAAACATATTGATTTTAATTTTTGTGCTCTTGTACTACAGGAACGTTTTGTACTTACTTACTTACATTATATAAAGATTTTTAATCCATACAACATAAAATTGTAGTAATAATTTTCTAAAAAAGAATAAAATAAACTTTCGATAAAGATTTAATTTTACTGATCTGGAACCGAAATTGATTATTACATTTAGTATTAGAAAGTAGCAGTCGCCCGCGACTTCGTCCGCGTGAAATACTCTTAGGTACCTTTTTAATTTTAAAGATAGACTCATATAAAGTGTCGCCATTACACGCTCGTCTTCTTAATTTAATTTTTTTTATAGACGGAAGTCAAGCAATATTCTCCGTCCCGTCCCGTGTACAACAGATCTACATTTTTGTTAAACATTGTCCGACATTACTGTACATTATCATTAACATGGATACTGATGGATATAGCTTGATAATATGAAAAAAAAACCAGTTCCAAAATGCTGACCCCTATTCAGTACGTATAATGTAACACGGAGAAGGTCAACTTAATTTGGACGCCATAGCGGCAGTTTCGCGCTTTTTAGAAATTTTCGCGGCAATTATTCGTATTTTTTCACCTTTTAAAGGTTTAGACCTCATTTCAAGACAAAGATAAGATAAATCCGATCAGCCGTTCTCGAGTTTTAGCGAGACTAACGAACAGCAATTCATTTTTATTATATATATAGATATAGATTAGAATATACTGATTGATGTTTTTTCTTACTATCGAGGTTATGAACAACCTACACATTACATAGGTCGACTGGTGTACTACTTGAGTTTCGATATATATATAATTTTGCTTAGAAAAACATCTCTACCTTTCAAACTGTCGGTAGAGCCACTACGCACTTGACTTGACTTTTTAAAAGTGCTTAAAATTGAATATTCTACACGCGAGTTTAGATTTTTTTAAAACAAATTGAGTGTGCTTACTAAAAATAGTAACATTAATTACTGTAATTTTTTTAACAATTATAAATGAGCTTACAATTTAATTAAGGTTTTGATCAAACATATTTGATAATGGCAAAATCTTTGATTTAAGGATTTTATCAAAATACCTCGTCAAGATTAATAATGAGTAACTAACTGCCAGAGTCAAGACTGACATGATAAGATGAATGATGTTAGATCTCATAATTTCGTTCAAGTCCATGGATGCCCATTTTATGTCAATTGATTAATTAATAAATAATACAAAATCAACCTTCCCACACATTCAAATGGGTTTGATATTTACGAGTATGTTATAAAGAGATTAAAGTTTACACCTTACATTCATATTGATTTATTAGCCTGCCTGCATTCGTCCTACTGCCCGACAAATGTTACGAGTACGGTCGTACGAGCCAATATGTACCCATTTATGACACGCATATAAAATGAGCCATAAGAACGACGAAACCCACTCCAATTTAAATGAGAATTGATAAAGTTAGGATGCTTAAGTCATATCATCCATTTTTTCTGCCTTCATTTTTTTCCAAGCCAAATACACTTGAAACCCTTAAGTATTATATAATGTAATACAATCGATTTTACTTTTTGTAAATAGAATTAAATAAATAATTGACTAATCAGAAAATGTTTCTTATTGTTGTTTAAATTAATGTATCATTAATTTGGAATGTCATTTTGATGCACAAAAAATCGTGGACAAATTCTATTTCCGTGCTTGTGCTAAGTCAGGCAGTACAACCAAATCTAGGAATTAGGTTTTTCGATTAATAATTTCCAACATACGTTGAGTACCGCTACGTTCAGGTGTGCAATGATTCACTGAAAATTGTACGGATTTGACATGATTTAGTTTAAAGATGCAACTGTTGCATGAATCTTTTATTTCTTGTTAGAGATACCGATTAATAAGAACAAAGTCCTAACGATCAAGAAGATTTATTCTGCTTTTTTAACACAGGAGAGTGAATAATTATTGGTCTGCAAGTTTGGCATTCGTTTGAATTGAGAATTTGTTGAAATTTGTTTATTAATATTTAGTTCCCTTGTTTTTCTTCTCTCCTGTATGTATTTATTCTTTTATTAATTCACACAGTTTATATTATAAATCTTTACATTTTACGAGCCAGATGCATTACAAATATATAGAGACAGGATCAGACAGATAAAATCGACAAGCTTTTTATGACGGTTCGTACCTAATGTCGCATGGAACCTAATTTATTATTTAGGTACTGACATTTAAAGCTTTCGGCAATTAAGCTTGAACAAGTATCTACTGTAATGAAGATATTTTATGTATAAATCTTTACTAACCTATTTCAAAAACAGAAAAGGAAGGTGTATTTGACCCTTAGGTATGTATTTATGTAAGTATGTTCAGAAAACTGCAAAATTTATTTTCAAAGACTCGTTAAATGTTTCTCGAATTAGAATAAAATGCATCTTTTTAAGAAAGAAACAATTTAACTCGAAAGAATCAATTTAATAAATTTAAAAGTATTGTAGATATTCTAAATATTTTTTATTTTTATGTGTTTACGCCCTTACAGATACTTTGCGTCTATAACTAGGCTTAAATTTATGACGTTTGCTTAATAAATCCTTAGTAAAGGATACAAATGGCTCAGGACCTTAATGTATAAAATTCTTTTCAGACTTTAAAGGAAGTGCATCGACTAATGTGGTAATGATGTGATTTAAATTTTCTTTCTGTGTGTATTTTTGTTGCCTGAACTATTTAACCAATTTCTATATAATTTTGCATACTCCATGTATATGTACCGGAAAAGAATTATCATAGGAAAAGCGTTATTTACAGAGAAATGCCTACTCTCGAGGGATGAGAAAATAACATTTAGAATATTGTGTGACATAAAATTGAATGATAATATCAACAGTAACGTGTAAGGAATTAGGGGTAAATATTTAACAATAGGTAAGTTTTCTAATTTGCTTTTGGAAAATTTAAAAACAATTAAAAATATATGTTGAGATATCTAAATTATGATATTGAGATATTTGCTTCTATTGAATACGCATACTGCTTACACTAGATTATAATCGCTAAGGCTATTAATCCATAAACGCTAATCTAATTACTTTTATATTAATTTCAGAATTAATTATGTCAGTCGAACAAATATGATTTTTAGGTAAGTGGGTTAGTAGGTAAATAATATATTACGCGTATTTTATAAATTTAGGTGTATTATTCATTTTAGGTCATAAAGGAAAGGCTTCGGTTTTTTGGTAAAAATGTCTAGTAAAAGACTTCAACGCGAGCACAGCTACGATCTTTTACACGGATTTGATTGATTCAAATATAACGATCAATAATTGAAATTAATAAATACATTTTTAAAAGGATTTACGATAATTTATTTAATTTGTCTTATTTGAATTAAAATATTAACGTATAATAAATTAATATTATGGTTTTGAAAAAAAATAATGATATAACAAAATTTACAATTGAAACTGTATTTAGTAAATATTATAAAACTAGCACTTACCCAAATTATTAATTTGCGCCCCATTACGGGGTAGCACTTCAACAAATTACTTCCTAATCGATATCTGAAAAGTAATTTATATTTATTTTTATTTATATTCTTGAAAAAAAAATATCGGTTGTTTTTCATTTATATTTTGTAAAATCTATAGTTAATTTGGCTTTTACTTACATTTTTGGTGATATAACCGCATTCGGGATGGTTTGTATGAATTTGGCTGCGATGCTTGCTTGCCGATTCTTGGTCGTGAGCGGCGTCCGACTGAGCGGGAAGCGGCCGAGTTGCCTAGTGTTAATACCTCGGTGTCATCGAGCTTCGCATCTCGCATCTACGCGTATGTGTATTATGTATCAATGGAATTTTGGGACAGGTCCACCCCACACACATGTACGATATAACTATACACACTTACTTATTGTTAACTAGTAGAGGTACAGAATTCATTTTCTTGTATCCTTAACCGCGGTATCCTATGATTGATAAATTACATGGTATGAAATGATTGCAGATGAATTTGTGCAACTGTATAGTGTTTCCTTTGACGTGTTTATTAAACAAATTATTAAACAAATAAAATAAAAAGTTGATAAAATAAAGTTATTCGACATGAAGAGTGATTTTTTAAGTCAGAATTCCTGAACCATATAGATTGATGATAATGATTAGTCGTGCTAAATGGAGCAAAACCAATGTCCTGTGTCCTGAAGAATTAATGGAAAATTTGATACTGAATCAAATGTACACAGGATAATTTAGAAGGTACGTACGTTTCTAATGATAAAAATAGCAAATAATATAAAATATTTCATTTGTTAATTGATTTTAAATATAAGTTAAAGTTTTTGTTTAACAAGGATTACACATATATAAATTTTGGTAAATGATAGAAAGAGGAATCATACAATGCATCAAAAAATTGACCTTTGAAAAGAATGCAGGAAAAGATTTAGGATTGGAACTTTTGAATTTACAACTGTGTAATTATTTTTGTTGTTAATCTAAAATGGCTTTTTTATTATAAACACAATTTATTGTCTAAAAAACGTGATCAATAACGATCATAACAATATATTGTATTCATAAATTAAGTTTTTATTATAACAAATTGATATCATTAGGAATGCTAAATCAATTCATTCTAAGTCAAAACTTTATTGCCATCTTTATGTTTACACTTGTTTTGCCCTTATACTCGTAGTTTTATAAGGTTTTAATTTGTTGCACAAATTTATTGAATGTAAATAAGTCGCTATTTTATCTATAATTTAATATGGTTTTTGATTTTTTTTGTAAATCTATCGTAAATGTCAAAAATGCTCATTGTTGTTTTGGAAGTCATAATGATTTTATTTACTTGCTTTTCTTGTCTCCTGAGTTTTTAATTATAGGAATTAAATTATAATAACATTCGATGTTGATATACTTTATATATAATAACATAGTTTGTTATAACATTCTAAGTAAAAGCTCTATTTACACCTTATTTGTTAAATTTAATATTTTGATTTAACACTTAACTGCTGAAACAGTAACATAATTAATTTACGAACACAGTTAGTCAACTATGAACAATAAATATAAGTACCTATAGTCGAGCGAACACTTATTCGTTACGATACATCTATATACAAACAATAGATACACCTATATTGCAAAGATACAAGCGATGAACTGATGGTTAAAAGAAACGCTGGCTTTTTGGTCAAAGTGGCTCAGTACGATGTACGCAAGTATGGATACGTGGTTCCGCGGTGCGCAGACGTAAGCTGCTCAATTACTATGCGGGCAACGTATCTTCCTTTCTTCCCGCCAATGTCGCCGCATTGTTTGTTGCCATACAGTGAGGCGACACCTTACCAACTAACAGTAAACTGACTAAGTGGACCCTGAAATTGGCATTGCCCTTGTTTCGCACACAAAAATGACCTGAACAGGCGACCTAGCCTCCATGAGGAAGTTATTGTTTACCTGTTCTGTGTTTATACGTGTTTCAGTGTCTATGACCTACCTACTCGTACAGCTAGCCTATTAGCATTCCAATATTAAGTGTTTGCTAACTTTATGACCACTTTTGTATGCAAAGTAGTTGAGAGATTAAAGCTCCAAAGGTACATATAACCACGGTAATGTTTAACTAAGAGCAAAAAATCTTAAAAATTACAAATTTGCTATGTTGTCCATTAAACAGTTACATACTTTAATTTTTCTATCATTTATTTATTGACATTTTTTTAATTTTTAAAAATTCTTATAATAAAGGAATTACAAAAGTTCGTCTACTGCGGGGCTCATAGGCCCAAGCAAACGGCGGACAGAGCTCCAGAGTGAGGATCCTCCTCACAATACGCGCCGTCTCAAGAATTACCGCCTCTGTATCTGACTCTTAATCCAATAACCATACGAAAACTTCTTAAAGTGCTGGTCGAACCTGAAACGACTACAGGAACAACAATCGTCCACGTTACGTAACGAAATGTATATGAAGGTATATCTATGTAACTTAGCTTCTGTTAGGTTCCTATCGAATGAACAGCTTTTAGGGCAGTCGAAGTAAGTCATGACATTAAACTTACGACTGCCCCAAAAATACTAAATTCAATCCTAACTTGGGTAATTTATCACATTTAAGACCAAGTTTTACCATTCTATTTTAAGTCACAAAGAAGGTTTTTAGCGTACATGCACTAAGTAAGGAACAATATTACATATTTACGACTATCTGCTTGAAAAGTGTAGGTACTACTTATTTTATGTATTTCTAATTAACAAACTTATGCTATTCTTAGATTTTTATCGTTCTATACGCCTTCATCAAAATTATGTCAGACTCGCTTAGAAGTGGTCTATTCTTCTTTTACTTTCTATGCACAACGACAATATTTAGTTGTTTTAGAAGCTAGTCATATTTTTGACGAACGAGAGAGTGAATCGGTGATAAAAACTACTTTAGTACCACATTTTATTATAATATACATGCTTATTAGGATAAGCAGTTTTTAGGTTTCGGCAATATTTGAAACAGTTGAACAATACGAGTATATAATTATATAGATCCAATGCATTTGTTAATTTTAGAACTTGGTGGGCATACACTCATGTGCCTTGTAATGTTTATTTTGGATTTGGTTTGGTGTGTGGCTTAAGGCATCTACTTACTGGACCGATTAGCCGCGCCCACTAGTGTAGTATCGGAACAGTTTTGAAGTGGGTGACATTGCTACATTATCTGCCCTTTTCAAAATGTTAGCAGGAACCTGTCTTGTTTGCATTTACTAGAGCAAGGTAGGTATTCAGAGTTTGAGCGAGTATTGTACTTATTTACAGTAAGTAGGTATGTATAAACTGAACGGGAGCTTCCCGCGTGTCGAGTCAAGTTCAAGGTGAAACATTGGCATTTATTAGGCGATTCGTCAACAGTCGCATCGTGTTAAAAAACAGTGCGCAGTGGGCTCGTTTAATTATATTCATAAATAAAACAATGATCGAGTCAATGTACTTTTATTCCTAGAATTAAGCTCCTAATTTCATCAATTATTAGAATCATTTTTTATTTAATGACATTTTAATTTCAAACCTACATGTAGATACATTTTATACAAAATTATAGGTGGCGAAGGAGCCACCTTTGTTATTTACTGCAATCTCTTTTTATTCGTTGCCGGCTGTCACCCACACGATACGTAGCAACGACATTGTGAATGTGGGTAAATGGTTTATCACAGAACCTGATTTGTAGACGTTTATTTAAACTAGCCACCCTTAATAAGCACCACAATACTGGTTTGTCAATAAAGTCATTGCTCTTGCCAACATAAAATTCGTCTGATAAATATAATTATCTATTTTGTGTTAATAACCAATACAGCGACGTTGGCATCATGCTGTTATCAATTTGTTTACTTACAATAAAAATGAGAGAAATCAGTTAAAACGAGAGAAATATTTCAATGTTAACTTTATCATTCGATTCTGGTAGTTGCGCCGCGTGTTTCAGTTCGCGTAGTTGTGTTCGTGTGTGACTCAGCCAGCTATGACGGACCAGTGCCAATTGTTTTTGAGCAAACGCCTAGTAACAGAAACGAAGATCTTCGATGGAGGGGTTCTGGTCGACGACCGTGGAGTTATTTTGGATATTCTGGACCGAAATGAAGCCGAAACGCTGATAACAAAAAGCAAGGGTAAACTTAAAGTAAGCTGCAATGTGTTGTTTTGTTTGTAACACGTTCTCACGTGCGGTTAGTCGTCTTTCCGGCAGTGCAGTTGCAACAACCTTGAGAGGTCGGTAAGGGCGTCTGCCTGGAGATTTTTTTGCAGGCATGCTCGAGTTATTTGCTCGCCTATATTGACTTATCCAAAATAAAACGACAAAGAAAAATGAATATTTACACCTTAACGTTGAGTACCTAGAATAAAATGTATAGCATACACTTATACAAATAACTTTACGCACAATAATAGGTAGGCGTTTGATTTCATATTCCCAAAGTTAGCATGGAGGTTATGTTAGATTACATACCATTCATAGTTATTTTATTCTCCATTATTAGTTCGCTGACTGCTATTATTAATAGAACCTGTTTGAATAATTCCGTTCGATTGAATTTTTTATTATCACTAAGGTAGACATAAAATGTTAGGTGCCGTTTAAAATTTATTATTTATATTTAAAGATTAAAATCCCTTTGATAATTTGGTCTGGTCTCTGTGTCAGCTAAAATTATTATTTTAACCAGATTTCATTCTGGGATTTAATATTTAGTAAAAGTAGTTATTTATTTAGTAGTAGTAGTATGTACGTATGTAACGAGTAACCTGCCAGCTATCTGGTATAGATGACGCATGATTCATAATGATTATTAATATTGTGTTTGTTGTATTTGCTTAACTAATATTTACCTATCCAATTAAAATATTAACATTCTTTATGCCATATTTTATTACTACATAATTTGCCTGAAACGGCAAAATCATTATTTATTTTGTAATGTAAGACCAGAATTTTTCTTCTTTAAGTTTGTTTTGTGAGATATATCTACTCTTGCAGGCAATTCGTCCTTATTATCTTTACCTAATACAAATACAAACTGGTTTTTGAGGATCGCGTTGATGTTATTTTTACCAAGACGAGTCGCCAATAGTTTCAAGTTACTTGTAGATATAACGGATTTTTATACATAAAAATTGATTTTTCCTATATAGACCTTGCAGCTTGAGATATTTGGACCTTGCAGCGGTGATAGGTATATTTTTTTGGAAAAATCAAAGGAAGGAGGCACTTACATCCGGGCTCAATTTATTTTTGATTTCTATCTTTTAGGTACCTACGTTATGCCACTATACTTTTTTCTATTAGCTTAGCTTGATGTTAAGTAATACATTACCACCTGTATATTTATATTTATCCTACTACTATTATAAAGGCGAAAGTTTGTATAGATGTTTGTTACTCTTTCACGTAAAAACTACTGAATGGATTTAAATGAAACTTTACCACAATATAGCTTATACATCAGAATAACACATAGGCTACATTTTATACCGAAATTCCCACGGGAACGAGAACTACGCGGGTGAAACCGCGGGCGTCCTCTAGTTAATTATATATTCTTATAGGATGGTAGGATAGATTATTTTAATGCATTTCTACAATCTATATTAATATTATAAAGAGGTGGAGTTTGTTTGTTTGTAACTTTGTATGTTTGTAAACGAATCTGTTGGGGTTAATCTTCGAAAGTACTGATGTGATTTTAAAAAATATTTCGCTAGTAAAAAGTCACATTATTGGGAAATGTTATAAGCGCTATTTTATATTTGTATTATATATTTTAGCCGAATTATAGAAGTTTTTATCGCGCAAATCGAACCGAAAAATATGTTAAATAGGGTTTATCCTAATGTGCGACCGTAACTATTGGGTATAATTGAAAACAATGTAAAAGGACTTTATATATCTTAAAAAGTTCTAAAAAAAGTCCGCGATAGCATATATGTATCTATGTTTTATATTTTAGCAGATAATTCATACGCTTACGTTTACGTCTTTATTTTATAACACTAAACTTAAATCCCTATCAAAACAAATTATTTAATAATTACAAGGGTATTATAGAGATAAGATTTGCCTTTTACAGTATGTTAATTAGTTACATAGTTTAAGAGATAATACAAAATTTCTATAAAGCGCGATACTGCTGCTATTAAGTCCAAATTAAAGTGAACTCTACGTACGTACGAGTACGAACTGAATAGGATCAGCATTTTGGCAAGTATATTCTTTCAGCGACGGGGTTGAAAATTCGATTTTTTAAAATGTATTTGGCATAGCATACCATATCTATACTATGGTTTTGGTTTGTTTAAACGAGTTAAAATCTGTGGGTGTGAAAAGTAATATCCAAGCTGAAATAAGTTTGACTTGTGTGTATTGGCGCGATGGGCGTTATCAGCATTGGTCTGCAACCTGTTTAGAAGAAGGACAACTCCAAAATCAAATTCGGAACTGTATTTCGTCAGTAACCTCAAAGCTGAAAATAGTGGCGCATTCTCCCACACATACAAGACAAGGATAATCTAGTAGATTGTACTCAAAAACTGTCAACTTAGATCTAAATAATATCACATCATCCGATATAAACAAGACAGGAAGGCTAAGGAGCTAGGAATATTCACTGGGACCAAGATAGTGTTGCGTTACGATGTAGATGTCTCCAAAGGTCTAGTGAATGGTGCCATTGGACATATTACAGATATTATATGGCCCTGCTTCCGAAGAGCACAAATGTATGACACTGATATACTATCCCTCCGTATAGACTTTGGTAAAGACGAAGTTCACCCAATTCAGACCAAGCCTGTGCAATTTCCAGCTAAATTTAGTCACGAAACTGCGGAACGAATAACGCGGCCAATGGTATTATGTTGGGCTTGTACATTATGTCGACTATGCCGTTATTAACTTAGGCTCAAAGGTCTTTGCTGTAGAACAGTGTGCCTTAAGTAGGGTAAAATATTAGAAAGTCTCCTTATTGAAGAGCTGGACTGTCCGAAATTAACGGGCAACAATGATGCGTTGAATGCACAGACTGAGAAACCTAGCCAGCGATAACTAAAAAATAAAAAATAAATTAAAAGAAAAAAGCTTTTTAAAAGCAGCTTTTATTTAAACTCTCTAAAAAGAAGAAAATAAATTTTTCCTTAAAAATTTTAACTTATAACCGCGCGATTAAATTGATTATTGATCTGCTAATTATACGCTATTATTATATTTTCAATATCAATTTAATTAAATACTGATAGGTAATTAAACCTCGCGACAAGCTTTTATAATCATATAAATTGTATGTAATGAGGTTATAACATGATAGTTAAATTTTTTAAGGAAAATTTTATTTCCTTCAATGATAAAAGCTTCTTTTAAAAAGTTTTTTTTCTTTTAATTTATTTCTTATTTTCTTATGTACATTATCTGTTTACTTAATCCTTTATTAGGTTGCCTGGTAGAGATCGCTTTTTAGCCCGCTTACATTTTAGATCGCTTCATCATGTAGTGCATTGCAGTCAAGGGCTAACTTGTCGTGAATAATTAAAAAGTCAGGGTTAACGGGAGTAGGCGGGAAAGTCCTATGTATTCCCGGACGACAATTTTGCTGTTGCTATGTAGAAAGTTAGAAGAAGTTTAGTCGAGCTTTTTCCGATTAACTCATAAAGGATACTATAGATACTAGAAAGATAGATAATTTGACCTACCTGAATATCTTCAAGCTCCAATTTTCTGCAAATATCGTTTTAAATACACGCAATGATATAAAAGTGGAATCCACAATAAAATTCTAAGCTCGACTTTCAAATGGTCTTGATGGTACGATACTAGTAGCGCCTAAAAGACATAAAATGCTTTTGAAAGGTTATTAACAATGTGACAATGTAATAAAATTTTAAATGTTGCATTTATTGTGTTGATGACATTTAAAAATTATATTTTTGCATCTACTTAATTAGAACATTTGAACCATTCTGCTTATTTTATTTTGTAAATAGTTAAAATCGATACTATATTCATTTATCTTTTTTTAGCAGTGTTGGAGTCAGGCTACAGAAAGTGGGGACTGAAATAAGACCGGCAATTAAAAAAAAATATACTTCAGATATTGAAAAAACTCAGTTTGATACTTGATTTTTTTATATGGGTAGTTTTTTCCTATATGCGTTTTTTATGCGAAATTTTTAATTTGCCGGCTGATTTCATTTTACAGTAGACATACTTTACTTATAAGGTTAATATAGTAGACAAGAAATTAGTTTTATTAATGAAATATATCAAAAACTTTGTCTGTCGTGGTTCCTCAGGCCTCTGTGTGGCCTCAGGTTGACAGGCATAAGGCAGCGCGTGTGAAACTAATACAAACACAAGTAGCTACAAATTCAGGCAATTGTTTCTATTCTAAATCTTACACGGACAGTATACACTTGGACCTTGAACTTATCCTTCAATTTTAATTAATTTTTTATTGCTTCCTATTGAAAATACTTACTATTGATACTTATATTGAAGCTCTAAATGTCGCTCGCCCGTATTATGCACTTTTAAATGAATACGTCGCTCAATATGAAAAACTTCTATTTGAATAATAATTTATCAAATTGTAGTGTCGTAAAAACACTTTGTCGTGGGTGATTTTTTGTTAAGTTGTTGTTATTTTATTACGTATAAGATTTTATTGCTCGGTTATTGATATGTGTATTGAGAAATCTTGTTGAATACATAATTAATTTTTAATTTTACAAAATGAAATACTTTACCTAAATGTAGCGTTAAGCCACTGACGTTTTGTTTGAAATGTTTTGTTGCGGGTTCCGTAAAAATTTAGGTTTTTTAGAATTTTTCCTTGATATGTGCTATAAAACATTGCTTCATGCCAAATTTTAGGATTCTTGGTTGACTGGAAGTACCGTTTAGGTTTTGATTCCCTTCCCAGTAAGTTGCGAGTTTGAAAATATTGTTGGTTCTTTAGATTGCATTGTATGGAAGTTTTTATATGAATAGAATTACTACTACGCGTTCATTAGGAATGGGGTGGTAAGTTAAAAATTATTAAAAATATTTTTATTTTTTTTAATGCTCTAAGTTCGTTCACGAGAAGTATTTGATTCCCTTACGATTAGAAGGTTTTGATTCCCTTACGATTGTCGAAAATTTGCGCCATAAACGGCTGTATCTTACGATTGCGTTAGAAGAAGAAGAAGTTTCATTGTTTTTAACAGTTCCAAGGCAAGGCAGACCTGAGTATTTGGTAAAAGTTTCAACTCAATACCTTAAAGCGTTCCTGAGAAAAAAGGATCTTCACAGACAGATGCACATAGACGGACGTAATCTACAAACTTTTCTGCGTTCTAAATAATTTACAAAATTCTGTCCTAATATTTAGTTGTTTATTAAGATCATCAACAGGTTACAATTAATATAAATATTACATAATAAGATCTTAAAAACTAAATGTATAATTGTAAACCTACTAATCATATTTCGCACACTTACCTAACCTCTATTTGTTAATTGTGTTAACCTCTAAATATAAGAAAATCTGCCAAAAAAATGAAATATTCTGGAACTGTTAAATATTAACAGTTCCAGAACTATTCATTTTTATTTTTAATAGCTTGATTTACAGTTTTAGCATACTTACCCAATACTTAATATTACAACCCATGTTGGAGCCAACTCTGCTATTTCAAAATATTGTTCCACAGGTGACAGACGGGGGAGAATGGGCGCTAATAGCCGGGGTGGTGGACTCGCACGTCCATGTGAATGAGCCAGGCCGTACCGCGTGGGAAGGATTCCGCACCGCCACTAATGCGGCGGCTGCTGGAGGCATCACTACCATCGTCGACATGCCTTTGTAACTATTATTTCCGAAGAGCCCACTACAAACACGGCCAATGTTTTATATATAATTATCACAATTATACAATATTGTTTAGAGCTAATATACCTAACTACTGGTATCCATCGAAACTTATAGATTTTTTTAAACCATCGTTCTCTAATCTGAGTAGATTTTAAAATATGTTATTGTGTACTTGATTACAACATTGTTTATACTCATTAATAACCATATTTTAATGCCGTAGTTTGGTACTTTTATAACTGAAAAAAAAATAAAGAATTCTGGCCGCTCTTTTCTAACTTAAAGGCGAATGGACAACCATGGCTGGGGTATTATGAATAATGTCCCCATTAATCACATAGCTTGTAACTTATACTTAACATAAGTTAAATAAATTATTTCTTATCTACTTTGATCAGTCGCAAAAAATTAAACGATCCCCAAGAAGGCAAAGAAATTATACTTCTTACAAAATTTAATTCTGCTATATTGTGTTTTTCGTCCTTCTAGGAACTCAATTCCACCGACCACGACACTAGAAAACCTTAAAACCAAAGTAAAATCAGCTACAGGACATGTTTACGTCGATGTTGGGTTCTGGGGAGGAGTGATTGTTGGAAACCAGGTACGTATGTAATAGAAAAAAACAGAATAAGGACAAGTTGGATTATAAACATAACAGACTTTCACACGATTTTATTAATAGTAATTCACAATTAGGTTTAATTTACTATGTCTAACATTATATTACAAAAACTACTAATACTACTACATTATAATACAACATTATATTACAAAAACTGCTAGTACTACTAATCGTAAGTACAGGATTTATTATTATTGCGTAGTAGGGTTTATTATTTTGACGACCTCCGTGGCGCAGTGGTATGCGCGGTGGATTTATAGGGCGGAGGTCCTGGGTTCAATTCCCGGCGGGGCAGATTGAGATTTTTCTTTATGTATTTGTCTTGGTCTGGCTGGTGGGATGCTTGCGCCGTGGCTAGTTACCACCCTACCGACAAAGACGTATAGATTGTTCAATCCACGAAGGCTCGCCGTTTGTTGTTTTTTAAAAGCTTACAGTGCAAGTTTGCAATAAAAACTGCAAGAATGTGAGTTCTATTACTACGTGACGATTAGCAATGTGTAATAGAACTTACATTCTTGCAGTTTTTATTGCACACTTGCTCTGTAAGCGTTTGAAAAACAAAAAACGACGAGCCTTCGTGGATTGAACGATCTATACCGCCAAACGATTTAGCGTTCCGGTACGATGTCGTGTAGAAACCGATAGGGGTGTGGATTTTCATCCTACTCCTAACAAGTTAGCCTGTTTCCATCTTAGATTGCATCATCACTTAACATCAGGTGTGATAGCAGTCAAGGGCTAACTTGTAGGCATTAAAAAAAAGTTGTAGCGTAGAAAAGAATATTTTGAACGATGATGGCTTGATAGAGTTTTTTTTAATTTCCAGGATTCTCTACGAGATCTGGTAAAGGCTGGAGTGGTAGGATTCAAATGCTTCCTTTGTCCCAGTGGAGTGGATGAGTTCCCTAACGTAGGGGCTGAAGATTTAGAACTAGCATTTAACGCCCTCGAGGGTACTGGGTCTGTTTTAGCAGTAAGCATTAAAAATATAAATACCTATTTATAAACATGTCATTCCTCTCAAATAAACCATTTAATATAATTCGATCATTGCTATTTAACTAAGGTAATGCTTGTCAAATTCTGTGAAGGTCGACTAATGTCGCACAGATGTAATAATATAGGTATATCAAATTGGCATCTGTTTTAAAAATAAAAAATTATCGAGTGGAGGCTAAATACTTTGTGGCCCTAAGGTTTAAGTTCAGCCACAAAATATAATTATAATAGTACAACCTTAAAGTTAGATCAATGCAACATAATACCTAAATGGTTTATATTATGTGCCTATTTGAGCTAACATAAATATATTGACTAGTGACTCGTTTTAGAAGGCAGTGTTTATATTTCCATTCTAATACTGCCTATACGGGCTAATAAAAGTAATGGTGTATTTAATTCATGAAAGTAGAAATTCCAAAAATATCTGGTAGGTACCGCACTTTTGATTTAGCATGCACCTCGTTGAAGTTTGAAATCCGTTACGTTTATTTTCGGAATTATATACAAAACACATACCTACTTATTTTTATATATGCAATTATATTATTTCTGTAAACGCTTTAATATTGAACAAAGACTGTGAATCTGACTGTGTATAAACCGTGTAATGTATGCCACAATTTTCGCGGTCACACTAAGAATAGATATTTTCCGTATTTTCAATTTCGTAGATATTATCTTGAAGATTTATTTAAATATATTAAGTAAAATATTTTAGAATAAAGTTTGGATATATCTTAACTTTATTTCTAAACATTTTTCTGAAAGACGTATTAGCTTAGGTTCAAGAGGTTTGTCAAAATAAAGAATTCTGGTCGCTCTTTTCTAACCTAAAGGCGACAGGACAACTATATAAGTTTTTGTTTTTCTAAATATTTGTTTTTGGATGTTGAATTTCTTATAAAATTGATGAGACAGTCAAACTTCAGTTTATTTTCTACTTAATACCCCAGAATATATAATAGTACAAGCAGTCTCCAAGTTTATTGTGATTAACACCATTAGTGTCACCGACCAGTGGCCGACTGGATAAGATAACATAATTATCTATCAATATTTCAAGATGAAGTATTGTAAAAATATTTATCTGTATATTTAAGTAGCTTTATAAATTCAAACATTAATTTTGATTTGTTATCGTTTAAACTATCTCTTCTTTAATATGACTATATGACAGAATGAATATGCCTTGTTGGTCCAGTAATTAACATGGCTACGGCTTATAGAGTTCTAGGTTTATAGTAGCTATGTATATTATGTTATAGGTAGCATTAAAGACAAATACCATTTCTGATTGCCATCAAACTCATGTTTTAGTTACTCTATTATAGCTAGACTAGCAGTGCCCGCAGACTCCGTTCCGCATTAGAAATATTTTTGTTCCGACCCGTTTGTCTCGCGTAATAAAGTTCAGGCATAAAGTTTGGGATAAACAAAAATTATGATGATGAAAGCAAGTCGTTGTTAAACAAATAATGTAACTGCCGATAACGCCACGCAACGGCTAAGGTGGTGCGCACCGCACATTTTTATTTTGTTAATATCTTTGAAGATATTTGTTTAAATTGTAAAGAGTGAAGCGCACACATATTCGACATTAAAATTTCGTTCTAACAAACATATTAAATAATAAAATTATTATTATAAAAACAAAAAACCCGACTGCTTAGAAGTTATGAACTGAAAAGAGAAAAACAAGGATCACTATATCTGTATAAAATTCTAAATACTTTATGGTGCTGCAAACAGGGACAAAATACTTTAACCAGCGGGGAAAGAAAGATCTACCAAAATTTGTTCCCGCCTGCAGCACCATAAAGTAATTTTATTTGAGACTTTTAGTTTTGGTTTATGGTATAGAAATGAGACGGTACGCTTGGTACACTTTTTGCCATTTTTTGTTAAAAAAGTAATATAAACATGATTTATATTTTTGAAATGGTCTTTTTACGACCTTTCAATTGGTACCCATATTGCTGAGATAAGAGAAAAAAATACACACATCCCCCCTTTTTTCCCCCATTTACAGCCGCCATTTTGAAAATTTATATAGCCTATGTCACTACCACAATTTTGACAAATTCAACGAGACCTCACATGTCAAAATCCGTGCCGAAGAAATGGACATACATACATACATACATACATACATACATACATACATACATACATACATACATACATACATACATACATACATACATACATACATACATACATACATACATACATACATACGCTCGAAACATAACCCTCCTTCTGACGCATTCGGACAACGTACAAATATAGACTAAAACCATAGGGGCTAATAAAGCTTTACAAAAATTAATTATTTTTAATTCACATTTTGAACTGTAAAAGCAGTTGGTGTGAGTTATCCGTAGGAGATAGGCATATGCTATTGCAAATATTTTTGTTCTTTATATGATTTTGATATGTTCTTTAATATTTTAGTACATTATTTTGTTCTATCCTCAATAATTTTCGCAGCGCACGCGATTAAAGCAATTTAATTCAATTTAAGTAAAGATGCGTAATTAATTTTGAAAATTTTTATAGCCTATGACACTTCACAATAACGTAGCTTTCTATTAGTGAAATAATTTTGAAAATTGGTCAAGTAAATCCAGAGATTACCTCTTACAACGTCACAAACTCTTCCTCTTTATAATATTAGTATAGAAGTATAGATAATGTCAATATTACACATTATTACTAAAGTAAGCATGCAGATAGGTACTTCAGCAAATCACTTTAAAAAGCTGTAAATACCTGAAAGTAAGAAAAGATGATCTAATCGTTTGCTTCGTGTCGATCTTCAATTAAAGTTGATTTACTACCAACCCATGTCAATAATAAACGAATAATAATTGAATAAAGTTAATTATTTCTTGCAGTTTCACGCCGAACTGGAAGATGACTGTTGTGATGAAAAAAATATAAACACGCAAGGTTAGTTACTAAATTATGTTCTATCTTTGAAATGATGGATTCAGCAGCTTCATGAGCTTCATATGTTCTTTATCAAAATACCGATCAATATTTTCGGCAACACAAAAACATATTTAAAACTGTTTTTTTTTTCTTTTTTATAATTCCTTTTATATCCCTTTTCCACTTTTGATATAAAGTGAGACCCAATGATAGTAAAGCCTTCCCCTTTCGACATGACTTCTCATTATATCCTGAGGAAAATATGACTTTTTCGTAAACGATTGGGATTGGTTTGGACTTTTCTAGGAGGAGAAAATCCTCATGGACATCCTTACGGATAGTGCCGGGCTCTTTTGCCATCCTTGCCATCCTCCTTCATCTCTTAACTACCACACTTATCTTTGGTAGAAGCTGACGAACTTTTAGCATTTATAAAATGATAAAGGTCTGTCCGTCAGGCTTTTAGAGTTTATTTGATGTCAATATAATTCTTATCTTTAATAATATTAGTATCAGGTAAGATAGAAATTCAAACATTTATTTTGATTTCTTGTGATTTTTGTTATTTTTTATATTTTTCATTGCTTTCTCAATATAGACTACCAAAGAAAAAATAACGAAGATGTAGTGATGGACAACCGCTATCCTCTAATCAATCTTATCGACTATAAGACTGGTTTAGGTTACAAATTATAATAAATGGGTTCAAAGACTTTAAAGCTATTAAAATATTTTGTCTAGTACAGGAAATTCTTTCTTGATATAAATCTGGGATGAATAACTTTAATACCGACTTTATTTTTATAGATCCGGAGGAGTACAGCACTTACCTCGAGTCTCGTCCGCCTAGAATGGAATTGAATGCGATATCGCTTATCACAAGTTTTCTTGAAAGAACAGAGTACGTACACATACTTTAATCATCAGCATCATATCTATAAAATCTCAAAATATATTTAATTTACAGAATTGGACCTTTTACAGTTTGATTACAAGTACCTACCTATAGATAGATAAATAAACTTGCGGCTGGTGGGAAGCTACGGCCGTGGCAAGTTACCACCCTGTCGTCAAAGACGTACCGCCAAGTGATTTACCGTTCCGGTACGACGTCGTGTAGAAACCGAAAGAGGCGTAGACTTCGTCCTACTCCTAACAAGACCGCTTTGTCAGGTGTGATTGTGGTCAAGGGCTAACTTATAATTAATAAAACACTTCTTCACACGATTGAAACCACAGAAAATTATAAAAAGTAATACAGAAACCCTCATAGTTTGATTGAGCTTGTAGGTTCTACAAGCTCAATTTAAGTATTTTATATAACTGACTATTTTGTCAATTTTGAAAAAAATAACTAATCATTTCCAGTGTTCGTGTCCACGTAGTCCACGTCTCTTCTGCAACAGTAGTTCCGCTGTTAGAGAAAGCTCGCGCGTCGCGCCTTGCCAAGGGTCACCAGAGCTGGCGCGGCGGAGTCACTGCGGAGACTTGTCACCATTACCTCACGCTGAGTGCCGGCGAGGTGCCCCGAGGACACAGCGAGTACAAATGTGCTCCTCCGATACGAGATGCCGATAATAAGGTCACTTAATAGTAGTACATAGGAATAATTAACACTTTACTAAATGCCACTGATCTTTTTCTTATATAAGAGTGAGCAAAAAGAAACTTCTGGTTAACAGAATGGCTGATGTGAATTATAATTCTAACTCATATTGGAGCAGCGTGGTAGGTTAGCTCCATATCTCCTCTTCCTCTAATGAATTGCATGGCCCTATAATGACCTTTAATAAGCTAATAAATGATAATATTGAATTATACTCGTAGCTTTACCAGTACCAACTTTGAATTGCTTTGTTACAGGAAAAGTTATGGAAATATTTGCTAGATGACAAATTAGACCTGGTTGTGTCGGACCACTCGCCCTGCACACCGGATCTTAAATGCAGTAACACTTTGGAAGCTTGGGGTGGCATTTCTTCTGTACAATTTGGTAAGCCATATCACTCTTAGCTTAAAGTTCCAAAAGTTTAGCCACTGAATATACTGTCAAGTAATGTTTGGAGGGATAAAAGATACTATGCTATAGTCAGACATTTACGGTAGGAGCAAGTACGGGGTGACACTTAACAATTTTCCAGCTTGTATATAATGCCGAAGGTTTGGTCATGAAAATCTTCGTATATACTTATATATTATCTATACTAAAGCCAAACTCGATGGAATGCTTATCAACAAACAATTTAAACTAAAGGTAGAAAATGCAAAAAAATTTATACCTAATAAATTTAATTTGGTTAAAACGTTAATTAAAAACTGTGTTGCATTTACTACCTTCAGTTTAAATTTGTTTGTTGACAAGCATTCTCAATCGAGTTTGGCTTTAGTATAGTTGTTAATTTACACTAGATTAGGTTGACAAACGCGGAACGTTGACGTTCATAATGTACTTGGCTTCCGAAATAAAGCAATTTATATAGGCAACATAGTTATTGGATCTTGATTACGGCGTTGCTGCCATGTAGATTATAGATTCAACCAGTATTATTATTCAGTAGTCGTTTCAGTCAACAGTCTAATTTACCGAAAAGCTTCAAACGACTAACGTCCGATTAAAGATATCACGTTGTTCCGTCCATAGTGATATATTAAATCAAAAGTTGTATGTTTCAGGTCTATCATTGTTTTGGACTCAGGCATACTCCAGAGGTTTGGATCTGAAGGCAATAAGCAAATACTTGAGCTCTGGTCCAGCGAACTTGTGCGGTTTACAAAATCGCAAGGGTGCACTAAAGAAAGGTCTAGACGCTGATCTTGTGTACTTCGATCCTGATGAAACGTTTATCGTAAAGTCTGAAATTATTCGACATAAGAATAAGGTACATTACATTTAACTAAATCCTTTTGCGTACATTACTTCACTATCAAGATATATAACGAAAGCTCAAAACTGCATTCGCTTTAACTTTTATTATTTTTTAGCATACCTCCAAAAATTTAGCTTTAGACTTTTTAAAAGACCTGTGAACATCGCTTAAAAATCGTTGAGTAGCTATAGAGATTAGCGCTAGTTAAAGTCAAACTGAAAACAAATTTATAAAATTGTATTTTTGCTGTCATGTATATTTACTTTCCGCTTTTAACCTATTTTCTATTCTTTTACCTAACTGCCCCTGTAGATGCTTGGCAGATGGCGTCGTGATCGATTTTTAGATTTTCTT
Organism: Mycalesis mineus; assembly: GCA_034621355.1. Classification (NCBI taxonomy): domain Eukaryota; kingdom Metazoa; phylum Arthropoda; class Insecta; order Lepidoptera; family Nymphalidae; genus Mycalesis; species Mycalesis mineus. The sequence continues at coordinate 9,527,064 of CM067885.1, forward strand.
TTTTGTCAAAATCAGATTTATTAGTACATTACTTTTTTTAGAGCGCTTTTGAGGCATAACAAAGAAACAAATTACAATTTCAGCTGACTCCTTATATTGGGAAAGAGTTGAAAGGAGTTGTGAAGAAGACTTACGTGCGTGGTCAGTTGGTGTTTAGTGATGGAGACGTCGTAGGCGAACCGAAGGGAAAGTTACTCATAAGGGATTTTGCAGATTAGTCAAAAAATGTAGAGTATAAAATAGGCATTTTTACGTATCTATATTGTTCTTAATAATATATCTATAATTTTTATTATTATTCCAATTTTAACAAATAAACGTTTTTAAAAACTGCTGCTGTGTTTTATTTTTAATCGACGAAAAAAACGGAGGAGGTTCTCAATTCGACACGTATTTTTTTTATGTATGACTCCGCATAACTTTTTACAGAGTTGTCCGATTTTGATAATTCTTTTTTATTAGAAAGGGCACACTTCCAATATGATCCCATAGTCATCATTTTAGGATCTGACGATGATATCCCGGGAAAATTGAAGGAAATCTTTAAATTTTATAGGCACACTTGCAGCGATTTCGGTTTTTGTGTAAGTATCAGTAGTTTTTGGCTACTACTAGTGCCGTATAATATACTATGAGAGTATAGTACGAGTAAGTTACGTGTCGATAAATCACTAAAAAGTAAGAAATAAAATTTTTTAACAAAAAATAGAACCGACTCAAAACACACTAAAAAATAAAAAATAATCGCGTCATTTAGTTGCCTTAATTTACTTAAGCATATCTATGAGCCGGTGTCAGTCAAGGTTTCTATTTTAAGGACGTTACCTAGAACCCACAAACTGCTTTACTACGTTAAATAAATGTTCCTTAAACTTGGCTGGCACCGACTTCATAGATATGCTTAAGTAAATTAAAGCAACTAAATGTCGCAGTTATTTTTTACTTTTTAGTACGTTTTGAGTCGGTTCTATTTTTTGTTATAAAACTTCGCAGTGCTCTTGACTGTAATCATCTTTACATTTGTAACCGTAATATCCCTGACACTTTACAAGATACATAAAACTACAGGTAGGTACACTCGATTGACTTTAATTTAGCATAGATAGGTCGCGATATAGATGCTTACTAAGAGAAATTCTTGATACTCCCATGGGGACGCAATCTCGGACCTCGGTACACGTGTGAAACCGCTGGGCACACCTACTTACCTATTTATAAAAACGAGTACGAGATATGAGTGGCTCAAGTGACAGGTACCTATGCGAAAATGACCGAATGTGTCCTATTGCACTTACATAAGTGCAACGGTGCTACTAAACGATAATACAATAGAGTCAAGTGCAAGGTCAAAAATTAAAAAAAAAAATGTTCCAGTTAACATTGTGGAACAACCATTATCCAAGGACTTGCGTATGATAAAGGCATTTTTTGTTGTTTTTCATTACGTCACTTACAAGTTTGTTATCGTTGCAATACTGCAACGCTCATCAATGGTTTTATACTTATTGAAGTACCTATAAGTATAAAACAATTGATGAGCGTTGCGTTACTATGCCACTCACAAAGTGTTTGACACCTGTAATAATTAAAAAAAGAGCTTTGATAAGAAATGAGGGTAAATAGAGCAAAACATAAATATAACACACTTGCGGATTTTTCCGCGTATTTCCCGCTCCCGTGAGAATTTCAGGATACGAATTAACCTGTAACCTCCTCATGAGTCTTGCTGTTATATATAAATAAGGAATTTTACTAACCTCAGTCAGAGATTAGACCGAACAAGCAACAAATTTAAAAAATTGTTTTTTTAAGATTTAAGTGCTTACTTAAGCATTTAATGAAAAGCTATTATCTTGAAATTCCAAAGAGACACTTTAATTTCATTTATTAAAAGCCTTTATATATGTATGATTTTATATATTTTTTTATATATGTATGACCACGCATAACATTTTACAGAGTTGTTCGATTTTGATAATTCTTTTTTTATTAGAAAGGGCACACTTCCAAGGTGGTCCCATTGTCATAATGTTAGGATCTGATGATGATATCCTGGCGAAATTGAAGGAACTCTCCAAATTTTGGAGGCACGCTTACCGCGATTTCGGTTTTTGTCTCGGTATCGGTAGCTTTTTGGCTACTAGTGCCGTATAGCATACTATGACAGTATATTACGAGTACGTTACGTGGCGATAAATCACTAAAAAGTAAGAAATAAAAAATTTTAAATAAAAATAGAACCGACTCAAAACGCACTAAAAAATAAAAAAATAACTGTGTCATTTAGTTGTTTTAATTTACTTAAGCATATCTAGGAGTCAGTGCCAGCCAAGGTTTCTACTTTAAAGATGTTACCTAGAACCCACAAACTGCTTTACTACGTAAAAAACTGGCACCAACTTCATAGATATGCTTAAGTAAATTAAAGCAACTAAATGACACAGTTATTTTTTACTTTTTAGTGCGTTTTGAGTTGGTGCTATTTTTATTTAAAAAAATTTATGAAGGAAAAATTTATTTTCTTCTTTTTAGAGCGTTTAAATTAATTTGAAGATTTTATAGAATTATAGATAGTAGGTACGCCGCCACATGAAGCTTCAAACAAACGCCTGACAGAAGTTCTCATAAATTATGAAATCACAGAACATTGCTCTAACAACAATTAACATGGTTTAACGAATTTAATTTTGCTGTTGGAAAACTGTTTATTAAGGCATGCCTACACTGTGGGCAGTGCCGGCTGAAGATCAATTTACTAGCTGTGCCCGCTGTATCATCTGCGTAACTACGCTACATTGCCGATCCCGTGGGATTAGATTAAACGAAGCCTAAAGCCTGCCCAGAGCTAAGCTTAATTCATCTCTGAAAACCGTATGAAAATCGGTCCAGTAGTTTTAATGTGATGCGCGAACAGACAAAAAAAAATTAAAAACTTTTGTGGTCTGTATCGAGTATGCAATACATACCACTTATTATTTAAAAAAGAAAATAAATATACAGAACTGACTTCGTTATTATTTTATTATGTGTATAGATCTTGTGTTTTCATAATTATTTAAAACAAAAACAATTGCTATTTGATTAATATTTATTCCTTGTGTGAAGCAAAAATCCTTGTATGCGCGGTGGATTTATAAGACGGAGGTCCTGAGTTCGATTCCCGGCGGGGCAGATTGAGATTTTTCTTAATTTGTCTTGGTCTGGCTGGTCGGAGACTTTTCGCCGTGGCTAGTTACCACCCTACCGACAAAGACGTACCGCCAAGCGATTTAGGGTTCCGGTACGATGTCTTGTAGAAACCGAAAGGGGTGTGGATTTTCATCCTACTCCTAACAAGTTAGCTCGCTTCCATCTTAGATTACATAATCACTTAACATCAGGTGTAATAGCAGTCAAGGGCCAACTTGTAGTCATTAAAAAAAAGTATCTGCTACTTTAGAGTTAGAAACATAGTAGTTATTACGACCACGTTACTCATTTCAGTTGTTAAACAAAATATTTACAAGGAAAATATTAAAATTACCTTGCTGGCTCTTAAAAATATAAATTGGTAAATCTTTTATGTATCTGTGTAAATAACGTCTATTTCTATATGTTCACACCTCTATTTCGTTACCGACCTTGATGTCAGTTAGCATGTCAATATGGAGTTAGAAATGTTTTTTATCAAATAAATACGAAGTGTATGATTCATGGAAAAAAGGAAATACCTATTTACCTACTCATATTTAAATTACGTACAATATGACCAAGTACCATGATTTACAAACCTTCTGTTAATTATCTTTTACAACTTATTGATACTAAGATGATTGTTCATCTATATATAAGAAACATAATATTTTAAGTTCTCTGTTAGAGCCTTCAGTGAGGTGAAGAGCGCGGCTAGGTAATAACGTCGACGAAAAATCGACGATAAAAAATGCCGCTGCATTATTTATTTATTTTTATACTTTTAGGTAAGGACCAAACATTTTAAATTCATTAATTGAAAATAACTTATAAAAAATAATTTTAAATTAATTTTTTATGTAGGTACAGTGACGGATATTTCGTGTAGAGGGCTCAAAGTAGAGAAGAGAGGAAGACAATTATTCCTCAGCCGGAATGTGGTGACAGACTCAGGACAGTTCGACGGGGGTGTGTTAGTGGACGAGAATGGAAAAATTGCGGGAATTTACACGAGGGAGAGTATTATTGAACTCCTTTCAGAGGACGAAGGTTCACTTGAGGTGAGCGAATTGCACTTCAGTGAATTATTTATTACTAGCTTTTGCCCGCGACTTCGTCCGCGTGGAATTAGTTATTACGGCAGCCTAATTTTTCTAAGCTTTGAATGTCATATTTATGAATATGACAATTATCAACTGCCTAAGAAATAGGTCTTAAGCTTTCAAAATGACGATACTTTCATACAACATTTCATCCCCCCTTTAACCCCTTACAACCCTTTTTTTGCAATTAAAAGTAGCCTATGTCCTTTTTCAGGCTCTAAACTTACTGTGTACCAAATTTCATTTAAATCGGTTCAGTAGTTGTAGAGTGAAAGCAAGACTGACAGACAGAGTTACTTTCGCATTTATAATATTAGTTAGGATAATTTATAAACTATTTTCTGGGGCTTTCGGTGTTACCTAAGTAAAATGATATGAAAAGGGTACATTTTTATAAATGTAATTATTTTTTTATATATCTACCTCTTCGTATGTGCTAATTTCCTCATTTGTATGTATCTATTGGGCTGCGAAACACAAGGGCCTGCTTTCCAATCCCCGGTTGGATTATAGGTTTTGAATGATGAATTTCAGCATCCTAGCAATTCGGGAATCAGTGCCTACTTACGATAAAACATTACTTTACATTACCTACCGATCTAAAACCGTCACTTACTAATGATTATTGTTGAGTTTAAAATCGTTAACCACTAATTATGGTGAAGTATTTTTGGTACGACGTATTTAAGACATTGTTCAGTCTAATTGAATACTTAAGAATCATTTGACTAAAAGAAATCTAAATGGACGAAGGCGAATTTTTTATTCAAGTTTTATTAGTGATTATGGCATGAGGCCAGTATTAGGAAATCTTGTATACAAATAATTAAAAACTGGTTTTAATTTGGAAAGATTTGTATTAAATTTGCAAATGGTCGTAGAAATTTGAATATTCTTTACACAACAAACGTATTTTTATTAAATCTTGATGATCTTGTGGACGACTTTCTCATTTCTATCAGGAAGTTATTTTATATAAAGAAATATATTTAAGCTAGGTATTGGCACCCGCCATTAAAACTGACATCTAAAATATAGTAAGCATATGAACCAACCCCAGCCCACAAAATTGTGTTAAAGTAGCGTGGTGGGTTTGAGCTCTGAGTCCATTCGAAGCTCATGTCCTGTAGAACCTAAATCAGTTAATAAACCGGTGAAAGAGTCGTTATCAGCCGATATCAGTAAACAACAGCAGCTTTGCGACTCTTCGAGCAGTGTTAGTATCTTTCATTCTTCTACGATGATCGTCATTTCTGATTCTTGTTTCTTGAAAAAACGAAAAATTCGTGTGTTTATTGTAAAAAAATTCAAACCACTAAAATTAGCAAAGGAATAGAAGGTATGGTAGCTAGGTAGGTACTAACATAAAAGTATATACCTATTGTACCTGGTTAAAGGAAACACGCGAACCGTAACGTGACGTTTTCTGAGAGTTGCTGCCGGGTTCAGTAACAAATTATATTAAAGTTTCGGCTTACTTCCGTGGATTCGTTTCGCGGTTGTACAAAATGTTTGTTTTAATTCCAACATTAATAGCTGCTCCCCCGGCAGTTGTTCCAGTCCTTTCCGAGGCTAAGAATTTCTGTCTACGGGTCCACTTGTTGTATAATGGCCAATCGATTGGTCATATCCAAAGATTCCCCACGCGTTATGTGGTGGGTTAATTTATAAGTTGATGTGATGTTTTAGGTAATAGATGGCGGTAGTTGGGCACTGATGGCGGGTGGAGTGGACTCGCACGTGCATGTGAACGAGCCAGGTAGAACTACGTGGGAAGGGTACGTGACAGCCACCAGGGCGGCCGCTGCGGGAGGGTTCACCACTATCGTCGACATGCCTTTGTAAGTTTCTGTAAACTTAAATTTAAAAATATATATTCCCACAGATTGTGAACAATGACCTTTTTTGATGTTGATTGAAAACGATTGCCATGTAACCACAACATTTAAAGTAAAGCATAGGTAAGAATAATCACGATATTTAAAGTAATGCATAGCAAAATTCGACAAAATATAATATTCTGTCAACGTGTATGTAATCTGTCCCTCCAAAAATAGTTGAATAAAATATTGCCAAAACGAGAATAGGTATATGACTTGCACTGTCAAGTACTTATCCGATCCAATCTAGAGCCAAGGTTCAACTTATATTTATAAAATATCCACTCTTCATTACTTTTCTATTACACAATATAGTTCTTGTTGTAACGAAACGGCCAAGCCACATATTTTGACTGAGGTGTAGAGTTGTGAAGTTAGGCCCTATAGAGTTAGGTCTAGGCCATTATAGAGTTACTGCGTGCAGAGTAAGTAGCTTTTTTTTTTTTTTTTTTTTTTTTTATCGCTGGGAAATGCATTTACGCATCCCTCCGGAGGCAGTACAGGGCCTGCGACCGGGGGGTATGTGGGACTCGCTGGCCGAGAAACGGCCAAAATACCCACTAAAACCCAGCGCGACCCTCCGCGTCTTACAAGAAGAGTAAGTAGCTTGGCTTTTGATGAGATTTAATAAAATTTATTGCTAGTGCGAATCACATTTTCTCTTCTTGACAACATTTAAATGAAAAAGTTTTTATTTAAGTATGCATGTAAAATTGTGAAGATACCTAATAGGTATAATAGAAGTTATATGCAAAGGTAAGAGAGAAGCACAGAACTTACAATAGTAAGAAGACACATTTTTTAAAATACTTACCTACACTCTGCGTGTTTCTAGAATATGAATTACCTTTTCCAACTTTCCAAGGGTCAATAAAAGTCTTAATCAACTTTATTGATCGTGCGTTATCAACTACCTACCTGAGTATGTATAAAAACATTGTAACATTAATTTAATAAACTAAACTAATAAATAATAAAAACTAAATAAGACACCAATAATAATACGTGGTTATAAAAGATAAAAAATATGCACTTAATGCTCTTTTATTTACATTACAGTATAAAAATATTATGACATCCAGAATTCACGTGCGAATAATTAGTAAATGTACATAATATTCTTATCAATGTTTTATGTTCACGCGACAAAATCAAGATAACTCACGAACTCGTAGTTTAGATAAGTACGTGATATCTTCCAAAATAAAATGCACTCTCATTAATGGTTATTGTATTGAGTATGCAAAAAGTGCAGACGTTATCTACTTTGCAGAAGTTTATCAAGGTGGAAAATACCCTCCAGATATAACACAAATTATTCACTTATCATTTTAGTGCTAACATGTCCCGAGGGTGCCTCGGTTTACTTAGGTGATAAGTCTAGCTGGCGTTGCCGCTTGGATTCGACGGATTTTCACGAAGGACAGCAAAATAATTTTAAGATCCAAATACTATTTTAATTTTTCGAATCAATATGTCCATATGTAATAAAGCCCTTATGGACATATGGAATGTAGCTATGGGCTCAGCATTCGACTCCAATGTTAACATAATACAGAAAATAGATTTATGTCTTGTAACAAGAGTCGTACACACCATGTTTCTAAGAATATCCGAAATCAATGAATATATATAAATGTCGACAGTGAAATAGGAAATAAGATCAAGTAGCAGCAGTTACAAAGCTGGACTCACAAACTACCTGAATCACTTGGCAGTCCAGTTGACAATACCGTAGGTGATTCGGCGGTATTTTTTTTTATCGACTACAAGTTGCTAACTGCTATCACACCTGATGTTAAGTGATGATGCAATCTAAGATGGAAGCGGGCTAACTTGTTAGTTGTAGTTGTTGTTGGTTGTATTTGAACTTTATTGAAGGATACGGTAACTACAACGCAGAGATGAGATGGTGATAATATTTCAAGGCCATTAGTTCGTTACCATGACTACTATTTATTTTATCAACAATACTTGACTGATAAAAAAGAATCTCCGGTATCAAGTGATTAGATAAATCTAATTATTTGTATTCGGCTTACAAGATTACCTAGTCTATAACATTGGATTTTCTTAAACTGACTCTATAAAAACGAGTTACGAAAGATTTTAACTCGGTAGATATCTTACCGAGTTAACATAAAGCATAATATAGAAGAGATCACGTCATGATTTGCATAACATTATCCTAATGGGTTGTGGTGGGTTTGGCAATTTAGTTTGAAGGTCAATTTCAATCACTAAATGGCACTAACGCACTAGTCACTATTCTTTCAATCCACACGTCATTTGACAAAAAATGAGATTCCAAAAATTTTAGTACTTATACGTAAGTGATGATGCAATCTAACTTTAACGACGAATAAAAGACAAACTAACTTCGTTAAAGCAGGCTCAAGTACAAATTCCACCAGCAAGACTGATTCGATTCTGGGTTCTGCTTCTGATTGGACTATATTAATTGATACGTATGAAAAGCACTCTAATAGGGTCCTTCCGAATTTGGCTGGGCAGGGAGAATAACTTGAACAGAGGAGGTGAGTGTTGACGCACGTCACTAAGGGTACCCTTAAACCTACACCCGTGTCACAAGTCTCGGGCTCTGTTCGGAGTTTTTCTCTCAGTCACGCGATGGACCTGGCACCTGCGGTGAATCCATGGAATGCTATTATTCGTCTCTGGAAGCGGGCTAACTTGTAATTGGAGTATGAAATTCACACCCTCTTTGTTTTCTACATCGTACCGGAATGCTAAATTGCTTGGTGGAACATCTTTGCCGGTAAACTGGTAACTAACCATGGCTGAAGCTTCCCACCAGCCAAACCTGGAGCAATTAAGAAAATCTCAATCGGTCCAGCCAAGAATAGATCTCAGAACTTTCGTAAAATCCTTCGCGCATACCGCTAGGCCGCAAAAAATTAATTATCCTAAAATACATTTTACCACCAATATAGCGAAACTAGTAATAGTAAAGTCAAGAGCCAACTTGTAGTCAATAAAAAAAAAATATGTTAGGAATCCGAAACCTCAGACGATCTGTCAATAAACATAATTATCTTGTTTTGTTTACCAATAGCGCTGAAATCGTAAATATCGCTCTCATTTCACGCCATTGCAATGAAATAGAGAGCAATATTTTCGATTCCTATCATTCTAGCTTTCTCGACACCTTATAATAAATTGCAATTTTTTTGACGTGACAACGTCTTATAATTCGATAGAGCCGGCTGCACGCACGAAAAAACATGACGTCATGCGTCGTTACCTCGCTTTGAGGCGTTCCATGTAAGGCTTGAAGTGCAAGCGAGAGCGCGGAACGAGCGAGAAAGAAGCACAATCGGCCTTTGCGTTCGGCAGCGTTCGACATCCGTCTATTAAATATAATTATTAAATATATTAATTTTAAATTAAAAATTAATATATTTATAAACTAATATATTTATTAGAAATTTAAAATATGAAATGAAATGAAATGAAAATGAAATGAAATGAAAATTTATTTTTCATTTTCATTTCATTTTAAAATATAAATTTATAAAATCAAAATCAATTATTTTATTAATTTAAATTAATATTTATAAAAATATACTTAAGTTAAAAATTTTAGTAACCAATTAAATGCTACCATTCCATCAGTATTTTCTTAAGACGTTGTCACGTTCAACTATCGTCTGTAAACCGACTTTACAGACAACCAATTTTTTACAAATTTTTAATAGTGTATTTTTATAATTTTTATGAGCATTGTTAAAATTTTTAAAAAGAATTGTAAATAAATAAACGATAGTAAAAAAATTGCAAAAGCTCACTAGAGTAGTAAGTGGTGCTGAATGCGGCTATGTAACAATATTCCCTATTTCTAGGAACTCTATTCCTCCGACAACGACAATTGAAAATTTCAAAATAAAAACTTCGGCAGCAAAAGAAGAAGCTTACGTAGATGTTGCGTTCTGGGGTGGCATCGTTCCGGGAAATGAGGTAGGTAACCACTATACTTAAGTGTTTGTTCTGGATAAAAGGCCCTATGGTTTATTCTGTATCCTTAAAAAATTTCATTATAATCGCTTGAGAGGCACGAAAGCATAACAAAGAAATAATTATACCTATTATAGTTTTTATTTAGGATTTTGCATTTCCCGAACAGAATTGAGGATTATATTTATTACTTTGTATCTACTAGAATTATATACCAACAAACGCAAAATTGTCCTACTGAATAAAAAATTTTTAACAAAAAATAAAAACGCCTTCAAAACGCACTAAAAAGTAAAAAATAATTACGTCATTTACTTACTTTAATTTACTTAACCACATCTATGAAGTCGGTGCCATCCAAGTTTAGGTAAAGACTTTAAAGTAGAAAACTCGGGTGGCACCGACTTCATAGATGTGATTAAGTAAATTAAAGTAAGTAAATGACGTAATTATTTTTTACTTTGTAGTGCGTTTTGAAGGCGTTTTTATTTTTTGTTAAAATTTTTTTATTTCATACTTTTTAGTGCTTTATCAACAACGAACATACTAATAAATCTACTCGAACTAATCCATAAGTACCAATATTCACTACCTACTTATAACATTCCGACGTCCCTGCAAAAGTGCATATAAAGTTTGAAGAGTTTCCTCGAGTTTTCATAGATCTCATCATTGGATCATGACATAGTAAACATAAAACTAACTGGAAACTATAACCTTTCAAACTTCTCATTGAGACATAAATTAATCGAGCCCAATCACAAAGTAGCTACTGTAAACCGTTAAATAGCTCCCTCAACTGTCCTTCTTCTTCATCGCCAGACCCTCAATGACAGTCACAGCCCATTTAAATATAAAGTTTTCATTGACACAAATTAATCGAGCCCAAACACAAGGTAGCTACTGTAAAACGTTACGGAGCTCCCTTAACTGTACGTCGTCTTCATCACCAGACCCTCAATGACAGTCACAGCCCATCTAAATGTAAAGTTCTCATTGAGACAAATTAATCGAGCCCAAACACAAGGTAGCTACTGTAAAACATTATGGAGCTCCCTTAATTGTACTTCGTCTTCATCAGCAGACCCTCAATGACAGTCACAGCCCATCTAACTGTAAAGTTCTCATTGAGACAAATTAATCGAGCCCAAACATAAGCTACTGTAAAACGTTAAGGAGTTCTCTTATATATAGATCGGCTCCATCATCAGATCGACTCCAGACCTTCATCAAATTGTAGTGCTTTTAAATACTTACCGGAAAAATTAACAAACGTACTTGTTGTCCCTACAATTTTTGAAAGTTCCCCTCGTTTTCTCCAGGATTCCATCATCAGATCCTGGTTTCCTTGTCATGGTACCACCACCGGACTATCTTCTTTCCAACAAAAAAAGAATTATCAAAATCGGTTCATAAACGACGAAGTTATGCGCGAACACACATAAAAAAAAAAATATATATACGGTCGAATTGAGAAACGCCTTTTTTTTGAAGTCGTTTAAAAAGGTCCTTGATTATTGTGACAATAATTTTCCTTTACTCCTTCAGGCCACTCTGAACTACATTTTTTGCTAATGATTGCAAGCGATCATGCGAAGTTAGTATGATTGCAGATTTATTATTCTTGTTTGACAATTTTTTGTATTTATATAAAAACATTTCCATGATTAGTAATGTGCATGTTTGAAGCCAATTATAATAATTGGCAGCTGACCGGCTACAATTAATAAATATTAAAAACAGTTGGTATATATACACTGATAAGCACTTTAATTTTTATTAAATAATATTTATATTAAAATAATATTTTTATTTCAGTGTTCATAGTACTGCCCATACTACTACAACTAGTAATAGTTTTATAATTATTCTTTAATGTACCTATTGCATCACCATCAGTCTTAACAGATTAGATTTCTAAAGTTTCCGAATGGAGTTAGACAAAGAAATTATTGAAATACTTTCATTCCTTATCTTTCAAGGTGACTGGTTAAAATGTAATGAAGATAGGATATGTATATACCTAAGTGACTCAAACAATGACAGATGCATTTCAGATGTTTGGTTATTCTTTAAACTATTAACACTGGTATTAAGATATTTTTATAGCACATTTGATATAAAGTTTACAAACAGAACGTCTTGAAATTTTCCGTTTGCATGGGCTCTTAAGGATATATCGTCATCATCATGTATAAAGAAATGATAAATAAAAAATAAATTATTTGTATTTTTAGGAGGAACTACAAAACCTCGTCAAAGCCGGAGTGGTTGGATTCAAAGGATTTCTAATAGACAGCGGTGTCGATGAGTTTCCCAACGTCGACACCGACGACTTAGACAAGATCTTCAATGTATTGAATGGAACAAACGTTGTATTGGCTGTAAGACTTTTGACCTTGCCTACACCACCTATATCTTGTAGATCTCGTATTAGCGCTAATGATGTTGTTATTTAAATTTTCTAGTTCCACGCTGAATATCCAATTAGTAAAGCTACAGATGATGGCCAATGTGAAGGATGTAATTCTACTGGTCAGTACAATTCTTTGTTCAACGCTACTTAGTTTCAGTTTTATTGTTGCATAAATTATTCATGGTATATCTTTTAAGTATTGTTTTGCAAATACTTGACGTAATTATTAGATATAATTTTAGGACATTCCATACTCTAAAATATTACTTCTTTTAAAATGAAATAGTACAAAATGATTCATAATTAGATACACAATTATTTTTTTCACATGACTATTAAAATTTAGCTCATTTAAATAAAATAATAATTTATCATTGTACTTAAGGTCTATAAGTAATGTAATGAAGGTTACTTCTTAATGAAATCATAAAAATAAAACAAAATTAGACTTGTTCATTTTTAGGTAGGTAACAGGTTTTAGGTAAGGAAAAGGCTTTTGCAAATGGAAGGATACAAGAGGAGAGGAAGGCTAAAAAAGAGATCGCTAGAGTGTATGAAAGAGTATATGTACGAGTATGTGAAGGGAGGTCAAAGTCAAATCACATTTGACGCATGGCTAAAGTAAATGGAAGAGTTTGCTGTGCCAACCTCACTTGAGTGGGAAAAAGGAAATGATGATGATGGCTTTAATAGATAGGTACTCGCATTTATCAATTTGTACATATCACGTACTATACGGTATATTACTATCTAATAAAACTTTTCCGTATCAACCGTATTCGGCACCACATAATATTCAGTGTTGATACCAATGATTGTTTATATGTATACTACGTTATTTGTATAGATGGAAATTACTTTATCACTATTAGGTAAAATGTGTGGGTAGATTATAAAAACTAATTTTGATCCCTTTTCAGATCCACGTGTGTACGACACCTATTTAGCATCGCGACCTCCGGAAATGGAACTTGCAGCTGTATCACTGATAGCGAAATACATACCAAATTATGAGTAAGATTTTCCTCTTCTCTTAGTATTAGTCCTCTAACTCTTTATATAGTGGTATTAGTTTCCACAGTGCCTAAATTCTCTAATGTAGAGTTGTGAATGGAAATGTTGGAAGGGGAAGACCTAGGCGAATGTTCCTGGACCAAATTCAGGACATGTTAAATAATGGCCAGGTCAAGATTATCCTAAACCGACGATCCTGTATGAAAGGATTAACGAAAGCGGAAGAAGCTAATGATATCTGATAATTTTGATGTAAGGTTTTATATATGGTTTTCTTAGCGTCAGCTTTTTCGATATCGGATATTTGATTTGCATATTTAATTATATCATAGATACATTTACACTCTGTGACCCTGCTTCTGCGTCCTAGGCTGTGGGTTCAATTCCCACATCTGGAAAATGTTTGTGTGATGAGCATGGATGTTTTCCAGTGTCTGGGTGTTTAGCTATATATAATAAGTATTTATGTATCGATAATATATATAAAAATATTTATCAGTTATCATAGTACCTATAACACAAGCTACCTAAGCTTACTTTGGGTCTATATAGGGATGTGTGTAATTGACCTATAATATTTATTTATTTATTTATCATTTTACTTCCAATGCGTTTCTACATACGATTCGTCATTCTATATCATTTCGGTATTTATAAAACATTTAAGCATTTGTTGATGCGGGAATCTATGCTTGCAATTATGGAATACAAAGTAACATAGCGTTACATGTATAATAACAGTATGTAGGTACTTATCTAATTATATTGATGTATAGGACACGGCTAGTCTAAGCGTATTGCGCAAAATAAGGATAATTTTTCTATATTTATCTAATACCAAAACAAATATTATCGTACAGCTAAAGACGCAAGAAAAAACCATGATTCATAGTAACAATTCATGGCCTGCGCACATTGCGGATGAGATATTATTTTTAATAATAGATTTTAGTTAGAAGTCCATTTGCAATAAGGTATACCTAGTTCATACCAATCATCAAATCCGCTCTGAAGTTGCTACACGCCGAACTGCGCAGCTGTCTATTTTCCAATACAATATTCATTTGTATAGTGCGAAGGAAAACGCCTCATGTTCAGAGAGTTTCCCACAGTATAATCAATTTCGGGAGTAAGCTCTAGTAAGTTTGCGGTTGCTCCGTTAAGCTTGCAATTAATATGGTAAGCTTTTGAATGCTCTCTTAAGCTGGCGGACGCTCGATACTCTCCGATGTCGTCCGTCAGTGTGCGCAGACCATTACTCGTATCTATTACATGTTTCCTTATAGCACCATTTAATTACAGCGTCCACGTGCACGTGGTTCACGTGTCGGCGGCGGGTGTAGTACCCATATTAGAGCAAGCCAGAGAGCAGAGGCTACTGGCCGGTTCCACGCGTTGGCGTGGCGGAGTCACTGCGGAGACCTGCCACCACTACCTCACATTGAGTTCCGAACAGATCCCGCCCGGACACTCGGAGTTTAAATGCTCACCGCCTATTAGAAATATCACAAACAAGGTAATATTCGCTACAGGCGCTTTGCCTTATGTCCTACAATTATTAAGCCCTTTTTGTAGTCTTAAATTGGTAACATATTTTACAGACAAAAAAATATAATCAGTCACTTATGGTCCAATTTGGCAAAAAAGTTGACGTAACAAACCAGAGGTTCATTATATTCTAACTCTCCGATGCATTTACTAATCGGAAATTCTTAGGTTCGATTCGAACCTCAGATCTATGTATTTTCAATTTTTCATAGCAAGTTACGACACTCCAAACGGTATCTGAAATGTTTTAACTGTTAGGCTATCCTACTTAGTTTAAGCGAAGTGTTCGCTATTTAATTGCATCATCATTATCAGCCTATTAAAGGCCCACTACAGGGCTAGGCCTCCCTCCTTATAGGAGAGGGGATATGGAGCGTACACCCACCACGCTGCTCCAATACGGGTTGGCGGGCTTAGGGTGATAATGTTTCATTTATTAACGATCACTATCAGATGTTGATTATAGTGACCGGGACCGACGGCTTAACGTGCTCTCCTAGGCACGGGGGTGTAACACCTCCAACTTCCAGACTTGGAATGTCCTGAACATTTCATAACCTCGTGATCGAAGCCACTAGACCAGTGATTCTCAACAACTGTGCCGCGGCACTTTTGTGTGCCGCCAAATTTCAAAAGTGTGCCGCCAAATTTTGCAAATATAAAATAATGTTAATATTATTAAATTATATCATTTAAAAAGAAAAATATTTTTAACATGAATATATACTTACATCCACAAAAAAATAAATTATTTTATTATTTGCTTTCCAAATTTGAGATTCACTTTGCGTCGCGTTTTTCAGGTACACATTAGCGACGCAAAGCGGGGTCTTGGTGTATTTAAAATTTTTGTCATAAACTATTTATGCAGTGTTTAGTTGTAGTAAGTAAATAATTTTTATCTTTTTCTTTATGTGCCGCCAAATTTTGTAATCATTAAATACGTGCCGCAACAAAAAAAAGGTTGAGAATCACTGCACTAGACCAACGAGACAGTCAATCATTTTAGGGGTTCTATTTATCTCGTAAAATGTTTGTCTTCTGCTGAATTAGTCCCATACAATTAAAAACCTTAGGTATATACTTAGGTAGGTAGATTTAAACAATTTTTTGAAAATAGGTTTTCAAGATATAATTATGTGGCGTGACCTATAATAAATTCATTTAAAAAATCTAGTCTAGACTAATTATTCAATATTTTTTATTCAGTTAAAGCTATGGGAGTACATCAGAGATCGTAGGCTCGACTTGGTTGCATCGGACCACTCGCCCACCGTCCCTGAGAGGAAAACATCTAACCTTATGACAGCGTGGGGTGGAATATCTTCTGTTCAGTTTGGTAATTATTTATATTCTTATTTTACCATTGAAATATATCAACAACACAATTCAACACGTATGTAGGTACACCTATGATCATTGAGAAACATTAATAGTAGAAATATCAATCTTAAGTAGGTACTTATATGGATATAGTTTAAGGAATAATTAATTTCAGCAATATTTCGTCTTATGTACAGAAGAATATTGATTTTATAATTTATAGGTAATCAGATTCAGGACGCAGTAGGTATCCAACCACGGTTGGGCGCGTTAATGTAACCTTCGTTTTAAAGGTCGAATCTGTAACTGTAGTGTATAGCTGTAAATACAAAATTCTAAATCATCTACATTCTAGGTAGTTACTTATGAAATAGATATTTAGTTCTAAAGTAGGAAGGCTCCTATTTATACATAAGTATTTTGCTATATTTTCCTATTATGTACCAATGTATTATGTACCTAGATATACGACATAAGAGATTTAAGGAAGGAAGAATAGTTGTAAAATTTTATATTTTAATTTTATTTTTTAGTCATCTACTAACAGTAAGAAAATGATGTTCGCAGAAAACCAAGGAGTTATATACCTAAGCCTCAAATACTAAGCTCTGAAACTTTTATTCCCTGTTACTTATTTGGGATTTTTTCTAAAATGAAAAGTTGAGCGTCTCGTCCAGAAGACGTTAGTCACCACTCACCAAATTAGCTTGATGGTAATCAATTGTAAAAATGTTCTCAATTTTGAACTACCTGAGTATATTTTATTGCAGGTCTCTCATTATTTTGGACGGAAGCTAAAGCTCGCGGATACAGCTTGCGCACACTAAGCCACTACCTCTCGGCGGGGCCAGCTAATCTTGTGGGTCTACGAAATAGAAAAGGAGCATTGAAGCCAGGCTTCGATGCTGATCTAGTGTTCTTTGACCCTGACGCATCATTTGTGGTCACTCCCGAAATCATACTCTACAAAAATAAGGTTTTTCATACTTTTTAAACTATAAACTAGATATATCATTCTCCATCTACAATATCATCATCATTGTTAGCCTTTTTAACGGGCCACTTGAGCATCTCTCTCCTTCCCTCCCTCCCTATAAGTAGAAGCCTAGACCTACTACTTTGCGTTGGCGGGCTTAGGATGATGAAATTCTCTAAAATATGTTATTGATAATGAACGGAACCGACGCCTTGCTCCCTAGGGCACGTGGGTGTAACACCACCTCGAGTTCGCTACTGAGAATTCCAGAAAAAGGAGTATTTTTAGGTATAAAAAGCCTTTCATTAATTAATTAGATAGGTATAACTAATCAATCTATTAAAATTATTTACCTGAAATATCTAGCCATGACACAGATTTAAAGTGGCTGTAGTTAATACATAGAGACAATGATAACATTATTAACCGACATGACATGACAAAAAAAACGGAGGAGGTTCTCAATTGGACACGTATATATATTTTTTTTTATGTATGTCCACGCATAACTTTTTACAGAGTTGTCCGATTTTGATAATTATTTTTTTATTAACTTAAGCATATCTAGTAGTCGGTGTCAGCCAAGGTTTCTACTTTAAGGACGTTACCTAGAACCCACAAACTGCATTACTACGTAAAATAAAGGTTCCTTAAACTTGGCTGGCACCGACTTCATAGATATGCTTAAGTAAATTAAAGCAACTAAATGACACTGTTATTTTTTACTTTTTAGTGCGTTTTGAGTCGGTTCTATTTTTATTTCAAATTTTTTTTATCTGTTACAGTTAAGCCCATACATGTACCGTGTGTTAAATGGAAAAGTGATGCAGACCTATTTGAGAGGAAAACTCATATACACAGATGGAGAAGTGTTGGAGAATCCACAGGGACAGCTCCTAGTCAACGAAGATGTGTTACGGAAATTATAATAAAAATTATTTATTATCGATTTGTTACATTAATACCTACCGCGTTTATAGTATTAACATGTATTAAATGTATTTGTGCAATAAATCTACAGTCTACCTGTGATTCTTTACTAATTAAAACATAAACTTAATTTTTTTTTTAATTGTTAACATCCCTGACCAATAACTGAGTGTCTATCGTTCCGTAATTCATATGGATACTAACCGACGGTTAGCTTATATTAACCATTGGTTATGATAACCGAAGTCTTGGTACACACACATGCCTAAGGGTTATTAAAATACGACATACTTAATTTTGCCGCTCCCAATACGACGCTCGTGCTCTTTCCCGTCACAATTCCGACAAACACGCGTTTTTTTTTTACAAAAAGAATAATTCATTCACATCTACTTTGAAGCCATATTTAATTTTCTGTAAACAGCAACTTCACTTATATAGTACTATTCCTATCTTTCGTTTGCAATAAAATCATTTGAAACTTTAGAAAATAAAATTCTAATTTTGAAAATACATGAAATGTACCTATGGAAAACAAAAGAATTATGACATTCTTTTGTTTTCCATAGTTTTTTACAATGCGCGGTAAATTGTTTATAAAACAAAAAAACTAGCATAGAGTACAAAGAAGTTTAACAACAGAAAGAGCTATGGCGTAAAGCATTTTGTCAAAATTATTATTATATTAGTGTCTGGAAGTTACACTTACTTACGCATAAATACTCTTTCTTTTTTTTAACAATGTTATCCAATTATTATTTTAATTATTTTGGCCGTTTAAAATAATATGCAAAACCAAAAGTTTGTTGAAATTAAAAATATGATGGCAGTACAATATATGTCTATTTAGATTCTCTTCACTAACAAAGACACTTATCCAAATAAAATCTCTATTTTTTATCAATATTGTCCAATAAATCAGCAATAATAAATAATTAATCAGAAGATTGGTAGGAAATCAAAACTGTGATGGCAACACCATGATGATTTTGAGCTTCTTGAATATTTGCTAATTTTGAGCTTTTTTCCAAGACATTGTAAAAGAATGGAGCCCTTCTCGAGTAGGCAATTAAAATAAGTTAATAACTCTTCTTTATTTTAATGGCTTTTGGATAAACGTAAGCCAAGAAGACACAAATTACTTTGCCAGTACATGGTCATAGTCGTTGACATTTAAAATACAGTTTTAAAAGTTGATTATGAATAGGGTAACCCGGGTTACCGGCGCGCGATGCGCGCATGTAACATAATTATAACCCGATTCACCAACAATGATTTCGTCACATCACTCGGTGAATGGTGATGCGCGGACCGCAACGGCACAGTATGCACCGTGTTTATCAAACGCATTTTTAGCAAAAGAAAAAAATATAGATATAAGAATAACTATGTAATTCCAGCCGAACCATAATTTAAAATCCTAAAGTTTTACGACCTTAGAAGTTGGATCTTACACACTTTCTTATCTTATGTTTTAAACACGCGAACGCGTCTTGCGATATTATTATAAAAAAGCTCATTACTTATTTTACTCTGTAACATTTTGTTTCATTCTTAGTAATCAACTTGTAACTGTTTTATATGGCTTTATGATAATAGCAGTTCTGAAACATCCAGTACCTACAGCTAGAGTTTGGTTAGGTACGAGCTAGGTACAAACAAATTCGGAGGACATTTTTAAAATCATACTGCAAATTTTAGAATAACTTAGTTTGATACTTCAAATTATGGTATTTTTTTTGTATATGTAGTAATCTTTTCTTGTAAGACTAAAATATAAGATGCGTTTCTATCTAGCTTTAAGAATTTTTTTTTAAAGCTGCGTGATTTCAGTCTCTTATTCAGTAGCTTTTCAGTAGCCAAACTCTATGACATAATCACAAAGAAACTAAACGTCTGTCATCTGAAAATTAATCTGTGGCATATCTGTGATCTACTGTGACAAGTCTGATTTGACTGTTCTGTTAAGTTTTTGAATTTGAGTGAAAAAAACTAACCTCTCTTTTTGTATATTTTATTTTTTATTTTGTTATATGGTTTGGCGAAAAACAATTATAGATGTCAAGTGGATATTCTTTCTAGTAATACTTAAAGGCTTATAAAAGCTAAGGATTACAATATGCAGCTCGAGTGCTTAGAACTTGCTGGGTGCACCCTCGAACGCTATATAAACGCCGATAATTCCCGCCCTTCATTTCTTGAGGTATGTGTTGTTTATATTTAAAATATTTTACCGTTAAAATACACCCACAAATTATTATTATTGAACTTTCAAAGTCTTATATTACTTGCAAATACTGCAAGATAGGCTTTGCAATCTCAGTATTGTCAACTTGAGTTTTTGTTGAATTCTTTTGTCTCATTGACTCTTTAAACGAAACCCGCCCTTTGTTAACTATGATGAAGTTGTTGCTCGTAATTTATCGTAAATTAACTAATAATATCGTATTTTTCAATTATTATTGTACGTAATATTCATACAATGTATATTGTTTGTAGATAACTGGATTATCTGCTCAAGGAAGTCCAACATGCAGTGGCCTAAACGCTGGAGACTACAGAAATTTAGCTGCTCTTCTCAATCACCCGAATTTATCTCAACTAAAGATTATAAACAAATCTCCTTTGCCACCAGAAATAATGGAGCATTTTGCATGTATCCTTTCTAATACATAGAAATTACATGGCGTATATACATAATATAATATTTATATCTGTCACCTCACATACATTTTGTTTGTGCATTGTCAACAATGCAAAAGATGCGACATCATACTGGCCCAAAAATGATGTTGTATTACAAGGACCGCTGGATTAGATAGGGGCTAAATTACCAGAGGTCCATTGTCTTCATACACAAGCAATACATGTAGCCAATTTATAAGCATAGTGTGCAAATGTATTGAAGTGTTCATATTGTAGATATAAGTGATGATCATTCCCTGTAAATCAAATCTAAATATTACTATTATAAGCATAAATATAGATTTACTAAAAACTGGTAAAAAAAACAAATGGTGAATTTAGATAAAATTAAGAGTAAATAAGATTTTGATAAATTAATATTATTATTATTATTTAAAGTAGGAATCTGAAATTGTGACTGCTGAGCAAAAGCTCTGTAATCTTGTTTTGTATGCATAATAATTCTGTTAAATAATAACGCCAAAATAAAGGAGAGCGTAATCAACATAACAAACTTCTAAATGTTTATTTTATCTCCATTTGTGAAAACTTTTAATATGTGTGTAATCTAATTTATTCAAAACTTATAAAATATTTCTTTAACACATTACGCAGATATGCAATGTCACTGTTTAATGGGAGCTTTCCCAGAAATAAGTCGAGTGTGGCTCGCAATAGATAGCAATATATATGTGTGGGCAATTGAACATGGCAGTGATGTGGCTTACTTCGATGGTTTAAGTGAAACTATAGTCAGTGTAGGGCTGGTCAAGCCCAAGCCAGGCGTCTTCCAAAGTTTTGTAAAATATTTACTTGTACTCACAACAACTGTCGAAATTGTAGTTCTAGGTAAGTTATTTATTTATTAGTGTTGGTTGTTTCTTGTTCTGTAGCTAATAGTTTTTTTTTCATTCAATAACCATTTGTCTGCTCTGGTTTTGCAACTAGCTCGACTGTGCAGGATTCATGGTGTTGCTGAAAACTTAATTACTATAAAATCAATTTGTTTTCTGTGCTTGCAACACCTGCTCAGAGCAAACTCAATGTATGGCAAGACTATTATTGTATTGTTACTTACTTTTTTAGGTGTAACTTTTTCAAGCAATAAACAAGATGGTAGTGCAGAATTTGAAGAAATACATTTAGTGCCAGAACCAGTATTTGTTTTGCCAACTGATGGTGTCTCAATGTTATGTGTAAAATCAACTTCAAAAGGCAGAATATTCATGGGCGGCAAAGATGGTTGCCTCTATGAAATCACTTATCAGGTACTTAATAATATAAACTAATTAATAAATCAATTGGATAATTCCTTAGAAGCATAACTATTATCTAAAATAACAAAAATGTTATGTTGTTTACTTACATCAAAAAATTAATTTAGAGACTAATTTTATAGTGAATAGAGAATCAAAGAGTCTATTAAACTGATTGCATTGTATTTGCTTTGGTCGAATTGAAATGTCAGCCATAATTTAATATAATTCTGGTTTGGAAATCATGCAAACTGGAGAAATGCATATAGCAATAGCAAAGTAGATATATTTGATTCATAGTTTCACTAATTGCTATGTGTTGGCACATCACAATAAAGAAAAACAACAGATACATAAAATGCAATAAGTAGAACTGGTAAAAAAGATATTTTTGCTGCTTAACAGCGATTTTTTCCAGGCAACCTTAGGATCAGGACACTAGGCAGGTGATGAATAATATATAAAATACATTCACAAAAACATAAACAATTACACAAAATAACTATACTCTAATATCTTAAGATAAACTAATATATATTTAATGCAGCATAAAAAAAGAAATAAAAAGGAATTCAAGGTTGTTTTTATATATTAATGTACTATAAAATTAATTATTTCAGGCACAATTAGGATGGTTTGGAAAACATTGTAAAAAAGTGAACCATTCCACCAGCACATTATCATTCCTAATTCCTTCATTTCTCAATGCCGCTTTGTATGATGAAGACTCCATAGTTAAAATTGAAGTAGACAATACTCGTCATATTTTGTACACATTGAGTGAAAAGGGATGTATAGAAGTATTTGACTTGGGCAGCAACGGTGAAAGCTTGACTAAAGTAGTGAGATTGAGTCAAGGAAAAATTGTATCTATTGCAGTGGACATTGTCAAGTAAGAAAATTTGCTTTTATTACTTTAGTAGAGAATGCTCGCGGTTTCACCTGTGTAGTTCTCGAAATCTGGGAGTTTCAGGATAAAATGTGGCCCATGTGTTTATCCAGGGCATCAGCTAAATTTATACCAAATTAAAATCGCTCCAGCAGTTTAGTCATGATAAGTAATAAATAATAATATTATGACCTTACTAATGAACTAACCAAAAATGGCTATGTGGTTAGTTTATACGCGGTAGAAGTGGGTGCGAGGGGTATACCAGCGAAGTCTCTCTACAACCTGCTAAAAGACCTTGGCCTTACTAGAAGTGCAGTAAGCTCCATATTGGAACTAGTGTCCAAAGCTGCTCTAGTAGGGTCCGTCCGAATTTGGCTGGGCAGGGAGAATAACTTGAACAGAGGAGGTGAGTGTTGACGCGCGTCACTAAGTGTACCCTTAAACCTACACCCGAGTCACAAGTCTCGGGCTCTGTTCGGAGTTTTTCTGTCAGCCACGCGATGGACCCGGCACCCGCACGGTGAATCCATGGAATGCTAAGATATTCGTCTCAACTCATACTATACCTTCTTAACTTAACATGACGTAACACTGTATGGCGCCAGTCTGTTTGGATTCCCTTTCGCCGACGCATACAGCATTGGCAGCTCCTCTCTCACTCCCACAGCGCTAGCAGTATTTAAGTTATCACTTTGACAGGTGCCCCGACACGCGCATGTTCTGAAATGATGCACCTACGATGATAAGTGGATATCTATTGCCTATAAACTGGGTAACACTTCCAGGGCATCCAAGGAATGCCTAATGCCTGTAATCCTGAAATGTGGCATTTCCTATGTCTAATAACATGACCCAGTAGTTGTCAAGCTGCATGTGTCTCTAATTACACTAGCAACTATGCCTGCTATATGAGATTACTGCTTTCTAGAAGAAATAAGGACAATGTTGGTACTTTCATGGACAAGCTGTCACATAAAGCTCTATTATATCTCATATTTCTTTTTTAAGTTAGCTTTTAAAATCAATCGCATCCAGAAACTTAACACGCGAAAGTTACAATCTTTTACTTTATTGTTTTGTTTTCAGAACATTAGAATCAAGTAATTTCAAGCCGGTCATTGCAATATCTGCAGTGGAGGAAACCGAGTCAGACATTCTGAACTTAGTAGCTGTTACACAGACCGGTGCTAGACTGTATTTTAGTACAGGAATCGGAGAGTAAGAACATTTTTTTCAAGTAGATGTATGTTAACTGTAATGGTTATAGAGTTTTATTTAAATGTTGACTTTTGAATTAAAAATGTTTTAAAATTTATTTTTCTTTAAAGGTTAATTCTTAATGCATCAATTTGTTTAAAAATCAGTTTCTTTCGTTATATTTACGTATGCTAAGATGATGATTCAAAATGGAACTGTAATTAATTTGTGATAACTATAATAAGATTACATAGTCTGAATTTATGTAAATTATTCATGATTAAATATTTTGTAGTGCGAATCAAGGTGGTCAACGGCCTCAGTACCTAAGTCTGCTACATGTGAGACTGCCGCCTGGCTTCACGCCTAACGCTTCCGTGCTGAAACCGAAACAAGTTCATAGTGCTGTTTATGACAATGGTAAGCTATTTTTAACATTGCTTTTATGTTGCTAGATTTAGTGGCCTTAGAGAGCATATTAGGCTTATACTAAAATCTAAAACATTAGCCATAGGTCTAAATCCTCTCTTCTATAAGGTGTGAACCATTAAAACAGGCTGTTAATGGAGACATTTAATATACCTGGCGCGATAAGTCCCAAAAGGCCCTGGAAAAAAATGATCGGGATAGGTTTCACTCGCGGCCAGGCAAGGTGTAGTCGATTCACGCGTTGCCACACTATCCCTAGCGAGGTCGAGCAGAGAACGGCCCTTCGTTCTGTTTTGCTATTGAGATTTACTGGCATATTACACTTGAGTGAAACTTCCACAGGTACACTAGTGATGGTGTGCTCGTCGGGCGGCGGCGGCGAGGCGGAGTCGCTGTGGTGCCTGTCGCGCGTGCTGCCCGGCCCCGGGTTCAGCGAGGCGCACACCGTGCTGGCGCTGGATGGGCCCGCGTGGGCGCTCACCGCGCTGCCGCCTGCGCACGCCGCGCATCTCTCGCCCGCGCTACTTGCTAAAAGAGGTATGAATAAACAACATACGGTAGCAATGCCTTCGGTACAGCTAATGGCCATACGCGGCGCTTATCACTCAACATGAGGTGACTATTTAAGCGAAAATACATCTTTATCTTTACTCTTTATCTCATCTCTTAAGGTACAATTTAAAAATTGTGTTATGATAATTGATTGTAGAAAGAGCTCGCTGTATTAAGAAAAATAAATTCTGCAATGACTGCCTTTATGTGTAGGATGGATTCCCTATTTATAGTCTCATCAGCCCACTAAGTGGCTTCTGTGGTTTTAAGCGTGTAACATTATGCAGTAAAGTCTGGTCATGCATCTAAGCAGCATACTGGATCTATGCTCCGATTCCTCATTTCTCCAAAGACGATTTTGTTGTATGCCGTTCTAAGTGAATTAATAATGATAATTGTATTATTTTGGCACAGAAGTGTGGTCGTCCTCCCGCTGGGCGGTGGTGAGCGCGTGGGGGGCGGCGCTCATGAGTGCGGGCGCGGCACCCGACCTCCTGCGCGCGCTGTTGAGAGACTGTCGCGGACCTGAAGCGCAGCCTGTCAAGGACATGTTTCAGGTTACTATTGCACTTGATCAAAACTGTGTGGAATTGTAATCTATAAATCTATACATACGAATAAAATTTAAGTGTCTGTTTGTAATATTGAAAAACCGTTTTTTACTACATACTGATTATTTTTACGATACATATACTAAAATATCGGTTTTTACAGTTTTTGTCTGTCTGTCTGTTTATTTCGGATAATCTCTGAAACTACCAGTCGAATTGGTAAAAATTCTTTTTGTATATGATAGTCTTATGAGAAGTAACATAGGCTAATTTGTATCAAGATATTTCCACAGGGACGAAGACTAATAAATGTTGCACTCGACAGCTGCACGGAGTGGAGCAGGCGTGCGCGTGCGCGCTGTACCTGGCGTGCGAGGACACGAGCGGCGACGCGTCCATCAGCGAATGGGCAGCGCGCGCCTTCCTGCTGTACGGCGCACAGCCCGCGCCCGCGCCGCTCTTCACACAGAACTCGCAGATGGCTTCGTCCGTGGGTAAATATAGTGTGCCACGTTGATAATACTTCCTTGTGCGAAATTTGTCATAAAAAAGCTGTACAACCAGAAATATAATACGGGGTCAGGTATTTACCATTTTTTTCTAAATTGTTAAACATCTAGTGTTTCTCTTGTGAAGAATGAAGAACTCATTGAGTTGTTAAGAAAATTGTTCGACCCAGACTCACAGCTTATGACGAATTTGTTGTAATGTAGTTTTTTTATTATATGTAGTTTTACTTTTGGAGTCCTAATTTAATCTCCACTAATTGCGTAGATCAGTTTTTTTATGTGGATGTATAATTTCAGGCTCGCCAAAATTCATACCGCGTCAAGTATCGACACCGATGGTCCCGCGGCCGCAAGACCAAATGCGGCAAGGGCAAATGAACCAATCCTACCAGGCGCATATGAACCAGTCGATGGGAATGCAGAACCAGACGTTCATGCCGCCAACATTCCAGCAGAATATGATGAGCCCCACGGCGTTCAGTCAGTCCTCCTTCAACGTCACCCAGCAGGCGAGGGACAGCTTCCCCATACAAGCTGAGTACAGCGCTAAACACAACGGCTTGTATATCTACGTCGGAAGAATCCTCAGCCCCATTTGGAATTTGAAGTGTGTTACGAAGTCAATGACGCCGGATAATAAAGAGTTTGTGAGTGATTTTATGTTTTTAAAAGTTTAGTTCGATTTAAAATTATTCTTTGATTTGATAAATTAAACGATTATAGCAATATATTGTGAGCATGCGAGAATGTGTGAGTGTGTGTGTATTGGTAGAGACTTTTCCACCATGAAAAAGGTATAATTAATGAAACCTGTTTTTTAGTGGACTTAATTTGGATTTAACAAGAATAAATAAATTATATAATATTTCAGATCATTTATTTAGTATTGTGTCATTTATTTATAATATTAATGCGCCAACGGAAATATTTCGTGAAAATAGGAAATATATCTGTTTGAGAAAAATACATCGTTCCCTAATAGCAGCGAAATAGAAAAAAAAATTTTTTGCTGCTATTAGACGACAATGTATTTTTCTTATCAAGAAATATTTACGATTTCTTTTTTTCTACTCTACAGGCTAATAGGTTCTAATAGGCTTAAGATACACAGCTTAAAACTAGAATTATCACTAGAAAATTTTTATAAATTCAATAGATGTCCAGCAAGGTGACGGGCGAAGACTGCGCGTACATAGTGAAGAAACTGCAGAGAGTGGCCGCATTCGTACAGAGACTCATGGCTCCACCGCATTCAGAGGAGCAAGCTTCTCTACATGCTTTGAAACTCTTTATTAGTAAGTTCATCATTATCAGCCTATTAACGGCCTACTACAGGGCCAGGCCTCCCTCCTTGCAGGAGAGGAGATATGGAGCGTAGACCCACCACGCTGCTCCAGTGCGGGTTGGCGGACTGAGGGTGATAATATTTTTATTTATTAACGATCACTATCAGATGTTGATGATAGTGACCCGACCGACGGCATAACGTGCTCTCCGAGGCACAGGAAAACACCACCAATTTCCAGACTCCGGGCTTGGAAAGTACTGAAAATTTCATAGAAGAATGAAAAACTCAGAATTATTCTCTGACCCGACCTAGGCTCGAACCCAGGACCTCGTGATGAAAGCCACATAGGCTAACCACTAGACTAAAGAGGGAGTCATTCTTAGTAAGTTATTTATTAATATATAATATCAATATTTGAAACAGTACAGTAATAGATTCTTCTGTAGCTATGTCAAGTTCACCAAACAACTCTTAAAGTGATATGGGTTTACTGAAATATCAATAGAATTTAATGTTAATCTACGAATACTGAATTATGTGGGCAAGGAAGTCTTAACCATTTTTATAAGTTTTTCAATCATCCATATGTATATTTTTCTCCTTACCTTTTATTGTTAAAAAGAAGCAAAAATAGAAATGAAAGAAATATAAACAGTCCATATTATATTTGATCACTTCTGAAAGATCCGACTGACGCTTCACGCTTGACGAGTTAAAATAAAATTGCATATTTATATTTTTGTTATATTTATCGTATATCCCCATAGCTTTTTAAAGTACACTTGGAAGGCCTTGGTAAAGCAGATGTTACTATTAGTCAGTTATTTATTCCCAATCTTTATCATTACAGCAATGTCGATAGAAATGCTAAGTCTCTGGAAGGTTCTCTGCGAGCACCAGTTCCATGTGATAGCAGCCAGCTTGCCCCAGGAGCAGCAGAGCCCCCTGCAAGCGGCCAGCTTCAGGGAGCTGCTAGTGGGGGGGCAAGAAGTCGCATCGCTGCTACTGGGATCGTTAGTAGCTGGCTACTTGAGGGACAACGCTTCAGTTGACGGAATCTCTCAAAAGCTGAGGCAACTCTGTCCCACATTGTATAGACAAGAGGATGCTACTTGCTCTAAAGTGAGTTATATTTTTAAAAATATGATTTTAAGTAGAATGACGTATTATTTTATCTTTTTTGACTGACCACTGAAGACTTGGCCAGAGCTTTTCCCAGATTTCCCTTCATCTTAAAACATGACAAATACTCAACTCAACAATTGCTTCTCCTTCAATCAAATGACGATTTCGAGCTAGTTGTATAATAATAAAAGGGGCGGCGATCGATTTCAAGACCTTCAAATATTTTTGTTCAAAGGACATTGCCAAAAAATTGTATGGAAGTGTACCCCAGGCTGCCCAGTAATGATATATATGTCATTAAATAGTGCACATTTTCTATTTACAGAAAAACAAAGTTGTATGTAGCTATGCAGTCGCAGGAAAAAGTTATGAAGGTTGAAAAAGTTGACTTTTCATACTACGACGACGGTCACCTGATTCAGAACACAAAAAAACGATTGAAAATTTTATTTTTTTGATATATTTTCAAATGCTATGAAACATGGGTAGTTGTTTAAAATTCATTGTGTATTTAAATAAAACAGTTAAATATGAGCATACGTTTGGACAGCCTGGGGCAAATTTTGGCAATGTCCTTTTTTCATCTTTGCTTGTAGATTTTTACCAGTTTTTAAAGCTGGAGTTGGAATGAAAATTTTAAATTTTGTGTTATTAATCTTAAGATTTCACTTAAGAGATATGTTATTTTAACTTGACTAATACCAGTACTTTCTTTTTAGGCGAATGAATTATTGATATTTGCAAAGCAACAGAAAAATCCGCCTGAACGTGAGGAAATGCTGCAACAAGCATTGAAGCTTTGCAAGGTAATTTATACTTAAAATAAAATAAAAATGCATTTATTGACACCAGACAAACAATATGTACTTAAAACTATTGTCTTACAAATATTAGACATATTTTGTATACAACTAAGAATGAGCACTAGCGACTAAACTAGGCCGGGCCTGTCTTTTAGGCGCTAGTCATTTTAAATGATCCATAATACGTGACTATTTCAACAAAACCCATTTACATTAGATTGACAGCAGCAGGAAGAACATAGTCCGCGACTCAACTCAGTACTAAACGATTTTACAAAATTTCCCTCAAAAATATACAATACCAGTTAGACTACAAACTAACTACAAATTGTGGGACCTTGTCACATTGTTACAATAAATTAAATTTAATATATTGGTGTAATGTTTTTAACTAGCTGCTTTTATTAAGTACAAAATCTTTATGGTTTCTGATTCCCATAAAAATTACTTGTGGTTAACTAGTTTAATTCTGTCTATATATGTATATTATTATTGTAATGATACTGTTGTTTATTATATATGCTTTTGATAGGTACACTATCATATTTTTAAGACACTATCATTTTAGTCATAATTTGGCTGGTGGAAAGCCTCGGTCGACAATGACGAACCGCCCAGTAATTTAATTCACGCAGTTTTTATTGTGATCGTTACAGTTTTGTTATAGTAAGGAGAATTTGATTTCTAGGTGGATAGGTAAAACTTTACAGTATTGAAATATCTCTTCAACCTTTTATTGCGTATGTTCTCACCACACAAAAATTGATGTGAATATACATCATTTAGGGCCCTTAGTTGCGAGTTGTGTATTTTATTTAAGTTGGTTTTTTAAGTTACGGCCGTATCTACTAATAGACCATACGTTATAACACAATATTCATAAGATCTGTGTACTGAGTTTATTGCATATAAGGTGGATATGTTTGTCCCAGTTAAACCGATTATTATCAATTATTAACCCTAAATATGTGTGTTCGGAAACTTTCAATCTTGGTACACTTGTCTCCAGGAATGTCGGAGTGCATGCAAGTATGTAGGACGCAAGGTCCGGCTCAATAGCGTTTAAATTATGACTGGATCGTATGTGTAGAAACTTAGTTTATTATGAATTTAATGCGAGGCCATCATGCGACCACTGGGCCACCGGCCAGAACTACAAATCGACGCCACCGGTATATTTTCTGTAGTTTTCGTACACTTTATATGGACTCGCCGCAGCACCACCAGCGTTAACAGTGTGCGGCGAGTATATATAAAATGTATGAAAACTACAAGAAATATTATGCCGGTGGCGGCGTTTTGTGGTGACCCGTGTGCGGCGACCGTTCCACGACAGCTTACTTACAATTTCTTAATGATTGTCTTGTGCTGCAGGATATCAAAAGCCTAGATGTAATCTATGAAATCCATCAGCATATTTAAGTACGCTATTATCTTCTTTTTCTTCCCGGACTTTTTCCGCACTTGGCCATGATATTGGCGTTGTGCGTGATTCCTCCGGTGTAGGTCTCCCCCTCTGGTTTATTCCAACCACCCGAGCTCGCTCCGGAAGGTTCGCAGGACGCCCAGGTCGCCGTGGAATGTCGCTGTGGAACCAACGTAGGCCGCTCGTTGCTCCGATATACTACTACATCTAAGCATGTATCGGTGTCTCGTTTTCCTCCTGGCAGGCTCTGCATAGAAGACTGTCATAATAAATTGAAAGGTGTTTGCATGCTGACATATGCCTTAGTTTTAAGTTTACTTTTGACAGTGTTGTAATATATGCAAATATTTTAGGATGTAGCACCCAACGTGAACCTACCGCTGGTCTGTTCTAAACTCGTGTCGGCCGGCTTCTACACGGGCGTGGTGGAGCTGTGCGTGGCGTGCGCGAGCAAGCTGGACCCGCAGGACAAGGCCGTGTACTACTACAAGAGCGACCAGCCCTCGCAGGACAGGGAGGGCCATCTCATGTACTACAGAAGGTAATGTTTACACTGTAACCTATACCGGCTTCTACACGGGCGTGGTGGAGCTGTGCGTGGCGTGCGCGAGCAAGCTGGACCCGCAGGACAAGGCCGTGTACTACTACAAGAGCGACCAGCCCTCGCAGGACAGGGAGGGCCATCTCATGTACTACACAAGGTAATGTTTACACTGTAACCTATACCGGCTTCTACACGGGCGTGGTGGAGCTGTGCGTGGCGTGCGCGAGCAAGCTGGACCCGCAGGACAAGGCCGTGTACTACTACAAGAGCGACCAGCCCTCGCAGGACAGGGAGGGCCATCTCATGTACTACAGAAGGTAATGTTTACACTGTAACCTATACCGGCTTCTACACGGGCGTGGTGGAGCTGTGCGTGGCGTGCGCGAGCAAGCTGGACCCGCAGGACAAGGCCGTGTACTACTACAAGAGCGACCAGCCCTCGCAGGACAGGGAGGGCCATCTCATGTACTACAGAAGGTAATGTTTACACTGTAACCTATACCGGCTTCTACACGGGCGTGGTGGAGCTGTGCGTGGCGTGCGCGAGCAAGCTGGACCCGCAGGACAAGGCCGTGTACTACTACAAGAGCGACCAGCCCTCGCAGGACAGGGAGGGCCATCTCATGTACTACAGAAGGTAATGTTTACACTGTAACCTATACCGGCTTCTACACGGGCGTGGTGGAGCTGTGCGTGGCGTGCGCGAGCAAGCTGGACCCGCAGGACAAGGCCGTGTACTACTACAAGAGCGACCAGCCCTCGCAGGACAGGGAGGGCCATCTCATGTACTACAGAAGGTAATGTTTACACTGTAACCTATACCGGCTTCTACACGGGCGTGGTGGAGCTGTGCGTGGCGTGCGCGAGCAAGCTGGAGCCGCAGGACAAGGCCGTGTACTACTACAAGAGCGACCAGCCCTCGCAGGACAGGGAGGGCCATCTCATGTACTACAGAAGGTAATGTTTACACTGTAACCTATACCGGCTTCTACACGGGCGTGGTGGAGCTGTGCGTGGCGTGCGCGAGCAAGCTGGACCCGCAGGACAAGGCCGTGTACTACTACAAGAGCGACCAGCCCTCGCAGGACAGGGAGGGCCATCTCATGTACTACAGAAGGTAATGTTTACACTGTAACCTATACCGGCTTCTACACGGGCGTGGTGGAGCTGTGCGTGGCGTGCGCGAGCAAGCTGGACCCGCAGGACAAGGCCGTGTACTACTACAAGAGCGACCAGCCCTCGCAGGACAGGGAGGGCCATCTCATGTACTACAGAAGGTAATGTTTACACTGTAACCTATACCGGCTTCTACACGGGCGTGGTGGAGCTGTGCGTGGCGTGCGCGAGCAAGCTGGACCCGCAGGACAAGGCCGTGTACTACTACAAGAGCGACCAGCCCTCGCAGGACAGGGAGGGCCATCTCATGTACTACAGAAGGTAATGTTTACACTGTAACCTATACCGGCTTCTACACGGGCGTGGTGGAGCTGTGCGTGGCGTGCGCGAGCAAGCTGGACCC